>CM070602.1:13773097-15086323 GCA_036346395.1 Hsuehochloa calcarea | reverse complement strand
AGTATCAATCGGAAGAGTTTTTCTCCGATTCCCCTACTCGACCACGGCGGTCGTAGGGGTTTTACGACTTTTAATAGTCGTAAGCAATCTTCACGATTGCAATCGCCGAGAACCGTTTATCAACAGATCTGTGGAATTCCCGGACAGTGCATTCGGAAAGTTAGGTTAGTTTTGTCACCTCCAAGCAAAATCACTTTCTTGACCAAGTCTTTACGGCGAAGGAAGTATCGATCGGAAGGGTTTTTCTCCGATCGCCTTACTCGACCACTACACAATTGTAGGGTTTTATGACTTTACGATAGTCGTAAGCAACCTTTCGACCAAGCAAACTCTGGTCAAAGTAATACTCAAGTGTCGAAGAGTTTTCCTTCGACTATGGTTCTCGACATTTTCATAGTCGCAAGTCCATTTGCGAATCCTTCACCAAGTAAGTTACTTTCACTTGAAGTGGGGGCTAGATGGCGAGGATCTAATAATCCTCATTTTATCTATTATCTATAATTCTTATTATGGGTAAATATGATGTCACATAGTCTCGAAGTACCCTTATTTTTATAAGGGAGGGCTACAAGTGATTGTAAGATCTTCTACAATCACCCCCATAGTCGTAAGTCTTGCTACGACTACTACAGTCGTAAGTCTTTCTCGACCATCACATGTCAGTAAGTCTTTCTCGATCACTACATAGTCGTAAGACCTTTTACGACTACTACCGGTCGTAAGTTCTCATACGACCGGGCAAACCCGACCACCTTATAAATCAAACCTACGAGGCAAGTGGGTCTAATTGATTAAGGAATCGAGGCAGTGCACGCACTACTATCTGTGTAGTAATAGTGCTTGAATACCCCATTATCTTTGAATGATAATTGCGCGGCGTGGGAAGCCAATGCGCGTAATTACTGCCATCACACGCCCATTCTGGCTCAATTAAAGCGCCTCTTCGCGAGGCAAAGCGGCTACTCCTTCACGACTATATAAGGATGTCAAGGCGAGTAGACCTCTTATCAAGGAGAATTCTTTGTTTTTCCGACCATATGTTGTCTTAGTAAAGTACTTCGATCATTAAAAACAGATTTACAACTAGCCGAAACCTACACGGTTCCGACCATAAAGGTTTCCTAGTATTACCACGATCAGTTTTTTACCGATCAGTACATGCTTACAAGTAATGGTTGAGATTTGGATTTATATTCTTGGCGTCAGGTGGTACTATTATATAGTAAAGATCTTCTACTATATAACAGTCGGGGGCTAGGTAAGACATAAATTCACAAGTCGACCGGATGAATAAAAGAATTTTTTCCATTTTGATAAGAGAAAGGTAAGTCTTTACATTGTATGCATTGTTTTTTTCCTGCAGCTAAACTACTAGAGAATGCCTAAACTAACTCATCGCTAGATGGAGATCCGACTTCCATCTCTTCTGCGACCTTTTCGCCTAGAGGTTTCATCTCTGCGAGGATCTGATTTGCCTCTGCGGGTAAGCAGTTGAAATCCTCTTCGATGGCTTGAAGGTTAGTTGATGGGTCGGAAGCTTTCAGTTTTGCCAAAGCAAGACTGACTGCACATGCAATAGATTCCTTAACAGAGTGGGCATATTTCTCCCTAGTGGTCTTGAGCAAAACCTTGAGCTCTTCCAGCAAAGAGCCTAGGAGGGCAAGCTTGATCCCGCGCCCATGTCAAAGAGCATTTTGTTTAGCGAGGTGATTTTCTCATCCAAACTAAGCACAGAGTCAGCCCCTTGTCTTGCTCAAATTCCGAGCTTTCTTCACTCTGGTCAATGCTTGTTTTTGTTCTGCATAGACAAAGCAAGTATTAAGTAAAAAGATTAGAAGACATACTGAGTCATGACTACGATTGGTTACCTTCCTCTCTCTTCTTGGAATCATCCAGAAGCTTTTTATTGCTGGTCGTCAAGACTTCGATCGACCGGTTCTTAGCCTGAAGTTCTTCTTCAAGCTTTATTCTTCTGGCCTTTTCAGCCAAAGCATCTTATTTTATTTTCTCTAAGTCTATCAAAAGAATTCTTGATAAGGGAGAATAAATAAAAGGAAAGTCTTAATGAGGAAAAAAGAAGAGGAACTCTTACTCTCTATTTCAGAGTGTTTTTCTTCTAATATCCTAACTCGCTCGGTTAGTCCTCCGACCGTAGCGAGGTTTTCGATCATATGCTGCATAAGTAGCATTTCTTCCATAAACCTTATTGAAAACTTCAAGAAAGGTTATAGAGAAGATTGAAGACACTTACCCGAATTACGACATCATTGTAATCGGTACAAATTTTATCGGGCTTCGCCTGCGTCAGACGATCCGATATTCTCCCCCAATAATCATCAAGTTCCTTACTCGCGGCAAATCAAGTTGAGAAAAGAAACTTGTTAGTTTTAGAGGGATGACCTTCAGGTACTGGAACCTGTGGAAGATCAGCAGTGGCTTCTACCTCCGTTGTCGGCATAGTGACTACTACGTGATCTAGCTCAGTTTCCAGAGCCGAAGTTGGCTCGGGGGCTCCTCCGACCACGTCATCCTCAAGATGTCCTATCTGAGGAAGACAATGGCCAGGACCACCTCCGATCACCTGACCTGTTGAATGCGACTGGTTGGAAGCGACCAGGGGTTCAGCAGATCTGCACGAGAGAAACAGAAAGTTCAATTCTACTTGGAATATACGAGGTATGTTTTTCATATAAAAATTGTACATACCTGGTTGTTTTCTTAGTCTTGATCTTATAGCGCGCTGGCTTAAAATCCATTGCGCCTGTTTTTCTCTTCTTTCCAATTGTTCCCACCAGTTCCGAACTGGTAGGTTCAATTGTATTCTCTACACTCCCGATCAGGAGATCAGAAGCAATGTTCTCGACCATCTGGTCAAGAGCAAAGTCCCTGAATCCTGGATCAGAAAGTGTAGTTTCACTGGTCTCAGGAACAGCTGTGTCATAGACAACTAGACGAGACTCGGTGATTGCCGCCTGTATTAACAAACAAAGTTAATCAGGTGAAGAATATACTTCATCTTGCAGAAGTTATTTCTTTTAGTTGCTTACCTCGGCGCGGATCACGCCCTCGCGATCACGAGACTGGTCGGATAATCAATAGGCTCACATGTCTCCGTAGCCTCGTTGATCTTAAGTCCGACCAACTACACATAAAGAGGATTAAAACCGATCGAAAATAACTGGAAAGATGAAAAGAAGTTAATACGCTTACCCTAAGTCTTTCAGTTCTCTCCTCAGCACCAGCAAGTGCTAGGATTAAGGGAAAGCTAGCCTTGTCATCAGGTTCGCCACCGCAACAGATCATTTTGATCCTGTTTTGGACGTCCTCGAAGACAAGACTACGATTACAAATGAAAGATCTTAGTTTTGCGAAAATGATCAAATCGCAAAATAATCTGGTCGGGATTTTCTGAAAAATTACCTGGATCAGAATCCTTGGTAGCATCGTCGCCACCAATGAACGAGCATCGAACGTGCCTCGGTCTTTAAAGGACTAATCCTCCTAATGGAAAAGTCCCTTACAACGTGCCAGGAGGTTAAACCTCTGACACTCAAGAGATGGATAGCTTCAACCCATCTCCCAACTTCCCCCTCCTTCTTTGAGGAGGAACGCCAACGCGAGTTCTCTACCGCCTTCTTACCGCTGTAATACAGGTCATCTTCTCGCGTAACCTTCATATAGAACCAGCTTTTCTTCCATGACGACCAAGAAGACTTCGAGTACATACGAATGTACTCGTCAGCCTTACCGTCATGAAGCCTTAGGGTACATTCCCCAGGGGTGCTGGTCGTTTTCTTCGTGTTCGCCATCCTATAGTAGTACTTGAAGAGTTCCATCGACGGTGGAATCCCCAAGTATGCTTCGCAGAGGTAGACGAAGATGCTTAGGTTTGCAATGGCGTTGGGAGCAAGGTTGATCAACTCAACCTCATAAAACTCCAGCACTTGAGAAAGAAAAGGATGTGCTGGAAGCTTGAGCCCGCACTCAACGTACGCGAGGAACACCGGGATTTCTCCCTTTGCCGCTTGGGCAGTGCTATCCAAAAGCCGATCTCCAAGAAATCAAACTCCTGTCGGGTAGCAACCCAACCCTCTCCAAACTCTCCAATCTTCTCTCGCTCGGATCGAGATCGACCGGTATGGCGAGGTCCGACATGATGCTTTCCTTTTTGGGTGAAGAACTCGAGGAAGATTTTCTTGGAGATAGAGCGTAAAGGTTTAAAGCACTCGGTAGAGTCGCTTTATAGATATTTTCATCATGTGAGACTCTTCGAGAAGTCCAACGGGCAAATACCTTTTCGCCTGACGGACAGAAAAGCTTTTTCATTTTCCAAAGCAGTTTCTCAACTTTAAAATGAATACAGACCGCCTCGAGTCTCACGGCATTTAATGAGAGGTCTGTTCGATATGATTGCATCGGAGAACGTGTCCGCACGACCGACATTCATTTAAAAGTTCGGGGGCTAGCTGTTGAGGATTAAAATATTCATATATTATCTTAATATATGATAAAGACCATACGTCTTCGTGGTCGTAACTTCTAAGACCACCGACCTAACTGGTCGTAGGTATTACGGAAGTTATATAATAAATACCCTGGTCGGACAAAGTTCCAAGCCTAGTCCACGACCAGGTAAGTGCTCGTAAAGCTATGAACAGGCGTTTAGGTCAAGTCTCCGACCACGCTACTCACTATGTGATGAATGAACCACGTGTTTCATATTCCACATAATACAACACTATTACGGCTAATGATTTAACGTCTCCTGAATCATTAACCACAGAACAGTTGACATTTTCACCAACCGCCTTTACAGTTAGTGGAACCGCCAAACTGCCGTCTCTTCCCGACCAGGCGTGTCGTTCCCCAACGGATGTCTCTTCATGGAATAACTGCCACCGCTTCATCAACTATTTAAGGAGGGTCATGGAAGGACGGACAGAGGCAGAGGACACGAGTGCAAGATAGACAAAGACAAGCGAAGACATCAAGCAAGATATAGCAAAGTGTTGTGTTTTTAGATACTCCTAGTGTTTGTAATTGTGAGTTCATAGCAATAAAGAGCAAGTTAGATCCACTCCCAGAAGTCACGCACATTTTTCCTCTTTTTATTTATATATTCATAAGATCGGCGATTTGATCGTCGACAAACACCCATTTGATAATTAAATTATTATCCATCCTTTGAGAAATTGAATCCCTCATTCCATGTCACCCTAGTAAATATGTGGAACATACTAGCATAGGTTGTACTTAAGCGACATGCTAGTCTTGATTAAGTACCGAGACAATAAATATCATGATCATCATCTTTTAATCATGAAAGTGGATTTGGGCAGTCATTGGATGTAAATGACTGGCGTGTTGTGTTAATTGGTTTTTCCTCCCCAAAACCCTAAACAACTTGCTAGTGCTACATCTGGGCGGATGGAAAGAGTGGTGGGTGTCGTCATGCACAAGAGTGGTTGATATGTGGTATGAACCGCCCAGATGGATTAATGACTTAATTTTGTCATGACCTCCTATGTAAAACAAGTAGAATCTCAAGTCTGCAAAGTGCAACTTGGCTTAGTAAAATTATTAAACCCTGAATGTCATCCCATAAGTCGGTGTGTGGAAGTGTGCAAGCGGCAGGATGTGTTCCAGCTTGAAAGGGACACCGTGGTAGGGTGAAGTTGCCAGCTGTGCTAGTCGTTATGGTGAACATCCCGCACAACTTATGGGAGTGGCCCAAATGGGTGAGATGACGGAAGGGGCGAGGTAGTTCGAAAAGTCACTGTGACGATCGCTCAACTACATGATTAAAGAATCATGTGTGGTAACGAGTATGATTATCTCTTGTGGGTACAGTGTACAATCTCTGCAGAGTCTAAACTGTTTAAATAGACGTGCCCAAGGTAGTTAGAATCGTGATCCTACTCTTAGAGTCTTACGATTCTACGAATCCACGATAGCTTGTCGATCCAATTCGTACAGTGAATCGGAACCAGGTAGAATGTGGTAGAGTCACGATCCAAAGAGTAGAATCACGTAGAATCGTGTAGAATCGCAGTAGAGTCGTTTGGGCAAAAAATTGCAATTTTTTTTATTTTTTTAGAGGCCAGGGTTTGCTGATATTTTGTTCTAGAGAAAAATTTATTGATATCAATTTCTGAGAATGAAACTATAAATAAACAAGGAGCATGCAAAATATTATATCAGTGTGGTAATACTAGTACAAATATCTATATTATGACATGAGCAATCTTGAGCTTGATAATGATAAGCTATTTTTATTCCTGGAGTATGTCTAGCTGCTTTTAAGGAATATGTAAGTGTTTCAATTAGATATTGATTTACAAAAGTTGTGACCATTTCTCATATAATTGTAGTAAACTAGTCATGGTTATTGCCTGTTCTCCTATAGTTCAGAACTATCTCATCCATCGTGTCAGTACCATTATGCTTATCTGTTGTACGATAAAAAGTGCTTTGTCCCTTTTTCGGTTATAAATGGTAAACCATATAAGAATCATACAAACTTATAGTATATATGTTAAATATGTGTATTTTTACAATTCCGTAGTATCGTCGATTAATTCTACGATTTGATACTACGATTCAATCCTACCAGAGACAAATCGATCCAACTTAGGATCTCGACTCTGACTACCTTGGACGTGCCTACGGTCAAAGGCGGACATGGGATCTTAACTTGCGTTAGTTCTATTTCAAAAAAACCTTTGTGGGTGGGAATGACAACCAGGTCGGCTCATCTAGCCTAAGGTTGATTTGACAACCAGGTCAGCTCATCTAGCCTGAGGTTGAATTTTTCCTGAGCCGCCGAGCTCAATGGTATGGAGGAGCGGAGGTAGCTCCAATAAAATGATGCATGTGTAGAGTTCCGATGGAGGGAACCTCTACTGTTATTTAATATTGCACTTACTCTCTTTAATAAAATGCATTTTGTTTAAAATGCTAGGTCATGGGAATTTGTAACTATGATAATTGATAATGTTGCTTTAGCTAATAAAAGAACCCGAGCCATTCCTTGTTAAGCCATGCATGTATACTATTGCATCTTGTGTGTTGGCTCGCGAGCACGGAAGTTGTGCTCATTCTCGCTCTTCCCCCAAACCCTCCAGATGATGTGGATCAAGGGGACTACGCAAACTATGAAGCCCCAGAAATCGACGGACAAGGAAATGATGAAGCGTAGTCTAGTCTATAGTCTAGATCTCGCTTCAGTCTAAGTGGACTCGTTTGGTACTTGCGTACAGCGGATACTGCCCAACCCCTTGGGTAATATCCGTCGAACATAGGTCACCATATTCGCTTGCCCGTGGAGAGATAAGCTCTACCCCCCTTTTTCTTCCGATGTAGCTACATACTTTTATGTAATGTAATCGATTCGGCCTGCCCAGCCCTTTTGTAAAACTTGACCCAACGTGGTCTGTGTTACTCTGAAAGTTGTAATATATTGAATGTCTTAGTTTACGCCTTGTATGAATTGATTCAGTAATGTGCCTGCGAGTGCTATCTACTGATATAAGGAATAGCACAGTAATTTCACAGAGGATTTGGGATTAGAAAATCCAAGTCCGACACTACTTTACTCCTACTAGCCACAGGGCATGATACTTGGTTTAGATGCATTCATTATGACTGAAATCTCGTAGGTTTGAGGGATGCTCTGCAGCTTCATCAAGGCAGAGATCACTAACGCCAGCGGAGAGTTTCACTCCGTCAACACCGTTGAACGACTTTGAAACAATTGATTCAATTGTAATTCACTTTGAGTAGTTGTAATTCAATTGTAACTCTAGCGACAATACTTGAACATATTCTTTTGTAATTGATTTTGAGTTGTAAATGATCACATTGAGTTGTCAACAATTGATTCATCTATGATTCAATTCATGAAGCAAGCCGAAAATCAGAAAAATTTAGTTAGGTATAACGAACTATCATAGACGGTTTTTTGGGTCGAAGTCGTCTGTGAAGGCCTACTATCAAAGACGGTTTTCACCAACAACCGTCTGTGATATGTTGGATATCACAGACAATTATTTTTACTAACCGTTTATGATATGTCTCCAATCACAGAAGGTTAGTAAAAAACACCGTCTGTGATATCCGACATATCACATACGGTTGTTAGCGGAAACAATCTGCGATAATAGGTCTCAATAGATAGTTTCAATAAAAAAACCGTCTGTGTTATGACTTATCACAGACGGCTCATAAACCGTCTGTGATAATCGTCTGTTATCATAGACACATAAATTCAGACGGTTCGAAAACCGTCCATGATAATGGTTTGGAGTCGTCTGTGATGATCCTCTCTGTAGTAGTGTTTTTTTCCTTTAAAAAAAAGGAGAGATAGAAAATAAAAAGGGAATATACATGTATTATCGAAGCTTGCTTGTCTTGCTTGGGCTCGATCAGCTCGAGGTCATCTTGGCCAAAATACACTGGGCTTAATTTCACCATTCCAGCAATTCTCACGTATAGCTCTTTACTTGCCCTTGGGAGACACATTTTGACGTAGCTAAAATGTGCAAAACCAATACCACAAAGTCTTGCCCTTTCCTGCGATACAAGGGGAATGATCCAGCCGGAACAAAATCGTGATATGATCCCTAGCTAGTGGGCGCTCAACTTATTTAATCTCATGGCCGGGAGGAACACCGAATATATTCCCCATGGAAACAAAAGGATGGTTGAGAACCCGTGGGGTACAAACACCCCAGGATCTCTTCCCTTAACTGATAATATTATCGGATTTGCTAATTTTTAGTTGTATGAAATTATCTTATCCATCAGTCATCTACAGTTGCATAGTACTGAGCCTAAAATTGTAGTATCAAATGATGTGTAATTTTAACACAACTCTACTGTAACTTTTAGTTTTATTTATTTTTGTATTTGTAGGGTTGACCTTGATTTACTTTTATCTAGTTTAGAATTTTTATTTGTATTTTTTATAACATTTTTTTCGTATTGTTAGATGAAAATCTAAAGGTGGGAACAAAATAACAAATTTTCAGACAACTTACGGGTAGATAGTCTCTAGTAGTATCATACATGAGTGCATCATGCATGTACACACCCCTTGAGCTAGCACCCCTATAAGAACCCAGCCGGTGTGCAAACATGACACACCACACCAAGTGTAACCCCATCTATCATACATACGTTGTAGCCTTAAACTTCTCTCTTCTTCAAGCTCTTGCAAGTAGAGGAGCGGGGAGAGGGTCAAGAAGAGGAGGCTTTTTTTTTTGGCAAAGGTAAATATGCAATACATGCATCAAAAGCTAGCTAGATTTGCATGGCATATTGGCATGGCATGTGCTAGTAGTACACTGTTGCGATCTTATCCTATCTTCGGTGTGATGCGTCTTCTTGCAAGGTTTTGATGGCCTTAGCTTGCGTTAATGATCAAGTGGGCATTGCATGTATTGTACCCCTCTGTGATGATCTTGTGAGTCCAAATGCATATGCCAGTATACTAGCTTAGTGGCAACGTACGTAGAGATTGAGATGCAAGTTGAATGTACCTGTAGACGACCTGGGTCCGTCCAACAATATATTTAACCACGTTTTGTTTTACTCCATTGAAGTCTCGCGTGGTCCACTTTTCTGAGAAAACTTTGGTTTTCAGTATTGGAAATTGGTTTGTAAAACAGCAAATACAAGTACACGTGGAGTTTGTGCTGGATCATTGCACTGTAAAACTTCTTTTTACTAAAGTATAATAATATATATAGTAGAGTAGGTCATTTTTAAGGAATTGCAATCGATCAAGCTCGGCAAGCTCGGCAGTTGCAATCAGACAAGAAAACACACCAGTGTTCTAGCTTACACATCCAAGGGTCACAAAAATAAATGAACTCAGGCTTATGAATAGCAAAACCGTGTCAATAAACGACAAATTAAGATGCTACCGATCGATCAACCATCCGTAGTTGTACATATGCGATATGACCAAGTGTGCGAGACATGACATATTCTTCACACATGAGAGGCGTGCATAGCTACTTAGCTAGGACACGGCACAGGACATGCATTATTATCCCTTTAACATCGATTTCGTCTTAAAGATAGCCAAGAACAAATGCCACACACCCGTGGGCATAGTACTTCCCTTCACTTCAATTCCGTCCCCCAAACCCAAACAATAGTTTTGATTACTGGCCGATAATCAATCGAAAAATAGAATTATCGGACGGCCAAAATTAGCTCAAAAAATTTGAATTTGCTTTAATTTAATCTTTTTTAATTTAAAATTTGAAAACTTCAAAGTTCAATATGAAAATTTTGGCCCAAATTAGTCACTTTTTTTCGATTTTCGGACCAAACCGGTCCAATGACCCCCTAAAAGTTTGAAGCCCGGTTAACAAAACCTTGACCCAAACGCTCACCACCCACCTTCCAGGTAGACGTCTTCCTCACACTGCAGCTAGTGGAGCAGCAGCTCGTCGTTGACCGTGCGCCTTTGAATTCCACGCCAAGTCTTCGCGCTCTCCCGGCTAATTCCGTGTCTCGATCACTCACCACCTTACTGGTTAGCTAGCTCCCTCGTCGATAGCTATATATTGCTGCATAAGTAGTCACGGTGCTATGTACTGCAGCTAGAACAACACCTACTTCTACTGCTTGTGCGATATCGAGCTGTGTGCTGTGCTATAGCTGTAGTCTCACTGTTCGAGTGTTGTGGCTGGTGCAGAGATGGGGGAGAACGGTGTGGCCAAGCAGCAGTACTGCCCGGCGGCGGCGGCGGCCATGGGGGTGTCATCCGTGGAGCTCGGACACACGGCGGGCTCCAAGTGCTACGACGACGACGGCCGCCTCAAGCGTACCGGTAACGAGCTAGAGCTGCCTATATATATGTGTGTGTGTGTGTGTGTATTTGTTGTTGTTGTAAAGTTGATCGTTAAATTCTTTGGCGCTGCAGGGACGATGTGGACGGCGAGTGCCCACATCATCACGGCGGTGATCGGGTCCGGGGTGCTGTCGCTGGGGTGGGCTATCGCGCAGCTCGGCTGGGTGGCCGGCCCGACCGTCATCTGCTCTTCTCCTTCGTCACCTACTACACCTCCGCGCTGCTCGGCGATCGCTACCGCTCCGGCGACCAGACCACCGGCAAGCGCAACTACACCTACATGGACGCCGTCAACGCCAACCTAAGTACGTGCGTGCATGCGCATGCAAACTCTTCGCGCATTCTCGCCTTGTCGTAACTCGTAATTACGCTCCTGGAGCTAATTAACCAACTCTGCTTCTCTCTGTCATTTCCTCGAACAGGTGGCATCAAGGTCCAGATCTGCGGCTTCTGCGAGACGCCAACATCGTCGGCGTCGCCATCGGCTACACCATTGCCGCCTCCATTAGCATGCTGTGAGTAGCCACCGCCAAAACCGTGCGCAACGCGTGCGCTGCGTTCTGTTAAATTCTTGGTTAGTGACGCATGTCTCTCGTTGATTGTACAGGGCGATCAAGAGGGCTAACTGCTTCCACGAGAAGGGACACGGCAACCCGTGCAACATCTCGAGCACGCCGTACATGATCATCTTCGGCGTCGCGGAGATCTTCTTCTCGCAGATCCCCGACTTCGATCAGATCTCGTGGCTGTCCATCCTCGCCGCCGTCATGTCCTTCACCTACTCCACCATTGGCCTCGGCCTCGGCGTCGTCCAGGTAGTCGCCAACAGGGGCGCCAAGGGCAGCCTCACGGCATCAAGATCGGTGCCGTGGACGCCCATGGACAAGGTGTGGCGTAGCTCGCAGCGTTCGGGACATCGCCGCTTACTCCTACTCCCTCATCCTCATCGAGATACAGGACACCATCAGGGCGCCGCCGCCGTCCGAGGCCAAGGTCATGCGCCGCGCCACCGTCCTCAGCGTCGCCGTCACCACGGTCTTTTACATGCTCTGCGGCTGCATGGGCTACGCCGCCTTCGGCGACAACGCCAAGGGGAACCTCCTCACCGGCCGGCTTTACGAGCCCTTCGGCTCCTCGACATCGCTAACGCCGCCATCGTCATCCACCTCGTCGGCGCCTACGGTGTATCGCCACCATTGTTCGCCGTGGAGAAGTGGGCGCAGCAGGTGGCCCAAGTCGCGATACATCACCGGGGACATCGAGGTCCCGCTCTCCTCCTCCGTGGCGGCCGTTGCTACAAGTCGAACCTCTTAGGCCACGTGGCGGACAGCGTTCGTGGTGGTGACGACGGTGATGTCGATCTTGCTACCCTTCTTCAACGACGTCGCCGGGTTCCTCGGCGCTCGGGTTCGGCGCCACCGTCTACTTCCGGTGGAGATGTACATCGTGCAGAAGAGGATACCCAAGTGGAGCACGCGGTGGGTGTGCCTGCAGCTGCTCAGCCTCGCCTGCCTCATCATCACCGTTGCCTCCGCCGCCGGCTCCGTCGCCGGAGTAATATCCGATCTCAAGGTCTATAAACCGTTCGCCACAACCTACTGATCTGCGACTGTCGCTCGCATGCATGCACAGATCCTACGTTCATACGTACTTTAATTAATTAATCAAATTAGTTATCACACGTAAGGTGAAAAAAAGAAAAGAGAGGATTGCAACAAGTTACATGTTCTTATGTTATATTGTTGCTTGCATACTGCCGGTGTGCTACCATTGCTGCTAATTTTCATTGTTTGAGATCCATCATGTTAACTGAAAAGGGTATATAGGGGAGTCAAAATGGTGTATTTCCAAGTCAATTATGGGCTGTGTTTGTAATTACGTAAATGAGAAATGCACCTTCTTATGACAATTTCTTCCTGATCGAGTGGTCTTGTATGCTCTCCAAAAAAAAGATGGATGGATGCATTGCTCAGGTGGGCTTGCATATGGGATTTGTGCAAATTTTTCTTGTGGGTAACACGAAAACAGTGGAAAAAGGCTGGAACTTGAGCTTGAGTAAATATAAAAACTAAATGTTTTTTTAATCTTTACGAGATTCTTGTATATGCACACAGCTGTTCGATTTTTTTTGTTTGATTAGAATCACCGAAAAAAAATAGGGTGCTTCCTCATTGCCACAACTAGCAAAAGGAACATCTCTCTCAAGAAAGAAAAAGAAAAAGAACTAGAGAAGGACCATCTGCAGCGCAGTGAACGAATAATACGGACGGCTCTCGGCTCTGATGAAAAAGGATGGCTCATACTACTAGGCATGCTGTCGAAGTGTCGAGGGCACAGGCAATAGGGCATAAAAAATATCAGACCACCTTGTAAGTTTTTCTTTTGAAAAGAAAGATAAGGAGAAATAAAATCTATTACATTAAAAAAAACTTATTATGCGTAGTTAAAAACTCATATAAAAGAGAGATACACCACAATTTAATTAATCGGATACCATTTCGGATAGTTCCGTTTTATTCCCCAGATAGCTCCAAAATCATCATATATCTTCTGGTCGAATCCGATTCTGAACTAATCGGATCTGAACAAAAAAAAAACCGGATATCCAAAACTACTATCCGAATATAATCCAAATTTTTTCGACTGCACTCCTAGTTGACACCCTGACTATGGCAAGAGACTGACTTTTGAAGCAAATGTTTCACGTCGAGAAGATAATCCAAATTCTGGGACTCGCGCGATCTCACGTCGAAGCTCCAGTAAATTAAGCAAATGTTTTTTCTACCCTCTTCTGCTTGCGCGTGCTGAACGCGTCGCCCGCGCGCGCGGTTCCTAGCTAGTTCCTGCTCCCACGCAGCGCGTAGAGAGTTTTACTGTTGTGTCTAGCTTGTCAAGTTGTCAGATTCAGAGTATCTCCTGGGATTTGACGTGGCATGGACAACCCACTCGATCGAATTGAAGGAAAACCTCATCTCCAACCCTTGGCACTAGTTGTAAGACAAGACGCCCGCCTCTGCTTTTGGAGATTGGAGCAGGAAAGAAAATAACAAAGTACAGACTCTGCACACTGCAATGCGTTCCGGCCAAAGTTTAATGGCAAGAATGGCAGGAAAAAGGAGGGATCCGAGAAGAATCTCTCTTATCGAGCGCAATCAGTGAGAGATCCCGCCCCACCACCACATCCCCCCTTTTGCGAGATTCCAATACATGCGCTGCCTCTCTTGTCTCTCTACGCGCTCCGCCTTTCCAGAGTTTCAGTGCTGTGGTGTGGTAGTGCTGGCCTCGGCCGCTCTGCTCCTCTGCCGTCGCCGTCACCGGAAAAGAAGAAATTAAATATCTCCTTCTTTGCAGTCTGCTCTTCAAAAAAGAGCGGCCGTGGAGTATACTACACACTGCGGCCAGTTGGCCGGGCTGCGCTCGGAGAATGTACGCAGCTGTTACGTGGTTCTGTCCGTGCAGAGATCGAATTTATACTGATGCCGTTCTGGTTCTGGACGATGGCATTCAGATTTCAGTTCGTGATCAACATCTGCACGCCTGTGCTCTGTGAGACTTGAGTGTGAGGTTGGCGGGCTCAAGTCAGGTTGATCTATCGATCGAAAGGGGTGCATATATTCTGCAGCTACTGACAGGCGATGGATCGAGTTGCTAAATTCGATCGCAGAAGCCGGCCAGTAGGGATAAGAATTCTGAATTCGGACAGCAATAATGGACTACATGCACAACGCCGTTCTTATCTTGTAAACAGTGATGTGCATGTTGTCTATTATTGGTACGACAGAGCTATTTGGTCATTTAAAACAGTGACAGAATCTCATTTTTATAATATTACTAAATAAGTTTTTATTTACGTAATTCTTAAAATATGTATTTTTTTTAAAAAAAAAGTAATTCACTATATGATACTGAATAACTTCAGATCTTCATAATATGTCACTAGTGTCTCACTGACTTATAGACCCTTAGTCCACGTGTTAATCTCACAATAAATAATATATTATAAATCATATAATTATTAAGTGATATACTGCGAATTTTCTGCATGTGCATAGTGGCTACCGCCCGCCGTTTTCGCCCGTGGAATCGGCCAAGTCCTGCACGATGACCGTCTGAGAGCGGATGCCGGACTCCTATTTCTAATTCAATCTGGTTTCTCCCCTCGAAAAAATAAAATCAATCTGGTTTCTTGAGAAGTTGTACATTTCGCTTTCACCGCATGGAATTAATACTGCAAGGGTAGGCATCCGTAAGTTAGTTCTCTCTTATCTTTTGACAGAGAGGCGTTTTGACAGAGAGGCGCGTTTCTTACCAATCCTAGATGGCCAGTATTATGTTCGGTAGAATCAATTCAGTGGCATGCATGTGTAAGTACGTTCTTGACCGTAACATGTACGTACTTGCAACGGTGAAAGCCAAGACATTGCTAATCACAAGCAAAGGCAAAGAACAACTGCTGCCCCGTTGATCCAATCCTGCAGGAGCTAGCAGGAGATAAGACAGGCATATAGTACAAAAAAGAGAGCCACCTTTTCTGCTGTGCTGCTGTTTATGTGGGTTTTTTTTTTTGTGTGTGTGTGTGCCTATTTTGGCCTTTTTAAAATTCTATTTTTAAAAATAGCGGAGTCCATTTGCTTAGCGTAACAATACTGAGGTATAACGTTTCAGCACTATAAATGTTGATGCAGAGGTTTGGCACCATGTTAGCCTCTGTTGCCAACATGGCACCATGCTGCCATGTCAGCCAGACCTCAGTGCCAAAAGGTTCGGCGCTGAGTTGTAGAATTTCAGCGCCATGTGTTTGTGGCGTTGTGTATGTCTAATTTTTTGGCGTCGTGTATTTTACTTATAATTCATAATTTGTTGGACATGTAGATGGGTAAATAATTTGTTTTGTTCTTGTAGAGAAAAGCGGACGTTATTAGAATTGAGACAGTACAGTACAACGTAAATTTTTGAACTCCGAGGTAGTTGATAGATGACGAGACAAGTAAGGCATTTACTTTGAGACAGTTGGCATGCAGTGTGCAAGAACACGACATCAAATGGATATAATTGAATACGAAAACGTGGAGTTACATGAAGCGTATAGCGCTCTTAGGTGCATATATTGCTTGGCTACTACTATGGTACACATTGCAACTAGCACGAACCCACCACAGGAACTACAACTAGGGGACATGCGTGCCTTTTGGAATGAAAATGATATGGTAGATTTTGATCAAACTGGGGTTGTTGACGTACTCCCCTATGGCGAAAATGAAACATCGTAGGGCACCCACATGGATTGCTAGTTGTGAGGGCGCCGCGGACGTGGCTAGTTGTCGTGGTAGTGACAGGCGCAAGGGCAGCTTGGGTTGACACAGCAACACATTGGGTGGTCGTCACTACCAAGGTGGACCACTCTTCTAGTTGTATCTCTCCAAGAGCCTCTGCCCTGTGGAGCTCATCGTTGTTGGCCATCTGTCGAACCCGGGAGTAACATCCTCAAATTCTATGTATTCTATATTAGTCCCTGGAACAGTAGCTAGTATGCACAGTAAACAAATATGATAACATTCACATCTCTCACAATTTTATTAATAACTATCAAAGTTTTACGAGAACAACTTACAAGCTAACAATAAAAGAATACATCGAAAGACGAAGTAGTAGTAGGGCCCAGCAAATCTGCCACATACAATCAACTAGGGCAGCGGCCTAGTAGTCGAGATCCTTAGCACTGGCTGTCCTTCTCCTTTTAACAACATTTTATTAAGCAAGGGTGAGTACAAAATATGTACTCCACAAGTTACACCCACAACAAAGTTAATGCATGCATGTATATTATCAAAGGAGGGCTTATAGGGTTGTTTGTGCAAAGGCAATGTTTGATATTTTTAAATACAATAGCTAAGTTCAAAAGCTCAAGTTTTACCATATCTAAAATTGAGTTTTAATGAATTAATAAAACTTTGTGTATGCACCCATCCATGTCATAAACCATTTTGTAAAATATTTTAACATGAGCACCAATGGCTTCAACCCATAATTTTCTCATGGACACCCATCCATGTCATAAACCATTTTGTAAAATATTTTAAAAAGAAAGTCAAAATCTAACTTTGAGTGTCTTTGCTCAAGATATTCATTTGTGGGCATAGCTATTGAATAGATTGACACTCTGTAGAGGTTGTACAACTTTACCCAAAAGAGATAATCAGCTTATAATGTCTATTTGACATTATTCTGTAGGTGTGCAACTAAGTGATTGTCACAAGGATTTTGCAAAACATCATCCCAAAGTAGTGATACCCGCTAAGGTTTCACTGTCGTTGGGCTACCACCCAACCAGAAGCCCCCTCTTGCGCCATGTGGAAAAATAAAAAGTAGGTCATAATGACACACACACAATCGAATGGCACAACTATAGTGGAATGTTGTAAATTAGTTAGCCAGGTACAGAATGTCTTAGTAAGATGCAGCTCGTAGACTAGTCCTTAACTGACTTGGGCAACTTCAAAAATGAACCCTGGGCTTCGAACATTCACTGAATCGATCCTGTGCATAAACTTTCGCCAACCTACTATCCATTTCGCCCAAGTCTAAACCAGTTTTCATTTTATTTTAGTTTTGAAGACATTTGCAAATTTCCATGGCATATCAATGCCATAGATACATTTTAAATCCATAGTTGAAATTTGGCTGTAAATTTCCAAATCAAATATTTCAGGTCTATAGCGTATATTTTTTTCAAAAGTGTTCTAGATCATACTATTGCATCAGCTAGATTTTATCTAAGATGACAAGGTATTAGGATTAACTATAATTTTAAAATAAGAATTTAAATTACATTAAATAAAATTAAGCATGTAGTAATAATTTAAAGTATAATTTAAATAATATAAAATAATAGGATCAAACATGATCAAAAGATGTAACGTACCTTTCTAAAATAATTGTTGTTCTGAAACAGCGTAGAAATATGGCTCTCCAGAGTTATTGAAATTTATACGCAAAAATAACCTAAATTCAAATAAAATTAAAATCAACTCCATATTAAATAATATAAGCATATTTAGATATATTAGGATTTTATGTGAATTTATAAACTTGAATCAACTGGATCAAAGTTCGAACGAAGAAGAACAGACTTTCGGAATATTCAATTTCACATGAAATGATATAAATCACTATTTGGGAAATTTGTGGAGTTATTTTTCTAAAGGAAAATATATTTATTACGTCAGTAAAAGTTATTTTATTTTCATCTGAATTATTTTTCTAAAGAAAATGGAATGAGTCTAGAACATGTAGGCCCTCGGTCCATAGACCGGGTGCACGAGTATGACCTGGTCCACAATGGACCAGGTGCACGACATAGTGCCTAGTGCCACACAAGCGCACATGCAAGCGCTAACGGGGAGGATGGAGCCGACATGGCACACACGTGGTTGCCAGGTGGCGCCATGTCACCTTGACGCGGCGGCGCCGCTTGGGAACCAACGGCTTCGGCGAACGACGAGGGGCGTGTTAGAAAGAGGAGAGGCCGGGGAGTATGGTGCTCACCGTCGTGGTAGCTGGGCACGCAAGGATGACCGACGGCAAGGACGGTGGTGGCAATGTGTCCAGGCTCGCGACGGCGAGGACGATGGCGACAATGTGTCTGCTGCCTCTGTTGTCCTCGTTAGCTATCACCTTAGCCTCCACCTCAGCATTGCCGCCCTCGTGTTGTCCTCGTCAGCAGTCGCGAGGTAGACTGCTTGTCAACCCGATCCAGCCCCAAGCCTTAATCGTGTGGACTTGGTCCATAGTGGACCATGTCATCGATACGTGGATCCCACCTGTCAAACCCTATTATGTGAACTTGGTGCACCGTACACCCTTCTTCTGTGGACTTGGTGTATCGACCATGGCCGACATGTTAGTGTCTTATATTTATTTTTCTTTAGAAATTTAATTCTGGCCACAATCTTTTTCTCTTGTTGACATCATGCTGACGTAGTAATCTGGGATTTCCTTTTGAAAGAAAATTCCAAAATCCAAAGTAGTGTTTTCTCTCTCATTTTCTTATATTTAAATCTTCCAAGAGGTCGTTCTTATTCGTCTGATCTCCGATTCAACCCGTTGAAGTTCCTAAATTTGTCTAAAATCGAGATATTTCTTTTAGAGTTGGTTTTATTGTTTTTGGATTTTATTTGGATTTTATTTTGGATTTATTTATGTTTCGCTCGTTCTCTCTCTCTCTCTCTCTCTCTCTCATTTAGACGACATTTTTCAAGGTGCAGGAGCAAGAATTAAAGACCAAAATGTGGTAACTGAGTAAGGCTAAGGTAAGTAGTAATCCTTTCATCTTATTGAACCTATGTTTTCAAAAATATCTTGTTTTATATCAAATTGCATACTACTTTTATATCAACTAATTTTGGAAGTAGTTAATCACCTATTTGTCATTATGTCACAATTGATTATTTGAATACCATGAATTATTTGTCACCATAGGATGGATATTACTAGTTGGACATATTTGTATCACCAACATTGGTTATCGTAGAGATACTTAATCATGCTTAGTTATACGATGGGCTTATGTCACATGATCAATAATGTTAATTTGACTTAATGAGATATGGAACAGTAGTGCAGTGTCACTGTTGTGCAACTGCGCTGCAATGCTACTGTTGTACAAGTTGTGGTGCGATGTTGTTGTTATAAAATTATGTGCCATGGCAGGGATTGTCATTGATTTGGTTAAACAAAATGGTTTTACACTTACGCAAGTGATTGTGAAGTAAGGGGGGTGCAATTAGCACTTTTGGGATGAGGTAGTCTCTCCTGAGTACTTGTCAAAGACTTAATCTTGTGCGCCATTGAACTAGACCATATCGTACACCCACATGTCCAGTATTGGATGGACCTGGCTAATTAATTTCTAATGTCTCAACTCTAGTTCTGTTTTTGGTGGTGTGAGTTCCAGGAAGGATATTCACAAAGGCGCAAGAGGGGGCCACAATGCGAAATGATGACATTCAATGTTGAAACCTTAGCACACAGAACTGAGTTGAGAAGGAGCATTGCAAAGGCTTTGTGATAATAACTTAGTCTCACACCTATGGAAGTGTGTGAACAGATATTATAAGTTAATTTATCTCTTGTGGGTAAAAGCTGCAATCTCTGCAGAATTAAAGTTGTTTAAATAGTCGTGTCCTTGGTTATAGATCACTACTACAAACAAGGCTATAGAATATGCATCATCACAGACGGTTCTCTTGAAACGATGTCCGTGATATGGACCTGTCACTGACGGTTTCTAAATACAACCGTCTATGATACTTCACAGGCGGTTCTTAACAAGAACCGTCTATGAATTAAGAACCGTCTGTGATAATTCACAGATGGTTTTTAAGAAGAACCGTCTGTGATAAGCATCTCATTACAGACGATTCTTAATACAAACTGTCTGTAATAAGTATCTCTGTTGGACCGAAACAAATGACTAGAGGGGTGAATAGGAGCACGATCTTTTTTTCGACCAAGATCGGATTTAACACGATTTTTACTCTAATAGCTATAAAAGCTATGAAGATCAATATACAAGCACAACAGAAGACTTGTATTGAATACAATCAAAACCCCGGAGCAAAACAACCAAAATCAACCAAAACTTAATTTTCAAGTGTTGGGCGGTCTGACCTCTATATCAATGACGGTCTGACCGGTCCATGGGCGCTCTGACCTCTATATTAATGGCGGTCTGGCCTCCAGCCTGATGAACAGTAAAATCCGCTCAAAAAATGAAGTTGCAAATAGGTCTAACTTTTGATCTACAACTCCTAACTCGATGAAACTTGGAACATACATTCTCTAGGATATCAGGAACCTATTCCAATCGAATATCGTGAAGATCCTTGGAAAATTTATGATATTTTTCCGTTTGAGAGGAGGATGGTTCAAAACCGAGTCAAAACGAAAACTAGATCCAAAATCTTGCTCGCAGGTTAGAGATTATCAAGATGATCCTAGATGATACCCCACATATCACAGCAAGTAAGATTGGGGGTAGAAACCAACAGAAAACTTGTGAATCAAAGAAAGCCCCAAAATCACAAAATAGAGAGTAAGAACGAAAAGAGACCCATCTTAAGAAAACTTGCATAGATTGATTTGTGATTGTTGCTGGTTTACAGCCACTCCAATACAGAGGACAAAACTCAACGCATGAGCACACAATCAATCTCCTCTTCAAGAATCCTAAACTCTCCACTCCCTAATCTCAAAACAAAACTAGGGTTTCCAAAATAAGCAAAAGGATTGAGGGAGGTGCATAGCACCCTCCCATATTTATAGTGGAGGCTAATATTCTAGAAGAGTTCCTATTGGGCACCCGTTAAGCCCACACACAAACGGGTTTAACTCACGCACGCATTTTAAAGCGTCGTCTTCACCTTCTCTTGGTCTAAACCGCTTCTCCTTGCATCGTCTTGCGCCGCGGTTTAGTCAAAAGCAATCAAGATGGTATTTTAGTGATATTACCAAAATACCCCTTCTCGATCCTTCTCCAAAGACCAAGTCAAATCTTCGCGAAGCAGTTCCACGCTCCGCCACGTGTAGGTTGATCAACGACTCTCATCATGTCGGCAAGTTTCTCCCATCCGGCTCCCACCGAAACCACCATGGCACTTGCACCGACCCCCGCGCCGCTTGATGCAACCCGTCGCACCGAACTTCCCGTTCAGTCATACTTGTCCATTTTACGCCACGCTCGAATACAATGACTTCCACTACACCATGGCATTGTATTAAGGGCAATAATCTGCCGAAAAAGAATTGGATGAGAGGCAAATTATGTGCCGGCAATGTTGAAAATATTGCAGGTTCTATTATATGCCGACAATAACTATTATGTAGAACAACTTATCTGTCGGGTATATTTTTATTTTAGCTACAACATATCTGCCCTAGAAAAAGTAAACTAGGTCAACATAACTGTCGGGAAAAATATTGGGCAGGAGGTGAAAAAAGAAGTTATGTAAACTAGGTCAACATAACTGCTGGGAAAAATATCTCAACAAAATAGTAGCGTCAAATAAAAACGTATCTGACGTTGGCTAAATGAAAAAGCAACGCCAAATGAAATGTATATGTCGACAAACGAAAAAAACAGCGCCAAAGGAAAAGTATCTGCAGGCAAACAACCCCCCTAATCTAAACCCTCTCTCTCCCTCCCTCCTTCTCTCCCTCTTCTTACCCCCTCAGCGCCGCCTCTCTCCCTTATCCTCTCCCTCTCTGCCTTCACGCCTCCCCCGCCGACACTCTCGCCTCCCCCTCTCCTGCCGACTCCTTCGCACCTCTCCCTCTCCCTCCGAGATCTCCGCCGCCATCGCCTCCAGCCGCTGCTCCGCCTCCGGCTCAGCTCCCAGCGCCTCGTCCCCGCTCGTGACCTACTCCCGCCTCCTTCTTCACTCGGCGCGGCCGAATGCAGGCGTCTCTGCGTCGCCTCTGCTTTGCCTCGGCCAGGTCGCTCCGCTCCCGGATTCGGCTCGGTGCCTCCTCTCGCTCCGACCTCTCTCCGCTCCACTCGGCGCGACCCTTCTACCGCCGGTGCCTAGGTCGCTCCTCCCGGCTCGCCGCGCGCTCTGCCCTCGGCTTGGCCGGTCGGCCGGATCTGGTCTTCCTCGGTGGATCCGGTCCCTACCCGGCTCGGCCCAAAGCTCGATCGCCACCTCTGGCTCGGCTCCCTCTGCCGCCGGCCGACGTTCTTGCTCGGCCGGATGGTCTCAAGGCCTCGCCATTGCCTCCACCGACTCGGCCGGCTCACCCTGTGCCTCCTCCTTGGTCGGCCCTCACGGTGCCACCGGTCACCGCTCTCCTCCCTCACCCAGAGGCTTGGTGCTAGGGGTAAGTATACACCAGTAATACTACTCCCTAACCCTACTGCTCTGGAATGGAATGAATTGAGGGATACCTACTGAAGCTATTGCGATCTGGTGGTGGTGTGGGTGATGTGCATGGTGTGCATAGTATTAAGGGCTACATGTTGATTCTACTGAGATCTGGTGATATGTGTGAATGATGTGTATACGTGTAGTGCATACTGAGGTGTAGCTGGGATTACCTCTTGATGGGATGAGGGTGGGGAAGAGGATCTTGTCTTGGCTTTGAATGTGACTTTGAGGAGAGCTTGGTTGTTCTTATCTCACATGCGTCTGCTGCGAATGAAATGGTTTATGTGGGGGAGATGAATCCTGGTGGGAGGTGTATTCGGCTGGGGTTTGGCTTGGGGATGCATTTGACTACCCTATCCGATTACCTTTGCATGGTTGGTTTATCCCTTATGATGTTTTCCTTATTACCATGGCCCTATTCCTATTTACCATGATCCTATCTCTTATGCCCTCACTGTGAACTATTGGGTTATGGACCTTGGTCCAGAGGATGCTTGCATACTCTTTGATGTTTTGAATTGATGTTACTGCAAATGATATTGCCAATTGTGTTAATTATGAGATTGATAATAACTGGGATTATGCTTTGATCTTGGGTTGGTGAATTTTTATTTAATGCTAATTACTGATTGTTGTTAGCTAGTTTAGTGTAATTATGTGGATTACATCATTTTGTAGACAAAGTTACAAGCATCGGTCAATAATATCATGTAAACTATGTTAGACATGCACTTTAATGAATTCTACATAAATGTAGGTATTGATCATGCAGTAACTATAGTATTCTCTCCACTTCCTGCGGGCATAACTTCTGTGCTGGCAGCCTGCTCAATCCTGGTGTCACTCTTAGCTTCAAGTGAATACGTTCTTTCACAGGTTCTATCCCTTTCTTGCTCAAGCTGATGTCGTCGTGCTGGCATTGTGGGTAAGATAAGATATAAAAGTAGGAGCCCAAATTGGTGCTCTATTGGCATAGTCTCTCCAGTCTCCACTTTATGGTGCTAATTTCCATATTATTGGCTTCCTCTGTTTGTGTTATTCTTGTATGAAATCTTTTTTATAGCATAGAAATACCTAATTCTCTGAAAGATCAATTTTAGGGGTTCTAGAATAGGATAGAAGAGTGAAACTAAAGGGGGACTTTAGAATGAAAAACTAAAACTGATTGACTATGTAATTGCTGACTAAGAAAGTCATTGTGATCACATGTCCCCTAATTTAGTATGAGTATTTTCCTTGCTATATCTGTATAAGGGGTTATGGAATATCGTTGTTTAGCCTTCTCTTTTTATCTTGAGTCTATTGTGGTTGGAGCAATGATTCGATGTTTTCATGTGCTATCTTCTTATATGTGTAAAAACTGCATACCTGCACTTCTATAGGAATCAGCTTTTCCTTGTGTGAAAAAATGTCTACTACTAGTAGTTATGATGTTCAAATTTATACAAGTAACTTGAGATTCTAGTAAACAATAATCACACGAGAGTGGATACCGCATCTTCTGTTGCACAGTGGATTCATATTGATCTAGAGGCCTTTGGAAAATAAAGAAGGACGAGACCCAATGCATTCATTTGTGTAGATGCAGAATTTTGACATTATGATGTCAAAAGAATGTAATGAAGCATAACTCTTGGCCAGAGTAGTCAAAGATTCTTATATTATTTCTGGTGTTATAAACTTATATATGTGCATTGTTGGACCTGCAAATGTGAAGAGTTCAATGTACCATTCACTTATGGCAACTAGTGGAGCCTTTGCTCCTGTTCTTAATTTGCAATAGGAAAAGTTGTATAAATAAATAATTCTAGCAGAATTACCTTTAAGCAATTTTTGAAACTTTGAATATTGTTGACAGGTTCTCAACGAAGCTAACCTCACAAATGTTGTGCTTTCACGGTCAGTGCTTACACGTAGTGATCTCCACCGAACTTATGATTTGCCAAAGGATCACCCTATGACGCCATGTTATTTCTGGTGATCTTCAGGGTCCGTCTTCAATGTCTGCATGAGTTCTCTCGTATAGTTATAAGCATGGTACTTGGTATAGTTTGCTGATGAAATAGTGCGAGTAAAATCCATCTTTGTATTTGATTTCTGAGGTGTCTTTGTGCACTTTTATTTACCATTCTTGTTTTGCCTAACTGTGTTTAGTTAAATGATGATAGTATTATTCCCATGCATTCTAGTAATAACATAACTAATATTTTTACTAATGATTTTTGTCAAGACTTGCAATTCATCTGTTTGGGCTCTACAATTGCTCTGCTTTTGATGTTGTCTTTTAAGTGCACTACAAGGTTTAGGCACTTTTCAGCTTTCACTACATTAATAAACTAATTTATCACCAACTGCAGGATCTACTTGATGGGTCAATCGTGAGGAGCACATATCATGACATGCGCTCTCTTGGAGCAAGCGGTTAAAGAATCTAGAGGAGGCGCATTTCTTGGAGTGTTACTCAAATAAAAGCATATTTGGGTATGTAAAATAGATTGGTGTTATCATATTATGATAAGGCTACTTAGTTATTCTTGTTTTGCCTACAAGATTTTGGTATGTAAAATAGATTGGTGTTATCATATTATGATAAGGATACTTGGAGATCTCAATGCACTTTTTATTAACTTCACTTAATTTATTCATTTGTTAGAGCTCCAACATACAGTTATATCCCTAAACATCAATGTATATCTTTCTGATTGTAGGCATTTCCTATAAATATTATAGATTATTTCCTCTTGATTTCTCACTTTAAGCTTCTGTGTATGCTTGAAAGAGTATGGATGGCTTGGTGCAGTTAGCTTTTCATATTGCTGTTAAGTGCTTGATAAGCCATGGAGCTACGTATGGTTAAATGGTGCAAAAGACAATTGATGGTAGTTTAACTGCCGACAATGCGTCTAACTGCCAGGAAAAACTGATAATCGAGGGCAGTTTAACTGTCGGGAAAAAAACTTATCTAGGGAACTTAACTGCCGGGAAAAAAACTTATCTAGAGCACTTAACTGCCGGGAAAAAACTTATCTAGGGCACTTATCTGCCGGGAAAATATGCAATCGATGGCAAGTTAATTGACGGCAATACATATAGGCAGGAAAAACTCGCTGGGAAACACTAATCGCTGGGAAACTCTAACTGCCGGGTAAAAACGACTTTTCTAGGGCAGTTAAGTGCCGGGAATGCACATATCTACCGGGAAATATTTTTCCAATGAAGACTTTTAGGCGGGCAATAAGTGCCGGGAATACACATTCGGCGAGATAAATTCCGAAAAGCGCTTTTTCCAGCGGTTGCATTGCCCTTAATACTATGCCATGGTGTAGTGTTCATCCGGCATCATCGATCGTTCTGAACCTCAGCTCTCCAAGCCTAGTCCCGATCATCCTCGCTGTTGACCGTCGTTGACCTCCAAGCAACCTGCACAACAATAGACCAAGAAATCGATTCCGGGAACAAGTTCTTCGCAACATGACCCACGTTAGTCAAAACATGCATCATGCAACACATATACACTGAAACTCATGAACTTGACTCAATTAATAAACATCGTTGCTACGAAAGCCGACAAACCAAGTGAAAACCGGTCCGACCGCCACCTATGGGCCGGTCTGACCACCCTCTGGCAGACCTGACCGCCACCCTGTCTGGTCAGACCGCCCAGTAGGGACTTAGCCAAATTTCAACCCCTGAAAACCGAAAGCTCTATGGAATTTTCAAACGAATAGAACTTTTGACTGGAGACTCTAAAAATTATGAGACCAAGTGTAATAGAATCCCCTCTCTTGCCTACACCCTCTATTTTTGGCCCAGCTCAAAAATTCACTTTTTGTAATTGTCGGTCCGACCACCGCCACTGGCCGATCTGACCGCCTAAGGCCTGACAACACCACGACTTTGCCGAAAACGCATGATTCGACAAATCTTCAACGCCATTGCCAATTGTAACATCATCCTAAGATCATGAGCATATCCCCATCATATCCACAATCTCATCACACACGGTTTGTATTAAGAACCGTATGTGATTTTACCATGGCTTGGAATTTTCCTTACTCTTTGATTTTACTATAGCTTGGACTTTACAATGGCTTGAAAAATTCCAAGCCATGGTAAAATCACAGACGGTTCTTAATACAAATCGTCTGTGATGAGATACTTATCATAGGCAGTTCGTATCATGAACTATCTATGATAAGCATCTCATCACAAACGGTTCATGATACGAATCGTTTGTGATATATCATCACACACGGTTTTTATATGAAACAAATCGTGATTCGCAACACGGAGTTCGAAAAATTTTGAGCAGCGTGCGCGGGAGGCAAAATATTTTATTTGTCCTTATAAATAATAGCCGAGTCGGCGGGATGTCTTTGGAAGGGTGTCAAACTGCGGGGCGTAACGTCTTCTTGGACTTCGTCTCCGTCGACGTGCTCAGGTCCAAGTTCGCCGCCGCGGGCCTCGACGACAAGGACTTCGTCCTCCTCAGCTGTAAGCAAACAAACTTCTTCTTCCTGGATGACTCGATCGATCATGGTAGCTAACTTATGGGTGCACGTGCGTAAATGGTAAATGGGTGCGATGGCTCACATCCGATATGGCGTCGTCATCGCCTTGACGCGTGTGCTCTACAACGACACCTCCACCGTCGACGTCGTTGGCTCCTACTCGAGCCTCCTCAACACCATCTTCGCCGACGCCATGGTCAAGATGGGCAGCATCGGGGTACTCACAAGCCGCAAGGGGGAGGTCAGGAAGGTTTTTGTATGGAAGTGATGCATTTTTCATGTATTTTCAAGAGTCTCTGAAGATGAAAAGCTCACATAAACTGTGATGGTACCAACTATGAAACATTCAAAATCTATTTTTTTTTACAATAGAAAAAATTATTACAGACGGTTCTGAAATCACATACGGTTCTTGTTCAAAACCATCTATGAAAATAGACTATCACAGACGGTTCTGAACAAGAACCGTCTGTGATACCTTTTTTCACAGACGGTTTGAAAACCGTCTGTGATGACCGTCTGTTATCACAGACACATAAATCCAGACGGTTCAAAAAACCGTCTGTGATGACGGTTTAGAACCGTATGTGATGAGATTTTATGTAGTAGTGGACAGCGGTCGACGATTTCACACAAGAGGTAGAGTTTTTATAAAAATGGTTGGAAGATGAATGAGATATTCATTTAGTGAATTTGATGTTCACTTTGTGGAAGAGATATTTAGTTTGTGGTTTGGTTGATAAGTGAATGGGGGAGGTTCACGGGTTGTTTCAAATCAATGGTTTACTCTTTATTTACTATTGTCTTTTCAATTACACTTTACAATCTACTTACTATATTTATTGTCAATACTTGGTTTTTGTAAAAGAACCATATGACTATTCCTTTGATCTAGCCTTGTATGAATATTAATTGCATATTGTTCCCTACGACTTGCTGATTACTTTATGTACTCACGGTTTTAAACATTATTGCTCAATTAAAGAAGGTAAAACTACTCAAGAGTTTTGTGAGGAGGAGTTTTTGAAGACTTTGTGAACTAGGATGCGCTCCCTACTCGATTGCCTGTGGGCATGTCGAATGGTCACCTTAAGTTTCTTTTCCACTGCAAGAGTTTTATTTGTTTTTTAAGCCTTACGTGGCAGGTTAAGTAAATGTATAAGGTCTAGTTATTACTATTTATTATGATTTTGCTATCTTTTTCGTTAAATCATTAAATGGATAGCATTTCATCGATGTTTCATTGTGTGAGTTAGCTACTGATCATAGGATTCTTTTGATCAGAGAGTAAGGAAAATTTCAAGCCATGGTAAAATCTAAGAGTAAGAAAAATTTCAAGCCTTGGTAAAATCACAGACGGTTGTTAATACAAACCGTCTGTGATGATATACTTATCACAGACGGTTCTATTTACAAACCGTCTGTGATAGGTCTATATCACAATCAGTTCCAAGATAACCGTCTGTGATTATTTTATCACATACGGTTCCTTGAAACCGTCTGTGATGAGGCGCCTTCTCTAGCCTGTTTTGTAGTATTGTACGCAACGTACATTCGTCTACAATATTAACAAGCTACATCAACATGACCTACAACGATTTTGCATCCAAACCTACATCAACAAAATTAAATCACAACTTCCAGCACACCAACACATGGCTAATATTTGTACCACACAAACTAGGCTTCGTACCACACAAACTAGGCTGAGTTGCTACAATTTACAACTGCATAATAACAATTTATCCCAAACCCATACCGGTTCCATCCAAACCAACCAAAGCACGCACAACAAAAATAATGAAAACTACCCAATCATCGGAGTTCCTGCCATTGCTAAACATCCAAGGACACAAAATCCCAACAAACATCAACTACTCTTGAGAATAATTTTGGCATTTTGGAGGTCACCTCTAATATAGGGTTTGCTCCAAATGTGACCAAATCAACCAAATTCAAGCGGGAAAAGGTGTGGGCTGGGGAGCTTACCTTGAGAATCAAATACACAAGAGATCCTGCAAGAAATCAGCTTATTTTGGTGTATATGGGGAGGATTGGGAGAGGGAGGAGAGACACGACTTGGTGGGGCTTTGGCTACTCCTACGTGTGAGGGTTGCGGGTGGGGTTGGCCTACTGCAACCTCCATGACGGGTTTAGATGCTAGAGCTCAACGCCATCGGGCTTGGCGCGGACATCGATGCTAATGAGGATAAGCGATGTACGATCATGAGAAATTTGGCTAGGTCCTTGAATCCCACCTGAGTGCCATCAAATACGAAGATGAACTTATGGCCACATTACTCGCCTCTCCTCCCCCCGGCCAAAGCATGACACAAATCTCGGCACTATCATGTGTGTTCTTTGAGGCGTTATACCTCAACACCACCTCGAGCGACACTGAGCAAATGAGCCATTTTCCTAAATAGTTTGCGGCCAGGGGTATTTTTGGAAATAGAATAAAAATAAGGACAAAGTAGGCACACACAAAAAATACGCGTATGTGTTAGTACTATTCTTGATTTTAAATCTTAAACGAATGTGCGCTCACATGCCAAAGCAGACAGGACTACTCAAAGATTAAAAAAGGGGTGATCGAGTCATTGATTAGATTGAATTATTATGGCCGGGAAAGCGAGAATCCAAGCAGCGAGGTGGGAGGGGAATCCGGAGGTGCAGGAATTAATCGGCGAGGATTAGCTGCTTGTTCTCTTCTTATCTCATCGGTACGAGATGCTGGTGTCCTTGTTGCTTGCTGTTGCTGATAGATGGTGTTTACTAGTAGTAGTACTATGCTACCACTGTAGGATGCGATACGATGCGATGCGATGAGGAGGCATTATTGACCACACCAGATAGAGATCACAACAACTGAAACACCAGAGCAGAACATTGCAACCGTGCAAGCCTGGGCTGTAGTAATTCGAAAGAAAAGCTTCGCCTCTTTCCTCAATTGCCAAAGAAAAGCATTAGTTTGCACTTTATGCTTCATTCTAGGGGTTTCTAGCAATTGCTACGCTCTAAATTAGGACTCTATAATCGGACTAACAGAAGTAGAACTCTATGCTAAATCCATAGACTCGAAAGATGAACCTACTGCACAAACTGCAGCAGCCCATCCTCTATTCATTTTTTTTCGGCCTTTTCTTTAGGGTAGTACACACACGAGTACACAGCTACAAGCTATCATGGAAAAACACAAAAGTAAACGAAAACCCTTTCTAGCTCCCAGATGGCCCAGCCCAACAAGCCCACCAAACTTCCTGCTCCAATCTTGACACATGGCGCTGTAGAGGTGGGAGCGGGCGGCATTGAGGACGTGCGCGGAGCAGAGCCAGGGACGTGCCGCCAGTGCTCGCCGTGGGGTGCGAAGGTCTCGGAAGCCGTAAGTGAGGATCTCGACGGTGCAAGATTTGAAATTAATTAGTATGAAGTTCCATGATTGTTATATTCTGATGATACAAATATTTTCTGTTGCATTTAGAAGTATTTTGCTGAACAAGATCCGAGTGACAATCATGGGGTTGTGCTATTTCTTTAACTCAATGCTCAGAAGGTCATCGATCCCGAAGGACTAGATGCTCCTCTGCAGTCCGAGGTAGTGATGACTCTATGTCATCTTGAGATGTATTTTCCTCCGTCATTTTTCGATATCATGATCTATCTCATTGTTCACCTTGTGAAAGAGATAAAGATACGCGGCTCTGTTTACCTACATCATATGTACCCGTTTGAGAGATACATAGGAATTCTCAAGTTCTATGTACGAAATCAATCTCGGCCGGAGGGTAGCATCATCGAAGGTTATGCAACTGAAGAAATCATTGAGTTCTGCGTCGACTACATGGCTTAGGTGGAACCAATAGGTATGCCTCCATCTCGTCATGAGGGGAGGCTGGGGTATCGGGACATCAGAATGAAAGAAATTACTCTCGATCTGGATACGTACGTTCAAGCTCATTTCACAGTCTTGCAACACATGACCAAAGTATCCCCGTACATCGACGAGCACAAAGACATAGTACGCCAACAGAATCTAGGCCGATCGGAGGTTTGGATCATGAGAGAGCACAACCGTCGGTTCAACCAATGGTTAAATGTGCGATTCACTGGGAGGTCATCAAGTGATGATACACTGCGATGGTTGGTAAAATGGCCAAAATTTACAATTGTGACATGACAAGGATACAACACAAATAGGTACATATTTTATACGACAGCTCAGGATAGGAAGAGAACAGTCCAGAACTCAGCTGTGTCCGTAAATACGCATTTCACGAGCAGTTCAATACCGCTGGGCCAAACATAATGAAACATGGGTACTATAGGTTCGTAGAGGAGATTTGGGAGCTCGACTATGTACTTTTCAAGCTCCCTCTATTTCAGTGCTATTGGCTCAAACTTCCACATGGTGTAAAGGTCGACAAGTACGACATCACTATTGTGGACCTCGAACGTGTCGGATACAAGGACAAACCATTCGTACCCGCTAAGCAAGTTATTCAAGTTTTTTATGTAAAAGACCCGACAAATAAGAACCGCAACATAGTTCTTCATGGAAAAGGAAGAATTGTCGGAGTTCAGAATGTCATGGATGAGAAAGAGTACAATCAATTTAACAAGTTGCCTCCTTTTGGAGACGACACTAGACTCGAGGAAGAACCCAGTGAGGAAACTAGCTATATGCATGTCGATCATCGTGAAGGGTTGTTTTTTTTTAAGGAAATAGCCAAGTGGAATGATCCTACACAGTGAACACCTATTCGGAAATTGTTCTATTGTAATTAAGAAACTCGGCATGTAATTAAGAAATTATTCCATTTTAATTGATTCAGTAATAAAGAAATTATGCCATCTTAATTGAATCAGTAATTAAGAAATTATTCCATCTGTGATTGTATCTGCTTTCTTATTTTCAAAGGGCATGGCTATCATTTTACGAGGATAGTCGAAAAATAGAATATTTTTAGCTATAGATGAACTATAATGACGGTTCTATTATAGATCCGTCTGTGATACTAATCACATACGGTTCTATTATGGAACTGTCTATGTCCGTGATACCCCTTTATTAGTAGGACCCCGCTAGGGTCTTGGCCCGTACTCCTCACTCGTCTGGCCCTCTCCCTAGTGCTCTTAACTCCTCACTCACCCCCTTCCCCTTCTCCCCGTTGCCGCGCCTTCTCTCTGACGCGGATGCCAACGCCGCCCTTCCCGACCCCAACTTTGTGCCTTCTCCCGACTCGACACCGACGCCGCCCTTCTTCGTGTATCCATTGGTCCTCGCTACTCTCGAGCGCCACTCGTCCTCGCCGCTTCATGCATCCATGTCCACGACGCCGCGGTCCTGCCACTCCCAAGTCCTCCACGCTTGTAGGTATTTCCTTGTACCTTATGGTTTACTGTTCAGTTATTGCTAGTACTCGACGCTTGCTGTCCTGAGACAACGACTTTCGACATGCCTTGCCCGGTTCTACCCGGTGGCTTCGATTGCATCCACTTTGTGAGTTGTTTCTGTTTACAGGAGTGCTTTTCTTTGCATATATGTGTTGTGCTAGTCTAAATCTGAATTTGTATTAATTCTAGTACTGGGAGATATTGCATTGTACTGCTGTGATTTTTGTCATATTGTGAAATTAAATTGATAACAAATCAGACTTAAGCTGCTAGGATTGCTTACTATTGTTAGATTATATCTAATAGCTTAGCTCAGTTGCTTTCTGTTTTTGGATGTGATTGATATGATCATGTTATTACGATCCCCATTGTTCCTCTGTCATCAATTGGTTTTCTTACATTAATGAGTGGCTCACATTTTGAAATTAGTGATCATTTATTCTATCAAGTGATTAATCCTCAATCTGTTGATTGGTTTATGTTTTAATCAAGTGATTCTTGTGCACTATTAATTGTATAACCTTCCGTTGATTGAAAGTAACTTTGCAATTTGAGATCATTCTTGACATAGCAAGTAGAACATTAATTATTATTAATTATGATGGAATTAATTCTCAATGAAAATACAAACTAAAATTTTAGTCATTGAAATCATGCAAATTTAGTTCTTTGGGTGTGTATCTTCAGAGATGGCATCCCCACAGTCTTCGTCGCCGTCGTCAAATGCGTCTGGGCCTCCGATGGACTTTGCGTCGTCGTCGCCGAATGTGTCTGGGGCTCCAAAGAAAAGGGTACTTAAGCGAGATGGCAAAGGAATATCAAAAAGTCCTTAGGGACGAATGACCATCCCAGAGGTCACTAACGTTGGTGTCCCTAAGCTTCCCACGAAAGCAGCTGCAGCATTCCGGACCACCTACGGGATAGTTAGAAGGGAACATGTCTCCATCACCACACCAAGCTGGAAGTCTCTGACGGATGTACAGAAAGAGCAGTTGTGGGCTGAAATTTCAATATAGTTCAATATCCCAGCAGAAGTCCAGAGACTCGTGCGACGGTAGGTGTTGCTCGCGATCGAAAAAACGTGGAAGTCTTTCACGAGCCTGCTTGTCACGGAGTACATGAATAAGTATCAGATGCCCTTCACGAAGTATCGATTCGTGTCGGCGGATATATGAGACACCTTTGTGCGGATGAAGACGACGGCCAAAGTGCGGCGCACAAGGCCTTCCAAACAAAAAACACTCACCCCCACAGACTCGACACCGTTGGGTACGTGGAAAAAATCCTGCAATGAACGTGGGAGGACAAGGAGGAAAACCGATGGGGGCCTCCCCAGCATTTACCGGGTTCACAGACGAACATGCCCGAAACTGGCTAAAAGCAAAGTAATCAACCACGTCTTCGGGCGCCATCTCTTTCACAAACCCGGCAAAAGAGGCAGCCTCCCAACATATAGTAAGATATATCGAACTACCTAGTTGTTAATAAGTCCATAACTTCGTAGGATCTAAAATAACATGATGGCCTCTTGCAGCAAATATTGAGTACCGAATCTTTCCAAGACTCATTCAAAGCAGTCAGGGAGAGGGATATGCCATCCACGGCCCTAGAAAACAAGGAGCACCCGGGTCGCACACGAGCCCCTGGGGTTTATGTACCGTGTAGGCAGGGATTCCCACAAGACTCCGAGGCGTATAGGAGTCAGAAGAGACCCAAGGCCGAGTGTGAGGAACAGATGAAAGAGGATATTCGTGCGGTGATTAGTGCAAAATTCCAAGGACATATAATATCATTGCAGGAAGAAATGACACAAATGAATTGAGCCCTCAAACAATCGCAAACCACCCCCGTTATTTTGGGAGCCAGCCCCCCTCAATATCGGAGTAGCTACACGCCTATGTTACTTTCTGAATATGGCAACATCCAATTATCTATTGACTACATCCAGGTAATGTACATCTTTGGAATACTCCAAAGATAGACCTGTAGGACGCCTTAGCTAACTGTGTATCATTTTGTAGGAGCCCACACCCTGTAAGCTTCAAGTGAGGCTGGGCGGGACCATTTATATTGAGGCCGGGCGGGGGATGGTGTTTCCATGCCACGAAGGGACAAGATCTTTGTCTGATGCCAGTGGCGAGGAGGTTACGCAAAGGTCCAGGTAAACATGGTACATGAAAATTTCATGGTCGTCCCACTGGAGAAGTCCCCCAACGAAGATGTCATAACACTAAAGGATGTCGTACACACTTTTGTCCAGTGGCCCAAGAAGGACACCACCCTAGACCCTGTAGTGCTGCAATCGGAACACGACCATGCCTCTCCAACAGAACCCTCAATGACTCCACCTCAACCTTCGCATCAGAAGGCCGCCACATCGGCTCCCATGGAGACGACGCCGAAGATACAAGAAAAGTGTGCTGAGTCGTCTCTCGCGAAGATGCATGGCAGGTGAGGTGCTAAGGATAAATCGAAGAAGATTAAGCTGCTTGCAGTGCCGAAGATACAAGAAAAGTGTGACGAGTCGTCTTCTAAGAAGACGTGTGACAGGTAAGGTGTTAAGGCAAAATGAAGATCATTAAGGCGCCTTGTGAGCCCGAGACGTTCTATATCGGAAGACCGTTGGTCTCCCACACACTATTAACCCATCTTGGATTGGGTTGCATGAGTTTGCATGACTGGTACATGTGACACACTGACATGACGGCAGATGCTACTGGCTTCACCGTCAGTTACACGGAGAACCATTTCCTCCACAAGGCGGGCTACTTCGTCGTGGGCTTCCAAGACTTATTCAAACTATTCAACTTGAACGCCCTCGACACCTCACTTCTACGATGCTGGACATTGTATGTGTGTACAATCAAGTTCTACATTTACGCAATACAGATAAATGTCATAACTCATTGCTTATGTATAGATACACGATGCAAGAAGCCCAGCGATCGCGACAACTAGTGGGTTTCCTTGACCCACAGTTGATCTCTGAGTAATGCATCAACGAAGACGCATCTGATGTTGAAAAATACATAACAAGTGGGTCGCTTGCTCATGGTGACAGGGACTATATACTAGTGCCCTACAATCAGGGGTAAGTGCTTCACTACTTGCTATACAAATTTCATTTGTACATTATACGCAACGCGAACTTAGGTTTAATGACTATAGCGACATACATGAGTAGGTGGCACTGGATCCTTTTAATCATTGTACCAAAGTGGAACAACGTAATATACCTTCATTCCCTAGTCAATAAGAACCACAACTTCACCCTTGTGCAAAAAGTACTCAATAGGTATGCTCATTTCCTCCATACATAACTCTATTGTTAGTCTTCCTTCATTTGAAATGGCTGAAGATAACCTTTTGGAATCACGTAGGGCGTTCAGCGCCTATGTTGCCGGAGGAGGGAAACAAAATGAACCGAGCGCCACACTGTAACACAGGACGCGATTTTGGGTGCCCACTACAACACAATAATACTATATCACACTTCGTAACCTGGCCTCTCGAATTGACTATACCTATATATGTAATTCTACTTTTGCAATGCCACTAGTAACTACAAGGCAACGTATGTACATGCTACGTTTGCCGCCATATGCAAGAAATTATGAATGCTAAGCCGAAGGATACACAGGTCCGTTAATCTCACAATAATTATTTCTTAATTATCAATTTAAATATATATGCTTACTACTTTACTCTTAGTGACAGCACATGACAATCAAATCAACTACATTCGATCTGAACAACCTCTCGCACGTTCGAGGATGGCTCTGCATCTTCATCAAGTCGGAGATCATTAACCCAAATGGAGAGTTTCACTCCGGTGACACCGATTAATAATATTCAAATGTAATTCACTTTGAGTAGTAATTCAATTGTAATTCTAGCGACAACACATGAATATGCTTTTGTAATTGATTTTGAGTTTTAAATCACTTTGAGTTGTTCTATATCAAATCAATTATGATTTATCTGTTTGCTGCTTGCTTGTTTTTAGAGGGCATAGCTAGCATTTCCTGAGGTTAGCCGAAAAATAGAAAAAAAAATATGTAGGTATAGAACGAACTGTCACAGACAGTTTTGTGGTATAAACCGTCTGTGATATATCGGATATCACAGACGGTTCTTTTTACTAACCGTCTATGATATGTCTCCAATCACAGACAGTTGGTATATATAGCTGTCCGTGATGGCTTACATATCACATACGGTTTTGTAGTATAAATCGTATGTGAAGGTCTACTATCACAGACGGCTACCACCAAAAACCATCTGTGATATGCGGGATATCACAGACGTTTTTTTACTAACCGTCTGTGATATGTCTCCAGTTATAGACAGTTAGTAAAAAGAACCGTGTGTGATATCCTACATATCACAGACGGTTGTTACATATAGTTGTCTATGATAGTAGGCTTTCACAGACAGTTTCTTTTAAAAACCGTCTGTGTTGCCACTTATCACAGACGGCTCAAAAACTGTCTTTGATAACCACTGGTTATCACAGAAACATAAAATCAGACGGTTTAGAACCGTCTGTGATGACGGTTTAGAACCGTCTATGATGACCCTTTGTGTAGTAGTGGGAGGGCCGCTGTAGGATCAAGGATAACCGACTAGAGGGGGGTGAATAGGAGGTTTTTAAAGTTTTTAACAAATTAACAAGTTATGCTCCTAGCTAGGCAATTTAATCACAATAAGCAAGCTAGAAATATAAGTGCGGAATTGTAAAGACAAGAAATAACCACAAGACACAATGATGTTTTTCCCGTGGTATCGAAGACTTGCCGGTCTTCACTAGTCCACGTTGAGGAAGCTTGATCACTCAAGCCGGCTCCACAATTAAGCCTTCCTCGATCACTTGGGTTGTTCTTCCTCCGCTCGGAGATGGTGAACACCAACCACTCACAATCTTGCTCGGGTCTTCTCACAAGCTTCACTTGAGAAGATCACCGTGCTTCACCGCCAAGCCGTCTAGGAGTGTGGCAACACCCCAAGAGAATAGATCAACGATCCTCGCTTGACTTTACTCAAGTGCCAATGAATCAACTAAAGATGAATGCACTTGATCTCCTCTCAATGAATGCAAGAGTAAATTGGGAGTAGAATTGAATGCACAATGCTCACAAGGGTTGAGATATCTTTAATGCAATGTGTAACTTGTCCCTTGTGCATTGGGGAGGTATTTATAGCCTCCACCAAACAATTCTAGCCGTTGGGAAGAAGTTCGAAATTTCGGTACATATCGGAACAACCGCGTGTTAGCATCGGTACAACCGCGCTACGCTCAATGCACGAGAACGGCTATGTTACACGATTAAATGCACCGATATAGCCGTTGGATTTAGTTGCGGTTCATCCGCGAGCAAACACCGGATCGTCCGATTTGTGGTCTCTAAACCGTAGATTTTGCATCCGTTTCGGAATTTTACAACCGCCAAATACATTTGAACATCCGTATTGCGGTTCATCCGATTATCGTCTTGATACGGCCGATTCTCAAAAGAGGTTTTCAAAGGAGATTACACTCAGTCGTTATTTTGCAACCGTCGTAATATCATCGGAACAACCGGGATGCGGTTCATCCGATTATCTGTGCTGATACAAACCGATTCTCAAAAGCGGTTTTCAAAGGAGATTACACTCAGATTGTTATTTTGCAATCGCGAAATATCATCGAACAACGGCGCCGGTACAACATTTGCTAAGCCTTGGTTCATCCGATTCGAATTAAAGCATGAATTCATTCTAACTTAAATTTAAGTCCAATTTTAAATGCATGCATGATCCTAAGTTGATCCATATGGCACAAGAATAAGCTATCAAGCTACTAGTCGTGATCCCCTTAATAGTACGGCATTTATCCTATAATCCGGTCTACCAACCAATTCTCCTTAGACCAGGTAAAATAGAAAAGGATCCTAGACTATTTGTACCTTGACTTTAAGCCTTGTTGATCTTCACATTTTCCTTTAGCATGCATCCTTGCTTCATCATGTTCATCAAATGGAATTAACCTTGCACATTCTTAGTAAACTTGTTAATCCCATATTCACATATTATCATTAATTACCAAAACCATTTTTAGGGGCCTAGATGCTTTCAATCTCCCCCTTTTTGGTAATTGATGACAACACACTTAATATGTGAGAAAAGTTGTTTTGAATATACTAAGAGTGTATATTCTTTTGAAGTCTTTTGTGAGTAAAATAATCTTTGCAATGAGCATAAGTAAATTTTGAGAATTATTTTTCTTGTCAAATCCAATTAAAAGAAGACTCCCCTAAACAAATGCATATGGATAGTAAATAATTTGCAAGCATATGTAAAGAATTGAAAGTTTTAGCGGAGTTTCTTTTGCATTTATGAACTTGAGGAAGCAATACAATATAAGATATGTCAAATAATTGATTGCATTGCATAAAAGATAATAAGACATAATCACATTCCACAAGTTCAACAAAAGTTACCAACTATTACAGGCACAAAATAGATCAGTTTTACAAAACACATATAAATCACATAAGCCCATAGCTCCCCTAAAACTAAGTCTTCACATCTTCACAATTTCTCCCCTTTGGCATCAAAGTACCAAAAGCATCAAGCAGGGGTCTGAGAGGAAGAAGCGGGTCTGGTGGAGCGGCAGGAGGGAGAAGCGGCGGAGCTGAAATCAGTGCGAGGATCGGAGAAGGCGCACAGAGGCGCGGGATCTGAGATCTTGAGAGGTGGTAGGAGCTGGAGGAGCCGAGATAGGTGCTGTTGCCCAAGAAGAAGGACCCTTGGGCGGCGAGGAGGTCGGCGAACATAACGCTGAGGGTCTTGAGAAAATGTTCTAAGTCATTTAGGCCCTCGGACAAAGCCGATGTCTGTTATGAGTCTCATCAAAGAAGTCATTTTGGATAGCCGCCATCCTAGTAAGCCTATGACGAGTCTCATCTCGAAGGCAACTTGTTCGACCTTCATTTCTGCAAAGTCTTGATAATAGATGCGATTTTGAAGTACTTGCGCTAGAGCACTTGCATCGGGCATAGCGGCAGGAGGAGCATCACCCTCGGCGAGGGCATCCTCGAGACTTGTTGAGGAGGAATGGCATCTCGTGGTTTATATGGCTTGTGAGTAGATCCCAAACCACCACGGTACTCGATCTTTCTAACAATCAATGCCATGATGTAAGGAGCATAATAAATCCTTTTAACTCTGTCATTCTTGGAGGAGGCTATGCCTTGAAGAATAACATCCACTACATCAAATTTAACTCCCTCCACAATATGATCTATCATGTTCCAAACATGCCCCGTCATTGCATCGAAATTCCCACTCTTAGGGTAGAAAGTATGATTAATTATCACATTAATCATGCTCACAGCTTCAATCCGAGAATTGTCCCTAACTTGCATTTGGTGAAGAGTCATAATGCCCGCCCAAGCAGAACAAGTAGGGTGAACTCTCAAAGATTTTGTCCCAAGAGTCGGATGAATTCTCAACACTCGCAAATTCCTCTTTGGTGCTTTCCACATTTCGACACCGATCGACCATCTAAAAGTCTTCAAGTCATGGGACATATGCGGTGTGGCATAAAGCGTCGAATGATCTTGTCATCATAATTCTGTTTTATGCCCACAAGATCATGAAGACCCACATTGTAGAAAAGCTGATAGACTCCACTGTATTTGTCCAAGGTATTAATATTTGACCAATTAATCCATTTATGATCGGCAAATTTCTTGTGCCTACTATATATTTGCTCATACACTTGCTCTTGAAAGATTGTGTGGAATTTTGGATTTAATGTGTCATTCTTCAGAAGATATTGATTGACATGGCGCTTGATGGCATAGTCATCTGGCGACGTAAGATGTAGGTCAAGAGGAGTCCCGGAGGATCAATCAAATCATCATCTTCTGCTTGTCCTTGGAGGAACTTCCTCTTCTTCTTCTTCTTCTTGATTGATTTCCTCAATTGATTTACTTCACGAGCTATTTTACGATTCGGTTTACGAGTGGTCTCTTTCCCTTTCCTTTTCCTGCAGTGGAGGTTGAGGTCAAGACCCTTGTCTTGACGATCCTCGAGACTTCTTGGATGTTCCTCGCATTCTAGGCATCTATACAGAGATTGGAGTGATTATAAGATGTCAAGGAACATATTTGAATTGAATTGAATTGAATTGAAAGAAATGACAATTTCTGGTTCTGTCAGGATAATCGGATCATCCGCCGTTATGTGGTAGGAACGTCGAATCTGCGATCGTTCGCCCTCAAGAACCGAACGTCCGATTGTCTGACCAAAACTAGGGTTGAAGAAATTCGAGATTTTGATGGAATCTAAGAGAGTGAGTGCTAGAACTGGATGCGCAAGGGTCATAGGACACCAGTGAAGCACTTTTGCCCAATTAGATTGCTAGATATCAATCGCATTATCAAAAACCCTAGAAACTGCCCCGAGTGCTCCAAAAGCGGTAAAACTCGAATCAAGAGATGTTTTACCTTGAGATTTGAGGAAGGAGAGCACTGGAAATGCAAGGATCAGCGAGGACTTGGAGATCCACCGAGAGAATCACTCGATTTGAAAGAGAGTTTTGAGAGCGCTCGATCGAGAGAGAGGAACCCGAGTGATGAGATGAGAAATGAAAGCAGACGAGCATTTGGAGTGATAAGGTCAAAAGGAAAGCGGACGTTCGCTATTATAACGCCGGATGATCCGCCTTTGCGGACGTCTGCTCGCATAACTCCGGATGTCCGATTTTCCGGGATTTTGATAAAGCTCGATTTCTTTGGAATTTTGAATAATTGCAAATGATCCTTAGATTTACACTCAATAAAACACCATCTAGGGATCATTATGCATATAATATACTGAAGATTATATATAAACATAGTTTTTATAATTATAGTGAATTTAATATGAGATTTGAGAAATTCTTTTACAAAATATTTAAATAACACCAAATAAAAAGCAATCGTAATAACAAAAATTTAAACAATGTTTGAATAATCTATGACATTTAATTCATTCCTCAATTTGCAAAAGCGGCCTTCATCTAATGGCTTGGTGAAAATATCCGCTAATTGGTCTTCGGTTCTTATGTGGCTAATTTCAATGTCTCCCTTGATCACATGATCTCTCAAGAAATGGTGGCGAATATCTATATGCTTGGTTCTTGAGTGTTGAGCAGATTATTAGCAATTTTCACAAAGACTATCATTGTCACACAAAGAGGCATTTTATCAATTTTAATTCCATAATCCATCAATGTTTGCCTCATCCATAGCAATTGAGCACAACAACTTCCGCTGAAACATATTCGGCCGGCGGTGGATAGGCTACGAATTTTGTTTCTTGGATGACCATGATACTAAAGATCTTCCTAAAATTGACAACTACCCGAGGTGCTTTTTCTATCCACTTTGCATCCCGCATAATCGAGTCCAGAATATCCAATTAAGTCAAATTTAGCACCTTTCGGAACCAAAGGCCAATGCTAGAGGAATGCTTTAAATATCTTAGAATTCTTTTAATGACCATTAAATGACATTCTTTTGGATTTGCTTGAAAGCGAGCACACATACAAACACTAAACATGATATCGGGCCTAGATGCGGTAAGATAAAGCAAACTACCAATCATAGATCTATAAAGCTTTAAATCTACCGATTTACCTCCTCATTTAAGTCAAGATGACCATTTGTTGCCATGGGAGTCTTGATGGGTTTTGCATCCTCCATACCAAACTTCTTGATCAATTCTTTTGCATACTTGGTTTGGCTCACGAAGGTCCCATCTTTGAGTTGCTTGATTTGGAATCCAAGGAAGTAGCTTAATTCTCCAATCATCGACATTTCAAATTCCCTAGACATCATATCACCAAACTCTTTGCAAAAATCTTGATTAGTAGACCCAAAATAATATCATCAACATAAATTTGACATACAAAGAAATCATCATCTATAACTTTAGTAAATAAGGTTGAATCAATCTTCCCAATTTTGAATCCTTTTGAGACTAGAAAATCTCTAAGTCGTTCATACCATGCTCTAGGAGCTTGTTTAAGGCCATAGGCGCTTTAGAGAGTTTATAGACATTATTTGGATTTTAGGATCTTCAAAACCGGGAGGTTGTTCAACAAATACAAGTTCGGAAATTTTACCATTTAAGAAAGCACTTTTAACATCCATTTGAAATAATTTAATATCAAAGCATGATGCAAAAGCAAGTAATATCCGAATTGATTCTAATCTAGCTACGGGAGCAAAAGTTTCACCAAAATCCAAACCTTCAACTTGTGAATACCCTTGAGCTACCAATCTTGCTTTGTTTGAACAACCAAACCATTTTCATCTTGCTTGTTCCTAAAGACCCATTTTGTACCAATGACGTTGTGTTCCTTGGGTCGATCCACCAATGTCCAAACTTCATTAGGGTGAAGTTGTTGAGTTCTTCATGCATAGCATTCACCCAATCCGGATCTTCAAGTGCTTCTTCTACATGCTTTGGCTCAATACAAGAGACAAAAGAGTAATATTCACAAAAGAAGCAACACGAGATCGAGTTTGAACACCCTTACTTACATCACCCAATATTTGGTCTATTGGATGATCCTTAGCAATTGCATTGTGGATTCTTGGTGGTAAGTTAGATGGTTGATCATCTTCCTTATTGTCAAATTGAACTTGGTTTGTAGAAGATGTTGGTGGTTCAACTTGTGTGGAGGATGATGAATCATCTTGGGCTTTATGTCACCAATTTGCATATGCTCTATTGCCCTTCTCAAAGCTTCATTGCCTACATCATCCAAATTCTCATGCTCTTCTTGAGAGCCGTTAGTTTCATCAAATTGAACATCATGTTTTTCTTCAACTAAACCGGAGTTTTTGTTGAAGACACGATAAACTTTACTATTTGATGAATAACCTAGCAAGAAACCAACATCACATCTACTTTCAAATTTTGATAGCCGAACACCCTTCTTTAAAATATAGCATTTACAACCAAAGACACGAAAATAGGAGATGTTCGGTTTTCTTCCTACAAGAAGCTCATAGGAAGTCTTTTTCAAAAGACGATGTAAATAAAGACGATTTATGGCATGACAAGCGGTGTTAATTGCTTCGCCCAAAAACTATCTAAGTATTATATTCATCAAGCATTGTCCTAGCCATTTCAATTAATGTACGATTTTCCTTTCTACAACTCCATTTTGTTCCGGGTGTAGGTTGTGGAAAGTTAGTGCTTTATTCAAGTTCATCACAAAAGTCTTCAACTTTAGTATTTTTGAACTGGAACCATTATCACTACGGATTTTCTTTATTTTGAAATCAAATTCATTTTGGGCCCTTTTGTAAAGTTTTTGAAAATTAGGAGGTTTCACTTTTATCATCTAGGAAGAATACCCATGTATATCTAGAGTAATCATCCACAATAACCAAACAATAGCTATTTTCCGATACTCTTATAGGTTGTTGGCCCAAACAAATCCATATGTAAGAGTTCCAATGGTCTAGAAGTTGACATGATACTTTTGGAAGGGTGAGAATTAGCAACTTGTTTACTGAAGCTTGACATGCACTACAAAGTCGGTTTTTCTCAAACTTCACATCTTTCAAGCCAACAACTAAATCATGTTTGAAAAGCTTTTGAGTTGAATCATTCCTACATGAGCTAGCCTTCTATGCCAAAGCCAACCCAAGGAGGTTTTGCCATCAAACAAGTTTTTAAGCATGAATCATTTGAAGTGAAATCTACCAAATAAAGGTTTCCAAATCTAAATCCTTTAAAAATTAAAGAGGTATCATTTTCATTTGAAATTGTAACACCTTCTTTAGAGAAGGAACAAATTAGTCCTAGATCACATATTTGAGCTACGGATTACAAGTTAAAGTTTAGTGATTCTACTAGAGATACATTTGAAATGGAAAGGTCATTTGAGATAGCAATTTTACCCAATCCAATTACCTTTCCTTTGCTATTGTCACCAAATGTGATTTTGTCCATTCCTTTCCCATTCTCGAATGTGGTGAACATTTTCTATCACCGGTCATGTGTTGAGTGCAACCACTATCAAGCACCCAATGTTTTCCACGGTCTTGTAGTTCACCTACAAAACAAGAATCAAGTTCTTTTAGGTACCCAAATTTGTTTGGGTCCTTGGAGGTTAGTGACCAAGGTTTTAGGCACCCAAATAGCATTCTTTTAGCGCCTAAAATTGAAGTGCCAATAAAATGAGCAAGTATTTTACCATCCTTAGTCTTTCTAAGCATATAGCATGAATCATATATACCAAAAGATGCAATTTTACCTTTATGACAATTTTGTTGTACATGTCCTATTTCCAGCACTTATAGCAATACTTACCATTTTCCTCACATACCTTGTGGGTTTATTTGCTTGGCTTCTTACCTTTCTTAGGCACATACCGAGACCTTCCTTGTTGAATGAGCACCTTTGCTCACTCAAAAGCTTGTCTAAGGTGGCCTTACCCTTAAAGCATCTTTCCAAACTTTTGCTTAGTTTATTGACTTGTTCTTTTAATTCATGGTTCTCAACAATAAGTAAAGGATCACAAGTATTTGCTAAACTAGCAATTGAATCATCACTAGAGCAACATGGCATGGCAAGTAAATCATCACATGAAGTAGAAATGCTAGACATGGATTTTTCATTTAAAGCAATATCTACTTTAGACATCTCATTCATTAAATCACAAGTAATTCCAATATGTGAATGAGATTTTTCAATATTCTTTAAGATGAGAGAATCATGAGCTTTCTTTAGCTCCTCAAAAGAGTCTTTTAGAGAGATATTCTTTCTTCAAGACTTTAAATTTTGATTTCTCTTTTCCATTAAATTCATTTAATTCATCAAGCATATCCAATAATTCTTCATAAGTTGGTTCATCACTATCAATGGATTTTACCTTATCTCCTTTTGCCATGAGGCATGTAGGAGTGGAGAATAGTGAAGGAGTTTCTTTGATAGCAATGCCAACTAGTCCCTTCTTCTTGGAAGACTCATCCTCATCGAGTCTGAGTCGCTTGATTCATCATTTGAATCCCACTCTCAATGTGAGCTTCATTCTTGCCATCCTTGTGAAGCTTCTTGAAAAGCTTCTTCTTGCCATTATATTCTTTCTTCTTGAATGACTTGTCCTTGTCATCCTTCTTTGGGCAACGAGATGAGATGTGTCCCTTTTCATCACAATTATAGCATCGAATGTTGCTATAACTCTTCTTGTCACTTGAATATTGTCCCTTCTTGTATTTGTCAAAGTTGTAGCTTCTATTGGGCGTCTCTTCATGAACTTCTTCATTTTTCTTACAAGGAGTGCATACTCCTCATCGGAATCTTCTCCTTCATCCTCATCATCACTTGATTCCGCTTTGGCCTTGAAAGCGGTAATTTTCTTCTTTGAGGAGGATGTCTCCACGAGCTCTTCTTTGTCCTTCTTGAACAACTCATTTGTGATGAGATTGCCCAAAAGGCCGTTGGTGTCATCCTTGGCAATTCGGGAGAGTTGATGAAGAGCGTCACCAAAGTTTCATATTTGTCAGGAAGAGCCCTAAGCATCTTGCGCACAATATCAACATCGGAAAGGTTAGTCCCAAGGCCTTTGAGCTCATTCACAATGTTGTTGAGTCTTGAATACATCTCATTGATGTTTTCATGAGGCAACATTATGAATGTCTCATATTTAATCCGAAGCCTATGCAATTTGGCTTCTTTGACCGTGGATGTACCCTCATGGATTTCGAGAGAGTTGTCCAAATAGCATGAGCGGTTTCCAAATTGCTCACTCTATTGAACTCATCCGCGTTCAAAGCGCCAAAGAGAGCATTCATAGCTTGGGCATCTAAATGAGAGTTACGCGTGTCTTGATCCGTGGGTTCAAGTGGATTAAGAGGCATAGTGTAACCATCATTTACGATTTTCCAAATGCTTGGACTCATGGCCTTTAAAAGATTGACATTCTAATTTTCCAATAAGCATAATTTGTGCCATCAAAGAGTGGAGCCCTTCCTAAAGCCATTCCTCACTAGCCATCCTTGCTCTCCTAGACGGTTAAGTCCAACAACGGAGAGACCAAGCTCTGATACCACTTGTAGGATCAAGGATAACCGACTAGAGGGGGGTGAATAGGAGGTTTTTAAAGTTTTTAACAAATTAACAAGTTATGCTCCTAGCTAGGCAATTTAATCACAATAAGCAAGCTAGAAATATAAGTGCGGAATTGTAAAGACAAGAAATAACCACAAGACACAATGATGTTTTTCCCGTGGTATCGAAGACTTGCCGGTCTTCACTAGTCCACGTTGAGGAAGCTTGATCACTCAAGCCGGCTCCACGAATTAAGCCTTCCCTCGATCACTTGGGTTGTTCTTCCTCCGCTCCGGAGATGGTGAACACCAACCACTCACAATCTTGCTCGGGTCTTCTCACAAGCTTCACTTGAGAAGATCACCGTGCTTCACCGCTAAGCCGTCTAGGAGTGTGGCAACACCCCAAGAGAATAGATCAACGATCCTCGCTGACTTTACTCAAGTGCCAATGAATCAACTAAAGATGAATGCACTTGATCTCCTCTCAATGAATGCAAGAGTAAATTGGGAGTAGAATTGAATGCACAATGCTCACAAGGGTTGAGATATCTTTAATGCACTGTGTAACTTGTCCCTTGTGCAGTTGGGGAGGTATTTATAGCCTCCACCAAACAATTCTAGCCGTTGGGAAGAAGTTCCCGAAATTTCAGTACATATCGGAACAACCGGCGTGTTAGCATCGGTACAACCGCGCTACGCTCAATGCACGAGAACGGCTATGTTACACGCATTAAATGCACCGATATAGCCGTTGGATTTAGTTGCGGTTCATCCGCAGCAAACACCGGATCGTCCGATTCGTGGTCTCTAAACCGAGATTTTGCATCTGTTTCGAATTTTACAACCGCCAAATACATTTGAACATCCGTATTGCGGTTCATCCGATTATCGTGCGATGTACCGATTCTCAAAAGAGGTTTTCAAAGGAGATTACACTCGATCGTTATTTTGCAACCGTCGTAATATCATCGGAACAACCGGATGCGGTTCATCCGATTATACGCATGATCATGTACCGATTCTCAAAAGCGGTTTTCAAAGGAGATTACACTCGATCGTTATTTTGCAATCACGAAATATCATCGAACAACCGCGCTTGATACAACCGCCGCTAAGCCTTCTGGTTCATCCGATTCGAATTAAAGCATCAATTCATTCTAACTTAAATTTAAGTCCAATTTTAAATGCATGCATGATCCTAAGTTGATCCATATGGCACAAGAATAAGCTATCAAGCTACTAGTCGTGATCCCCCTTAATAGTACGGCATTTATCCTATAATCCGGTCTACCAACCAATTCTCCTTAGACCGGTAAAATAGAAAAGGATCCTAGACTATTTGTACCTTGACTTTAAGCCTTGTTGATCTTCACATTTTCCTTTAGCATGCATCCTTGCTTCATCATGTTCATCAAATGGAATTAACCTTGCACATTCTTAGTAAACTTGTTAATCCCATATTCACATATTATCATTAATTACCAAAACCATTTTTAGGGGCCTAGATGCTTTCAGCCGCGCTGGGAGGAGACACATGAGGTGGCTACGTTTTTCTTCGTGCTTTAGAGGTCATGTGGGAATTGGGGGAAGCGATCGGTTCTAGGGATGGCAATCTTGTCCGATTAGCCGCGTACTCACGAGCAAAAACCCTAATAGAGGTTGGTATGTTCTTCATTTATTACCTACAGGCATGTTCATGGGGGGCAACCTCTACCAGTGCACATTCCACTTGATTATCATCTCCTACTGACAGGTGGGCCACATTTGAAAAACCCTAACCTACCCCTCGCCTCCCCTCCTCGTCTACCAGACCCAGGCACAGCCGTTACTCGCCTCCCCTACCACATCTCTCTCTCTCTCTCTCTCTCGGCCTCTCCTCGTCTGCTTCACCTCACCACACCCATTCCCTCCTCCTACCCCTGTCCTCCAGCCCGGTCGCCGCCCCTCCTCACGCATCGCCCCCTCCTCACCGCCCTTGTCCTCCCGTCTGCCCCCCTGACACCCTGTCGCTCGTGGGAACGAGCCGAAGATGAGGACGGCCATCGTCCGCTACAGCGGCGACTCCGAAGATGAGGGTGACCACCAATCTCCACACTATCGCAAATCCTCAATGTTGCCGCCGTTGGTAGATCGATGTGGCCACAACCAGAATAGGTACATGCCCCACACTTCCACCCATCTCCCACTTGGATCTGTGATCTGTTAGTTTTCTTGCTACTCTTGCGGTCTTGCCCCGTCCTCCACACAACCGCGTCCTCCTCTCCTCCTCTAGATCTGGTTCCTGAGATAGCACCATCAAGCTGTAGTCAGTTGAAGGATCTGAAGATGGTGATGCTGTCTCAGTGAAGAAGAGAAGGATGAATTCCGATTCATCTGGACCCGAAGAGTCTCAGCTAGAGGTACTTGTTATTTTCTGATCCAAATTATTGGTCTTGTAAGCATAGTGCCAAGGCTGTAAAGACTATTCATGTGTTGATTGAGGTAGGAATTCAAGTTTTTTCACTACTGGGATAAAGAGTAAGAATACTTAGCGAAGTGAAAAATGGTTTGGTTCCTGTTCAAGTCATGAGCTACTCTTGACCTTTCCATGGTGCTCTATCTAGGACTAGACCAACTAATTCCAGTTATTGGTTTGAAATTGGGCCAGGTATTGGTTTTCAAATCCCTGTGCTATGATAAATTTTAATGTGTGCTGACCACCATGATTTTGAGGGAGATGGAAGAAGGCTAACACTTTCTGCTATTACGAAGTTCATGTTATTTGTTGTCTTGATCTCATGATAAATCTCGCTGATCTCACAGTTTTGATCCTGTTGTACTCCAGGGTTCAGCTACTTCAACACTTCTGGGACATACACGATGTTTTTCTGCTATTGCCTGGCCTGAGCAGCAAACAATATTCAATTTTTGTACAAGGAGGGCAGTTCTTGACGCGGAAGCACCTAGCACAGATTCCATTTTATTTTCTATGGTGCTGGAGTAACTGCTAAGTAGTGAACTTCGATTAGTATCCCTAGTTGTGCCTATTCTGAACTGAATTGGATGAAGAGCTACAACATAACTTTTTGTCACCATCATCGATTAGTTGCATAAATGTTAAAACAGCAAGGCTCTAGATCAAAATTTATCAAACTATATATTTTTTAGTTACTGGACCTTGCAGAAATATAAGTGCCATATACATACTGTTTGTCAAGAACATCATATACTATACACATGCTTGTTCGTTTAGTCTTGATAGTCATACTTTGTTCCTTTTGTGAATATGTGATGCATTGTTCGCGGGTAAACAGGCATACCCACGGGCGATGAGTATGAGCGAGGTTCTTCGCCCGTCATCCTTCGCGGGCATACCCGTGGAGGGAAATCGGGGTCACAGGCATAGGTATGGACGAGCATTACTCGTGCCCACCGCGCCCGATTGCCATCCCTAATCGGTCCCAACCATGAGAGTTTTCCATGGAGTCGATGGGCCCACCAATTGGTGCAAATATTTTGTGTGAGGGGGAGCCGAGGGATGGCGATGAACCACCATCATCAACTACTACTTTTAAGTAGCAAAGACTACAAAGAAGACCACGTGCGCACACACTATCACGCACGCACACCACATACATATACATGCGAGTACACTCTCTTAGTACATGTGTAGAAATGTGTAGAAAGACAGAGACCACGAATAAATCCGCGAACTCACACAATTCCTATTGAAGCACACTCACGTATGTACGAAGGTGGATGAAGTCGTACACTCAAGACTACACCACCCCACTAAGAGGTGATTCCCAGTGATACATGTACTCATTGAGCTAAAACCACTTATTTTAAGGAAATTGAATTCCTACGTAATTTTCTTTTTCCTATCTTCACTTAACATGTCTATGATTTCATTGGCGACGGCAGGCAGGGTGAGGCATTGCCTTCGTTTTCTAAAGATTTGCTTAGATTGTAGTGTAACCTTTGAATTATTTTTATCTTCCTTTGGAGCTTTTGTACAGAGAAGACTTGTAGATTGGCATCATCCGGAGGACACGAGGGGCTGGTCTCAGTCAGTTGCATACAAAAATACAAGTGGTAATACGCAGCAAAACAAAAAGTGTCGAGGTAATCAATTATTCAACGTCAAGGCGCGTCATCTGATGCTGTAGCCGACTATTTTAACAAGAAACAAAACCAACTCTTATCGATCTTGCTACTTGTACCCATCAAACGCCTTGGTGAAACTGAATTCGCAAAGCAGCCCTCTTTGGAATACATGAGTTTTTCCAGAATTATAAATTGAAGTGCTTCCTCCGTTCCAAACAGGCCTTCATACATGTGTTTGCCACTTGTATGTGTTCTTGGTCTATGTGTCTATACTCTATGGCAAAGCGGCAGGGAAAGGATTTGAGAACTACATATTATAAAGTGCTTGGAGAAAATTAGACAGTGATCAATGACATAATGTGCTATTTCAATCCTCCCTGTATTCTGATGAGCTATTGTATTTGAAAGAATACAACAGTTCCAGATAATGACCTCTATGGCTCACTGTGATTTACAATTCAAAACTTGGATTTTTGGCCATTCTGGCTATCTTACCCAGAGACGTATAACTGATATAACCCCCAGAATTCTGTACCGATGTCTCAAAAACTACAAGGGGAGCCGAGCTGTTACCTTTAAACCCTACAGTCAAAACCAGTGGAGTGTATCCAATGAAAGAATGGAGATTCTTCCCTTCCCAAGTTTAGGAACAAAGGTGGCGGGTATAAGCCTTAAAGCATCATGATTTGAGCACAGTTGCAAGCATCAGCAGGTTATCATGTTGTGCGAAATGATTCTGTGGCCCTCGGTGACCTGAGTGGAATACCATCAACACCAGACCTGAGAGGAATTCCTTCAGTCGCATATTGATCCTCATCCGCATGTTTAGGAAGTCGGATAGGTAAATTCTGTGGGAGACCTGTGATGCCAAGGAATAATAATTTACCAATAGGTGTCATTCCAAGTCAAAAGGGGAGGAAATGTACTCATACCATCCACCATATCCTTCGTCTTGTGAAGAAGAAATGTCCCAGAAAGGATTGTAATAAAACCACACATCTCTGTGACAATTTGCGTCGGATTTTGACGATCCCAATCCTGCATGCAATTATATTTGACATTAATAAATGGTTCGGAAGCATTGTCAATGGAACAAAATAGGGGATTGACAGGTACAACATTTCACAATCCAGCTTAGCCAATAGAGAATGTGTGGCATTATTATGATATACAAATTTATTGTTGTCTGACAGGTATTCCAATATTGTGTTCATAGCCATTCAGAGACCTACACATGCTCTATTTAGTCCTGTTCTTTTTAGTATCTATTTAGTCCTGTTGACGGAGCTGATTGGTCTGCACACTGGAGAAGAAGGATTCTACGAGCATTATAACTACAGTCCTGACTCCTGACAACAGATGCTTACTAATTTCAGAAATTTGATCCAAAGGAATAGGTCCCTCAACCCTTACTACCATAGAATTTGGATATCAATCAGCGAGACAAAACCACAATTAACAGCGCTGCCTGATGCAGCAAGGCAAAGGGAATGCAAATTTGAGTGGTCATTGGAAAGATGGATGCAAACTTTAATGAAGCAAGACCAAAATTTGAATGTTCTCTGTAATGGAAAGATTTCAAAGTAAAGTAGAACATTTTAACAGATACAATGATAAGTCAGATTAATTTAATACAACTATACCATCAATGCACTATGTAAGACTGCTATGAATTAAAGTAGCTGACTCATTCAAAGTAAAGATTGATATCTAGTATACTACTTGTATATTCTCAGAATAAACAAGACCGTGAATTAATTTATTATGTCAATGTCGCTGTTTAAGATAGCAGACAAAGAAATGTTTGCTGTACAATTATGTAAACAAATAAATTGTTCAAAAGCTGTTACCTTGAACATTATTACACTAGCCAAAATGGTCAAGGATGTAAACGTTGTATAATATATGGGCGAAACAACTGCAGTATTGAACGTGTCAAGGGCCTGCAAAAGTAAACTTTGTCAAGTTGAAAGTAACGTAGAAGGTAGAACAGAGCTACAGGAGACAGATGTATATGATAATATCCACATAGCAAACATTTTTATTCAGTCTATGCTATGTATGAAAATGATTCTCTAATAGTGCCCATAACTATCCATGAACATAAGCATTGATCATACCTTGTTCAGATAGTTCATCTGTGTTACTATGCATGCAATTACAACAAGTGTGAACACCCATGTTTGTGGATAGACTAGCTGGTTCATCCCTGAAAATGTCAGTTTCAGGGCAATTCCAAGAGCTTTGACACTCATGACCTGCCAAACCAAGCAGATTACAGAAGGCAAACATTTATATACCATAACTAATTACAAATGGATTTGTCTTAAGAAAGGTTGTGAGCACACATCAAAAGAACTATTCATGAGTGAAAAGCATACCGATAAAGACCCCACAAGAGAACAGACACCAATATACACCATGATATGTGTCTGACCATACTGTGGGACAAAACGAAATATGAGGACGAAAGCTGCTGCAAGCACAACGGCTGCATAAAGTAGAAATGCTGCAACACAAAAGTTTAAACCTTAGTACTTGATAAAAGTAATAATATGTAAAAATGAAGTCCCTAATGATTTAAATCATTATGCCCAGCGTAGGGAATGGATAAAGAAAGCCGAATACCTGGTTCAGTAGCAAGATCCCAAACTTCTGCTACAGACTCGATTTCACGCTCCGGAGGGGCATGAAGCACAATAGTTGTCGAACCCACAACGCAAAGAATACACCCAAGTATACCAAATCGTGTAACTTCTCCCAAAATAATACGTGCAAGAACAGCACTGTAAGAGAGACATGCTAAAACTATCAGATTTACTGAAATATAAGCAGTACAAGATTTCAGTGTACCAGTTGGATATCATATTAATTCTAGTCCCTACCTAATAATTATGCTAAGTGCACCCAGTGGAGTGACCAAGATAGCAGGAGCAAAAGCGTAAGCAGCAAAGTTGGCGATTTCCCCAACAATCACTGAAATACAGCACAGTACATCATTAGTACCACGTTATACAGTAACGAAAGAAAATAACTATGTCAAAATGTCTATCCATTTTATCAAGGAAAACACCTACTTGTTATCATTCCTGCCCACCACAGAGGCTCAAGCAAGTAAGAGTAGCCACCAACACCTATAGCAAATCAACAAAGTAAGCATAATAATTACTGGAAAAAAGTTGAAACACATCTGGCAAGAGAGAAGAAAAAAAAAACTCTATGTGGCAGTTGCACGATTAACCAACAGATGATGCGAGGCCAATTCCACATAGCAGACAATCATCAACATAAATAGGTTAAAAAATTTAAGGGCAACAAGCCAAATAAAGGAATTCATTGCATATCATTTCCGGTTGCAATAAATTCTATAAGTGAGCATTCTTCTCCCTTCTACAGTCAATGATTGTCATATTTCACAGGCTAACAGCCTTCTATATTGGCGTAAGCTTGTTCAAATTGCTCAATGCAACATAGAAAACGCAGGAGAAACAACTAAAGAATTGCAATGCAGAAGCATTATAACCAACAAGAGGAGAGGGGCAAAAAGGTGCACTGCGCCATCAGTTATGCCAATAGTGATATTCCTGGAACAACATCAAGTGAACAAGTGATCCTACAAGAACGAATTTCATCAGACCAGCTCCAGGAAGGCAGGAACGTCCCAATCCATGCTTAACAAGCAGCCCGATCTCCAATGTGCTTACTGATCCAGAGTCTCAACCCCGCTATCTATCCAGGCCCACCGACACCGCAGCCGAGATCCAAAACTCGCGCGGCTCAGATCTAAGTTGCAGAACCAGCACGCCGGCGAGGCGGCAACAGCACAAGAAGGCATCTTGCTGTTCGCTGGGCAGCGAGATGAGACGGGGGTGAGCAGAGCAGAAGCAGAGCTGCTGCCTGAGACCCACCTGCGCGGACGCCGGAGGCGCCGGCCTTCTTGAGCCCCTTCTTCTTGACGATGAAGCTGGCGCCGATGAAGAGGCTGGAGAAGAGCGCCAGCAGCAGACCCTTGATGTTGTCCGCCGACATCCCCGTGTACGACACAACCCAGCTCCCCAGCCGCGCCCCACCCCCTCCGCCCATCCCGGGAATCCGCCACCACCGCCGGCGCCCCAACCCCCTAGTTCCTCTTCCTCCGCCTCCCCCTGCGGCGACCGCGCATGCGGCGAGATCTGGAGGCCGTTTGGTTGGGCGGTCTCCCTGTTAGTTTGCTCTGTTGGTGGCTTGGCTTTTCGCCCTGTGCTGCTGCTACTCTTTCTGGGCTGTGGACTGTGGTGTAGAAGCTATCCAACGGAGCGGCAGAGGCAAGGCTAAAAGACGACGGTGACGACGCCGTCGAGAAGGAAGCGGGGGAGGCCGGGTCAGTCCAGGAGGACCAGGAGGCGTGCGTGCCGTGGGCGTGGTGGGTGTTTTCGGGACGCGCCGCAGACTGGCTCGTGCGGTCGAGCTATGCGAGCCGAGCGAGCTATACTCGTTTTTGTCCGCTGCGGTGGCGTGGTTGGTCGCGTCGCGTCGCGTGCGCCGCTGCTGGTTGCCACTGGAGAACACTGCTGCGCACGGTGATTTTTGGTGTTTTGGAGGCCGAAACGCGGTGTATTTCGCAACTTTTGCGGCCCGGCCACGCGGTCCGTCCGGCCAAATGGGTTGGTGGAGCCGTGGAGACCTCGAGGGCAAGGCAGTTTTTTTTCACAGGTGGTGTACTGGTGTGTGCGATTTGTATGGAGGTGCGTGGTGAGTGTAAATGTGAGGTTGATTTTGACAAGCTGTCTGTTGCAAGCGTGACGTGCTTTGCTTTTGTGAATAAACTTGCTTTATTTGTAAGACCATGGGTTAGCATACAAGCGCACCACGATGGTACAGATAGTTTGGTATAGCTACTACTTTTTGGGGTGCCTTGATCCGATGAGTGTTCTCCTGTGCGAAGAAACATCCAGCAGTGCAAACTATTTCTAAGGCTTGTGTAGCCCTTGCTATTTCTAAGGTTTCTTATGTACCAAGGTTTCTTAACAAGAATAATATTTGGATTCCCACTCACTACATCTCTCGCTAACAAAAGTATATTACATACTGTTTGGTGAAGACTTCAATTATACTTTATCGATTTTGAGAAGTATAACTTTTTGTGTTTATTTCAACAGTGCAACTCTAATTCTACATCATCATTTTACGCCATGTGTTAAGACCATACATGCATATCTCATGCATGTAACCAAGACAGCACGCCACAGGGAGATGAGATCACGACACCACCAGTCTCCAAATTGTTCTCCAAGAGATTACAAGTAATTTCAAATAGATTTGTCTTATCTTTGGCATGTAATCTTACCTTCCCGTGATGCATATCTCTTGTATTGTACTATATATTCTCAAGTGATCAATGCAAAACGTATCGTGTGATTCTCCCAAACAATACACGCTTTCATGGTATAAGAACGGTGCCGATCCTAGCACGTGCGCCCTCTCCTGCTTCCACCCACCCTCCCTCTCCTCTTACCGTCCACCATAGGTGACAAGGCCGCTGCTCTCGACACTGCCACCATTGGTGCTCTTCATGCGCAAGCGTGTGCCGTCGCGAGTATCAAAACACATGTTTCGATCACTCTCGATTAGCATGTGTCCAACTTCTCCAAGTGGCACGGCCTCTTCATGGTGACGCTCGGCAAATATGCCATCACTGACCATGTCAAAAGCGCCGACGCCCCCCTCACCGACCACATCGTGGATGCCGACACTTTCACTGATCCCGCATGGAAAAAGATGGACTACGTCGTCCTGTCATGTCTCTATGGATCGATCTCCGAACTCCTTGAGATCGTGATGGAGAACAACACACCTGCCCGCGCGGTCTAGAACACCCTCGATGACCTGTTTCCCAACAACAAAGAAAGTCATGACATCTACCTCAATGCAGAATTCAGCACATTCGTGCAAGGCGATCTTTCCATCTCCGACTACTGACACAAGATCAAAATGGTCACCGATGCCCTGGGCGACATCGATTAGACCGTGGGCGATAAAACCCTGGTTCTTACCGCACTCCATGGTTTGAATGGGAAATTCTCGCACATGGCCACGCTCTTGTCAATGCAGAAGTCGTTCCCCTCCTTCATTGAAGTCCGATCCCATCTGTTGTTAACAAAGCTCAAGGAGGCGCAACAGGAAAAGGTGGCTCAATCCACTGGTCCTCCTTGCCGCCACCTCTGGTAGCAAGACCGGTGGCAACCCTTCGAGTGGCTACGACAAAGGATTCGACAATCCTGGCGGAAATCACGTCGGCTCCGGCAACTACAACAACGGCAATGGCGATATCCACAAGCATCGCGGTAATCGCAGCAGCAACAGCGGTGGTGGCTTCAACAACGGTGGTTCCAGAGGCCGGGACACTTTCGCCAACAATATGCCCTGTTGTCCTTCTTCAATCCGACGACATGCACTTTTCAGGTGTGGCCCCGCCAGAAGACGCCTCGGCCTTCAGTTGGCCTTTTGGGTCCGCAGTCGCAGGCGCCACCCCAACAGTTGTTCACTGCCACGACCCCAACTGCGCCGTCATGGTCTCCCTGGCAGCCCCCACATGGACGACGCCCACAACATCGCCTTCATTAACCGCTGCCTCCTGGGATCAACAACCTCTCGTCACCGCCCCTGTAAATAGACTGGTACATGGACTTCGGTGCAACTGCCCATATGACATCCGAGGCCAGTAATCTCTCTTCCCTCCGATCACCCTCCTCATTTTCTCCCTCCTCTATCATTGTCGGTAATGGATCTCGTTTGCCCATTACGTCCACTGGTTGTCTTTTGTTTCCTACTCAGCAACGTCCTTTTCATCTTAACAATGTCCTCGTTAATCTCATTTAAAATCTTATTTATGCTCGGCAATTCACTACTAACAATCGATGTTTTGTTGAGTTTGATCCCCATGGCCTTTCTGTGAAGGATCTTCGAACCAAAAACGTGATCACCAGGTGCAATAACAAGGGCCAACTCTATCCTCTCTGTGCACCGCCGGCATCCCCTTCCGTCCTCCTCACTAACGTTGAAGAATCTAGACCTGTCATTATGATTTAATGGAGTATTTTAATAATTAATAACAATTGTTATGTGGACTAATATTTTTTATGAGTTGGTGAAACAGGTTGAGTTTCATGATGATGAAGACTTATGATGTCATCATATGTTGATGAGCATCAACACAAGATCATGAAGTGAAGAAGATCATCATGTGTTGATGATATTCAAGTCAATATCATGTATTTGGAGTGGAGATATTCGTCATCAAGTGGTCACTCCAAGATGGATGCTCAAAGCAAAGGTATGAATAGCATAGGATAAGGATGTGTTCCTAGTTTTTTACCGGTCTCGGTGTTTTATGTGGAGACCGGATTGTTAGTATAGGTTGCTGTATTATTAAGAGAGGTCTTGACTAGTAGCTTGAGTGTGTCATGTGTTGATAACTCTTAGTGCTTGCTCTAGCGCTCTTTAGCACGTTACCGATATTTGTGAATGTGTTTTTGTAAATAGTTGTGGCTCATGCATAATCCTTGTAGTGTGTGACTTTAGTTTGCGAATGTATTTTTTGCAAACGATTTAAATCCATGTACCAAATTCCTTGAGGCGTAATTATCAAAGTCGACAAATGTGTTTTGCAACTTGGTGAAAATCTCACTTTCATCTCTTTTTGCATCGCGCATCAATTAGGATATGTGTTTTGCAAAATTGAGTTGGAGCGATATTCAAAATATGTTTTCCAAATCTCTGGCGGTCTAACCGCACCTTTTGGGCGGTCTAACCAGCCCACCTTGGGTTTGACCAGGCTAAGTGCTGGTCTAATTGACATGGTGGTTCGATTGCCAGTGGCGACCGATCTGACTAGTGGGACCCCAGTTTGACCGCCATGTGTTGGCCTCTTTGACTAGCCCCACAATCAAAGTCCCCCGGTTTTGTTTTTCCAGAGAGGGGTGTTTTCCCCTCTGCTTGACTCCTTTGTGGAGCGGTCTGATCGGCCTTGGCCCGGTCTGATCAGCCCCTATGAAGGAGGTCAGTCCTGTTGAGTGTCCAACGACTAGTTTTTATAGCAGTTGGAGCTAGGGCGGTTAGACCGGCCATTGGTTGGCGGTCAAACCGGGAATCTCTTTTTCTGCAGATTCTCCTCCAACGGCTAGTTTCCTTGTGTGAGTATATAAATACCCCTTGTGGCCGGTTGTAGGGGAATGCTGGTGCCACTTTGTTTCCCTTGAGCAAAGAGCAAGCTCTCCCCTCTCTTTTGTGCATATGTTGCACTTAGTGAGCTTAGGGAGTAAAATCCTAGTGCATGTGTTGCATTAGGTGTTAGATTTAGTATCCATTGAGATTAGACACTTAATTCGTTCAAGTTGAGCCTCTCCGACTTGTTGCTCTTGGTGTTTGCCGACGCCTAGACGGTTTAGAGGAGTTGCGTCGGTGATAATATCAAAGAATGTTGTGAGAAGACCCAGGCGGTTGTGAGTGGCTTAGTGCCCCCTATCTCCGGAGTGGAGGAAGAGAAACCCTGAGTGGATTCGATGTGTATGCTTAATTTGTGGAGGCGATTCAATTCATTTGGGCTTATCTCAACATGGACTAGGAAAAACTGGTAAGTTTTCGATCACCACAGGAAAAGGTTCAAGTGTTTTTGTGGTTTACTTTTTTGAGGTTTATTTTATTGCAATTTACATTTATAGAATTAAATTGCTTGCTTGTCTTCTTAAGATTGCAACCATTGTCTTAGTATTAGCTTGTTGGTGCACTTAGTTAAGAGTAATTATTTTAGGTTTTAATTGAGCAAAAATGAATTGATTTACAATTCCTCATAAAACTCGGTTTTAGCCAAAAAGAATTTTTAAAACCGCATATTCACCCTCCTCTAGTCGGCCTCTTCGATCTTACAGACGTATCATCACCCGACCTCTGGTATCGCCATCTCGGCAGTCATGGTCTCCACCGCCTAGCGAAGTAGTCTTTTATTCCTTGTAACAAATCATTGTCAGACAATACCCTATGTCATGCTTGTTAGCTTGGACGACACGTCCGACTTCCCTTCAGTGCTTCCACCTCAAAAACCAATAAAGTATTTGATTTAATCCAATTGAAGCCCTTTTTGTACATTCTCCCTCCTACGACCACTTGCGTGTTTTTGGGTGTTGCTACCCTCATCTTTCAGCCACCACCATCCACAAATTAGCACCTCGCTCCACCACATGCGTGTTTCTTGGCTATCCCTCTAATCACAAAGGATACTGCTGTCTTGACCTCTCCACTAATCGTGTTATCCTCTCCCATCATGTCACTTTCGATGAGTCCTCCTTTCCTTTTGTCAACCTCCAATATCCTCCTCAAACTTCTTATTTTGAGTTCCTATCCGACCTCACAACTCTCTCACCAGGCCATATCTCCCCACCAGCAGCACCATCTGTCGCTCCATCCCCTACCGCAAACTTTCCTACCGCAGCAGCCCCAGCCACTGCCGTGCCTACCGCGTCTGTTGCACTGCTAGCTGCGGCCGATCTCCCTGCCGTGGTAACCTTCTTTCCTACCACAGAAGATTTCCCGGATGCACCTCCCGCCGCGGCACTCTTTCCTCCTGCCGCATGCACAATGGTCACTGCCGCATCTACCGCGGCACCTGTTTTGCCGGCCGTGACAGCGTCTACTCCTTCCTCATCACACATGACCATCACACTGGTTGACAACGATCACTCACAGGAAGTAAAATGTAGATGATGACATGGTCATACTAAGGCCCTATGTAAAATGTAGGAATTTCAATTCTCGTAGAAATCTAGAAAAATTGTCGCATTCCAAAGTAGCCTAAATTGATTATGAAAACTGGCATACCAATGTGACACACGAATATCAAATCATTGATCCGTGGCTCGTATGGTAGACCAGACCATGACATACGAATATTGTAAGAAATTTTAAAGAATGGGCATAATTGGAACTAAAATAAAACTTTGAAGATAAAATTGATATCGGGAACGAAGGCCCGAATGGAATTTCGAGTGTAAAAGTACAAGTTGGACTCATGGATTTTTTTTTCCTAATTGGCACTATTTTGAACCAAATTAGCAGAAACGGCGTGCTCACGAGCGCAAATGCAAAAATAGCACTCGATACCGTCCACGGTGGCACGGCCGCTACGATGTCGATGCGACAATGAGTGTCTCGATCTTTCGGTGAGATAGATAATTCAATTTTGATGGAGACGACTCTCATGATTCGGCTACCAATCGCACACAACCAATACGTCCGCAATCTCTAAACCAACTCCATGATTGCTATCGACCTTGCTAGAAGCATGATCGACCTGGTTACGAAGGTCTATTCTTGAATGTAATCAAAGAACACGCAAGAACAAGATAATAAGCAATTTAAAATTACAATAAAATTGGGATTCTAAAGCATTATTATAGTTGATCTAATTGACACAAGTCAATACACAAAGTTGCAACGAAGCTAACTTTTAACTAAACAAAATCCATGAAAAACTATAGGGGTGTGGCCTCCTTAAATAGGGAGGGGCAGCCTCACATAGCTTAAGATAGGGAAGGTGGTACTACTGTTTATGTGAACAGTACAGCTCCCTAGGTGGCCGGCTGGCATATGGGCAAGTCGGGTACGATTACAAGGTCCAAATTGGTCTAAATAGGTGATACAGTATTTTTTTTGGTGATTGCAATGCACACAAAAGGAATTTAGAGGTAAGGCCAGATCCGTTGGAAAGAGGACAATATAAAATTTCCATTAAGTACTCGTGGACCTCAAACGGACTCTGTATGTGAAAGTTATGCACGTTTGAAGTCGGTGCTGTCTCCGGAGGTCGAATTGGATTCCAAAATGTGTCCAGCTCAACCTCTTACTTGGTTTGGACAAAAAGGGTTGTGGCGCCACATAAATATACATTTTCATCATTAGAAAGCATCATATAGTTCATATAATATAAAGACACTCCTAAAAATGTACTCACTTCATAATTTAAATGAAGTGTACGAGCTCTTGTAATTGGAACAACGAACATATCAAATATGGTTGTATCCATAGGGGTCATGTCCTCATCACCCTCCTTCTTGAAAACAAAGCCGTCCTCAGCTTTTGATAAGCTGAAAATAGGGTAACAAACAAGCCAATGTTTATGAATGGTATATGTATATGTCATCTGTTTTTAACGGTTCTTCGTTATTGCATAATTAATGTTATAAAACAACAATGATCATAAAAGCTCATTGTATTATTACCCCAAGAATAATCATATATGTTAATAATCAAAACAAAATTTCTCACACAATAATTATTGCAACTAGTTTTGCAAATGTAAGTGAAGCATTTATGAAATTCAAATATATGAAGTTCTAAACTTGTACTGGTAGCACATATTGACAAATCTACAACCTTTGGAATCAAACAAAGTTCATCCATATAATCAGTTTCTAATTGAGCATTAGCAAATTCATCTAGCAAGGGTGAAAAGATTTAAAAAATTTCCATACTTTATGTAACATCCCAATTTCCAGGGCTTTAAAAAAAATCAAAATAAAAATAACCATTTGACTTTATTGCTAAAGCTTAAATGGAAATTTTAGAAAATAAAAACAATTTAATATGAATTAATCAAACTTTAATTAATTCAAATTTGGTTTTATTGGGTTTTCTGGTATTTAAAGTCAAAAAGATTATTTTAAGTCTTCTCTTTGATTTTTCTGGATTTTAAATGGGTTTTTTTCCTTTTTCCTGAAAATTTAAAAAGACTTATTTGCAAAAATTAAAAGACAACTTAAAGTTGTAAATAATTTTATTAAGTTTAAATTAATTCAATGAATTTCTGAGTATTTTTCTAGAAGTTTTGGACTTTATTTATTATTTTCTAAAAACCTATTTCCTATTTTCTAAAAACCTATTTCCTTTTTCTCTATTTCTGTAAATAAAAAATCATTCAAAATTGCCTTTTACTGTTTGGACCGAATTCTCTCTGGCCTGTTCCTATTCCCCATGCCTCGACCCATTCCGACGGCCCGTTCCCCCGCGTGCCAGTCGATCCTCTCTGTTCCCCCCTCTCTCTCTCTCTACCCGACGGAGCCCACATGTCGGTGTCTCCCTCGCCTGGTCACCGTCTCCTTCCTCTCTCCCATGCCTGTAATACTCCGGAATAGAATTCGGTAAATAAAATGAAGCTGGAGGGGTAAAAGACAAATGCAAACTCAATTTCCGGTTCGTGGGTTTTTGCTTTTCTTCGCCAACTGGGCCTTGGGTGCCACCCAGAGGCCCAAGAGGGGAGACCAGCCCAAGAGGGCGGCCAGGGAGGGGAGGCACCCCAACCCTAGCCGCCTCCCCACTTCCCTCTCCCTCCCCTTGTGGCCGCCACCTCCATTGCCCTCTCCCTACGCCTTGCTGCCCCTTGGTGCCCCTCGCTTTGTGGTGTTGTCTCCGGTGATCCCCGGTGCTTCTCCCCAAGATCCCCTCCGACATCTCCTTTCCCCGCCGTCGTCACCGGCCATCCTTCGCGTCCTTGTGGCCGGCCCTTTGGAGAGGGAGGAGAGGAGAAGGGAGGAAGGCCTTAGGGAACCAGATCATCGTCGTTCTACGGGTCTTCAAGGGTAACGAAGGTGTTTTAGTGGTAGTTTGATTCGGTTTTATTGATTAATGGTGGATTAGATCTAAATCACGTTCTGTCCTGGAGATTCCAGAACGCATCTGTCTTCTTGCGCGGCCAGTTTCGACCCTTTAGAGGCCGAATATCGGGTTGACCTCTCCTAGAGATATGTTCCTGGTTTCATTAGCTTTCTTTTGGCACCTGGAGCACGAATTTTCACCCAGTAGATTAAAAGTTATGACTGTTTTACTACGTGCTGGTCTGTCTACCAGAATTGCTGGGTATAGTCGGTTGCACCTAGGTTTTGATCTAGTTAGAGTCAGAATAAGGTCGGCCACCCAACTAGGTTTATGAAGATAATTTCACCATATTTCCAGGCTGATAAAAATCACTTTATTTGGATCAGTGGTTTAAAAGTTAGATCCTTTTCTTTCGGGCTGTTCTGAATTCTGGGCAGACTGCAATTATAGTTTTTCATTGGATGATTAGACCTCTGTTTTGGCCGAATTAGAGTTTACCATCAACTAGAGTTTTGTATCCAGTTAAGTTAAGAAAATCTGGGCACTTGTTTCGTGTCGTTTCGAGTTCCAGATAATTAAATATGCTTTTTCTCGTACCGCTGCTCATAAGGGCTGAAATCTGGCAGAATAGTTTATTTTCAATTTGGGTCTATGCGGTATATTGAATAGTCAGGGGTTATTGTAGAACATCGGTAGCAGTGTTATATCATTGTTCTTATTTTGGGAACATGCTTGTGTAGGCGGTGAGACATCCCGTGTGGGAACACCTCCGTTGCCTGCTAACGAGTCACTACGCAAAAGGCAAGTACTGTATGCATAATGATATGTTGTTTACATGAATGTTTTGTGCCTTGTTCATGATGTTGATATACTGCAAGTACCTTGTATACTATGTTTGATGCAAAAATATGATGTGTGAGTGAATGATTATATTTGTTCGTACTTGTAGATGAATGCCATGTGTTTCTTTTCAATTATGAGTACTATTCAATATTGCCATGGGATCACATCATGATATGCATAAATTACATTGGTAAGACCCATCAATTCGGTATGGGCACTTGAAAATCCCATCAATTCCGAATGGGTACATGAGTCCACCATTCCAATGTGGGCCATGTTACGTGAGTCCACCATTCCAATGTGGGCCACGTTGATGGTCGTATGAAACGTTCTTCATACGATTACTTTAAGTGAACACCGACGGTGTTTCACTCGCTATACCTAGATATATCTTGCAATATGTCCAATTCCTTCAATGCATCATTTCACTTCATCCATTCATAAATTCGTTTCGATAAATGTTCAAATGATGATTGTGATATATTGTTCATGGAATGTTTGATTGTTACATCTGATTACTTGTTGAGTCTTTGGCTCATTCTTGCTTTGTTGTTTTATTTAGGTAAATGACAAGGAAGAATGATCTTGTGGAGGGTAGTTCATCACGATGCACTCACTACCATAAACCAAACATTTTGAGGACTTTTACTGTCGTTAATTATGACTTGTGATGAATTGTAATAAGCGGTTTGGTCATAACTACCTTATCTCTCGTAATTGTTTATTTCTATTCCATTGATTAAACTCGATGATGAATTCTTGTTTAGTATAATCTTTATACTTGATTAACTTGGTCATGTGTTTTGATGTTATTCTTCTAAAGAGTAGTGGTTGTAGGTGACATCTTGACTTCCTTATAGTCAGGGTGTTACAGTTGGTATCAGAGCGGGCTTTAGGTCCATGGTTCTGTAATACTCTGAAAATAATAATAGTATTAATAATCGCATCTTAAGGGTCGGAGAATAATTAATTAAATAGTAACAATAAATAGTTAATTAAAAACGTCTTAAGGGCTTGTGTGTAATTAAATAAAAAGAGTTTGTGAAAAAAATAGAATATTTTCGAAATTTCTATGAGTTATATAAATGGGTTGTGGATTTTTCTAGAAAACCCTAATAGTTTTTAGCCACCACAGATCCGATTTCTTTTTTTTCTCCAAGCCACGCCGCCAACCAATCTGTAGAAGCTGCTGCTACTGGATCGACACGCCGGCCGTCTTTGTCTGCGCATTCTTTGCCGCCGAGTTGCCGCGTCAACTGCGTTCTTGGTTTTGTGTTGTTGCCACCAACGACCGTGGCGGATCGCAGCAGCCGTGGTTCTTGCCGCTTGCTTTGTCAGGCGTGTATCGCTTGCCATTGAACCGAGATCAGCGTGGTGGCGTTCTTTGTCATTCTTGCTTTTCTTGGTCGCCTGACGCCGCGTGGAAGAGCTGCGGTCTTGTTGTGTTGGCCGTGTTCACCGAACTCGCCGCCAAGTGCTCGCTCAAGCCGGCCACTCGCGTCCGACGCCCTTCTTGCACCGACGCTCAGGCATCAAGAAAAAATCCTTTTGGTTAGCTCTTGTTGTTTTGAGTTAGATGTGGTTTAAGCTTTAGCACCATCAGATTATGTTCCCTGGTATTATCAATTAGATGCAAATTGATTGTGTTCTTTATTGTGGAAATTGGTAATTGTGCTAGATCGGTTATGTTCTCTGATATGATAGTTCATGCATCTTGAGTTCTTGTCGATCAGACATCAGATTAGCCCAATTATTATTTCTGGTACTGAGATAGCTTATATTCCCTGTTGTGCAAATTTTGGTATGATTTGTCAAATAGACTAATTAGAGTTTATCATCAAGATTAATTAGAGAAGCTGATTAATAGATCTGTTTAGTCTGATATTTTGTTGTACGATTTATTCGGTCACCTTAATGACAAATTTTGAAAACTTCATCTACTAGTTAATTGTAGATAATTTCGATATCTTTCTATAGCATATTTTAGCATGTCAATCGGACAAGTAGAATTTGAGTTATGATTTTCGGAAGACCGCTGTTTTTATGGTTGTCGTCTTCCGGCGCTGTTTTGGTAGACTGTAGATTAAAAATAGTAAATAGCTTAATTAGAGTTTTTGATCTACATGAAAGTTGTAGATAATTGTCCAATGGTTCTGTAGAATCTGAGAACACGCATTTTGGTTGGATAGAACAAAAGTTATGAATTTAGTAAGACTGCTGTTCCGAAGCGGACAGACCGACTTTCTGGGCTAAATACGGTGGGTTAGATGATTTAATTAGAAGTCTTCGTAATCTAAGAAAAGGTGGATAATTTTATGAAGAATCCAGAATGGGGTGGTTTGAGGTGATCGGACTTTTGAGTCAAAAGTTACGTTCGTTTTAGTACTAAGACCGCTATGGGTAACTTTTCGGTACCGGAGTAGCGTGGTATATTTGGGGTCGTGTAGGAGCGAAGTATATTGATTGCTATTCTTGTTGCTGTAATTTGTATTGAAGTTGGTGTATTTAATATAGGAGAGGCGTCGTGCTTGTTGCCGTCTTCTAATCAAATCGTGCGTCGCAACTAGTAAAGGCAAGTGCATGGTAGACAGCGATCAATGATCGATCACTGTTTTCTTTATCTTCTATTACCATTATTGTTGTGCTTTTATTTTGTTTAATTGCAAGCAAATAATTGGTATGTTTATATCGTTGTTGACAAGCATGATGAAAAGTTGGATATGATGTTTATGATGGAGTTTGCATGTTTGCATACATAAGCATCTTTGCATAAGAGAAGGTGATCATGATTGATCACAACTCCACGGAGTGGAGGAGGTCCCGATCCTTATGGAGGAGCGGGCTTGAGAGTGAATGTTGTCGCGAGCATTCACTCACGCTATCTGATATCTGTGAAAGAAGTGCATGTGGACATGTAGATTAGATTTGCATCGATACATGAGATTAATGGTGAGAATATTAATGGAAGTGCACGTGATGATAATGAAGTTATTGAATCTTTGTTGATTTATTATTGTTCGTTGTTTATGGATGTGTTTCTTTGAGTCGTGGTCTCACCCTTGCTCTATTGTTGTCTTTAGGTGATCTTCGATGATGCCGTAACGGAGAGCGAGTAGAGCACATGGACAACGCATGATCATTTGCCATAAGAATCTTTTCATTCACAATTGGATTACTCTTGGACATGGTAGTTATTGAGTAAAGTTTAGGACATCATTTGGACTAGACTATTTGCTTTATTAATTTGGATTCATTGGTTGATGCTACTTTGGATTATTTACCTGGTTATAATTTCCATTGATTATTTATCATCGTTTGATCCATAATCATACATGTTCTTTTGTGATCCATGGTTATGGTACTGTTGTTTTCTTGCTGAAATTTTTATAGTGTGTCGATAATTATTAGTGTAAAGAGTAGAGTGGTGGCATTCTAGGCTCAGTGTTGAAATGGGTGTTCTGATTGGTATCGAGGCGGGCTTTAGGTCCGTGGTGAATAGATTAACAACTTAGGCAAACTAAAATTGTTAAAATTTGTTTTAGTATTAGTAAATCAACTAAAATTTGCTAATGGTTAAACAACCTAAAACTTGACACACTAGTGCACAGTAGGTTAGAGAGAGGTACGAATATAGTTTTACGCTTCCGTTATGTTGTTTATTGATGGATGAGTTTATTTTGAGCTTTGAACTCATTGTGTATTGTTGATTGTGGTTGATAGCTATGCCGAGGGGTAGAGGGCGTGGTCGTGGTGGCCGCGATCGTGGAGGTCGTGGTCATGGCGAGGTTCAGTGGAGCCACCTCCTGTGAGATGAGTCGATGGGCGAGGGGTTCTTTGTTGACCCGCCTCGGTTGTGGTCCAAGATGAGACCCCGCTTTCTTTGAGAGAGTTGGTGGGAGAGATCCGTGCTCTTCGTCAACAGCGCCGTAGCCCATTCTTTGCGGCATCTGTTGTTGCTCTGTCGCACATCCACCGGTTCTGAGGCGCGGATGTCACTCGAGAGTGGATGGGGTTGAGGTTGGATCCGTTTGTGGTCGAGCACACCGGTCGAGCAATGATTGGTTGCGTTACATGGAGAGGCGATTTGGAGCTTTAGAGATGTCCTCACATCGAGGGTTCGTTTGTGGCTTTTAATTTGAAAGGCAAGCAGATATTTGGTGGGAGGCGTGTTGTCTTCGAGGACCGCCACTCAAGGGCGATCACTTGGGAGGACTTTGTTGATCGTTCAAGGGAAGTTCTACCCCTACTCATTTGTTGAGAAGATGGAGGTTGCCTTGGCGACCTTTGCTCGAGGGAAGAGGTCTATTCTTGAGTATGAGGTGAGTTCAACAACTTGGTTCGCTTTGTCCCTTGATGTGAACGATGATCTTCGAAAGCCAAGAGGTTCGTCGGGTCTCACCTGCGAGTACCGACATGTGTTGGGAGCTACTCCACTCCGTGACTACTGACTGTTGTGGAGCAAGCTAGGGGCATGGAGTTGGAGATCACGACTCACAAAGGCGCAAGCCTCGGTGGGTGGTAGTTTCGGTGGTGACGGAAGAGGAGCTCAGTGAGGAAGTGGAGTGCATTCGACCGCTTTCAAGAAATTCAAGGAGGACCGCATTCTTTCAGTCTAGCGATCGAGGCCGTTCCTTCTTGGCGCCTCGTCCTTTTGCAGTACTCGGCTCTTCGTCTGTCCGAGGCGGGGCATGCTTTGCTTTAAGTGCGGTGATGGACACCGCATGGCTGCTGAGTGCACTTGGACGGGAGATTGCCGTCGGTGTGGCGGCCGGGTCACAAGGAGCGGGTGTGTCGCGAGAACCCGCTAAGCGTGATCAAGTGGGAGCTGTGCCATCTTCTTCTTCTTGATGGGTCTGCTCGAGGATCTTTCCAGATGATGATCGCTCCTCCGGCGATGCCATTTCCTTGACTTGGGCGCCCCGGAGGGTACTATCGGCGGCCGCCACCTTCGCACCGCTTCGTGGTGCACGACCGGCTTTACTCGCACCGCCACGCAGATGTCGGGGCTCGCCGCCCGGCGTCGTCTTCTTCGCCATGGCGCCACCGAGTGTACGCCATGCCCACAATGAGTCGTGGTCGTCTGACGTGGTGCAGTACTTTGCTTGTGGATTCGTTTGATGCTTTAGTCCTTTTGATTCGGGGCTACCTTTTCGTTTGTTTCGACGGCGTTTGCTAGAAGAGCGAACTTGAGTATGCGATGGATTTCTCGATCGGTGTTGGTTAGTTCTCCTGGGGGTATTATTGCTAGCTCTACTGTTTGTCCTGGGTGTTCTATTGTTATTGATGGAGAGAAGTTCACGGCGAATTTGATAGTTATTCAAATGGAGCCGTTCGATGTTATCTTGGGTATGGATTGGTTGCACTCTTTCCGAGCCGTGATATCCTGTTTCGTAGAGAATCTGCATGCGCACCTCGTGCGGGAGACGTTGACCTTTCAGGGGAGTGCGCCTCGCGCTCTCTTTCGATGTTGACCGGACTGTTCCCGGGTCAGCGTGCAGTGAAAACTGGACTTCTTTTAGCTCTTGCTGAGAAACCGAGTGTGGCTTCGCAGATTGAGGAGATTCGGTGGTTAGTGATTATCCGATGTGTTTAAGGTGAGCTTAGGGCTTGCCACTGTGCGAGGCGTGGAGTTTCGATTGATCTTGTTCCGGTACTCGTCCCATCTCGATGTCTCCATATCGACTAGCACGTCCATTTCGTGACGAGTTGAAGAAGCGATTGGATGATTTGTTGGCTAAAGGTTTGATCAGCGTAGTGTATCGCCATGGGGAGCTCTGCTCATTCACGAGAAGAAGGATGGGAGTTGGCGCATGTGTATTGATTACCGTGCGCTTAATGCGATCACAATCAAGAACAAATATCCATTGCCCGCATTGAGGACTTGTTTGATCGGTTGAATGGAGCTCAAGTGTTCTCCAAGATTGATCTCGATCGGGTATAATCAAATCCAAGTGCGTGGCGAGATGTAGAGAAGGCGCTTTCTCCACGGTATGGGCATTATGAGTATAAAGTTATGTCTTTTGGATTGACTAATGCACCTGCCATTTTTATGGAAACCATGAACAACATGTTGCACGAGTATCTAGATGACTTCGTGGTGGTGTTCATTGATGATATTCTTATCTATTCCAAGACCAATGAGGATCATGAGCGTCATTTGAGGCTGGTTTTAGATACTTTGAGAGAGCACAAGCTCTATGCTAAGTTGAAGAAGTGTGAGTTCTGGATTTCAGAAGTGGGTTTTCTGGGTCATGTGATTAACCCTCGTGGTATTCTTTGTTGATCCTAGCAAGGTCTCTCTGATGGTGGATTGGAAGAGGCCGACTAGTGTGAAGGAGGTGAGGAGTTTCCTGGGTTTGGCTGGTTATTATCGGCGTTTTGTGCAGGATTTCTCTATCCTCGCCAAACCGATGTCTCAGCTTACTCAGAAAGGTGTGAGATTCCAGTGGACCGATGAGTGTGAGCGCAGTTTCTGCACTTTGAAAGAGAGGTTGGTGACCTCTCCTATTCTCACTCTTCCCGAGCCAGGGAAGCGGTTCACAGTCTTTTCAGATGCGTCTCGAGTGGGTCTTGGCTGTGTTCTCATGCAAGGCGGTAAGGTGATTGCTTATCGTCGAGGCGATTAAAGAAGCACGAGCAGAATTATCCCACTCATGATTTGGAGTTGGCTGCGGTTGTCTTTGCTCTCAAGATTTGGAGGCATTATCTATACGGCGAGCCTTGTGATATTTTCACAGATCACAAGAGTCTCAAGTATATCTTCACTCAGAAGGATCTGAATTTGAGGCAAAGGAGGTGGTTGGAGTTGATCAAGGATTATGATCTTACCATTCAGTATCATTCGTGCAAGGCCAATCGTTGTTCGATGCTCTTAGTCGCAAGGCGACTCCGCTACTCTAGATTGCCTCATTGCTGATTTTGATCGCATGGGAATATCTTATTGTTATGCGGGCACGACACATGTTGAGACACGATTGATTCTTGAGTCGGCTATTCGCACCGCAAAGGGAAGCACAACTGAGTGACCGGCTATTACAGGAGGTTAGGAAGCGCCGGATGAGGGTAAAGAGGGTGATTTCAGTATGGATGATTACGGTACTTTGAGGTTTAAAGGGCGCCTTTGCGTACCACAAAAGCGGAGGTCAAGGATGATATTTTGAGGGAGGCACATCGCACTCCGTACTTTATTCATCTGGTGAGACTAAGATGTATCGAGATCTGAAATGTAATTTTGGTGGAAAAGAATGAAGGTGGACATTGCTAATTATGTGGCTTCTTGTGGTGTTTGTCGCAAGTGAAAGCCGAGCACAAGCGCCCTGCAGGTTGTTGCGACCTTTGGAGGTTCCCAGTGGCCTTGGGATGATATCTCTATGGACTTTGTGGTGGCGCTACCTCGTTCGCCGCGCGAGGAAGGATGCGATTTGGGTAGTGGTGGATCGATTCACAAGTCTGCGACTTCATTCCTATTCGCACGACAAATTCAAATGAGTGATCTAGCTCCTATTTATGTGCGTGAAATAGTAAGGCGCATGGTGTGCCAAAGACCATCATTTACAGCGGACGCCAAGTTTGTCTCAAGTTCGGAAAGTCTGCGAGTGCATTGGGCACACAGCTCGCCTTAATCTACGTTTCACCCAGAGCATGATGGGCGATCGAGCGGACTATTCGGACTTTGGAGGACATGTTGCGATCTTGTGTTTTGTCTTGGAAGGGTAGTTGGGAGGACCGATTGCCACTTGCGAGTTTGCTTATAATAATAGTTACCATTCCAAGATTAGAGCGCGCCATTTGAGGTTCTCTATGGGCGGAAGTGCAGATCGCCGCTTTGTTGGGATGCGATTGAGAGAAGGCAATTTTGGGTCCGGATTGGATTCAAGACGATTGAGCGTGTGGCCATGGTGAGACAGAATCATTAGCGGCTGAGCGCATGAAAAGTTATGCTGATTTGAGGAGGCGTGACTTGGAGTTTGCGGTGGGTGACCAGGTGCTCTTGAGAGTGTCTCCCACTAAAGGCATTGTTCGATTCGGTACCAAAGGAAAGCTTAGCCCGAGGTACGTTGGACCGTTCCCGATTATTGCAAGAATTGGGAAGTTAGCCTACCGTTTGGACCTTCCTGAGTCCATGCGTGGAGTTCATAATGTGTTTCACGTCTCGATGCTGAGAAAGTTTTTGAGAGACCCAGAGCATAAGATTTCATTAGAGCCGCTGACTATTGAGCAAGATCTCACAGTTGAGTCGCGTCCGTCGCGCATTCGGAGAGGTCGGAGCGAGTCTTTGAGGCACAAGACGTTGGTATCGTCAAGGTGCGTGGGACGATCATCGAGAGAGAGGCGACTTGGGAGTTGGAGTCTCGCATGCGCGAGCGATACCCGGAGTTGTTCACGTCGGGTACGTGCTATTTTGTTGTTTAATTTCAGCTGTGCAGTTTTTATTTGAGTAGAACGGCGATGTAGAATTCGGGGTCGAATTCCGTTAAGGGGGGTAGAATGTAATACTCTGAAAATAATAATAGTATTAATAATCGCGTCTTAAGGGTCGGAGAGTAATTAATTAAATAGTAACAATAAATAGTTAATTAAAAACATCTTAAGGGCTTGTGTGTAATTAAATAAAAAGAGTTTGTGAAAAAAATAGAATATTTTCGGAATTTCTATGAGTTATATAAATGGGTTGTGGATTTTTCTAGAAAACCCTAATAGTTTTTTAGCCAGCCGCCGGATCCGATTTCTTTTTTTCTCCAAGCCAACCGCCGCCAACCAATCTGCCGAGTCGCTGCTACTGGATCGATCACGCCATTGCCTTTCTCGCGCGATTGTTGCCGCCGAAGTTGCCGCGTCACTGCGTTCTTTGGTTTTGTGTTCTTTGCCAGAAACGACCGTAGCGTGGATCGCCACAGAAGGCGTGGTTGCCGCCGCACTTTGTGCAGTGTGATTTCTTCTTGCCATTGAAGCGAGACCGCGTGGTGGTCGCGTTCTTTGTCCACCGCTTTCTTGGTCGCCTGACGCCGCGTGGAAGAGCTGCGGTCTTATTTGTGTTGGCCGTGTTCCACCGAGCTCACGCCAAGTGCTCGCTTGCCGGCCACTCGCGTCCGACGCCCTTCTTGCACCGACGCTCGGGCATCAAGAAAAATCCTTTTGGTTAGCTCTTGTTGTTTTGAGTTAGATGTGGTTTAAGCTTTAGCACCATCGATTATGTTCCTGGTATTATCAATTAGATGCAAATTGATTGTGTTCTTTATTGTGGAAATTGGTAATTGTGCTAGATCGGTTATGTTCTCTGATATGATAGTTCATGCATCTTGAGTTCTTGTCGATCAGACATCAGATTAGCCCAATTATTATTTCTGGTCTTGAGATAGCTTATATTCCTGTTGTGCAAATTTTGGTATGATTTGTCAAATAGACTAATTAGAGTTTATCATCAAGATTAATTAGAGAAGCTGATTAATAGATCTGTTTAGTCTGATATTTTGTTGTACGATTTATTCGGTCACCTTAATGACAAATTTTGAAAACTTCATCTACTAGTTAATTGTAGATAATTTCGATATCTTTCTATAGCATATTTTAGCATGTCAATCGGACAAGTAGAATTTGAGTTATGATTTTCGGAAGACCGCTGTTTTTATGGTTGTCGTCTTCCGGCGCTGTTTTGGTAGACTGTAGATTAAAAATAGTAAATAGCTTAATTAGAGTTTTTGATCTACATGAAAGTTGTAGATAATTGTCCAATGGTTCTGTAGAATCTGAGAACACGCATTTTGGTTGGATAGAACAAAAGTTATGAATTTAGTAAGACTGCTGTTCCGAAGCGGACAGACCGACTTTCTGGGCTAAATACGGCGGGTTAGATGATTTAATTAGAAGTCTTCGTAATCTAAGAAAAGGTGGATAATTTTATGAAGAATCCAGAATGGGGTGGTTTGAGGTGATCGGACTTTTGAGTCAAAAGTTACGTTCGTTTTAGTACTAAGACCGCTATGGGTAACTTTTCGCACCGAGATAGCGTGGTATATTTGGGGTCGTGTAGGAGCGAAGTATATTGATTGCTATTCTTGTTGCTGTAATTTGTATTGAAGTTGGTGTATTTAATATAGAGAGGCGTCGTGCTTGTTGCCGTCTTCTAATCAAATCGCAAGGTCGCAACTAGTAAAGGCAAGTGCATGGTAGGCGGCGATCAATGATCGATCATCGTTTTCTTTATCTTCTATTACCATTATTGTTGTGCTTTTATTTTGTTTAATTGCAAGCAAATAATTGGTATGTTTATATCGTTGTTGACAAGCATGATGAAAAGTTGGATATGATGTTTATGATGGAGTTTGCATGTTTGCATACATAAGCATCTTTGCATAAGAGAAGGTGATCATGATTGATCACAACTCCACGGGAGTGGAGGAGGTCCCCGATCCTTATGGAGGAACGGGCTTGAGAGTGAATGTTGTCGCGAGCATTCACTCACGCTATACCGGTATACGCGAAAGAAGTGCATGTGAACATGTAGATTAGATTTGCACTGATACATGAGATTAATGACTGAGAATATTAATGGAAGTGCACGTGATGATAATGAAGTTATTGAATGCTGTTGATTTATTATTGTTCGTTGTTTATGGATGTGTTTGCTGAGTCGTGGTCTCACCCTTGCTCTATTGTTGTCTTTAGGTGATCTTCGAGGATGCCGTAACTGAGAGCGAGTAGAGCACATGGACAACGCATGATCATTTGCCATAAGAATCTTTTCATTCACAATTGGATTACTCTTGGACATGGTAGTTATTGAGTAAAGTTTAGGACATCATTTGGACTAGACTATTTGCTTTATTAATTTGGATTCATTGGTTGATGCTACTTTGGATTATTTACCTGGTTATAATTTCCATTGATTATTTATCATCGTTTGATCCATAATCATACATGTTCTTTTGTGATCCATGGTTATGGTACTGTTGTTTTCTTGCTGAAATTTTTATAGTGTGTCGATAATTATTAGTGTAAAGAGTAGAGTGGTGGCATTCTAGGCTCAGTGTTGGGCTGGGGTGTTACAGTTGGTATCAGAGCGGGCTTTAGGTCCGTGGTGAATAGATTAACAACTTAGGCAAACTAAAATTGTTAAAATTTGTATAATTAAATATGCTTTTTCTCGTACCGCTGCTCATAAGGGCTGAAATCTGGCAGAATAGTTTATTTTCAATTTGGGTCTATGCGGTATATTGAATAGTCAGGGGTTATTGTAGAACATCGGTAGCAGTGTTATATCGTTGTTCTTATTTTGGGAACATGCTTGTGTAGGCGGTGAGACATCCGTGTGGGAACACCTCCGTTGCACGCTAACGAGTCACTACGCAAAAGGCAAGTACTGTATGCATAATGATATGTTGTTTACATGAATGTTTTGTGCCTTGTTCATGATGTTGATATACTGCAAGTACCTTGTATACTATGTTTGATGCAAAAATGTGATGTGTGAGTGAATGATTATATTTGTTCGTACTTGTAGATGAATGCCATGTGTTTCTTTTCAATTATGAGTACTATTCAATATTGTCATGGGATCACATCATGACATGCATAAATTACATTGGTAAGACCCATCAATTCCAGTATGGGCACTTGAAAATTCCATCAATTCCAGAATGGGTACATGAGTCCACCATTCCAATGTGGGCCATGTTACGTGAGTCCACCATTCCAATGTGGGCCACATTGGACGGTCGTATGAAACGTTCTTCATACGATTACTTTAAGTGAACACCGACGGGTATTTCACTCGCTATACCGGTATATGCTGCAATATGTTCAATTCCTTCAATGCATCATTTCACTTCATCCATTCATAAATTCGTTTCCAGTAAATGTTCAAATGATGATTGTGATATATTGTTCATGGAATGTTTGATTGTTACATACAGTTACTTGCTGAGTCTTTGGCTCATTCTTGCTTTGTTGTTTTATTTAGGTAAATGACAAGGAAGAATGATCTTGTGGAGGGTAGTTCATCACGATGCACTCACTACCATAAACCAAACATTTTGAGGACTTTTACTGTCGTTAATTATGACTTGTGATGAATTGTAATAAGCCAGTTTGGTCATAACTACCTTATCTCTCAGAATTGTTTATTTCTATTCCATTGATTAAACCTGATGATGAATTCTTGTTTCCGTATAATCTTTATACTTGATTAACTTGGTCATGTGTTTTGATGTTATTCTTCTAAAGAGTAGTGGTTGTAGATGACATCTTGACTTCCTTATAGTCAGGGTGTTACAATGCCGTCAGTACTCGTGTCGCCCCCGGCACGATCCCCTTCCTCGTTTTCCTCGGTAGCGTGCGCATTTAATTGCTCGTCTTTCGTCGCACCCACCCCCTCTATTCTTTCTCCTCCCCACCTACTCCCATCTTGTCCCCTTCGTGTCGCCCATGACCCGGCCGAACCTCCCCCATGACCTTGTCGTCGAGCTTCGCCCTTTCACCTCCCCCTCTCCTATAAATGGAGCACCAAGGAACCCTTGCCCTCCTCTTGCTTTCCCCCATCTCTCTCCCTCTGTCTCGCCCCCTCCTCGCCGCTATTTGAGCTTCGCCGCCGTCGACCGGAACTCGCGCCTCCGACTTTAGCGCTGCCGTTAAATCCCCTCCACCGTTGTGGTCGCCTTCGTTGGCTTCGCAAGCCCACGTTCGACCCCGTGCGCATCTTCTCGTCGTCGAAGCGTCGTTGGAGCTCTAGCGCCGCCGCAAGCCAGATCTCGCCACCACTCTTCCTCTCGTCACCAGTCACTCCTTCGAGCCTCGCCACTGAAACTGTGTGCCTTGGGTTTGCCTCGCTCCCCTTTCCTCGTTGCTACCTTCTCCGCCGCTTACCGTGGCGCGTAGCGCCAGCGAGCCATTGGGCTTGAAGAGCCCTGCTGCTTTCGGCTGTGGTCGAAGCCTCCTTTCGACCAGGTGTTTGAAGCCTCCATCAGACCACGTGTAGTTTAACCTCATTCCGACCACGTGTAGTCGAACCGGTGAACAATAGCCGAAACCCTATTGTTGGATTTTCTCTTTCAACAAAAATGGTTTAGGCTATATCTTTCGCATTCGAACTCCAAATCTAATAATTTTTGTTTCTAAATTCATATAAGTTCAGTGTATTTCATTTGGTTCTAGTTTGGTAATTTTTTGATTTTATTTGGAATTTTTTTTATTTATTTGGCTCTTTTCGCGAGTATAGGTTCCAGCATTTCCGAAGAATTCTTGAACCCGACGACCGAAGCATCTCAACTCTTAAACGAAGGAAAATTGTATACTTTTGATCCTATTGTACACATTTTATAAAAATATATTATTTTATATCAACATGCTTTGCTAATTTTTATATTAAATATTTTCGGTAATAGTTAAATACGTACTTGAGAGTATGACTCCTTGAATAATTGTGAATGGCATGTTGATATGTACCCTTGGACACCATAGGTTGGGTAAATTTAGTTGGATATTACTGTAATGCCAACTTGGGTATCGTATATGCTTAGCCATGCTTTAGCTATTCGATGGGATTCATGATCACATGAAAACTTGATTTAATGAAAGATGGAATTGTGGTGCGGCCACTGTTATTAAAAAGATGTTGTGCCATGGCAAGAGTTACCGTTTGGCCAGGATGAACAAAAAATAATTTATACTCGGACGAGTGATCGTGCAGTAAAGGGGTTGATTTGGGATGTGGTTGCCTCTCCTAAGTAGTCAGTAAGAACTTAACTTTGTGTGCCATTGATCTAGGTCATACCGTACAACCACAAGTCTATTTATGGAATGGACCTGGCCAACTAATTAGCAATATTTTGTTTTGGTTCTTTTTGGGTTGATAAGTGGCGCAAGATAGGGCCAGTGTGGCAAATCCTTAGCGAGCATAACAGGGCAAAACAGAGCTTTGTAAAGGCCTTGTGATAATCACTTAGTCACACCCCTTCGAAAGCGTGAAATACCTGACAATATAAGATAATTATCTCCTATGGGTCAAGCTGTACAACCTCTGCAGAGTGTTAAAAACTATTTGAATAGCCGTGTTCCGGTTATGGACAATACCTGGTGATTTCACACGAGGAGTAGATTTTCATAAAAATATTGGAATGGTTAGGGTTGGTTGGAATGGTTGGGAAGTGAACGGGCTGTTCACTAGTTGCTTCGAAAGAACTTGTTTACTTATGTATTAATCTTTTAAACTGTTTTTTGCAATCCACTTATTGTATTTAATGTAAATACTGCTTTCTGCAAATTAAACATAAAACTATCCTTGTTCAAGCCTTGTATGAATACTATTTGCATACATTTTCCTACGACTTGTTGAATAATTTATGTACTCACGGCTATACACCATTTGTTGATGTGTCGCCGAAGAAGAACCAGGGAGCATCGAGTTCTATGAGGAAGATTATTTCAAATACTACACGAACTAGGTCGCGTCCTCTACTCGATTGCATGTGGGCATGTCGAATGGCTACCACGAGGCGTTTTGGTTTTTGCTGCAAGTTTATATTTTGTTGCTAAACCCTGCGTGGTAACTTCTGTAAGACTTGACCATAAGGTCCTTTTGCTACTAAGTAATATTACTTTGTCTGCTTCATTAGCTACTTTGTTGTATGGATAGGATAACATCGATGTTGCAAACTGTGTGGACTAGCTACTGATCATAGGACTGGTTTAGAGTACATAGATGGCTCGGGTCCAGCGACTCGGGGTCCCGACACTTCAACATCATTATACAGATTGTCAATACTAAATGATGTAATAAGAGATGAATATATAGGCATGAGATGATCACTAAATTTTATTTTTCTCTCATAATGAATAAGAGTCGATACACAAGAATTGTTGTTCAAAACAGTAAGCATTAATTCATCCATGTGATTACAAGTTTTGCATATTTGATATACAAAAAATTGATTGTCTACACCATAATCTCCAATCAAATTAAACTTATATACAACGGTGTAGGCACTAGACAAGGATTTCAAACATGTAAGTACAGAAACTTTCTCCATAGCATGTGATAATTGCATGGTTGATCCAACATAATGTAACATAAAGAATCAGTAAGAGAAATTCTAGTAAAAACTTCTTTATGTCTAACCAATTGCACATGATCATTATATGCGATTAACTCATCACATGAATCACTCAAAATAACAGGCAATTCAATTATTTTATCACATGGTGCACTCAAGTCAGCAGGTAAATCAATAAGTTTATCACATGGTGCACTCAAGTCAGCAGGCAAATTAATCAAATTATCACAGGATTCATGCAAATTCTTAATAATACTAGACTCGGTAGCTAGGAAATTAATATATGTCTTCTCAGCACTCGGTTCCTTCACCTCATGTGATGCAATAGTTTCTACTACAATATGATTTTTTTTCCTTGTTCAATGATACTAGGCATAAAATCAAGGGTATTGATCGCAAGTTGATTATTCAAATCAGTACCTTTGTTATTACTTTGTAGGCTCGACTCAAATGATGTCGGTACTAGAGGCAGTGAGTAGTCCAAAGCTTTCCTTTCTTCTTCTTGCTCCAGCTCAATTAACAATGAGCGAGCAAAGGATGTAAGACAGCGAGACAGAGTGACGCTCACAGTAGCAGGGGCGGTAATCATGGTTGATACGGCAGCAGAAGAAACAGCCGAAGATGATCTTGATGTAGAGGTGTGTATTGTGCATTTGTTTGTTTCATGTACATGTGAAGGTGTTGTGGAAGTAGATGAAAGTGCACGACCAATATTTGATTATCGTCCCTGTACTTGTTTTTCGACTTTGCAAGCAAGACGAAACAAACGAGTGATAGTGGGAGGTTTATAAACAAGTTTATTCCGAATTTGATGGTTTAATCCTCCTAGAAATCTAGTTATCTTAGCATCTTCAATTTCTTCTAAACCACAATGAGATAAAGCTGTTTGCAAATCTTGATAATAATCCTCTATAAAGCTACTACCTTGTCTTAAGCGTTGTAATTTATTAAGTAATTCACGAGAATAATAGAAAAGTACAAATTTGCCTCATTGCTCTCTTCAAAGCATTCCATGTTCTAGGTATGTTCTGATTAGTACGACAGTATTCACTCCACCAAATATATGCAAAATTAGTAAACTCACGGGTAGCAGCCCTAACTTTCAAATGATCAGAAAATTCATGGCATGCAAATAATTGTTGTACTATTACAATCATATACCACCCATAGTGGACGATCTCATCTCAAGCTTGCATATTTCTCACGGACTTTCTTGTACTCCCGTTCAATGGCTCTGTGGATATCGTGAGGATATGTGCACGATCTCAGGATGATGAGTCAATTGGCAATGGCTTTGTTGGTTTGCAAAATCTCGCGTTTTCGGGGTTTGCTTAAATTGTCGGACCACAAAGTGATCCGACCGGTGATATGGGTGATCGGGGCCGCGAGTGGAGCTGATCGGACCTACCGACCTAAAAGTGGATTTTGGAGCTAATCCAAAAATAGGTTGTGTAGGCAGGTGAGGGGAGTCTCCTGGATGTGGTTGCATCATTTTTGGAGCTCCCAGTCAAAAGTTCTATTGAGTTGAAAATTCCAGAAGGTTTCGGATTTTCGTGGAATTTTAGCTAAGTCTTTTTAACGGTCGGCCCGCCGTGCCAGGAGCGGTCCGACCAAGCTGAATCGGTCGGACCGCCTTGTGGGCGGTCGACCGGCATTGACTTGGAGGTTAGCCAAGTCTGCATTGATGTGTTTTGATTGTGTTTTATGTTTAGTTATCAATGCTTTATTGATGTATATTGCATTGCGGAACTAACGTGGGTCAAGTTGTGAAGAACTTGTTCCCGGAAACGGTTTGTTTGTCTATTGTTGTGCAGGTGGCTTGCAGGTCTGCGACGTCAACGGTGAGGTGGATCGGGACTACGCTTGGAGAGCTGAGGTCCAGAACGATCATGGATACCGGGTGAGGTCGTGTGACTCAAGCATGGTGCAGAATGGGCAAGATGGATCGAACGGGTGGTTCGGTGCAGCTGGTTGGATCAGGCGGTGCGGATATCGGTGCGAGTCTCTGGGAGGTTCCGATGGATTTCGGACAAGAGAGGCTTGGCGACGCGATTAGAACCGCTGATCAACCTACACGTGGTGAAGCAGGCGATTGCTTCAACAGATGTTGTGTGTGGGTCCCATGTGTGAGTGGGTCCCAAAAGTGAAACCCTAGTCCTCTCCTATAAATAGAAGGGGGGAGATGTAAAACCCCCTTGAGGCATTCATTTGGTTTACCCTTCCTTTTTCTAGGGTTAGGGTTTGGAGAGGAAGAGAGGGAGAGATTGTGATTGCTCCTTGGTGAGCTCTTGTCCTCCTTGAGGGAGTGGCTTTGTAAGCATCTTGTGAGATCAATCAATCTTGTGATGCTTGCTTGAGAGATCATTTGTCTCCCTTTTGTGCTCTTCTCTCATTTGGATGAATTTGGTGCTTCCTTGATTCAAGTGTTTAAACTTGGTCTTTTGACCCACTTTGTCTTGCTTTGATGTGTGGGAGTACTCCTAGAATCATCTAGACCATCAACCCCCAAAAGCAAGTCTTGAATCAAAGATTTTTATATTTCTAGGGTTTGTGCACTTCTTTGTTAAATCCTTGAGAGATCGATTCTGCGAAGTGGATCTGAAGGATCGTCGCTAGAAATAGGTCTCTAATATCATTAGGGAGGTGTGCTCGAATTTTGGTCAAGTTTCATTGGTTGAATCAAAAGTTGGATCAAATTTCGTTTTGGATTTGGGATTGGTTTTTCAGTTCTGGACTGAACCGGTCAGACCGGTGTTGCAACGGCGGTCCGACCGCCCGTGTTCAGATCATTGCTCACGGGTCGAACCATTGTCCACCGGTCCGACCTTGTTAGTTGCCGGTCGGGCCATTGGTTGACCGTCGGTCCGATCGCCCGTGGTAGCGGCCGACCGCTTTGTGCCCAGATCGCCCTTTGAGATTAAGTCTCCACTTTTGTGTCGTGTGGTCATCGGGGTTATCGAATTCAAGACAAGGCTTCCACCGCGGCGCATCGATCTTCTTAGCTTTCATAGCTAAAGGAGTAAAGTTCGTGTTGAATTTGATTTAGGCGAGAAAGTTGAGAAAGCGCCTATTCACCCCCCCCCCCTAGTCGCCTTTCCGGTCCTTCAAGTGGTATCAGAGCCGGTTAGCTCTTCTCATAGATCTTAACCGGTCTTTGGAGCCATGGCGACTGACAGATATTCAATCAGGCCACATGTTTTTGATGGAGTTGATTTTGCTTATTGGAAGGCCCGAATGCAGGCCTACATCGAGGCTCAAGGGCACGCAATTTGGCTTAAGGTGAAAAACCCTTATGTCGTGCCAGTCGATGACAATTTGATCACTCCAGATGTGGAGAACAACAGCAGGGCTCGGAATTTTTTGATTCAAGGCCTTAGTCGATCGGAGTTTGAGCGTGTCGCTCATTTGCTGTCTGCTCGTGAGATCTGGCGGACTCTTTATGATTATCACGAGGGGTCCACCGCGATCAAGAAAGTGAGACAGAACCAGCTAAAGAAAGTATACTCCAAGATCGAGCAAAGACCTGGTGAATCTTTAGATGAGCTGTGGGGGAGATTTTCTAAAATTCTTCATGATCTCCGCGCTGTTGATCTTGTATTTTTCGAGTCGAAAATGCACGCTTGACTTTTGGGTGCTTTGGATGTGAAGGTCTGGGGGATGAAGATCACTGCCATCAATGACAACACTGTCATGAGTGAGCTTACCATGGATAAGTTTTACTCTAGGTTGAAGACGCATGAGATTGATTTTATCTCGCGTCTCCCCATGACTGATTCGATGGCTTTAGTGGTCGACCAATCTAAGGGTAGATATTCTGATTCTTTTGATGTTAGCTCATCTGGCTTTTCTTTGACTGCTTTGCATTCTTTGAGCGATGAGCAACTTGAGAGACTACCTGAATATGATTTAGCCCTCCTATCCACCAAATTCACGAGAGCTTACAACAATGTGAGGAGTAGGAGGAGAGGTGGACCTATCACATGCTTTGAATGTGGTGAGCCAAACCACATTCGCTCTAGATACCCCAAGCTGAAGGGCAAGGAGGAGGAGTCACAAAGGCATCCTCAAGCGAGGGATGCTAAGTCCAAGAAGACAAACTATCGCAAGTTTGTCAGCCGAGTCCTTCAAGCTCTAGAGGATGTGAGCATGGAAGATGTGGACTCGGAGTTGGAGGACGACAAGAGTGACTCCCGTGGCAAGAAGAAGGCACGTGATTTTACAGGCATGTGCTTCATGGCTAAGAACAGCCACGACAGCGACTCCTCCAACAGCGAGGATCTTTTTAGTGATCCCGATGAGGTATGCCCTTCACTTCCTGACATGAAAAGGGCTTTGGTGCTTGCTGAACAAAAAATGCATAAGCAAGTTAAATTGATTAAGAAACAGGATACCATGATTGATAATTTGAACCTAGAAGTTGTTAGGCTCAAATCCATTAATCCTGATGATTTCTGTAAATCATGCTCTAGCTTGCTTAATGAATTGTCAAGCATAAATTATGCTCATTCCTCTGTTGAAAAGCAATTGAAAAATGCTCTTGTCGAACTAGAATCTCTCAAGTCTAGTTCTGTTTGCATGGATGCCATTCTGCTCGGTGTGACTACCTTGGATGCTATTCCTTTAACTTGCTCAAATTGTGCTTTGCTAGAATTAAAACTGGATAGCTCTTTAAAAGAATTATAAAAATTTGATGCTAGTCATACTTGCTCTCATTGTAAGAACAATAGGATTAAAATGCAAGAGTTGACCGAAATGGTCGCTTACTCTAGAGCTGCATCATGTGAAAATTGTCATAAGCTTACAATTGAGATTGAAGCTTTAAACAAGACTCTTGAAGAGAAAGCTAAAATTGAAAGATCCATGTCTCTTACTGCTTCCAAGAAAGTCATTGATTCTTCCTCTTGTGTGTTGCATGCTGAAGTTGAAACTGTTATTGGTAAGATACAAGAGGCTTTTAGAGTCAAATTTAAGGAGCAGTTGAATAGGATTGGAGAGTCCTATTGTGTGTCTTGTGAGGCTCTCAAAGTGGAAGTGGATCTTCTTAAGAGCAAACATGTTGAGGCAATCGACTCTAAAAAGTGCTCCAATTGTGGAGTTTTGGCAAAAGAGAACGATTACCTCAAAATGACTCTTGAGAAGTTTTCTAGTGGGAAAAAGAAACTCAACTTGATTCTAGATCAATCCAAGGTGAGTGTGAAAACAAATGACCTAGGTTTTAACTCCTAGAGCTTTCCAAGAATCACCCACCAAAGGCTGCTAGAGTTGTGAAAAGTGGTTTGTGTGAGCAAGAACCTTCTAAGACTTCAAAGGTTGCTTTTAAATCAGAGGTTCTGCTCAAACTCTTCGAGCAAGAAAGGTGCTTCATTTCTCTGTGACGGACCCCTCAAAATGTCAAGTACCATTGCACCTTCCGCAAGAAAGAGGGCCACACTGTATTGAGTTTTGCTTTGGAGAGCAAAGATTGAGAGGAAAGAGAGAGTGAGCACTCTGAGATCCATTAGAGGAGTCTCTTCTTGGTTGTAGTCTCTAGAGCAGGACCTATTCATTGTACCACATATAGGCTTAGGTTTGTAGAGAACTTTGTTGACTCTTCTGGTGGGTCTAGGCAACAGTTTGGTTTAGGATATCGTGAGGATAGATCACGGGTAGCACCTAGACAGGGGGAGTATCGGTCTTTTGGTAGATCGTTTTGGAGAGGTCCAGGTGGTGCTCGTGGGCATTCCTATGATTTTGTGCCTAATCATTTTTTCTTTGCTTCTTTTGCTATTCCGGGCATCGTCCATCTCGAAGATCGACACCTAGATCTTTTATCTCAAATCCCAGTACTGAGGCATGGATGTTTTGAGGGAATTTGCTTTTTTTTTGCACTCATTGTATCATAATGCATTTTCATTTCAAATATCTTGCATTGCATAATAAAACTTGTGGAGCTTTGATTATTATCCTTGTATGACTTGATTTCATACTCTGTACCTTGTCATATCAAGTGATAGTCTGCTAGACTTCTTTTATGGCTCTTCGTATTTTAGCTTAGCTTTTACCTTGCTAGCTTTATATCTGTGAGCAAATTGAATCAAATCATGTCTTGTTGGATCTTGTGACTAGTTTTGCTCTAGTGATCCTCTTATGATTCTTGTCATGTCAAATAGGTTGAATTGAGTCTTGAACTTATTTTGAGATGAAAATGAGCTTTTTATCTTCTTAAGTCAAGCAAATGAAAAATGAGATTTTCGTGTGAAAAACTAATCTCACCAATCCTTTCTCATGAGACGGCTTGCCATTGCACTAGGCATGAACTCGGGGAGTTTTGGATGACCTAGACCACTCTTTTAAGCTTATCGCTTGAGATGGTCGTGCAAGGCTTGAGATCTATACAGTGGAAAAATTCTTTTAGAAAATGCTCAAAATGCTAAGTGCTTGAGTTTTTGCTTCAAAAGAATAATTTTAATGCTCAAAATGCTCCAGTTCTTGTTTTGAGTCTCCTTTTTCCTTATAGACATGGCTTGACTCATTCTTGGTTGCTTTTAGTGAAACTATGATATTGAGCAACTTTTCATGGTATTCATTCTTTTAATCTCAGATTTCTGCTAACTTGGTTTTAGCTTTGCAGTACATGTTTTGCCATGATTGAATATAGCTTCTTCACCTTATATGGCTTGGTATAATTCTTGTATTGTCTACTTCGATAATGGTCATGGCTCCTTTTGTTAAATTTCAAATAAAGTCATTTCATCTTCTTTTTCTTTTCCCTTGCATCTTCATGAATTCATTGTCAAAGGGGGAGAAGGATGGAAGAAAATAATGGTTTTACATAAAAGAACACACAAACAAAAAAATGAGCCTTTTGAAAATTTGTGATCATAGTGAGTTGAGTCTCTGGGTTTTATTGCCTTTTTCTGACTTTAATTGCAATTGAAGAAGACTCACAATGATCAAAGGTCAAATAGAAAATTGTCTTTCATTTGGACCTAAGTGAGATTTTTGGCTACTTTCTGGAAATTGAATCCGTTTGTGCGTTCATTGCTTTATCTCACTTGTCTATACTATTCTGAAGCCAGCTTGGTCGGTTCCTAGGCTTTTTCTTGCTTATGGACCAAGTTGTGCCTTTATGCGAAAACGGCGATTTGTTTTACTTTTCAATTTGAAAAACCACATTTTCTGGGAAATTGCCAATGTGTTCATCAAGGGGGAGATTGTGGATATCGTGAGGATATGTGCACGATCTCAGGATGATGAGTCAATTGGCAATGGCTTTGTTGGTTTGTAAAATCTCGCGTTTTCGGGGTTTGCTTCAAGCTGTCAGACCACAAAGGATCGGCCGGTGATATGGGTGATCGGACGCGCCGTGGAGCGGTCGGACCGGCCGTGAGTTTCGGTCGGACCGGCCTGACCTAAAAGTGGATTTTGGAGCTAATCCAAAAATAGGTTGTGTAGGCAGGTGAGGGGAGTCTCCTGGATGTGGTTGCATCATTTTTGGAGCTCCCAGTCAAAAGTTCTATTGAGTTGAAAATTCCAGAAGGTTTCGGATTTTCAAGCTGGAATTTTGGCTAAGTCTTTTGACCGGTCTGACCGCCGTTGTGGGAGCGGTCCGACCGGCCTGAAATCGGTCGGACCGGCCTTGTGGGGCGGTCAGACCGGCATTGACTTGGAGGTTAGCCAAGTCTGCATTGATGTGTTTTGATTGTGTTTTATGTTTAGTTATCAATGCTTTATTGATGTATATTGCATTGCGGAACTAACGTGGGTCAAGTTGTGAAGAACTTGTTCCCGGAAACGGTTTGTTTGTCTATTGTTGTGCAGGTGGCTTGCAGGTCTGCGACGTCAACGGTGAGGTGGATCGGGACTACGCTTGGAGAGCTGAGGTCCAGAACGATCATGGATACCGGGTGAGGTCGTGTGACTCAAGCATGGTGCAGGATGGGCAAGATGGATCGAACGGGTGGTTCGGTGCAGCTGGTTGGATCAGGTGGTGCGGATATCGGTGCGAGTCTCTGGGAGGTTTCGATGGGTTTCGGACAAGAGAGGCTTGGCGACGCGATTAGAACCGCTGATCAACCTACACGTGGTGAAGCAGGCGATTGCTTCAACAGATGTTGTGTGTGGGTCCCATGTGTGAGTGGGTCCCAAAAGTGAAACCCTAGTCCTCTCCTATAAATAGAAGGGGGGAGATGTAAAACCCCCTTAAGGCATTCATTTGGTTTCCCCTTCCTTTTTCTAGGGTTAGGGTTTGGAGAGGAAGAGAGGGAGAGATTGTGATTGCTCCTTGGTGAGCTCTTGTCCTCCTTGAGGGAGTGGCTTTGTAAGCATCTTGTGAGATCAATCAATCTTGTGATGCTTGCTTGAGAGATCATTTGTCTCCCTTTTGTGCTCTTCTCTCATTTGGATGAATTTGGTGCTTCCTTGATTCAAGTGTTTAAACTTGGTCTTTTGACCCACTTTGTCTTGCTTTGATGTGTGGGAGTACTCCTAGAATCATCTAGACCATCAACCCCCAAAAGCAAGTCTTGAATCAAAGATTTTCATATTTTTAGGGTTTGTGCACTTCTTTGTCAAATCCTTGAGAGATTGATTATGCGAAGTGGATCTGAAGGATCGTCGCTAGAAATAGGTCTCTAATATCATTAGGGAGGTGTGCTCGAATTTTGGTCAAGTTTCATTGGTTGAATCAAAAGTTGGATCAAATTTCGTTTTGGATTTGGGATTGGTTTTCGATTACGGATGAACCGGTCGATCGGTGTTACAACGGCGGTCCGACCGCCCGTGTTTTCAGGCCATTTGCTCTGCAAGGTCGAACCGCTGTCCACCGGTCCGACCGCCCGTTAGTTGCCGGTCAGGCCATTTGGTTGACCGTCGGTCAGATCGCCCGTGGTAGCCGGTCAGACCGCCTGTGCCCAGATCTGCCCTTTGAGATTAAGTCTCCACTTTTGTGTCGTGTGGTCATCGGGTTATCGAACCAAGACAAGGCTTCCACTGTGCGCCATCGATCTTCTTAGCTTTCATAGCTAAAGGAGTAAAGTTCGTGTTGAATTTGATTTAGGCGAGAAAGTTGAGAAAGCGCCTATTCACCCCCTAGTCGCCTTCCGGTCCTTCAGGCTCGAAGAAGACATGGATCTATCTCATAATCATCTCGTGATCCTGCCATAGTTAGCAGAAAACAAGGAAACAAATCATAAGCATATGTTCCAATCAACTACTACGATATGAAGACTCAAAATCGCTCACACTCAAACTAATACCAAGTTTTTACCAAGCAAACAGGTAGTGAGCAGCAAGTAAAATGAGGTCTGACGGTACTATTGATAAGTACAAGGCAAAACTTGTGGCCAAGGGTTATATCCAAAAAAAGATGATGATTATTTTGATACTTACTCTCATGTTGCCAGATTGACCACCATTCGAGTGCTCATTATATTAGCTTCTTCCTATAGTCTACACATTCATCAAATAGATGTGAAGACAGATTTCCTTGATGGAGAGCTAGAGAAAGAAATCTATATGGAGCAACTGGATGGTTTTGTGATTTCTGGATAGGAAAGTAAGGTATGCAAGTTAATCAAATCCTTGTATGGTCTAAAGCAAACACCTAAACAGTGGCACGAGAAATTTGATAAAACTTTAACTTCTGCTGGTTTTGCTATGAATGAGGCAGATAAGTGTGTGTATTATTGTTGTGGTGGGGGTTAAGGAGTGATTTCATGTTTATCTTTCGGACAAACAATGTTGTCATTGATGAGGTCAAATCTTTCTTATCTAGATACTTTGATATGAAAGACCGTTAGACCATTTGGATTGGTCGTAGACTTTATGATAATGCATAATTAACGTTTGGGTTGTATTGACATTTACAGTAGTGAAAGTTTCGGTTGTTGGATTTTCAGTGTGAGTGGTCGGATCATGCCTTGTATCGGGCGGTCTAATCGGTGATACTCGATGGTCCTTTTCATATGTAGCTCTGAGTATTATATCTACAAGTATTGTAGCTCGAAAACCGAGTGATAGATTTTCGAGCACTGTAGATCCAAGTACCGAGTGGTAGAGCTCCGAGTAATGCACTCAGTAGTACGTCGAGGTGTGTAACAAGTACGAAGGACAGTCAGAGTTGCATGGTCGAAGGTTGCAAAGCTACAGTGACTGATCGATGGTCAAAGCTACAGTGACTGGTCGATGGTTGAAGCTATAGTGATTGGTCCATGGTCGAAGCTACATTGAATGGTCAATAGTCGAAGCTATAGTGACTGGTCGATGGTCGAAGCTACAGTGCCTGGTCGATAGTCGAAGCTACACTGCATGGTCGATAGTCGAAACTACAGTGCTTGATCAATGGTCGATGGTCTGTAGTCGTGGGCTTCGTGATCAGTAGTCATGGGCTTTGTGGTCGGTAGTCGCAGGCTTCGTGATCGGTAGTTGTGGACTTCGTGCTCGGTGGTCATAGGCTTCTAGTAAGTGGTCGTAGGCTTTGCGATCAGTGGTCGTATGTTCCTGATCGGTGGTCGTACGTTTATAGTAAGTAGTAGTAGGTTACGAGTGCTTCAATTCTTGTATTCTTCGAGTACCTTGAGTACTCGTGTTCGGTCGGCCAGTGGTATGACCGGCGTATACACAGCGGTAAGACTAGTTTTACAGAGTGATCTCGAGTTGTTTATCTGAAAGCTGGAATTTAAGGTTGAGGATGATCTGATTCGTGTTTATTGATAAATGAGAGTGTGATATGCGTGTGTGAACTGATATTGGTCAAATTGGAGAACTTGTGCCAGGAAAACGTTCTTTGATCTTTTCATGTGCAGGTTGAGTGTGGAGATGGTCATGGTCGATGACGAGGAAAACCGGAACTAGGAGGGGGGAAATCCAAGGTTCAGGTGGTCGTGGATGTCACGGGATGGTCGTGCTCACGCTAGGACACATGGAGATCAAAGGTGAATGCATGATGAGTGGACGAAGCTACCGGAGGTTCCGTCCTAGAGGCTTCGATGCGTGAAGAGTTATGGAAGGCATTCATAACTGGAAGGTTTAGACATATTGGAAAACTCGAGATTTGAGGGGTTTCAGGTCCCCTGATTTTTGGAAGAGATAGAATTATGATGCTAGTGTTAAGCTTCGAAAGAATCAGGGATTAGACAAAGATCAATTGAGATATTCATAAATTATTGGGTCCCTTATGTATCTATCTGGTGCCACAAGACCTGACATATCATTTGCTATGAGCAAATTAAGTCGGTTTATTTCAAACCCAGGAGATGATCACTCGGAGGCACTTGAGAGAGTGTTGCGCTACTTGAGAGGCACAACCTCGTATGGAATTTACTATACTGGGTATCCATCTGTATTAGAAGGATATAATGATTCAAATTGGATCTCAGATGCAGATGTGATCAAAACTACAAGTGGTTATGTCTTTACTCTACCAGGTGTTGTAGTTTCATGGAGGTCGTGTTAACATATCATATTGACAAGGTCGACCATGGAAGTAGAACTTATAGCACTAGACACAGCCACTGTTGAGGCTGAATAGCTTAAAGAGCTTCTGTTGGGCTTGTCATTGGTTGAGAAACCAACACCAGCAATCCTAATGTACGGTAATAATCAAACAGTATTGATTAAGGTTACAAGTACTAAGGATAACATGAAGCCCCCCAGACATGTGAAACGTATGCTTAAATCTGTCAGAAAACTGAGGAACTCTAGAGTGATTACTATGAATTATATATGAACTAAAAAATCTGGCAGACCCTTTCACAAAGGGGCTAGCACGGAAGGCGATTTCCGTTGCGTCTATGGACATGGGAATGAGGTCTATTGGAGTTACAACTCAACAGTAACTCATACCTTTTTATCAAAGATCGCATGACTTAGGCAATGGGAAAAATAAGTTGATGTTTGAACAAGAAAGTACACTTTAATAATTTATGAACCCGTGTCCTAATAGACAAAATACTCTCAACTATATGGAAGGATGGCTTAAAGCCTTAATGTACTCTAGTGTCCAATAAGGAAAAAATGTATTAGCCTACAGGATACCTAAAATGAATACACCTACTTGAGCTTAACTGTGAGATCGTAGTTCATGAGAATAGAGCATTCTCTAGAAAGCTCATGAACAGATAAGGGAGCATGACCAAATAAAACTCTGTTTAGGTTTGGTTCTTTGACAGCCTAGTATCAGTTGAGATCTCAAGTGAAATCTAATCACAAAAATCTATGAATTCAAGGTATAATCCATTCATCATATGTGAAAAGATGAATCTTGTTATTCTAGGTGCAAGTTCAACCCGTGTAAGACTTACACTGAAAGATTGGTATATTAACAACTCTTCAGCTCAATAGTCTTTATCATTCTTTTTGCTGCTTGTTTTGGAATTGGTGGGGGATTGTTAGAATTGGGCCTATTTGTGTAAAGGCTCATTCATACCTAGAATTCCAAAGGATGTATGGTTTAGTCGCATACTGCTTAGCCAAGTGGTGGGAGAGCAATATATAAGGTAGAGTTCTTGGCACCTCTTGATACATGTGATACATATCATGGAGTAACATGAGAAGGACTATAGCTAACGTCACACACATGCACGTACGCACACGCATGTGTTTATTCGCGTGGCAATCGCGTGACTTGTGACTTACGACGCACGACCGTGAACGTGTCGTGAACCTAGTCCACTTTTCTTTCGCTAAACGTGCATTTATCTCTCACACAAAACATAGTGGTCCAAATATTATGGTCGAAGTGGTACATAGGACCAGTGTGATCGGAACAATGTGGTCCCCTTGGACCTCTCCGGGAGATCCTCTTGGACCTCCCTTAGAGATTGCTTCGGATCACTCCAAGAGAGTGCGGAGATCCTCTTGTACCTCCCCTAGAGATTGCTTTGGATCACTCTAATAGAGTGTGGTCGGAACACTGTGGTCCACTTGGACCTCTTTGAGAGATCCTCTTGGACCTCTCTTGGAGAGTTCTTTGGATCACTCTAAGATCTCGAAGACACAGACCAGTGTGGCCTGAACATAGTGACCAAAATAAAGTGATCAAAACACAGTAGTCAAAATAAAATGGTCAAAACACAGTGGTCCAAATAATGTGGATGAAGCTGTAGACCAGTGGCCGAAGCTGTAGACCAGTGTGTAATCAGGATCAATGAACACTGCTTAAATGACTATTAATTGGTTTTGAATTAGCAGTTACCAGTGTTTTAATGTGTGCTTTATTGAATAGTTACTAGAGAGTAATTGACTCAATCCTTCAAAACATCTGGAGACGTCCAGACATGCGATTTGATCAATCACTTCAATTTCTTCCTTCTTCTTCCTCTCTGCTCTACTGGCTAGAGAGTTGTGCTGTTTGAACCAAGCTGTCTCTTCTCCTCGACGTGCACCGAGAAGGAGGGTGAGCGGGTATCTCCGAACCATTGTCGCAGAGTTCACCTACACGGGGTGTCAATAAAGTTTTGGGTAGCACACCTACGCGACCGCTCGCTGCATTGCATCATCTACGATCTCACTGCTTCGACCACTGCTTCGAGTCTGCGCTGCTACCTGTTCTTCATCAAGCACGACTGTAAGTTGGTTGTACGTCCATTATATTCTATTTTAAATCTGTTATTGAGTATGTTTAGAAGTGCAATGAGTTATATGCTGTTAGTATCGTTTTATGTGTATGTAGTTTTAAGTGATCTTTGCTTTATAATAAAATCTGTAATTAAAATACTCTCTACATTTCCAACACAAATCAGTGCTAATTAGGAGAAAAAAATCGTACCCATGCTGCCCCGAACAAATTGTTATTTTGGAAGCCCTATTTCTTTTGTCTCAGTTGCACAGTTGCACGGGGTGGCCAGCCACATGATCCGTGTGATCGGAAGCACGTGAATAAATTAGCTAGCATTGCTTCGAGAGTCGCGTTTCTGTCTGGTGCCTGATGCCTGATGCAGCTTTTGACGTTCTACTGGAATCCAAACTCCAACGACCAATGGCATCGCTAGCCTTTGATACCGTGTCATTTTCTATTCTCGATATATTTCACGTGCTATTTACAAACACGCTGTGTTGGATGCCATCTTCTTCTGAGACCAAAACTTACATGGTTTGTTTTTGGGATTTCAGATCCAATCTGGCGCCAACTGATAGTGTATACAGAAGTGATCACGAGAGAAGGAACCGATAAAAGCTAAGTAAGATATGGATCGACTGGAATCAAATTTTATTGCTTTTGCAAAGATGATTTGCATGTTTGATTGGATACAATTACATTTACATTTACAGATGTGCGGTTGTTTCCGTATGTCTGCAGGTTTTTGAAACTCAGGAGAGGCCGTGATTTGATTATTGATGACAAGCAGGAGACTTAATTGGAACAAATTTGAAGGGGAATAAGAGTCAATTAATGGAGTATGGAAGAAGATTTATATGAGAAAATGACAGAACAAGGAGCTACGATGAAATACTACCACTCCTGTGCTCTTCAGCAGACAATATCATTGAAGGCCAGAACATCTGCATTCAGTACAATTTTTTTTAATGGACAACAGGGCATAAATACAACTTTTACAATGTACAGATCAAATTCTACATAAATAAGAAGCTAATCTGCAAAATCACTAACTTAACTAATATGTACACAAGCTGAAAATGGCTACAAAATTGCCTGCCCTCCTTTGAGCAGCTGTAGCTAGTAAGGAAGCTCTACCTGAGCACTCGCTCAGAATCATCTCAAAGCATTGGTAAATTTTGCTTTGCGCCACAATCGTGAAATAATATGTGCACCTTCCATTCTTGCAGATTAAGTTAAGTGAGTATTACCTGGAAGTACAATGGTATTATGATTGGCATCTTGAAGGTGATATTTCTGATTATTACCATCGACTCCAGAGATCATCTGTTCTTCTCAACGTACAAGACATCAGAAGCGAAAGGAGAAGGCTTTGTAGATCAAGCTCCACCATTGTCAATTGGAATCCTTACATTTTCATACCCCTTCAGTGCCTCTTGAGTAAAAGATTCCAGTGCTTCAAATATTGGAGCCAGACCTGCTTTCAGATCTGTTACACTTGACTCTTGGATTTGTTTCACAGTTTCCTCATGCCTAGATCTTTGTTCATCCAATCTCTTATGCAATGCATCCAAAGCTACCATGCGATTATCAACTGCCCTGTTATTGTCGGTGATGGGCAATGCTGTTTTATCAGCTTTAGAATGTCCAGGCAAGCCATGTTCCTTTTGGAGAGATTTGAGCCTCTTTGCGAAATCTCTAGATAAATAGTCTGCTTTCAGTTTCTGCTGCAGCTCTTCGTCTTGCCGCTCCCATAACATGTGCACATTAACAGCGAAAGCCTCCATTGCATCTATGACAGTACCTTCTGGTATCCTTTTCATGGTTTGACACCAATCGTTAGCTGTGATGAACACAGCAGGAGCTCCAAGTCTACCAGGAGAGAACGGTACCAAGCCATCTGGCGTTTCCTCCTTTTCCTGAGGCAGCCATTTGACTAACCAGCCATTGAGGGTTTCAATATAAGCCTTTTGGGACAGGATCCAATTTCTGAAACAGGAACACCAGTTCAAAAGTTCCATTTCTAGTTCCAATGTAACGTTGGAGGAGTTTCTTTCAGGTCCATTCTTAGGGATGAGAATATGAGACTTAGTTTCGAGCATGGCATGGAATTGTTTCTGATGGCACTCAAGAATGAATTTCCACATTCTAACAAGCCTGCACCAGAATGACAACAGTTTACAGTCTGTCCGTTGAGAAATCAGTTTTGCAATAAAGTACTAGAAAAAACAGGGATTCTTCACAAGAAATAAATGAAAAAACATAACTGCCTAGGCAATAGCTATCAGCCATGCAAACAAACACTTTATTTAAGCAAGCAACAACAAAGAAGAGCACACGAGAGGCCAAATTTGTTTGCAGGCCAAATGCCCTTTCCGAAAGAACGATGAACCTCCTAAACTTAGGATGTCCTAACATTAGCTAATTTTATTAGTGTGATAGCAACTTTATTCAAAATAAGAAATGAGACTGTAAATACTATCACAATTCCCGGCCGGCGGCCGGTTTACCGGTTTTCCCGTGAAAAACCCGGTCGAATTTCGTTTAAATTTGCTTAAAAATCAACCGAAATTTGAATTTTGAATTTTGAATTTACAAACTCCAGAAAAACTGGCCGGGATTTCAAATCCCGCCACCCACCGGTAAGGCCGGTTACCGCCGGCCGGGATTTCTATCCCTGGTTGTGACTATACTAAACCAGCTAATCTTAGGAAATGTTGCAATGGCTCAAACGGCACTATTTTTCTAAACTATTGCAACATGCAGTAGTGATATTGCAATATAAAACATGCATACTAATGCAAACTTTTAGTGATTATTTGTAAAAGCATTCCATCTTTTGCTGTTCATTTTTTTTTTACAATAAATGCAATATTTCAATTGATTAGCAGCATTTTTATGAAACAACCTTAAATTAGCAAATTCTAGCATTAGTAATTCGAAAGAAATATATGAAATGTGTTCTACATAAGAACACGTTGCTTTGGCCAACAAGAAACCCGTAAGAAGAACCAATCAAAACTCTCCGGAATTTTTTTAAAAAGGTTAAAAAAGGAAAACAGGTGCAATGAACTTGAGAGGCATAGTGATCGTTTTAAGGTCTAACTCTTCAAGATCCACTCAGGTTGATAGAAGTGTAGGACAGTAGGACTACACATCTCATACCCTTGAATAAGCTTAATGAGGTGTGGATGCAGCTCGTCATCTCGTAGTATGTGGATCCTCCTAGAAATAACTCTAGCTGATCTAATGGCAATGTTAATTCTGGTGAGCAGTGTCCTAATTGAGGCCCGTGTGGAATCAATTTTGTATGGCTCTGCACCACTATCATCCAATTCTTTCAGGCGCTTCCATTCTTTGTCATATGTAATCCTCAATCTTTCTTCCTCCTAGCATAATTTAAGGAAAATGTTAATGAAATGTTCATGAAAAAGGGCACGCAAAGGTAAAATGTCACTCTGTAATTCAGCAGAAATTAATATCAACACCGCAATGAGACCCTTTTTAACCATATCGAGTCGACCAATGCATTTTGGAGCATACAATTGACAGATGGAAAACAATACGTCAAGTTTGACAGCATTATCATGGTTGTGTTTCTGGATGTTTGAGAGAGTATCAATATAAAAATTCAGATTGCAATAGGAGTTAAGGCAGACATCTATATATCTACAAACAACCGGTGATATTCAAGGTACATCCTTCGTTTTAGAGGTCTAGAAATCCCACAATAATACTTAAATCAGGAAAAAAAAATGGCAAAATTCCTAGAAATTCTCTCATTAATCGGGAGAAAAAGAGAAAATCTATAACATTTATTTTGATGGGGTCAGATTATGATGGTACAAATTATATATATATAACGGTTACAATTGTATAACAAGTACAGCTACAGTTTCAAAGGTATTAGAGATATATAACGAATACAATGTGTTGAAATATCTAGTCACACCACTGCGCGGGAAATTCCGCTAGTTTATTATAAAGTAGCGTACCATAATTTCTTTATGAAGTCTTTTCTCCCACACGTACAACCTGTCCATTACTGAAGAAAGGGTATTGAGCTCAACATCGTTGGCACTATTGATTCTTTTACTAGAATTCTGATTTCTTCTGGAAGCATTTATTGCTGATTGTTCCAAGTTCTTCGCTGGTGGCTCAGATATGGAAGAAAACAACAAGGCGAAGGTCCCCATCATCCGTGAAAGTATCACTGCATCAAGGGTAAGGACCAAATTATTTAACCGAGTAAGAAATATCTCTGTGGAAAAATAGCAAGGTGGGAAGAATTTCTGTCCACAAATCAACATGATCAGAAGAAACAACATACATACTATCTCTACAGTATCAATCTTAGAAATGATTTGTTAGTGCTAGCTTATTAACTAAGTTGACTTGAACTTGCATTGGAGTCTGATGCTGTTAGGAATTCACATTTTCTTGCAGTGGAATAGCAATTGAACATGCACATAGCAATCAAGTGAAAAGAGAAGCATACTCACTTCTTAAGATTCTATTCTGTGGCCTATACCGCATACTCCCAACCTCAAGGATCCTAGCAACATCCTCTCCGCAGGCGGCCACCGAGTTGAACTGCTCCTTTATCTCCTCCACAACCTGTGCAACATCTCTTGTTCCAAAGCTCTTCAGCGGCACATTCTCAGCGACTACAATGGATGAGTGCTCCTCTGAGCTCACCCTCTTCACCTTCCTGGATCATCACCACCCGACACCGCCCTCCTATTCCCGCATTGGCATTGCCACATTCACAGCTACACACACTCTCTTCCCCTGACCCGAGAACCGAAGCACTATCCACACTTTCAATCTCGCACTCCTTGTGCTCCATCGACGCCTTCACCTTGGCACTGACATCCACATTGTCAATCCGATTCGACGCAGTGCTCTCCACCGCATTCCTCGCCTTTACTGACTCCCTCATAGACTCCTGTTCCGTCTCCTCCTCGAGCTCCGGGATCCTCCTTTCCCTCACCTCGCTCGAGTTGGGGCTACTCGTGAACGACCCATTGGAATCATACCCTTTCCCCTTGTACTGCGGACGCTCCTGATCATAGGAGTCGAACGGATTAAAGAAATCCCACGGCGACACTTCTGGCATCGGCATCGGCGGCGGTGGCGCCGGAGCCGCTGCCTCCCGGCCACGATCCTCCACTGGCCGATCCCCCTCCGGAGGCACCGGAACGCCGTACATTGGGTTGCTGTACCCGTCGTCGTACCCCGTGTAGGACACATTGGTGGCGAAGTTTCCGTAACCGTACGGTTCTTGGTACACCGTGTTCGCCGGGGTCGAACTGGCCTTCATGTAGTAGTAATTGGGGAATGTGACATTTGGGAACGAAGGGTAGGGGTTGTAGGAAGCGTACTCCCACGGCATTTCCGGCCTGGCCGCTCCAGGTTCTTGGATTTGGCGTTCTTGGGGCTCTCCGGTGGGCAGCGAGATCTCGCCGGCGACGCTGACGCCGTGTCCGGCAGCGTCGCAGGCAAAGGCGTCGGCGGAGTCGGCATCGGAGTCGGAGTGGAAGTGGAGGTGGGAGTGGCCGGAATCGGTGTGCAGGGTGGAGGTGGAGGCGCTCCGCTTCTTGGGCTCGTCCGGGTCGGACGGGGGCAGCGTGAGCATGGGCGACACCGGGGGCGAGGCGGTGTGGTGCTGTTGCGCGAACCGCGCGAACGCGTCGGCCACGCGAGGGAGCGCGCGGAAGTAGGCGGCGTGCGCGGCGGCCAGCGCGGCGCGGCGGTCGACCGCCGCGCGCAGCAGGTCGCGGCGCTCCCGGCAGAGCGCGGCCGCCGGGGACACGTCCTCCGCGTCCAGCCGCGAGCTCTTGCACCCCATCCCCGCCCTCCCTCCCTCCCCGGCAGCACCCTACGCCCTCGCCGGCGATGGCATTGCCCACCCCGACGCCGTCAAGTAAGTGTTCTGTGTTCGCCGCAAAGAAGAGCAACAACAGCCAAAAAAAGGGCGGGAGCACGGGACGGGAGCAATGGTGGTAAAATCGTGTGCGATCGAGGCGAGGAGAAGGGAGTAGCGTTGCGGTGCGCGCGCGACGCGAGCGTGACACGGCACGGGCACGGGCACGTGGAAGGGCTGCGAGAGAGGAGCGTTTATTATTGAGCAGGCACTGGCGCACTGGCACTGGCACTGGCACTGGCACTGGCTGGCTGGTTTCTCTAAAGCAAATGCAATGTACTGCTCACTTCACTCATTCAGTACAGGCTGCGCAGCACCACGAGCAAAAGTTCTTCGCTCACATCACCCGGAAAGATGTCTCAAGAGACGCAGCAGGAAGAGAGGCCATGGATTGTGACCAGTCGTGTGTTGGGAGGCGAGGGAGAGAGAGACAATGGATTGGTAATTTGTTACTACTGCTCTGGTAAATCGGCGGAGTAATTGGTAGAGCATCTGTTATGGTGGTGAGAGGACAGGTAAGAGGAGACCACAAAAGATCAGTTCAGTACGAGTAAATCATTGCATTTTATCATCCTCTGTGTGCGGCGACAGTAGAGTAACACTCGATCACCTTGCAGAATGAAGCGGAGTGTACGCGTTAAATCTGGGTCCTGTGGCAAATCTCGAGCAATTACTGGCTCTGAATGGTAATAAATTCATTCATTTATCTACTCTGAAATCTGAATGCGCTTTTTAGTCATCCTGCTGCGGTCATATTTGAGCAACAACTGTCAAAAAGATGTACTACAATTGGGGGTGACCACTGTGCTTTCATGCTGTTCCAGATAAAGCGCTCCTAGCTACTATACTACTCCTATACTGTCTGCTGACTGCAATTTTCAAAGCATTAATGCGCGGATCAAAGAACCAGCTGTAATAAGCCAGCAATGGTTGTGATCCATCTTACCGCTCATATAACCTGCAGAGTAAGCATTTAAAAAGTATTTCATCCTGCAAGGCCGTAACGCTGATGGTCAAAGATCATGTACTGAGCTCGCGCATCCTCACGGACCTCACCCACACACGCTCCTCAAATTCCAATTTGATTAATCGGATGAGCTCGCGCATCCTCACGGACCTCACCCACACACGCTCCTCAAATTCCAATTTGATTAATCGGATCACACGGCCGCTTAGAGCGTAGCGAGGACGCCATCCATGACAGGCTTGAGAGCAGCGAGCGAGCGAGCGACAGAGCCTGCAGTAAATCCAAGGCCACTGTTCTAGATTCTGACGAGACGGACACAAATGGACGTAGCTTGCTCGTAGGCAAATGCTCCCTCCGGGCTCTGTACACCCTCCCTTGCAGAATGGGGTGCATGGAGGGTGTAGAGGCTCGCAGAAACTGCGGTTGTTTGGGGGAGAGAAGGTGGTCCATAGAGAGAGGGGAGAGGCCGTGCATCTTGTCGTCTTGTCCAGATTGCTTGTAGTGACCGCACGAGGGCAACCGAGAGACGGCGACCAGACACCCTCGGACCGGGAAGATGACGACCAGAACCGGACGCCGATGAGTGGATCCCGGTAGCGGCGGCGCCGGTGTCACGCCAGGGCGGTGGTAGCGACCGGATCCAGACTCCGGTGAGTGGATCTGGTCGGTTCCTAGCAGTGGCGGTGCTATCGTCAGCCCCGATATGGAGCAATTGCGCTGAGACCGAGTAGTGGCGACCGGATCCTGGGCAAGGCAACAGCGGCAGTGGACGGATGCGAAGGAGACGAGGTCGGTGATTTGGGGGCGAGGGTCGATCTGGGAGGAGAGAGAGCGTGAGAGGGAAATGAGAGAGAGCGAACGGATACATGGTGTGGATAAGATGGGTATAGATGTAGTAGATTTTTTTATTATTGGGGTTCTTTGCGTAATTTTTTGGACTAAAATAATAAATAGAAATAAACAAGGGCTTAAATAGAGAAAAAAAAACTAACAGGTTGAAATGCAAAATTATTTGTGGGTCCATTTGAAGCTACATGCATTGGGTGGGTGGGAGTTTGATGGTGTCTTGAGAGGTTTGTGCCTACATGGAGAATGAGATCACCATTTGGGGCTATCATGCATTGTACATGCCTTAACATATGGCAGCCAGGCCAGAGATAATGTTTCCAAATCGATAGAATTCACGTCTCTTCATGCCGAGCCATTGCGATGGAAGCAAGGAGCTGCAACTGCATGCAGAAAGTGGCTTGCACTGACTCAGATCCGGGCATGGTGTTGTTTTGGCGTACGTGCAGTTAAACTTTAAATATCGATATTTTTTCTATATTTAGATTGACATATGAAAATAGCATGAATAGATTTATCACCCAAAAAAACTTTATAAAAGTATAATTTTATTAGATTTTATAAATATATTAAAATAAAAATTAAATATCGAAATTACATTTTAGGATCCGTATCAATATCGAAAACAAATTCTTTGGTGTAATCAACGGTGCTATTCCGCGCAAAGAGGTACGGGCTTTTCGATAGGTTAAGGGTCCCGAGAGGCCGAGAGCCATGCAGAATGGAGTACCCCAAGACGCTACGCTAGTGCTTAGGAAGCAACGAGGGCATGTGAGCTGAGTCGGAAGCGAGGACTTTTTGGTTCTTGTCACCACCATCCCCCCCTCGGATCACGTTGTCTAATCCTTACAAAGGCGAGAAAGCCCGTACTAATCTCCATGCAGCTAAACTGTGCATTATTCATCAGGTACCAATTTCAAAAGCTCGAGCCCGTTGCGAGGCGAGATCCCAAGGACAGGGACAGGTCAAAGCGGGCATTGACGGATGGGGCCCCTGCCCGGTGAGGCCCCACATTGACCTGTACCCCCACTGTCACTCGCGATCCCCATCACGTACGCCATCGCGCATCATAATCATAAGGCAGGTTCATCGCTCACCAGCGCAAGTGTTGCTGCTGCCCAGTGCCCAGTGAGAGAGTGAGCTCGTCGTCAGCTCGTGCGTGCATGGCAGCCGAACTGCAGATACGTACAGTGCTTTATGCGTTCTCTGGTACTAACGTACGTACGGAGGCACGGCCGAGTGGCTGCCACGTACTGACGTGCTAGTACGACGCACAAGGCGTACGTACACTACGCACCCGTCAATCCAATCCATCGATCCATATGGCTCGTCTGCAGCATAGACTAGATGCACCGACGTGCGGCTAGGTAGGGCTGCCGTGTGTATGCGGTATGAGCACATGGCCTCTTCCTCATGATGGTAAAGACTGAAAAGTCCCAAACATTTCGAGTTTAAAAAACTTGTTTGAGTTTGGTTGAATTTTGGATTTCTTGTCAAATTTGGAAAGTCTCCTAAAAACCCGCATTCCACTTTTGGCTTTCCGATTTTTCTAGCCCAAATTTGGAAAGTCTCCTAAAAACCCACATTCCACTCTTGGCTTTCCGATTTTTTCTAGCCCATGAGCAAACCACCTTCTCCCCTCGTTTCTTCTCCTCGCGTCATGCCGTCGTTCGCCCGCGTTACACCGCCTCGGTCCTTCATCCCAGTCGATTTCGCCCGCACCAGCACCCACCACCTCACCTCACCTAACCACCCCCACCTTCCAGCTTCCCTCCTCGCAGCGCCGAACCCGTGCAACCGCACAAGCTGTCATCCATGCGCCGCACCTGCTCTCGCTCTGCTACTGCCGCCCCAATCGCCGCCGCACCCGAGTAGACCCCCGTAAGCCCCTTCTTCAATACCCCGCCACTGCCCACGCCCTCACCCCTCCAAACCCACCGCGAGCTTCACCTTGCCACCGTGAAGTCGCCCCCGAGCTCCAAGCCTAGCGCCGCCGCCCTTAGCTTGCCACCGTTGTGCTCTTTTGCTCCGCCGCCCACGGCTACCATCGCCAAGCCGCCTCCGACCTCCCCAAGTTTCACCTACCCCACATCGTGACCCCTCGCCATCTTGGTGCTCAAGCCTCGGCCAATTTGGCCAGAGCGAGCCCATAGCGCCGCCGCGCCACTGCCCTGCATCGGTCGTGCGCCACCACTGTCGTTAGCCCACACTGAGCCACCTCTAGCCGTGCCCGAGCCAAAAAAAATGGAATCCCCATATTGTGCAGGTGCTCCCCGCACCTTCCCTCGCTGCCGCCGACCTCCAGTGCCGGCGAAATCGCCGTCACCACCATTTTTTCTTGCTCGGATACCATGGGAAGCAAGCTCCAACTCGCTTGGCACGAGCTAGGGTGCGTGTCTTACTGGGGCGCCAAAGTGGGCTAGCAAAGCCAACCTGAATGGTTTGTGGGCCTGGCAAAGCCAAATTGGCTAGCCTTACACTATTTGCCACTGTGCGAACCGACACTGTTCAAAGCTCAACCCAACCGACCCAGCACTGTTCAACCCATTAACCCGCAGCCAAACTAACTACTATTCACCCATCCCTATCTGTTATGAATAGTATCGACCTGATACTATTTTCATATGAACCCGATAATGTTCGCCCGAACCCATCACTATTCATCCTAGACCTAATAAGACATAATATACCAATAAACCCCAACCACCCACACCACCTATTTTTTTCAATTCTTTCTTAAACTATTTATTTCATTTTATTCCTAACTCACTTCTTGTTGAGCCTGAACTTATTTATTTGATTTTCTTCCACGTTGTAACCCGAATTTGTTGATTAAGCTACAGAAGGAGTTGATCAAGACACAGAAGAAGTAAATCCAGTTAAGGACCACGAATGTGAAGGCAAGTTACATTTTTTGATCATGTTGAGCCCACATTTCAATTATTATTATTATTACTTTCATTTACGATATTTACGCCAATTATTTCTTTAACAAAGTAATAATTTAGAATGACATGATGAATAGTTAGTCCATACCACCCCACATACAAGCCCACCTGTTCTCTTGTAGGTCATATTCACCTTGACAAGTAAAATACAATATAATGCTATTTAATGGTACATCATTGTCACACAATGTTTCATGAATACTGATAAAAATGATTGGCTACTCAACAATGGATTTGGTGGAGAGTTAATTATTGAGACCAAGAGGTTGGATAACCCAATAAACTTGATAAAAGTGAGTCTAAGGTGGGACCAAGAAGCTAGATAGCCACGAGTTGGTTGAGAGTTCATCTCCCCACTGGAGACAAGTAAAGACAAGAACCTTGTACTAAGTAACAAATACAGAATTCACTCAACCACTGGTTTGGTATATCTAATATGGTTTAGTACACTGCTCTTTCGATTGGATATCTACAGGATGTCATTTGCTATTGTGGATAGAGCAGACACTAATGGGGGTGGGACAGGAGTAGGCCCAGTCTACAGAATGGTAGGTACAGTCAGCATCAAACAACCAACTCCACTATTGGCCGGTGGTTTCCTAATGACTGTATTGTCCAAGGACCTACTAGGTAGACGCTAGAAAGGATGAGTAGTGAAAATGCTTTGTTATCTCAACTCAGTCGCACACTGTCATGTTGTATGTATATTGCATGACATTAGGAGTTTGAGGTACCTTGTGGGTAAAGATGGTCAACTCTGCAAAGTATAATCAATGGTATTCGAATACGTCGTGCTTTCGGTTAGTGAAACTGTGTTCAGGGGTGATTCCAGTAAATAAGGCATAAGTAGAGATTTGAGATATTAAGATGGTAATTACAATTACTGAGTAAACCTCTAATGTTATATTAGTATGGTTTTACTATTTTAAAGGCAAACTGTTTAAACTCAAATGTTGCATCCACGTATACTTGATATGGTAAAACTTCAACAATCAATTGAATTCCTGGCATGTAGTTAAATAGCTTTTCGATATAACTTGCTGAGTACGTTGTGTACTAAATCTTGCTTAATTTTCATCAAAAGATATATCAGAGGATTGAAGGACACTTTGGAGAACGCGTTGGGGTTGCAACCACACTCAAGCTTTCCTGTGAAAGCTCTTTGGTTGTGCTGAATATAAGTTAAAGTTTTGGGCTTGAGACACCCATTCTGTTGCTGCAAAATAGCCGTTATGCTATAATATAATCAAATTAATGTTTTTAAAATGTTCATGAGCATATTTCATGTCATTTTGATCTGCAACTGTAATTCTAGGTGGTTGTGCAAACTGAGGTACCCCGATTGAAAAATGGGGTCGTTTCAAAAGACACGAGGATTAATGTAACCCAGCTAGAGGTGGCCAAATGGGTCGTGTCGTCCGATCTGGCCCGAGGCATGTCACTGTTGGCACAGCCCAGACACAGCATGACCACCAATGTTCATGGGCCGGGCCGGCACGTCACAAAGGTTCGTGGCTTACTTGGGTTGCCCCTGGCACGATGGGCCAGCCCATCACGGCATGAACAGTGTCGGACCATGCCAGGCATGGGACAATCCTAACAAGACCCATGTGCCCCGCGCACGAAGAGGTCGAGGAGGAGCCAGGAGGATAGAAAGAGGCGGGGTGGCATCAGACGGAGGAAGAAGGGGCCATCGCGTAGGAAGAAGGAGGAGAAGAGGAGGAGGGCGGGGCGGCGCCGGTGGTAGGCGCGAAGGGGGGAAACGGCGGCGGGGCACATGGGTGGAGGGAGGAGAACTTGAGAAGGCGGTGTGAGGCCATGGGCGCACGGGCACGGCGACGAGGAGAGGAGGAGGAAGAGAGCAGGAGCAGGAGAGGAAGAGGAGGGTGGGGCGGTGCCGGTGGCTTGCGCGGAGGGAGGAGGAGGCAGCGGGGCGCACAGGCAGAGGAAGAAAGGAGGAGAAGGTTAAGGGCGCCCGTGCGTGACGACGAGGAGGAAAGGAGGAGGAGGAGGAGGAGAGGAAGAGGAGGGCAGGGCGGCGCCGGCGGCCGGCGCATAGGAAGGAGAAGGCAGGGTTGGGGGATAGGGGAGAGGCAGGGTGTTGGTGGGCCGTGCGACACAATGGGGCCGATTGAAATTCTGCCCGTTGGGGGGCTTTTTTGCGCGATGGGTCTGCCCGGCACGACACACCCCGTTTAGCCCTAGTGTTCTTTTTTTTTGAAAATTCGACTGTTTTTTGACCATTTAGGGCTTTAAAAAATAGCAAAAAAATATAATATAATATAAATTTTTTTCTATAAATAGCCACCATACCCCCCCCCCTCATTCATCACCCATCCATTTCTCAATCTCTCTTTTAAATTCTGTTGTGCAAATTCAAATTCATTGTGAGATAATTTGGCAAAATTCAAAAAAATGTGCTAAATTTTTGAAAATTCAATTTCCTGCAGCAAGTCAACAAAAGAGGTACAATACCATTTTTGCATAATTTTATTGTTATTATTTATTATGCTAAGATGAAAGTAATAATAGTATTAGTTTCGATTTTGCAGTTTTCGTTATGGAAAGTTACGATAGTTTTACTCTAGGTGATTACGGACTTTCACCGGAGGAAGTTGCCTCAAACCAACCGCAGCTATTTGCGAAATGGCAAGGCGGAGCTCCGTCACAAGGCTCCATGGTAGCATCTTCGTTGTCGACCACCGGAGCAAAAAGGTTGAGGCCGTCTACATCGGGAATATGGAAAAATTTCACTCGACAACCAAGCCAGACGCACAGGGAAACGAGGTATCATATGCTATTTGCAAAATTATCGCAATGAATTGTCTGCAAGGTCTATAGGTGGAATGGGGACTTACTTAGACATGCTACAAGATGTAAGGCCAAGCAAGGATTAGTGATGAGGCAAACACAGTTGCAGTACAACCCCGACGGTACAGTACGTAGCTAGGACTACGATCCTGAGGTAGCCTGTCAATCTCTCTATCATTTAATTGCTTTTGAGGATTTATCGTTAGGCTTTGGGGGGTCTGCTACTTTTCAAACTTACATTAGGACTACGCATAATCCTAGATTTTCTACCATTTCTAGACAGACAACAAAAAGCAATCTAGTGAAATGCTACAATGAACACTGTAATAAAACAAAAGAACTATTTTATATCGTGTACTTTTTCGGCGGCCCTGACCTCGTACATATGGAGTGGTCGAGTTAGGGAAGATTATCTTAGTATAATTGCTCATTATGTTAATGACGACTGGATAATGGAGAAAAGAATTATAGGTTTCAAATTAATTGATGCAGCACACACGAGTGAGAATATTGTGGGTTGTATTATCAAAGTCGTGGAAGACCTTGGTCTTACAGACAAAATATTCTCAATTACTTTAGACAATGTTGCTTCGAACTCTAGGGCCATGGATATTCTTGCTCTAGTGTTGAGTACATATGCCTATTCCTTCTTGCTACATCAGTGTTGCGCTTGTCATATTATTAACCTTATAGTCAAATGTGGTTTGAAGATGTTGAATCTATATATTAAAGCTTTTCGTGATGAGATATCTTACTTGAATAATTTTAACGTAAGAATAGAAACATATAAGAACTTCTGCAGGGCGATGGGTGCACGTCCAGGAAAGTTCAGGTTGGATATGACGGTAAGATAGAACTCTACTTACCTGATGCTTAAGTGTCTTTTACCATATAAGAGCATTTTTTCTGTTTTTATTCAAACACACTATCAGAGCACTGGCGGTAGTATACTATTTACTGAAAAACATTGGTTTTTTGCTAAGAAGATACTTCAATTTTTAGAATTTTTTTATGATGCCACTGTTGCTTTATTTTTAGAAATCTCAAAAAAAATTCAACAGGTGCGGTACTACTGCCATTGATCGGCAGGTACTACCGCACCTACTGTTCAATGGTCATCTGGGATTCTTTAAATGCTTATGAACTAGCCATTACAATATGGAAATAACATATCGCCAACTAGGAATTGGTCCGACCGCACTGCGGTACTATCGCTCACAGGTGCGGTCACACCATTTTTAATGATCTTTTTCCAAGTGTTGTTCTTTATACAATGCATGACTCTTAGTTGATCAATGTGGTACATCATAAGTTTTCAAGCTATAAGCCATGATCCCTCTTTATAGTATGACATTTAACCTATAAATCTGGTCTTTCCACCAATTACCGAGACCGGTAAAAACTATAAAAGGGCCCTTAGGCCACATAATACCTTTGTCATGAGACATGTCAATCCTTTATCGTCCTTGCATTGCCATTTTCTTGTTGTTATCCATAATTCGGGACTAAACCTTTAAAACATCGTAGCACAGATGTTAGTCCCTAAACACATTGTTGTTATTAATTACCAAAATTATTTTTAGAGGCCTAGATGCTTTCAATCTCCACTTTTTTGGTAATTGATGATAACCTAAGCAATATGAATGAATTGAATGGTTTGAATATACATCAAGTTTGAAACAAGTTGCATATTCTTGCCTTGACTTTTGATTTTCAAGTAATTCTTGAAATGAGCTCAAGGGAGATAAAGAATTAGTTGTTTTCAAAGTCAATCAACAAATAAACAAAACTCCCCCTAAATATGTGCATATGAGTTCATGAAGTGATTTTTATGCACTTGTGTGGATTTTTGAAATTTCGGTGGAGTTTCCTTTATTTATTGAATTTCAGGAAACATATAAAGATTAACCATATGAAGCATAAAGAGAAAACATAACATGACAAATATACGTAACATAAACTTTGATAATGTAAGCAAAGATAACAATGTAGCATTATAAGGAGCTTCATAAGTGCAATGGCTTAACTATTACAATCTTAACATATCCAAAAGAAGTCCAAATAGATAATAATATATATAAGATAACATAAGAGTCTTGACGAGCTTCATTTTCTATTTCTCCCCTTGCTCCCCGTTGATATCACCCCCTTTGGCTTCAAATACCAAAAAAGTAATGAAGTGGAGAAGGAGGTGCTACCGAAGAAGGAGCATGCTCGAGCACACCCACAGGTTGAGCTAAGGAAGCCAACTGATAGTTTGTCTCATGTTGTGTGCCACGAATATCCATGGCAACTGAATAAATCTGAGACAAAGAGATAGGATCCGCAGCCAGAGCATCCTCTTGAACCTGAGCGTGTTCTTCCTCTTCTTGAACACGGGAGGGGGATGCAGAGCACCTTCCCTTGGCTTATAAGGCTTGTGGACGGCTGGTCGTGCCCCTTAATAGTGAGTCTTTCTCATGATGACGAGCAAAGTATATGTGCTTGACTCTATCTTCTTGGACGATGCTATTTCTCTTATGATCAAGTTGACCACGTCAAACTTGCATCCTTGCATGATGTAATCAATGATATTCCAAGCATGCTTGCGAATAGCATCGAAGTTCCCGCTCTTTGGGAAGAAGGTGTGGTTTAAGATACGATTGATCAAGCTTGGCAAAGGAAGAAGACCTGCAATATTCCCGGGTGCAAATCTTACATTCTCATCATAGAAGGTGCACCACGTCGAGGCCTGAAGTGCTCCATGAGAATAAATTTTTCTTGTGATCTTGAGTAGGTCCTTAAATCTTGCTCAAAATCGGCCTTAGAATCTTCCACTCTTTAATTTCCTATCATCCACATAGATCGTGGCATAGAAATATTGGATCATGTCCTCTTGGTAATCACAGTTTAATTCCATGAACTCTTGTAATCATGCTGCATGGAATAGAAGGTATGAGCCAGCAAAGCGATCAAGAGCATTCAAGTGCGCCCAATCCACATACTTGTGGTCCGCAAACTGTCGATGATGGTTGTAGAGTTGGGCGTACACCTCTTGTTGAAACCGGGTGTGGAATCTCGGATCCGTAGAACTTGTTAGTTTCTCAAATTGATTTGGGTGGTGAAGAAGCGTATAGTTGTCACTTGTGATTTGTATAAGATTTATCCTTGGATCTTTGGCCTCCGTCATGTCATCATATCTTCATCGTCATCCTCATTTTTCCCTTGAGAATAGTCCTCATCCTCTTCTCCATTGTCATTTTCTTCTTGATCTTCATGTTCTTGTGCTTGCTTTGAAGATTGACCTTGAACTCTTGTTCTCATATCTTGCAAGAACGAGTCCATTTCAAAGTCGTTGTCTTCCCTTGGAGTTCTAGGTGATCATACTGATGCCGACTTTCGGGAGGTTATCTTGCGGCGGGAATATCTTGCACAAGTTGCTGGAGGATCATAGCAGTGTAACATTCCAAACTTCTGTTACCAAATTTTTTTTAATAAAGTTATTATTTTGTTGGATTTTCTGACTATTAAAAGAGTTTTATTAATTTTCTTGAATTTCCTAGATTTTAAAATTAAAAAATAAAATTTATTGAGTTTCCTAGGATTTTCTTTGATTTAAAGTGAAAAAGGGGAAATTTCAATTCATTTCTAGAATTTTCTAGATTTTAAAAAGGGTTTTCCTATTTTACAGAAATTAAAAATAACTTATGTGCAAAAATAAAAGCCAACTTTAAGTTGGAATTAATTTTATTAAGTTCAAAATAATTCAAGGAATTTTTGTGAATTTTTCTAGAATTTTTGAACTCTATTTTGTATTTTCTAAAAGTTAATTTTATTTCTTCCAATTTCTAAAAATCAAAAAGTATTAAAAATCCAGACAAACCTTTTGGGTCGAAACCTTTTTCTACCAGCCCATTTACTCTGCCCGTGGCCCATCTCCTGCGCGGGTGTAACCCACCTCTTCTCTGCTCTCACCGCCAAGCGGGACCCACCCAATAGCCATCACTCCCTTTCCTCTCTTCCTCTCTCTGCTATGTGGGCCCACCTGTCATTTCTTTCTTCCTCCCTCGTATTCTCCTTCCCGCACCCAGCCACCATTGATACTCCCGTGAAGCTCTTAGTGCCATTTGTTTTCCTCCCCGTCTTCAACCAAATTCAAGTGCAAAATGAAACACCCTCTTCATCCCGCACTCAATCTACCAGGTCCCCCCCCCTTAACTCCCATCAAAACTCACTTTTATGTCACCACCATGCTGGCTTGAAATGGCCGCACCATGATATCCCATCTCCAGCCTCCTCACGTCCAATAAAAGGAATCACGAGGTGCCCCTCTTCCTCCTCATTCGCTCCCCAACGATCTCCCCTCCTCTCCCCCTTTATCTTCACTGGAATCCCCATTTCTCCTTCGCTGGCCAAGCTCCTCTCCACCGACGATTGTGCCACCAATAGTGGTCCTCTGCCGACGTTTTCTATGCTAACGGATTCGCCACGTGATGTTTTACCTCGGGCTCTCCTCGCCTTCATCGGAAACTCACCGAAGCTTCACCGTCGTTTTCACCTGAACATCGTCGCCGCTCTTCCTCTCGCCACCAGCCACCTCGTCGTGCCTCGCCACCGCAACCAAGCGATGTAGATTCGCCTCACTCTCCTCTACCCGCATATGTCCTCACCGGACATCACCGTGGTGCGTAGTGCCGACGACAATTTTTCCCGTAGCGCCGTCGCTCACTAGGTGACGTGGCACTACCATTGAACCTCAGCCCCCCATCGCCCACGTGGTAGCCATGTGTTGCCCTGTCAGCACACACGTTGCATTTCCATTTTCCTTTACAAAATTAATTCAGACAAAAAACCATTTATCTCCAGCTGACTCAATAAAGGATTTTTTCTTTAGAAGAATAATTCTGTAAATTCCAAAAAAATACATTTTCACCATTTCATATGATATTCAATTTTTCGAGAGCTCGTTCTCCTACATACGAGCTCCGATTCCATTGATTCAAATATCTAAATTCAATATCTATCTTTTAGAACTAAAATTATTTAATTTGGAGTTCATTTGAATTTTATTTTAGTTTTGTATGAACTTGGCTTATTTTTGTGGATAGATTTCGACGACTTCAGAAAGTCATATTTCGACGCCGATTCGGAACAATAATTAATTGAACAAGGCAAGTTACACCTGTTGATCATATTTGAATCCCAATATTTTAAATTATTTAATTTTTATTTTAAATTATTACTGCATGCTTATTTATATTCAGTTATTTAAATTCCTGTTTTAAATTTATAGTTATGTCTAAATCCTTTGTATGACCAATATTCATATTGAACCAAACATATTGTCACCCTAGATAAAACCTAGTTGATACGATAGTATGAACTATGATCATTTGGGAAATATTATGCAAAGACAAACTTAGACAAAAAATATTTAGTTTTGGGAATTTTAGCCAAATATCTATCTATTGTTTAAAAATGTATCTATGGCATTTGTATGCCATGGATGTTATGCAAAAATTTTGAAAAGCAAAATAAAATGAAAATTTGGTTTAGACCGAGCGAAATGGATAGTTGGTGGGTGCAAGTTTATGCACGGGATCGATTTGGGAATGTTCGATGCCTAGGGGTTCTTTTGGAAGTCGTCGAGTCATTTAAGGACTGGTCTGCGAGCTGTAGATTGCAAAGTCCTTCCGTACTACTACAAGTCTGGAGTGGGACATACTTGACTAACTAATTTACAACATTTCAATGTGGTTGTGCCATCCGGTTGTGTGGGTGTCTGAGTGACCTACTTTTGTTATCCCCACATGGCGTAAGAGGAGGCTTCCGACGGTGAGTCCAAATGAAGCGAAACCTTAACGGGCATGACTACTTTGGAATGACGCATTGTAAAGGCCTTGTGATAATAACTTAGTCGCACACCTACAGAAGTGTGTCAGACGGACATTAAAAGTTTATTATCTCTTATGGATAAAGTTGTACAACCTCTGCAGAGTGTAAAACCATTCGAATAGATGTGTCCACGGTCATGGACATGCTGAGCAAAGCCTTTCGTAGATTAGACTATTGTTTTGTTTTAAAAATGGTTTGACAAAAATAATTTCATGGATGTTTATTCCATGTGGGAAATTTGGGCAGAAAGTCTAGTATAAGGGGGTTAGTCTTTCACCATTTGTGTATGGAGGTTTATCCTATACTTGAGAATTGATGAATCAAAATAAAAGTTTGACTTTTAGTATAAGTTAAAAATGCTTTGGAACTTAGTAAATGTATTAAAACTTAAAAATGTAGCATTGTGCAAAATAGCCATATAAGCCTTCCTTTGATAATATCCCGCATGCATTATTTTCGTAATTGGGTGTAACTTATAAAACACGGTTGTTTGTGCTCACCCTTGCTTAATAAAATGTTGTTCAGAGGAGAAAACTTTGCAACTTCTGGAGATCTCAACGACTAGGCCGCTTCCCGAGTCGATTGTTTGTGGCAGATTAGCTGGGCTCTACTACCTCTTCTTCGATTTCTGTTGTGTTCTTTATTGTTGGCTCCTAAGCCTTTCTTGTAATAAACTCTCATATTTATTAATAAAGTTGTGTGAATTATGAATGTTACCATATTTGTTTACTATGTGAACTAGCTACTTATCATGGGACTAGTTCATAAATACACAGAAGATTTGGGGTGTTACTCTCAGGTCCAACAAGATGGTATCAGAGCTATATCGACTGTAGGTCGTGACCTAGTTAGAATGGCCGTTAGTTGAAAAACTTCAAAACTTATTTTACATAACAAGAAAAATAAATGGTTCTCTTCTCATCTTTGGTCATCTTTCTATTCTTATCTTCTTCATGGTATTCTTTCTTACCATGTCCTTCCTTCATCATTTTATAATGTTAAATGGATCTTTTTTCCCTTGAAAATTTCTTTTACAATAAATAGGGAAGATCTTTTTTTAAAAAAATATCCAGAAAACTCAAGGAAAATGATTAAATTTTATTTTTAAGCAGAATTAAAATTTGGTATAGTACAATCTCCTCCTCGCACTCGCTCGAGTCCCAGCTACGCGGGCCCGCCGCTCCCCTTTACATCTCCTATTCCCTCCCTCTCCTTTCTCCGCCTCCCTCCTTCTCTATCTGCCGCCTCCCGGCTCTCCTGTCACCACCAGTTCACCCTTCTCCTCCTCCTCGCTCCTTCCCTCTGCCTCCCATCTCCTCCTCTCCGTCCGCCTCCCTCTCAATTCCCTTGAGCGGCCCAACGGCCGCGTCATCCGGTAGCAGCAGCGTCAGGTGATCGAAGCATGCCGCGGGGTGTTGGAGGACGTCCACAGCCGCGTCGCTCAGTAGCAGCGTCACTAGGTGATCGAAACTCTCCACAGTCGCGTCGCCTAATAGCAGTATCGTCAGACGGTCCGATTCGAAATGTTATGTTGTTGTTCTTCCAAAGTTCAGTAATCTGTGAACTCCTTGTTAGAATTGCGTTTACCATATAGCTTTTGGAATTACATCTGAATGTTGATGGTCATGCTTGCATGTTTTGATCGAAGTTTTTGCAATCTCCTGGACTAAATCAATTACCATGGCCTTGTTGTATCCTGTCGTGTGTAGTTGTTAGGCGTAAGGGCATAGCTGTGTTGGATATTGATAATGCTTATTGACGGTTCAATTTGAAGAGTTCCGATGTTGTTCTTCCGAAGTTGGGTAATCTGTGAACTACATATTAGATTTACGTTTACCATATAGCTTTTGGAATTTAGTTTCACCTACTAAATTGGTTTACATGCTACCTTATTCTATAAAATTGCTGGACAGTTGTTACAGAGATAGATTGCCACAAATTTTCTTCATGTTTGCGGTACTTCGATTCAGTCAGTTACTGCAGCACTTAAGTGTTCCATCTTTCTCCGTGTTCAGTTATTTGAGTAACCTATTGACTCCCTATTAGAATTACATTTACCATATAGCTTTTCAAGTTTAGTTTAATCTGCTAAATTGGTTTAGATGTTTCCTTATTCTACAAGATAGTTGGGCAGTTGCTCTAGAGGTAGACTGCTATAATTTGCCTTCCTGTTTGCATTGCTTTAGCTCAGCCAATCATTGCAGCATTTAGTATTCCACCTTTCTACGCGTTCAGCTATATAAAAGGTTACTTTCGTGGTTTATTTTAGTTGTATAGTTAAGCATTGCTGATGAACAGGGTTGTAGTTAGCGTATGTAGGTTTTGTAGATATTCTCTGCTATGGTTGTTGGTGAGTTACCGAATTTCTAGCGTGCCATGATTTTTAGTTCACCCATGTGCTTTCTATTGTGACATACTTTGATGTGCGGTGGTCAAAAGGCTCCAATGGATTATCGTCTCTATTTATAGTGTTATGCCTCCATAATTCTATATTTAAATCCCTTCTACAGAACATCGGAACCCATGGAACATTGATTTTTAATAAAAATGCCTGATTCACAGATTTAGCTTTTGAGTATAATGTTTAGAGTGAAATTGCGCGTTTGTTTTAGTTTACTAGGAGATATGCACAGAGATGTTAGCGTTTTTACCCATAGCATGCCTGCTAGGATTTTAGTGATGTCATTGCAAACTCATTTGCTATTTCTCCTTACTTCGCTGTCTGTGGGTGACAAATGGTGAATGTTGCAGAGATCCTTCAATGCAGGTCAAATGGTGAATGCTGTAGAGGTCCTTCAATGCAGGTATGTCATTTACTGATTGAATCTTATTTACTCTTTGCCTTTGCCACCTTGTAAGACGTTCAGTTCCTGTACATAAATGTCTACATGTTTAGCGGCTCACTGTAGTAGGTATTTTCTTAGTCGTGTCTCTAGGTGGCCTCATGACGTGCTACCTTCGAAGTGGGTCCAGATGTCTATTAAGTTGTTTCATGATTTAATGTGCCTTATGAAATACATGAAGCAGGGCGTTACATTATGTAATTGTAATATAATTATATGGGTAGTCAGGTACATGTACTTTCGAACAAACAAAAACCTAATTTATAGTTTAGGGTAACAATTAACTCGGGCTATATGTATTTGTCATGACCACTTATTTTGTGCGTTTTTGGTGCTTTTGCTTTGTCCTTTGCAACAAACAAGATTTAAGATGATAAATGATGGTGAATTGCGTACGCAGACTTCGATCTCACTGTAGGTAAAGAAACCTTAAATTTTGGCTGAGTAAATACCGTTGAATCTTTTATAGTCTTTTAAGTTTGCATAGTTTACGCAGAACCACAGAACTAGCTTATTATTTGTTTTATGGATTAGAGCAGTATCGTTCACTGTCTTTTGCCTAATATATGAAAATAGTAGAGGAGCAACTCAGCATCGTTAACTTATTTCTAGCCCGCCCACCACGCCAATTGGGATGGCGCGGTTCCCTTCCCTTCTAGTATATTTTAAACCAAATTACCTCTCCCGTGGAGTGTATAGCTTGGGTGGCCGTGACTTTTCTTTGACACGTTGCATCAGTGGTCACAAAAGCCCCAAGAAGAACTTTACTTCTTGCTATGCTGGGCCTCACCTCTCCACAGTCCTGATGATGCATGCAGCGGCCCTAGCAATAATCTCCCTGTTTGCTCCAGTTCCCTTCGGCCCTCTGCATCCTGTTTGTACTGGGTATAATCTCTTTCCGAACAATATAACATATACAGATTTTAAAAAAAAAACATACATGTTTTGTTTCTGATTGACTGTACTTTGAGATGAATACATGTATGCTTCCATTAATATGACTGTCCTACACTTTTTATTATAGTTATTTTTCCAATAGTACGAACGTCCAAGACCTTTCTATACATATATGTTGTATTTTCTTGACAGAGCTCTACCCTGAGACAGCTTGGTTTTCGTACATACATGGTAGGAACCGAAAATTTGCATCTTGCATTTTTATCCAATTAATATAGTAATTTCTAGTATTTTTATCTCTAGACTCAACGTAACACTCTTTAAAAAGCCTTCAATTAGGATAGATATAAATCGATAGATTTCGGCCTTAAATTTGTATATTTGGGTGCAGTGAAGCCCATCTATTCAGACGAGCTTGTGGGCCGGCACGCAACGATCACAGACCACTGAAGTGCTCATGTCTGAAACTCTGAAAGAAGCAAACATCTCCATCTTGTTAAAGATTTTCCCTCAAAAAAAAAAATCAAATCCTGAACAAATCACGCATCCATCCGTGCCGTGTCTGCGGCACAGCGGCAGGCCGCTGGGCTGAAATCTGCTACCATTTTCCGCCGGCGCCGACACGTTGGCCATGAGCCGTCGATCCATTTCAGGGGCTATCGTCACGAGGCATGCTCTTGTTTAACGCTTTTACGGGTTTCTGGAGGGAATACAATCTACTCCATCTTTTCGTTTACTTGTTCTTTTCGTTTGCACATCACTTTTGACTAGTACACACATGCTAAAGAGATTATATTTATGATAAGATATGAAAAAAAATGCCTCCAATAATAAACGAGATAGCAAATGATAAACTTCACTTCTTTCTTTCTTTTTTGAAAGTTGCAAGGAATGGTGCGGAGTAGTTTGCTTCTGGAGTGGCGATGGAATAGGTTAATTAGCTTTTCTAGACTCTAGTGTGATCAAAGGATCTCATCCAAGGTTGTGAGTAACTTGATGCCAATCTTAAAGTCTTAAGACTTTATGATCCTAGATCGAGGGGAACGATTCAATCCTAGATAGAATCATAATATCATTAAGATTTTAGATTTTTTTTTGTAGAAACCCAAACATATTTTTATGTACGATTTTACCTGATTCTGCGGATTCTAGTAATTAATTATTTTAAAAAATACTTAGCATATGCCCTTTTATTGTAAAGTTTCACTTTATATTCATTCATATATAATAATTATTTGTATAAACAACTTCACCTTATTTTCATTCATATATAAGAATTATTTGTATAAACAACAAATAATCTTTCATTTTCACTATATTTTTGTAAATAAAAGCTTTTAAATTATAATTTAAGGCGTGAAATTATAATATGTACACCAAAATATGCATTATATAGCCAACTTATGTTAATTATTATATAACGATTTATAACATAGGCAACTATAAATCTAATTAGTTACCAAATGACTAAATAAATGCTAAAATCTGAATCAAAAGATGTTAGTCGAAGAAAATATACTATATGATAGAATCAAATAGGATATTAGATTCTACTATTTGATCTTAGAATACGATCGTAGCAGAGCACCTTCTATCCGATTCAAGGTCTCGATTCTAATGTACTTCACCACAGTTAGTATAACAGATTGCGTGCAAAATAAAGAAAATATGCTTCCGTGATGAAGTAATGAACTAATCATGCTACAGCACTGAACCATTGTGCGCTCGTTGTGTTTTTCAGTCCATTCGTGATGCTTCGCTGTCAGAGATGATAGCCATGCCAAATCTATGTAGACATATATCCGTCTATTATTCGTCCGAAAATAAAAGAAACTCTAGCGAGTTGATAATGGATCGTGTGTGAGCTTAGCTACGCTGTCATCCCGATGGAGCATCTAGTCAAAAGTCTCCTTTATGCAACCGGTTGCTTTCAATTTTCTGATTCATAAGTAAGCGTACACTTCACTCGCCATACGACCAGATCAACACTGTGGGCAATAACTATGCACTAATGAACTCAGCAAGCAAGCAATTCAGCCTGAATGACCCATTGTTTCGTAAACAAAATGTCTAATGAATGTTTCTTCTGAGACGCATACGAAAGCCTTCTTCTTGGCAATTCATCGGCAAGCTCGCCTGTGAGAAATAACCGTCGCTGACGTTCGTCTTTGAGTGGATCGTCAGAGAGATTTGGTACAAGTTTCGGCGAAGGAACGTCGTGTACTTCGCAAGCGTTCTTTTACAAACGGCAAAATTTTGTATATATCCCTCAAAATATGTACTATTGAGTTGGATGTAACAACCAATTCATCTAAAAACTTAAGCCGGTGAGGAAAGACAGATAATTCACTTATACTTCAATATTTCCCCTCACGTGTAGTCTCTTCGGGCTTAAAATATGGAATAGAGGTGGGCTATAATGATTTTTTCTTTTATTGCGCCAGCCGGGTCTTGAAACTCAAGACCTCTTGGTTCTGATACCATATTGAGTTGTATGCACCAACCAATTCACTCAAAAGTTTAAGCTGATGAGAAAAGACGGACAATTCACTTATACTTCAACATGTACAAATTCAGTTTAGTCATTGAAAATTTTATCACTTCATTTCTATCATGTGCACATTTCATTTTTACCACTCCGTTCAATTTTTCGTCAAGTCAACAAGGGTTTGACCGTCAAGAAATATGCAAAAGTTATCAGAAAAATTGAAAATAAAAATACCCACAAATGCAGAAAAATTTCCAAAAAAGCACAAAAAAAATCTTAGTGTAAATTTATCAAATAAATAAATAAATTCAAACAAATTACAGTAGGAAACTTTTTATCAGTGCTCCATACAAGTCGAGGAAGATTAAATCATTTTCCTTAGTGATTTTTTTTGACAAATTTTATTAGTTTATTTAAAAATACAGAATTATTCAAAAGTTGTCCTTGATTTTTTTTTCTATATTTTTTCTCTATTTTCTTGTGTTTTTTCTTGTTTTCTACAATTTTTTGGTATTTTCTATTTTTTCCATATTTCTTGACGGCCAAACCTTGTAGATTTGGACGGAGTAGCAAAAACGAAATGTGCACTAATAGAAAAATAGCAAAAAGAAAATGGTCAAATTTTCAAAGTCAGAATCGAATCTGCATATATTTTGAATGGCAGAAACAAAATTTTCCCTTTACAAACGGGCTAATTTGAGTTTGCCAAAGCATTAGGAAGAAAAAGAAGGCAACTGCACGAGAATAATAATAGCACTGCCACTGCATGACTAGTTTCTCTGGCATTATTCAAGCATGGCACGTAAAGTATTTATTCGTGCACGGAAATTTTGATCATGGAGGATTACGAGAGAAGGCGTTTGACAACATTTGCTTGCATCTACTCACAAAGACTTCTCTTATGAAGATCTTGACTTTTCTCTTCTTTCTCCCTTTTTCTCTGTTCTATTTTTAAGCGATGAAATTACGCAAGTGTAGGAAGATAAAACTTATTTTTTTTGTACAACGTATTTAAAAATAAAGAATTACAACATATTTAAAAATAAAGAATTTGAACTCAAATAGGCTAGCCTACTATCCGTGGTACTGATCACTGACCCGAGAGACTCCCCCAAACGGTGAAATTACTGTGCGTCGATCAGTTCCTTCAGGCAAGCAGACATTGGGAACTGCACTTTCATGTAGGTAATCAGGCTTTCCTTAAAGAAAGATTGATAACAATGAGCTGCGAACAATCAACAATGTGCCCGTCAAATGTGAGCATGCGTTGGTCGCATACTCGCAAGAACCCGCCGGCAAGCAGCGTGAGCCGCATGAAAGCGTTGTTTGCCTTATTTCTTTCGTCGATGTTATTCCCTTATTTTAGGATTATTTTTACGCCGTGATGGAGTGAGTACTCGTCTACCCTGTCGATCAGTCCATGACGTGGCCTGGCTCAACGATCAGCATAACAGCAGCTACCGAGAAGAAGCGAGCCCAATCCCCAGCGCGTTTGTCGTCATCGATCGTCTTTGATCTCATCTCGATCTCCTAGAGCCTTACCAGTTGTTAAATATATATTTTTTCTGGTTTTATTTGGCGGATCATAGGCATAGCACCGAAGTGACACTTTCGACGACGGATCTACAACGCTTATCTGCCCTGGTCCACTGGCCAAACTACAATCGCTAGCGAACAGCATTTTTTACCTCTTGCGGGCGCTTTGGTTATATGTCCCTTTCGGCTTTGAGTGCGCTTTTCGTGTCCATGGAACCCTTCTTTTTGGGTTTTTTTTAAATTATAACAGAGTCGAATTTGATATTGAAATTTTGCCCTTTTTTTGTAACTTTATGTGTACTGCATTTATGATATTTTTTTTGGTATTTTATAAGCATTTCATCGTGCTAAAATCGTTAATGGGGACGTGGGTTCCGTGGAGAGGAGGGAATTTTTCCTTCGGACTTTCCACGAAGGAACGTCGGTTGCAGGTGGAGCCGTGATCTGCAGCCGCCTCCGCTGTTTCGCCTTAATTCCTGGGCATCGCCGCGTGCAGGACGGCCAGTAACGGCGAAGATGGCACTGGCGCGCCCCAAGCTCGTACTAGTTAAGAAGGGTGTTGGGCCCGTCTGAAAATGAGATTTTTTGTAGCTATACTAGAGAAATCGTACTGTTCCTATTAAAGTTTGTGTGAAAGTTATATGAATTTATATGTTCCAGATAGGCCAACGGATGGATTAGAAAAACTATAAACAGATAGCGAAGATATGAAATATAATATCATAGCCAGTTTGGATTGGATCAGAAATTAAGACTCGGGTCCTGGAAAGCGAGTAGGGACAAGCAGGCTGACATGGACGGACAAGCTTCAGCCTTCATGGCCGAAGGTGCTGACATAGGCCGACAGTAGCACTGCGAGAAAGATGGGAACGGGATAATAAGAGGTGATGGTTATCCAATCAATTAGCACTCCATACAGCATGATTGTTTTTTCATTCAGGTATAGAGTATTATGGACTTGTTTGGCTGTGGTCCCGAGCTCTATGCCGGTAGAGTATTACGAGTTTGTTTGGTTGGTGTTATCGGCTCTATACTTGATTAAAAAAAAAGGTACTAGGAGGTAATCTAAAAATCAAATGATTTTTGTTAGGCTAAACAAGCCTGAAGGTACGATGTTTAGTTGAAAACCTAGGCATGAGAAAACATAAAAATTAAAAATACGCTTTCAAAAACACCCCCCTTAAACCAATCTCATCCCTAAATCTTCCTTCCTCGTCCACAATCCTATTCCGAATTCACAAATCGAGTGCATACAAGGCTCCGGCGGTGGCATGGAGTGATGCCAACACGGGTGTGGTCGAGGCCGTGGTCACGACAGGATGCGCGTGTGGTCGTTGCAGCGAGATCCGGAGGTCGCTGGTTTGGTGGCGGCGGCGAAACGTTAGCGTTTTGAGGGGGTCGCAGCGGAGCTTGGCGTCGGTGCGGTGACCGCCCCAGCGGAGCTCGACGTCTGTGTGGTGGCCGTCGCGGAAGAGCTCGATGGGGTTGCGATGGTTGGTGTCCCACGAAGCGAAGTGAGGATGAAAACGACACACGCACCGCCTAGAGACGACACTCGCCGCCATATAACCCACAGGCTACAACTAACATAGCAATGTCCGGTTCTTATCTGGATGATGGCAGACTCACTGGGAAGCCATCAGCGTGAGCGTGAAATGAGAGGTGTCCAAACAGGTGGCTTAACACGACGAAGGATTAATTTTTTCTTACGGTCTCCTGATTCGTTCTTGTAGGAATTGAAAACTAATAATATGCATATCTTTTAACTCTTCATTCACCTTTATCTATCTCGTTGTACAGAGAAACAGAGCATCGGTGCCGAGGAGCGTGGCGATGCTACGAAGATCATATGATATTAACATAATATTAGTGTCTTGAATAATTGTCGATGGTGTTGAGGTATTTGGAAGAAACCCTCATTTAGTGAAATATCTATGACTGTCAGGTCATAGGCGATTAGACCAGCCCTGTGGGCGATTTGACCAACTTAAGGCCGAAGGTCACACCGGCCTAGGGGTGGCGATCAGATCGACCCAGGGGTAGCGAACAGACCAACGTGAGACCAACGGTCAGACCGGTCCTGCTGGTGGTCAGACTGGCCAAGGCATGTTCAAGCATAGAGAAGGTGGTGAACGTTATGGAATTTGTTGCTTGATGCATGTTTTGGCAAACATGGGTCAAGTTGCAAGGAACTTGTTTCCAGAATCGATTTCTTGTTGCTTGGAGTCAACTATAGTCAACGACGAGGATAGTCGGGACTAGACTAGAAGAGCTGAGGTCCAGAATGATCGAGGATGTCGGGTTAAATGGTTGACTCAAGCATGATACAAGATAGACAAGAACGACCGAATGTGAAATTCAATGCAACGGGTTGTATCAAGTGGGTTGTGGTCGGTGCAAGTGTCATGGTGGTTTCGGTGAGAGCCAGATGGGAAAGACTTACCAACATGAAGAGAGACATTGATGAACCTATACATGGTAAAGTATGAGATTGCTTCACATTGATGGAACTCGGCCTTTGGAGAAGGATCGAGAATGGGTATTTGGTATCTTCGCCAAAATAGACCTTAGAGAAACCGCAACGCGGGACAGTGCATTGAGAGGTGGTTTAGGTCAAGAGAAGACAATGTTCATGAAGAGACGAATCCGGAGACCCGGTTTGTCATCCTATTTTGATAAGCGTGCGTGGGTATAGACTCGTTTGTGTGTGGGCTTAACGGGTGCTCGATAAGATTTCCTCTCTAGACGTAGCCTTCACTATAAAAAGGGAAGATGCATGATTTGCACCTCCATCCAACCAAGCCTAGAAGACCATAATTTGTGATTTAAGGAAAGTGGAGATAGAAGAGACTAAGGTTTGATAGAGATGGATTGATTGAATAATCAAGTGTTAAGCTTTCGTCCTCCGTGGTAGATTCCTCGGCCGTCCCTAAAGTCGGCAATCAAACTGCACCAATGGCCGACCGCCAAGCAACCATGGTTAGACTGGCCGAGGAACTTTTCGCTATGGGGTTTTTGGGATTCAACGTAAGTCTCCCGCTGTGTTCTTGTGTCTTTGATCTTTGTAGCATTCATAACTATTTGAGTTATAACGAAGTTGAATACCGAGGTGGTGAAAAAGATAGCCTACAACTACTGATCGCAAAGCCTACGACTTCCGATCATGAAGCCTACGACTAGTGACTGCAAAGCCTACAACTACCGATCGTGAGGCCTACAACTATCGACCAGACACTGCAGCTTACAACCATCGACCATGCACTGTAACTTTTCAGCATCGACCATGCACTGTAGCTTACGACCATCGGCTATGCATTGTAACTTTCGACCACCGACCATGCACTGTAGCTTCGACCATCGACCACCCACTGTAGCTTACGACCACCGACCATGCAATGTAGTTTCCGTTCGGACAACTCCGACTGTCATTCGTACTCGGAGTTACAGCACTCGTAATCCGATCGAAGCCTAGCGGTGAAAGGGTCATTGAGTATCACCATTTGGACCAACCGATACAAGACAGTTCCGACTACTCAAACTGAATATTACAACAACCGAAACTTTCACAAACGTAAATTTTAATACAACCCAAAATCAATTATTCATCATCATAAAATTTACGACTGGCCCACATAGTCTAACAGTTTGCCACTTAGGTAAATTATATCTTGTCATAATTTTATTATTACTAACCAACCATAGGAAGAAGTGAAATCTAGAAAGCACCAAAAGCTTTCAAAGTGCATGAATGTAAATAGGAATAATCCCTCTAAAATTAACCATTGTATACAAAGTTCGCACATTATATAAACATGAAGAATGAAGTTCCCAATTCATATAATCCTCTTCACCTATCAAGGAAATATTATCAGCAATATTCAACAATTCAAACCAGAGATGCATTAATCCTTCATCAACAGATCTTCTAAAAGTGAGTTTCAAATTTGTGCCCCACACTTCCCTAGTAATACTGTCTTTCTCATTAACTATTTCATACAGATCCCAAAAATGGACAGCATGGTACAGCTACCAAACCAATGATCCTCTCAAAATCTGACTTCACATTCATTCCCATCCTGCCATTTATAACCCATCTTAGCTACTTGACTAGCTCAGACGACTCTCTTCCATAAAGGAGAGTGTTTTTAGGAGGGCAATTAAAATTGTTAGGACAAGTTTTATATTCAAAATCAATAGTTTGTTTCCAGATTTTATCTATATTCAGTCTGGCATCTCTTGATCCAAGAAGCAAGCAAACACGTTTTTTTTTTGTGAGGGAAACAAACACATCTTAGACTTTGTTTGGAAAGTTTAAATTCCCGGTCAATCCACGGGGATAGTCTGAAAAATTTAGGTTTCTCAAACAAAGCTTTAAAGTCTCTAATATTTGGTACCCAGCAATTTGTTTTTTTAAAAAATATATGTTGGATTGTTTCTATCAACGAAAACGTGCTAGATCAAACCTCTCATAGATATTTCGTATCCCATCTAAATTCGACCGATTATTTTCGTCACGGAGAGAAGCTGGCTGGCGAACTTGAGTGCAAGTTGTTATTGCTCACCGAGTTGCAATGTAGCCCTATTCTCCAGTAATCCAGTTTGGCGTATCTACCTGCCCTACCCGACTTTACAACGAGACTATATTGTACTGGCTGGGCCTGGACGTGGCGAGTTCCTTCGTCCCCGAGTCCTGAGGAGTCCGCACACGAGCACAGTTGCCACACGCCTCACCTTTCCCCACTGTACAGGACTCAGCGAAATTCTCAAACCCATGGCGCAAACGAGCTCGATCGAGATCAGCGAAAAACTCGCCCGTTTCTCGACCGATTCCACGGGGAGGATCAGCAAAAACGGGCGCGTTGCGGATAACGCTAGTCTATTCCAGACTGTTCCGCACTCCCGCGAGGCCAAGAGAGAGAACGATGAGATGACGAGACGAACCTTCACAAAAAAAAGGAGATTAAGTATTTGCACTGTATAGAATGATCTTTCAGGATTTGGCACTATGTGGTTATTCAGGATTTGCGACTATGTAGAACGATTTTTTTAATCTTTTGCCACTTTGGATACTTTATCATTGCGTTTGACGATTTTACCTCATTTCTCTTCCCATCTATACCCCCCTCCTATTGCTCCAACCATTGCATCACCGGCAATGATCCTCCTCCACCTCAACGCAGAGAGAGAGAGAAATGGGGCGGCGGTGCCGATCCCAGAGAACGACAAGGCGACTGGCTCCAATCCAAACCACCTCCAACTAGATTGCGGAACAGGAGGGCCGGTGGTTTCGACAATGCGACCACAACGACCTCGACCTCCATCTAGATTGCTTGCATCGCCGGTGAGCTCGGATCCAATGGGATGGCTGCAATGGCAAGGTCAACGTAGAATGGGAGGGCTAGTGGCTTTGACACCTTGGCCACGACTGTCGGAGGCACAAGGATGGCCGAGTGGGGGAAGGGGAGGAGCGGGGTGGGCGCGGGCTCTTGGTGTGGTGGAGATGGCGAAGGTCGGTAAGAGGGAGGAGATTGTGCAATAGTGGCCATGTCTAGGGCAAGAAGAAGAAGAAAAGGGACAAAATTATCTAAGGTAAGAGCAAATAAAGGTAAAACTGGTAAAAAGTTGTAAACAATAGTGTGTCACTCTACATATTGCCAAATGATAAATCCTAAAATATCATTGTATAGAGTGACAAATAATCTATTTGTCCCGGTAAAAAACGCATGTCCCGTGACGTCCAACCACACCCTCGTGTCCATGATCCATACCGCCGCCTGTAATGTACCTCAAAATTTCAATTTCATTTAAAATTAAGACTTTATTAATTTTTGTGGATTTTCCGAATTTTTAAAAGCTTTTCAATAAAGTATATTAAGGCTAAAAGAATTTATGTGCAAAATCTATTACCAACTAAAAATTGGAATTATTTTATTTAAGTCCGTAATGACTCATAGAATTTTTGTGAATTTTCTCAAAATTTTTGGACTTCATTTACTATTTTCTAAAGCCTATTTGAATTTCTCGAATTAAATCAATTGAAAAGAATTTAAAATCTGTCACACAAGATCGGGTCAAGCTCAAAGATCAGGCACGCCCCGCCCAATCCTCCCGCGCTTATTTAACGCGGGCCGTCCGATCAAATCGGACGGCCGACAATCAATCCGTCGCGCCTCTCTCCCGCTTCCTCGTCTTCACCGACGGTGGGCCCACAGATCAGGCTTCTTCCCCGCCTTTCTTTCTTCTCCGCAGCCAGCCGCGCTCGCCGCCATTGCCGCCGCCGAGCTCGCACTCCCGCGATTCCTCCTCTCTTCACTCGCCATCACGCGCATTAACTCCCCTCACTCCGCCGCTCATTCCCGCCATTACCCCCTCTTAACCCCCGTGAACGCCGCGCGGCCCGCCGCCATTAACGCCGCACACGATCTCCCGCCTCCCGCCTCCCTCACCCTAAAGCACCCCGAGCCGCGCTTCTCCTCCTCATTCTATTCCCCACCTCCGCCCTCGACGCTCTCAATCGCCTGCAGATTTGCATTCCACGGCCGCCAAGCTCGTTCTTCTCCGATTCCGCGCCACCAGCTTCCCCGCCACCACGATCAGACCTTCGCAGATCAAGATCCTCCGGCGATCCCGTGCGCGCTGCTCGCTTAGAGATCACCGAGCATCCTCCCGCTAACGACAACTCGCTCGCTCGCCTGCCGCCGACCATCTTCCGCCACGCCTGCCGCCAGTAGCGACTCGACCTGTATCCTCGAACGCTTTTGCGACTCACCGAGCTCGCCGCGCCGCTCGCCGCACCTTGGTTCCCGAGCGCCCTCTCCGGCCGACGTGGCTCGCCACTCGGCCAGATCACCGCAGCATGCGTGGCAACAAAACGGCCAACATGGTCGCCAACAATACAAGGCCAAAGATAAGCCTACCGCCAGATCAGGTCAGGAGCCGAGTCCACTGTGGACTTGAAAACGCCGTGGACTCACCCATGACTGTTTAGCCCACATGTCGCCTCTCGTGAACAAAGATCGCTGACGTCACCGCTAATAAATAGAATTTCCTTTAGAAAATTAATTCGAAATTCAAATTCGATTTTGAATTAAATTTAGATTTAAACTTCCAGAGCTCGTATTTCTTCATACAAACTCCGATTTAGGTCATTCAAATTTATAAATTTGTATAAAATCAAGATCTAGCTAACTAAACCAAAATTATTTAATTTGGAGTTAATTTGAATTTTCATTTGAATTTATTTGTGTTCATTTGAATTCGCTTGAATTTGGAATATTTTCACAGATAGATTTTGACGATTCGAGAGCTTGACCCTATTGAAGATGTAGAATACTGTGAATTTGAGCAAGGCAAGTTATACCATTGACCATTTTGCCCCAATATTTAAAATTACTTAATTCTGCTTTAAATTATTTTGCATGCATAATTGTATTTAATTATTTTAAATTCTGCTTTAAATATTTAATTGTTCCAATTCCTTTGTATAGCCAAATTTGATTGTTGTATTACCAATTCCTTGTAACCTTAGTCAAATGAATTTAAAATAAATATATGCATAGCAAATGCTTAGACCATGAAATATTTGACTTTGGGAGAATTTAGCCAAAATTTCATAAATTGATAAAAGACTATGACATTGCCTTGTCATGGTGGACTTTTGCAAATGTCTTTGAAAATTTAAAATAAAAGAAAATGGTTTGTACTTGGGCAAACATGGACCGCTGCAGGTGCAAGTTTGTGCACGGCCTGTCTGTTAGGATCGAGACCTGTGGTTATTATTGAAAGTTGCCCAAGTAGATTAAGGACCGGCCTTTGAGCCGCATCTTGCAAAAGCTCCACCAGACTACCACATGTTCTCAGATGGGCGTAACTAGGCTTAATAATTTGTATTACCTCAAGATTGTTTATGCCATTTTGTTGTGTGAGTGTTTGCTAGACTTTATTCCCACTTGGCGCAAGAGGGGTTTCCACAGTGGTTAGCCTAATGGAAGTGAAACCTTAGCGGGCATATTGGTATTGAGGTAGTACATTGGAAACGCCTTGTGATAATTGCTTAGTCACACACCTAAGGAGTGTGTATTGGCCACATAACTGCAAATTATCTCGTGGGTAAAGTTGTACAACCTCTGCAGAGTGTAAATCTATTCGAATAGCCGTGTCCACGGTCATGGACATGCTGAGCAAAGCCACTCTAAGTTAGATTTGTTTTTGGTTTTAAAATAACTTTGGACATGATTTGAGGATGGTTAATCCTTGTGGTAAATTTCCATGTAGCCTTGTGATAGGAGGGTATCCTTCACTATGTTTCATATGGAGGTTATCCACTATAAAATGATCAATTTTAAATCTGATTTTAGTTATGTAATGAAAATGTGCCTTGAAACTTAGTATAACTATTTAAACCAAAAAGGCTGATTTATGCAAATAAACCCTACAACCTTCCTTTGAATAACTTATGCATGCATTCTAAATTTCAGATTGGTGTAATTTGCAGCACAATTGTAGTGCTCACTCTGTCAATATTATTATTCAGAGAAGACCGCTATCCGTAAGGTGAGGAGCAGGACGCTTAGGTCGCGATCTCCGCATCGATTGCCCGTGGCGATCGTGTGGCTTACCATTATTATTTTGCTTCCGCTAATGTTTTATTTGGCCTCCTACCAGCTTGTAATAAACTCTATGCTTATTAATACACGCTGGATATGTTTGTGATAACATTTTTGTGATCGTGTACACCGGAAATCTCGGACTAGTGTATGAACGCAGAGAATTCGGATCCTTCGCTCCCGGTTCGACAAAAGTGGTATCGAGCCATATCGATCGAGGTCGTGACCTAGAAGGAAATCAAACCCTTAAGGACTTATTTTGAAAATTAAAATACCTTGGTCTTCTCGAGTCATTCCTCAACTTTTCTCTTGAAAAATTATTTACTAACTCATCTCCTGCTCAAAAATTGTAGATGGTCAAGTTCCGACCGCCATTTCCCATGGAGTCTTTGTCGGTCATTGGGCCGCCATTCTCTCGAAGATGATGCAACACTTAGACTTTGAAGAAAGACCGACGATCAAGGATACAAGTATAAAGTGGGAAATCAGAACGATGGAGAGTAGAGGTGATCCTTTACTCCAATCTATCGCCGAACACGGACTTCCACGCCTTCGATGCCCCAATGCGACGAGACTCTTCGCCAAGGCATCCAGATGCGCCAGGAAGCAACCCGCAGACTTCGCTACATCTACGATCATCGCCTCAACGGCACGGGTTCCACTATTACCCAATGCACATTCCAACCCGGCATGATGACTGCTTTTCGCTCAACTAGAGATGAAGATCGTCCCGATCTCACTCATCGTGGATCCGCCGAGCCATGGATTATGCCTACGGAATACACTAGATGAGCCGTCTCTTCCGCAAGTGAAATTACAAGATGCGTAAGAAAAGTTGAAGAGTGCGTAAAAGAACTGCCTCCTACAAGGAAGGCGAGGCTAGTTCTAGTGAGCCGATTATACCCCAATAACACCATAGATTTGACCTTAATTTTTTTTCCTTTAGTTATAATTATGAGCTACCAAACCTTTGTAGTAGCCATAATGAATTAATAAAATAAAAATAAATTATTTTGCTGAAATGTTCTTGTCTTGTGTTTGTTGAATTTGGGCTATTTTAGATCTATACTCTTATAATTCCTATCTCTTATCTAATCTGTGAAAAGTTCATCGATGGTGACCACCCGCACCTAAGTGTTAGTGCTAGAGGGCAAGGAAATGAGAATGCCGAATATCAAGAAAATCCAGCTCAACACCACCACCTCCTCCAATCAAGCTCCCGATCGGGCGCTAAATGATGGCCAATCGACTCATCCGATTGAGTTGCTAGCCCACCCTTCACAAAGAATCGTAATACCTGCCGCCAAGAACTTATCATGCTCCTCCACCTCCCGCAAGAGTAACTTTGTCGAGTTCATGAGGATGCGCCCGCCAACATTTTCTAGTAGCACGTAACCCATGGACGCATGATTGGCTCAGTGGCCATTGGAAAGAAACGGATATTGCTCAAGGTACGATCGTGAGAGAGTTTTGTTTGCCTCTCATCAATTGATGGGTCCCGCATCGTAATGGTGGATAATTTCAGATGTCCCATGCTAATGCCCAAGAAATCACTTGGGATGAGTTCATACAAGCTTTCCGCCGATCTCACATTCCATCCGCATGATTACCTTGAAAAGAAGGAGTTTCGCCGCTTCGCCAAGGAAACCGCTCGCTTGGCGAGTATCTCGCATAAGTTTAATCAACTAGCTCGCTATGCCCCGAGGATGTAGCCGAGATGAAGACAGTAAGAGCGATTTCGAAGGATTAAACGACGAACTCTCTGCTCGCTTGATTTCTCGTGATTTTACCGACTTTCAGCTTGGTAAATAAGGCCATACGCCAGAAGGCAAACATCGTGAAATGGAGAATCGCAAGCGAGGATGGCAGCTGTAAATTTAACTCAGAGGATCGCCAAGCCTCGCTTTCTCTCGGCCTCACCACCTCCGTGGGAGATTCTGCACTACTACACCAAGAGTTCCACTCCAGCCCGCGCCCAAATACTTCCTGATTCGTAGTAGTTCATCCGAGGATGGGCCACAGGCTGCTTATTTCCACAAATAGAATCACTTGCTTTCACCGCAACGAAGGTCATTATGCCAATAAGTGTCCCAAGAAGCAAAGAACCGCCACCCTCGCAAGCCAACTCCGAGTTTCGGCCTCCATGGTCCTCAAGACCACCGGTCAATTCATGAAGGGACGGTGAATCACGCCACCGCAGAGGAAGCCTATGCAAGACCAGATGTTGTTCTTGGTACGCCTTGTCAACTCAAGATCAAAGATCGCTTTATTTGATTTCGAGCTTCGATTCTTTTGTGTCAAATAAGTTTGTGGAAAATATGGGTTATCTACCTCCCCTTAGTTAAGCCCATGTTGATCCATTCCCTGCTCGTAAATGAGGGCTAGTTTATTCTCGTCCAAATCTTACCTTTAAAATCTCTGAGTAACTTTCGACCAACTTAATAGTCTTATGCTCGCAAGGATTGGACGTAATTTTGGAATGGACCGCTTGCCAAAAATCGTAAGGTGATAGATTGTGCTAGTAGATCTATCAACCTCACCAATGAGCAAGGGATTTCAGAGAGTTCCAACCCAAGACTTCTACTGAAAGAAGTCCTATCTTGACCAGCTTTAAAGGAAGTGAAATCGAAGATATACCCGTGGTACAAGAATATCCGATATTTTTCCCGAGGACTTACTCGGTATGCCACCGCATCGACATAATGTTCTTAATTGACTTAGTCCTGTGGATCGCCCAATTTCAAGCGACCCTGCGTAACGCCGCAAATGATCTAGCAGATTAAAGAAGCGATCAAGAACTACAGAGTAAAGGTTACATTCAACCGAAGTTCATCGCCTTGGGAGCTCCAAAGATTATTTGTCAAAAAGAAAGACAATAGTATGAGAATGTGTGGACTATAGATCACTCAACGAGGTAACAATCAAAAACAAGAACCCGTTACCTAGAATAGATGATCTGCTTGATCAACTTAAAGGAGCCGTTGTTTTTCCAAGATTGATTTGAGATCGCTACCATCGCTAAAAATCGACTGTAAGATATTCAAGACGCCTTCACCACCAGATATGGATCAGACGAGTTCACAAGTGATGTCATTTGACTAACAAATGCCCCCGCTTATTTCATGAATATGATGAACAAAGTGTTCATGGAATTCTTGGATAAGTTTGTGGTGGTATTCATAGATGATATTCTCATTTATTCAAGAGATATGGAAGAGCATGAAAACATCTCGTAATTATTTTGGGCAAACTTCGAGAACACCAACTTTATGCCAAACTCAAGAAAAGTGAATTTTGGCTCACCAAGTGGCATTTCTTGGACACATTGTGTCGCAGGAGGAGTTGCAGAGACCCTCAAAGGTTGAAGTCAGAATGGATTGAAGCAACCCAAGTCCACATGTATGAGAAGTTTTCTGATTAGCTGGGTACTACCGCAGATTCATTGAAAGTTTCTCCAAGATCGCCAAACCCATGACTCAACTTCAAGAAGGAAAAGAAATTTGAATGGACAAATGCTTGTGAGCAAAGTTTTCAAGAGTCAAGAAAAGACTAGTCTCTCGCACTGCTAGTTTTACCAGATATACGTAAGGATTTTGAAGTTTTCAGGACGACTCGCCACTGTGGGCTAGGATGTGTACCGATGCAGAAGGAAAAGTTGTGGCTTATGCATCTCGCCGCTAAGACCACATGAAGGAAATTATCCAACTCATGATTTGGAGTTAGCAAGAATTGTGCATGCTTTGAAAATCAAGCATTACCTCATTGGTAATCACGTGAAATTTTCACGATCATAAGAGTTTGAAATATATCTTCACCCAATGATCTTAATCTCGTGCAAAGAAGATGGTTGAGCCGATAAAAGATTATGACCTTGGAATTCATTATCACCCGGTAGCTAACGTGGTAGCAGATGCTCGAGTAGGAAAGCATATCGCAACACGGTGTTAGTTCAAGAAAATCAACCAGAGTTGTATGAAGAACTAAAGCATCCGAACTGAAATTGTCACCAAGGTCAGATAAACGCCGTGGAAGTCCAACCAACCATACAAAGTCGATCGAGAAAACAAATAGAAGACGAAGACATCAAAGAAATCATGAAGAATATGAGAAGAGGCAAAGCCCTAGGATTTTCTCAAGACGAGCAGTGGCACAAGATGGTTTGGCAACCGCATCCGTGTACCTAAACATCATGAAACTGCATAACCGATTCAAAGAAGCTCATGAATCACCTTACTCTATTCATCCCGGAGTACCAAGATGTACCAAGATCCAAGGAAAAATATTGGTGGGTTAGTATGAAGCGAGAGATCGCTGAGTTTGTTGCACGCCAGATGTATGTCGTGTTAAGGCAGAGCATCGAGACTCGCCGGATTGTTACAACCATTACCAATTCCCGAGTGGAAATGGGAGGAGATTGGTATGGATTTTATCACCGACTACCTAGGACCCAATCAGTTGTGATTCCATTTGGGTGATAATTGACCGATTAACCAAAGTGGCTCATTTTATTCCACCAAGACCACTTACGTACAATAAGTTAGCAGAATTGTACATGGCCAGATCGTCTGTCTACATGGTATACCCAAGAAAATTGTGTCCGACAGAGGTTCGCAGCTCACTTCAAAATTTTGGCGAGTCTACATGAAGCTTTGGGAACTGTGACTCAACTTCAAAGACAAAGATATCATCCCCAAACAGATGGCCAGATCGAACGGTAAATCAGTCCTAGAAGACATGCTTCGAGCTTGTGCTATAGATTATGGAAGAAGTCGATAAGAATTTGCCCTATGCGAATTTTCCTACAACAACAATTTTCAAGCCACCTACAGATGTCGCCATTTGAAGCATTGTATGGTAGAAAGTGTAGAACCCTCTCCTTTGGGATCAAGTAGGAGAACACCAATTCTTCTGACTGAATTGATAAAAGAAGTCAAAGTAAGGTAAAAGCAATAAGAGAACGCTCCAAAGTAGCTCAAACCCGACAAAAGAGTTATGCCGATAATCGCTTGAGAGAACTATCCTTCGAGATGGGAGATTTTGTCTATCTCAGGTAACTCCATTCGAGGAGTGAAGAGATTTTTACTAAAGGAAAACTCGCACCTGCATTTGTCTGACCCTATAAGATTTTGGCAAAAGAGGTGAAGTTGCTTATCGCTTGAACTACCAAAGATCTCTCACACCTGCTCACAATGTCTTCCATGTATCCCAGCTTAAAGAAATGTCTCAGAGTACCAACAAGAAACACCGCTGAGAGCATCGATCTTCGTGAAGATCTCACCTATGTGGAACAACCAATCAAGATTCTCGATGTGGCGTAACGCGCCACCAAGCAAAGTCATTCGCTCTTGTAAGGTTCAATGGAGCAATCATTCAAGAAGAAGCTACCGGGAGCGAGAAGAAGTTTTGAGAGCCGAGTATCCCTACCTTTTGTCGACTAAGTCCAATCTCTGGTCGAGATTCCTTTAAGGGGGTAGGTTTGTAATCACCAAAATTTCAATTTCATTTAAAATTAAGACTTTATTAATTTTTGTGGATTTTCCGAATTTTTAAAAGCTTTTCAATAAAGTATATTAAGGCTAAAAGAATTTATGTGCAAAATCTATTACCAACTAAAATTGGAATTATTTTATTTAAGTCCGTAATGACTCATAGAATTTTTGTGAATTTTCTCAAAATTTTGGACTTCATTTACTATTTTCTAAAGCCTATTTGAATTTCTCGAATTAAATCAATTGAAAAAGAATTTTAAAATCTTTACAAAGATCGGGCCAAGCTCAAAGATCGGCACGCCCCGCCTAATCCTCCCCGCGCTTATTTAACGCGGGCCGTCCGATCAAATCGGACGGCCGACAATCAATCCGTCGCGCTCTCTCCCGCCTCTGTCTCACTGACGCAAAGGGCCCACAGATCAGGCTTCTTCCCCGCCCCTTTCTTCTCCGCAGCGCCGCGCTCGCCGCCATTGCCGCCGCGAGCTCGCACTCCCGCGATTCCTCCCTCTTCACTCGCCATCACGCGATTAACTCCCCTCACTCCGCCTGCTCATTCCCGCCATTACCCCTCTAACCCCCAGAACGCCCGCTACCGGCCTCCGCCGCCATTAACGCCGACACGATCTCCCGCCCCGCCTCGCCTATAAAGCACCCGAGCCGCGCCTCTCCTCATTCTATTCCCCACCTCCCGCCCCTCGACGCCTCAATCGCCTCGCAGATTTCGCAATTCGCCGGCGCCGGCTCGTTTCTTCTCCGATTCCGCGCCACCAGCTTCCCCGGCCACACGATCGCACCTTCAGATCGCGATCCTCCGGCGATCCCGCGCGCGCTGCGCTTCGCTTAGAGATCACCGAGCATCCTCCCGCTAACGATCAACCTCGCCGCCTCGCTGCCGCCGACCATCTTCCGCCACGCCTGCCGCCAGTAGCGACTCGACTCCTGTATCCTCGAACGTTTTGCGACTCACCGGAGCTCGCCACGCTGCTCACTCGCATTTTGGTTCCCGAGCGCCTCTCCGGCAGGCCGACGTGGCTCGCCACTCGGCCAGATCACCGCCAGATGCAAATGCGCCAATCGGGCACACAGGGTCGCTAACAAGAAATACAAGGCCAAAGACAAGCCTACCGCTGCAGATCAGGGGCGGAGCCGAGTCCACTGTGGACTTGAAAACGCCGTGGACTCACCCATGACTGTTAGCCTACATGTCGGCCTCAGGAATGAAGATCGGCGACGCCACCGGCGAATAAATAGAATTTCCTTTAGAAAATTAATTCGGAAATTCAAATTTGATTTTTGAATTAAATTTAGATTTAAACTTCCAGAGCTCGATTTCTTCATACAAACTCCGATTTAGGTCATTCAAATTTCTAAATTTGTATAAAATCAAGATCTAGCTAACTAAACCAAAATTATTTAATTTGGAGTTAATTTGAATTTTCATTTGAATTTATTTGTGTTCATTTGAATTCGTTTGAATTTGGAATATTTTCACAGATAGATTTTGACGACTCTGAGAGCTTGACCCTATTGAAGAAGTAGAATACTGTGAATTTGAGCAAGGCAAGTTATACCATTGACCATTTTGCCCCAATATTTAAAATTACTTAATTCTGCTTTAAATTATTTTTGCATGCATAATTGTATTTAATTATTTTAAATTCTGTTTTAAATATTTAATTGTTCCAATTCCTTTGTATAGCCAAATTTGATTGTTGTATTACCAATTCCTTGTAACCTTAGTCAAATGAATTTAAAATAAATATATGCATAAGAATGCTTAGACCATGAAATATTTGACTTTGGGAGAATTTAGCCAAAATTTCATAAATTGATAAAAGACTATGACATTGCCTTGTCATGGTGGACTTTTGCAAATGTCTTTGAAAATTTAAAATAAAAGAAAATGGTTTGTACTTGGGCAAACATGGACCGCTGGTGGGTGCAAGTTTGTGCACTGCCTGTCTCGTTAGGATCGAGACCTGTGGTTATTATTGAAAGTTGCCCAAGTAGATTAAGGACCGCCTTTGAGCCGATTTGCAAAAGCTCCACCAGACTACCACATGTTCTGTATGGGCGTAACTAGGCTTAATAATTTGTATTACCTCAAGATTGTTTATGCCATTTTGTTGTGTGGGTGTTTGCTAGACTTTATTCCCACTTGGCGCAAGAGGGGTTTCCAGCAGTGGTTAGCCTAATGGAAGTGAAACCTTAGCGGCATATTGGTATTGAGGTAGTACATTGGAAACGCCTTGTGATAATTGCTTAGTCACACACCTAAGGAAGTGTGTATTCACCACATAACTGCAAATTATCTCGTGGGTAAAGTTGTACAACCTCCGCAGAGTGTAAATCTATTCAATAGCCGTGTCCACTGGCCATGGACATGCCGAGCAAAGCCACTCTAAGTTAGATTTGTTTTTGGTTTTAAAATAACTTTGGACATGATTTGAGGATGGTTAATCCTTGTGGTAAATTTAATGTAGCCTTGTGATAGGAGGGTATCCTTCACTATGTTTCATATGGAGGTTATCCACTATAAAATGATCAATTTTAAACTGATTTTAGTTATGTAATGAAAATGTGCCTTGAAACTTAGTATAACTATTTAAACCAAAAGGTCGATTTATGCAAATAAACCCTACAACCTTCCTTTGAATAACTTATGCATGCATTCTAAATTTTGTATTGGTGTAATTTATGAGCACAGCTTGTAGTGCTCACTCTGCCGAATATTATTATTCGTGAGAAGACCGCTATCCGTAAGGTGAGGAGCAGGACGCTTAGGTCGCGATCTCCGCATTTATTGCCCGTGGCGATCGTGTGGCTTACCATTATTATTTTGCTTCCGCTAATGTTTTATTTGGCCTCCTACCCAGCTTGTAATAAACTCTATGCTTATTAATACACGCTGGATATGTTTGTGATAACATTTTTGTGATCTGTACACCGGAAATCCCGACTAGTGTATGAACGCAGAGAATTCGGATCCTTCGCTCCGGTTCGACACGCCCCAACCTCGCGACTCGGCGTGGAATAGTCGCCTCGCATGGCCAAATACAGGTTTAGTCGTGTTTACTATTACGTAGCGTAGCCCCCTCCGCCGAAAGAAAATTATACGTGGGAGGCCCCCAACTTCCACCACTTAAGGGCCCATCTTAGATCTATGCCGCATGGAAGCACCAATCTTAAAGTATGGAAAAACTCCTGTTCCTTCTCCTTCCCTACCTCCTTCTGCGCTACCTCATCCCGCCGCCGAGGAAGTCACCTAGTGCCGCCTAGTCTCGTATCCCAAATCCCGTCGCTAGTGGGTACCGGTGGTCGACGCCGCCCTCCGGCCGGCCGGTGCACGAATCGGCTCCACGCCGCTACCGACGATCGCCATACCGCGTGGAGCAAGAACTTAGCGCTACCGCTCGGGCGACGAAGGAGGAAGTGGGGAAGGAGAAGGAACATGGATTTATCAAGGTGGACCAGATTTGGGATTAGGCGCCTGGTGACTTCTCACGTGGGATTAGGTAGTGCAGACCCCGAGCTGTGAAGGAGGTGGGGAGTACTTTTATTATTATTTAATATTTTTCTAAATAACATTATAAAGTTAACCCCCCGCTAATTTTATTTTTATTTCTGACTCCTTTGGTCACGCCATAACGCGCGGCGCGGCCAAACCATGCTGTCACGCCACTCTCTTAGGCGTGGCCAAACCTACCATGCAAGCCCTCGTGCGCATGTCGTGCCAGTGTGGCGAGCATACATGGTTGTTGTCCACCAAAGACTTGGCGTTATTTAGCCTAGCTTGTCACACCAACTCGCATGGTATGACAGAAGTGACTTAGGTGAAGATCGTTGGTTGTGGTTTCAATGTTAACAGTTAGTTTATTTGCGTGGCAAGATTAACCAAAAGAGGAGGTACCGTCAGACCGATTGGGCCCGTTATCACTGTGAGTACGTGTTGGAGTGGTCTGACCTGTCCAATCGGTCTAGGGACGTGCCGCAGATCCATCGGATGCCTCAGTTCGTCAACTACCTCCAGTGGCTCCACGACGTCGCGCGCCTGCAACTTCAACCAGCCATGACCCAAGCGGGCATAGAGGAGGGTCACTCGTCTAACGAGGATATCATAGACGAGTACAATGAGTTCATATAGACGGGCACGCAGCCGAAGAGGCCCCCCATCAATGCCTACTACGTGAGGAAATTTTAGCCCTCTACTAATTTCCCATTTCACAGTTGGCGAACTAATTTACATTGTTTACCCGCTTATGTGGAAGGCACTGCACGCATAAGCAACGAGACTATTGAGGTGCTCATGCCACCGAAGGGTTCGAAGGAGAACTACAACTTCATGAGGAACTTTGTTGAGGTATCCCATGCCTTCAGTACCTTACAAAAATTGCATATGCTGCTAGAGATGAAAATACAACTAGTGTACAGTGTACCTGATGTCTCAGTTGGTAATGAGTAATGTTGGACCGAAACGACAACTAGGGGGTGAATAGGAGCACGATCTCTTTTTTCAACCAAGATCGGATTCAACACGATTTTCACTCCAATAGCTATAAAAGCTATAAACATCAATATACAAGCACAACGGAAGACTTGTATTGAATCCAATCAAAACCCCGGAGCAAAACAACCAAAATCAACCAAAACTCAATTTCTAGGTGTTGGGCGGTCTGACCTCTATGTCAATGGCGGTCTGACCGGTCCATGGGCGGTCGGACCTCTATGTTAATGGCGGTCTGATCTCCAGCCGGATAAACAGTGAAATCAACCCAAAAAATGAAGTTACAAATAGGTCTAACTTTTGATCTACAACTCCAAACTCGATGAAACTTGGAACACACCTTCTCTAGGATGTCAGGAACCTATTCCAATCGAAGATTGTGAAGATCCTTGGAAAAGTTACGACCTTTTTCTTTTTGAGAGGAGGATGGTTCAAAACCGAGTCAAAAGAAAACTAGATCCAAAATCTTGCTCATGGGTGATTGATGATCAAGATGATCCTAAATATGTTCTCACATGTCACAGCAAGCTAGATCACGTGAAGGAATCAAACAAAAACTCACAGATCAAAGAAAGACTCAAAATCACCAAATAGAGAGAAGGAAAGCAAAGAGACAAATCTTTAAGCAAACTTTCCTTGGATTGATTTGATATGGTTTGGATTTACAGCCACTCCATCAATGGAGGACAAAGCTCAATCCATGAGCACGAAATAGAATCAAAACTCTCTAGAACTCTAACCTCCACTAATCCTCTCCCTAAGCAAACTAGGGTTTCAAACACAATGAAAGGGTTGAGGGGGTGCAGCCACCCCCTCCCTATTTATAGTGGAGGCTTAAACCTTCTAGAAGATTGACCCAAATGGGCTCCCGTTAAGGTCCAACACAAATAGGTCACACACGCACGCAATTTAAAGCGTCGTCTTCATCGCCTCTTGACCTAATCAGCTTCACCTTGCGCCGTGGGTTGGCAAAAGGTCACCAAGGATGTATTTGGTTAGATTACCAAAATACCCTTCTCGGTCCTTCTCCAAGACCGAGTCCATCTCAAGGCTGGCACTCGCTCGCTTCGCCACGTGTAGGTTGACCAACATCTCTCTCCATGTCGGCAAGTCTCTCCCACCCGGCTCCCACCGAAACCTCCTTGGCACTTGCACCGACCCCCACACCGCTTGATCAAACCAGTCGCACCTAACCGTCCGTTCGGTCACCCTTGTCCATTCTGCACCACACTTGAGTTCATTGACCTCACCCGCATCGCCGATCGCTCGACCTCGCCTCCAAGCCTAGTCCCGATCATCATCGCCGTTGACCGTCGTTTACCACCAAGCAACCTGCACAACAATAGATAAGCAAATCGAATCCGGGAACAAGTTCTTCAAAACTTGAACACGTTAGTCAAAACATGCATCATGCAACACATATGCACTCAAACTCATGACTTTGATCTAACAACCAAACATCGCTGCCACGAAGGACGATTTAAAAAGTTAACACGGTCGACGGCCACCATGGTCGCCGACCGCCTCGGGCGGCTCGATCGCCACCTATTGGCCGGCCCGACCGCCCACTTGGGACTTAGCCAAATTTTCTCCCCGAAACCAAACCTACTGGAATTTTCAAACCAATAGAACTTTTGCCTGGAGACTCCAAAAAACATGAGACAAGTGTAGTAGAATCTACTCTCTTGTCTACACCCTCTATTTTTGGCCTAGCTCCAACCTCACGAAAAATCATGGTTACCGATCACGACCAACTACGGCAGACGATGGCCACCGGTCCGATCGCCACCATGGCCGGCCGATCACCGAGACTCGACAAAGATGGCAACATTGCGAAAACAAGCGCTTCGACAAACCTTCAACGCCATTGCCAATTGTCACATCATCCTAAGATCATGAGTATATCCTCATGATATCCAAAATCTCCCCCTTGATGAACAAATTGACAATAATCCAGAAAATATAATTTGAAGGTTTGAAAATGAGTTTACTTGTAGTTTTCACACAAAGGCATAACTTGGTCCATAAGCAAGAGATAGCAATGGAAATAACCAAGTCGCATCGTAATAGCATAGGTAAGTGAGATAAGGCAAAAGAAAGCATAAAAGCTTTAAATTCCGTAAAAGAGTCAAAAATCTCACTTAAGGTCCATATGAAAGAACAATTGTTCAATTGATCTTTGATCATCGTGAGGATTAAGAAATGCAATACAAGTTCGTAAAAGACAATAAAACGATAAGAATGCAATTCAAATGCTCCCCTCACTATGATCCTCGATTTGTAAAATTTTAAATTCTCCTATTTTCTCCCCTTTATAACATTTTTATATCTTCTCCCTTTATACAACCTTGAAATATCTTCTCCCTTTGACAATGGAGTCATCAAGGAATCACGCCTTCCTCTCGTCCGTAGATAACAAATGCGTAATGGAGAAAGAAGCATAAGGAGTATGCATGAAATGCAATGGAGTGGCTTCATTTTTGTATTTTTCAATTTTTATTACAAGAAGCTTTGAGATTACCCAAAAGAACAAACTAGCATTTCTAATTTGCACAAACAACATATCAAGTCTAACAAATATTAGCAAGATCATGATAAGACATATATATCAAAACTAAGCTTGAAGGTTCAATAAAAAGCAATAGATTTGATCAATTTAAGCAAAACTTCAAATTTAGCAAGTTCATCAACAGGGATCCTAAAATGATACTGGTCATGTCAAAATGTCAATGTGAGATCAAAAAGCTAACAATGACTACATTAAGAGACAAACAGGTCCTAAATTGAATCATTTTGCTCAAATTTCTCAAACGCCCATTTTTCAACAGTTTTTCATTTGCAATGAATATGGAAGTTGACTAATGGTCTAACTTAGTGACAAGATCCTGGACTAGGAGCCATCCAAAAACTCATCCTAAGCTTCGATCACAAGTTGATTAAAGGTATATCTTAGTGAAGAAGATCGTGGACTCGGAGCCATCCACAAACTCTTTCTAAACTTCTACTGTATGCACAAATCTTGATATTCATGTCAGTTGTGACACACAGTCCCCATGAGATCGTCTGGATCATCAAACTATCTCCAAGTTCATGTCTTTGACATGCAGTCTCGTAAGAGTAGTTTGGCACAATTTAAGCATAAGACAATATTAAAATTTGATTTTTCATGTTTCACAAGAGCAGTTTTAGATTCTCAAGAACACAAGAAGCTCAAGTAATTGTCAATTTTAGATTCAAGAGCTAACAAAGTAATTTTGACAGGGTCCATGTCACAAAAGGAGAACTAATTGTGCAACTAGCTAAAACATCCACAAATTACAGATTTAGTTCGAGTTATTTTAGAGTTCTAGCTCATACAGCAAAGACTTAGCTACATATGTGAAAGCATGATAATTTTAGCAAGTCAAATAACTAGACATGGCATTGAGCAAGAATTGAAATACTAAAACTCCAAAGGGTAATAAGCAAAGCTTCATCAATTTTAAAAGATAAGCAGAAAAGCTTATATAACAATGCATCTTTTTGGATTTTTCAAATGAATGCAATATGATACAATGAGATGCAAGAAAAGACTCAAAAAACCTAAGAAGCCTAAAAAGATCAACAAGTTCAAAAGAAGATCAAGAAAATATCAAATGAACAAGGAAATATCAGAAAAGATCGAACTCCCCCTCAAACCAACCCATAGGGATAAATTACCCCTAACTCGCTCCTCAAGGTGGTAAACCTTGTTGGGTCTAAAGGCTTGGTGAGGATATCATCCAATTGAGCCTTGACTCATGGCATAAAGTACAGCACAATATCACCCTTTTCGACATGGTCTCTAAGGAAGTGATAGCGAATGTCTATGTGCATGATCATAGAGTGTTGCACTGTGTTTTTAGCAATGTTAATAGTAGAAGTGTTATCACAGAAAAGAGGAACACTAGCAAAATTTAACCCATAGTCCTTAAGAGTGGATACCATTCACAAAATCTGACTACAGTAACTAGCAGCAGCTACATATTCAGCTTCAGCAGTGGATTGTGCAACAGAGAATTGCTTCCTAGAAGACCAAGAGACAAGAGAAGTACCTAGGAAGTGATAAGTGCCTGAGGTACTCTTCCTATCTAGCCGACAGCCCGCAAAATTAAAATCAGAAAACCCCCGAATGGACAAAAAAGAAGAACAGGAATACCAAATGCCATACTAGAGAGTAGAGTGTAAATACCTGAATATGCGCTTAACGGCTTGGCGATGGAAAGCTCTCGGAGACGCCTGAAACCTCGTGCAGAGGCAGACCGTGAAGTGGATGTCCGGTCTTGAGGCCGTCAGGTATAGGAGGGAGCCGATCATGCTGCGGTACACGCGTTGATCCACGGCTTCTCCTTCCTCATCTGGATTCAAAGCAACCGAAGTCGCCATGGGAGTGGCGATCGGCTTGCAGTCATCCATGCCGAAGCGTTTGAGCAAGTCCTTAGTGTACTTCGTCTTATGGATAAAGATCTCTTCCTTGCATTGCTTGATTTGAAGCCCCAAAAGTAATTGAGCTCTCCCATCATACTCATCTCAAATTCCCTGGACATAGTATTAAAAACTGAAATAAGAGCATGAGAAGAACCACCAAAGATAATATCATCAACATAAATCTGAGCAAGCAGAAAGTCATTGCCATGCCTAAGAATGAACAAGGTCTTGTCTACCTTACCCATCTCAAAATCATTCTTAAGCAAGAAGGTCTTAAGTCTATCATACCAGGCTCTAGGGGCTTGTTTAAGACCATACAAAGCTTTGGATAGCCTGAACACATGATGTGGGTTCTTGGGATTCTCAAAGCCCGGGGGTTGCCTAACACACACTTCCTCCTCTATGTAACTATTCAAAAATACACTCTTAACATCCATCTGATACAATCTAAAGACCCTAAATACAGTAAATGCAAGCAGAATGCGAATGACTTCTAGTCTAGCAACAGGAGAAAAAGTCGCATCAAAATCTAACCCCTCAACTTGGCTAAAACCCTGAGCTACTAACCTAGCCTTATTTTTAATCACAAAACCATCCTCATTTTGTTTGTTTTTAAAAACCCAGTGGGTTCCTATAACATTATGGCCACTAGGAGGTTCTACTAGGCTCCAGACCTTGTTCCTCTCAAAATTCTCTAACTCCTCATGCGTGGCATTGACCCAGCTAGAATCAGATAAAGCATATGATATATCGCGGGCTCAAAAGAAGCAACAAAAGCAGAATGAGAGTAGAGATTTGGATCATGATACCTGGAGCGAGTGACTCGCTCATGGAGATTACCTATCATCTGATCCGGAGGGTGCTGCCTTTGAATGTGAAGTGGTGCACCCGGAGAGGAAAGCATCTCTTGGACCTCCGCAGGTACTACTGATGATGAAGATGCAGCAGGAGCCTCAACTGAAGGCGGAGTAGTCACAGCAGGTTCTTGTGCTGGAATAGGAGCATCAACAGCAGCAGGTCGAAGAACATCATCGAGTCCATCATCTTCTTCCTCTATAAATATGCTCTCTGTCACCTGTGTATCACCTGAAATATCTGATCTAGCTCCAGGCTGGGCCTCATCAAAAGTGACATTGCATGTCTCCTGAACAAGGTTAGTTTCAACATTAAAAACCCGAAAACCCCTCGAATGCGCAGGATAACCCAGAAATAAACCATTAAAAGTCATTGACTCAAATTTATCTAGATTTCCTGTCTTGAGAATAAAACACTTGGATCCAAAGACTCGAAAGTACGAGACAGAGATTTTTATACAAAACTGAAGCTCATAAGGAGTCTTGCCCAAAGACGGTCTAAAAAAAGACACGATTTGCAATATGGCAAGCAGTAGAAATAGCTTCGGCCCAAAACCTCCTCGGTGTGCTATATTCATCTAGCATTGTCCTAGCCATCTCGACTAGGGTCATATTTTTCCTTTCCACAACGACATTTTGTTGAGGGACGTGTGGAGAAGAGAACTGATGCTCAATTCCACACTCAGCACAAAAGGAAGCAAAAGAGGTATTCTTGAATTCCGTGCCAATGTCATTGCGGATCACTCTCAAGGCACTCGGAAGTTCAGAAGCCAAACGAAGAACAAGATCATGATAATGATCAATAGCTTCATCCTTCGAAGCAAGAAAGAACACCCAAGTGTATCTAGAAAAATCATCGACTATGACAAGAATGTACTATTTTCCACCAACTGACCGAACTCTAGCAGGGCCAACAGTATACATATGAAGCAACTGTCCCGGTCCACCAGTCATGACCATAGTCACTGAAGGGTGTGAGGCGGCAACTTGCTTGCCATACTTACAGGGCGCACATACAGCATTCTTGACGGCTTTGAGTTTGGGTAAACCTCTCATGAGCTCAAGGTTGCTAACCCGCGTCAGATGATCAAAACCAATATACCCCAAACGACGGTGCCAAAGCTAGAACTCAGAAGAAGAAGATGAAATCAAGCACTTGAGAGAACCAGCAAGAGATTCAGAAAAATCTACTCTAAAGATCCTAGCAACTCTAGTAATCTAAAAAAACAAGCTCACCCGTTGAATCAAGCACCCTACAAGTATTTTTCTTAAATCTAGTCTCATAGCCATCATCAAGAAGTTAAGAGACAGAAAGTAAATTAAATATTAGCTTGTCCACAAGGGCGACGTCTTTGAGGATGAACTTGTCGTTCACCCTGATCGATCCCTTTCCTTCAATCCACCCTTGTCTATCATCTCCAAAGGTGATGAAGTCATCACCCGTCGACCGCGTGAAGGAGGTGAACCATCTTGAGTCCCCGGTCATGTGGCGTGAATAGTCGGAGTCGACGAGTCACATGTCCTTCCTCTTCATGCAGAATCCCAAAATCAAGGCACAGAAGAACGATGTGTCTCAATACTGGAGTTAGTTAAACAAGACTGGGGAACTCAGTACTGAGACACACATCTACGAGTAGTATGCAAAGCAGAAGTGTTATCCTTAATTCTGTTTGAAGTTCTATTACGAGGAATGGTTAAACTAACATGAGAGTTATCCTGTCTAAGAGCATGATGATGAGCATGTGACACAAATCCTAAATCAGGTTTCTTCTTTTCGATGTTACCATGTCTCATAAAAGGTCTAGGTTGATTGGATGAAATTCTAGCAAAAATTTTCTTATCATTTTTCAACCTACACCAACAGAACTTAACCAAATGCCCATCCTTCTTGCAATAGGTGCAATGGTACTTGGTACCACTGGGAGAACCACCTTTTGACTGAACAGATGGTTGGGCAAAATCTGCAGATTTGAAGGTGATATTTGCAGGCATTCTAAGCGTAAAGTGCAAAATGAGATTCAACCACAATGTAGCAACCAACTTGCTAGAGTCTAAGCATTTTTCACATGGAGCAAATTTAACCTCAACTTACTCAGTCCTAACATTTTTAAGTTGTTGCAAAGCAATATCATAAGCAGATTGCAGTTTAGTAAATTATGAGTGCAGAGCATGACAGGATGAACATTCATCATATTCAAGAGTCTTAGCATTTGTAAGTTCTAAAGTCAAATTATCTACTTGTGACTCTAAATCCTTGTTCCTAGCCATGATAAACTCTAAAGCCTTATCCTGACTCATGAGTTGCTCAAAGATAGTTTCGCATCTATCAGAAAGGACATCATAGGAGGGAGGTACCTCATCGTCATTGACGTTAGCGGAGTCGGTCATGAAGCATATGCCGGCGAAGTCCTTGGGCTTCCCCTTCTTCTTGTCTTGAGGGATCTCCTCCTCCTTGTCCTCCTCGGTCCCGGAGTCCACATCGCTTAAGGATTGATCCCCAAAAGCGGCAAGAACCCGGTGAGCGGCCTTCGTCAGGTTGGCAGCATCATACCTTGATTTGTTCCATTGAGGCTTTTTCCAAGTTGGCTTTCCCTCCTTATGGTTGCTTTTTCCTTTCAGCTTGGAGCAATTTGCCCGAATATGATTAAGCTCACCACACTCATAGCAAGTCACATGACTTCCTCTCTTTTTGTTTCTCATATTGTTATAGACCCGTGTGGCCTTTTTGACTATGAGGGCCAACCCAGCCTCAGGGAGACTCTCAAACTGCTCTTCATGGATTGCAGATAAACCAGCAAGTGAAAATCCAGAAGAAAACTCAAAAGACCCATCAAAATCTCTCTTGAGTGGGTCTGCTACCAAAGCCATGTTTTACTTCTTGGGATGATCAATCCTCTTGATCTCATGAGTCTTGAGCTTGCTATAGAGCAGCTCCAAAGTCAGATCAGAGAGGTTGACATTCTCCTCAATGGCGGTAGTCTTTATCTCCCACTCCTTGGTGTTGATTGTAGCCAAGAGGTGGGTATCATTTTCAGACTGAGAATATTCAATACCAATAGCTTTCATCTGATTAATCACTTTATTAAAGCGACTGAAAATGTCATCGATGCTCTCTCCAGGACGCATCTCAAATTTGTTATATTCACATTTATAGACTGTTTGGCATACTTTCTTGATTTGGGACGAACCCTCCTGGTAGGTTTCAAGGGTGTTCCAAATCTCGTGCGCAGTCTCAAGATTGCAAATACGATCATACTCCTGTCTACCAAACCCACCATATAAGAGGTTCTTTACCTTATTGTTGTTAGCCAAGAGGGCTGCTGAAGTCGACATAGCAACTTCGGAAAAAACGAGTAGGGCTCGAACAACCTCCCATATAGCTTGTCCTTCGCTCTCAAGTAAGACTCGCATGCGATTCTTGCAATAGGCATAGTCGTGCCCATCGAAGATATGCGGCTTGGTGGAGTACTTATCCATCACCATGTTCAGTGACCGGTTAAGATCAAGATTGAATTAACCGGGCTCTGATACCACTTGTTGGACCGAAACGACGACTAGAGGGGGGGTGAATAGGAGCACGATCTATTTTTCCAACCAAGATCGGATTCAATCCGATTTTAACTCCAACAGCTATAAAAGCTATGAAGATCAATATACAAGCATAGCAGAAGACTTGTATTGAATCCAATCAAAACCCCGGAGCAAAACAACCAAAATCAACCAAAACTCAATTTCCAAGTGTTGGGCGGTCTGACCTCTATATCAATGGTAGTCTGACCGATCCATGGGCGATCGGACCTCTATGTTAATGGCGGTTTCACCTCCAGCCTGATGAACAGTGAAATCAGTCCAAAAAACGAAGTTACAAATAGGTCTAACTTTTGATCTACAACTCCAAACTGGATGAAACTTGAAACACACCTTCTCTAGGATGTCAGGAACCTATTCTAATCGAAGATCGTGAAGATCCTTCGAAAAGTTACGACCTTTTTCCGTTTGAGAGGAGGATGGTTCAAAACCGAGTCAAAACGAAAACTAGATCCAAAATCCTGCTCGTGGGTGATTGATGATCAAGATGATCCTAGATGTATTCCCACATGTCACAGCAAGCTAGATCACGTGAAGGAATCAAGCAAAAACTCGCGGATCAAAGAAAGATTCAAAATCACCAAATAGAGAGAATGAAAGCAAATAGACAAATCTTTGAGCAAACTTTTCTTGGATTGATTTGATATGTTTTGGGTTTACAACCACTCCATCAATGGAGGACAGAGCTCAATCCATGAGCATGAAATCAAATCAAAACTCTCTAGAACCCTAACCTCCACTAATCCTCTCCCTAAGCAAACTGGGGTTTCAAACACAATGAAAGGGTTGAGGGGGTGCAGCCACCTCCCTCCTCTATTTATAGTGGAAGCTTAGACCTACTAGAAGATTGACCCAAATGGGCTCCCGTTAAAGCCCAACACAAACGCGTGACACACGCACGCATTTTAAAACGTCGTCTTCATCGTCTTTTGACCTAATCAGCTTCACCTTGCGCCGCTGGTTGGCAAAGGTCACCAAGGCGATTTGGTAAGATTACCAAATACCCTTCTCGGTCCTTCTTTGAAGACCGAGTCCATCTGCGCGAAGCACTCGCCTACTTCGCCACGTGTAGGTTGATCAACGGCTCTCTCCATGTCGGCAAGTCTCTCCCATCCGACTCTCACCGAAACTACCATGGTACTTGCACCGACCCCCACGCCGCTTGATCAAACCAGTCGCACCGAACTGTCCGTTCGGTCACCCTTGTCCATTCTGCACCACGCTTGAGTTCATTGACCTCACCCGGCATCGTCGATCGTTCTGGACCTCAGCTCTCGAAACCTAGTCCCGATCATCCTCGCCATTGACTGTCGTTGACCACCAAGCAACCTGCACAACAATAGACAAGGAAATCGAATCCAGGAATAAGTTCTTCACAACTAGACCCACGTTATTCAAAATATGCATCATGCAACATATATGCACTAAAACTCATGACTTTGACCTAACAACCAAATATCGCCGCCACGAAGGACTACGAAACAAGCCAACACTACCGATCACCGGCGCCGGCCCGACCGCCACCTATTGGCCGGTTTTGTTGCCCAGTTGGGACTTAGCCAAATTTTCTCCCTGGAAATCTGAAACCTACTGGAATTTTCAAACCAATATAACTTTTTCCCGGAGACTCCAAAAAAATGAGATCAAGTGTAGTAGAATCTCCTCTTTTGCCTACACCCTCTATTTTTGGCCCATCTCCAACCTCAAGAAAAATCATGGTTGGTCCGATCACGACCAACCACGGCCGATCGCCACCATGGCGGTCGATCACTCGAGACTTGACAAAGATGACAACATTGCCGAAAACGAGCGTTTCGACAAACCTTCAACGCCATTGCCAATTGTCACATCATCATAAGATCATGAGAATATCTCCATGATATCCACGAGTAATAACTAGGAAAACACAGAGTAAGATTGATGATGATTATCCCTAAATAGAATGAAATGGAATGAGGGGAAAATTAATCGAACAAAGAATCATTACCTCCGATCACTTTGATGATCAAAATTGCTTACATAGTTGTCACATGATTCCATTGTTGCAATCGGCTTAGAAATCTTACTGGCCATATTTTGATAAGGATGTGGTATTGTAGTTGTTAGCATTATCCCACCAGGTCAATAGACTATTTCGTTTTTATGTGTGCATGACTAGAACAACATGACTTATATTTGCTTGTCTATTTCTTCTTAAATGGGAAGAGTGATACATAATTAAGGAACATTTGAAAGCAAAGGTAATAAACTGACAACATCGAGATTATCCTATGGACCTCATAGAACTTTGTAAGCTTTGATAAAAATTGTATCTCGGTGTGGTGGACTCTTACTCTATTTTTTCTCTTGTGGATGGTTCGTCGCCAATGTCGGCGAATGGCGACTAAAATGAACTGCACCGCGGCAGGAGATGTTGTTCAACCTGCCCTGGCTCAAAGTGGCTCATCGTGTGCTACACATCACGGGCAACGACATCCACTTCGGCCGCACGGGACGACAACGAAGAGGAGGAGGACGACGACCACGACATGGATGCTAGGTTGCCCGATGAGATGGTCCTCTCAGAACTTGTTGGTGCACCTACCCCGATGCAGCCGACTCAGGCCATACCTCTGTGCCGTAAACGCCGTGATGGCGCAGACATTAGTTCAATCAACGTCGTCGAGGGCATGCGCGGCGAATATTCAGCTTCTAGGTTCACACCGAGAACATGTCTAGTTTGAAAGAACAAGTGATGTAATGAATGGATATATGCATAAATGAATGACTAAGTAGATGATTGAATGAATGAATATATGCATATATGCATATATGCTTCTAGGTTCTCTTTCTTGTTGAATGAAATGATTGAATGGATGAATGAATGAATGAATATATGCATATATGCTTTTAGGTTATCTTTCTTGTTGAATGAAATGATTGAATGGATGACTGAATGAATGAATGAATGAAAATATGCTACTATATTGTCTTTCTTGTTGAATGAAATTATTGAATGGATGACTTATTGAATGAATGAATATATGCATATACGAATGATTGAGTAGATGATTTGTTGTTGCTATTGTCTGTTGATAGCTGATCGCCATGCTAGTGACCATGCGACAGACTTAGCGCTAGAAGGAACCAGCTTGCAACTCCTTTAGAATTGCCCATGCACTAGCATGGCAGCACGGTTAGGCTACACAAGTGCTCACGGCGTGACAGACTGGTACCGTCACGACAGGAGCCATGGCGCGACAGGACTTAGCATCAGAAGCGGGGGACCAGGCTTGCAATGCCTCTGGAATTGTCCAAGCATTGGTGTGGCAGCATGGCTAGGCCACGCCAGTGCCCATGGCGTGACATGACCCACCCCTTAAAAGACCGAAACACTCCCTCACCAGTATTTTAGACCGACAAGACCACACTCTGTCGCGCTAACTACTCACATGGAAATAACCACACTTATATCAGCATGACAACACTTTACCTCGCTAGTTTTTCAGATCGAAAAGACCACACTCTACCGCGTCAAATTTTCAGAGGGACATGACAACACTGTCTCGCCAGCTTTTCATACCGAAAAAACAACACACTTGGATGCAAATTGGTCAGACATAAATGACCACACTATCCCACACAATATTTTCAGACTGAAGTAACAACACACTGCGATGCTACCTTTTCAAAATTGAACACACTCCACCACACCACTTTTTCACACCGATTTCTTGTGTGTTCTCCCTCTATCATGAACATTACACCCTATCCGCTTATAAAAAGAGGTGGAAGAGATGTGGGAGAGAACACTACACAACCACACCAAACACTTCACCAACGCTTGGTTCACACAACTGAGAGGAAGGATATGTCAGACTCGTCAGTGAACTTCTATACAAAGATGCTGCGAAAGTGCAAATGGCTTGCTAAGAGGGCTAAACCCTACCCAGATAATTCTACCAAGGATGCGCCGGTACTACCGGAGTTCTCACGCCCACAATGTGTGTGTGAACTACCGAATAAAATCATCCAGTCTACACACCCGGCGACGATCACTCGGGCATACTACATGTGTGGCCACCACCTCGTAAGCGTATTTTGCACACATAAAGATTTTTCACATCTTACGTTCCATTCCACAAATACCTGACTACACCCGCGTATAATAGCAGTAGGAGACACAATGCAACTTCTTCCAATGGATCGACGGACCGGACATGTACGATAGGGTGTTCATCTAGCAGAAGTACATATTGAACTGTGCGATGCAAGCCATGACCTTCAAACGCCGGACACCTTACATACCTGACCCAACTGAAAAAACATCGACGAGTCCAAGAAAGCAGAGTAGTGGTGAAGGACACTCAAATAGGAAGATGAGTACAACTGGGCCAAGCGCGCGGCGGACAAGTGGAATGCTCTTGCAAGTGAGACTGTCGGCCGTACTAGCGCTCCCCGTCGTCTGGACGCACTCTAGATCGAAGAGGTATGTTATGTTCAATATACATCATAATTATTAATTTGGCCTGATGTTGTGTTATCCTAACATCATTCAAACGTCCAGCCCGTCTCGCATGGCATGGCTGCCTTTGAGACTGATCGTTGCCGTCGCAGGCAGCAAGGAGACAAGGGAAAGGGAGCGATGGGGCTGCCAAAACTAATGTTCTTTATTCCGATCACTGTATTTCGGTTTGTTAACTCGTGCATGATGTCGCTCCTTGTACATGGAATTAAACCTGCGTGTTATATAATTTATAATTGTATTATAAAGTTTATTTTAATCCGTAAAACATGGTAAAGGCGATTTCAAACGAAGTTCTCTTTTTTACATTCAATTTCTAGTGGCATAGGTCTTAAGATGAGGCCTTACGTGGTGGAAGTTTCTCGGAGGCCTCCCGGATAATTTTCTTCCTTATCCCTCCCCGGTCGCCCTAATAAACACAGGCACGCGCGCCCGCCAGCGGCTGGTCACTGCCCCCCCCAACACAAACACACACAAACAACTCCGAAGGCTCCGAAGAGAAGAGGTCCTCGCCTCGCGTGCTTGAGCTGGGTGAGTTGCGAGTTTCGTTCTTTTTTGGGGGATTTTTTTCCTTGTCGAATTTATTGATTGTTTCCTTTGGAGGTGCTGAGATCGAGTCTTTTGGAGTATCATTCGTCTCTTGGATATGAAGCGAGCAGCTTGTGTTACCCTAGAAAGTTCGGATTTTTTTTTTCGTCTGCTACCACTGGGTCTTTTTCTTCAACTGTTTTTAGGGAACCTCTTTGCCCGATTATTCCCAAAGTTTCGGCTTTCTTCCTGACTGTTCCCATTTTTTTTTTGGCTTTTCGCGGATTAGCCTCTCGGGGCGTCGATTTATGCAACCTGATTGGGCTTTGGAGTTGGAACTCACCTGCTTTGTTGTTTCGGCGATTAAAAGATAAGAATAACACCCATGTTTCACTCGCCTTGTGCTTGCGACTTCCTATCCAGTTTGCATGAGCTTGGCATGTTTCGGCATCTTTCTAAGAGATCGAAGCTTGAAAGGTGCCATCTTTACGCAGTTCTACCCCAAGTTCGGAGCAAATTGCCGCGATACTTGTATTTAAGGCATTCTTTTCAGGTTCTCCCTGTGATATCCGCAGTTCTTCCCTGCGATGAAAACAATCTTGATTGATCCACAGTATTTCGCGAATTCTTCGTGTGGTTGTTCATTGTAACTTTGTTTTGGAGGCTCATTCCGGTTCTTTCGTGGTGTTCTGTTAGTTTCTCTTCTGAGGCATAGGTGCGGTACTTAAATCTCTTAGTCCCGTGCCTATTCTTGGTCATCTGATTGTTCATTACAGAGCTCTTACCATTTTCTCAGTTTAAGTGAATTTGGTGTGCTTAGAAAACTTTTGAGAGATCAGTGCTGTTTCAGGTTCCAGCTTGGTTCCATCCTGAGCAACTGTTTTGATCGTATAAGTTATAACTATAACCTGATTTTACCTTTTCAGGAGTTGTGTCTATGAGATTTCAGTTTAATTATGTACGTTTCCAAGAAATTGGTCGCACAAAAATATCTTATGTTTGCGGTAATTTTATATGAGCTGCTTGATTGCTATATCGTCTCTAGTTGCAGCTATCATTACCCTCATAGTTTGCAAGAAGCTGCTGGTTGAAAAGCTGCCATATGATGCAATTATGTATAGGTTTGCCACTGTATTGATTACATGCTTGGTAATTGCAGGAGTAGCTTGGTGCTCGAAGTAGTATTGAAAATGGTTAGTGGAAGGCCAGTAAATGGGGAATTGGATGCATGGTTCAGGAGCCTCATGGTGTCTACTGGCAGCGGGAGGGGACAGGCTGAAAATGGTGGCGCAATGCCTACATTGTCAGGGTGGAAGGACCTTCCGATGGAGCTGCTGCTGCGCATTATATCAATAGTTGGAGATGATCGGATGGTCATTGTGGCATCTGGTGTTTGTACTGGCTGGCGTGACGCATTGGGATGTGGGTTCACTAATCTTTCCCTCTCATGGTAAGCAAGTTTGTATCCTTCAGTCTAGTTCTTAAGATCAACAGGTATTGTCTCTTGTTGGTGTGAGGTGGGCTCAATTTTGCACAACATTACATATACACCCATTAGGTAAATTGGTGGAAAGATCTCAATTGACTTTGATTATTAAAAGGCGGTGGAGTAGCTCTTGGACTAGAGAAATTCGGATATGATAATATGGCATTCTTACTAGATTGTATTCTCTAATCCTCTGACGTGTCTCGAACTCATTATCCTGTGGACCATTTTCCTATTATTCAATCACATATTCTGTAATAGAAAAGTAACTAATCCCATGTTCTTAGACTCCATCTGCACCCATCCTACATGATGCTGCAACCAAGGTAGTGTACTGGTTCGACATGGTAGTGCATTTCAGACATAGGTTATTTTGTTTGCTTCCTCTTTGATTATTGTGAGGTAGCTCTATGTTTCAGGGGAAAGTGCTATGACATTTCATTTGTTTTCTTTTCCGTGTAACCTTGTATGTTTGTCTGTCCAAAGCTCTCAGCTTATCCTTTATTATTTTCGGTTCTGAAAGCAACTTGTCCATTTATTCAGTTATTTTGTATTAGTCAACAATAGGGATGCAGGTGGTCCGGCACACAACTTGACCTCCATGTCCCGTGAGGAAAATTTAGGGTCATGGTCGGCCCGAACCAATCTTGGGTGGGAACAGATCCGAACCATGGGTCGACCCGCTTGGAGACACTGCAGCATGGGAGGACGATGAGTCGATGACCATGGCGGTGATGTACTTGACGGCACGGAGGACAATGACCACAGCGAAGCGGCGCAGGACGCCGACACAGGAGAGGATGGCGGCATGGTACACAACGATGGCGGCGAGGAGTATACGGCGAAGAAGATGCCGATGAAGATGACGACGCTGGCGTGTCCCCGGGTGGTGACGAAGGAGAAGAAGAAGGTTGTATCCGCCCCGATCTGGACGTCAGCGGTTCGGATGCGACCGGATCTGGATGTCATTGGCTGGGAGCCGGTCAGCATCGGCGGCGAAGTACGCTGGGGAGACGTTCGAAGGCGAGGGAGACTACATTGGGTGACACGGCGACCGGAGAATAGGGTGAGGAGCACACCCGACGGCTAGGATGACAACGTTGGAGCTGATGAAGAGGACCACTGGGCGGCAAGGATGGCGACGCCGGCTTCCAGATCTGGAGACGACCTCCACGCCGGTGCCCCTTGCTGGTGACTACGACCTCCTTGCCCTATTCGTGGCGTGGACAAGCTCGAGGTAGACGTCTGGGATGAGCTCATAGCTAGCGGAGGCGACGGTGGCACGGAGCTGGGTTCTAGGGTAGGTGGAGGCGGAGCGGGAGGCAACGCTTGCGATCGGGGTAGGTGGAGGGGGAGGAGGTGGCGTAGCCGCGTGGCGCTCGGCCGCTCGCAAGTCAAGGCCAGGGCAGCCCATGGGGACCGGTTCGACCCTAGCATCGATGGGTTACTGTCCCTATTGGACCTTTTTATTTTGGGGCCGGCCCAATAACCTTTGGTGCCAAAATTTTTGGGGCCAGCCCAATAACCTTTGGTGCCAAAATTTTTGGGGCGGGCCATGAGGGCTAATGGGTCTAACCGCCCGCTTGCACGTCTAGTCAGCAATGGGCCCTTTTGAAGTTTTTATGTTTATGGAACTTATCATTTTGTATAATGGATATGTGTGTGCATGTTACAGCATAAGAAACTTCCAAACACTTCTGAAACTCTTCATTAACTTAACTTTTAGTTTTTGATGGTGAATTGACTAGTGTCCAACTGAACGAGCCACAAAGTCAAACTCCCTGAGTTATTAAATATTTGATGAAATGGATAAATTTAGTAATTGTTATTCCAAAAATTTAGGAATGCTTTCTGAGTATGACAATCTAGTTTTTTTAGGGGCATAAAAGATACAATTACATTCATTAAACAAGAAGTAAGAACACTAATCAGTATTAACCTAGAGGATTATAGGCACATGTTTGATGCAACAAATTGGGGTGGAATCAAGCATACAAATAGCATTGGAATTGAGGCATATATTGTGATATATGTAGGCATCTTTTCCCAGGCCTATTATCTTAAGGCCTGAAAAGCTAAGAATAGACTCTCTTTTTTTCATTTGAAGTAATGCCAAAAGCATATTTGACAGATCAGTTATAATATATACAACACTAACTATACAAAAGATTAATATGAAAAGCAACAGAATATCTGACATCTACCTGAACGAAGATTGGTCGCTAAATTTCACAAATATTACATATTTTGCTGAGGAGCACCAATAAGTGCACCTGTTTCCCATATTATTCCTAGATTAAGTAATGCAATGTTTTGATCTTTTCCATAAAGAAATACATTAGTTGGCTTTCACCCTTCTATGCTTACTGGTTTCATTGGTGCATCTTTTCATTTTTTTCAGCATATCTTCAAATGATTCTCCACATTCTCACAAGCCTTACCAATGAGTTATAGTTGGTGATATGTGCTTTTTAAAGATTTGTTGGTTGACCTGAAAATTGTACCATTTGTAGGTGCCAGCAGAACATGAGTAACTTAATGATATCACTTGCTCACAAGTTTACAAAACTTCAAGTTCTCGCTCTTCGCCAATACAAACCTCAGCTTGAAGACAGTGCAGTAGAGTCTGTTGCTAATTACTGTCATGATCTACGTGAGTTAGACCTCAGCAGAAGCTTTAGGCTTAGTGACCGCTCCTTGTATGCACTGGCTCATGGATGCCCTCAGCTTACAAGACTGAACATCAGTGGATGTTCCAGTTTCAGTGATACTGCCTTAACCTACCTTAGTTGCCACTGTAAAAACCTGAAGTGTTTGAATCTGTGTGGATGTGGGAAGGCAGCAACTGACAAAGCTTTGCAGGTATTTTGGTTAACCCATGATTTGCTATTTTGCTTAGCATGTTTTCATGAACTTCCATTTAGTTTCTGAAATCTTGATACAGGCCATAGCCCGTAATCATGGCAGCTGCAATCTCTAAGCCTAGGTTGGTGTGAGGATGTCTCAGATAAGGGAGTGACTAGGTTGGCATCAGGTTGCCCTGATCTCAGGGCTCTGGACTTATGTGGTTGTGTTCTTATAACAGGTAATTTACAGCATTTGTTCATGATCTGATTCTATGGATAACCTATTGCTCTTCATTGGTTGATGAAGATAAGCAAAGGTGTTGGTATGTTTGTTTGTATTATAAAGTGCTAATCTTCAAGGTAACCTAACGTTGTATTTCAGCACACGGCAATAGCATTGTTTCTGAGGCACTTGGTTGCTGTATACTAGAATACAATTTACTCTTTACTAGATAGTAGATAGTGATGTTTGTTGTCAAGTCCTGGTTTCAAGCGAAGCCCTGTAGGGGCTTTCCTTGCAGCTTCTAGTGGGCCCTGAGCATCTTAAACGCTAACTTTGTTCCAATCCTTCGTTGCAGATGAGAGTGTTATTGCTCTTGCCAATGGGTGTCCGCACCTGCGTTCTTTAGGCCTGTATTACTGCCAGAACATCACCGACCGTGCCATGTACTCCCTTGCAAACAGCCACGTGAAGAGCAAACGTGGGAGGTGGGATACAGTGAGGAACAGCCGCTCCAAAGAAGAAGACGGGCTTGCAAACCTCAACATCAGCCAATGCACGGCCTTGACACCTCCAGCCGTTCAGGCAGTCTGCGACTCCTTCCCGGCGCTCCACACCTGTCCAGAAAGGCACTCTCTGATCATCAGTGGCTGCCTCAGCCTGACATCTGTCCACTGCGCCTGCGCCCTCCACCCGCACCGTGCTGGAAGAACCATGCTGCCCAACCATGCGTACTGAGCATGTTTGCACGCTTGGTTCTGGTGAATGCCGTCTGCCTGGTGGGGGAGGTTTGGTCCCGACCTAGAGGAAGATGTGTACATACACTCGGAACCTGATAATGTAATGCAGTACTGTTGTATCAATAAGGATTCTGCCTGTCTGGTAATCATGGAGTGGCGAATGTCTGGAGGGTTGCATGCTCTCCCATGCCACTCAGGACATCGACTAGAAATGGTATGTTATGGAGTGGATTTCTCTGAAGGAGCCTGTGTATATATTCAGGAACTTTGAAGTCAAATCAGTCAATGCTCGAGATCAAGAGCGTGCAGCTTAGGGGTCTAGGGGATGATATCGGATCGGTTGCAAACCGAGTGTACATTTTGAACAGAACAAGTGTTTTCTGCTTAATATTGCTCGTAGCATTTCTGGGCCGTGAGAGATTTTCCTGGTTACTTCTTGCAGATGAACTCCAACTCTGGGAGCTAGTCAAAAGATGAGAAAGGGTTGAGTCTTACCATGGAAGTATGGAACCCCGTGGTCCTCCAGGGCATCGCCACGATTTGAACATATAACACATGCCAACCAACTCCCCCACTATCACCCGTCTCCGTAGCTGCTACTCATGCCAGAGATAGCCAGGTCTGGATGGTGGCCTACCTACTGCCACGAAAAGTTCCTTGTTTCAATCAAATATCACCGTCCCGTGTGATCAATTTGTCTCCGATCTCCACTGATTGGACCTTTCCGGATAAGACTAGCAGAATATGTTTGCTACTCTAGCACAAGTGCACAACAGTGCGCACAGTGCTCAAATTCAGATACGTTCACATCGAACTGCTTTCCACAAATAGTACCAATACGTTTACCTGCATAAACCCGGCATACGAGTCCAATTCAACAATAAAAAAGGTAAATCTGGGATGAACTTGCTGGATGGGTTAGGGTTAAAGCAAAGTCGTACCTTATCCATCCAGTCCCAATTATCATTTCGCTAGTGGCATGTCGTATTCAGCATTTGGAGACAATTAGCACCGTGGTGTCTCATCCACTGCGCACGGGGATTCCTACTTTTCCTTGCGTGGGCGCCCATCATTTCCTTTCCTTTCCTTCTTCGGTTCTCTCGTCTTCCCCCACGCGCCTGCTCGAGTCGTCTCGTCTCGTCTCGTCTCCGCCAGCCGGGCCACCGCGCCTGATCGTCGCGCCCCAGAGCCGTTGCTCCCCATCCTCGTGGGTACGTCTTCCTTCGTTACTTCGCAAGAAATCTGGTACTTTCTTTCTAGGGGAATTTTCCTGTTCCTTGGGCGCTTTATGGGAACCACCCCCCACCCGCGGAGGCGGTGAGAGGTTCTTGGGTGGTACTGAGGGGATTTAGGAGAGTTATGTCAGTTGAAACGACGAAAAGAATTACCGGCTTTGCTAGTGAGGATTAGAAAAGGTGCGGTGTAGAATCGGAGTTAGGTTTCATGAGTTGATCTTAAGGGGGAAAAAAAGGAAAATCATCTGCTATCTCGCTTTCGCGTCCGGCCTTGGTGACCAATTTCGCCAAATTGAAGCAAGATTTGCTTTGTTCTTCGGATTTGTTTAGCTCTCTACTTGTTTATTAGCAGCGCACATAATTATTGTTGAGTTTGGAGCATAGTCTGTTGGTGCTCACTGCTTATTCTTTCTAATTCTTAATCTGTTGTTCATAATTTAATCGGTGGATTTTCTTTTGTTCGTTCTGCATTTTTGCCTTGGGTATGTAGTCTAGATATGGCCATATTCTCAATATCTGTAAGCTTAGTTTTATGTACGCTTTATTTTATCTTGGTTGTAAGGCCACGAAGTTAGTCAACGTTGCAGGTTTGGGGACATGGTTACCAAGTCCTAGAAGCAATTATTTGTCGGTGGGCTGGGCAACCCTTCTTTTTTGATGATAAAAATGCTATTCGAAACCTTTTTTAAAATGGACTAGCAGATTTGGTCAATTGGCTTCCTTTACCATAGAAATTGAGAGCTGTGAACGTAACCGTTAGACAGAGATAAGCAAATACTGCAAGATAACACTATATAAGTATGTGGCTTTTGATGTGCTTGTACGTGTCACATACAAGGCATGAACATATATCTCATGTCTAGTAGAGCCAATGATGGTATTGATGTGCTTGTACGTGTCACATAAAGGTTTGAACATATCTCTTCTCTAGTAAAGCCTACGATGGTAGCAACAGAATATGCAGTTTTTAGGTGTGGACTATGACTTTGAAAATGTTGTGGGAAATTATTAGTAACTTTGTGTTCTAAAGATATGCTAGTGGAGTTTTACAAATTTTGCTCATTTGTTGTTTACTAACAGCAGGTTTTGGAAACTGTTCAGGCTTATTTGATCAGTGGAAGCTGTGGGATTGAGTGTCTTATCTCAGATTCTGAAAAGTGATAATTGACCCAGCAGGCTGAGATTTGTAAGAAAAGTGATGTCTTTTGTTAGGCAAGCAGATCCATCAACATCCTGTGCTGAGAGTCCTTACGTCCATAAATTTGGGTCACCAAGCTCAGGTTTCTCTACACAAATATTTGCCTCTGATACAGAATTGATTCGTCATGGACCTCAGCCATATAATGCCGAGGGCTTTGGACAGTCAGGCTTCACTGGAACACCATCTGCTGCATTTCAGAGCTCGTTTTACAACCAACAAGCTACACCTACTCCATATTGTGTAACTGTGAAGGGCCAAACTGCTCCGGCACTCCCATATAGTCAGTCTGAATCTCAGTTCAATGCAGCAACATATTCTCCAGTGGACTCCAATGTATCTCAACAGAACTCTCAATCCATATCAGAGAATCAGAGCTCTGATCTTGAAGTAGAGTTTGACGAAGATGAGATCAGACTAAAGCTTCAGGAACTTGAACATGCTTTATTCGATGATGGCGATGAGGTCTTGTTTGATTTGTCAGGAAGCATTAATGATGAGTGGACTGATCACATGAAGAACAACAATGAATGGACTAATCCCATGAAGAATATCTTGCTTCCAAACTCACCAAAAGAGTCATCACCGGAATCAAGCCTCAGTTGTGCTGATAGCAGTAACGGAGAAGCACAGCCCCCAAAACAGTTGCTCTTTGATTGTGCTGAAGCAATATCTGAATATAGCATAGATGAAGCACAATCAATCATAACGGAACTTCGACAGAAGGTAGCAATCCAGGGGGACCCTTCTCAGAGAATTGCAGCCTATCTAGTGGAGGGCCTTGCTGCAACAATACAATCTTCAGGAAAAGGCATCTATAGGGCCCTTAGGTGCAAAGAGACCCCAACTCTATACCAGCTTTCAGCTATGCAGATCCTCTTTGAAGTCTGCCCATGCTTCAGGTTAGGCTTTATGGCTGCGAACTTCGCTATTCTTGAAGCCTGCAAAGGTGAAGAAATAGTGCACATCATTGACTTTGACATCAACCAGGGTAGCCAGTACATAACACTGATACAGTTCCTACGAAATAACATAAATAGGCCACACCATTTGAGGATAACTGGTGTCGATGACCCAGAGTCCGTGCACAGGGCTGTTGGAGGACTGAAGGTTATCGGACAGCGCTTAGAGAAGCTTGCAGAGGACTGTGGGGTATCATTTGAGTTCAGGGCAGTGGGTGCTAATATTGGGGATGTGACACCCGCAATGTTAGATTGCCATCCTGGAGAAACACTCATTGTTAATTTTGCATTCCAGCTGCACCACCTGCCCGATGAAAGTGTTTCCATTGTGAACGAAAGGGACCAGCTCCTCCGTATGGTGAAGGGTCTCCAACCAAAACTCGTGACCTTGGTCGAGCAGGACGCTAATACTAATACTACCCCATTCCTTACAAGGTTGGTTCATAAACAGTTTTACCATATCTGGCACACAAAATTGTCTAAACCAGGGCTATATATATTGCTTAATTTCCCATTTCAGAAACACATATGCATGGAAATGCTGGTTTTGTGAAAGAAATCCTGTCAACTTTAGTATCTGCACTATGCTCTAATATATATGGCATTCCTCATTTAACTTGCATTAATCATTCAACGCTAACAGGTTTCGTGAGGTATACGACTATTACTCAGCACTTTTTGATTCACTTGACGCGACACTTCCAAGGGAAAGCCCAGACAGAATGAATGTGGAGCGACAGTGCCTTGCGAGAGAAATTGTCAACATCTTGGCTTGTGAAGGCCCTGACCGCGTGGAGAGGTAATTCTTAACAGCCACTCCTTCGCTCCTGGTCTCCTGCACGTTGCAAACAACGTTGTTTACATACAAAACCAACTTTGTTATGCTGCAGGTATGAAGTGGCTGGGAAATGGAGAGCCAGGATGTCCATGGCCGGCTTTGTGCCGTCTCCTTTTAACAGCAGTGTGATAGATGGTATAAAATCTCTACTGAAGTCTTACTGCGACAAGTACAAGTTCGAGAAGGTCCATGAGGGGCTTCACTTTGGCTGGGGCGACAAGACTCTCATCGTCTCGTCGGCATGGCAGTAGTCAGTAGAGCTCGAATTGCACCTTAGCACTGCTGCATTTTAGGAGTTCCTGATGCTTGACCGTAAAACAGGGGTTTATGACTATTATTAACCTATCATATATTCATACCTAACTTTAGTGGGTTTGCTAGACAGACTTATTGAGCCACATATGAGGTCTGGCTTATTGTACAAATCTCTCTAGTATTGTTGTGCTGTATTTTTGCCCCCTTGTGGGGTTAGAATGATAATATGTCGACATTGTTTCCTGTATATAACATTTGCATCATCTATACATCTTTGGCGTATGGTTGTGACAATTGAATTGGCAATGTGTACCTGGAGACCACGAGCGTTTCAGTGCTTCGGTGATCATCACTTACATATGAGGTTGTGTGAATTCCACGGTTGGTGCTGGGTTAGTAGTACCTGGACCTGCTCACTTACGAAAGTCCACCTGACCTGTACAGTCTTCTGCAAAGCTCGCATTCAGACATGTGAGTCACCAGCAAGGCTGACTACTCCAAATTCCCCGTTCTTCCACTGTTGATTGGGGAAACGCTTGGACGAAAAGCTGCATTGCATGCAGCAGCCAACTAGTAAGATTGTAGGCCCCGTTTAGAACACTGAACATTATTCCGATCTATCTATTATCTTATTAAAGCAAAGTCAAAATAAGCAACCATATTCACTTTCAAGAGTCAGAAAGTCCCACGTTAATCGGTAGAAAACGAGAAAGATCTACACTGTCGATTATAGTGGGTTCAGATTGTAACGGTCTATATATTAAAAGAAATAGTTCATGTCAAATACAATAAAACTAAAATTTAGAATAAAAATAAAATAAAAATCAGCAATTTGATTTCCACACAAGTTCATAAGTAAAAGAGTACATGTCAAGTACAATAAAATTGATATACAGAATAAATATGAAATACAATTAGTAATTTGATTTCCACACAAATTTCTAAGTAAAATCTGTAGATATATTTTATTCGGGATAAATAACTAAATAAAATTTGGCAATTAGATTTGTATATGAAATCCAACAAAAAAACTGAAATTTGAAATAAAAATAAAATAAAATTAGCAACTTGATTTAGATATAAATTCCAAAAATTACAATTCAGGATTAAAAAAACAATAATTGGCAATTAGATTTGTATACAAAATCCAATAAAAAAATAACTTAAATTTGTAATAAAAATAAAATAAAATCTGCAATTTGAGTTCAATACGATTTCCAAAGTAAAATCCCTAAATAACTATAATTCAGAATAAACATTAAAGAAATAATAACAATTGGATTCGGATACGAATTCCAAGGAAAAAGAATTGAAATTCGGAATAAAAAAATAAAAGAAAAATTACAGTTTGATTTCCATAGGAATTCAAAACTAAAATCCCTAAATAACTAAAATTCAAAATAAATTAAATAAATTAAATAAATTTAGCAATTTGATTTGTATACAAACTCCAATAAAAATAACTAAAATGTTGAATAAAAATAAAAGTTATAACGAGTATGTCACGAATGGTGTCGGAGGATACACAAATAAAGTCACCATTTTTGTTTTCGAGGTCACATGTTTCTATTGTTGCTTCCTATGGAATAAAAATAAAAAATAACTGAAATTTTTAATAAAATAAAGGTTATAACGAGGATGACATGAATGGTATCGGAGAAGTTATAACGAGGATGACATGAATGGTATCGGAGAAGACTACGAAAGAGTGCAATAGCATCGATCTGTCATGCAAGAAGATATTGACCCACAGGGAAGTGAAGAGCCGAGGTAGCGACGACGAAGATGAGGATAATATCATGCTGCTCACCTTTGTCATTCAATGAGGACAATGTCGTGTTGCTCGCCGAAGCCATTGAAGAGAAATTCCAGTGTTGAAGGAGCTAAGGGCCGCGATGATAAGTGGTGAGCGTCAGTGTTGTTGAAAAAGTTAGTGGTCAAATAACCTCAATGATGGGAAAGCCCTAGCAGACAGGAGATGGAGGTTTCCATTGAAGACAAGTTTTGGATGATATGGAGCCATCGTGTAGCTAGGAGAGTGCCATCATTGGTGAGGGGCACGTCGTCATTGGCGATGGCGATGGCGAAAAGATTTTTCATATCGTTAGGTAACGACTAAAGCGGACATGCCAACATCAGTAAAAATTAAAGATTATCGCGATTAGTGAGGAAGCCACAACATTGAGTTGGTCAACGTCAGAGAAGAGGAACGACTGATACGAGAGAAGAGGACGTCGAGCACGTATAACATCATACATGCGTATGTACATGCGTGCATCTGTACGAATAAAAGTGTGGACATACAAAGGTAGAGGGATAAAAAGCTTGGAGTAGAGATGACGCAGTGGTAGAAAATAAGCTTGGGGTCACTAGAGAGAGCGTGATATGTGTCCACAGCTGGGATCGGCAAATGTGTGTCGAAGATGCAACGGTTAGCATTAAGCAATAATTGAGGAGAAATAGAAAATTACTATGTGTTAAAGTATTGCATTGGAAAGAGTAGTAGCTGAGAGGGATCAATAAATATTTGAGCTTACTGTTGGAGGTTCAAGCAAAGAAGATATGACGACAAGAGATAGAAGACACACGGTTCAGTGGGGGCAGTCGTCGTGTGAGGGAAGACAAGTTCAAGGTAAGTCACCCATGGTGCATCGGTGTATTTGTGAGCAATGTACTCTAATACTATGTAAAGTAATAAGATAATTTGCCGCACACATAATCAACATATTACTTAAGATTAAATAAAGGTACATGTACATGCATATAATTTAGAAAAAATAACCAATAGAGTAAGAATAGGGGGCATGCAGCTACATGATTTATGCACGAATGAGAGCGATTAGTTTATAAGAATCCCAAAAATTTATTATGCTCAATGATTTTCTTCCATCAAAGCTCATATTTCAATTATGTTACTTAGGTTGTATTTTCCTTCAAACTTTTATTATCATTTCTAATGTTTATGATATCTTAAAAAACTAAATAACTTACAAGATACGTAAATATATTATCAATCATTTATACAAACTTCGAAAGAAATCTAGCCGCACAAATGAACGGGCCACCCTGCTAGTTATCTTATTAAAGCAAAACAAAAAGAAGCAATCACATTCCCTCTGAAGGGCTAGAAATTCTCACGTTAATCGGCGGAAAAAGAAAAATATTTACACCGTTGATCATGGTGGGTTCAGATTATAGCTATCTAGATTTTTAAAAATAGTCCATGATAAATAAAATAAAAATAGCAATTTGATTTCCATAAAAATTTCTAAGTAAAATCCCTAAATAATTATAATTGGAAATAAAAGTTATCAAAAGTTGGCTATTAGATATGTATATGAAATTCAAAAAATAAATAAATAAAATTATCAATAAGATTTCGACACAAAATTCAATTAAATATAATTCAGAATAGAAATTAAACAAGAATTCACAATTAGATTTGTATACGAAATAAAAAATAAAATATGAATAAAAATAAAATAAATTAGCAATTTGATTTACATAGGAATTCCTAAGTAAAACCCTAACTAAATATAATTTGAAATAAAAAATTAAACAAAATATAGAAATTGCATTATGTGAATTCCAACAAAAAATAACTAAAATTCGAAATAAAAATTAAATAAAATTGGCAGTTTGATTTTGATACGAATTCGAAAGTGAAATCCCTAAATTAATATAATTTGGAATAAATATTAAATAAATTAACAATTGGATTTGTATACAAAATTTAGAAATAATAATTGAAATGTGAAATAAAAGCAATAAAATTAGCAATTTTATTTCCGTATGTATTCCTATGTAAAATCAGTAAATAAATATAATTCAGAATAAAAATTAAACAAAAAATAGCAAGTGTATTTGTATATGAATTGTAACAAAAAAACCAAAAATTAAAATTAGCAATTTGATTTCAATACAGATTCTAAAGTAAAATCCCTAAATAGTTGTAGTTCGGAATAAAAGTTAGCAATTGGATTTATATACGAAGTCCAACAAAAAAAATTGAAATTAGGAATAAAAATAAATTAAAATTTACAATTTGATTTGCATACGATTTCCAAAGTAAAATCCATAAATAAATAAATTTCGAAATAAAATAAATAAAAATTTACAATTTGATTTGCAAATAAACTCCAATATATTATGACTAAAATTTTGAATAAAAATAAAAGTTTTAGCTAGGATGACATGAATGGTGCCGGAGAAGACCATGGAAGAGTGCAATTGCATGATAAATTGACCCACAGAAAAATGAAAAGCCGAGGTGGCATTAGCGGAGATGAGAATAATATCATGCTTCTCACCTTAGTCGTTCGACGAGGGCAATGTTGTGCTGCTCGCCAGAGTAGTTGAAGAGAAAGGTCATAGTAAAAGTTGCGGTCGTGATGATAAGTGGTGAGCATTGGCAATGTTGAAGTAGTCAGTGGTCAATGGAGCTCGATGATGAGGAAGCCCTGGTAGAGAGGAGATAAATCTTTGCATTGAAGATGAGTATGGACAATATGGAGCAATCTGGTAGCTAGGAGTATGCCATCGCTGGTGGGAGGCACAACGTCATCGACGATGGTGAGAATATTCTCTATATCATTAGACAACGACTAAAGCAGACATGTCGACATCAGTGACGATGGGAGGTCACCATGGTTAGTGAGGAAACCATAACGTTTAGTCGACCAACGTCGAAGAAGAGGAGCGACTGGCATAGGAGAAGAGGACATCGAGAACACATAAACATCATGGATTTGTACGAATAGAAGAATAGACGTACAGAAGCAGAGGAGCAAAAAGCTCAGTGTTAATATGGTGAAACTGTAGGGAATTGGCTTGAGGCCACCGGAGAGAGTGTGATGGGTGTCCTCGACAGGGATCGGCGACGGTTGCACATGTATGCATGTTGATATCGCAATGGTCAGCATTAAGCAATAATTAGAGAGAAGTAGAAACTAACTACATGGAAGAGTGCTACATTGAAAGAGGTAGCAGCTAAGAGGGATCGATCAAAAGTTGGGTTTGTTGTTGGAGATTGAAGCAGAAAAGTTTTAACGATGAAAAGAGATAGAATACACATGGTTCAGTTGGGACAGCCGACGCGTGAGGGAAGATAAATTCAAGATAGGTCACCCAAGGTACATCAGTGTATGTGTGAGTAAGGTGCTCTAACACCATGCAAACTAATAAGATAATTTTCCACACACATAATCAACGAAGCGCTTGAAATTAAATATAGGTATATGTGCATGCATACATTTTGGAAAAAGAGTAACTAATGGAGTAAGAATATGAACATGTAGCTACATGATTCATCATGCATGATGGAGAATGATTATGTTTCTAACAACCACAACAACTTATTATGTTTAATGATTTTGTTCCACAAAAACTCATACTTTAATTCCGTTCCTCAAATTGTATTTTTCTTCAAACTTATATTGTCATTTTAAATATTTATGATGTCTTAAAAAAACTAAATAGCCTACAAGATAAGTAAATATATTTTGACGCATATAAGTTATATCATTTGATACTATAAACTTTGAAACAAATCGACCCGTGCAAATGTGTGGGCCACCCGTATAAACTAAGATAACTGTTCCCTGTACTCGTCGTCTCGTGGAGTACAAGAGAAACCAAGAGCTTGCAAACTGTGAAACAACCAAGGCAAAAAGGGAAGCCGCGGCGTACCGTGCCCAAGGTAGTTAGAATCGCGATCCTACTCTTAGAGTCATATGATTCTACGAACCCACGACAGCCTGTTGATCCAAATCGCACCGTGAATCAGAATCAGGTAGAATCATGCTAGAGTCGCGATCCAAAGAGTAGAATTGCGTAGAATCGTATAGAATCGCATAGTAGAATCGTGGTAGAGTCGTTTGGGCAAAAAATTACAATTATTTTTTATTTTTTTAGAGGCCAGGGTTTGCTGATATTTTGTTTTAGAGCAAAATTTATTGATATCAATTTTTGAGAATGAAATTATAAACAAACAAGGAGCATGCAAAATATTATATCAGTGTGGTAATGCTAGTACAAATATCTACATTATGACATGAGAAATCTTGAGCTTGATAATGATAAGCTATTTTTATTTCTGAAGTATGTCTAACTGCTTTTAAGGAACATGCAAGTGTTGCAATTAGATATTGATTTACAAAAGTTGTGAACATTTCTCATGTAATTGTAGTAACTAGTCATGGTCATTGGCGGTTCTCGTGTAGTTCAGAACTATATCACTCATCATGTCAGTACCATTATGCTTTTCTGTTGTGCGATAAAAAGTGCTTTGTCCCCTTTTTCGATTATGAGTAAGTGGTAAACCATATAAGAATAATACAAACTTATAGTATAGATGTTAAATATGTGTATTTTTACAATTCCGTAGAATCGCCGATTCTACGATTCGATAATACGATTCGATCCTACCGGAGGCAAATATATCCAACTTAGGATCTCGACTCTGACTACCTAGACCGTGCCTGCTTGAGAACATGGGATGGGTCATTCCATGATCTCCACATGCATGTCGCAGCCCAATTGTGCCTGGTTAGCACGTATGTCTCCCGCCTCCTTCAAGGCCGAGCCCATTATGCTCGACTCTATTGCAACCATGGGGAAAGGCTACGTCGCAGCCAGGAGTGTCCAGGCCGAGCGGCCACCGTTCCATGCGTGCAATCACGATCGATTTAACAGTCCAAACCAGGGTTTTGCTTACCGGTTTAAATTTTTTATTGGGTACCATAGGACTAGTTTGGCCGATTTTTAGAATGTTTTGGTTGATTTCGGGCAAAATTTTGAAACTAAATTTTGATTTTTTTGTTAAAAAATTAGCTAAAAATTGGTGAAAATCGTAAAGTTAATAATGCTCATCGATGTAGGCTCAGTCCATGAATCGCACATGACCGTAACACCATATACACCCCATCTTCCTTGAATTTCTCCACATAACCTTGCATTTCCTCAAAGCTGCCTTGCAAATATGGTCCATCGATATCTAGACCTTTAGAAATTTGCACCCCTTTGCCAAGTTGCTGAGTTAGCTTCATCGCTTCTTGAAAGTATAAGCAGTCAACTTTCCTACCAAGGATGTTGTTCGCATGAAACCACTTTGCCCAAAATTTCCCCAAGTCCTGCTTTAGTCTTCGTGCTCAACACTGTGTCCACCCGAGTTTGCACAAGATATTTGTTACGTGCTATATCTGAATCAAAGGCTTTACCAATAGACTTTGCATTGCGAAACAATGTATGAATCCTGCTACTGCTAGCACTAATACCAGCATTGCTACCACTCCCACTGACACGTCCGCCACTACCACTCCCACATCCATGCTCATATATCCAACCACTACATTCCACACTATCCTGAAAGTGAAGGTCTCTCAATGACGCATTGATAACCATCTGTTCATGTAAATCTTCATCGCTGGGCACAACAATTGGTGATTTCATCTATCCAAAAATTGATATTTTGATTCTAAGCTTCTGCTCGTATGCTTGTCTCCTCCTTTGCTTTCATGTCCGGTTAGACTTGTTCATTGCATTGTGAACCTCCTACGACATTTGATGGCAAGATTTTACATTGCCTGATATACCCACTAGATGTTGCCTAAGTCGGGTTGCACCTCCTCCTCCGACTGTTGTTAAGCAATATTTGCACTTGAAGCCAGGCCCTACTGTCTCCCCATGGCTCCAAACATAATCAATGCCTTCTACCATTCCAAAATTGCAAGAAAAAACAAGCATGCATATTCACAAAAGAATGTATGTAATTTAGCTCATGCAGGAGAAATGTAATAATTGAGAAAATTGAGTATTTGCCACTCTAAAGATTGGCCTTCTAGCACTTGCCACTCCAAATATTATAATATAGCAGTATGAAGATACAAGCTGGTCGTAGACTGGTCGAAAATAACCAACAACATGAGTGTCTAATAGAAGATCTTACATAAACATAGTGTTGAATCTTTACATATATTTTTGTTATAGATCATGGCACCTACTACTTCTTTTGCGCCTACCTTTAGTTTGCGATCTATTCTTGAGAAAGAAAAGTTGAGTGGAACAAATTTCATTGACTGGTTTCAAAATTTAAGAATTGTTCTCACACAAGAAAAGGAGGAATATGTTCTAGAGGGTCTCTATCCCGAGGAACCGAATGTTGATGATACTCGTACTGAAAAGAATACTTACGAGAAGCATTGCAATGACGCAGTCGTCTGCATTGTCTTATGGTTGCTACCATGAACTCTGAGCTTTAGAAGTAATATGAGACCACAGATGCTTACAATACGATTGTAGGTCTGAAAGATATGTTTCAGGATTAAGCTGTAACACCCTGACCCAAAATCGGCTCAATGCCCAGCCCACCATGGGGCGGACCCGCACACACATAGCACATCACTTATACTTTCGTCATCGCTTCGTGTAAAAGGGTTAACCCGGAGGTGCTACGTTTGGATCCAACAGGCATTATATACTACTACAACTCACTTGAGACAAGCAATGTGGGACTAATCTCACCACATAACTCCTCATGGGCTACATGGGCCACGGTATGAGCAGGCCGGGGTATTACACTCACCCCCTTAAGGGCTGACGCCCTGGCAAAGATACCGCCCACGCTGCAAATTCCCGTAACCACCCCTCAGACACGTCCAAGCGTCCAGTCTCGCACACATGCCATGCCATGTGTCCACTCTGGGCCCATATGTGCCATGTGCCATATGCTCGCTCCCCTGTCCCACATGCGCCCGTGCAGCGAAGGTTGATGCTCTGATACCATCTGTAACACCCTGACCCAAAATCGGCTCAATGCCCAGCCCACCGTGGGGCGGACCCACACACACATAGCACCTCACTTACACTTTCGTCCTCGCTTCGTGTAAAAGGGTTAACCCGGAGGTGCTACGTTTGGATCCAACAGGCATTATATACTACTACAACTCACTTGAGACAAGCAATGTGGGACTAATCCCACCACACAACTCCTCATGGGCTACATGGGCCACGCTATGAGCAGGCCGGGGTATTACATAAGCAAGGGCAGAGAGGTACAATACCTCTAAGGCATTATTTTCTTGAAGGTAACTCGGTCATTCTTCATGTGATCAAGATGATTGGTCACATTAAGAGCTTGGAAAAGCTTGGTTTTCCCCTTAGCCAAGAGTTGGCTACTGATGTGATTCTCCAATTGCTCCCTATGAGTTTTGAGCCAGTCATATTGAATTTTCATATGAATGGCATGGAGAAGTCAATAACTGAGTTGCATAGCATGCTAAAAGGTGCTGAGGAGAGCATCAAGAAAAGTTCTAATCATGTGATATTGGTTCAAAAGACTACTAGATTCAAGAAGAAGAGTAAGTCGGGAAAGGGAAAAGGCAAAGGAAATACTCAAGATGAGATCGAGAGTCTCAAAGCTAAGCTTAAGAAGCTCAAGATGGGTCCTAAACCTGAATCAGAATGTTACCATTGTCATGAGATTGGGCATTAGAAGAAAAATTACAAGAAGTACTTAGCAGAAATGAAAAAGAACAAAGGAAGTAAGACTTCCAGTTTATGTATAAATGTTATAGAAATTAATCTAGCCACTTCTCCGATCAGTTCTTGGGTATTTGATACTGGATCGGTTACTCATATTTGCAACTCGATGCAGGGACTGATAAGGAGTAGAAGTTTGGCAAGAGGAGATGTTGATCTTCGTGTGGGCAATGGAGCAAGAGTTGCTGCGTTAGCTATCGACACTTTATCATTAGCTTTACCCTTAGGATTAGTTATAGAATTAAATAATTGTTATTTTGTTCTAGCCTTAAGCAAAAATATTATTTCTACTTCTTGTTTAGGAGCAGAAGGTTATGAGTTCATAATAAATAACAATTATTGTTCAATTTATTTTGAAGATATGCTTTATGGCTGTGCACAATTGGTGAATTGATTGTATATTTTAAATCTTAAGGATATGTCTATCCATAACATAAATGCTAAGAGACTTCAACCTAATGATTTGAATACTACTTTTATTTGGCATTATCGTTTAGGTCATATAAATGAGAAGCGCGTGATGATGCTCCATAAAGATGGTCTTTTAAACTCATTTGATTTTGAATCATTTGAAACATGTGAATCTTGTTTACATGGCAACATGACAAAAGCACCTTTCATGACCAGAGGTAAGAGGGCGAGTGACTTACTGGTCGTAATACATTCGGATGTATGCGGACCAATGAGCACTTCGGCCAGAGGTGGTTTTCGGTACTTTATAACTTTTACTGATGATTTCAGCAGATATGGTTATGTCTATTTGATGAGACACAAGTCGGAATCCTTTGAAAAATTCAAAGAATTTCAGTATGAAGTTCCAATGCTTGAATCTGTTAAAACTTCATTAAGAAATAGTTTCTCAATGAAAGATTTAGGAGATGCAGCATATATCTTGGGCATAAGGATCTATATAGATAGATCTAAAAGGCTAATTGGATTAAGCCAGGATATGTACATAGGCAAGGTATTGAAGCGGTTCAACATGCAAGATTTCAAGAAAGGTTTCTTGCCCATGGCACATGGCATTAATCTTAGCAAGAGTCAGTGTCCTACGACCACGGATGAGCGAGAAAAAAATGAGTAGAATTCCATATGCTTCGGCTATTGGATCTATCATGTATGCTATGCTATGTACACGACCAGATGTGTTGTATGTGTTACGAGTATATATCAGTCGGATCCAAGTAAAGGTCACTGGATAGCAGTCAAGAATATACATAAGTACTTGAGAAGGACTAATGATGCATTTCTTGTGTATGGTGGTGAGAAAGAGCCAGTCGTAAATGGTTATACCGATGCTAGCTTCCAAACCGACAAAGATGATTTCAAATCGCAGTCTGGGTTTGTGTTTTGTCTTAATGGGGGAGCAGTGATCTGGAAAAGTTCCAAGCATGGAACGGTTGTTGATTCTACAACAGAGGCTGAGTACATTATAGCTTCGCAAGCTGTAAAAGAGGTTGTATGGATTAGAAAGTTCATTAATGAACCGAGTGTGGTTGCTAGTGCTTCTAGTCCAATAGATCTCTATTGTGGTAATAGTGGAGCGATTGTACAAGCTAAGGTTCCTAGATCGCATCAAAAGTCCAAGCATATACTTCGACGATATCACATTATTCGTGAGATCGTTGAGAGAGGTGATGTGAATATATGCAAAGTGCACATGGATTTGAATATTGCTGATCCGTTGACAAAGTCTCTCCCGTAACCTAAGCATGAGGTGCACACAAGAGTTATGGATATTTTATACCTATTTGATTGACTCTAGTGCAAGTGAGAGACTGTTGACGATATGCCCTAGAGGCAATCATAGAGATGATTGTATCACGTCTATATTTATGAGTTATTGAATAAATGTTATTCTGTTCCTTGAATGAATCATCATTGATAAACATTAACATGTATGTGGCTTGTTGGTGAAGTTCTTTAACTTATATGATGTCATTCTAAATGTATCTCTGGTCGAATGTCATTGGTTGGAACACTAGTGACTCTATCGACCAGCACATGTATTGATTGATGACCATATTTCACCGGTCATGGATATATGGATATTGTGGATATCATGGGGATATGCTCATGATCTTAGAATGATGTTACAATTGGCAATGGTGTTAAAGGTTTGTCGAATCACGCATTTTCGGCAAAGTTTCAGTTCTGTCAGGTCATAGGCGGTCTGACCGGCTAGGGCGGCGGTCTGACCGGCCAGTGGCGGTCTGACCGGCCACTCCTGGCGGCCAGATCGGTCAGGGGCGGTCCGACCGGCCATAGGCGGAGGTCAGACCGGCCAATACAAAATGTTAAGTTTTGAGCTGGACCAAAAATAGAGGGTGTAGGCAAGAGAGGGGATTCTAATGCACATGGTCTCATAATTTTTGGAGTCTCTAGTCACAAGTTCTATTCGTTTAAAATTTTCAGAGAGCTTTCGGATTTCAAGGTATGAATTTTGGCTAAGTCCCTGCTGGGCGGTCAGACTGGCCAGAGGGCGGTCATACCGGCCAGAGGGTGGTCAGACCGGCCATTGTATGGCCGTCTGACCGTTTTCACTTGTATCATCAGCCCTTGTAGCGGCGATGTTTGTTTGTTGAGTCAAGTTCATGAGTTTCAGTGCATATGTGTTGCATGATGCATGTTTTCACTAACGTGGGTCAAGTTGCGAAGAACTTGTTCCCGGAATCGATTTCTTGTTCTATTGTTGTGCAGGTTGCTTGGAGATCAATGACGGTCAACGGCGAGGAAGATCTGGACTAGGCTTGAGAGCTGAGGTTCAGAACGATCAATGGTGCTAGGTGAAGTCATTGGATTCGAGCGTTGCGCAAAATGGACAAGGATGACCGAACGGGAAGTTCGGTGCGACGGGTTGCATCAAGCGGCACGGGGCTCGTTACAAGTGCCATGGTGGTTTCGGTGGGAGCCGGATGGGAGAGACTTACCGACATGATGAGAGCCGTTGATCAACCTATACGTGGCGAAGTATGGAACTGCTTCATGAAGATTGGACTCAGTCTTTGGAGAAGGATCGAGAAGGGGTATTTAGTAATATCACTAAAATACCGCCTTGATTGTTTTTGGCTAAACTGTTGGGATACGCGGCAATGCTACGATAGCATAAACAAAAATTTACCGTGCAACCAAGGAACCACCGCAAGTAATAGATCACGAGATTACCGCTAGACGCGTTGACTCGTAGCGGAAGTTGAGTCGTTGTAGCGAGTTGATGCAGTTGTAGTCGTACTCACGACGTGTCTCCTCCTTCGAGTAGTCGTACTCGGAGCGCGTCTGCTTCTTCAAGTGGTCGTACCCACCACGTGACTTCTTTCCCGACTCCGGTGATCAACACAAGTCGCGGATCGTCCTAGTGCTGATGCTTCGCAACAACACCTCCGAGATATCCACACGTACGGGGCAAGATCACCACGCACTAGAGTGCTAGCTCTGGCAGCGTAGTAAAGAAGGCGTGGCTATTAGGGTTTCAGGAGTTCTTCCAAAGATCATCCTCATCTCCTTTACCCCCATGCCATCGCCCCTCTTTATATAGGCATCCATGATGGGTCTCGTACCTGAGGCCTATTAGGAACTCGTGGCCTATACGAGTTTGGATCACCATCCAAAACAGATCCTTACCCTTTAAGTGTGCGACTCCACAGGTTCACGTGTAATCGGTTATGACTCGGAAACTCTTTTCCGATCACTAGTCGTTAGCGGTACCTAGCAGCACATAACGATTCTCAAAGACACATAGAATAAATCGGATGAACCTTGATGTAATATGGTCTATGATCAGGTCCTCATCACTTATGACCAGTTCGTATCTCTATACGACCAGGTTGTAATTGGTCACACACTATTCAGAACTCCTTACGACTGTGTTCTTACCATTCAGGATTACGCTTGACCAGCCACGACCAAAGACGTATCTCCATACGACTAGTCCGTAACTGATCAAACTAAGCGACCTACTCATGCATTCTCCCTTTGCCTCACGATGTCTGGTTGAACTCTAGGTGAGATGATGTGTCATCCATGGACTGTTCAATACTTTCTCGATCGAGTGTCGGATAACATCATGTGGTCGACACTTCGACCACTAGTAGCATGGCCATGCACTTTCTTTATCCGATCACCACAAGGGGCCCAGAGACATCTCTCCTGTTATGTTAGGAGGGGCAAATCCCATCTCGACCAGTCACATCCCTCCGCATATTTCATAGCATCCCCGAAAGCTACATTTATAACTACCCAGTTACAGAGTAGCGTTTGGCAACCCCTAAGAGTGCTATTACACATGTAGGAAACCATGCTGATCTTAGGTCTAAGGATTATACATCATCATTACTTGAGACCAACTAATGACACAAAGATTCATAACAATCTCAATAGTATCTCAATGATGGGTCTATCCAACACCATGTTCTCTAACATGTGCTCACATTATTGATTCGATATTCCATATGCATGACCGTGAAACAAGGTCATCAATCAATACATGTGTTAGTCATAGAGTCACCGTGTTCACCAAAGGACCTCCGACTGAGGATACATTTAGAATGACATCATATAAGTTAAAGAATTCCACCAACAAGTCACGTACTTATTGATCTATAACAAATGATTCATTCAAGGAACATGATAACATATTATCAAAATCATGAACATAATAAAATATCATCATCTCTATGATTGCCTCTAGGGCATATTTCCAACATAAACCGCGGCGCAAGACGATGCAAGGAGAAGCGGTTTAGGTCAAAAGAAGATGAAGACGACGCTTTAAAATACGTGCGTGAGTTAAACCCGTTTGTGTGTGGGCTTAACGGGTGCCTAATAGGAAACTCTTCTAGAAGGTTAGCCTCCACTATAAATATGGGAGGGTGCTGTGCACCTCCTTAATCTTTTTACTTATTTTGAAACCCTAGTTTTGTTTTTGAGATTAGGGAGTGGAGAGGTTAGGATTCTTGAAGAGAGTATTGATTGTGTGCTCATGTATTGAGTTTTATCCTCCATGTTGTAGTGGCTGTAAAGCAGCAACAATCACAAATCAATCTATGCATGTTTTCTTTAGATGAGTCTCTTTTCGTTCTTACTCTCTATTTTGTGATTTTGGAGCTGTCTTTGATTCTCAAGTTTTCGTTTGGTTTCTATCCCCAATCTTGCTTGCTGTGACATGTGGGAACTCATCTAGGATCATCTTGATCATCTCTAACCCATGAGCAAGTTTTTTGATCTAGTTTTCGTTTTGACTCAGTTTTGAACCATCCTTCACTCAAACGGAAAAAGATCGGAACTTTGCCAAGGATCTTCATGATCTTTGATTGTAATAGGTTCTTGACATCCTAGAGAAGGTGTGTTCCAATTTTCATCGAGTTTGGACTTGTAAATCAAAAGTTAGACCTATTTGCAACTTCATTTTTCGGGTTGATTTTACTCTTCCTCAGGCTGGAGGTCAGACCGCCCATCTGAGAGGTCAGACCGCCCCATGTAAAAGTTGACCCACCAATCTGAGAGGTCCCATCTTATGGCAGATTGAGTTTTTATGGTTTTTAGTTGTTTTGCTTCAGGGCTTTGATTGGATTCAATACAAGTCTTCCGCTATGCTTGTATATTGATCTTCATAGCTCTCATAGCTATTGGAGTAAAAATCGTGTTGAATATGATCTTGGTGAAAAAGAGATCGTGCTCCTATTCACCCCCCCTCTAGTCGTCGTTTCGGTCCAACAGATATCAAATCAATAATGTGAACACATGTTAGAGAATATGGTGTTAGATTGACTCACCTTGAGACACTGCTGAGATTGTTATGATTTCATGTATCATCGCTGGTCTCAAGCAATGATGATGTATAATCCTTAGACTGAGATCAGCATGGTTTTTTACATGTGTAAGAGTACACTTTGGGGTTACCAAACACTACACCGTAACTGGGTACTTATAAAGGTAGCTTTCAGGTATGCTATGAAATATGCGGAGGAATATGACTGGTCAAACTTGGGATTTGCCCCTCCTAACATAACAAGAGAGATATCTCTGGGCCACTCGATGTGGTTGGATAAAGAAAGTGCATGGTCACGCCACTAGTGGTCGAAGAGTTCGACCACGTGAAGTTGTCCAACACTTGATTGAGAAAGTATTGAATAATCCATTGAGGATATAATATCCCACCTGGAGTTCAACCAGATATCGTGAGGCAAGGAGAGAATGCACAAGCAGGTTGTTTAGTTCGATCATATACGGACTAGTCGTTGGAGACAGGAGCTAGTCATAGACTGGTCAAATATAATCATTGAGTGGTTGAAACCTAGTTGTAAGGAATTATGAACCGTTCAAGACTATGTATGATCTAGTCGTATAGAGATATGAGCTAGTCGTTAGTGAAAAGGACCTAGTCATAGATCATATTGCATTAATGTTCATTTGGTATTATTTGTGTGTACAAGAATCATTATATCCTGCTAGGAACCGCTAACAACTCGTAATCGGAAAAGGTTTTCGAGTCACAACCGACTACGCATGAACCTAACGGGTCACACACTAAACGGGTTGGAACAAACGTGTTCGGATAGGATCCACCATAAACTCTTTATAAGGAGATGCATGAGGTTGTTGAGAGGGGACATGAGATAGACGTGACGTGAGTTGCTCCACCGAAACCCTAACAACCATGTTTCCAAGAGCTCTATCGTGCGAGTTGGTGCTAGTACACCGGCGTACGGTGTTCCTTTCCTGGACATGTGGATATCGTGGAGGCACTACTGTGGTTGCTGTTGCGCTTGAGGACGGTCCACGACCTTGTTGAGGAACTCGATTAGTTGCTGGAGGAGACGATAGCCACCAAAGACGATCAACTTCGACCACTTCACCGACGCGCTCTACGTTGGATCAGGTTGCTCTAACTCTTCTTCCTTTGCACTGCGCGTCTGGTGGTAACGATCTATGATCTCTTGCTTGCATGACATCCTGGTTTATGTGGTAGAATTTTTGAATTGCCAGCTAGCGTAGCCTACCTGTATCCCTTTAAAGCTGCCATCATCTCTTGCGATTATGGGTTGTTTTATTTTGCAACTTCCAATTTCTTGATTTGATTTGTAACATTTTGTTACTTTTGCATGTTGGTTTATAGGAGCAACCCCTAAGCTGGTGCTTCAAATGATGAATATTAGGGGGCTAAGCATTGCTCATGTAAAAAGCCACTTGCAGGTAAATGATACTATAAGTATAATTAATTGGCCTAGTTCCGAATGACCTATATTCTTTGTGGCCTCATAGTACTAGTAGTTTCTCAATTCCATTCACATCGATCGTCACAGGTGCTGAACTAACATATTCTTTCTGATCCATTTCCCTTCTCATATGTATAGAAGCAAGAAGTTAGACCACGATAGTCGCCAGATCAGGGGTGCCATGGCCCTTCAACGAAATTCACATAAGTGGAACAAAACAATTAACATGCACCAAATCATGATCACAACCATCCCAAATCATGCAAATTTTCTTACCCACGTTTGTTGTCACTGATGCCAACTAGTTGTCCGTGGTCATATCACCGTCGCGCCCGACACTATTCCCCACCACTCTGGCCTCCATGCGCTGTTGTGAGAATGTCAACCCTTCCTTAGTCGTACCATCACCGCGCCCACCGCCGCCTCCTTGCCACGCGCCCGCCGCCTCCATGCGTCGTTGTGATGAGGCAGGTGCCAAGGAGGAACTCGGGAGCTTGGGTCTAGGGGAGGAGCAGAAGAAGAACCTTGGGATGGGTCGCCGACTTGCCGCTAGCCAGAGAAGTTGCCAGAAACCTCCATGCGCCGCCGAAGAAGAAGACTGGAGAGCATCAGAGGAGGAACATAGAGGTTTTTTCCACTAAACCGCCTGTGATAGTTCCTTCTATAGTTAAAAATTATTTTATTTTTCGGCTAACCCCAGGAGTAAATATGTATGACTTGTTTTTCACTGGACAATAATGTCGTCATGTCGTTATGCCGAGACCGTTTACATAAAATACGGTAAGATAAACACGTTATTCAGTAAACATGTTCAACATAGACAGTAACTTCAACACCAAACTGGATTTTTTTAATCATTTTATGTAAGCCCGTCGCTTCTTACAAAATATTTAAAAAAGGTAGAAATAAAAAAGATCAAGTTTTTCTAGTGACCCAAGTAGTCTTCTATCTCTGTTTTCAAAACTTCGTAGGCGACATCGTCGGCATCAAACAGTTTGGGATCAGTGAACGAAGCCTGAAATGCGTCCACCCGCTGATGCGCCCGTTCGAGAGTTGCCCAAAGACACTCCGACTGAAGAATCAAGTCGAATTGTGTCCATAGGCTCTTTTCTCTTGCTCGAGGGGTCTCGGCTTGGTAGACTCGGCCGCCCGCCGCCTCGATGTAGTAGTCGAAGTGACAGTAATCCTCCTGGAGACGTGCAACGTCATTCTGGAGGACTAAGTCGATGGCGAGGTTAGCTCATCGAAAGCTGGAGATGACCTGGAAGACGCGGTAGAGTAGGACGTCCAGACGGTGGAACATTGCCGACACGTGCCTCGGCATAACGTCCGCTGGAGGAGGGAGGACAGCGCAGTGCCCCTCCACAGCATCCGCCAGCGTACGGCCGAAGAGATGCTCGTACAAAATAGCCAGGTAGGCCATCAACGCCGGTGTTAGGGGAGAAGGGTAGGGAGCTATTTTTTTTAACTCTATTGGTTTTTAATGGAGGGTACGAAAGAGAGTAAAGCGATGTGGGGATTCATCTTCGGTAGCGAATGATCATTTTTATAAAACACAAAATAAATTCAGCACGTGAGACGAAGAGACACATCGGAGAGCCGAAGTGGCATTGAGCGTTAAAGATATACATATCATACACTTCCAACCACAAACCGTTTGTGATACTTATAACAATGACGTTTCGGATTAAAAATCACAGACGGTGCTTGTTAAGAACCGTCTATGAATTATCACAGATGGTTCGGATTAAAAACCGTCTGTGACGTCTGCAATTAGCACAGACGATGCTTGTCTAGAACCGTCTGTAAATTATCACAGATGGTGCGGATTAAAAACCGTATGTGACGTCTGTAATTATCACAGACGGTGCTTGTTAAGAACCGTCTGTGAATTATCACAGACGGTTCTTATTAAAAACGGTAATTGATAATTACGTATCATAGATGGCTCTAGCCATCGCTAGTAGTATAGACGGTCACGCTTGTAAAACCGTATGTGATAATTACAACACTGAGGACTCTATGGAACCGTCTGTGATGAGGTGTCCAGTATAGCCTTCTCTCGTATTAGTGTTTTGATCTGTCGCTAATGGGAAGAAGGGCATGGATGAGTTGTGTTGTGAATGTGACTAGGGCAAAGATTTGCTGGAGGCCAAATGGGCTTATTTGGGCCGGGCTCATTTCAAAATAGGCTAAAATTTCTTAATCCGGTTTGTACTTCTACAAGGGGTCCGGTTTGCCCGATAGAACCGATTTTCGGATAAAAATCGGCTAGTTACCCAACTCTGGCCCGAACAACAACCGCACGGAGCAGAAGCAGATCAGAAGAAAACCGGCCGAGCACACAACCAAAACTTCTTCGTCTCAAAAAAAAAAGGGAAGCTATTGCCTCTTAATTTTTTTCTTTTTTTTTTTAAAAAAAAACTTGTCGCCTCTACATTGCACTGAAATGTCACTATGTCAGCATGCCATTGCTTATCTTGGGCATTGGATCGGAAACAGTGGCTGAGATCAACAGAGGGTACTTTGGCAAAATCATTATTTTAAAAAAAAAACTCAGTGCAGGACGGCAGTATTGCTGACACACTCGTATGCATTCAGGTACAAGGTTACATTACATCTGGAACAGTAGCAAAGTAGAGAAAAACACAAATCTCACCCAAGAGAAAACGATGAAGAAGAGAACACACAGGCAGGCAGGCAGCTAATCTAACAGACTAACAAGCTTGCTATAGTAAGCGGATTCCATGCATGAGGTATACACACACTTCTCTACTTTCCTTGTCTTGCATATATATATATATGGCTAGCTCATCGATCTACACTTGGCTGCCCATCTTGTCGGCCGTCGACTCCCGGGCGCCGTCGGTGGCGACCCTGTTGCTGCTCTTCGCGTCGTCCATCTCCACGTCGCCACCCTGCTTGCCCCCGGCGCCGCCCTTGTTGTTCCGGTAGATGGCGTACAGGATCAGCTGCACGGCGCCGAGGAAGCTCCCGCACCCGTTGGGGATCTGCCAAAAGCCAAGATCAATCGTACGTATAGATTATAATCAGTTGATCACTAAGCACGCGCATCTTGTTATTATGCTATACGATTCCACCTGCGTTTACAGAGGGCACGCATAAAAGGCGACGGCTATACGCGAGCGCATGGGCGCTGCCTCGCCTCTTCGGCACCGTCCATTTACTCGAGCACGTTGCGTGCGCAGCCTGCAATGCATGTGGCATCGTGGCTGCAGGCCTGGCCGGCCGCCAACTTTACGCACGCATCGCACATTTGCACCCGGCCGGCTCGAACGAGCATGTACCGGCAACAGCGCATCTAGCAATTAATATACGGCCGAGACAACCATACGGCAACTAACGCGCGCAGAAAAGCCTGAAATTAACTCCGGTAATTAATTACTGCAAAACATGATCGAAATATTAAGGAAAACGACAGTGACAGCTTTTTCTTTTGTACATTACATACATGTCGCGATCGAGGTATGAGAGGAGGGAAAACATCGATCACGGCGCGCAGGCTCTTGAAATTTCAGCTGTCAACTGTACATGTACTTACCGTGACGAAGAGGTCGCGGCCGAGCAAGCCGTAGACGAACCAGGAGGTGCCGCACAGGAACACCGCCAGCGACAGCAAGAACGGCATGTACTCCACGCTCTTCGTCTTAATCACCAGCCTCTGCATGCAAGAATCAGTCAATCAATCACCAAATTAGTATCAGCTAGTAACATGTACAGATCTCACATCAAACCAAGCTACCACTGATGAAAAGCTAGCTATAGCCAACCCGCACGAAGATTAAAGCAAGCAATGGATCGTTAAACTTGTACATATATGCACGTACCATGATGGAGAGGGGCGAGGCGTACATGCAGATGGAGAAGACGGTCATGGCGAGGCCGCAGAAGAGCTTGCGGCCCTGGCCGTGCAGGGCGAGCATCGAGACGAGCGCCACGAGCGCGAACACCGCCGCGACGGCCGACGCGAGGCCGAGCGCCCGCAGCCTCGTCTTCTTGCTCGACGCGAAGAGCAGGAAGATCACCACGTACACCGTCTCGATCGCCGCACCCGCGCCGTTGATCGTCGACACCAGGATGTTGTTCGGGGACACGAACGGCAGACCGTACCTTCAAAATTAACCAAGCACGATTAATCATACTAGCTGTCCGTTCCAGGGCAGGCAACAAACCACTATACTAGCTGTTTCATAAATTCTACTACCATTTGATGTAAAGATTCCTATGAGATCTCTACATTCTAAACAGCTCTATATATCAAATTAACTACTTCATTCGTTAATCAGTATGTTTAGCGTATGTTCGACGACCGCTTTCTTCCAGAAATGTATGGAAGGCTGCCATCTGTAGTGTAACTCATATATTTTTTTTCCCTGAAAAATCTGAGAAGTTTACCATGCGGAGAGGAGGCAGTTGAGTAGCGTCATGTTGTAGGGCACCCCGGAGAAGTCCTCTGTTGATTTCCTCCGGATGATCCTCCAGAAGGTAGGCCTGTGGAAAATATTTACTTTCACAAATTAATTAGATGCTGGAAGCAGAACGTACGCCTATTATATTTACTAAGACTGTTGCAAACAGCAGCAGCAAAAAATTGCAACGTGTTTTCCCCGAAAAGGAATAAAATATACAAAGAAAAGGGCTTGTGTGGAATTGAAGGTGGCAATATGTGCAGGTGGATGCCGGAAGTTTCTAGTTTAAATTACTAGAATAAATGAAGTAAAATAAGAGATGCACGGACCCCCAAATTCTAGCACTTCTTAGAACTACGTCCATGGTTGTGCATGTCATTCGTGTGGGTTTATGTATTTGGAATATGAAATTTTGCTTCAGAAATGATATGTTTCCTGAATTCACTGAATTAAGTCAACATACAGAGGAAAAGAGTAATAAAAACACTTTGCTTTCTTTTCACCTCCATTTTTAACCCTCTCTTGTAACTAACATCAATTGATCCCCCTCGCCAAAAAAAAAAAGATCCAAAAGAGATGGCCGGTGATACATCAGAGATACTTACACTGGGGATAGGAAGAGAAAGAGAGCAATTATATTGCCTGAAATAACAAAACCAAACAGTAAGTTGAAGGAACCTAACAAGAACAACCACTAATTATAACGAACAAAAAAGTACAAGATAAAGAAACCTGTTACTGCCATACAAATGAAGAGCAATTACACTCACCAGAAATTCCAAACAAGAACTTCGCCACATCCTCCATATCTTACTCCTAATTTCTTGCACCTACGAACTTAGCTTCACCTTCAACGAACCCAAACAAGGTGAAAGGGCAGGCTCCAAAGCTCTCTTCTTCTGAACAGGAGATGCTAGTGTGCACGTGTTCGACGGATCAACAAGAAGCACAACTAAATGACAATGTGATGTGTGTGGATGGAGGATACATGGACCGTTGCATGTATATATATATATATAGGAAGAATTGGAGGGAGAGAGGAGGTAGCTTTGGGGTCAGGGGAGACGTGGTGCCTATTGATTACGTTCTTATCTTGACCTCCCTGAAAATGAGTGCCCCTGTAACGTGGAGGGCCGGGACAGTAAACGGTAATATTGTTTCCAGCACTATCATACGTGAAGGTTCTTATTTTGTCACCAGTCACCACACAAGTCTAAATTTGAGAATTTCACATCGCCATCATCTGCCACTGTGAGACCTTAAATTTGAAATTTAGAATTTTTGTGTTCACAGCACTAGTTCATAGATCAATAGTTAGTAATCACAGTTACATCATTAGATATCAATCACATATCAAGAAATGCAAAGCTATTGCATAATAATAAAAAAAGCATAAATATACCTTATGCGCTTATCTTCGTAATGGCCAACTGTGCCAAATACCTTTAAAGAATCAACAGCAGAAGCAGAATAAAATACACCATGTGGAACTCTCACGATGTACCCACAAGCAATCGACTAGAACCCCCAACTTAGTTTTTGGCCTTCTTGATCTTCAGTCTTGCACAATACTCTTAAGTGCCCACATAACCTTCTTCTTGGATGCTTACTGACTAAAATAATATATTAAGCGAGCATGAGTATACAACCGTACTCGCGAGTCAACACACAGAATGTAATTATATTATAGATGCAAGACCAATCAAAGAAAGGTTCATAGTTCTTTTGGTTTGCATAAAGCTAAGTTTAAATTATTATATTTAGTAAGCAAGACCTAAGACCTAGCATTTTCAACTAACACAAGTTTTATCAAATTGAGTTTTGTTGTAAAATACTAGTAGATGCTCCAACCTCCTATACCATTAAGTGGCTCCAACCACCCAATACTCGAGTTACATCTCGTACTTATCACTGGTTCTCAACCAGACCATTTCAACTCACTAGGCTCCAATCCAACATTTTCAATCACTGGTTCTCATTCCACTCACAAATTATTTTATAAAAATGAAAGCTACTTCAAGCAAGTTCTCGACACCGCTCATAACCGTGAGCACGGCTATCCAGAGAATTTCTTACTCTGCAGAGTTTGTACACTTTACCTATAAGAGATCATCATCTTATAATGTCCTTGACACACTTTCATAGGTGTGCGATTGTGGATATCGTGAGGATATGTGCACGATCTCAGGATGATGAGTCAATTGGCAATGGCATTGTTGGTTTGCAAAATCTCGCGCTGGGTTTGCTTTCTTCGTCGCACCACAAAGCGGCCCGACCGGTGGAGTGGGCGGCCGACCGCCGTGGGACGGCCGGATCAAGAATGGAGGCCTGGTCGGACCGGCTTGACCTAACTTTGGATTTTGGAGCTAATCCAAAAATAGGTTGTGTAGGCAAGTGAGGGGAGTCTCCTGGATGTGGTCCCATCATTTTTGGAGATCCCAGTCAAAAGTTCTATTGAGTTGAAAATTCCAGAAGGTTTCGGATTTTCGCCGGAATTTTGGCTAAGTCTTTGGACCGTCCGACCGCCGTTGTGGGAGCGGTCCGATCGTTGATATCGGCCGGACCGCCCCGTGTGGGGCTGGGACCGCTTTGACTTGGAGGTGAGCCAAGTTTGCATTGTTGTGGTTTCAATGTGGTTGATGTTTAGTTATCAATGCTTTATTGATGTATATTGCATTGCGGAACTAACGGGTCAAGTTGTGAAGAACTTGTTCCGGAAACGGTTTGTTTGTCTATTGTCGCGTGTGGCTTGCGTGTCAACGACGTCAACGGTGAGTGGATCGGGACTACGCTTGAGAGCCGAGGTCCGAACGATCATGGATACCGGGTGAGGTCGTGACTCAAGCATGGTGCGAATGGACAAGATGGATCGAACGGGTGGTTCGGCATTTGGTTGGACTGGCGGTGCGGATATCGGGCGAAGTCTCGGGAGGTTCCGAGGGGATTCGGACAAGAGAGGCTTGGCGCCGATGAGAACCACGATCAACCTACACGTGGTGAAGCAAAGCGATTGCTTCAACAGATTAGTATGTGGGTCCCATGGGTGAGTGGGCCCCAATTGTGTAACTCTAGTCCTCTCTAGTATAAATAGGAAAGGGGAGAAGGAAAACCAAGGAGGCATTCATTTGGTTTCCCCTTGCTTTTCTAGGGTTAGGTTTGGAGAGGAAGAGAGGAGAGATTGTATGCTCATTGAGTGAGCTCTTGTCCTCCTAGTTGGAGTGGCTTTGTAAGCATCTTGTGAGATCAATCAATCTTGTGATGCTTGCTTGAGAGGTCATTTGTCTCCTCTTTGTGTTCTTCTCTCATTTGAATGAATTTGGTGCTTCCTTGATTCAAGGGTTTATGTTTGGTCTCTTGACCCATTTTGTCTTGCTTTGAGGTGTGGGAATACTCATAGAATCATCTAGACCATCAATCCCCACAAGCAAGTCTTGAATCAAAGTTTTCATATTTCTAGGGTTTGTGCACTTCTTGATTAAACCCTTGAGAGATCGATTCTGCAAGTGGATCCAAGGATCGCCGCTAGAAATAGGTCTCTAATATCACTAGGGAGGTGTGCTCAAATTTGGTCAAGTTTCATTGGTTAAATCAAAAGTTGGATCAAATTTCGTTTTGGATTTGGGGTGGATTTTCAAGATCGGATCGAACGGTCCGACCGGTCTTGTAACGGCGGTCCGACCGCCAGATATTCGCATCTGTCCCGCCGGTCGAACTGTTGCCCACCGTCCGACCGCCGCTAGTTGCCGGCCGATCGGGTAGAACGTCGGCCGACCGCCTTGGTAACCGGTCCGACCGCCAGTGCTGAGATCAACCTTTGAGCTTAAGTCTCCACATTTGTGTCGTGGTGGTTGTCGGGTTTGTCGAGTTCAGCACAAGGCTTCACTGTGTGCTTATCGATCTTCTTAGCTCTCATAGCTAAAGGAGTAAAGTTCGTGTTGAATTCGACTTAGGCGAAAGTTTTGAAAGCGCCTATTCACCCCCCCCTCAGTCGCCTTTCCGGTCCTACAAGTGGTATCAGAGCCGGTTAGCTCTTTTCTATAGATCTTAACCGGTCTTTGGAGCCATGGCGACTGAGCGATATTCAATCAGGCCACATGTTTTTGATGGAGTTGATTTTGCATATTGAAGGCCGAATGGAGGCCTACATCGAGGCTCAAGGGCACGCGATTTGGCTTAAGGTGAAAAACCCTTATGTCGTGCCAGCCGATGACAATTTGATCACTCCTGATGTGGAGAACAACAGCAGGGCTCGGAATTTTTTGATTCAAGGCCTTAGTCGATCGGAGTTTGAGCGTGTCGCTCATTTGTCGTCGCTCATGAGATCCGCGGACTCTTTGTGATTATCATGAAGGGTCCATCTGCGATCAAGGAAGTGAGACAGAACTACTTAAGAAAGCATACTCCAAGATCGAGCAAAGACCGTGAATCTTTAGATGAGCCGTGGGGAGATTTTCTAAAATTCTTCATGATCTCCGCATTTGTTGATCTTGTATTTTCGAATCAAAATGCACGCCAACCGTTGGGTGCTTTGGATGTGAAGGTCCTGGGGATGAAGATCACCGCCATCAATGACAACATCGTCATGAGTGAGCTTACCATGGATAAGCTTTACTCGAGGTTGAAGACGATGAGATTGATTTCATCTCGCCTCTCCCAATGCATGAGCCGATGGCTTTAGTGGTTGACAATTCTAAGGGTAGATATGTCGATTCTTTTAATGTTAGCTCATCCGATTTTCTTTGTCCGCTTTGCATTCCTTGAGCGATGAGCAACTTGAGAGACTACCCGAGGATGACTTAGCCCTCCTATCCACAAAATTCACGAGAGCCTACAATAATGTGAGGAGTAGGAGGAGAGGTGGACCTATCACATGCTTTGAATGTGGTGAGCTAAACCACATTCGCCTAGATGCCCCAAGTCAAGGGCAAGGAGGAGAAGGAGTCACAAAGGCATTCTCAAGCGAGGGATGCTAAGTCCAAGAAGACAAACTATCGCAAGTTTGTCAGCCGAGTCCTTGAAGCTCTAGAGGATGTGAGCATGGAAGATGTGGACTCGGAGTCGGAGGACGACAAGAGTGACTCCCGTGGCAAGAAGAAGGCACGTGATCTCACAGGCATGTGCTTTATGGCCAAGAACGACCACGCATGCCTACTCCTCCAACAGCGAGGATCTTTTCAGTGATCCCGATGAGGTATGCCCTTCACTTCCTGACATGAAAAGGGCTTTAGTGCTTGCTGAACAAAAATTGCATAAGCAAGCTAAAGTGATCAAGAAACAGGATACAATGATTGATAATTTGAACCTAGAAGTGGTTAGGCTCAAATCCATTAATCCTGATGATCTCTGTGATTCATGCTCTAGCTTGCTTAATGAATTGTCAAGCTTGAATAATGCTCATTCCTCTGTTAAAGAACAATTGAAAAATGCTCTTTCTGAACTAGAATCTCTCAAGTCTAGTTCTGTTTGCATGAATGCCATTCCGCTTGATGTGACTGCTTTAGAAGCTATTCCTTTAAATTGCTCAAACTGTGCTTTGCTAGAATTGAAACTGGATAGCTCTTTAAAAGAATTGCAAAAATTTGATGCTAGTCACACTTGTTCTCATTGTAAGAATAATCGAATTAAAATGCAAGAGATGACTGAAATGGTTGCTTATTCTAGAATTGCCTCTTGTGAAAATTGCCCTAAGCTTACAATTGAGATTGAAGCTTTAAACAAGACTCTTGAAGAGAAAGCTAAAATTGAAAGATCTATATCTCTTACTGCTTCCAAGAAAGTTATTGATTCTTCCTCTTGTATGTTGCATGCTGAAATTGAAACTGCTATTGGTAAGATACAAGAGGCTTTTAGAGTCAAATTTAAGGAGCAGTTGAATAGGATTGGAGAGTCCTATTGTGTATCTTGTGAGGCCTTCAAAGTGGAAGTGGCCCTTCTTAAGAGTAAGCGCAATGAGGTAATCAAGTCTAGCAAGTGTGCTAGATGTGAGGAGTTAGTGAAAGAGAATGATTACCTCAAGGTGACTCTTGAGAAATTTTCAAGTGGGAAAAAGAAACTCAACATGATTCTTGATCAATCCAAGGTGAGCGTGAAAAATAGTGGTCTAGGTTTCAACCCCCTAGAGCATTCCAAGAAAAACCCACCTAAGATTGCTAGAGTTGTGAAGAATGGTTTGTTTGAGCTAGAACCTCCTAAGCCATCCGGGTTGTTTTCAAATCCGGTGGTTTTGCTCAAACTCTTTACGCAAGAAAGGTGCTTTCACTCATCCTGCATGCACCTCAAAAGGTCCAAGACCATTGCACCTTCCGCAAGAAAGAAGGCCATCTTGTTGAGTTTTGCTTCCGAGAGCAAAGATTGAGAGGAAAGAGAGGATGAGCACTTTGAGATCCATTAGAGGAGTCTCTTCTTCAATGATAGTCTCTAGAGCCGGCAAACCTATTCAGTGTACCACATACAGTGCCTAGGCGTGTAGAGAATCTTGTTGACTCTTTTGGTGGGTCCAGCAAAGAAGGTGGTTTAGGATATCATGAGGATAGACCACGGTAGCACCTAGACAGGGGAGTATCGGTCTTTTGGTAGATCGCTTTGGAGAGGTCCAGTGGTGCTCATGGGCATTCTTATGATTTTGTGCCTAATCATTTTCTCGCTTCTTTTGTCGTTCCTGTGCCTCATCCATCTCAAGATCGACTCCTAGAACGCTTATCTCAAATCCCAAGATCGAGGCTTGGATGTTTTGAGGGAATCTGCTTTTCTGCTTTCATTGTATCATAATGCATTTTTATTTCAAATGTCGTGCATTGCATAATAAAAATTGTGGAGCTTTGAGTATTATCCTTGTATGGCTTGATTTCATACTCTATACCTTGTCATATCAAGTGATAGTCCATTGGACTTCTTTTATGGCTCTTCGTGTTTTGGCTTAGTTTTTCCCTTGCTAGTCAGATATCTCGTGAGCAAACCGAATCGAATCATGTCTTGTTGGATCTTGTGACTAGTTTTCGCTCTAGTGATCCTCTTATGATTCTTGCCATGTCTTACAAGTTGAATTGAGTCTTGAACTTATTTTGAGATGAAAATGAGCTTTTATCTTCTTAAGTCAAGCAAATGAAAAAAGGATTTTCTCATGCGAAAAATCGATCTCACCAATCCTTTCTCATGAGACGGCTTGCCATTGTACTAGGCATGAACTCGGGGAGTTTTGGATGACCTAGATCATTCTTTTAAGCTTATCGCTTGAGATGGTCGCGCAAGGCTTGAGATCTAGCACAAGACAAAAAAAGGGAGAAAGAAAAGAGAAATTGCCCAAAGAGGGCTAAGTGCTTGAGCTTTGCTTCAAAAGAATTTTCTTAAAAGCTCAAAATGCCTCAATTCTTGTTTTGAGTCTCTTTTGCTTATAGATATGGCTTGACTCATTTTTGGTTGCTTTTAGTGAATCTCGACATTGAGCAACCTTTCATGGTTTTATTTCTGTTAATCTCAGTTTTCGCTATCTTGGTTTTAGCTTATAAGACATGTTTTGCCATGATTGAATATAGCCTCTACTCTTTATATGGCTTGGTATATGTCTTGTACTGTCTACATAGATAATGGTCATGGCTCCTTTTGCTAAATTTCAAATAAAGTCATTTCTTCATGCTCGTTCTTCTCTCATGCATCTTGATGAATTCATTGTCAAAGGGGAGAAGGATTGAAGAAAATCTTCGCTTTGGAGCTTTTGGTTCACATTAGGTTTCATGCATAAAAGAACACACACACACACACAAAAAAAAATTTTGTGAACCTTTTGAAAATTTGTGATCATAGTGAGTTGAGTCTCGGGTTTTATTGCCTTTTCTCGATTTGAATTGAAATTCAAGAAGACTCACAATGATCAAAGGTCAAATAGAACTTATTGTCTTTCATATGGACCTTAGTGAGATTTTTGGCCATCTTCTCGGATTTTGAATCCTTTTGTGCGCTCAATGCCTTATCTCACTTGCCTTCACTATTTCAAGCCGACTTGGTCGCTCCTAAGCTTTTTCTTGCTTATGGACCAAGTTGTGCCTTTATGCTAAAACGACGATTTTTACTTTTCAATTTGAAAAACCACATTTTTTGGAAATTGCCAATGTGTTCATCAAGGGGAGATTGTGGATATCGTGAGGATATGTGCACGATCTCGTGGATGATGAGTCAATTGGCAATGGCATTGTTGGTTTGCAAAATCTCGCGTTTCGGGTTTGCTTCTTCTTTGCATCACAAAGCGTCCGACCGGTGGAGTGGGCGTCGATCGCTCGTGGGACTGATCGGACCAAGAATGGAGGCTGTCGGACCGGCTTGACCTAACTTTGGATTTTGGAGCTAATCCAAAATAGGTTGTGTAGGCAAGTGAGGAGTCTCCCGGATGTGGTCCCATCATTTTTGGAGATCCTACAAAAGTTCTATTGAGTTGAAAATTCCGAAGGTTTGGATTTTCAAGTGGAATTTTGGCTAAGTCCTTTGACCGGTCCGACCGCCGCTGTGGGAGCGGTCCGACCGTTGATATCGGTCTGACCGCCCCGTGGGGCGATCGGACCGCTTTGACTTGGAGGTGAGCCAAGTTTGCATTGTTGTGGTTTCAATGTGGTTGATGTTTAGTTATCAATGCTTTATTGATGTATATTGCATTGCGGAACTAACGTGGGTCAAGTTGTGAAGAACTTGTTCCGGAAACGGTTTGTTTGTCTATTGTCAGTGCGGTGGCTTGCGTGTCAACGACGCTCAACGGTGAGTGGATCGACTACGCTTGGAGAGCCGAGGTCCGTAACGATCATGGATACCGTGAGGTCGTGTGACTCAAGCATGGTGCGAATGGACAAGATGGATCGAACGGTGGTTCGGTACGGTGGTTGGATCATCGGTGCGGATATCGGTGCGAGTCTCGGGAGGTTCCGAGGGATTCGGACAAGAGAGGCTTAAGGCCGATGAGAACCGCCGATCAACCTACACGTGGTGAAGCGGCGATTGCTTCAACAGATTAGTATGTGGGTCCCATGGGTGAGTGGGCCCCAATTGTGTAACTCTAGTCCTCTCTAGTATAAATAGGAAAGGGGGAGAAGGAAAACCAAGGAGGCATTCATTTGGTTTCCCCCCTTGCTTTTCTAGGGTTAGGGTTTGGAGAGGAAGAGAGGGAGAGATTGTATGCTCATTGAGTGAGCTCTTGTCCTCCTAGTTGGAGTGGCTTTGTAAGCATCTTGTGAGATCAATCAATCTTGTGATGCTTGCTTGAGAGGTCATTTGTCTCCTCTTTGTGTTCTTCTCTCATTTGAATGAATTTGGTGCTTCCTTGATTCAAGGGTTTATGTTTGGTCTCTTGACCCATTTTGTCTTGCTTTGAGGTGTGGGAATACTCATAGAATCATCTAGACCATCAATCCCCACAAGCAAGTCTTGAATCAAAGTTTTTCATATTTCTAGGGTTTGTGCACTTCTTGATTAAACCCTTGAGAGATCGATTCTGAAGTGGATCCAAGGATCGCCGCTAGAAATAGGTCTCTAATATCACTAGGAGGTGTGCTCAAATTTGGTCAAGTTTCATTGGTTAAATCAAAAGTTGGATCAAATTTCGTTTTGGATTTGGGGTGGATTTTCAAGATCGATCGAACCGGTCCGACGGTCTTGTAACGGCGGTCCGATCGCCGTATATTCAGATCATTGTCCCGCTGGTCGAACTGTTGCCCACCGGTCCGACCGCCGATTAGTTGTCGGCCCATCATGGTAGAACGTCGGTCGACCGCCCTTGGTAACCGGTCCGACCGCCATGCCAGATCAACCCTTTGAGCTTAAGTCTCCACATTTGTGTCGTGTGGTTGTCGGGTTTGTCGAGTTCAGACAAGGCTTCCACTGTGGTGCTTATCGATCTTCTTAGCTCTCATAGCTAAAGGAGTAAAGTTCGTGTTGAATTCGACTTAGGCGAGAAAGTTTTGAAAGCGCCTATTCACCCCCCCCTCAGTCGCCTTTCCGGTCCTACAGCGATTAAGTTAATTATCACAAGGCTTACAATGCCCCATCTCAACGCAACCCCACGCCTCTAGGTATCACCTCCTTAGGCCACGCCCCCGGGAGGTCTCCCACTTGTAACGTGTAGATCGGTGACTCCCTTACCCTTAATTCACTCCACATACACCCACAAAGGTGAAGTTGCGAGGTGGCGGACAAATTAGTTAGTCAGGTCATACCCATTATAGACTTGTGGTTCCACTGCTTTTACACGAGAGATCATCACAAGATCCTGGTCCTTAACTGACTCTGGCGGTACATCCACATACTTACTTTGTCATGCCCCCCAGCACCAGCCACCCGAGTCTAAATTTGTTTTTGCGTTTTCACTTTTGTTTAGAAATACTTTTCTAGTTCAACATATCAGCGAGGCTCCAACCTCGACTGCCAAAACCATTTTCAAATGTTTTTTTTAATGATGTCAGGCAAATCATTGCCACATGTCAATATATCTAAGCAGGGCTAAGCATGACATTTAGATACATACTAATTAACTATTATGTAAACCATTAATTCTAAAGTGATAAAGGATAGTATCCAAGTTCAAAGATTTGAAATTTATACACAATTATCATTAAGGTATTAACTATGAGCTAGACCAACATAGTTGTATAAATTATAGCAATGCAATTTTATAATTTAAAATAATATAATTGCAAAAAGTAGGTGCAACATGATCAAAGTGTCGACTCGCATTGCTCAATATTCTGATAATCATCTTGCTCAATGTTCTGATAATCTTGGTCTTGTTCTGGTACTATCTCGGACTACAACTCTATCATGGCTTCAAGTTCTAACTACGCAGAATACGATTGAATACAAGAACATCTGAAAGCATTCAAATAAAATACAATAAATCTAAAGACATTCAAACAAACAAAAATACTTCAAATGAAAGCAAACATATCTAAGAACATCTTGAAAGAATGAAGTACTCCAAATGAAACTAATCGTACTTAGTGCAGTTGATGAAAGAAATACTTCAGACGGAATGAATATATCCAGGGATATTTAGAATGAAGGAAGTACTTCAGACCAAAGTATATAGACCCAAACTCTACTCATTTGGTCGAGTGTTCTGGTCTTTGGTTGACAGCTAGACTTAGGATTAGGTAATCATTTGATCCGGAGTAAGTGCGAGAGGGATTGGGCTCTCTGGAAGTCCGTTGGTACAAGGAGTTAGGAATCCAATGAAGAGGGAGAGAATGTTCGTAGGAACATAATATTGCCTAATGGTTACCTAGATGGGAGTGATCACTTTGCTAGCGGGATTCTCTAATCCACTTTCGGATCATGGATCATGCTTCTACGAGGAGCGAATGGTGATGGGTGATAGATCGAGCCTATAGGAGGCTGTTTGGTGGTTGAGTTACTATTACCTACTTGGGACCACCTCACTGCTACCCATACACAGCGCCTAGTTTCTCTAATGGTTTCTTTAGTTAATATTTCCTATTTACCGAGGAAGTCTCATGAGCCTTAGCTAGAACTTCCAAGCATTAGCTAGACATCAGTCTTACACCCTTAGTGGTGTCTATGGGTTTGGGTTCATCATTGCAGCAATCTTTAGCTAGCTTCCATTACTTGCATGGCTTGACATACACTAAATTAACATATCACACTAGGTTGATCCTTAGCGTTGCCATCTACCAACGACTACCTCTTGTTAGGTAGATAACTATCATACAAGGCCTATGGGCTAACTGGTGTCTGAACACCTACGTAGCTATACACCCAATTATGACTATACCATCTTAGGCTCCAATCACTTGAGTGAATCGCAATCGTTAGTTTACTTACTGCGCGATCCCTCGTTTAGGGTTTAACGTATTGGTTGTTGGGTTCGACTAACTGCGTTATTTTGACTAAACACTAACTGGTCTTGATCACTGGTCGCTTGATGCTATGTTTTACTTGCTAATGGCTTGTATGTACGAATCATCCACCCAATTGATTCACTATTTGGTTTAGTTAAAGGAAATATTTGGCAACTGAAACCTACCTCGACATTCCACTGTAAACCTTGCTTAACATTAATCAATCTACTATCCACTAGTAGCTGACCATCTACTACTCACTTGAGTTTAGTCCTCATAAACTAATCACCGTTTACATAGTTAACAAAGAACTCGTGGTGGAATGCCATTACTAATCACTATTTAGCTAACCTGTAACTTGCTAACTCACTGCTAACCTAACCCAGTAGGCCTACTATCATACACTCATACATAAATAGAGTCACTAGAGCCTACTATCATACACTCATACATAAATAGAGTCACTAGAGGGAGCAGACACAGAAGACCTGCAGAGGGACCCCACCTGTCACTGATACAGAGAGAGAGCACAGAGACAATGAGGAGGGAAAAACAGGGGAGGCAAGGTAGTTGGCGATGACAAGGGTGGTGCCGGCGGAGCTGGCGGCGGCGTGGGTCGTGTGTAGGCAAAATTGAATTGTGGAGGCATGGCGGTCCTATGGGTGGTGATGGTGCAGACGGAGATGGACAGTGGTGGCCGAGAGATGGCGCACGACCTTGGAGAGGTAGACGGGGCGGCGACGCTTCAACGAAAGAGAGGCGAGAATAGGGGAGCATGAGCAACAGGGAGGTGGTAGGAGCTCACCGGAGCAGTCACCGGTGGAAGGGAGTAGTCGAGGTGGACCGACAACGAGAGTCCATGGCGGCGTGGCAGGTACGTCGTGGCGGCGACACTAGGAAGAGGGAGATCCCAAGCGAGAGGTGGCGATAGCTTGGGGAGGTGAGGTGCTCTCGCTCAGAGGAATTGGCCAGGGACTTGCCAAGTCAACCATGGCTATAGCGGCGGCTAATTTCGATCGGAATCGAGGAAGAAGCATGTGCGCGGTGTTCCTGTGGATGGATCTCAAAATTGATTGAGGGGAAACGAGGAGGGGGAGTGGGAACACGGAGTGACGCGGGGATAATTGGGAGTGGCTCACTGGGCAGCGGGAACGTTGAGCGGTGCACGGCTGAACCGTGCGGCTGTTGAGGCACCCGGATGGGGAAGAGGAAGGCGATCACAATCTCAGTGCTAGCTCCTACTCGAGGAGAAGAGATGGAGGTCACCACGCCGAAGTGGGAGCTAAGGCATCTTTGATGCTCATGGAGGGGGCGGCCGAAGCTTGTCCGAGCGGTTGGCGGCACGGTGGATGAATGTAGAGCTCTCATGAGCTCTCTCTCTCATTTTGCTGCCAGATGGAGGAGGGAGTAATGGAGGGAACACAAGAGGAGATGATGCCGAGCGCATCTTTAAGTAGGATGGGGTGAGGACGAGTTCTCGCATGAAGCTTGACGAGATGAGCAAGTAGCGCGTGCGGGACGCTGCTGTGCACGGCGACACGGGCATAGGGGCGGTGACGGGACAGGAGCGGCATGGGCGACGTGGTGCCAATGGCGCTGTTGAGAGCATCGTGACGCATGACACAAGAGGAGGTAAGCGGCTAGGCTAGCGGTCGGGCCAAAGAGAGAGAATGCAAAGCAGAAGTCGGGCTGGGCCGAGTGGCTTCGGCTCAGACCACACTTTTGGAGTGGAGGTTTCAATTACTAGCTAAAAAAGTCGAACATCGATGAAGTGTAAGAAAACGTTTAAAAATCCCATATTTTTAGACAATTGAACTGAAAGGAAAATTTGGGGTGTTACAACCATTCAATACACTAGCTAATTGAACACCATCGACAGGGTATTTGTATTTTTCGTGCTAGTATTTCATTTAGTGTTTGCGGTGTATAGATCGTCTGCTTTATATGCATGCATTTTGAAGGAACTAAGCCTTTTGTTTCTAGAAAAAGAAATGAAGAATCTAGCTAGAAATTTCCAAGTTGTTTTCCAGTTGGATCGATGCCAAACCTCTGAAACTTCTAAAGATATACAAACCACCACTAGCTCCTGACGGAAGACATAGTATTCTGGGTGCAATTAATTGGCAGTCATGATTTATATGATCGAAATGATTTCTCAAAATGAAACACTCAAATAATTTGATAAATAAATTATAGAAAGCGACCATTTCTTTCAATTATAATACTTCTATGCATCATTCCACTTGACGGGCTTAATTAGTTTGAACATCCAAGTAATTAATCACTACATGTCAGTTAGACGTTTGAGCTCTTTTTCTGAAAGATTCAGAGGCCTCCGTGAATATAATATAGGTCAAGACCGTCGTCGACAGTTTACGGTTAAACCAAATATATGCGCCTGCTGTCATGAGGTGGCCTTGCTCGTAGCAGTCTCCTAAGACAGCGACAAGACTTCTCTGCTTACTATGCTCCACGATTCTATGTGCGTGGCGTGGGTGCCCAATACGCAGCCATGAAAGCAACTAATGTGTTTTCCATTGCCCTTACGGACTCAAAAGTTTATCCAGTACAAGTGTACAAAACATATTGGTTTATATTCTACTTTATTTATTAATTTTATTTTAAAATTAACTCTGTAAATTTTATTTTCAATTCTAATTTCTTTAATCACGTATCTACTAGACTAGGACGAAACGGATTAGAACACAATCGAAGTTGTGCCAGCAGAGATAACGATTAACCTGTTGAGATGTAAATGGGTACTGCAAGCCCATGCATGTCTGATGCTGGCATGCTGCCATGTTGTCAGACAATGCAGAAGGCCCCAAGCTATGGTCAAAACATAGATCTCAGGCTACAAATCCGTAGCATATTCAGTAGCCACTGTTCTTGGCGTTTGGCAGCGCCAAATCTATGAGGATATGCATGCATGCAACTCGGAGCAATGCATGCACGCACGGCTACATACGCAGCACACCCAAGGCATAAACGGCTACTCTGTAGGTACACCTCTGGTCCATGTGGCAATGCTATCCGGTCATGTTGATAATTGACTCGATCGATGGACAGGTCCAAGCAATTTCTGCCATTTTGTCAGCTTCTCAGCAGCTCGATATATTTTCACAGAAGCAGAATCCATCACTTTTCCATTTCTGTTAAAGATGAACCGCATCTTGGTGTGTAACACAACTTTGCATCGAAGCATGTAGAAGACAATGAAGCAGCACTAGCAAGCAGCCTCCATGCACGCGAGCTGTGAGCCTGTGACAACTGACAAGAGACAGGATTGGGTTTGAGCCGAGGAGAGCAAGGCACGCATGCAGGTATCCACCTCCTGCATGCAGTCGTGATGTCAATGGCAGAATATTTCCCGGTCAGCCACACTGTTAGTTTCTCCTTCGCCGTGGGCACCATCGAGCTGGAACTTGGGCTTATCAAAGTACACAGCCCGTCCTAAAATCGAATCCAAATCGAACACGATTTTGCCCGACGGAAAGGAGAGAACAAAAACAAAACCTTCAAGGAAAATTCTTGCGTGAGGACTCGCGCGCACTCCATTACTATCGGTTCGGTGCAGATCACACCGATCCGATGTGTATGAACGGAGAAGCGATTTTCCCCAGCGGATGATACGCGAAGGAGAGAATGATCCATCGGCGAGGTAAGTGAATACCAATGATACATTCTCTCTCTCTCTCTCAATTACACTGATCGATCATTGCTTCCCGATGGGGACACGGCCAGCTGCGTCAGAAGATTCCGAACGCACTCGGACGCGAAGTAAGACAAGATCGAGGCTGTGGGGAGGTGGAAAAGGCGTCCACGAAATTGACAGGCGATCCTCGCACGCAAAAAAAGGTTTAATATGTGGGCAACAATTCTGGCATCTAGCTCGGTGTCTCTGCTTGCCTCGCAACGTGGCGTGCCAAAAAAATTAAAGAAGAAGAAGAAGAAGAAGAATAGGCTTTCAACTTTCTCACCCCCAATATATGTGCATGCTTTAATTTGCTTTAATTTGTTCCAAATGTTGGTGTATTTTCAGCATCTGTTGGATGCACTTTGATGCAGGTTCTATCTAGTAGCTAACAACATGCAAAAGCTTCGTCATTGCACTGGGAAGATGGTACTAGGATGAGTTCACGGTGGTGGGAAATTAGGAGTGGAAAATGTTGGAAATATGGATAATATTTTAATTTCAGATTTGATTATGAGGTAAATATCACAAATAACTAAAGATGCATAAAACGACATCAACAGCAAGCAGCTCATTGTACTTATAAACATACTCAACAAAATGATTATAATATAATAGAGTGGTCTTACGATCAACTTACAGTTGGGTTCGATGAACAATATGAAGCAACGCAGTCTCGAAGCGGTGCAGGTCGTACATAATTTCAGCGCAGCGAGCGGTCGCGCAGATGCGCTGCCCAGAAATCTTATTGTCGCCCCGTACAGGTGTACTCTGCGACAATAGTTCGAAGATATCCACTCACTCTCCTTCTCAATGCACGCCGAGGAGAAGATACGGCTTGATTCGACAACTCAATTCTCCAACATAGTTGATCAGAGAGGAAGATGTGAAAATGGAATGAATCGACTCTCTTGTCTCGACGTCTCCAGATCATATTTATGGTAAAGACAATTGCTCTCTAGTAACTGTCATGATAAACCACTGGTAACTGCTAATTCAAAACTAATTAACGATCATTAAGTAGTATTTATTGATTCTGATTGTACACTAGTCTAAAATTTCGTCACTGGTCTACAGTTTCGACTAGCGTATTACGACCATACCGGTCTAAAGATCCGACCGGATTATTTCGACCATACTGGTCTATATCTTCGACTGCAATGGTGTATGGTTTCGATCAGATTATTTCGACCTTACTGGTCTAGGCCTTCGACCACACTGGTCTATGGTTTCGACCATATTATTTCAACCATACTAGTCTATATCTTCGACTATACTGGTCTAAGGGTTCGACCAACCTGGTCTAAGACCTCTGGTCTGAGATTTCGACCACACTGGTTTAATAGTTTACATTGTTTGAAATTTTAAAAATGAATGGATCTTTACGCATATGCGCCTAATTCCAATATAAAATACCTTTGTTAAAAAAGTCAACATCGTCGACTCCTCCAGTGTTTATGGTGGATTAATTTCTAGTTTACTGTGGTTTCTCCTACATTGTTCTTGGGACCTTCTGCGGTTTTTTCCTGCTAGAACTATCTCGAGCTTTCGGCGCCCATTGTGGCAAAATTCCTGGGTGCGTCTTTGATCGGGTGACCATCGGTCGATATGCATGAATATTGGATAGTGATATCTCATCTCTCGCGTGCACAGGTTCTTTGTTCACCAAGATCGCATGCAGGCTCCGTCGATCAACTGACGTGACGTGACGTGACGTGACTTGACTACTGACTACTGACCTTTTGTATTAATTCTTTGACTGGAAAATGAAGTACCGTGTACTGTATGCTCGATTTGAGTCGTTCTGAATTGTGGCTCTCCTTCCTAGCCGACAAGTGGGAGATTTCAAGTTGCGGCTAAGTTAAGCTGCATATATTTGTTGTAACCCAAGGATTATCGATCTCCGGTGCTAGCTGAAGTTTGCCGAATTAGGTTAAGGATCTGTTTATCACTACGGGATACTGTTTATTTACCGAGTGTGAGTAACACTCGGTAAATAGTGCTACACACTCGGCAAACTGTTTACCGAGTGCCACACTCGGTAAAGTGGACTCGGCAAACAACGACTCGGTGAAGTTATTTTACCGAGTGTCTAATATCGGCGCACTCGGAGCATAGAGTTACCGAGTGCTACAATGACACTCGGTAAACAATTATGACTTGACGGTCGTCAGCCTCCAAACTAACAGATGCGGCGAGGTTTACCGAGTGTCACTAGCGACACTCGGTAAATAAATTAGCATTTCGTGATTAAAACAATTCCGGAAATAAATTTTTTGAATAATATTTACCGAGTGTCGCTCCTAACACTCGGTAAAAGAATAACCATTTTCGTGATTAAAACAATTCCGCAAATAAACTTCAGGAATAATGTTTACCGAGTGTTCCCACTCGGTAAAAAGTAGTCAAATATTTCCGAGTGGGGACTCCGCACTCGGTAAAAAATGGCACACTCGGCAAAATGCACAGAATTTGGTTTTACCGAGTGCTACACTCGGTAAAATATGTCCACAGAATTTTTTTTGTTTGTTTCAGTGCATATCCAGTCACAATGAGCAACAAAATCACAGGAAATTATAATAACATGACAGATAGGCAATATATATCACATATATGTCCACAAATATCACATCCACTCACAATAACCAACATATGTCGACAAGCACCATGCAAAGTCCACAAACACCATCAACATATGTCCAAAGTCCACAAAGTTCAACCAAGTCCACAGTTCAACATACAAACCCATCAAACAAGGTCGGATGGCCTGTCACATGGTCGGAGGCCTGCGGAGAAGCGAGTCAAGTCAGTCTTGATCACCCTGCATATCGTTGTTCGATCCAGCTGTAGAAGGTCCCTAGAATGAGATTGCACATGTGAGTTATCTGGATCAAAGCAAATTCTAAGGTCTAAGCTATGGTAGGTCAAACTAAGGTATAAGTCGAAGGTAGCTCTATATGACACAAAAGTGAAGAGTGCATCTAAGTGACTCACAGGAGTGCCGTCGCGCGGAGGTGGAGGCACCAACGGTATCATCGGCGGCGGCGGAGGCGGTGGAGGCTGGCCCATGCTCTGAGAAAAACGGGCCATGTACTCGTACCAGTCGTTGTGCGCCTGCTGGAAGGCCTCAAGCTGGGCCTGCACTCGCGCCCTCTCCTGTGCCAACTCGGCCTGGTGCGACAGCTCGAGGGCTCAAGGCGCTCTGTGAGGCTTCTTTGTGACTCTGCGGGGCTTCAATGCGGGCCTACAATTATTTATCACATAGTTAGAATGCAAATAAAGAACAGTAGAAAATGAATGGACAACGAATGCATGAGAACTAACACAGAGTGCTACCACAGGGTCGTGGCGTGGGCGTATGGCGGACTCGAACTCGTGCTCGGGCTCTAATCTGGCGAGTGTCGAGTGTTGGCCGTGTCTATGGTCTTGTTGCCCATATAGTACCGCCGTGTGGCTTACAGTCCCAACCTCATGGCGATGTCACCCTCGAGGTCGTGGTGCTCGGATCAAATTCGACCCATGGATCTCTCGCCATCGCCGTGTACTCGTTGAGGCGCTGTGCACGCTTCGGGTTCTTTGTATGCCTCGGCGGGTCCTCGCGTTGTAGAGCGAGTCGGGGTCCTTGCCTTGCCCTTGTGTGCCAAGGCATATGCCTTGAACGAGCGCACTCTGGCCGGGGTGGAACGCGTCTGCGGGAAGAAGCACAACAATAAGATATTATGCATTCGAAGTTAGCATAGCAACAACGAAATGAAATCTGCGTACATATCTGGTCGCATATTCCTTAAGGGTAGTGGGGCCTTGTTTGTGCGAGAACCCTGCATCATCGCCGACGGCAACGTGGCGTCACGCATGTGATATTGCTCGTACTCCTCACTCAACCACTTGTCCACAATGGCCTCCAGCAGATTGTCCATCCCGCACACCAAGCAGAGGCACTGCACGCACACGAGCACATGACAAATCATAAATCAATTTGATTGCAATTAATCGCGAGACGATGTAATCTCATGTTTACCGTCAAGTATTGCTCCTTAGTCGAGGCGGTGCACTGCTGCGCTCTGGTGACTCTGTGTCCTCTGCGGGCATGGTAAATTCTTACGCACGAGGAGCTTTGTCTCGTAGAAGAGGTCTGCACTCGGTGAACACGGACTGCATTCACCACGTCATCCGCGTCCTCCTCGTACTCCCTCCGCCAAGGTGTAGTAATCCTACAAGCAAATAAAGTCGGTAATATACAATTAATGTGATGTTATTATCGGCATAGTCACGATGAACACGTACCACGGCTCTTTCATCACCCGGTCGGCCTTTGTTGTTATAACACACCGCCACTCGATCGGTCGATCGCTAGCGGCGTGCCAGTGGGACCACTTCATGGCGGGCTGCACAACACCATCGATCCTCACCATCCCGGGGTAGTTTGCCCTGCACAGAAGACCCAGGATCCCGTTTACTCGGCGAGAGTGACTCCCTGGGATCACCATTTCCCAATCCCTGCACAAAGTTATTGAGATTGAATATTAGTTTCTGTTATAACTTAAAAACCTGTGAAGTAGTGTTAACATGCAAAAATTACTTACTTAGTTCCGGAGGGTCGAATCACTGGCCGTCTCTGTATGGGTAAGTCTGGGAGGCGCGACGACCCTCGCAGCCAAACCGTAGGCACCCCATTTTCCTCTGCCAGCAAGTCGGCATCCTCCTCGCGCTCAGCCCGCTCGGCCTCATCCTCCCTCCGTGCCTCCTCCACTGCCTCCGCTATCTCCTCCCTGGTCTCCTCCTCCTCCTCATCCTCCTCCGTGGCCGCTACGAACTCGTCGTCGTCGTCCTGTGGAGGAGGTGTCGGCTCTCGACGCCCTCGTCGTCGCCGTCCTCCTCCTCCACCCTTGGCTCCTCCTCCACCCTGGGCTCCACCTCCCTGGGCACGCCCTCGTCGTCGTCCTCCTCCTCCACCCTCGATGCAGGCCCTCCTCCTCCACCTGTTTGGACCCCTCGCCACCGGCCAGTAAGGTCATAACCGACCTAATCTTCCTGATTCCACCGCCCACCATCAATCACCTGCAACAAAAGGAATAAACTATCAGTACGCATATACAAAAGTAAATGTATCATTGTGGATATCATGGGGATATGCTCCAGATCTTAGGATGATGTGACAATTGGCAATGGCGTTAATGGTTTGTCGTTTCACGGGTTTTCGACAAAGTTTCAGTCTGTTCAGTCATTCTGGACAGGGGCGGTCCGACCGGCCATAGCACGGCGGTCCGACCGGTCCCAAATCGGTCGGACCGGCCATGTGCGCCGGTCGGACCGGCCGTGACAAAGGTGGTCAAAGCAGTGTGCCAAAAATAGAGGTGTAGGCAAGTGAGGGGATCCCATTGTTCTTGCTCCCATAATTTTTGGAGTCTCCAGTAAAAAGTTCTATTGGTTTAAAGTTTCCAGTAGGTTTCGGATTTTCAGGGGTTGAAAATTGGCTAAGTCCTTACGGGCGGTCAGACCGGCCTTTGGCCGGCGGTCCGACCGGCAAGGCCGGCGGTCAGACCGGCCCTGAGGGGCGGTCTGACCGGTTGTTACTTGAACGTCGCCTGTCGTGGCGGCGTTGTTCGTTGGTTAGGTCAAAGTCATGAGTTTCAGTGCATATGTGTTGCATGATGCATGTTTTGACTAACGTGGGTCAAGTTGCGAAGAACTTGTTCCCGGTTTCGATTTGCTTGTCTATTGTTGTGCAGGTTGCTTGGTGGTCAACGACGGTCAACGGCGAGGATGATCGGGACGAGGCTTGGAGAGCTTAGGTCCAGAACGATCGACGATGCCGGGTGAGGTCAATGAAATCAAGTATGGTGCAGAATGGACAAGGATGACCGAACGGACAGTTCGGTGCGACTGGTTTGATCAAGCGGCGCGGGAGTCGGTGCAAGTGCCATGGTGGTTTCGGTGGGGCGGATGGGAGAGACTTGCCGACATGGAGAGCGGTGATCAACCTACACGTGGCGAGCATGCGAAGTGCCAGCGAAGATGGACTCGGTCTTGGAGAAGGACCGAGAAGGGGTATTTTGGTAATCTTACCAAATATCACCTTGGTGACCTTTTGCCTACCCACGGCGCAAGACGGCGCAAGAGAAGCGGTTTAGGTTAAGAGGTGTTGTAGACGGCGCTTTAAAATGCGTGCGTGTGTGACCCGTTTGTGTTGGGCCTTAACGGGAGCCCATTTGAGTTAATCTTCTAGAAGGTCTAAGTCTCCACTATAAATAGAGGAGGGAGGTGGCTGCACCCCTTCAACTCTTTTATCATCATTGAAACCCTAGTTTTGGCTTAGGGAGAGGATTAGTGGAGGTTGGGGTTCTAGAGAGTTTTGATTTGATCTTGTGCTCTTGGATTGAGCTTTGTCCTCCATTGATGGAGTGGCTGTAAACCCAAACCCTATCAAATCAATCCAAAGAAAGCTTTGATCAAAGATGTGTCTCTTTGCCCTTCTTCTCTCTATTTGGTGATTTTGAGTCTTTCTTTGATTCTCATGTTTTGATTGATTTAGTTACATGATATAGCTTCTTTGTGACATGTGGGAACACATCTAAGATCATCTTGATCATCAATCACCCACGAGCAAGTTTTTGGGTCACGTTTTGGTTTTGACTCGGTTTCGAACCATCCATCTCTCAAACTCCTCTTCATGGATTGCAGATAAACCAGCAAGCGAAAATCCAGAAGAAGACTCAGAAGACCCATCAGAAGCTCTCTTGGCGGAGTGCGCTACCAAGGCTATATTTTCCTTCTTGGGATGATCAATCCTCTTGATCTCATGAGTCTTAAGCTTGCTATAGAGCAGCTCCAAAGTCGATCGAGAGGTTGGCGTTCTCCTCAATGGCGGTAGCCTTTATCTCCCACTCCTTGGTGTTGATTGCGGCCAAGAGGTGGGTGGCATTTTCATCGAGAATATTCAATTCCAACGACCTTCATCGATTAATCACTTTGTTGAAGCGGTGAAAATGTCATCGATGCTCTCTCGGGACGCATCTCGAATTTGTTATATTCACGCTTATAGGTATGCAGCGTACTTTCTTGATTTGGGACGAACCTCATGGTAGGTTTCGAGGGTGTTCCAAATCTCGTGCGATCTCAAGATTGCAAATTCGATCATACTCCCATCTACCAAGCCCACCATACAAGAGGTTCTTTGCCTTATTGTTGTTAGCCAAGAGGGTCATTGTTAAGCCCGTAACAACCGGGAAGAACGAGCGGGGCTCGAACAACCTCCCATATAGCTTGTCCTTCGCTCTCAAGGAAGACTCGCATGCGATTCTTCCAATAGGCATAGTCGTGCCCATCGAAGATATGCGGCTTGGTGGAGTACTTATCCATCGCCAAGTTCGGTGGACAGGTTAAGATCAAGATTGAACTAACCGGCTCGATACCACTTGTTGGACCGAAAAGGCGACTAGAGGGGGTGAATAGGAGCACGCTCACTTTTTCAACCTCGATTAGATTCAACACAAATTTCACTCCAATAGCTATAGAAGCTATGAAGATCGATATACCGATCTGTGGAAGACTAGGATTGAATCCAATCAAAACCCGAAGCAAAACAACCAAAACAACCAAACTTAAATTCCTAAGAGTAGGCGGTCGACCTCTACTCAGGGCGGTCCGACCTCTCCAAGGCGGTCCGACCTCTACTCAAGGGCGGTCGACCTCTCAAGGGGCGGTCCGACTCTAGCTAGGGCGGTCGACCTCCGGTAGATGAGCAGTGAAATCGGCCAGAAAACGAAGTTGCAAATAGGTCTAACTTTTGATCTACAACTCCAAACTTCATGAAACTTGGAACACACCTTCTCTAGGATGTCAGGAACCTATTCCAATCGAAGATCATGGAGATCCATGGAAAAGTTACGACATTTTTCAGTTTGAGAGATGGATGGTTCGAAACCGAGTCAAAACCAAAACGTGACCCAAAAACTTGCTCGTGGGTGATTGATGATCAAGATGATCTTAGATGTGTTCCCACATGTCACAGCAAGCTATATCATGTAACGAAATCAATCAAAAACATGAGAATCAAAGAAAGACTCAAAATCACCAAATAGAGAGAAGAAGTGCAAAGAGACACATCTTTGATCAAAGCTTTCTTTGGATTGATTTGATAGGGTTTGGGTTTACAGCCACTCCATCAATGGAGGACAAAGCTCAATCCAAGAGCACAAGATCAAATCAAAACTCTCTAGAACCCCAACCTCCACTAATCCTCTCCCTAAGCCAAAACTAGGGTTTCAATGATGATAAAAGAGTTGAAGGGGGTGCAGCCACCTCCCTCCTCTATTTATAGTGGAGACTTAGACCTTCTAGAAGATTAACTCAAATGGGCTCCCGTTAAGGCCCAACACAAACGGGTCACACACGCACGCATTTTAAAGCGCCGTCTACAACACCTCTTAACCTAAACCGCTTCTCTTGCGCCGTCTTGCGCCGTGGGTAGGCAAAAGGTCACCAAGGTGATATTTGGTAAGATTACCAAAATACCCCTTCTCGGTCCTTCTCCGAAGACCGAGTCCATCTTCGCGAAGCACTTCGCATGCTCCGCCACGTGTAGGTTGATCACCGGCTCTCTCCATGTCGGCAAGTCTCTCCCATCCGGATTATACAAAGGGGAGAAAGTTGGAGAATTTGAAATTTTCTGAAATCCGAGGATCATAGTGAGGGGGAGTTTTTGAATTGCATTCTTATTGTCTTATTGACTCTTCTGAACTTGAATTGCATTTATTACTCCTCACAATGATCAAAGGTCAATTGAACAATTGTTCTTTCATATGGACCTTAAGTGAGATTTTTGACTTTTTCTGGAAATCAAAGTTTTTATGTTTTCTTTTGCCTTATCTCACTTGTCTATGCTATTCTGATGCCAGCTTGGTCACTTCCATTGCTTTCTCTTGCTTATGGACCAAGTTGTGCCTTTGTGCGAAAACGAAAGTATTTTACTTTTCAAACCTTCAAATTACATTTTTCGGATTATTGCCAATGTGTTCATCAAGGGGAGATTGTGGATATCATGGGGATATGCTCCGGATCTTAGGATGATGTGACAATTGGCAATGGCGTTAATGGTTTGTCGTTTCACGGGTTTTCGACAAAGTTTGATCTGCTGATCATTCGGGCGAGGCGGTCCGACCGCCATAGCACGGCGTCCGACCGGTCCCAAATCGGTCGGACGGCCATGTGCGCCGGTCGGACGGCCGTGACTAAAGGTGGTCAAACAGCCGTGCCAAAAATAGAGGTGTAGGCAAGTGAGGATCCCATTGTTCTTGCTCCCATAATTTTTGGAGTCTCCGGTAAAAGTTCTATTGGTTTAAAGTTTCCGATGAGGTTTCGGTTTTTCGGGGTTGAAAATTGGCTAAGTCCTTACGGGCGGTCGACCGCCTTTGGCCGTGGTCCGACCGGCAAGCCAGCGGTCGACCGCCCCGGGGTGGTCGACCGGTTGTCACTGAACGTCGCTGTTGTGGCGGCGTTGTTCGCTAGTTAGGTCAAAGTCATGAGTTTGGTGCATATGTGTTGCATGATGCATGTTTTGACTAACGTGGGTCAAGTTGCGAAGAACTTGTTCCGTTTCGATTTGCTTGTCTATTGTTGTGCGGAGTTGCTTGGTGGTCAACGACGGTCAACGGCGAGGATGATCGGGACGAGGCTTGGAGAGCTTAGGTCCAGAACGATCGACGATGCCGGGTGAGGTCAATGAAATCAAGTATGGTGCAAGAATGGACAAGGATGACCGACCGGACGGTTCGGTGCGCCGGGTTTGATCAAGCGGCGCGGAGTCGGTGCAAGTGCCATGGTGGTTTCGGTGGGAGCCGGATGGGAGAGACTTGCCGACATGGAGAGGCGGTGATCAACCTACACGTATGAGCATGCGAAGTGCTTCTAGCGAAGATGGACTCGGTCTTCGGAGAAGGACCGAGAAGGGGTATTTTGGTAATCTTACCAAATATCACCTTGGTGACCTTTTGCCTACCCACGGCGCAAGACGGCGCAAGAGAAGCGGTTTAGGTTAAGAGGTGTTGTAGACGGCGCTTTAAAATGCGTGCGTGTGTGACCCGTTTGTGTTGGGCCTTAACGGGAGCCCATTTGAGTTAATCTTCTAGAAGGTCTAAGTCTCCACTATAAATAGAGGAGGGAGGTGGCTGCACCCCCTTCAACTCTTTTATCATCATTGAAACCCTAGTTTTGGCTTAGGGAGAGGATTAGTGGAGGTTAGGGTTCTAGAGAGTTTTGATTTGATCTTGTGCTCTTGGATTGAGCTTTGTCCTCCATTGATGGAGTGGCTGTAAACCCAAACCCTATCAAATCAATCCAAAGAAAGCTTTGATCAAAGATGTGTCTCTTTGCCCTTCTTCTCTCTATTTGGTGATTTTGAGTCTTTCTTTGATTCGCATGTTTTTGATTGATTTCGTTACATGATATAGCTTGCTGTGACATGTGGGAACACATCTAAGATCATCTTGATCATCAATCACCCACGAGCAAGTTTTTGGGTCACGTTTTCGTTTTGACTCGGTTTCGAACCATCCATCTCTCAAACTGAAAAATGTCGTAACTTTTCCATGGATCTCCATGATCTTCGATTGGAATAGGTTCCTGACATCCTAGAGAAGGTGTGTTCCAAGTTTCATGAAGTTTGGAGTTGTAGATCAAAAGTTAGACCTATTTGCAACTTCGTTTTTCGGGCTGATTTCACTGTTCATCGGCTGGAGGTCAGACCGCCCTAGCTAGAGGTCGGACCGCCCCTTGGAGAGGTCAGACCGCCCTTGAGTAGAGGTCGGACCGCCCCTTGGAGAGGTCGACCGCCCGAGTAGATGTCGACCGCCTACTCTTAGGAATTTAAGTTTCGGTTGTTTTTGGTTGTTTTGCTTCGGGGTTTTGATTGGATTCAATCCTAGTCTTCCGCTGTACTGGTATATCGATCTTCATAGCTTCTATAGCTATTGGAGTGAAATTTGTGTTGAATCTAATCGAGGTTGAAAAAGTGAGCGTGCTCCTATTCACCCCCCCCCCCCTCTAGTCGCCTTTTCGGTCCAACAATCATACATGTATAAAAGAGATGCAAAATAAGTAAATGTATCGTACATGTATAAAAGAGATGCAAAATAAGTAAATGTATCATACATGTATAAAAGAGATGCAAAATAAGTAAATGTATCATACATGTATAAAATTGCCATAAGTACTACAGATCTTACATGTACTAGAAATAATCATCAAGATCATTGATAGGTGGGCCAAAAATCTCATCATCGCTATTGTCGACGTAATTATGATCGTCTCTCAAAGTCTCATCACTAGCGACCTTTGCTCGAATGGTGTTGCTCAAGTAATAACAAGTCCTTGGCGTTGTGAACCTCCTCTCCATCATCCCGTCAACAATGACCGTATCATTGTCTACTTCCATTCTTGAGATCTACATCTAAGACAATCTCAAAACTCCCATCTAATCCTTCTTCTTGAAAGAACTCTCCGTCATATGTGTTTGCATCGATGTTATAATCATCATCGTTTGGGACGGGTACTTTACCATGCGGCGATACCTTGTACACCACATCATACGCCTTAAGACGGTCTTTGGTTTGGCACGGGTATGAGAGATAATAAACTTGCGTGGCCTGTTGGGCCACAATGTACATGTCGTCTCCTAGCAAGACGGATGACTTTAGAACTTCGACTAACCCAAGCTCAGGGGTCTTTATCACTTCTTTGGGATCAAACCAATGGCATTTGAATATGACAGGACGAAGAGGTACACAACCAGGAAACTTGAGTTTGTATATTTCTTCAATTATTCCATAGTAGTCCAACCCATACGTGCTGGCGTGAAAACACCGGTATTTGTGGTTCTTCGATTCGCCGACTGCTGCTCGCCGAAGTTGTGTGAAAGCGATATCCATTGACATCATACGAGAATGACTTGACCCTAAATTCAAATCCATTGGCAACTTGCCTCAACTCGGCACTCATAGACACGTCGGTTTGGCTCGCTAGTTCAAGTAGGATGATTCGTTATATATTTGTCGAGTTGAGAGTTAAGTACAAACAACAAATGAAATTGAGCAGTACCTCCTCCTTGAACCAACAAATAAAAGTGGGATTTCGTTCTCCGCGCCATGTCTTAGAAGGGTTTCAACTTCCGCCGGTGGGTTCCCTCCGTGAAGGACGATGGTAGAGGAGAACAAATTTGTCAGAACGCTGTTAACAAGAGGGTTGGATGGGTGCATGCAAAATATTGACAAGAAAAGAAACAAGTTTGTGTAAAACTTATGCAATGTACAGGCCAACCTCTTCAAGGTTCATAACACATACAACTGGATAGAGCGCCACTCTTCTAGGCTCAACATCTTCAAGGTAGGTTCACTTGCACTTCGAGTTGCCCTCGAAAAACGAGGGTCGATTGATTGTCAGCGACATTGTAACGAGGGGTGGATTATGCACGTTAGGAAGGTTGTCGGCATAGTATCTTGTTGTGAAGTATGACACCTCCTCCACAATGGATGCCTCTGCACAGAAGCTTCAATTTTGCATTTATTTTTGCATTTTGTTCTAAGAACCTTTAGGCATCGCTCAATTGGATAGCACCAACGGGCATGCACAGGCCCCCATTTTTGCCTCATATGGTAGGTGCAAGAGCAAATGTTGCATCGGATTGAAGAAGCCGGGGAAAGATCTTCTCCAACTTGCGAGCAACACTGTGGCTATTCTTTCCATTTCTTCAATCTCGGTCCGAGATATCTCCTTAGCACATAGCTTATGGAAGAACATGCTCAACTCTGTCATCACTCGCGGATGTGATCGGGAAAATAGCCACGAACCATCAGGAAGAAGGCATTCAATCCATATGTGGTAATCATGACTCTTGAGCCCCGTGATTCGCATGGTACTTAAGTTCACACCCTCCTCCAATTCGCCCGTGATACCGTCGTGGAACATCAATGATTGGAACCATTGAAGAACTTCTTTCTTTTGGGCCCTCGTTAGGACGAAGTCGGCCTTAGGCTTCTTCCATGACTTCCGCGTAAGGGAGGCAACATGTTTAGCTTTGGTCTATCGCAACGTTGCTTGATCCAATCTAGCCTTGACATTGTCCTTTGACTTTTCCAGTCCATGATTGTGTGAAGGACCGCCTCGGCGAAATTCTTTTCAAGTGTGCATTACATCAATGTTATGTGGAAGAAGGAGGTCCTTAAAGTAAGGAAGCTTCCACAAGCACGACTTGTGTGTCCAGGCATGCTCTTTTCCGTATCCCACGAAGCCCCCCTTTTCATTGTCGACCACAAGACCATCTAACATCTCAAGAACCTGGGCACCTGTCATCATTTCCGGTGCAGAGTCTTCCACTGTGACACCTTTTCGAAAGTTCTTCTTGTCTCTCCTGAATGGGTGGTCAAGAGGGAGGAATTGTCGATGTTTGTCAAACGAAGAAAACTTGCCCCCCTTCTCCAACCGAAAGAACTCCACAGCTGACTTGCATATCGGGCATGGCATCTTCGTGTGAACACACCAGCCACAAAATAACCCATAAGCCAGGAAGTCATGCATGGAATAATGGTACCAAATATGTGTCGGACCCCCGGGTGTCACACAACCCCGAGACCCTCTGTGCATACCAAGCTAGTCCCATGATCAGTAGCTAGCTTGCACAGTTGCAACAATGATGCATTCATAACCATTCAACAACGAACTAATGAAGCAAACAAAGTAATATTAATTAAAACAGCAAAGACCTTATGGTCAAGGTTCTTACAAAAGTCGCCTCACAGGGCTTAGCACAACAGAGTATCTGGCAGCGGAAATCTCAAAAATACGTGGAGCCCAATCGACATGCCCACAGGCAATCGAGTGGTGGACGTGACCTAGATCGCAAAGTCTTCAAAGTAACCTTCTTCATAGTACTCGCGTTTCTCGGTTCTTCTGCATTGACCGATCAACAAAGGGCACAAAGCCGTGAGTACATAAAGTACTCAGCAAGTCGTAGAGAAATGTATGCACATAGTATTCATGTCAGGCTTAAACAAGGATGGCTTTATGGTTAATTTGCGTAAAGCAAGTTTAACAAATAAATACAATAATTAGATTGCAAAGCGTGATTTTAAAAGAATAATACATAGATAACCAAGTTCTTTTGAATCAAGCGGTGAACATCCCGCTCACTTCCCAACCATTCCAACCAAACGCTTCCATCGAACCAAACCACATTTTTGAAAATGCTACCCTTGCGCGAAATCACCGTGCATGTCCGTAAGCGGGACACGGCTATTCGAATAGATTTTGACACTCTGCAGAGGTTGTGCGACTTTACCCACAAGACACGAATTCTCTAGTTTGTTTGGCATCCGTCGATACCACCGCCACTTCCTTAGGTGAGTAGTCTAGAGCACGTGACAAGGCTTTTACAAAGTTCCATTTTGCCTCGGTTACGCGCTAAGGTTTCGCCATCACGACCCCTCTTGCGCCAATAAACACCACAACAGAACCGACTCAAAACTTTCCTAATTAATTGGCGGTCCGTCCCATACGGACTTATGGTTGCACGAGGTGACCGGATCAATGACTTGCAAAGTTAAGTCCTTAGTTGATCGCTCGGACAAGTCTACCACAACCCAATGTGCATTACGCACCCACTCTAGCTCCTACCTCAAGCCCGAGCATAAAACATTTTTGTTCATTCCCGACCAAATGGCAATCCCTGCCATGGCACAACATCTTTTAATAAAAGTGGCCTCACACCACAATTCCATAGTTCCATTAGTCAAATTTCAATAATCAATGAACATGTGCTCGAAGGTCTCGGGTAACTAAAGCATGTCTAAGCAATATCGCTCCCAAGTTGGTGATACAATTATTGTCCAACTAGTATTAACCATCCTAAGGTGTCCAAGGATATATGTCAATCAAGGAGACATTTCATTTTCAATTCATCAAGGAGGCATAATGGCAATTTGGTAATTATCTACTCCCAAAACCATTTTTAATAAAACTAGCCATGCATGATAATTTGAAGCAATATACTTTTGTAAAATGGGTTCAACATGGTCAAAGGCCTACGACTTGCCTTCGTTGACGAGGAGAGGGTCTTCGGTCGTCGGGTCGAAGAAATCTTCCAAACGCCTAATCTACACGCGAGAATAGCAACAAATAAATAAAACAGCACCAAATGAACTCCAAAAATTACAAAACCAGTACCAAATGAAAGAGGGTGAATTTATATGAATTTAGAAATTTGGATCACCCAAATCGGAGTTCGGATGTGAAAGTTATAGCCAAAAGAAGTTTCAAATCACATAAAATGATGAAATTAGGGTTTTCGGATTTTCCGGATTTATTTTTCTACTGGAAATTCCGACTTTGACGTCAGCGCACACGCAATCGCACACGTGGCTGCCACGCGGTCGAAAGGGCTGACGCGTCGCTGACGTGGCGCCACGTGGGCGGCCACGTGGGCTCGGGCCCACGGGTCAGAGAGAGAGAGAGAGAGAGAGAGAGAGGCTGGCGCGCGGCGAGGCGGCACGTGAGCCGGAGAAGACGGCAAGGCTGCGCGCGGAGAAAGCGGCGACGCCGGGAGACGGCGCATGGGCGGCGGAGGCGGGAAGAAGAAGAAGGGAGGCGAGAGCGAACCGAGAGAGAGAGAGAAAAAGAAGAGAGGAAGAAGCGCGGCGCGGGTTTTAAAAGCGAGAGAGGCACGCGCGGCGTGGCGGATCTGGCGAGGCGCGGAGAAGCGGCGAGACGCGCCGCGGCGCGGCGTGGCGACGAGGGGCGCGAGCGGCGGGTCGGCGCGGCGCGGGCGGCGTGGGAGAGAGCGCGGCGACGCGACGGAGACGACGATCGGGAGCCGTCCGATTCGATCGGACGGTGCGGAGCGAGGAGGCGCGGAGAAGAGAGCCGTCCGATTTCAATCGGACGGAGGAGGAGAAGAGGCGCGGCGGGAGACGAAGCGGCGCCGTCCGATTTCGTCGGACGGTGGGAAGTCCAAAGGGCGCGGCGAACGGAGCGCGCGGATCTTGATCCAACGGCCGAGAGCGAGGAGGCGCGAGCGCGCGAGCGTTGGATAGAGATCCAACTACGAGAGTGACGAGCGCCTTGGAGCGCGAGCTGCCTTGAGCGAGGCGGGCCGCAGAAGCGGCGGGCGGGAATAGGAGATGGGCGGAGGATTCGCCCAAAACCGAAAAGGATTTTAAATAGCTTTTAATTTACGAAATTCAAATAAGACAAAAGGCAATTTAGAAAATAGCAATTAGACTTCAAAAATTCTAGAAAAATTCACATAAATTCCTTGACTTATTCTAGACTTAATAAAAATACTTTTAACTTTAAATTTTCTTTTTCTTTTGCAAATAAAATAACTTTTCCATTTCGGATAAATCAAAAATCAATTTCTAAAATCCAATAAATCCAAGAAAATTCTTAAAATAATAATTTTGATTTTAAATTCCAGAAATCTCAATCAAACCAACTTTAATTTAATTGAAGTTTGATTAACTCATATTCAAATGCAAATGGATTTTGAAATTTCCAATTTAAGCTTTTGACGAATAGAAACAAATGGTTCTCTTTTAAAATTTTTCAAAAACTCCGAAAAACGGGACGTTACAAACCTACCCCTCTTAAAGGGAATCTCGACCCCGAGATTCAGGCTGACTAGAGAATAGGTGGGGAAACTCCGCCTTCAAGTCATCTTCTCGTTCCCAAGTGGCTTCTTCTTCGGTGTGGTTGCTCCACTGGACCTTGCAGAAACGGATGGTCTTGCTTCTTGTCACTCGCTCTGCTACTTCCAAGATCTTGATGGGATGCTCCTTGTAGGTGAGGTCTTCTTGCAGGGCAATTGATTCCACTGGCATCTGCTCTTCGGGCACACGCAAACACTTCTTCAACTGCGACACGTGGAAGACATTATGCACATCGGCGGTGAGGTGGGAGCTCCAAGCGTAGCGACTTCTCCTCTTCGGGCTAGAACTGGGAAAGGTCCGATGTACCTTGGTGCAAGCTTTCCACTTACTCTGAAACGACGCATCCCTTTGAGAGGCGACACCTTCAGGTACACATGATCACCAGGTGCAAAAGCTAGATCTCGCGACTGCTATCGGCATAACTCTTTCACAGTGTCTGTCTTTGTTTGACCTTTCTCGATTGATCGAACTTGCTCTTCGGCTTTTTCCAAAATATCGGGCCCAAACACTTGTCTTTCGCCTACTTCATTCCAATACAAGGGTGTCCTGCATTTTCTTCCATAAAGAGCTTCAAATGGAGACATCTGGAGGCTTGACTGGTAGCTGTTGTTATAGGAAAACTCTGCATAAGGTAGCATTTGATCCCAACTGGTCTGATTGGCTAAGGCACAAGCCCTTAACATATCTTCTAGGATTTGATTTACTCTTTACATCCATCCATCCGTCAGGGATGATAAGTCATCTTGAAATTCAGATTAGTACCCAAAACACTGTGCAACTTCTGCCAAAACCTTGAGGTGAACTGGGTTCCTCGATCTGACACGATCTTCTTCGGCACTCCATGCTGGCACACTATCTTTGCCATGTACAATTACGCGATCTATCACGAGTAGGTAGTCTTGATGGGAGAAAGTGAGCAACTTTGGTTAGGCGATCCACAATTACCAGATAGAATCATATCCTGACCTTGTCCTTGGCAAACCAGTGATAAAATCCATGCCAATTTCTTCCCATTTCCATTCAGGCACTTTCAAGGGTTGCAGGAGTCCAGCGAGGTCTTTGATGCTCGGCTTTAACTCGATGCCGGACATCACACCGAGCTACATACTCGGCAATCTCACGCTTCATGCTAGGCCACCAATACATTTCCTTAAGGTCTTGGTACATCTTTGTGCTTCCAGGTGAATGGAGTACAAAGTTTCATGGGCTTCCTTGAGTATCATTTGCTAAGCTCTTTTCGATCCGGAACACGATTCGCTTGTCAAACCAAATGGTGCCTTGCTCATCTTCGAAAATCTCGGGCTTTACCCTTTTTCATGTTGCTCTTAATTTCCTTAATATTGGCATCTTCAACTTGAGCTTCCTTGATCGATTCGCAAAGTGGGTTGAACTTCTAGGCAGCTAGATAACCTTCTTCAACCAACTCTAACTTGAGCTTCGGAACTCTTCATGAAGGGTTGGTGATTTTCCTTGATCGACGTGGTATTGCAAGAGACTTTTTCGCTCAAGGCATCCGCCACAACATTAGCTTTGCTCAGGTGGTAATGGATTCCAATATCATAATCCTTTATTAACTCTAACCACCTTCTTTGCCTCATATTAAGATCGGCTGAGTGAAAATGTACTTCAAGCTCTTATGGTCCGTATAGACTTCACAATGATTACCAATAAGGTAATGACGCCATATCTTTAAAGCATGCACTACTGACTAACTCCAAGTCATGAGTGGGGTAATTCACTTCATGAGGCCTCAATTGACGGAAGCATAGGCTACTACCTTCCTTTCTTGCATCAGACACAACCAAGTCCTTGCCGGATGCATCACAGAAAATCTCAAAATCCTTAGGACATCCGCAAAATCAACACCGAGCCGTGGTCAAACGCTTCTTCAACTCTTGAAAACTTTGCTCACAACTGCTGTCCAAGCAAATTTCTTTTCTTTCTTCAACAAATGAGTGAGGGTCTTGCTATCTTGGAGAATCCTTCTATGAATCGACGATAGTATCCCGCCATTCAAGAAAACTTCGACTGAGGCATCGACTTGGTGACTCCCAATTAAGCACATCCTTAACCTTACTAGGGTTACAGATACTCCTTGGCGGACATGACATGCCCCAAGAAAGTAACTTCTTTCATCCAAAACTCACACTTGCTGAATTTAGCATAGAGTTGATGATCTCTAAGCTTATTCAGACCAAACGGAGGTGCTCTTCATGCTCTTCTTCACTCTTGGAATACACCAAAATATAAATCGATGAAGACAATGACGAACTTATCCAAATACTCCATGAATACTTTATTCATCAAGTTCATAAAGTAGCGTGGGCATTGGTCAATCCAAATGACATGACCGTGAACTCATACTGATCCATAGGGTTGAGAAAGTCGTCTTGGGAATGTCTTACGACGAATCTTCAACTGGTGGTAACGACCTCAAGTCTATTTTGGAGAACACACCGCTCCTTTCAAGCGGTCAAACAAATCATCGATCTGGGCGAGAGGGTACTTGTTCTTGATGGTGACCTCATTGAGGGCTCATTAATCCACACACATCCGTTGGGTACCATCCTTCTTTGCAACAAAGATCACTGGGGCTCCCAAGGTGAAGAACTTGGTCGGACAAAACCTTTCTCTTGCATTTCTTCAATTTGCTTCTTGACTCAACCAAATCATTGACAGCAATCAGAGGGTCTCTTGAAAATAGGTGCAGTTCCTGGAATTAGATTGATGACAAACTCCAGGTCTCGATGCAGCGGCATTCGGGTAGGTCATCGGGAAAGACATCCGGGAACTCTCGACTCGGCACTTCCTCCAAAGACACAACAGCGCATCGGACTAAAGATCCGGCTAGCTTCTCTGGGAGGCTTCAAACTTTACCTTGGTTCCATCCGGTTGACCAAGGTGATGCTTCTACCACCACAATCCAAAAGAGCTTGGTGATTAGCAAGCCAATCAATTCCCAGAATCACATCAAGAGACTTGGTGTCTATGATGATGAGATTAGCAAGGAATTCTACCCTTCTATGGTCACTTTAACCTTAGGGCAACCTTGGTTCGTACTCAATTCGAACAGGAGATCGAACCAACAAAACACTTTTAAGAGGCAAAACTTCCAACTGGTGCCTTTCGGCCAAAACTCAGAAACAAGCGAATGCGAAGCTCGAATCAAACAAAGCAAATGGCAGTCTTTGAATTGACAAGAAACTTACCCAAAGACGACGTCAGGGGCAGTTCGAGCTTCCTCCACGGTGGTGTGGTTCACACGACCTCTTCCAAAAGGCCGAGGAGTCTTGGTCGTGCGGTGGAGTCCGAGGGCTCCACGTGCGACTCCTGGAGCGGGGGTCCTGGTCGGAGTGGCTCCCATGTTGAAACGAACAGGAGAAGGGCCTTGCCTCTGCGGGCAGCTATTGGCGAAGTGCCCCAGCTGATGACACTTAAAGCAGGTGATCCATTTACCGCAGGTTGCCATTCCTTGGTTCTTTGGTTCGGAGCTGTTGAAGCTGCGGGTCACCGGAGGCGCCGGGCGAGTCTTCGCTCTGGGCTCAATGTGACAGTGGAGCAACACGGGCGAGGCGGCACATTCATTCGACTCTGGGAGTGAGACTGATGGGCACTGTGCTGCATCATCTTTCTCTTGCGGGATTCTTCAAGTTCACGGCGGGATTCCTCGATGAGCATGGCCTTGTTCACCAAGTGCTGGAAATCTGAATAGTCATTCCCAATGACTTGCACCTTCAAACTGGGGTTGAGTCCTCTCTTGAAGCGCTTCTGGCGGGCATCATCTGTGGCAACGTCCTCTGGGGCATAACGAGATAGCTGAGTGAATCTGTTAAGATATTCACTCACTGACGTGTTGCCTTGCTGCAGCTCACGGAACTCATTCTTCTTCATTTCCACCTTTCCATCAGGGATATGGGAGTGGCGGAAAGCTCCTCAAAACTCGCCCAAGTGATACTCTCGGGGTTTCCATGGCGGCACAATAGTTCTCCCACCATTCGCGGCGGTACCTTCAAGCCGGTGAGTGGCATACGAACCTTCGCGATCATCACAACGGGTGATAGCGAGCTTCTTTCCATGGAACGTAACGGTCATCAGCGTCCAATGGCTCCGAGGAGCTAGAGAAAGTGGGCGGATGGGTCCTCAAAAACTCTGCCAACCTGGACTGAGGAAAAACTGGGGGTGGAGCAGGCGGAGGTGTGGCAGCTGCTTGACTGTTCTGATTCATCATTGCGAGAAGGGCGTAGCGATGTCCAGTTCTGGCGATTCATCATCTGAGTCATATTCTGCATCAAAGAGCTCATCAGCTGCGTCTGGGCTGCCATGAACTGACTCAAACCCGGATCTGCTGGCGGCTGGGAAGGCGGACACGGCGCTTGAGTCTCATCCTGACTTGCGGAGTTGCGGGTCTGAACCATCTGCGACAAAGCTTCACTGGTTTAATAGACGAGGAGAAGACAGCAATTTAGATGCGAGGGAAAGCACGGAGATGAGCAAGAAACAAGGGAGATAGATGGATCAACCTAATGCGGACAAAATTGGTTTTACCCAACGAACAGATAGCCGGAAAGCTATCAAGAAGCAAACCAAAAGGGACACTTAAGCACAAAAGCACTATTACGCAGACTAAACGATACTAAAACTAGGGAGGCAGCTACCAATCTAACCTTTACGGAGAGTCAACTTGGATCAGACGGCGGAATCTTGAGCTTCCAAAGCTTCCATTGCTTGATCTTGAAGGGCTCGATCCTAGGGATAATCCAGAGATGAGGGAGTCAATTTAAATTTGAAAACCAAGTTCCAGAAAAGATAAGATGAAAGAACTCAAGAATGGTATAAGAGGGTAAGATGATAAGAAAAGAATAGAACAAGGCGAGAAAGAACAGAATAAGATAAGAGAAGAATACCTAGTCAAGTTAATTGCTTGGTTTGATTTAGAAAATATATTTTGAATCTTTGACTAAGACGACCAATCTAACTAAAGGCTACGCCCCTACGATCGATATGGCTCGATACCATCTCTTGTCGGACCCCGGGTGTCACACAACCCGAGACCCTCTGTGCATACCAAGCTAGTCCCATGATCGAGCTAGCTTGCACGGTTGCAACAATGATGCATTCATAACCATTCAACAACGAACTAATGAAGCAAACAAAGTAATATTAATTAAAACAGCAAAGACCTTATGGTCAAGGTTCTTACAAAAGTCGCCTCACAGGGCTTAGCACAACAGAGTATCTGGCAGCGGAAATCTCAAAAATACGTGGAGCCCAATCGACATGCCCACAGGTAATCGAGTGGTGGACGTGACCTAGATCGCAAAGTCTTCAAAGTAACCTTCTTCATAGTACTCAGCGTTTCCTGGTTCTTCTGCTGGGACTGATCAACAAAGGGCACAAAGCCGTGAGTACATAAAGTACTCAGCAAGTCGTAGAGAAATGTATGCACATAGTATTCATGTCAGGCTTAAACAAGGATGGCTTTATGGTTAATTTGCAGAAAGCAAGTTTAACAGTAAATACAATAATTAGATTGCAAAGCAGGATTTTAAAAGAATAATACATAGATAACCAAGTTCTTTTGAATCAAACAGTGAACATCCCGTTCACTTCCCAACCATTCCAACCGAACGCTTCCATCGAACCAAACCACATTTTTGAAAATGCTACCCCTTGCGCGAAATCACCAGGCATGTCCGTAACCGGGGACACGGCTATTCGAATAGATTTTTGACACTCTGCAGAGGTTGTGCGGCTTTACCCACAAGACACGAATTCTCTAGTTTGTTTGGCATCCGTCGATACCACCGCCACTTCCTTAGGTGAGTAGTCTGAGCACGTGACAAGGCTTTTACAAAGTTCCATTTTGCCTCGGTTACGCCGCTAAGGTTTCGCCATCACCCCCTCTTGCGCCAATAAATGACCACAACAGAACCGACTCAAAACTTTCCTAATTAATTGGCCAGGTCCGTCCCATACCGGACTTATGGTTGCACGAGGTGACCCAGATCAATGACTTGCAAAGTTAAGTCCTTAGTTGACTGCTCAGACAAGTCTACCACAACCCAATGTGCATTACGCACCCACTCTAGCTCCCTACCTCAAGCCCGAGCATAAAACATTTTTGTTCATTCCCGACCAAATGGCAATCCCTGCCATGGCACAACATCTTTTAATAAAAGTGGCCTCACACCACAATTCCATAGTTCCATTAGTCAAATTTCAATAATCAATGAACATGTGCTCGAAGGTCTCGCGGGTAACTAAAGCATGTCTAAGCAATAATACGCTCCCAAGTTGGTGATACAATTATTGTCCAACTAGTATTAACCATCCTAAGGTGTCCAAGGATATATGTCAATCAAGGAGACATTTCATTTTCAATTCATCAAGGAGGCATAATGGCAATTTGGTAATTATCTACTCCCAAAACCATTTTTAATAAAACTAGCCATGCATGATAATTTGAAGCAATATACTTTTGTAAAATGGGTTCAACATGGTCAAAGGCCTACGACTTGCCTTCGTTGACGAGGAGAGGGTCTTCGGTCGTCGGGTCGAAGAAATCTTCCAAACAGGAATCTACACGTGCGAGAATAGCAACAAATAAATAAAACAGCACCAAATGAACTCCAAAAATTACAAAACCAGTACCAAATGAAAGAGGGTGAATTTATATGAATTTAGAAATTTGGATCACCCAAATCGGAGTTCGGATGTGAAAGTTATAGCCAAAAGAAGTTTCAAATCACATAAAATGATGAAATTAGGGTTTTCGGATTTTCGGATTTATTTTCTCTTGGAAATTCCGACTTTGGCGTCGGCAAGACACGCAATCGCACGTGGTACGCCACGCGATCGAAAGAGTCGACGCGTCGGCGACGTGGCGCCACGTGGCGGCCACGTGGGCTCAGGCCCACGGTCGAGAGAGAGAGAGAGAGAGAGAGAGAGGCGGCGCGTGGCGCGGCGGCGTGGAGTCGAGAAGACGGCGGTGGCGCGAGAAAGCGGCGGCAACGGGAGACGGCAGCGCTGGGGCGGCCGGAGGCGGGAAGAAGAAGGAGGCGGCGCGGCGCAGCCGAGAGAGAGAGAGAAAGAAGAGAGGAAGAGGCGCGGCGCTGGTTTTAAAAGCGAGAGAGGCCTGGCGTGGCGTGGCGGATGCTGCGGAGGCGCGAGAGGCGACGAGACGCGCGCGTTGCGGCGTGGCGAGGCGAGGCAGCGCTACGGCGAGATTCGTGGCGGCGGCGCGGCGACGTGAGAGAGCGGCGGCGACGCGACGGAGACGACGATCGGGAGCCGTCCGATTCCGATCGGACGGTGCGGAGCGAGGGAGGCGCGGGAGAACGCGAGCCGTCCGATTTCAATCGGACGGTGAGGAGGAGAAGAAGCGCGGCGGGAGACGAGCGGGCGCCGTCCGATTTCGATCGGACGGTGGGAAGTCCAAAGGGCGCGGGCGAACGGGAGCGCGCGGATCTCGATCCAACGGTCGAGAGCGAGGGGAGGCGCGCGAGGCGCGAGAACGTTGGATAGAGATCCAACGGCGAGAGTGACGAGCGGGCGGAGCGGGCGAGGCTGAAGCGAGCGAAGGCCGCAGAAGGCGGCCGGCCGGGAATAGGAGATGGGCGGAGGATTCGCCCAAAACCGAAAAGGATTTTTAAATAGCTTTTAATTTACAGAAATTCAAATAAGACAAAAGGCAATTTAGAAAATAGCAATTAGACTTCAAAAATTCTAGAAAAATTCACATAAATTCCTTGACTTATTCTAGACTTAATAAAAATACTTTTAACTTTAAATTTTCTTTTTCTTTTGCAAATAAAATAACTTTTCCATTTCGGATAAATCAAAAATCAATTTCTAAAATCCAATAAATCCAAGAAAATTCTTAAAATAATAATTTTGATTTTAAATTCCAGAAATCTCAATCAAACCAACTTTAATTTAATTGAAGTTTGATTAACTCATATTCAAATGCAAATGGATTTTGAAATTTCCAATTTAAGCTTTTGACGAATAGAAACAAATGGTTCTCTTTTAAAATTTTTCAAAAACTCCGAAAAACGGGACGTTACAATATGCATTCTGAAGTTTGTCTTTGTGAATCGGTCGTATGTCACTACCCCTTCGTCCCATGCACGGACCAAATCGTCTATCAAAGGCTCCATGTACACACTCATATTAGCCCCCGGGTGTCCTGGAATTATAAGTGACAATAAAATATTTTGCCGTTGAAAGGCGACGCCAGTGGGAGGTTGAGAGGATGACGAATCACGGGCCAACATGTGTATGGTGAAGAACCCATTCCATAAGGATTGAACCCATCGATTGCGGTGCAATGCGTACATTACGAGCCTCGTCGGCTTTGTCGGTATGCTTCCGATCGAAGCTTTTCCATGATTCACCATCGGACGGATGTATCATCTTGTCCGTGTATCGGCGCCGATTTTGTGCCACGTCATACATTTTGCGGATTCCTCGCTCATGAAAAGCCGTTGGATCCTCGGTATGAAAGGAAGGTACCTCGTGATCTTTGCGCCAACTTTGTTTGCGTCTTCTTCCACCATCACCGATTCTAACTCAATGTACCTAGATGCCTTACACTTGGACAAGACTTATCGTCGCATGTTCTCCCGAATAAGATGCATCCGTTCGGACAAGCATGTATCCGCCGCACGACATCTTGAGTGCACGAAGGATTTTATTTGACTCATACGTGTTCTTTGGCGAACGTGATCATCGGAAGTAGGGTGCCAACCATCAACAGCTGATCGAAGGATTCTCTACTCGGCTAAACCGACTTCACACCATTAGACGTGCAATGGCATCGGTTTAGAAACATTAGTGCGCCCGTGAAGGGGTTGTTGTGCCGCATCCAACATGGCGTAAAACGCCTTTGCGCTTGCTCGGCTCTGCGCTCGCACTTCCTTCATCGAAAGCCATGTCATGGTCATTTAACATTTCGCCACCCCGGCGAATCAAACTCCTCGATCCGTTGTCTCACGACCTCTTCTCTCGCACGATGGCGTTCACCATGCATGGTCCACGGGTATAGTTCTCTACAAATCCATTGTTGACAAGATCTTTAGTCATCTCCTCATATGTTTTCATTGCCTTGTTCTTACACTTCCTACTGAGGACACGGGCATGTCGCCGTCCATTTGCAAATGCCTTCGTCATGAAATCATTGGCCTTCTCAATCCATTCATTTGTGTATTGACCCTCTTCCGATAGCCCGTGTACATCCAGCGACGGTCATCCATCCTAACATATAGACGATATTGCGTTTAGAGCAATAGAGTAGTAGTGCTAGAGAAAACCATATGAGATGATAAAGAGACATTCATGTTCTTGGTCGATTCACATAGAAGATGTTTGCTAGATTGGATGATGAGATTTTACCTAAGGTTGAAAGGCCGCTACTGTGGAGTTTACGCGCCACCTCTAAAGAAGAGCATACTTGTCTTGTCAAGAAAATCGACAACAAGACCGCTCGAGGTAAATTCCAACGCAAGGTTATGTTTTGTGAGTTCATTATATATATTGCACATGATTTATTTCCTCCCAACCTAAGGCCATATATCGGCCAATGTATATGTATGTCCGTATATTTCAGTTGTGGTTACTTTCTACTACTATTTAGGAGCATAGTAGCCTTACACCATTGAAACTCACAATTCTAATACTTCATTGTCACATATATAGTGTTGAAAGCAATCAAGTTAGAAGTGGAGAAGTTAGAGGCTCCCGTGTCGCGGGAATCATCACACTCATGTAAGAAAGTTAGCCTTCCCACCACCCTCTCTAGAAACATACATATCTAGTATCGCTTAACTGCATTGATATTTTGGTTTTTCTTGACAAGGAACACTCTCTGAATATCTTTCCGTTGGTGTGTACATGTACGTAATTTAGAAGAATCAAGGACCAAGCAGGACAAACTACTAGAGAGCTTTGTTGGCCTCGGCGTCAGATCGCACATTCATTCGTGCATCGGATTTCAAGACACACTCAGCAGTGCCAATCTCACAGTGGATTTGTTCGTGCGAAGCTTAGAAAGATCCTAGATCCTGCAAGTCACCAACCACCGAGTTCGTGGATAAAGCGAGCCACGATCGAACTAATCATTTGGATGATGCTAAACAAAGATCGGTGACCCCCAAGTATTCCTTGGGTATGCAAAGTGGATAAGGCAATGAAAGAAGTGGCGTAAACGGCAATGAGGCTTGAACGCTTTAAGTGTTTTTATCGGCGTTGGAGTTGCTAAGCATAGTGAGTCCATTTCTTCACTTGTTAGGTCGGCGTTGGAGTTGCTAAGCTAAGCGATTGACAAGGCAAAATGGGCGTTGGAAATAAAGAATGACTTGCAAGCGCCCATCCCATGTTATCTACTACTATGCTAGGCGCACACCGCAGAGCTACTTATTTCTCTGTACACTACCAAATTATTCGCAAAAGCAATCATGGTATCGTGAGCCGTTCCCCACCACCCAACCCTAACCCTAGTCCGGTACTCACCTCAGATCCAAGCCGCCGCCGCCTGCTCTCGATCCGCCACCCACCGCCAGTCACGCCGCGCAGGCAAAGCGGGGGCGGCCGCCGCCTCTGCGGACGAGCGCGTGGGCGCTGGGCTGAGCCACTGAGCTCTGCCGCTCAGCCGACCGCAGAGGAGGAGGCGCTGTAGGAGGGGGCGCTGGGAGTAGGTGGTGTCCAGGGAGAAGGAACTAAGGTGGTGAGAGGAGAAACCGAGCCGAGCGGCTGAGGAACCGAGGCGAGAGGTGAAGAGGCGGCTCGGTCGATCGGCACACGAGGCGACGGAGAAAGAAGAGGCAACAGAGCGCCTGCATTTAACAATGGAGAAAGAAGAAAAGAACCGAGGCGTAAGAGTGCTCGGCAGACGAGGCGGTAGAGAAACGGGTAGGTGTTGAATGCTTCTGTTTACCGAGTGCCTAGATATACGGCACTCGGTAAACTCAAGCACCGCAGCCCAATGACATGTGGGCCTGGTACATATTTACCGAGTGCCCAGATCTTTACCGAGTGCCCAGATCTACGACACTCAGAAATGTAGCACCGTGGTTTGGTACATGTTTACCGAGTGCCCGGATCTACAGACTCTGTGAACAGAAGCATGGCACCCACCGTGGCGTACAGTGGGCGTGGCTAACCTTTACCGAGTGTTTAAGGTCACACTCGGTAAAAGTATCCATCATTTCATGCAAAACTAAAAGAAAAATGCCAATTTAATCATAAAATTCACCAAACTTTCACATGAACTATTTCATGTCATCTATTTACTATCTAAAAATTCCAAGTTCAAATCATAATGTTGAATTTCACTCTTAATAGAAATCCTACTCGTCATTGTTAATGTTTAGTGTCTCTTTGGAAGATGTCTGGGCAAATGACGAATGTAAATATATACAAACGTTATGAAAATTTTTCTATAATATAGATGTATGCTTCAATGTTAATTCTTCCAATCTCGTGATTTATCGAGTTCGATTTTAATTATTACAATTAAATTTACACGATATGTACCTAATTTTCATAAAGAATGAAAATTTTGTGAAATATAGTAAATAAATCGAAATAAACACCATATTTTGGAATGGAGTACTAAATATCATATGTGGATAGAGGAAAAAGAATGAAGGGAAAAACAAGAAATTTGGTTGAATTTACCGAGTGTGGCGACAATACACTCGGTAAAAGATAGTGTTTACCGAGTGTTGTGAACTTACACTCGGTAAAACTTTATTATTACCGAGTGTGACACTCGGTAAACATTTTCGGTCTTTTTTATTTGCTATGAGCGTTTGATGGGCGGAGCTGTTGTTACCGTGATGTTTGCCGAGTGTATGCTCATAACACTCGGTAAACATGTCATGCCGTGACGCCGTTTGGCGCACGGTTGCTATCCTAGGTGACGTGGCACCTTAATACCGAGTGGCTGTTTTTACCGAGCGCGCCTTCGTAAACTTGTAGTTTTAACGAGTGTCTTAAGTTACCGAGTGTGGTGACTCGGTAAATCGGTCTACTACCGGGTGTTTATGTTTTCCGAGTGTTGGCACTCGGTAAGTAATGTTTTCCGAGTGCCCCGACTTTTGACACTCGGTAATTGTCGGGGCACTCGGTAACTACACAGTGTCCGGTAGTGTATACTGTTTTTTCCTTAGTCGAATATTTTTACTATTGGACTGGGATTTAACACCCCCATATCTCTTCCCTATCTCCAATTTAAACCAACACCTAAACCCTCACCCCACCTCCTCCCTCCAGCCACTGCCACCGATACTCCCCACACACTGCCTCACATGCCGCACCAGCGCCACCTCCGCCGTCGGAGAGACCCGCTGACCAGCACCTCCTCACCGTTGCCACCTCCCATTGCGGCTACCTGCACCACCATCAGCACTAGCCGGTGCCACCACCTCCTTGGCGCCGATGTATCTTATTCCTCGTCTCCGCGGCTCGCCGCCACTGGATCCGCCGCCCCCACCACCAATCGCCACTGGGTCCATCGTCGCCACCCCCCACCGACCCCTCCCACTATCCTCCTCGCCCTCATCCGGCGGCACCACCGCCTCCTCGACGCATCGTTGTCCCAGCCCCCTTCTAAATTCAGGTCCCGATGAACATAACCCCTAACCCAAGTGAACCCTGAACCCTAACCCTAACCCAAACTCGCCACCACCGCCGCTGGAGAAGACGAACCCACCGGTTGAAGCACAGATCTCAAGCACATCACAAGGTTAGGAATTCGAGTGATTTCACCAAAAAATTCATGCAACAATTTTTAGCACTTCCGTTAGGTTAAAACTTAAGTAAATGTTTCTTTTGCCCTTTTTTTCCTTGGCAATATAGAGTAAGTGTCTAAAGTCAAATGATAGGTACACGAATTTTCCTCTCTTTTTTCCTGCACTAGAAGCTGGGTTACCACACGAGTCCTAACATTACAAAAATTTCTTTTACTTTTTCTTCACTAGAAGATCATCTATTACCACATGAATCATGACATTACAAAAGACCGATAGATCTTGAGCATGAGACTACTTGACTTATTAATATAAAAAAATCATACAATGAGAAATTTCAAGAAACCCCACAAGAGTACACACATAGAGAGTCATCACAGACGGCTCCAAACCGTTATCGTAGATGGTTTTTGAACCGTTTGAATTTATGTGTTTGTGATGATATGAGGTATCACACACGATTTTTAACCGTCTGTGAAAAAGCTATCACAGACGGTTCTAAACAAGAACTGTTCTTGTTTAGAATCGTATGTGATAGTTTTTTCTATTATAAAAAAGTGAATTGTGAGCCAAATCAAATAATTGCGGGATAGTTGGACCCGAGTATCTGCATATGGTTGATTACACAATCTGGAATGAAAGAAAACTCAAACTGGACGGCGAATGAATGTCGAAAACGGCTGCTGAAACTTCAAATGTTGTTTTGAGGCCCTAAACAACCTTTTTTTGGAGTTTTCACTTTGTATGGAGCCTTCCGAGCCTCGCAAATGAATTAGACATGGACTTTATGGATTTTTAGATTGAACATTTAGTTATATTTTACTAGACAGTGCGCCAAGGAATGTCACAATCCGAGTTCGTATGTAAAAGTTATAATTGTTTTACCAGACAGTGCGCTATCTGAGGTGGAAGCCGGGGGTAACAATGTCGAGGGAGGCTAGAGGCGACGAGGTTGGGAGAGTTCGACGATGACGAGGCCAGGGCGAGGTGGAGGAGGCCTGGGGTGACGAGGTCATAGGAGGGCGGGGCGATGATGTGGAGGAGGCCAGGGGCAACGATGTTGAGGGAGCCCATGGGCAATGAGGTTGGGGGAGGCCGGCGACGACGAGGCCGGGGCAAGGTGGAGGAGGCCGCGGGTGACGAGCTCGGGGGAGGCCGGGGCGCAAGGTCAAGGGCAAGGCGGTGGCACTCGGCTAGGGGAGAGATGGCAGAGGAGGAGGTGTGAGGTGTGAGGAGACTCGGTTAATATAAAGTGAGTTTCGGCAGCCTGACCATTAAGTCCAAATTTTCGTTTCCCCGCCCAACAAAACAAAAGTATCAGAGACGGTTTTGTCTACAAAACCGTCTGTGATATGATTATAATCACAGATGGTTCGTGATAAAAACAAAACCGTCTGTGATATGATTATAATCACAGATGGTTCGTGATAAAAATCGTCTGTGATGATCCATAGATAGTTTTAAATATAAACCATATATGATATTCAAAGATAACAGACTGTTTTCATTTAAAACCGCCTGTGATGATTCACAGACGGTTATTAACAAGAACCGTCTGTGATAATTATGTATCACAAAGGGTTCTAGCCATCGCTACATATCACAGACGGTTCTTATTAAAAACCGTCTGTGATGAGGCGTCCATAATAGTCTGTTTTGTAGGAACCGTCTGTGATGAGACGTCCATAATAGTATGTTTTTGTAGTAGTAGTGACTATTAAATATGCTTTATACTAACTCAATTTTGCATCAATAACATGAAAATATAAATTAAAATGTCACTGGTGAAGCCAAACGCAATGACATCGGTTCAACGTCGATTTTAGATGGGTCGCAAGAGCAGGGATCCAAATTTAGGCCGAAAATCGATGAAATCGGATTTATCGGTGGGGGCTGGTAGGATTACAAACTGGCTCAAAAAAATCAGTTTAGATGAATTTTATATAAAAAAAATGATTTTTCTTGTATTTTGTTCAAATTTAACATTTTAAAATTTTAAAATCCAAATTTGTTTTTTTAATACAAATTTCAACCGAAATTTTCCGATTTCAGGTCTTACCGACCACCCCGGTAAAAAAACGGTAAAAGAAACCCTGCGCAAGAGTACTCTTTCTTTATTTCGAGATCAAATTGACGATCGAGTACTTCTGCACGCGCCACTTGGAAGGAAATCGAGCTCCAGATAACCCTCGTACATGCATATCCACGAATCAGTGGAAAACGAAGCCAGAATCGAGCCATGCATATAGGCCTTTGACCGAACAAAAATTTCCAAAGCTAACGCTGCAGGTTCCCTCCACTTCCTGGCGAGGAAACCATGCATGTCAATAAGATGCATAAATGCACCCTGATTCGAAGGGCTGATCCAGTGGCCAGCATATATTCCGCTAGGATCTCTCGACTTAATTGGAGTTAGACATTGCCATGCAAGAAAGGGCTCTAACCCTAGCCATGTACATGCTTGTCTAAATAGGCATAGACACGCATGATGCATCTATATCTACTAGTTAATTAGCCGCGTCGCATACTTAGGTTACTTAGAGGCAAGCAGATGGATCGCCGCAGCGAGCGCTTCGATCGATCTCACGACAGCGACGTCGCGCTTCGTGTCATGTCTTGCTCTCTTGGACGCTCGCATGCAGGCCGGATCTGACAGTGTGACAGATAAGCTCACAGTTTTTCACACTAAGAGAGGTCAGGACCGGAGTATAATTAACTTGAAGTAGAGGAATGCAAGTTTGGAACTTTGCTGTTGCCTGAATGCGTTTGATTCCTAACACAGGCGGGGGGAGAGAGAGAGAGTGTAGATGTGCACGTCTCTGTCGTGCGTTTCCTGGTTTAATCGTTGTTTGGGTTGAAAGGAAACAGGCGAGACGATGGAAGACGAAGGCAAAGTTGGCGAAGGATTGTGTACTCGAGAAGAATTGGACATGTGTTACGCTACTATACGCACTTACGCAGTGCTGTATATATTCTGCAAGAGACTAAAACGTAGAATTACATCAAAAGAAAGCTAGACTTGCTATCGTTGTGTAGCGTTTCCATTCTGAGATTGTTTGATCAACGGCTGTTACAGTACTAGCTAGTGTTACTTTGGCCATGGCCCCATCGTTGCACGTGTTACTGAAAGTCTGGAATGGGAAAATGGCAGAGCAGCACGTCGGCTCGTGTTCTTGCTTGTTATGACACCGTGATTGTGTGCAGCAACCGGCGGTTCTGCCTTTGAACGACAGGGCACTTCTCACCCTCTTAACTTTGATGCATTGCATGGTTTGCAATGGCCTCAAAATTTGATATGCATTGCAGCAGCAAGACTTCCAATTAAGGCCCATGGAAGCTGTCAAGCACCAAAGGCATCTAGTCTGAGTCAAGCCCATTCATGAGAAGCCCATTTGCTCTAGAGTATTGGACTTCCGTTGAACCATGCAAGACAAGTAGACGAAACCATCCCATGTGTCAAAACATAGGTCAAAACCTCTCTGCACCGTCCACGGCCTCCTCCTTCCTCGGCTCCCCTCTCCGCCACCCGCTTCCTTCGCGCGTGCGTTCCCATCACCATCCGTGCCTAGCCTCAAACACCAGCGCCACACTCCCATATCCTCATTTTCCCATCGCGGGCGCGACGGTTCAACACAAGCGGAAGAACCGACCAAGCTCCCCGGCCGGACGAACAATGGCGCCAAGCAAGCTCCGCAAGGCGCTGGGCGCGGTGAAGGACCAGACGAGCATCGGGCTGGCCAAGGTGGGAAGCAGCAGCTCAACGGCGTCGGAGCTCGACGTGGCCATCGTCAAGGCCACCAGGCACAGCGAGAGCTTCCCCGCCGACGAGCGCCACATCCGGGAGATCATCTCGCTCACGTGCTACTCCCGCGCTTACGTCAGCGCCTGCGTGGTGTCGCTGTCGCGCAGGCTCGGGCGCACCCGGAGCTGGGCCGTCGCGCTCAAGACGCTGGTGCTCATGCACCGCCTCCTCGCCGACGGCGACCCGGCGTTCGAGCAGGAGGTGTTCTACGCCACGCGGCGCGGCACGCGCATGCTCAACATGTCCGACTTCTGCGACCGCTCCCGCGCCGACGCGTGGGACTTCTCCGCGTTGGTCCGCACCTACGCCGCCTACCTCGACGACCGCCTCGAGTTCCGGATGCAGGCCAGGCAGGGCGGCGCCGACGGCGCGGCGCGACGGGGCAAGCCGCTCCGCGACGAGATGTACCAGTCCCCCGGAAACCGCTACAGCTACGACAGCTTCAGCATGGGACACGAGGACGCGCCGGACGCCGAAGCCGACAAGGCATTGGCGCTCGTGCCGAGGGACAGGCCGACGAGTGAGATGACGCTGGAGCAGCTCCTCGCCAAAGTCCACCAACTGCAGCACCTCCTCGACCGGTTCATCGCTTGCCGCCCTGTTGGTGAGCCCGTGCACGCATTAACTCTTTTCTTACGTTCCTGGATCATGTCATCGCGGCGCACGCATTGACATGAAAAGACTGTATGCTCACCGTCGCAGGCGCAGCAAAGACGAACCAAGTGGTGGCGGTGTCGCTGTATCCGCTGGTGAAGGAGAGCGTGCAGCTGTACTGCGAGCTCACGGAGGTGATGGCCGCGCTCATCGAGCAGTTCCCCGAGATGGAGACCGCGGACTGCGAGCGCGTGCACGGCGTCTTCTGCGGCCTCGCCAAGCAGATCGACGACATCGAAGCTTTCTACTCATGGTGCAAGGCCGCCTACGTCTGCCGTCAGTGCGATGTCCCGGAGGTGGAGGTCATCACGCAAAAGAAGCTGGAGCTCATGGACGAGTTCATCCGCGACAGGCGCGATGCGGCTGCCCAGCAGAAGCTGCCGCCGCCGTCGCCGGAGCCGCCCAGCCCGGAGGATCCCTCCGTTGAGGAGTACGACATGAACGCCACCAAGGCCCTTCCGGCGCCAGAGGAGTCACCGGTTGCGGTGCAAGAGGAGCACAATGCCGGCGAGACGGTCCATGCTGAGCCGGAGGCTCCGCTCATCGCAGCCGACGACGAGGCTGATTTCTTGAACTTGAAGGGGGACGCCATGTCAGGCGAAGAGCATGGGCAGCAGCTGGCACTGGCGCTATTCGACGGCAACCCAGCCGGCTCGGCGCCGAAATGCGACGCGTTCGATCACTCGTCGGCGGACTGGGAGACGGCGCTGGTCCAGTCTGCGAGCGCGCTCGCGAATCAGCGCGCCGAGCTCGGTGGCGGTTTCAACATGATGGTGCTCGACGGTATGTACAACCACGCGACGGCCAACGCAACAGTGGCGAGCGAGCAGACGTTCTCCGGTAGCGCGAGCAGCGTGGCGATGCGGCCCCCAGGGGCGCCAATGCTCGCGTTGCCCGCGCCTCCGGGGACGAGCAGCGTCGCAGCAGGTGTGGACCCTTTCGCGGCGTCAATGGTGGTGCCGCCGCCGACGTACGTGCAGATGTCCGACATGCAGACGAAGCAGCAGCTTCTGACGGAGGAGCAGATGGTGTGGCAGCGGTATGGCAAGAATGGCATGCAAGGGCAGGGGGCCTTGGCAATGATAGAGCAGCGGCCACAGCAACTGCAGCAGCAGATACTACCCACCGGGGGTTACAATTACGCAGGATATCATCGGACATCTTAGATTAATTGCTTGCAAATGCTGTTCTAATTGACTTCTTTTTAATTCTTATGATGTTAATTGTGTTACAAGTTCGAAAAAAAAAAGGTTTGGAGAGGTCAGGTAGTCAAATTTTACATCAGAATTTCGAAAGCTATTGACTTAACAAGCGGTAGCAAAGCGCAAAATCGTCATTTTTATCCACAGCTAGCTATGGGCCACAATAGAAACACAATTCGTGGACACATAGTTTTATCTTTAGGGGATGTCCTCTTATTGGATTTGTCGGCTATTTCATGTTAGGATGTTATGGACACAGATTTTTATCTATAGATGTTCTCTCATTGGGTTTGTCGTCTATTTCATGTTGGGAAGTATGACCAAGTGAGTGGTATGCTAGATTTTTACTTGTTACCGATCTCGGGCAGGAGGGCAGATGCTGTTGAGGAAGTTGCTTGAGAGTAAAAAAGCTTTTCCCAGCGAGATTTGAAGTGCCTACCTGCACGTGAAACATAAGAAACACTCCGAAGAACACGCGACAATACAGCTAGAAGCACTACAGACAAGGCAATAAACTCAAGAGGTGAGAGCACTACGACGGTTCTTTTTTTTAAATAATGATCCGAATACAGTATTAGGCATACCCAAATAATAATAATTCAAATACAGTCAATACAAACTAGTTTGACGATCAAACATTATTGGACGGCAACGAAATATACATTCAAATAACATAAGCCACTAAGTACGCGTACACGCGAGCAATAATTGATCCTCGTCAGGGGACCGACGACCTTGGCAATTACTTCGGAAGATAAACTGATGGAGTATATCGCCATCCAGATGGATACATGCCAACCTTCACAGAGCAGAACACAGTTTGCCTGTGGGGGCGCATGCAGTAACAGTTCGAGCACTTCAAGCTAGTAAGGTACAGAATTCATGAAGCGTTGCACCAGTATCAGACTGAAGGTTAGAACAACCAAATCAGCTCGACAGAAAGTTTCAACGAGGTCAACAAGCACAAAGATAACAAAATTTGTACCTCTTGAGAATTGTAGACCAATTAAGAGAATGGTACCGCATGATTGGGTCTGGATAGTTGGTGTCAACAAAATCTGTGGAGAAGTCACCGTTATTGGCAACAGTAGGCAGATCATCAACAATGCCAGGCATTGTTGGAAGCGAGTCAGTTGCTGCAAAAGCAGTAGATAGAGTAGCACCATCATCGAAGTGTCCATCATATGTGGACTGATCCAAGGGATACTGCCAAAACTGATTGCTTGGCACAGGCAATTCATAGAAGGTTGCACCAGGAGCAGAGAGTTCGTTCAGCTCTATATAATCATCACTGCTGGCAAGTTCAGAGTATGTGGACTGGAAAGTGTGGTCGGTAATATCCACATTGCTAGTACAAAAGCCATCAACATTTGACACACCTCCTAACCCAGCAAGCTCTGCCAACTCATTGTAGAGATCGCAAGTGTTTACTTCAAGAGCTTGAGACTCAGCCTCAGACATTGGTGGGAGACCAGAATGCTGGAACAAACGTGAAAGACAATTAGCCCAGAGAAGAATTCATCCAGTAAGAAATTCTTGTGCAGAAGCATAAAAAATAAGTGATATAAAGGAAACTAGGAAACGAACAAGATATAGCTACCTCTCCAACAGGACTCTCACGATGGGGAGAATCATTCAGAAACCTAGACAGTTCCTCCAATAAAATGCCATCAATTTCAGGAGGATTGCATACATTATTGACCAAATTAGAACGGTTACGCACAGAAACCACCCCATCTCCAGAAGATTTAACAGACTGCTGAGAAGGCAGTTCCTGGAGAGCACAATCAGCAGTAACATAACCAAGGTCCTCAACAGAAGTAGCAGCAGTAATATGCTCAGATGATGATTCCTTATGAGCACAAGCAGCAGATGAATGATGCGCAGGTGGTTGGTCAGCAGCTCTAGCAGTACCAGCATGCGGAACATGTGGATCCTCAGCAGAATTTAGTAACTCCGAAGAGGACATCAAAGGAAACATAGAAGTTTCAGCATCTGCATTTTCCCATTCGTCTTCATTAAATGGGGCCCCATATTGCTCCCCAATCCTTGGACCAAGGCCGCTTTTCTTAAAAATTTTGCAGAGCACGTAAGCATCCTGGATGATCAAAACAAACCAAGAATTAATCAGTTAAGTAAAATACCTCACATAGCACATAAAAGAGTTCTATTAAGATAAAAACAACTTATTTTAACCAAAATTCAAACAAGGAGTGGCTATATCATGGATAAGTTATGCCACCAGGTAAAAGGGCATAGATTAGCTCAAATATATTTCACTATTATCAAAGATTTTTTTAGATCGGTACCGCTTGACTTCCACATAACCCGCCCATTAGTTGTAAACAGAAATACCTTTGAGAAACCAGCAGAAACCGAATCATCTTCCACTTTGTATTCATACATCACCCAATCAGTCCTGTTGCCTTTAGGTGCCTTGCCTTCATGAAAAATCAATGTTTTCTTCGACCCAACAATGCGAGAGTTAAGCTCAATTGTTCTATCTTTTCCACTGGTTTTCCAGTAACCATTTGGTGTGCCACGGTTTGTCCTTGACCCATTAGGATATTTCTTGTCACGAGGGCAAAAGAAGAACCATTCAAGATCTTTGCTTTGAAGACAGGATTTATCTGCACAAAAACAGAAGATCAGTGCACAGGAAATTTTACATAAAATGAGAGCAGATTATCTCAAGCTAATTTGAGTACTTGAAAATTCAGATTGATTTTCTACTCATTTGGGCACCAGTTGTTCTATTAGTTAAAGTAAAAAAACAGCATTATATGGAAATTACCAGGAAGATCCCAAGGAGCATATTTGTACAGCTCAACCTCTGAAATAGCTTGAACAAGAGGTTTCTTTCCCATAATCTTCCTTTTTAAGTAGTAGGAAACAAGCTCAACATCTGTTGGATGGAATCGAAAGCCAGGTGGCAGGCAAGTTTGAGCCATCACCGTAGTGTATGTCTTGCCTTCAGTACCAGGTAGCAGAGAGATCTCAGTGTGAAGACACAAGCAGAAATGTATGCTTCACCAGATATTACAACTATCAATACCAGTAATCAAGGAGGTATCAAGTTTGACCAGGAAGGGAAATGTTTCAGTGCTCAAATGCGAGAATTCAGGAGCAAAAATTAACCAAGGGAAGGCAGGAGAGAGCAGCTTTCAAAGTTCAGCCGTTTCAGCACAGGAACAAGAGGGGAGGACTTCAGAAGATTCAAGTGTAAGCACAGAGCAGGGCAATTAGCGTTATGACAAGTATTCTTAAGGGAGGATTAAGAGCTTGATGGAACCAAAAGAGATATTGGTCCAACCACAAACAGAGCAGAGAACACGATTGATGAGAAACTAACCTTGGCAAGACTCAAGGAAAGCAGTAGACCAAGCACTCAACCAACAAATGTTTCCGAACCCAGATGAGAGAACTTGAGTCTTGCCAATTACGCCAACTACAACTGATTCACATGGTAGGAAGTATTAGCACAAAACTCCAGATGATCCACTTGTATCAAGTGAAATCTCGAAATTTTATGCAATATATGAACCAGAAGTAGAAAGAGAGGAAATAAGGGAATCCCTCGCCAACTTCAGCAGACATGAGTGATTAGGATCAAAATCCTGCATGAAAAAAAATTCAATAACATAAGAAAGTTATTCGCAGAAGCATATATGGAATAATGTTTTATCGAGATCGGATGTAGTTACTTTCTTAAAGCCCTCCATAAACCCTATACAGTACTTGTTCCGAGAAAAAAAGATTCCCTATTGACAGCTAATTCTACAGCTCAATCAACCCACATTGGTGTAACATGAATAGAATATCTAATTAGCACATTAGCAGCTAGATGCATCTGATCCACCATCTAATCCAAGCTTGCATGCATGCATAACTTTGGGGAGGAAATCGACTAAATTCTGGGATATTTTAGATGAAATTCTTTAAAAAGAGGAATCTTTCACCTGAATTTAAGACAAAAATGATTAATTTGGTAGACAACCAAATTCCAGATAGGTTCTAAACCACCAAAGTCAGCGATCAATCGAAATCCTAATTCATCCCTAACCACCCACCAAAAAAAAATACACGTACCTGAGTCAACGCTGCACAAACCAATGCTCTGATCAACCATATCTCGAACTACGTAAGCCCCTAGAATATCCAAGACCACCAAGATCACATAGCCCCAAATCAACGCCTAAATCGACCGAACACAACCCTAATACGCAACACCGACTGGAAATCCCGATCGGGGGGAGACCAAACCAATCCGATTCCAAATCGGGCAATTCCCCACGAAAGATCGACAGAAAATCTCTCCGATCCAATCCAGACCCGCACCCAAATCGAGCCCCGGATCGAACGAATCCCCACCCTAACAGCGCCCTAACCGGCCCAGATAATCATAATTTCGTAGAAATCAGCGCGATCAGAGGATGGGGGTTCGAGAGATCGGGGGGTAGCAACTTACGCGGAGGAGGAAGGGAAGCCAGGACGACGGATGGGGAGGCCGTGGGGGAGGAGACGAGCGCCGCCGTTTGGTCAATGAGATGAGATGAGGTTTGTTTTTTTTGGGGAAGCGATCGCGTCGCTGCGCTGGAGGGGCTCTTTTATGCCGACGTGGGGTGTGGTTCTGAGCCAGGCCACTGACGTGTGGGTCCCCCACGATTCGTTTTTTTTCATCTATCCCCCTCCGCGTCGTGCGGCTTCGGGGAAGCTTCCCCTGCACGCGTCCTCATCAAGATTTCCAAAATTTTACAACCTCCACCCCGTGCGTTGGCTGGCTGAGGAGGAGGAATTTTTTAAAGAGAGAAGTTAGGAAGTTTGGGGTTATATCCGTAAACTTTCCACGATTTGGTGGTTGCCACGCGATTTCTTTTCTTTGTTTCGGACAACTTGTACTGAATTTTTTTTTTATTTTTAATAATATTTTAAAATTAATCTCTCACCATTTTTATTTCTAATTTTGATTCATTTGATCACGTCACCACTCGTGGTGTGGTCAAACCTGTCACGCAAGCCCTCCCGAGCACGTCGTGCCAGCGTGGAGGGTCAGCGTGGCAGTAGTCACGCCAGATCTCATGGCGTGACCAACTAGCTTGTCATGCCAACGCGCGTGGTGTGATAGTGACGACTTAGCTAGTGCAACCCAGCCCATTCTTCATTTCCCTATCTCACTCCCGTGCGCCCTCCTGCTCTCGTGCCCAATCCTAGCTACGGTCCTCACGCTACCGCTCCCCCCTCCATCCACCTCCCCGCTGGACCCCCGGCCTTCCTCCGCCCGCCGGCTGAAGGTAAGAACCAACACATTCTTCTCCCTGATTACTTTTTATATGGATTGTTGCTCGGTAAGAACATTGTTTTTTGAGAGTTTGGTGCTCCTGTGGTGAGAGGTTCCTGACATGTTGAGGCACAGGGGTCATTCATGTTCCCCCTGATTATTTTTTATATGGATTGTTGTTGGATTCATTCTTTGGACATATTAGGCATTGTGTTAGGATTGAGTTGTGGAGTATTTGCATCATATATGCTTCAATGGTTACTAGATGTTGATACTTGATTTGATGCATGTATGCCGAAAGTATTTCATACTCGTCAGTGACACTTGTGATCTCTAGAGCTAATGACTAGTATTTGTCATGCTTGCCTATGATGCTTGAAGAAGAAAATGAAGTGTGAGATGAACTATTGGTTAACAACATGTTACTAATTGGCTACTCAAAAAACAAAAAATTGATTGTTTGTTGTAGTTGGCATACAATTCTTTGGTAAAGAAAGTTGTCCTTACCATTGAGTTGTATGTCTAATGTTTTGCATACATGACAATGCTAGACTAGCATAAGTCATATAAGACATCTGTAATTACGTATAACTTGATTAATTGATGATAAGAACTTTTGTACATTTTTATTTTCTCCTTGTGTATTGAGAACTTCTGTAGTGGTCAACTTGCTATTATGAAATGACATCATGCTAATGTCCTTTTTGGCCAAGCTAAGTTTTTTTAAAAAAACAACTTAGGATATTTCAGCTTATCAGCCCAGAAGCCTCTTTTCACCGGTTTCAGCTTAATTTGGACCGAACGACCTACTTGGCGCATATTTTAAACTTACAACAATACTGCCAAATTAACTAGCCTATACTTAAGCCAAGAAGCTCCAAACGATGAAGTTGAAACTTGGGTGAACAACCCAAGCTACATTTTTGAAACATTGCATAAAAAAACACTCAAGATACATCTCAAAGCCAATCTAAGGTAAGAAGAAATGACTTAGAGTTAACCAAAAAACCAAGCACTCTACGTTCAGAGAAGTTGTCCCTTAGAAGAATATTATGAGAAATTAAAAGAATTTGTATTTAACTTTCTTTGAAATTAATGATATATACTACTAACTTTGCAATATTTTGTTCTCATTGTTAGATGTAGATGGATAAGCTGTACGTGTTTGTAATGGTGGGTCGGTTAGCCAAACGGGTAGTGGTCCAACCTTTGTTGGCATGAAAGTGACCGTTTTAGTGTTTCGAGAATCACCAGCCTTTCGAACTCTTCTAACAATGATTAAATCGACCTTTGGATGAGATGATGTTGGGCTGGATATAAGGTTCACGCCTTGTTGATGCCAATCACGTCTGACGATGATTGGGACACGTATAAGGAGGATGTCCTCGCATCTCAAGTCCAGTCATTGGATGTTCTGATGGAGAGAACAATCGTTGTTGAGGATTTGTAAAACAATTTGAATGCGGTCAATGGCAACACGGAGGAACTAGAATTCACTCTCGATCTTTCGCAAGACCCCCAATGCACACTACAAGAAATCTGCTAAACTATGATAAAATTGCTATGACAACTAGGTAAATCATCATTATATGACCCTATTCTATGACGTTGTTGGCAAGCTGCGTCATAAAGAGCATCCCGGGGCTGGGACCCTACTTGTAGTGATGAAAAATGTCAAAATCGTCACTAACTCCCAATCCTCAAATTGTCATAAACAGGGCATTTGGCATTGTGACGTCATTGTTTTTGTCATAGTTACACAGGTGACAATCTCATATCGTCGTAATCCTCTTGGAGTTTTTTTTGGATAATGTTACACAGGTAACAAGCTGGTTTGTTGCCACCGTGGACGAACAGAAGTGGGACCCACATGTCAGGAAGTGGTGCAAAATGTAATGTGTCACACGCAAATCAAAACCAGGACCTAGGTTTTGAACCGGGACTGTTGCATCGCAAGTTGCTCCAACACCACTGCACCATCGAGAGAAATTCGTTGAAATCGTATGTGAATATCTAGATAAGCTATTACATGCGAGGCAGGTCGTTTGACTTTGTCAAACATCCCTGCGTCGCTAAATCTTTTCATTTAAGCTCGTTCATCGTAAAACTTATTTAAAACTCTTTTGAATATAATTGGTCTCTTGAAGTTCCGTGGATTTATTTGATTTTCTCGCTTGTTATCGTGTAATTAGGAATCGGAGTCTAGAAGAAGCAACGACTCTAGCAGGATCAAGATTCGGATAAAGACGTAGCCCAAGAATTCAAGACCCCTAGTAAAGAAGGCCCTGAGTAAGATCAAGACCGCGATAACCTGACCCAGGCGAGTCAATACTTTGATCATTTTAAACCTACATTTTATGCTAATTATATTTATTTAAAATATCAAAATTTCATGCTTTAATTCTATAATCAAATGTATGTTAAAGCTTAAGGTAGTTAAACACCCATTTGATGATTAATTAATTATTATATATCCTTTGATAAATTGAATCACTCATTCTATGTCACCCTAGTAAATATGTGGTAAATACTAGTATAGGTTGTACTTAAGTGACATGCTAGTCTTGCTTAAGTACATGGACAATAAATGTCTGATCATCATCTTTTAATCATGAAAGTGGTTTTGAGTAGTCATTGAATATAAATGACTGGCGTGTTGTGTTAATTGGTTTTCCTCCCCAAAACCCTAAAACAACTTGCTAGTACCACATCTGGGTGGATGAAAAGAGTGGTGGGTGACGTCGTGCACGAGAGTGTTTGGTATGTGATATGAACTGTTTGGATGGATTAAGGACTTAATCATGTGATGACCTCCTAATGTAGAATATTACAACCACAAGTCTATAATGGTGTCGACCTGGCTAAATAATTTGTATCCACCAATGCGAGTTGCACCACTAGAGAGACCCACGAGTCATGTCGCTGGCTTAAGCCGTCGTGGACACGGGTTGTGTTGCTGGTTTAAGCCGCCGTGTGGTGTAAGATGGGGTTTGGGGGTATAGTTGACGCGGGTGTGTGAGCGTAACCACCCTTAGATGAAACCTTAGCGGGTGCAACTAACACTGAGGAATACATGGTAAAGGCCTTGTGGTAATCTCTCTTGATTCACTCGTTCAAGGAAATGTGTGTATATCAAGACGATTATCTCTTGTGGGTAAATTGTACAGTATCTGCAGAGAAATAAACTATTTAAACAGTCGTGCCCACGGTCACAGGCGGACATAGGAACTTACTAGAGTTAGTTCTATTTCAAAAATCTTTGTGGGTGGAGATAAAACCAGGTCGGCTCATCTAGCCTGAGGTTGGATTTTTTTTCTGAGCCGTTGAGCTCAGTGGTATGAAGGAGCGGAGGTAGCTCTAATAAAATGATGCATTTGTAGAGTTCTGATGGAGGAAACATCTACTGTTATTTAATATTATAATTATTCTCTTTAATAAAATACAATTTGTTTAAAATGCTAAGTCATAGGAATTTGTATTATGATAATTGAAAAAGTTGCTTTAGCAAATAAAAGAGCCCCAACCACTCTTGCTAAGCCTATATATATATATATATTGCATCTTGTATGTTGGCTCACGAGAACGGAAGTTGTGCTCATCCTCGCTCTTTCCCCAAACCCTCAGAATAGGAAATCTTGAAGCTTTCGACTACTATGAGAAACCAAACGTCGGAAGGTCAGGAGTTTTTTGAAGCATAGTTAGTATGTAGCCGCTCTAGTCTCACTTCCGTCTAGCTGATTCTGCCGGTACTTATGTGCATCCTATATTATATGAGTTTTCGGGTAATATCGGATGTACACAGGTTTCCTTAGTCGTTTGCCTGTGGAGAGGTGTGCACTCACCCTTTTTGTTTCCGTTGTCGCTTCCGCTACTTTTGTTATGTAATTGTTTGGCCTGTTCGGCCTTTATTGTAAAACTTAGTCCGAAGTGGTCTATGTAAACTCTGATGTGTTACATTAATGAATGATATGGTTTTACGCTATGTATAAATTGATTTAGCAATGTGCTTTTAAATACTATCTACTGATCCAGAGAATAACACAATATTTTCACAAAAAAATTCAAGATTAGAAAATCCATATACAACACTCACCTCGCTCAGGCATTTCCGGATTTGGTAGAGGCATGTTGCCTCGGCAAACTAGTCCGCGAAGGATCGAAAAATCTCGCTCTCCTTCGATGGCAAGCTCGCAAGTGCAAGCTACCAGACCCTGTTGTTCAAGAGAGAAAGGAGATGGGGTTTGATGGATGCAGCATTGAATTTTGACTTTGAAAGCAGGCCGGACAAATGCCAAGTGAAGGATCGTAAGGGAAGTGCATGTGCATGCTATCGTGCGATTGAAGCGCCATCGATCCAAGGAGTTCCAAGCCATCCGTTTTCGTGCAAGCCCCCGGCGAGCCCATCCACGTCTGTGACTCAATGTGACTTGTACAAGCTATCGTGACTCGCACCTACACTTACATAATGAAAACCTTTTATATTTACTGTGACGATTGACTGAATTTTTACTTGATGGACTCTTCTGCGTGATATCGTGTATCTCTGCGTTAAACCGTCCGATGAGAGGATCCATTTCCTTCCGTTCCGCCGGACTCAGTCCGCAGTTCCGCACACACCAACAATTTGATTTGGCCTGCTACACACCGCGCATCCAACCACAAACCCACAGCCATTTGGGCCCTTCCGACTCCAGCCCCATATGTCAGTGACAGTGACCACGACCAACTCCCATCTGCAAATCACACGCCCCTACATGCCACGAGCCAGCAACCGCCTCCCCTCGTCGCGCCCGGCACCACCTCTCCCCCGTCCCCTCCCGCCGGCACGCGAGCTCACAGCTCACGAGTCAACTCGAAGCACCACAACACCACGCGGCGAGCTCCCCCCGAGATTTCGAGGCGCGTAGCCTCCGTGCAGCTGCTCCGGTGAGGCGGCGACTGCGGGCATTTGGGCCAATTGGGCAAACTGGGGGAGCCGCGGGATGTGTCAGGAATCAAGTTCGATGTCTTCTGACGAATCGGTATTTGAATTTGTGACTGGGATAAAAGTGGAAAGTTTTTATAAAGATCTAACGGCACATGAGAGAACTGAACTTCGGAGCCGACTTTCTTACCTGAGGCACAAAGGTTAACTGAACTTAATCATCTGATCACGATCTATCGGTTGAAATCCATATGGCTGGAGTTACCGTGCAACAACGGGAGTTGTCCTTATGTTTACTGTTACTCTTCAAACTCTTGTCTTTTATTGTTTTACCGAACTCGGGCTATAAAAGCCTTGTAAGTAAGCAGATGCTCGGTATCTTCGGATCATTGCAAACCCTAGTCGCAATAGCATTGTTTCGTGTCTCTGGTTTCTATTTTTGTACTGAAAGGAATCAGAAACGAAGTTTCTTGCCTTGTGATTATCTTCTGTATTTTTTGTTCTTGTCAATGGTATCAGAGCTTCGATCTTGGCCTGAGTTTTGATTTGGATTATGTTCTGGTGAGGGTTTGGGAGCAGTGTTCTGTCTCCTTGTAAAATTCCAAAGCTAAACAGATCTGGAAACAAATTGAGGGGAATCTGTGGGAGAATCTCATAGATCTAGAGGTTTGGATTGGTATACTGCCATCTTTGTAAAATTCCTTTCGAGATCTGAGAGATTTGGTGAGGATGGGTAAGCCAAACAAAACTGCTGGAGTTGAGGAAGAAGAGAAGGTGTATGCTACCACATCTGAAGTCGAAGATTTGAAAAGAAGCATTGAAGCTGTCAAGAAAGCACAAGAGGATAGCAACTTACAGATGCAACTTCAGATGGACAAATTGATGGGAGCAATGGCTTATTTCATGAATAGAGCCTGGGCGTAAGGGAACCCTCTGACAAACAGTCCAGTTGGCAAGGTAATTTCGAAAATATAGTAGTAAATGTAGTACCTACTGTTACATCATTACAACAAAGTAGTTCAATAGTTTTCAAGGATATGAGGAATAATAGTGGAGATGGTAGTACCCCTACTGTAGTTGCTATTACAGACATGAATCAGAATTGGGTACCATCCGTTGCTATTAGTTTAAAGCGCTATGTACCATTGGGACACTTTAGTAGCAATCCAGTTATCATTGGGGAGTAGTTTGGAAGACAAAAGGGAATTGATAGCCTGCCTGAACTAGCTCACTACATGTTGAATACTGAATTTTATCACAGTGGTCCTCAGTCCAACAATTTCATCCCAGGAGCTGCTCCATTCGGGCCGATGCAATGGGCAACTGCTGTTATTGCCCAACCACAAAGTTCACCATCTCTTGATAATTACTTGGAACCAAGAGGCCAGAGACCATATACTGACCCAAGAGGCCATAGACCCTATCTTGTTTATGAAAACAATAGAGCCCAAACAATAATGAAATCTCACAAGCTGAATTTTTCTGAGTTTGATGAGATTGATCCCGATGGGTGGTTAGCTAAGGCTGAAAAGTATTTTGATGTTGCTAGAATGCCTTTGGAGCAAAGAATTGTTTATACAGTTACATATCTTAAGGATAAGGCTCACTATTGGTGGAGAGGCACATGATGCAATGCAACTATACTTCCTTGCATCAATTTTGCAGAATGGTGGGTGACAGATTTGCTTAATCTTCAATATATGATAATATCATATTATTCCATTGGCTTAAACAAACTACAAGTGTTAAGGCCTATGTGCAACAATTTGAAAAAAAAATCATGAGTTTGGTTAGAACAGACAACCCCTTATTACCTGATGAGTACTATGTCTGCAGTTTTGTGGCTGGACTTCAAGAATATATGCAGAATCATTTGCAATGTCAGAGAACAAGAAATCTTATTGAATCTATTTGGATGGCTAGAAGGATTGAACAATCCAATCCACTAATAGGTAGACAGCATACTAGTTTCAGCCAGAATGATTACTCTAACAGTAAAGGTAGAGTAAATACCAGCATCAATACTAAAGATACTAAAGCCAAGAGTATTGTCCAGAGTAATAGGAATGGAAGGGGTTATGAGAAGAGTAGTAAATGCCCTGAACCATGGTTCCCAGGACATAAATGTAAGGTTAGTGAAAAATAATTATTCACAGTAATACAAGGTGGACAGGAATCTGATGAAGAGGATGAAGAAATAGAGGATCAGGGAGAGCAAGGAGTAGATCAGTGTGAAATAGCCTCTTCAAGTCCTGAGCATCAGAAGAACGAAGTAGTACTCCATCTCTCAATGCATGCAATACAAGGAACTAGCTCAGCCAACAATACTTTCACTCTGTCGTTACATATGGGAGGAGTGAAAGCTACTACACTGGTGGACAGTGGGAGCAGTGCTACCTTTGTAAGTCCTTAGTTTGCAAAAAGTGCTCAGTGTAAAATGGTCAATCATTCTCTTGTGAAAGGAATGGTAGCCAATGGAGGTATGCTATGGAGTAACACCTTGTGCCGAAATTGTAGCTATGATATACAAGGAGAACACTTTTCATCATATATGAAGGTTTTACTATTAAGAGGATATGATACCATTTTCGGAGCTGATTGGATATACCCACAATCTAATTGGACTCAATCTCAAAACCCGAGAATTCTCCATGACCAAATATGGAGTGAAAACAATTGTGTTTAAAGATGAGACCCAACCGGGGCCGAATTGTGTTATTGAACTCAGTCAACTTCAGAATCTATTAAGGAAGGAGGTTGTGGGTATTGTAGTGTATGCAAAGAGCACTATCAATATTCCAGAAGAAACAGGCCAACTGCCAAACAAAATACATGAATTGGTGAACAGATATTAAGATATCTTTGAAGAACCTCAACACCTCACTCCAAGAAGGGACTGTGACCACCCTATACCTGTTGTCCCGGGGACAAAACCAGTGAATCAAAAACCATACATACTTCCCTACTACCAAAAGGATGTCATGGAAGAACTAGTAGAACAATTACTAAGATCCAAGACCATTAGACCAAGTGTTAGCCCATATTCCTTCCTGCCATTTTGGTGAAAAAGATGAATGGGTCCTGGAGGTTGTGTATCGATTACAGACAACTCAACTCCAACACGATCAAGAATAAGTACCCCATACCAGTTATTGAGGATTTGTTAGATGAGCTTCATGGGGCCAAGATTTTTTTCTAAAGTGGACTTGAGATCTGGATACCACCAAGTCAGAATGAAGCTTGAGGACATTGAGAAAATAACTTTTAGCACTCACAAGGGTCATTATGAATTCATGGTCATGCCTTTTGGGCTTACTAATGCTCCAACCATCTTCTAAACATTAATGAACTCTATATTGAGTAAGCATCTAAGGCATTTTGTTTTAGTGTTTTTCGATGATATATTGATTTATAGTAAGTCAAGAGAAGAACATGAAGAACACTTGCAGAAAGTGTTTGAGATCCTCGGAAAATAGGAGTTGATTGCAAGGAAAAGTAAATGTGTCTTTGGACAGTCTCAAGTGGAGTATTTGGGTGTTGGTAATATGCCCTAGAGGCAATCATAGAGATGATTGTATCACGTCTATGTTTATGAGTTATTGAATAAGTGTTATTCTGTTCCTTGAATGAATCATCTGTTATAAAGATTAACAAGTATGTGACTTGTTAGTGATGCTATTTTAACTTATATAATGTCGTTCTAAATGTATCTCTGGTCGAATGTCACTGGTCGAAACACCAGTGATCCTATCGACCAGCACATGTATTGATTGATGACCATATTTCACTAGTCATGGATATAGTGATATCGAATCAATAATGTGAACACATGTTAGAGAACATGGTGTTAGATTGACCCACCTTGAGACACTGCTGAAATTGTTATGATTTCATGTATTATTAGTTGGTCTCAAGTAATGATGATGTATAATACTTAGACCTGAGACCAGCATAGTATCCTATATGTGTAAGAGTATACTTTGGGGTTGTCAAAGGCTACTCCATAACTAGGTAGTCATAAACGTAGTTTTCGAGTATGCTATGAAACACGAGGAGGAATATGACTGGTCGGATATGGGATTTGCCCCTTCTAACATAACAGGAGAGATGTCTTTGAGCCCCTCGATGTGGTCAAATAAAGAAAGTACATGGTCATACCCTTGATGGTCGAAGAGTTCGACTATGTGAAGTTATATGACACTCGATCGAGAAAGTATTGAACAGTCCATGGATGATATAATATCTCACCTAGAGTTCAACCAGATATCGTGAGGCAAGGGAAAAATACACGAGCTGGTCATTCAGTTCGATCAGATACGGACTAGTTGCTCAGTTCGATCAGATACGAACTAGTCGTATAGAGATACGAGCTGGTCGTAGGCTGGTCGAACATGATTACTAAGTGGTCGAAACCTGGTCGTAAGGAGTTACGAACGGGTCGAGACCAAATATGAGCTGTTCGTAGGCTGGTCGAAGCCTGGTCGTAAGGAGTTACGAACTGGTCAAGACCAAATAGGACCTGGTTGTAGATCATATTGCATTAATTTTTGTTCAATATAATTTGTGTGTATTCGGGAATCGTTATGTCCTATTAGGTATCACTAACGACTCGTGGTTGTAAAAGGTTTCTGAGTCACAACCGAACTACACATGAACCTACAGGGTCACACACTTAACGGGTTGGAACAAATCAGTACGGACACAATTCGTCAAACGTGTTCGGATAGGATACATCACCGGCACTATATAAGGAGATGCTTGAGGCTATTGGGTAGAGTGAAGTGGAAACAAGGATACGTGATTGCTCCACCAAACCCTAGCCGACATCTTCTTGAGAGAGCCTTCTCGTGCGACTTGGTGCTAGCATACCGACATACAGCGTTCCTGCCCTGGATGTGTGGATACCGTAGAGGTGCTATTGTGGTTGTTGTTGCGCTCGAGGACAATCCGCGACTTTGCAAGGAAAGCAATCAATTGCTGGAAGAGATGATCGGCGATGACTACGTTGGACGATCGACTGCGAGGACGATCGACTACGTTGAACAATCAACTACATTGGACAATCGACTGCGTCGGACGATCGACTACGACCACTACATCAACGCGCTCTTTGTTGGATCAGGTTACTCCAACTCTTCATTCACTACATTGCGCGTCTAGTAGTAACGATCTGTGATCTCTTGCTTGCAGTGGCATCCTGGTTTACGTGGTAGAATTTTTAATTATCAGCTAGCGTAGCCTACCTGTATCCCAACAGTGGTATCAGAGCCATCATGCATAGTTTTTTTATCTAAATCGGTCGCATATACTGGATTTATAGTAGTAGTAGATTGGATCTATTACTGGTTTGGTTTGGTAACCTAGATCAGTTCATATGGATAGAATGATCTAGGCACTGGTCAATAAGATCGATCGGGTTTCAGTGGTAGTAGATGGGTTTGAGAAGAGGTATAAGTTTCGAGCTACGTATTACTGTATGACGGTATGTGTACCAATGTGTGATGCTTGATATTATCATCTGTAATTCATTACTGACTCTTAGGAGTAATTGCTTAGTAAATGAATATGGTCAAAGACTTCAAGCATGGTGGTCGGAGGACAGGAAACATGGTGATGGAGATCGCCATGATAAGGGCTATACTATTTCACAGTTTAATAGGATTATCTATGAATGTTTATTTCTGTCTTGCTATTTGATCATTAGATGTTTTAGCATGGTAGAATAGTATCCCTAAAAAAATAAGTTAATTTGATGTCTTTCCAATTACTGCGACCATCAAGATTTTGATTGTTAATTGGTGGGTCTACCATAGTAGGGTGCCATTAACTATCTTAATAAGATGGGGTGGGTGTCGGATATTCATATGCATAGTATTGATTTAACTTAACAAGGCTATCAAAATAGCTTTAGGCCTTGTAGCATGGTACTGTTGGTTGCTAGGGTATAGAGATACCGCCTAACAGACAAGAGTCATATGTGATATGATTGGCAAGAGGTTGCCTACCTAAAATCACTATATTTCTAGCAATGATGCCATAGCTCACTAGGACTTAATATTTTTTGGATATTGAACTCACTATATGATATTTGAGGGAAATATGGTTTAGAGTATATAGTGGGAGTATTTTTTATTGACTGCTGATGATCAAGTTCGACCAGGTATGGACTGGTCGTATAGTGATACGATCAGGTTCAGACTAGTTGTATAGTGATACGATCAGGTTCAGACTAGTTGTATGGTGATAGAACCAGGTCTAGACTAGTCGTATGGAGATACGAGCTGGCCGTAGACTGGTCGAACATGACCACCAGCATGTGTGTCTAATAGAAGATCTTACATAAATATAGTGCTGAATCTTTGCATATATTTCTGTTGTAGATTATGGCACCTACTACTTCTTCTGCACCTACCTTTAATTTGCGATCTGTTCTTGATAAAGAAAAGTTGAATGGAACCAACTTTATTGACTAGTTTTATAATCTTAGAATTGTTCTCAAACAAGAAAAGAAGGAATATATTCTAGAAGCTCCCTATCCCGAGGAACCGAATGTTGATGCTGAAAAGAATGCTTATGAGAAGCATTGCAATGACGCAGTCGATGTGCACTGCATAATGCTTGCGACTATGAACTCTGAGCTTTAGAAGCAATATGAGACCACATACGCTTACAATATGATTGTAAGTCTGAAGGGTATGTTTCAGGATCAAGCATGGGTAGAGAGGTTTAATACGTCCAAGATATTGTTTTCTTGTAGGCTGTCAGAGAGAAACCCAGTCAGTCCTCATGTGATCAAGATGATTGGTCACATTGAGAGCTTGGAAAAACTTAGTTTTCCCTTAGCCAAGAGTTGGCTACTGATGTGATTCTCCAATTGCTCCCTACAAGCTTTGAGCCTGTCATATTGAATTTTTATATGAATGGTATGGAGAAGTCAATGACCGAGTTACATGGCATGCTTAAGGGTGCTGAGGAGAGCATCAAGAAAAGTTCCAATCATGTGAAAATGGTTCAAAAGACTACTAGCTTCAAGAAAAAGGGTAAGTCGGGAAAGGGAAAGGGTAAAGAAAAGACTCAAGATGAGATCAAGAGTCTCAAGGCTAAGCTTAGGAAGCTCAAGCTGGGTCCTAAGTCTGAATATAAATGTTACCATTATTATGAGACTGAGCATTGAAAAAGAAACTGCAAGAAGTATTTAGCAAAGATGAAAAAGAACAAGGGAAGTAAGACTTTCAGTTCAGGTATAAATGTTATACAAATTAATATTGTGACTTCTTCGACCAGTTCTTGGGTATTTGATATCGGATCGGTTGCTCATATTTGCAATTCGATGCAGGGACTGATAAGGAGTAGAAGTTTGGCAAGAGGAGATGTTGATCTCCGTGTAGGCAATGGAGCAAGAGTTGCTACATTAGCTATTGATATTTTACTATTAGTTTTACCCTCAGGATTAGTTATGAAATTTAATAATTGTTATTATGTTCCTGCCTTAAGCAAAAATATTATTTCTGCTTCATGTTTAGGAGCAGAAGGTTATGAGTTCAGAATAAAGAACAATTGTTATTCAATTTATTTCAAAGATATGCTTTATGGTCATGCTCCATTGGTGAATGGGTTATATGTTTTGAATCTTGATGATATGTCTATCAATAACATAAATGCTAAGAGACTTCGACCAAATGAATTGAATCCCACTTTTATTAGGCATTGTCGTCTAGGTCATAAAAATGAGAAAAGCATGATGAAGCTCCACAAATATGGTTTTATAAACTTTTTTGATTTTGAATCATTTGAAACATGTGAATCTTGTTTACTTTTCAAGATGACAAAGGGGCCCTTCACGACCAGAGGTGAGAGGGCGAGTGACTTACTGGTCGTAGTATATACGGATGTATGCGGACCAATGAGCACTCCGACCAGAGGTGGGTTTCAGTACTTCATAACTTTTACTGATGGTACGGTGATACGACCTGATCCACACTAGTCGTATGGTGATACGACCTAGTCCAGACTAGTCGTATGGTGATACGACCAGGTCCAAACTAGTCCTATGAAGATACGAGCTGGTTGTAGATTGGTCGAACACGACCACCAACTTTGAAAAGTTCAAAGAATTTCAGTATGAAGTGCAGAATAAACTTGGCAAGACAATCAATTGTCTACGATCTGATCGTTGAGATGAATATTTGAGCCATGAGTCTAGTGATCATCTAAAAAAGTGTGGAATTGTTCCACAACTTACTCTACCGGGAATGCCTCAATGGAATGGAGTGTCTGAATGACAGAACAGAACATTGTTGGACATAGTTCGGTCAATGATGAGCCAATATGATCTTCCATTGCAATTCTAGGATACACTCTAGAAACAATTGCTTTCACTTTAAATAGAGTTCCATCAAAAACTGTAGAGAAGACATCATATGAGATATGGATCGGGAAGAGTCATGGATTGTCTTTTCTTAGGGTATGGAGTTGTGAAGTTTATATAAAACATTTGACGTCTGATAAACTTACACCCAAGTTCGATAAGTGCTTCTTTGTGGGGTATCCTAAGGAAACTAAAGAATATTATTTTTATAATTGGGTTGATAACAAAGTGTTTGCTGTCCGTAATGGTGTCTTCTTGGAGAAATAGTTTCTTTCCAAAGGAGTTAGTGGGAGCAACGTGTAACTCGAAGAAATTTAGGGGGTTGCCAAACGCTACTCCATAACTGGGTAGTTATAAAAGTAGCTTTTGGGTATGCTCTGTAACATGCGGAGGAGTGTGACTGGTCGGATATGAGATTTGCCCCTCCTAACGTAATAGGAGGGATATCTCTAGGCCCCTTGATGTGGTCGGATAAGGAAAGTGCATGGTCATGCCACTTGTGGTCGAAGAGTTCGACCACATGAAGTTATCCAACACTTGATCGAGAAAGTATTGAATAGTCCATGGATAACACAACATCTCACCTGGAGTTCAACTAGATATCGTGAGGCAAAGGGAGAATACATGAGCAGGTCTTGCAGTTTGATCATATACGGACTAGTCGTATGGAGATACGAGCTGGTCGTAGGCTGGTCGAATATTATCACTAAGTGGTTGAAACCTGATCGTAAGGAGTTACAAACTGGTCGAGATCAAATATAACCTGGTCGTATAGAGATACGAGTTGGTCGTAGTTTGTTTGAAACCTAATCGTAAGGTGTTACGAACTGGTCGGGACTATATACGATCTGGTCGTATAGAGATATGAGCTGGTCGTAAGTGATAAGGACCTGATCGTAGATCATATTGCATTAAGGTTCATCCGATATAATTCGTGTGTATTCAGAAATCGTTATGTCCTGCTAGGTGCCGCTGACGACTCTTGATCGAAAAGGAGTTTCCGAGTCACAGTCGATTACGGATGAACCTACAGGGTCACACATTTAACTAGTTGGAACAAACCAGTATGGATACAATTCGTCAAACATGTTCGGATAGGATCCATCACAGACACTATATAAGGAGATGTTTGAGGCTATTGAAAGAGAGGAGATTCACATAACAGACAAGACGCACGAAAGTCGTGAGTTGAGTTGTTCCTCCGAAACCCTAGCCGCCATCTTCTTGAGAGCCCTACCCGTACGATTTGGTGCTAGCACACCAGCGTACATTTGTTCCTTCCCTGGACGTGTGGATACCCTAGAGGCGCTACTGCGGTTGCTGTTGCGCTAAAGGACGATTCACGGCCTTGGTGAGGAACTCGATTGGTTGCTGGAGGAGACGATCGGCTATAAGGACGATCGACTACGAGGATGATCGACTACGCTGGATGATGCTGGATGATCGACCACGGTGGAAGATCAATTACGACCACTACTTTGATCTCTTCGTTGGACCAAGCTGCTCCATCTCTTCTTCAGCTGCACTGCATGTCTGGTGGTAACGATCTGTGATCTCTTGTTTGCATGGTATTCTGGTTTACGTGGTAGAATTTTTGAATTACCAGCAAGCGTATCCTACCCGTATCCCTTCAGAAATGGCTGAGGCCGAAGAGCCTCTAGTAGACCTCATGTTGATCTCCAGTGACAACTATGCTCTACATCGCCATGTCAATCAATATGAGAAGCCCAACAATTCAACAGATGCAAGGTTTCATACAAGATTTCAGCAAGAAGTATTTGCTCATCTTTACAGTTAGAACTGACAATTTACTGATCATAAGTATGTGGATTGGGCTCATTTGAACTCTCTTGCTAAGTATAATGGAGCCTACAGGAAGTCGGTCTTCATGACAATGTGGCTTTGAAGTGTGACTATAATGAGGAGATTATAAGATAATTCTATGCCACTGTCCATGTGTCACAATCTTTTGGTCACTTGATATGGATGACGGCAACCCAAAGGTATCAAGCCTCAAAGGCAGACTTTGAACGTGCCTTAAGAAGTTACATGGGGACTCAAGAAAAACTTTATGACAGAGATGCACTTGGAATTCCAGCTTACATGCAGTTTTATGATGAAAATATCAAATTTGTACTTATAAGGATTGGAGGTCTTCTCCCTCTGCCAAGCCTGATTAACAGAATCATCAACCATACTTTTTTCCCAAGAGTGGAAACTTTGATGTCATTCGAGGGCATACTTGGAATATTATTGATAACATTATTCATTGCAGAAAGTTTGATGTGGTTGATTTGATTATAAGAGCGATTAATTCCTCCAAGAATGACAGAGCCAAGAGGAAGGCCAGGAGTGCACAAGGCTTACAAGCCTAGGGAAGGGGGCCCAGTGTCTGCAGCTATACAACCTTCTGCTCCAGTAGCACCCCCTCAGCCTCCAGCATATCAAGCATCGCTCTCTCATATGCTTTCAGTTGTCATAGAAATTATAGAGTCTCAGCAAAGATTGGAGCAAAATCAACAGAGATTGGAGGAAGCACAAACAGAAACAAACAATAGAATTGTAGCCTTGACAGATCAAGTTCACTCCATCTAGCAATCTTTATCTACTCCAGCTCGTTATGGACGTCGTCACCTCAACACTCCTCAAGATTCTTCTACTCAAGACTGATACCTTTTGATCCTTGATGCCAAAGGGGGAGAAGTTTGAAGATCTAGTTTGAAAATTTAGGGGGAGGTTAGCTTTTGGGGAATATCTTATTAGGTATTATGTCTATGTTTGAAATAATATGTTATATGTTTATGTTTGTAAGACCTTATTTGGTTTTTCTCTTAAGACGTGTTTATTGAATGCTTAGAATGCTTATGCTTAATGATATCTCAAGCACTTTTTTATCAGCTATCATCCTTTATTGCTTGAATGGTCATTGTGAACATTGTTCCTTAGTCAATAAATAAAGGAAACACTGTTAAAATTTTCAATAATCCATATGTGCATCAAAATCACTTCATGAATCTTGATGCACATATTTAGGAGGAGCTTTCTCTATTTTTTATTGTCTTTGAAAGCAATAATTTTTTTCATCTCTTTTGAGCACTTTTTGCAAATTAAAAAAGTACTTCGAGTAGATTTTAAAAGTGAGCTTCTTTGAATGTGTTTCAAATGTCATTTTATTTGGTTAACTCAAAATATGGACAAGCTCATTGTTTTGCAAACTCATTTTGGCTAAGTTTTATTTTTTATTTTTGGTAATTAATACCAAAAGGGGGAGAATGTTTATATGATCAATATATTCTCTTGTGATTTCACCTTATTTCATGCATGTCTTGAGGACGAACATCTCATTCATACACATAGCCTCCTATATGCATTATGTGCTCAAGCATGCCATTCTCATATTCATAATACTTGAAGCTTTAACTTAGTTAGTGACATGCATGGATATAGTTCAATAGCTTAAATTATTATCTTATGTTGATTTATATTCAGATGTTGTTATTCATAAAGGATTTGTCATCAATCAAAAAAGGGGAGATTGAAGAATTTAGACCTGTCATTATGAGTTAATATAGTTTTTTTGTGATTAATGATAAATCTATATGTGAGACTAACACTTTTATTGATATACCTATTATGTAGTTTTATTTGGATGAAAAGGTGAAAATCATGAAGGTATGCATTTGACATCATATTCTTGTATCTTGTTTCATTCATCGGATCCAAAATATAGGATGAACTCCACTAAAAGTCTAACATGAATATGTGCACGTATCTTTATTACATATTCATGTATGCACACATTTAGGGGAGTTCACTCTATGTTTTATGCTTTCATTAGTACTGATCCATATTTCTTTATCCACATATATTTGGGATCACTACTTTGAAACACATCCCTTGAGTATATAAAACTTGTGTAGTTCATATATACTCATATTGCTTTATATTCAATTATTTGCAATTTATGATGGTTGTCATCAATTACAAAACGGAAAAGATTAGAGTATCTTGATCCACCATTGTGAGTTAATGGTATGTTATGGTAATTAGTGACAATCACTTTACGGGACTAACATTTTCCATGAGTTGGGTAAATAGGTTATGTTCCATGATGATGGAGACCTCGGATGACATAATGAATTGATTATCATCAAGTCAAGACTTAAGAAGAGAATGCTCATGTATTGATAAGCATCAAGACAAAATCCTGAAATGAAGGAATCCATCATGTGTTGATGGAATGCTTGTAAAGAATGCATCATGGGTTAATGAATATCCAAGTCAAGAACTTGGAGTAAAGAAAACCATCATGTGTTGATGGAAGTCAAGTGAAGGATGCATCATAGGTTGATGCATATCAAGACAATGACCCAGACTTGAAGTGAAGATGTTCGTCATCAAACTTCAAGAGGATGCTCAAGGCAAAGGTATATCAAGCTAGGACTAAGGATGTGTTCCTAGTCTTTTACCGGTCCTGCTGTTTGGTTGGAAACTGGATTACTAGTATATGTTGTCGTACTATTAAGAGAGGTCATGTCTAGTAGCTTAAGTCTCATCATGTGTTGATAGCTCCATCTCGCTTGCTCTAGCTCACCGTGGCATGATGCTATTATTTGCGAATGTGTTTTGTAAATAGCTGAGGATCATGCGTATAATCCTTGTAGCATGTGACTATACTTTGCAAATATGTTTTGCAAATAGTTGGAGTCCATATATATACTCCCTGTGGCATGATCTAAGTATGCAAATGTGTTTTACAAATTGTTAGGGTTCATGCATTGCATTTGATTTTCTTCTGGAAATCTATTCAGTAATTTCGGTATGACCACAAGTATTACATAGTATTACCGCAGGTCGGTAATACCAAAGTTTACATGGCGGTATGAATTTTCAGAGAGGAAGTTTTTGGAGGTTTTCTTGATATCCCAAAATTGGTATGACCGCAAGTGATAGGCAGTACTACCGTAGGTCGGTAGTATTGATATTTACAGGGCGTTACGTAAATTTTAGAGAGTGTGTTTTCGGGAGTTTTGATCTCCCTTGAGAATTGGTATGACCGCAAATGCTTGAGCAGTACTATCGGTGTACGACAGTACCGATGTTTACTTGGCGGTATATTTTTTCCAGAGAAGGTGTTTTCTTATATTTATTGAACTGTGGAAAACGGTAGTTCCATTCTGGCAAGCTGAAGAAATGTGAATTCTGGATTTCTGAAGTTGGGTTTCTGAGCCATGTAATCAATCAAGAGGGCATTTCAGTTGATCCTAGCAAGATCTCAACAGTGGTAGAATGGAAATGGCCAACCAATGTCAAGGAAGTGAGGAGTTTCCTGGGTTTAGCTAGCTATTACCGGTGCTTCGTGGAGGGTTTTTCAACCATTGCTAGACCGATATCTCAGTTGACACAGAAAGGTGTTAGATTTCAGTGGTCAGATGCGTGTGAGCGCAGTTTCTGTACTTTGAAAGATAGGTTGGTGACCGCTCCAATTCTTATTCTTCCTGAGCCTGGGAAGCGTTTCATAATTTATTCAGATGCGTATAGAGTTGGACTTGGTTGTGTGCTCATGCAGGATGGCAAGGTGATTGCCTATGCATCGAGATAGTTGAAGAAACATGGGCAGAATTATCATACTCATGATTTAGAGCTTGCTGGAGTGGTTCTTGCTTTAAAGATCTAGCGCCATTATTTGTACGGCAAATCTTGTGATATATTCACTGATTACAAGAGTCTGAAATACATCTTTGCCCAGAAAGACTTGAACCTGTGAGATAGGAGATGGTTAGTGTTGATAAAAGACTATGATCTCACCAGTCAGTATCACCCTGGCAAGGCGAATGTTGTAGCAGATGCTCTGAGTCGCAAGGCAACACCTTCTACTCTCAGTTGTCACCTTCTACTCTCAGTTGTCTTATTGCTGATTTTTAGCGTATGGATATCTCCTTTTGCTTTGCGGGTACCGCCAAGACCGAGACTCGGTTACTTCTTGAGCCAGCCATCTCAGATGAGTGCGGGAAGCACAACATCATAATTAGATGCTCCAGCGAGTGAGGAAGCGTTTCGTTGAGGGCAAACAAGGCCACTTCAGTGTAGATGATTCTGGTGCGTTGCGTTTTAAAGATCGCCTCTGTGTACCACAGGAGGCTCAGGTCAAAGATGAGATTCTAAGGGAAGCACATCGTACTCCGTATACCGTACATCCTGGTGAGACCAAGATGTACAAGGACTTCAAGAAGAGTTTCTGGTGGAAAAGGATGAAGGTCGATATCGCTCAATATGTAGCATCTTGTGGAGTTTGCCAGCGGGTCAAGGCTGGGCATAAGCGACCAGCAGGTTTGTTGCAAACTTTGGAGGTTCCAGTTTGGCCATGGGATGACATATCCATGGATTTTGTAGCTGGTTTACCTCACACGCAGCGAGGGAATGATGCTATTTGGGTCATAGTGGACCGGTTCAGTAAGTCTGCACATTTCATTCCTATTCGTACAACCAATTCAGCAAGTGATTTGGCTCCTCTTTATGTGCGAGAAATAGTGCGGTTGCATGGGGTGTCTAAAACCATTGTTTCTGATCGAGATGCCAAATTTGTCTTTAAGTTATGGGAAAGTTTGCAAAGTGCTTTGGGCACACAGCTTCGTCTTAGCACCGCATTTCACCCCCAAACAGATGGTCAGTCTGAACGCACCATTCAGACACTGGAGGATATGCTCAGATGTTGTGTTATGTCTTGGAAGGGAGGTTGGGAAGATCACCTAGCTTTGGCAGAATTTGCCTATAACAACAATTGCCACGCTAGCATTCAAGCTACTCCGTTTGAGGTTCTTTATGGGCGAAAGTGTAGATCCCCGTTGTGTTGGAATGTAGTTGGAGAGCAGGCAGTTTTGGGTCCCGACTGGGTTCAGCAAACTGTGGCCAGAGTAGCAGAGATTAGGAAGAATCTATTAGCTGCTCAGAGCCGACAGAAGAGCTATGCAGATGTCAGAAGCGAAATTTGGAATTCGAAGTGGGGGACGAGGTTCTGTTGAGAGTATCGCCTACCAAAGGCGTAGTGCGGTTTGGTACCAAAGGAAAGCTTAGCTCGAGATACGTTGGACTATTTCTAATCATGGCACGAATTGGGAAATTGGCTTATCACTTGGATCTTCCTGAGTCCATGCACGTAGTTCATAATGTGTTTCATATATCGATGTTGAGAAAATTCTTGAGAGACCCAGAGCATGCTATTCCATTGGAGCCGTTGAGCATTGAGCAGGATCTTACTTTTGAGACCCGGCTAGTGAAAATTCTAGAAGAGTCAGAGCGGGTTATGAGGAACAAGACTTTGAAGTACGTTAAGGTTCTTTGGTCTCATCAGACTGAGAGGGAGGCCACCTGGGAGCTAGAGTCCTGCATACGCAAGCAGTATCCAGACGTGTTTGCTTCTGGTATATGTTAAATTTGTTGATTTCAATTCCATGGAAATTCGTTCCTGTGTTCATTTCGTCGGTTAGAATTCAAGGTCGAATTCCATTAAGGGGGGTAGAATGTAATACCCCGAATATTAATCGGACGTTTATAAAAGAGTTCGGAAGGAGAAAAATTTTAGAGGGTGGAATTTCAGATGGTTGGAGGGGGTTTCCGTAAACTCTCGCCAACCTGGGCCGTGAGCCGCGGCCTAGGAGGCCCAAGTGGTGGCTGGCCACTAAAGGGGGGGGTGCCTCCCCACCTCCCAAAAACACTAGCCACCACCCACCAATTCCCCTCCCCCCTTCCACCCGGCCGCCTCCACCTCTCCCCACCTGGGCGCCGCCCCTACCTCCTGCTGCCGCCCCTCCCTGGTTGTGGTGCTCCTCCTCCCCCGAAGACGAGTGCTCCTGCCGCTCCCTCCTGCTGCTGCTGTCCCCGGGCTCGTCGGTTCTGCGTTGTGGTGGCCAGCCAAGAGAAGGAAGAAAGGAGGAGAAGAAGGGTCTTCTTCGTGGGGGGTTGATCATCGTATTCCCGTGAGTATTCAATGGTAACGAAGTGCTTTCCTCGCTGTTTGATGATGACTAGATGCGAATTCGATTAGTTGGATTGGATCGAATTGCTGCCGTTAGATTTTCAGTTCTGTCCAGTAGGTTGCGCGGCAGATTTCATGTTCTTAGAGGCTGAATTTGAGATGTCCATCTCCTAGAGATATATAGGAATTGTTCTTAGCTTTCTGTAGCTGCCAAGAACACTTAATTCTGACTTACGGATCAAAAGATATGGTATGATCTTCCCTGCTGTCCTGAATTCCTGACAAGAATGAACTATCAAGTTGTCTTTTAAAATATGATTAAGTTAATGGCAGATTCAGGGTTTTCATCCAACTAGGTTATTGTTGTAAATTTTATAGCCTTTCCAGAATGATAAAGAACTCCCTAATCGGAGTTGTAAATCAAAAGTTGTGATCTGTTCTTTACTGCTGTCGTTTTCTTCTAGACAGAATTTGTCTTATACTTTCATCTACCTATTAGCATATTCTTTTGGCCTAATTGGGAGATCTCGCCAACTAGACTTTTGTAAATATGTTCGTTAAGTTTCCTTAGGATCTAGGCTCACCTCGTTCCGAGTCTCAGATCAATAGTTATGATTTATTCCGTGCTGCTGTCCAAATTCATTTTCTGTGATTGTGTTGTCTATTTTCAGAATAGGTCTAATAGTTAACTCTTGGGTTGTCGAGAAGGTGTCGTAGAACGTTGCTGGGAGTGTCTTTTACCATGTTGTTCTTATTTCGAGTACTTACTTGTGTAGGCGGAGAGGCTTCGGGTTTAGGGGCACCTTCGTTGCCTACTAACGCGTCACAACGTGAAAGACAAGTACTTTGACATTCTTAAGATTTGTGAATGCTGAATGATTGATGTTCGTATTGTGTTTTATATGATACGTGAGAAGGTCCAATGTTTATATTCCTTTCGTATATGTTATTCCCATGATTAGAGATGATGTCATTCACTATTCATAGTTCATTACATGCATCCATTGTCATGTTCCATCCACGGGAGTGGATTATAAAGACCCATCAATTCCAGTATGGGCATGTAAGACCCACCATTCCAATGTAGGCAGATTTGGACAGCCGTATGAAACGTTCTTTATACGGGATTTGGATCCCCGTATTTTGTTAAATGCGGGCTTAAGTGAACACTGACGGGTGTGTCACTAGCTATACCGATATACGCATGAGTGTAGTCCTTTTATTTCATTAAATCCATTCATTCATATATTTATTCGGTGTTATGTTAATATTCTTTAATGATGTTGTCTTGTCCATATTTGTTGTATGTCCAGTTTTCTTTTTTCCACTGTACTTGCTGAGTCTCGGACTCATTCTTCCTTTGTTTGTTTATTTTAGGTGATCGTTGATGATGGCTCTTTTGGGGGGAGTAGACATGCACTATTTATTTATTTCACTATACTCCAGTTTCAATAATATGATTTTGTTCCTGTCTTTCATTCGTTAAGTAATGAATTGTAATAATTAGAAAATGATGATGAATGTTCTATTCCTGTAAGTTTTGGTTGATTAAATAATTGCTTGTGATCCATGACTATCTCTTTGATATAATTATCTTAGTGGATTCAGTAGACTTGGATAATTGAAGTTTGTGAACTGTCGTTGGATTCAGATTATATTCTTCTATTTATTCTATTATATGTTGACCTCTTTATGCCATTAGATGAGTTATTGTTTAAATTCTTCAGCAATTTGGTTGTATGTAGATTCTTTAGGTGACATCTTGGCTTCCGAATAGCCAGGGTGTTACACGCAAATCCTAATTTTTTCAGGAAGTTTGTTCCAACGGCTAGTTTTTTGTGCTGGGGCTATAAATACCCCATTGGCCAGTTGTGAGAAAACATTTGGCACTCTATTTCATTCTATTGAGCAGTGTTGTGAATAAGGATAGATGTCTCTAGTTGCATGTGTTACATCTAGAGTTGGATTCTGTATCCACTTGAGCTTGTGCATTCGTCACACGTGGTGAGAATCAAGCGAGGGGCTTGACTTATTACTCTTGGTGTTTACCGACACCTAGACGGCATTGGAGGTGTCGTGTTCGGTGATCTCTTCAAAGAAAATTGCGAAGAGGCCCGACGTGTTGTGAAGGTTGGAGCTCACCTACCCAGAGCGGAAAAGAGTTATCACTAGTGGAATTCAGGTGTTTGGCTTAATTCGTGGAGTCGGTCCAAGTGGTTGGACTTACCTCGAAGGTGTTGGCTCAATTTATGGAGTCGGTCCAACGTGGTTGGGCTTACCTCAACGTGAATAATTACCGCGCACAAATGGAAACCAAAATTAAGCTGTGATTATTTTGATTAAGCTCTACTTACCATTCTTAGCTACTTTGCAATTTGTACATATTTTTAATAGGTACCTTGCTATTCTCTGAGGTGTCTTTCGATTTTTGCAGATTTATTCTAAATCATTCAAGTACTACATTATAAATAATATATGCACAATGAACTAAACTATGCACAGCTCAAATGATGTACTACATAAAACAACTAAAATTATCTAATCTATTGAATTCTATGTCGCTATTTTTATTTGCCAATCGACAAGATTTCAAAATATTGTACGAAATTGCAAAAATATTTACCTGCTAAATGGCCTACCAGATATAATGTCTCGTCTCTCTCTCCTCCGCTACGAACTGGCAGAGCTTCGCTACGTCTCTTCTCCCCATCTCCTCCTCTCTCTTCTCTTTTTTCATAAATTAAAATGATATTTCCACCGATCTTTGGGGTTTAAATAGCTAGATCATGTTGTCGTTGAACTAGCGACAGGAACCCGCGATTTCTTGTTGTCATTTCAACTTGCGATAGGAAGATGAACTAGCGATAGACAGTAAACAGAGTATGTCATCAATTAGAATGATGACAGGAGCCGATCGTCATTCCAAATAGCGATAGACATCTACTTTTGTAAAAAAAAAATTGACTATTTAGTTTTGTAATTATCTTTTAAAATAATATTATTTTTTTAAAAAAATCGTGTATAATATACAGGACTTGTTTTGGCCAAAGCTTCGATCTTTACTGACAAGGACAGTCTCCTGTACACTTGGTGTACCGTTGCCTCTTCTCTCGCAAATGTATTCCAAGTTTCCAACAAAGAGAATTTACATGTACCAATAACGTATTAGCTGAACCAACCCAAAAGAATTGTTAGCCATCACCTCTGATGCGCAAAAAAAAGTCGGGTACTGCTCGTTTCTCCCCCCAGCGTGCAACAAGCACGAAGAAGCAAGGTGAGGCTTCTGACAAGGTACTTCCTCTTCTCCCTCTTCTTGGCTTCTTCTTGTTGCTCCCTCCGGTCCATACCTTCTTCTTTATCCCACCGATTTCTCCTGTTCCCTCCTTGTTTAGCTAATTCACTGCTTCGGTGCTTCCCCAGTTATTAATTATCTTTTATATTATATATTTTTATTACTTTTATTGTATATATACTACCGTGCCGTACCAGGTGTTTTTTTTTGAGAAATAACATATCGCGGCACCGGCATACCCGCACCGGCGTACGGTATCTCGTACCCATGCATCGTAGGCCATCACCGCAGCGAGGTATAGCTGCAGCCATGACAGCAACAGAAGGTGTATTTGTATTGGAAAGGCCTAAGCATAGCTACCTATACAAGCTCTTGCTATGCATGTATGGTGCTATTCTCTCATAATTTATCTACAGATCATGAGCTTGACAAGCTCGCAGTTGGTGTCGCCGGCACAGGGCTGCTGTTCGTCCGGTTCGTCTCGCCCCAGTGCCACAGCATGCTCTCCCAGAAGCAGAACTTCTCGAAGCAGGTCTTCAGCCTCGGATCAGTGATGTTCTGCCGCCAATGTCCGTCGTCGAAGTTTGCCTTCTCGGCCTGCCTCCGGTCCCATTCCAGCCCGGCCTTCTTCCTTGATCTCAGAAGGCAGTGTGACTGAAGCCTCCGGGGCATCTTGTCGTGCACCTTCCACCACCGGGCGTGCGCGACATCGCTTGCAAATTCGCGCATCACAGGGTTATTCCAGTTGCAGTCATAGTCCCTGAAGCACAGCCATGGCTTCAGGCCCAAGTAGTGAAGGACATAGAGAATCGGTGGATCTGCGCCGAACAACTGGGTCTTCTTCGCCTTCACCGCCTCACTATCGCCCTCCCAGAAGTGCTTCAGGAAGTTCATGTGCTTCGGAATGCGGTGCCACCATGTGAATATCTCATTTAGGTACCCTTGATCACCACCGTTGTAAGATGTTATCTCGTTGATGTGATCCATCAGTAGCTGGAATGTGCAGTTCGAAGGCTCGATGACCATGACACCAGAATTGAAGAGCGTAGCGTTGTTGCCAGTTGCAGTGATCTCTGGCATTGCAAACAGGAAGTCGACGTTCCTCAGGATGAGGAGGTCAGCATCTATGAATATTATCTTGTCGTAGTCGGTCAGCTGCCACAACCTGAACTTGCTGTAGTTCCACTCGTTGTAAGCATCACGCTCAGCTTTTGGATTCCTGATTCTTTGGATTATTCTGACCTTCCAGCCTGCAGCTTCCAAGCCTTTCCGGTGGTGATCACTTATGGTCTCGTCGACAAGGATAACCAGGTCCCTAGTTGATCCTGCTTGCCGAATGCTCTGAGCTGCTGCGATAGCACCACAGACATACTCACTTGCTGAATGCAGTATCGTAGCATATGCTTCTCTTCTTCGATCTACTGAGTAAAGTCTTGCTGTACCAATAAGAAAAAATGTTATCTACTGAAAATTTCTAATTTTGTTCAGAAAATGACTAAAAACTGACAAGGCCCACTCCATGCGTATTACTTGAGAGTAGACCTTAAACAGTAAAAAATTCACTTAGAATGTGCCAAACTTTTCATTAACAATATTAGATGCTTAATGTGCAGAAAATAGTTCTACTGGCTAGCATCTTTTTAGTGAAGTAAAGCCAGTAAGAGCAGCATTACTAGGTCTCTTGATATGCATATTAATTGATTTTAGAGAACAATGGGTGTATTGAGATGGAAAACACCAGACACAACGTTAACTAAAAAGTAACTAACCTTTTGCTTTGAGTGGAATTGCAAGCTTGCAGGATCCAACTGGAAGCCTGAGCTTTTCCCTTATTTCCTTCACGTCTGGTCTATACAACCAAGCATTGCCTTCATGTCTCACAAGGTTCTTGCAAGGGAAGAGATTAGGAATCGGGAAGCAGTCGGTCACAAAAAGCACATGGACCTTCCTGTTGCCTCTTGAAGAGGTCACAGCCAATTTTGCCGCTGAGAGCTGCAAATGGAGCCGTGCAACATCTCTTGACCAACCCCCCACCCGGGTACAGGGCAGTTTAACAGCAATAACATCAAAGTGTGCACCTCTTTGAAAATTAGGCTCTGGAAGTGATGGACAAGACGGTATCTCAGTTTCTTCTTCCTCATCGATCCATTCAGGATACAGTGTCTGCCAAGTAATGCTATCCTTGGCATGCTCAAGTCTTATAATGGAAACATGGCTTTCCGGTAGTAACTGTGACCAAGAGCCATACTCAGTGCTGTTAAAATTCAAGAGTCCAACTTTGAGCTTTTGGTTACCACCATAAATATTTTCTATTGATGTATATACATCCTCCCACTGTACATTAACGGACGATACATATCGTGGATCAGAACTTGTTTTGTTCCATATCCAGCCGACATCCACATACCTGCAAAGCATATAAAGTCTCATGAGATAATAGTCAGTCTATATAGGCATGTCATATTGTACTCTATCATAGATATTTCACTTTGACTTCTTCGAAAAAGTTACACTCACCGAGAGCTGGACTGTAATTGATGCTCGTACAATGTTGGAGTTAGGAGGGTAACAAATGTCGCCGAAATGATAGCTACAAGCAAGTACCGCAAAGATTTGAACTTGCAACCACAGTTCTTCTTGAGGACAAGAACTTCAAAGTTTTCAACATCTTTGAAACTTTTGCTTTTGGGGGTCTCTCTCTTAATTGTGTCATCACTACAGAAGGTAGTAATAAACTCAGTCATGCAGACAATAACTCCTTTCTTAGAAGAATTGAGACATCAAAGAACTATGCTTGTCTAATAGAATTAAGAAAGGTCTTCCATAGCTTGGAATACCAGTGAAAATAAATTTGTTGCTGATTCCACGAGAGGTTCTGAAGTTCCTTTTTTAATACATAAGAACATGTCCTTTTCTTCCTTTTCACTTTGATTTGCATCACAATCATGGACAGATAACAGCACGATCACTTGAAAGAGAAAAGCAGTACAGGCAAGATAAGATGGCCAGAGGATCCTCTCTGTAGGACACAACTGGAGACCTCTCATAGGGAAGCACATATGCCTTCACTAAAAGGTTAGCAGCACAAATGGAAATTTCAGTAATCCAAATCTCGCATAAAGGTCTCTCCAAAAACAACTAAAAGAACACAACAGCCACACTAGTAAAAAGCAACGCTTTCAGGTCCCTACTTTTCCCTAATGATTAGTTCAGCAAGATAGACTAGGTAATATTTTTTTATATACAGGTAGTGCTATTACACCATCCTTTGAGCCTGACATAAATCTAAATAAGTGGAGTGCTGATAGGCTCGGACACTTTCTGGACAAAAATACATAGCAATGTCAAATTAAAGTATCCAAAGTCCCTTTCGTATTTCACCATCTTCCTGCTTCATTCATGAGCCACATCTTTCAGGAACAGAAAGCATCATTATATATTGCTAATCACAAAGGTGACATCGTAGATAACTCACATGCCTTCTATCGATTCAAATTGAAATCATGGTTATCTGTCTGATACCATTACGACGCGCATAAGTTAGAATCTGCATCCATGCGCACTCACAAATGCCTGATGGGGGAAAATTCAGACTAACTCCTACCGCTGCTATGCCTATGCAGAAGATGAGATGATCCAAGGATGCTGAGATCACCAGTCGGCAGCACACGCAAAAGCCAACATCTCCTACACGTCACGCGTGCCAATCCAGCACTAGTGGCACAAGTCAGCCTAGCAGCAAAAGGATATCTCGAGATAAGATGCATAGGACAACAGTCGCCGACCATATTAGGCTATCAACAAGGCCGAGCTCACAACTTCACACACACAATCCACTGGAAGCCAATGCAACCCCAGGGATTCAACGAGCAGTCCACGGTGCGACATTGAGTACTCGGCAACACTGCAGGGAGAGGAGAAGAACACCAAGCGACCAACGTCGACATGCTAGTCAGCGTGTAACAGACTGATAATGATCATTTTATGATAGCTAAAATTGCCGCTAATGCGACATTGAGTACTCGGCAGTAAAGATTACTACAGGTGGATTGAAGCACACCGAAATTCTCCACTCCAATCCGCTAATGTGAGACTGCAAAAGCCAAAACAGCCAACCACTACACCACCAGAAATAAAGGGGAAGGAGAGAAAGAACAACACATCATCGTCGTCGCCTCCTTCCACGAGGTCACCACAACAGCTGGTCGGATCGATGGATCGATCTAAATGCAGCATGCAGCGCGTTTACGCGTGGCGTGAACGATTATGCCATCCACAGTCGAACGCAAGAACAGCACAGCATGGAAGAAGAAAAAGTGGGGAAAGAACGAATGGAAGAAAAAGGAAACAACTTTGGTGAAACGGATTGGGATTGAAGAGATGGAGGGAGGGAGGGATCTTACGCGGCTCCGGCCGGCCGGTATCGCGGCTCCAATAGACCCATCGGTTTCTTGTGCCTCTCTCTCTCTCTCTCTCTCTCTCTCTCCAAATCACAATATCGCCGCCGCCGTTGCGCCGCTTCTCATCTGAAATCACAACAACAAACACAGGGCAATGTCATGTAAAACATGCAGGCCACCAGAACAAAGAAATCTTTCAAAAAGTAAAATAAGATAAAAGAAAAGAGACAATGGGAGGAAGAAGGGAGCAACGCGTACACACCATGAACCGGGGAGAGAACGGGGAGGGTGGAGCGTTAACGAGAGAGAGAGAGAGAGAGAGAGGAAAAAGAAAGAAAAGCAGAGTTGGAGACCCAATGCAAACATGACCCTGACACCATCCAGCCTAGAAAAAACGAAAAACAAACCAATCTACTGTCGATCAGCGAGAAAACGAATATCACTGCTAGCAAAAATAAAGGAAAAAGAGAGCCAGAACGAATCAAGCAAATGATGGTGCCGTCAATGGAGCAAAGAATTCTCAAGAACCAAGAACACATCATCCGTTTCCCCTGCAACTACAAGAACACCTCAGAACCAAACCAAAAAAGGCCAAGAACAACACCGGAAGGAGACGCCATGGATGGCACAAAGCAAGAAACGAACGGCAAGTAGTACTGTACCTGTAGCGCAGGCGACCCTGAATCGGCGAAGGGAGGGAGAAAGGCAAGAAGCGGGTGTGATGTGGCCGCGTCGTGTGCCTCCGCGACTCTCTCTACAAAACTCTACGAGAGCTCAGGAGAAGCTTTATATAGCTCTGCTACTACTTACTCGAATATCGGAGTGCTTAGGGTCGTCCATCCTTCCACCATCGATTTACGTTTTTTTGGATTGACGGTCAGGTCACCAACGAACTAGATTATTTTGCGCAAAGAGCAACCCTAACGCCTCTTGCTCCCACACCCACATCCCAGACTCTGGTATCGCGCCGCCCTCACTCGCTCTCCCCTACCCGCGCTACCCAACCCACATTCTCCGACCCTCCTCACCACCGTGTGTTGTCCTCCACCAGCAACCCCTCCCTGGAGACGCACAAGCTACGGGAGGGAGACCCTCGCCTCCCTCTTCTCTCTCTCACGCTCCCAATCCGCGCGGTTCGCTACCCGATCTTGCGTCGCCCGCCGTTGCCCTCCCTCACTCTCCTCACCGGCGATGTTCGCTTCCAACTCTCACTGCCCGCGCCGTTAGCCTCCCACGCTCACCGCCCGTGTCGTTCGCCTCTCACGCTCATCCTACTACAGAAAAGGTCTTCACAAACTGTTCAAAAACGTTATTACAGATGGTTTCGTGAGCAAGTTGAGTTTATGGGTCAGTAATGACATGAGATCATCTCAAACGATTTTTGAACCGTCTATAAAGAAAGCTATCACAGACAGTTATAACCGTCTGCGATAATCAATTATAACAGCCGTTTGTGAAAATAGACTATCACAGACGGATTTTTCTATTGTAAAAAATAATTTTAGAGTCAAACCAATCAATTGTTAAATAGTAGTTTCCATATGCTCTTTTGATAGTTTGCAAGAAGGTAATTAAAAGATACTCTCTCTCTCTCTCAATCAATGGCTCACTCTCTGACGATAACGAGGTCGAGTAGAGGCGTCCATCTTGAACCGAATCGGCCTACCTTGTCGATCACAGATGAAGTCCTCACGAAGAATGAAATTTGACAGGATGGAGGGGACAAAATCAGAGTGAGAAGGAAACCTGGATGAGGATTTGGAGGCAAAATTTCGTGCTCACTTGAGACCAAGATGGGGGGGCGGCCAGATCTGGCGGTACTGGTCAAGCCGTAGTGCCCTGCTTACTGGAGGCGCCATGAAATAGCAGGCTGCGGACGCGTGTCGGCCTCCTGCGGTAGACATGGAGCCCCTGTGTGTCCAGCCTCCTCCTCCTCATCGTCGGCTGCGTCTCCTCACCGAACCGCGCTGGGGAATCGAGGGCGGCCGCCGATGCTGGCATGGGGAGGGAGAGGGAGAGACTGATGGAATACAAGGCAGGGGTGGGTATATTATATAAGGACAGCGCCAAAATATTTCACCTCACGCGCAAGCGTTCAAAAATTCTCACAAATCACAAACGGTTTCAAATAAAAACTATTTGTGATGAGCTAATATCACAGACGATTCATATTAAAAACCGTTTGTGACTCTGTGATTTTACCATGACAATCGGTTTTTAATACAAACCGTCTGTGATAACTATCTTATCACAGATGATAAGGCGTCCAGTATTAGCCTTTTTATAGTAGTGTCACCACTCGTGTCATTCACCTCCCACGCTCCCCACCCGCGCCCCCGACCTCACCGACACCACCCCACCACGCCGTGTGACAGATCAACCCGCGCATTCCACCTCTCCCCACCCGCATTGCTCGGTGCGCGCGCCCGCCGGATCTGGTCGCCCCCATCCTAGCAGATTTGCGTGATTGAGGTGGTGGTTTTGACGGGGACGCCGAGGAGGAGGAAGAAGCAATTTGCGTGAGGGGGCAGTCGGGAATGGAAGGGGACGAGGATGTGGCGGCGCACCCTAGCGGCGATGTGTCGCCCCCCACCCCACAATCTTGCATGCTCACCAACCACCAACAAGACAGAGCCACTATCGTCAGCTCCCTCGGTAGCCGTCCAGTTCTGGCAAACCGCCAAGAAGACATAGCCACTGCCCCCCCCCCCCCGATGTTGCATGCACGGTGGTTGCAGTCAAGGAAGTGTGCGTGCTCTGTCGGTTTCCTCCTTCCAACATACAAAAGATGTAGCTCCTCTTCCACATGACCTCCTTCCTTCACTTGCTCTTCTCATTCTCCATACAAAAGAACCGGGTAAATAATTTGCTTCCTCTGTTTATAATTTTCTCCCCTCTATCTTTCCCTCTGATTGTGATCTTCGTGCTTGCTAAGAAGACAGAGTCATCCTCATCGAGCTTGAGGTCAAGACACAGAATGGCTACAACCCAGCTCGCCAACATCATCTTTTGGTTAGTCATCTACACAGCTTCTTCAGTCCTATCCTTCAATGTATATGCTCCCCTCTATCTTTCCCTGTGATGGTAGTCTTCGTGCTTATGGTGTATATTATCAAGTATCAACAATGCAATCCTTTTTCCTATGTGTATATTACCTATGTGTCATCCTCATTGGCTTGCTGTTATTGTGTATATTACCTATGTGTCACCTGCTTTGATGATAAACTTTTTCCATGGTGATACCTGTTTTTAGTTATTGTGTATATTACCTATGTGTTTATGGTGTATATTATCAAGTATCAACAATGCAATCCTTTTTTTTAGAATTTAGTGATACCTGTTACTAGCACAAAAATGTTGATAATTTGTAGATCTCATAAATGTTAATTAGGTTAGGAAGGATCATTATTTGATAACTAGCCAAATTAGGGGTTAGTACATAAGAGTTTGTAATCACAATGATTTCTAGACTTCTAAGACAAGTTCCAGATGAGTTTAAGTAACTCTAACCAATGTTTCATACTATTCTTCTGGGTTCAAAAATAGAACAAAAATATAAGAGTTCTTGATATTATAGACAAATTGGTGATGCACTTCTTCATTTTTCTTATGTACAACTTTGAAATGGAAGAAGAAGATAAGAAGTCAGGGAGGAGGAGATCACAGCAAGCTCCAAACGCAAGAGGTATGCTTCACATATACTCAATATCTCAATCATGCTTGTGTGTTCTACATGAAAATTGGTTAATATCTGATAGCCGATTGGGTTTGCCTTTCTTTTTTATTTTTGATTTTACACTGATTTGGTTGCTTAGCATGAGGTGTGATTCAGAGTTGTAACATTAATTTCTTCTCTCAAAATGCAAACATGTAGACCAAAAGCAAATATGTACCGCCTCTGCCACATGCTCAATCTTCTTGGACACTCTCGGCTTCGCTGCTGGCGGCACCACATGTCTTGCCTCCGCCCCATGCTCGATCTGCATCGGGCCATGGGCCATACCGCTACGCCCATCCTGCAACGTTGTCATCGTGTCAGCTTTGCCAACACTGGAAGACCTAGCTTCGCTCGACGAAATAAAATCATAATTTGTTGCGGAATTGTTAGGAGAGCTTATAAAGAGAAAAGGAAATTGTTGGGATAAGATTGTAGTTTGTTACAAATTTGTTAGGAAAGTTAGAAAATAGAATAGAAAATTGCGTGAGAGATCCACACAATATGCTTTGACATATATCATAGAAAAAGACCTTGTTGCTAGTATAGCAGGGCCAAGGGTATAGCGTGGCTGTGATACTTCCTATGCCGGAGCTGCCAAACATGAACAACAGTAGCACACATCAGTGACCAGATTGGAGATAAAAAATCTCAAAGCACAAAAGAACAACGAAGAAAACAAAATCCTCAATTACAATATATTTAGGGGGAGCATCGGCGTTGTTAAAGAAGTTAGTGGCCAAAAAAGCTTGATGATGGGGAAGCCCTAGCAGAGAGGAGATGAAACTTTGCATTGAAGATGATCTATGGACGATATATGTCCATCGAGTAGCTAGGAGTGTACCATCACTAGTGAGGGGCACATTGTCACCGGCGATGGTAAAAAGATTCTCCATGTCGTTAGACAACGACTAAAGCAGACATACTGACATTAGTGAAGATGAGAGGTCGTCACAGTTAGTGATGAAACTACAATGTTGAGTTGGCCAACGTCGAAGAAGTGGAGCAACCGATATGAGAGAAGAGGACGCCGAGCATGTATAACATTATGCATCCGTACGAATAGAAGCGTGAGCGTATAAAGGTAGAGGAGCAAAAAACTTAGAGTAGAGATGACGCAGCCGTAAGGAATATGCTCGGAGTTAACGAAGAGAGCGTGACACGTGTCCCCAACTGGGATCGGCGATGATTTCATGTGTATGCGTATTGATGTCGCAATGGTTAGTATTAAGCAATAATTCAGGAGAAGTAGAAGATAACTATGTGGTAAAGTATTGTACTGGAAGGTGTAGCAGCTAAGAGGGGTCGATGGTGAGGAAGCCACAACGTTGAGTTGGACAACGTCGAAGAAGAGGAGCGATCAACACGAGAGAAGAGTACGTCGAGCATGTATCATGCATCCGTACGAATAGAAGCATGAACGTATAGAGACATATGAGCAAAAAGCTTGGAGTAGATATGTCGTGGCCATAGGGAATATGCTTAGTGTTACCGGAGAGAGTGTGACATGTGTCCTCAGCTGGGATTTGCGACGGTTGATGTGTATGCCTGTTGATGTTGTAATAGTTAGCATTAAACAATAATAGGAAAGAAGTAGAACATAACTATGTGGTAAAGTATTGCATTGAAAGTGGTAGCAACTGAGTAGAATCGATCAAGATTTTGGCTTACTATTAGAGGTTGAAGCAAAAAAAATTGTGATGACGAGAAGAGATAGAAGTCACACGGTTTGGTGATGCAATTGGCGTGCGAGGAAATATATGTTCAAGGTAGGGTCGCCCATGGTGCATCGATGTACGCGTGAGTAAGATACTCTAATACATTATACTATGTAAACTAATAAGATAATTTACAACGTATTGCTTGATATTAAATAGATGTACATGTGTATGCATACAATTTAGAAAATTAACTAATAGAGTAAAAATAGAGGTGTGCAGCTACATGATCTAGACATGAAGGAGAGTCGTTAGTTTCTAAGAATCTTAACAACTTATTATACTCAATTATTTTTCCCATCAAAACACATACTTCAATTACGTTCGTCATGTTGTAATTCCCTTCAAGCTTCTATGGTTATTTCCAACATTTAGGATGTCTTAAAAGTCTAAATAGCATACATGATATATAAATATTTTCTCAAACATTTATACAAACTTTGAAACAAATCTAACCATCCAAATACACGAACCACCCCGCTAGTTGGAAGATTTTTCCGTCCACACCTCCATTGAAAATACATGTAACCTTAAAAAAAACATGTAGGAACCGAAACCCCCGAAAAATACATATGAGAACGATAATCTGGCTACAGCAGTCGTAATGAAATTGCTATTACGCACTTTTTAGCAAGCTAAGCAAGTTAACTACAATGGATTCTTTTCCCTATGAATCTTTAGGGCAGCCGCTTGCCGCTCATCGTGAGGACTTGCGACTACTGTCATGCGCACACGAGCACATGCTAGGAAGGGGACATGCCATGTGTCTACTTTTCTCGTTTTGATCCAAATATTTTCTATATACCTTCGCAAATAAAAAATCAATACGAACCTATGGCAATTTGTTCAGATTTCAATCAAAGTAAATACATGATGGAGTATGGTAGGAGATTTTTTTTAAAACGCACATATCTTTTTTATTAACAGGAAGATATACACGCACACCATACGTACACACAAGTACGCTCTCTTAGCACACGTCTAGAAAAGACAGAGGACGAGGATAAATACATGACTTCACAAAATTTTTACTAAAAACGTACTCACATATGCGTAAAACCGGCACCAAGATTTGAACCTGATGGGTGGAATCCACAGCTCCACCCCACAAATACACATATTCTAACAATCTTCTACATTTTTTATTGGGAATTTGCAAATACGCTTTAACTCAGGCCAATTAAGTTCATATTTGTACTTCCCACGAGTTAGAGCATTTTTTTAATCATTTGACCCTTTTTAAAATATATTTTTATTAACCACCTCTCGTTCAACTTATTTCCAAATCACAAGGTAAGTCCGGCACCAAACCATGAAATGACCTGTTTGGCCACATCACCATGGCTGACGACCTGGAGTGACCAAACAACACTGTCACGCCGATGCTTGGTGCGGCAGAGGATTTCGGCCACACCACGAAGGATCAGATTGAAAAATAAAGTTAGGGAGGGATAAATACATGACCTCACAAAATTTATACTGAAAGCGTACTCACATGTGCGTAAAGCCGGCACCAAGACTTGAACCTGGTGGGTGGAATCCACAACTCCACCCCACAAATACACATATTCAGACAATCTTCTACATTTTTTATTGGTAATTTGCAAATATGTTTTAACTCAGTCCAATTAAGTTCAGATTTGTACTGCCCACAAGTTAGAGCAATTTTTATCATTTGACCCTTTTTTTTAATTTATTTTTATTAACAACATCTCATCCAACTTATTTTCAAATCACAAGGTAAATCCAGCACCGAGATATGAAATAGCCTGTTTGGCTGCATCACCATGGCTGACGACCTGGCGTTGCCAAACAATACTGCCCGCTGCAGCTTGGCATGGCGGAAGGTTTTGGTCACATCACGAAGGATTAGATTGAAAAATAAAGTTAGGGAGAGACTATTAAAAATATATATTATAAATGATTATTTGATATAAAAAAATCAACAGGTTACTGCCCTCCAGAAAATAGATATCGAGGACGAATGCAAACTAGAAATTGAATTATTTTCCTCCCCAGAAGTCAAATTTGGTGTACGTGTATTTTAACTTTGAAGGGAACTTTACCGTGGCCACCCTATTCAGTCAGTCGATGATCAAACGGCCGAGGTGGTTTGGACGGCTGTTCCATGCTATTGCAGTGACTAGCAGAGATACGAATCCATTGATTTGATGTTGTAAAAGACGTTGGTTTTTTGTGCGTAGAGAGCAGGCAGCCCAATGTACCAGATGTGCACATGTACGCACACTAGGGGGTAGGGAGTGCAGCTCAAGTCTGAAAGATGGCATGGGCTCTTCTACCTTCGCATTGCACCGACGATTGGTAAATGGTAATTGTTCAATCGTACGTATCAGGCATGATGCATCCAGCCAGGAGAACATAGTCAAGACATTCGCATTGTCGTAGGGGTGGTCTATCGGTCTTAACGGTCAAGCAAAGCAATCGTCAAAACCCTGGGACGGACCCCAGGCGAAGAACCCCCGACCAAGGGGCACCCAGGGGCCCGCTGGGTCCGGAGCAGCAGGCCTCCGAGTCACTCTCGGGTGGATTCGAAGCCTCTTCGGAGGGCCCCGGGGGCCCCCACGAGGTCAAGGGCAGCAGGCCCTCCGAGTCACATTCGGGTGGATCCGAAGCCTCCCGGTGGGTCCCCGGAGCCTCACGAGGCCCGGAGCAAGAGCCCGCTGGTCACCTTCGGAGTGGACCCGTAGCCTCCCCGAAGGGTCCCTGGAGCCTCGCGAGGCCCGAAGCAGCAGACCCTCCGGGTCACCTTCGGAGTGGACCGAAGACCTTACGGGCGCGGATGGACCGGGTGCATCGGCGGGGTAGATCAGACCCAGGAGCACCCACCATAGACCAAGGCCTAAGCGTAGGGGGAAATGTCTCTATAACCCCACGCACACAGTACTGTCATAGGGTTAGAATAGTAATGTAAACACCCTCTCATGGAGGACTATAAATAGTGGGTCACCCCTCATATAGGGGGGAACAACCTAATTTTTCAGAATAGTAATAATCATCTCGTTCTTGTCACTAACTGGTCCCTTCTCCCAAGGATCCCTGGAGCTCCTCTAAGTTTGTCCGGGGTCCCCCTTCTTTTACTGTATAGCCTGTTTTTGCTACGACACACATGTAATTCTCTGACTGTGACTGTCATCCTTGATGGAATATACCATAGAACTGTATTTCGTATCTCTAATATTTGTCTCCAGTTCATAAGAGGCCAAGTATATCATGTAGCAAAATGGCAAGTGACGACACTTCCAGATTTGTAGTGTCTTTCCGAGTTTTCTTGCCCTTGAGACGCGATGATGTATGTTATGGATAGGTGTTGTAACATTCTGTTTTTCGGTTTGTGAAAAGTAATTGTTTTTGTCGATTGGTTTCAAAATTTTATTTTAACTTAAGTTGTATTTTCAAAATCTCAAGCCTCTACCTCAATTTCAAAACATCTCTCTTCGAGTCCAGCTCATTTTTCTCCCCCTTGAGCCAACCGTGTCCCCTGGTCATAGCTCCCTCTTGGCCTCCTCCCCCGGCCCAGCTCCCCTCCCCCTGCCTTTCTTCTCCCCGGCTCAGCCCCTGAGCCAGCCCCTGCTGCCCCGTCGCCTCCGCCACCTACTCCACCTGCCCATGGACTCCGGCACCCCCGCCCCTCCTCATCATCCGCCGCCTACAACGCCCACCTGCCCCCATCGCCTCCACCACCAGCTTGACCCGCGAAGTCGCTGCCTCCGTGCCCCGTCATGTCGCTTGTCTTGCCACCGCGTCAGCACCATGACCGGCCAGGCGCTTGTGCCCTCTGGCCCTTTGCCGCCACCTGCTCCCCTCCACCGCCCTTGACTCCGGTGACTCCATCGCCCTATCTCGTCGCTAGTGCCTGCTCGAGTCTCCCCCGCCACCTGCTTCGACCGCCCAAGTCGTTGCTCCGTCACTACCTTGCTGTGCGCGCCTGCCTCATCCTCTCCGACTAGAGCGCCCATGCCACGACCGCCTCGGGAACCCTCGCGCCTCCCAGTCTGCGCCGACCCTTCCTTGCCCTCTCGCCGGTTATAAAAGGGGGTTCGATCCTCACCTCGTCTCCCTTTCATTTTGGTAAGTGCCACCAAAAGAACCCGAGCAGCCCCTTTCTTCTCCGAGCCCCTACTCTCACTCGTGTTACTCTCGCTCGTGTCGTTGTGGTTGCTGAAGTCCCGAAGATTCTAGTTCAAGCCACCGCGCCTCCTTTCGGTTCTCGCCGCACCAGTGCAGCCTCTCTCCTACCCAAGTCAGTCCGTGCCCTAGAGCTCCTTGAAGCGATCCCTCAGTCGATTTCAGTTTTGTGTCGCAGGAAACGTCGTCTTTCATCTTCTCCTTTAGTCCCGGCCGACCCCTTCAACACCGTCTTCCTTTGTTACCGACTGCGAGCTCCCCCACCGCCGTTCGACCTCCTCCAACCTCCCTCTCAGTCTTGGTAAGCCCCCTTTTCCTATGCCCAGTTGTTCCTCTTGTCATTCCGACCACACCGTGTTGTCGAACCTCTCTTCGACCAGTCGACCACGCCGAGCGGTCGCAACTCCTTCTCGACTAGGTCTACGATTACATCTACGACCACGTCTACGACTATGTCTACCACCACATCCACGACCAAGTAGTCGCGCAGTTGAAACTCTTTCGACCGCGCAGTCGAAACTCCTTCGACCACGTAGTCGAACCCCTTCCGACTATGTCTTGTAGTCCAACCTCCTTCCGGCCACATCAGCTCGAAGTGAGCAGTACTCGACACGAACAGTACTCGAAGCCACAATACTCGAAATGAACAGTACTTGGCACGAACAGTACACGAAGCCAGTTGTACTCAAAATGATTAGTACTCGAAACAAAAGGTACCGAATCCAATAGTACTCGAAAAGAACAGTACTCGGAGCCGGCAGTACTCGAAACTAGAACTTTAGAAGCTCCGTTCTCCTCGTTATAACTCCGATTATAGTGATTTTTATTTCTAAATTTGTCTAAATTCAAGACCTTGCTAATGACACTGGTCTTATTTGATTTGAAGTTCATTTTTTATTTTATTAGTATTTATTTGTTCTCTTTGCTTATTTATACTTTTTCGGTGCGTTCATCCGAGTAAAGTTCAGAGACGCGAGATCTCCAGTTTGATCAAGCACAAGACTTTCAAGACTCTTTCCCCTTTACTCCAGGCGAGTCAATACTTTAATTTTTTTAAACCTACATTTTACATAAATTATATTCCTTTAAATTACCAAAATTACATGCTTTAATTATTTAAGCAAATGTATGTTAAACCCTAAGGTAGTTAAATACTCATTTGATGATTAATTAATTATTATACCACCCTTTAGCAATTGAATCCATTACTCGATGTCACCTTAGTAACTATGTGGCAATTACTAGTTATAGGTTGTACTTAAGCGATATGCTAGTCTTGCTTAAGTACTAGGGCATTAAATGCCCCAATCATAATCTTTTAATCATGAAATTGGTTATGGCAGTTATCGTGGGGTAAATGATTGGAATGTTGTGGTATTGTATTTCATTCCCCAAAATCCCTATTAAATTGATGTTATCTCATCTGGGCAGATGGTATGGTGGTGGGTGCCGTCGGAGCACGAGAGTGGTTGATATGTGGTACAACTCGTCCAAATGGATTAATGACTTAATCTTGTCATGACCTCTTGTGTAAAAACAAGTACAACCACAAGTCTGTAAAGCACAACTTGGCTTAGTAAACTTATTGGACCCCAAAACCTCAGAAGCAGAAAATCAGGGAGATTATGCATACTACGAGGACCTAGAAGCTGGAAGCCCAGGAAATGATGAAGAGTAGTCTAGTTTGTTTAGTCTAGGTCTCGCCTCAGTCTAGCTGACTCTATTGGTGCTTGCGTGCATCCAATATTATCCAGGTCTTTAGTTAATATCGAACTCATACGGGTTTCCCTAGTTACTTGCCTGTAGAGAGATGTGCTTTACCCCTTTTGCTTGCGCAGTCACTTCTACTTTTGTACTGTATTCATTTGACATGTTCGGCTCTTATTGTAAAACTCGACCCGATGTGGTCTATGTGACTCTGATGTGTTGTAATATAATAAATGATATGGTTTTTATCGTGTATAAAATGATTCAATGATGTATCTGTGAGTCCTATCTACTGATCTAGGAAATATCACAATATTTTTATAGAGGATTTGAATTTACAAAATCCGGATCCAACAAGTATCAGGTCTGAAAATTTAGGCTATTGGTAAAAGACGCACGTGATTGATAGAAAACACATCGGCAACTTCGCTGTGCTAAAACTTTAAACACTAGTAGGATGTGCAACTTCCCCCATACATTTCTTGCAAGATTGTGCACATCACCATGGGAGGTGGATTGTTCTATTCATGCCATGAATGCATGCAAACAAGTCGAACCTGTATTCAGTTCAAAATTGTTAATCTGACTTGGCAATACAATCCTTTTCCTCTCATAAAATCCGGTGCTTCCTTCTTTTTCTATTGCATAGTGCTTGCGATTTGCTCCATGGAAGTAATTAAAAAAATGTTAATCTGATAGAGACTTGGAATTCAATTGTTTGTAACACGTATATTTAACGGGAAACCATTCAATTCCCACAAAAATTGTGAAAATTTCAGCATTCGAAATGTGACCTTATTTTTGTAAAATAAAGTGATACGCCATGAAGTCATTTCATGAATTTTTTTACGAATTGTTGCTAACATCATAGTGGCTCCAACGATGAGCTGATACGCCAACTAGTGACAGTTAACAAGTTTTTTTTTTGGGTAAAGAAAAACCTATCGCATTTATAACCACGCATCTTGAGATTTTGCCATAAAATGAAAATGGTGGCGAATAAGAAATGATAAATACCCGCCTTTCATTGTCGCACGGACCGCTGATACGACCATTTATTCTACTTCAGAAAATATCCTTACTATTGCGTTCTTACATGTTCAGTACCAATTGCGGCACCAACTCAGTAGCAAGCAGAGTGGCTAGTGTTGGACTACAAGTAGGATACTACATCACACGCAAGAATTTGCTAGTGTTTTTCTGAATGGTCAACACTCGCATTACTAAACCAAAAGATCAGCATCCTAATTATTATGCACTACTGCATAAGCGCATATTGGTAGTGGTTGGAGGACAAGGAAAAAGAGACTGAAAAGAGCCATGGATACCGTTTGGAAAAGGCAGAGCCACAGCTCCAATGCAAGCCTAGAAAGATTACATGTCAAGCTACTAACTCCAAAGCCAAGCTCAAGCTCAAACTCAAAACTTTCAGTTGTATAAAAACCAAACATGAGAACTGAGCTTAGCTCCGTTGGTTGAGGTGAACTGAGCTTAGCTCCCTCACCTGCCAAGCCTGGCAATCAAAAAAAAAAATCAAACATAAAATCTTCAGTTTTAAAAATGATCACAACCCGCAGTTCTTGTTTGGTGGGGACATACTATATTGTGTGTATATCATACTCAAATCTTATCTTAGTATAGCTCTGACCAGGCATCTTTAGCAACCACAATCTGCTGTTTACCCATTGATTTATGCCCGTGTCCCACAACTGTGCCTCTGCTGTGTGATTCGTACTTTTTTTGTCCTTCACAGCCCCCACACGAGCCAGATGCTTACAACATCTACCTTGGATCTTTATTCCTGGCATTTTTCCTGTAATGCAATTGGCGAAATTGTTCTTGCAGGATTTGCAAGGCCATTGAGCTCAGTACACTCGAATTCACGCTGGTGCTGGTGGAAGTTGATGCTGCTGTGGTGTGTATGTAGATCAGCACCGTGTTGGCGTGTCAAGCCTGACTGCGATGCGTCTTGGCATATATATAGTTCCATACCAAATGCGAGGGCAAGAGCGTTGCTACGCGTACGAGCGGAGCTTGATTTTACCACCATAGCTTGTCGGATAAGTTCGGCATGTGTCGTGAAATTCTCAGAAAATAAACATTGTCACAGAAACTGCACATATTTTTTTTTACAGGTAGGCTAAACAGTTTCTCCCAACATGAGCGGTTTCCCTTGATGAACAACAGCGAAAGCAATGCCTCGTCACTTGCAATGGGATAAGTAGTGGTGGTGTGTGACCCTGCCCTCACTCAACTCGCACTAGCAACGGATTCCATCCATCCGATCCGACTGATGCCGACGGGTTGTGGGTGCAGGGACCATGTGGGTGGCCTGGCCTAAGAGACAAAACTAGAGAGCTGTGCGATTCGATACTAGTGTGCAGTGTGCTACCTCGCAGCCAGAGAGAGCCCTGGTGAGTCACTGCTCACGATGAAATGGTGATGACCTTGTTTCTGGAAAGAACAAAATGTTGGCAATGATGTTTGTCCTGTCAAGCCTTTGTTTGGTTCGATGTTGCTCTGTGCACTTTCATGTTAGTGATATTGTGTATGAGGTGGGGATCTGTACATATGGATCCGAATGATATGGAGATCATGTGATGTTTTTTGGGTTGGATTGGAATGATGTTTTTAGAAGATGTCCCTCGCAGAAGACGGGTCCTGAAGCCTAGTGCTACCACAATGTTCTGCGCTGCTTTATTTGTTTTGGTTTTGCATGACTTGCGAGGGTTTAAGATGGAAACAGAAGCTGTATATATAGCATTATTCGCCACGGCTTCTGGAAGAACGAACACGCGAATTGAACAAATCTGATAAGCCCACCGACACCAATTTACATGTACATAGTGGGGCAGGGCATAGTTAAGCATGTATCCTCTCCTCTTTGATTCACGTCTCGCTGCCGTACGAATTTTCCGTCCGTAGATATGCACAAATCTTAAAGCACCAACTAAGGGGTAAGTAGCCTCAATCCACCCTTGATTGATGCTTTCATAGTTGTGCAATTGCCTATTTATGAGAGCATAGAATCACCTCACAAACTGTATATTTTTATACCGTAGTGTACGCTGGTGCTGCAAAAATGGCCATGAATTTTAACTGTACATATCGTCACGTTCTGATCGTAAAAGGTGGCCACGTTTCAATGAAAGGGACATGGGAAATAGGGATGGAAAAAAGAAACTCGCTTGCGTGAGGTTGTTGGCTCGGCTCAAAATCGGTCAAATTACTCTTGTTAATTGGCTAAACATTTAAATGAGTTGATTTCAAATAAAATTAGATTTCGCTCTCGCTCAGTCGGCTCCTTGACCCAGTACTAAAAATACTTTTAAACTATAAATAAAATAATATTATATCAAACTGTGTTAATTTCGGAGAAAACTCGGTAAGATGAGTACTGGCTTGATATTCACCCTAACTGGAAAGGGGAAAAAAGGAGGAAAATAAAACCAAAAGCTGGTAAAAAAAGGGTCCAGAAATAAATAAATAAAAAAGCTGTTACAATAAACAGGTCCACTAATTAAATCTGTCATGCCCCCAAGAAGTCGACTACACTCTTGCGGTACCATTGTGGTGTTTCAAAAGCTCGTAGAACATTGGACTCGTCGGTGTCAACGAAAATCTAGGTTAGGCCCGAACAAACAAACATTAGTTTCTGATTACTTGTAGTACAATGTTTTGCATTGGTTTATCACAGTTTCAGCCTCAACCTAAAACTTTTGCTTGGCAAGAAAACATAAAGCAATAACTTTAAGGCTTTGTATTGGCTAGCTCATCACAATTTTAATTAGCTTTATGCAGACTCCGTTTGAAGTTAAATAGAATGGGTGGATGAACAGAACAAAAAGAGGAAGTACACTAGTAGATGGAGAACTGGCTGGCTTCCATATATGATGATAGTACTGTCTAACAGCCACCAAACCTGAATTGAAAGCCACACCGATGGGTTATGGATTAACCTCCTTTATTGGTTTTTCTTCCTTTTCCAACATGGCGTGCGTGATTCTTCTTAAGAACTCTTCTTTCCAAAGTGGATTGATTCGGCTTTTGGGGTATTATGATCGATCAGCGTGGAGCCGTGGAGCAGCTGCTTTCCGTAAATTCTGTTCAAAATAGGTTGCACACAGTTGTACGGCAAGATTGCCCAACCCTGGAAGCACCCTATATTATCAAATTAAGTGCATTTCAACTAGAAGGCAGTATACTATAACAAAAGGTCATGTCATGTTCTTCTACACACTCACGTACTCGGGTTGCTAGAAACCGGGGGCTTTGAAAGCCCTGACACAATCAGCATATATACTACCAGTACCACGTATAACGTAACATACACCAAACCGTGTACCATATATTGGTCCATAGTAACTTTGGCTTTTGCATCGTTTCGTCCAGTTTAGTAAGCTATAAGTAAAGTCAATTAATTCGGTATAGTTTGGTACTAATTTGGTGGCTGTAGCTCGTTGAATGGAACATAGGGCCCATACATACATATAAAACGTGCAAGCAAGACGAGGCAAGGCATCCATCTATGTACCGCACCGGTAGCAATATTTGCACTGAAAGCAAAGCAACAACAACTATGCACTTGCGATCAGGACCATGCACGCATGAGTAGAGATGGGCATTGGGCAATGTCGTGCCGGCACGCGTCCCAGCCCACTGCTTTGGGCAGCGTCGCCGCCGTCGTCATTCGGCCCGGTCATTCCACCGCGTGCCGTCGCCGCTTACCAGATCGCCTCTAGTCAGTCCAAGCACAGCCCAAAGCCCGCCGTGCCGGGATTGTGCCGTGCCGGCCCAGACCCGGCCCTAAGTAACTATAGACGCCTGAGAAGACGATAACCGCCGCCGCTGCTGTCCAGGAAGATAAAGACACCGTGGTTCGGTCGAATTGGCGAAGGGATGATTGGTTGGGCTAGACCGGTGTGGGGGAGTGATTGGACTAGGCTGAGGGAGGGATTAGGCTAGAACGGAGGGCTAGGCTGGTGTGGGAGAGTGATTGGACTAGGCTGAGGGACGGATTGGGCTAGAACGGAAAGGTTAGGCCTATTTCGTGCCGTGCCGGCTCAAGCACGGCCCAACTGATCGTGTCATACCGTGCCGCCCAACGGGCCGCATTCTCAGGTCCGACCCGGCCCGCTGTTCGTGCCGTGCCGGTCCAGCCCACCACGTGCCGTGCCGTGCCGTGCCGTGCTTAGACCGTATCGTACCGACTATGCTTCGAACTGACCCAAAAAAACACAGCCTTAAGTCCTCTCTACGCATGAGCCATCGAGCCCCATCCCTGGGTCGACCGATCAAGCGGCTTTGTCACCTTGGACGCCACCTGCGCGCCAGTTTTAAGCATTTCCTTGTAGTTGCTTGCCTTGTAGGTGGCCGGCCATATGCGTGCACGCGGCACGCCCGGCTTCTTGAGCTGGCGAACGGTAGTGGGTTGGTGGTAGCTAGGGTAAGGTGGGCGCGCGGTTGAGGTCGATCCGGCTCGATCGCGCGGCTCGGCATGCACGCGCGCGCGGTTGAGCGGTGTCCTCCCGTACGTGCGCGCGATCGATCTGGCCTTAGAAAAAAACGTGAGTTTGGTGTTGGAAAGCGGCCAACTCAGTCGTGTTTGTCCCGTGCTCGCGCGAGCCCGTATCGACGGTGTTTCTTTCGGTGTTCTAGGCGCTAATTGGTAAGCTGGTCAGAGGCCGGTTCTATGTACATGTGACAGCATCAGTACGTACGTACCTAGAGACCATCCGCGAGTCACGGACAACAGACGTACTCCTCCCTAAATTCCCCCATCAGCTCCACGTATTGTCATTGATTTGCTGGTGCGTTTAATTTGTTCGTAAGTACGATCGATGCTTCATTGCATGGGATCGTATAGTAGCCTAATGTTTGGCAGCTCCAAACCGGAACGTGGAACTCTACAGGAAATGTTCTTGTTGAAGAAGCAACGTTTGCTCCGCGGCAAATCCGGACTCGAAAGTCGTCTGTGAGACCACATTTAGCTTAGCTAAATGCACGGCGTACGAGAGACGAACGCAGTATCAATCGATAAAAGTGAGCTGCATGCAGCTGCTACAGGCAAATTAGAGCGCCATAAAAATGTGCTATACCTTCTTCTCAGGCAAAATTGTACTAGTTTGTTATGCGGTTTTGCTAAACAACATTTGACTATTTTTATGTTAAAATAGTCGAATTTTCATCCGTCTGATATGCTTTAAGATTTGCACTTCTTCTTATATGATAAATTGGGTCCGAATTTGTTATGATTTTTTCTTCAGAAAATAACGGGTTCACCGTATTACCGTGTTTTGTTGGTATATGATATTATTTTTTTTGTCTTTATTTTTGCTCGACCTCTCAAAGTATGTGTTAGATTTTGAATCATATAATAGAAATATGAGTTATTAAAAATTTTGAGAATAATTACAGTGGCCAAAAATAAAATTTACATAAATTATTTAATGTCATTTATATTTAAAAAAGTTATAAATGAATTAAAATTTAACTGTTTTGAGCTGAGAAAACCACTACTACAGAAAAGCTCATCACAGACGGTTCGTAACAGTCATCACAGACGGTTTTTGAACCGTCTGAAATTTTATGTCTGTGATAACAGGCGGTTATCACAGACGGTTGAAAAACCGTCTGTGATAAGTCTTCTATCACAGACGGTTCGTGATTAGAACCGTCTGTGATAAGTATTTAGCCCTAATTAATTTTTACCGTATTTTCAGCTAGCCTCAGGAATTGCTAGCCATGCCCTCTGAAAACTAGCGAACAGAAACATGTCACAGATAATTGTTAACAACTCAAAGTGATCATTTAACTCAAAATCAATTACAAAAGAATGTTTCAAGTATACATTGTCGCTAGAGTTACAAATTGAATTACAACCAGTCAAACTGAATTACAATATTGAATCAATTGTTTCGAGATCGTTCATCGGTATCGACGGCGTGAAACTCTCCGGTGGTGTTAACTATGTCTGTCTTGATGAAGCCACAGAGCTCCCCTCGAATGTGCATGACCTGGTCCATCTCGAGTGCATTTAACTCTATGTTCAAGCCCTGTCACTAGCAAGAGTAAAGTAGTAAGCATAGATTTAAATTTATAATTAGGAGATAATTATTACGAGATTAACAAACCTGGGGATTGTGCGTCCTAGAAGCAATCAATAGCTGCATATGATGGCATACGTAGAATGCGCATAGGTGATCTCGTTTTTGCTGGCGGCACTGCAAAAATAGAGTTATATATATATGTACAGTCAGTTCGAGATGCAATATTACGGAGTATGATATATGATTATTGTGTTGTAGCGCTGCATCGAAATCGCATCCTATGAGTCACATGTGGCGCTGTTCCTTGTATAAACCTCCCTCGGTAACATAGCCGATGAACGCCCTACATGATTCAAAAAAGTTATTCTCGTCCATTTCAAACGAAGGAAGACTACAATAGAGTTATGTGCGGAGGAAATGAACATACCTGTCGAGTATTCCTTTAAGAAGGGTGAAGTCATGATTTTTGTTGAGTAGAGAATCAAGGTACAATACCATGTTCCTCTTTGGCACAAGAATCAGAAGAATCCAGTGGAACCTACTCGTGTATGTCGCTATAGTCATAAACCTATGTTGAAACGTAATTTGTATAGCAAATATTGAAGCACTTACTTCTGGTTGTAGGGAACCATTATGTAGTCCTTGTTGTCCAGAGTAAGCAATCCTATTTTTATGTAATTCTCGACGTAGGATGCGTCTTGGTTGATTGTTTGCTCAGAGACCACGTGTGGGTCGAGGAAACCCACCGGTTCTTTGATTCGATATGCACATTTCATAATGTATCTGTACATAAGCAATGGGTTATGATATTTATTGGTATCACGTGAGTGTAGAAATTGATTGTACACACTTACAATTGTCCAAAGATCGTAGAAGTGAGGCGTCGAGGCGATTAGGTTGTATAGGTCAAATAAGTCTTCGAAGCCCACGACGAAGTGGCCAGGCTCGTGGAGAAAATGCTCCCTCCCGTATCTGACGGTGATTCCAGTATGACCCCCCTTCTCTCGGGTCTTGCGCAAGTACCAATCATGCAAAGCTTGACAAGCTACTCCTGAGCTCTTTATTTCTGCGCCGGAGACCAACGGACTTCCGAGTGAGTATTTCACGGGTTTGGGAGGTGCCTTAATGTTCTTCGATTTCGATTTCTCCTTAACGAGGCGGCTGAGGGATGTCTTCCCGTGAGACGTCTCAAGGACCGATATGGTGACACGCTTGACTAGAAAGAAATACTGGTCGGATTCTTACTGGAACTTACCTTCCCTATAATCCTTGGTCGTATCGTCATGACCAATATACCAGAGCATCGAGTGAGCTCTGGCCTTCAAAGGACTGATTCTCCGCATGGAGAAGTCCCTCACCACATGCCAGGATGTCAAACCCCTGACACTCAGGAGATGGATTGTCGGGACCCAGAATTATGATTCAGGACCCTCTGTGTTTAATGCACTAGCGCAGGATCACGCTAGTGCACACAGTGTTAACAAAGATAGAAATCGATCCATACAAGCGAATAGTAACATAAACGAATAACTTTGATTAATAAATAATGGTTTTGACCTTAAGGTCAAGTTACAATCTTGAGCCACGCAGGCTATGAGAGAAAATAAACGGCAATGAAACGAAAAGGTAGTGGCACCCCATCGATTCACCACAGCAACCGATCGATCAAGACCTCACGATTAAACACCTTCGATGTACTCGTCCTCGAATCTTTGGTGAAGACTCCTCCTCTGCTTGATTCGTCAAAACAAGCGTGAGTACACACCGTACTCGCAAGCCACACCACAGAGATGCAAAATGTATATATGCTGGCTTTTTACAAGGGAAGACATTTTATGGCTCTTTTGCATAAATGCAACCTTTGCAATTGAATACAATTAATAGATTTAAAACGGGTAAAACCAATAGACAATAATAAACTTAACAAGTTATTTCACAAAGACACACACAGCCTAACAGGTTATTCACATAGCTAGATGATTTAATCACATAGCTCCCTTCCCACACAGTTTTATGAAAACATCTACCCCTAGTGTGAAATCCCCGAGCATTGTCCATGACCGCGGACACGGCTATTCGAATAGATTAAGTTACACTCTACAGAGTTTTGTACACTTTACCCACAAGATACACTTAGTGTAGCTAACACTAAGCATAACAAAGCAATTCAGATACCTTATCTTACTATGCTAGGCCCGTCTTAAAACAGGCATGTGGTCGACAGAAGCTCGGTTCAATGACGCACATGGTGAGGTCCTTAATTGACCAAGGCAAGACTTCCACTAACCAAACCACATAGACACACAGATTAATATTATTCACACAAATCCACACACCCACACATCCACCCTTTCACACAAGATCCACCCCTTGCCTCACCCAAATCCTTTTACCACCTGGTTGATTTAAGTGCAACATATGCCACAAAGACACATAGTACACACAGCTTGTTCACAGTTTCATATTCACTTAGTCAATTTATAACAAAGAAGATACATGACAAGTGATTTGTGGCCTGCTAAGCAATCTAATACGCAACTAACCAACCCACGTTGGTGCTACCATATTTACCAACTAAATACCAACTAAGGTGACAAGGAATCAGGACATAGCAATTAACAAGGATGGCATAACAATTTGGGATTAACTCATCGCACCCAAAAGCTTTTAAATAAATACTTAAAATTAAGATGCAAGAATTTGAATTAAAATACTTTTATAAAGCTGGGAAGCAAAATGGTCAAGGGTATAGCTTGCCTTGGAATAGGTTCAAGTGCTGGTCTTGGTCTTGGAAAGCTCCTTCTTCCTCAAACCTTCTAGAAGTATCGTCGAAGTCTACTCGTAACGAAGCAAACAACAAGAAAAATAAATAACAGAAGTAAATAACTCTGATAAAAATAATTAAAAATCTCCAATAGATAGATCTTGATTTTATACAAATTTAGAAATTTGAATGGATGGATTTGGAGTTAGGATGCAAAAGTTATAAGGTTTCAAAGTTTGAATCAAAAGAAAACCCTAAAAATAGGATTTATCGATTCGAATTATTTCTCAATAGAAAAATCGGATTATTGCGCAAGCATGACGTCAGCGAAGGATTTTCCCGGAATTAAAATAATTAAAGAATTAACTGACATGTGGGACCCACATGTCAGTGACCCGGCTCACGGTGGACTAAGTCCACCGAGCCACTGGACCAGGGATGGGCTGAGGTGGCGCACTCACGCGCGCGTGGCGCTGACACGGCTTCCACGTGGCTGCCACGCATGCGCCACGGAGGCGAAACCAGTGAGGTGGAGGGTGACGTGGACGGCGGCGAGGGCGGCGGCGCACGGGAACCAAGGGTCCCGGCGAACAGTAGCTCTCCGGTGAGGGTGGGTGGTACCAGCGGGTAGAGGGCGCCAGTGCGAACCTAGGGGTGTGCTCACCGGTGAGAGAAGACGACAGTGGTGGCCGGCGGCGAGGAAAAGGCGCGCGAAGTTGCGGTTGACGGCGAAATGGCGCTCCGAGGGTCCTCCGGCGAAGGCGAGGCGAGCACCAGCTTCGCGGCGTCACGGGGAATCCAACGGTGGCGGCGACGACGACGCGGGGACGACGGAGGCGGCGCAATGGAAGCTCCAAGCCTTCGGTGGCCGGCGGCGAAAAACCCGAATTCCGGCGAACTGGGAGCACGAGAGAAGGAGTGAGTGGTGGATACGACGTTAGGAGGGCGACGCGATCCCGGGGGTGGCTTTTATAGAGGTTGGGGAGCTCCGAGGCGGCGTGGCGACGTGGAGGTCGTGTGCGAGATCGTGGCGGCGGTTGCGGCATGGGGCGCCCGCGTGCGCGAGGAGAGGGGAGAAGACGTGGAGTCGTGCGGAGGAGGGCGCGAGTCTCGCGCGCACGCCCGCGCGAGTCGTGGGTGGTTGGAGCGGTCCGTTGGCGAGCTCGCCGCGCTTCAATGGCGGTCGCGCGATTTAACGCGCGAGAAGAAAGCGGCGAAGACGACGACGCTGTAGCGGGCCCACACGTCAGGGAGAAAGGGTGAGACGCTCGCGCGGCCAAGATCTGGTCGTCCGCTCGCGATCCAACGATCGAGGATTAGCGGAGCGCGTGGAGGGAGAGAGACGCGCGCGAGGAGATCCAAGCGTCCAAATCTGATCGGACGACCACGAAAGATCGGGCTGAGGTGAACAGGACTGGGCCGAGGGAATTCGGCCCAAACACTATTTGGAGATTTAAAATAGTTTTTCTTTTTAAGAAAAACCAGAAAATCAAATAAGCAATGGAAAATAGCAAATTAACTTGGAAAAATTCCAGAAACTTCTAGGAAATATAACCAAGCTCATAGAATCCAAATAAAATAATTTTGGTAATTGTTAATGTTGGGATTAAGCACATTAAATCGGTTTGTCCTTAAAGTCCATATTAAGCTTTTTAAATTAATATTCAAATAAATCCAAATGGTGAATTTTCTTAATACCATTATTTAAAAGATTTTTAAAGCTCTGAAAATTGGGATGTTACAAACCTTCCCCCCTTAATGGAATCTCGACCTGAGATTCAAAGCTAGCTAGAGAAAAGGCTAGGGAACTCGGCTTTCAACTCTTCTTCACGCTCCCACGCTGCTTCTCCTTCCGAGTGGTTACTCCACCGACTTTGCGTAAACGAACGGTCTTGCTTCAGTGCGGCGTTCTACGACATCCATAATCTTGACCATTTGCGCTTTGTAGGTGAGGTCTTCTTTTAGTTCAATCGAATCCAGCGGTGCTTGTTCTTCCGCACACGAAGACACTTCTTGGTGTGAGACGTGAAAGACATCGTACTCTCGCTAGCGATTGTGGCGGCTCTAATCGATAAGCCACTTCTCCACGACGCTCCAAAATCTTGAACGGACCAACATACCGAGGGGCAAGTTTCCCTTTGGCGTGGAACCTTTTCACACCTCGAGGGGCGAACTCAAGATACACAAAATCTTCGACTCAAATCGAGATCACGACGACGATTGTCGGCATAACTCTTCCGCCGATCGAGCTATCTTTAATCTCTCTAATCATGGACACTTGCTCTTCTCGCTTCTTGAATAATATCCGACCAAAGACTATGCGCTCACGGTTTCGACCGATTCAACGGGTTCTACAGCACGACCATACAAGGCTTCAAATGGTGACATTTGTAGACCGGTTTGATACTCGTTGTTGTACGAGAATTCGTGCATATGGTAAACTCTTATCCTAACGAGTAGCATTTGCTAACGCACGTGCTCTCAAAGATATCCTCCAATATCCGATTAACCCTTTCATCCGCATCCATCATGTCTGGGTGATACGCAGATCAAATTCGTGTGAGTCCCTAAGGCTTCATGTAAACTCGCCAAAATCGGAGGTGGCGAGATCCTCGACCGACACAATCTTCTTAGGTACACCATGCAAAATGACGATCTTCGACATGTACGGCCACAGACGATCTCCGAGTAAGTGGTTTTGACTGGTAAGAAATGGGCAACTTTAGTCGACGATCCACTATTACCCAAATCGAATCGTAACTCGATTGAGTCTTGGGTAACCCAAAGAATGAAATCCATTCCGATTTCTTCCCACTTCCATTCTCGAATCTTCAAAGGTTGCAATGCACTGCTGGCCTCGATGCTCTGCTTTAACTTTTGACACACGCCGCACAAGGCAACGAACTCGCGACTTCGCTTGATTTGGCCACCAAAACTTATTCTTAACATCCCGGTACATCTTAGTACTACTGTGGTGAATCGAATATTTTGAGTCATGGGCCTCCTTCAAAATTAGCCGTCTCAATCCATCAATATCCGGGACGCAGATACGCCCATTGATCCACAAGATGTCTTGATCATCTACCGTGAAGTCCTTGAACTTCCCTTCATCATCTTCTTCTTGATGTCTGAGAACTCGAGTCCTTCTACTGAGCCGCGAACTGCTTCTCCAAAGTAGATTGCACTTCCAGATTTGCCATGAATCCTTTAGATACTACTTCTAGCTTCACTGGAATTCCTCTTGAAGTTACGAATAAAACTCTTTCACTTCCAAGGCATTGCGGTGGCTCTTACGGCCAAAGCGCCTCGCAACGACATTGGCTTTACCAGATGGTAATGGATTCCAAGGTTATAATCCTTTATCAATTCTAGCCATCTTCTCTCGCCTCATATTCAGATCCGATCGAGTGAAAATATATTTCAAGCTCTTATGATCTCAGATATACCTCGCAATGATTACCGATGAGGTAATGACGCCAAATCTTCAAGGCATGCACTATCGCAGCCTAACTCCATATCATGGGTGGGATAGTTCTCTTCATGCCTTAATCGCTTTGACGATAAGCGACATGCTCTTCCTTCTTGCATCGGGACACATCCTAATCCTTGACGCCAAGTATCGCAATAGATATCGAAATCCTTGCGAATATCCGCAAAATCGATCGGGTCAAGTCAAATATTTCTTCAATTCTTGAAAACTTTCTTCACAAGTCAGTCCAGTAAACTTTTTCTCTTTCTTTAACAATTGCGTAAGAGGTTTAGCAATTGATGAGAATCCTTCAATGAAACGACGATAGTATCCCGCCAATCCCAAGAAACGCGAACTGAGTGACCGCCTTGGCCGTTCCCATTGTAGTATCGCTTAACTTTATCGGGTCAACGGCTACTCTTGCACCGCCATCACATGACCAAGAAAATCCACTTCCTTTTCCGTAAATCACACTTGCTAAACTTAGCATACAACCGATGTTCTCTCGAGCTTCTAGAATTAATCTCAAATGTTCTAAGCATGTTGTTCTTCCGACTTTGAGTAGACCAAAATATCATCGATGAATACAACTACAAACTTGTCCAGATACTCCATGAATACCTTATTCATCATATTCATGAAATAGGCAGGGGCATTGGTCAGACCAAAGGACATGACTAGGAACTCATAATATCCGTACCGCATTGAGAAAGCGGTCTTAGGTATATCCTTGGGACAGATCTTCAACTGATGGTAACCTGATCGCAGGTCGATCTTCGAGAACACTCCGGCTCCTTTCATTTGATCAAACAGATCATCTATTCGGGGCAATGGATACTTATTCTTAATAGTGACTTCATTGAGAGACCGGTAGTCGATGCACATTCTCATGCTTCCATCCTTCTTTTTGACGAACAAAGCGGCGCCCCATGGCGATTTAACTAGGCCTCACAAAACCTTTCTCCAAAAGTTCTTCTACTTGCTTCTTCATTTCTACTAGCTCATCTGGTGGCATCCGATAGGGTCTCTTCGAGAGTGGTGCTGCCCTCGCACTAGATCAATGACAAACTCGATGTCACGATCGGTGGCATTCCCGTAACTCTTCCGAAACACATCCGATACTCTTTGACGACTCGCACATCTTCCAACGCGACGGTCTTCAGGCTATTGACTAGCAGATGTCCATTACATACTGAGGTAGATAGGAACTCCACTTTGTTTCCTTTGGTATCCTCGATTGTAACGGCTCTTCGGCCACAATCTAGCACGGCTTTGCGCTTGGTTAACCAATCCATGCCAAGGATGACATCTATAGTTTGGGTGTCTAGAATAACCAGGTTAGCTAGAAACTCAACTCCAGCTATGAGTAACTTAGCCCCTAAACAACCCATATTAGAACTTAGCTCTGCTCCAGGTGACTGGACCGACGGAGTACGCTTAAGGTGCATAACTTTCAATTTATTCTTGGTTGCAAAAACTCCAGAAACAAACGAATGCGAAGCCCGTAATCAAACAGTAATCTAAGGGTGTATCGAATTTACTAGGAACTTACCCAAGACAACTTCGTGCTTCCGGCTCCTTCCAAAGTGACGTGATTAACACGACCTCGACCACCGATCGAGGCGTTCCTCCCGTTGATCGTTCCCCGAGAAACTCCTTGGTTGTTCTCGCATCGGGTCTTGGCGGTGTTGCTCCAAGGTTGAAGCGAATCGAGTGATAGTTCCTTTGAGGACACCGATTAGCTTAAATGCCCTGGCCGACGCAATGGTAACACACTCTTGGTTCATTCTCGACGATTGTTGTTTCGGGTGGGGTTGATCGTGTAGGGTTACGAGAATCTTGAACAAAAGGACGAGGTGTCAAGGAGGTGCAGTGTTCAAAGAACTCGTGGCGGAAACGGTTAAACCGCGTGGCACTATCCTTGCCCTCGCCGTTGTGGCCGTGGCTTCCCGCTGAATCATCCTACGCTATGTGATCCTCCGCCTCCTTGCGCTTGTCCTCCATAACCAACGCCTTGTTAATCAACTCCCGGAAACGGGAAAGTGTGGGCAAGCAGATTGACTTGTAGTCCCGAAGTTCGCACCCTTCAAGAATCGACCGGGCGAGACACGCCAAGAGCGACGCTCTTCGGAGCATAGCGAGCTAGCCGAGAAAACTTGTTCGTAGTCAACACCGACATACCCCTTGCTTGAGAGCGGAACTCGCCCTTCTTGAGATCCATAATGCCTTCAGTACATGATATCGGGCGAAAAGTCGGAAAATTCTTCCTGTGTGATATTCTCGCGGTGCTCCATGCGCCGCGCAAGTTTTCCCACCACTCGCCAGCCTATGCCCTCCATCCGATGGGTGGCATACAAAACCTTCTCATGATCGCCTGCATTGGGTGATCGCAGCCTTCCTCTCAATCACGCCGAAGCCAATCATCGCCTTTGTCGGTGTATTAGAACCGATCTTACGTAAAGATTATTTGATTCGGGGTCTCCTAAGGATGAGATCACGCAGAGTGGATTGACACGGATGTTTAGACAGTTCAGCCTTCTCCGAGAGAATAATAACCCTAATCTGTGTGTATGGTATTCTTGATGATCCAAGAAAGGACTAAGACTATTACAGAATAGCGCTTGTGTTTCTACTTGACTAGCTCGCTTGTCGCCCTTCGCCTCCCCTATTCCTCCGATTGATGCCTTTATATAGTCGTGAAGAAGTAGCCGCTTTGTCCTCGCGGAGATGCGCCTAATTAATGCAAGAATTCGGCGCATAATGGCAGAATTACCGCGCGCTTGGCTTCTTCACGCCGTCGACAATTATCTTCCGTAGATAATGGGGTATTTACACACCATTAATTACGCGGAATAATAGTGCGTGTAGACCGCTCGATTCCTTAATCAATTGGACCTACTCGCCCCGTAAGTTTGATTATAAGGTGGTCGAGTTTTCCGGTCGTAGAAGGACTTACGACTGTAGCGATCGTGAGAAGGACTTACGACTATGTAGTGGTCGAGAAGGACTTACGACCATGATATAGTCGTAGCAAGACTTACGACTATGGGGGTGATTGTAGAAGAACTTACAATCACTTGTTAGGCCTCTCCCTTATAGATATAAGGGGTACTTCTGGGGACTATGTGACACCATATTTACCCATAATAAGAATTATAGATAAAAGATAAAATGAGGATTATTAGATCCTCGCCATCTAGCCCCCCACTTCAAGTGAAAGTAACTTACTTGGTGAAGGTTTCAGAATGGTCTTACGACCATGAAAATGTCGAGAACAATAGTCGAAGGAAGAACTCTTCGATATTTGAGTGCTACTTTGACCAGAATTTGCTTGGTCAAGAAGGTTGCTTACAACTATCAAAAGTCATAAGAGCCCCTACAACCGTAGTAGTCGAGTAGGGCGATCGGAGAAAAATCCTTCCGATTGATACTTCCTTTGACCAGAAAGATTTGGTCAGGAAAGTAATTTTACTTGGAGGTGATAAAACAAACCTAACTTTCCCGAACAGACCGTCTGGGGAATTGCAAAACGATCTCTACAGATCTGTTGATGAGACGGTTCTCAAGCGATCGCAATCGTGAAGATTGCTTACTACTATCAAAAGTCGTAAAACCCCTACGACCGCCCGTGGTCGTAGTAGGGAATCGGAGAAAAGCCCTTCCGATTGATACTTCCTTCGACCAGAAATACTTGGTCAAGAATCTAATTTCGCTTGGGGGTGACAATACGAACCTAATTTTTCTCGAACGGACCATCTGGGAATTGCAACCGCTCTCACGCACTTGTCCGATGAAGCGTTCCCCGGCGGTACAACCAACTCCTACTGCACCTATAGACGAGACGGTTTCAAGCGGCGAGATCGTATGTTATAAAAACTTACCAGAGGTAGACTTGGGTTTTACTTTTCCCCAAATCACTCCGCCGTTCTTCGAGCTCTTGCTTTCTCCGTCTCGACTAGGTTCCATCTTCTCACGCTAACCCAATCAAAAACTTCTTGCTTCGAGAGAAATGGCCAAGAGAGTTTCGAATGGGAGGAATCGAGATGGATGCGCTAAGATCAAGATCTTGGTCGATGTCGGAAGATCCTGCAGAAGGCTCGTGAAGTGGATTCCGCTATCGGGCAAGATCGCCATCGGGGAAAATGGGCAAATCCCGCCTTCCAAGCGACATTGTGAGCGCCTTCGACACCGCCCACCCCTTTCTTACAGAGTACTGAACACTTTGGGGTGGAACCGTGAACTTAGGTCCCAATTCCATTACCATGTTGAGTGTGTTCGTATCTCAGGCGAGGCATACACTGGGATTCCGCGGATCTCGAGCTGCTCCAATATTATTATGGGATGGCTCGACAAACCGAATCGCCTAAGTCGTGGTCCAAGCTCCACGACTCAAGTCAAAGGAGTACATTCAGAGCTTCACCCGGCCTTCGTGGTCGGGCCGAGGAAGAGGTGGTTCTACCGAAGGTCACCTCAAGACACCTTTCTTTTGAGGGGAAGGTCGCTGAAAAGAAATCTTCATGGGACTCAACCTCGAAGATATCACCGGATTAGCCCTTATATTCAAGCTATTAAGGACTTGAAGGAAGAAGGGTCGACGGATGGCATGTGGTGAAGGACTTCATCACACGCCGAATCGATCCTCTCAAGAAACGAGCATCTCCTATGTGGAGGTACTCGGGAGAGGAGACCCCACCGAGACTACGAGGAGGGTAAGCAATTGTCGACTTAGCTCTCCGCTTGGTCTTTCTCAACCTTGTCTAATATTTTTATCTGCTTATACGCATCTTTCACAGCCGAGGTTGACTCCTGCAGTCGACTCATTTGTGAGAAGTCTCCGCCACCCGAGGGGCGGTTCTCGTCATTGCGGCTTTGTCCGCAGATGAAAGGATGGAGCGCCTAAAGGTAATCAAAACTGATTCTTTCTTTAGGACTTTATAGTCGAGAAGATACTTACGACTAATGGTGATCATAGAATATCTTACAATCGAGAAAGGGTCGAGAAAAACTTACGACTTGGCACTAGTCGAGAAAAACTTACGACTAATTAGTGATTCTTCTTTTTCTGCTTTGCTTTACGTAAAGTAGGCATGGAAAATCGCCGGACGACGAAGAAATCGCTCGATGACTATTGGCGCCGGGTTGTCGAAGACAAAGGCTCGGCTCCTCCTTGAAGAGACGCCGAATTGTAAAATCTACCGACAAGGGGGAGCAAGTTCGAGCTCGTCTTTCGACCAAACGCTTACAGAGCACCGCGCACCGTAGTCGTATCTCGGCCGAGGTCGCGCCGCCGGCCGAGGAGGTTGAAGCGGTGAACCTCTTAAGCGCAAACCTCGTAAGGCTAAGGTACCTTCTATTATGATACGGAATCTTTCGCAATCGGTGCCACTCCTAGTTTTATTAAGCAACCGGAAAGGAGAACGGAAAGATTTTATGTCTTTATGAAGGAGGATGTCGTGACAAGACAACTCGCAATGAGGGCGTTGTTTTTCTCGGAATGGTCGAGACCGATCTCGCCCATCCAGAGGATCGTGGAACCGAGCCCCGTCCTCGTTTCAAACTCTACGCACTGCACGTGGTCGAGCCGAGCCAATTGTTGAACCTCACCGACGTGGTCGTGGAGAAGAAGAGGTCCTCCGTCGGGAGGATTGCTCCAAAATTCCCGGTTAAGACCAGGTGTGAGGTAGGTGAAATGTACTAAAGTGTAAGAACGACATTTACCTTTTTCTTTTCACATCCCGATTTGCTTTTCTTTATTTCATCCGACTCTTCACCCGGGAATGCTTCCAGAGAAGTCCATTGCCATCCCTTCGCCATCGGGAGGTAGCAATGGAGGTGGTCGGCATCACCCTTGGCCTGTGTGGCCGATGAAGTCGAGACTCCTGAGTGACTCCCACACCTGAAATTGTAGCTACGACTCTTGAGGTAGCGGCCACATCGTTGAGGTGGTCGCACGATCGCCGAGGTCGAGAAACAACAGAGGCACTGTGGAAGCCTCGTCAAGGTGGTGAACAAACCTGCGCACCACTGGGAAGGAAATTGTAGGAGGCGCTCCTTCCCTACCCAAAGAGAAGTTACGTAAAACAGAGGGAGAAAATTTTAACTTCGTGGTGACTTCTTTGGGCCCGCCTCCGTCGAGGGTCTTCGCACAAATTCGTGGACCGAAGTCCCCATCCCAAAGATATTCCCAATACGGAGAATACTTTTGACAACGAGCTCGAGAAGGTGTGGTGGGACAAAGTCGCGAGGATAGATAAGTTGCAAGACCCTGACCTTGTATATTCGATGTTTGCTAGACGACTATGAATGTAAGTATCTTCGTAATACTTATATCCGTGGCTTTCCTTCCCTTCATCGTTTTCTTTTGCGTAAAGCTCGAGCAAATTGTCGTTGTCGGTGAGTATCATCGACAACTTTTAGAGCTAAGACAGAGAAAGAACTACTCGCGCAGAGGCGAGAGGTGGTAAGTCACTTATCATTCATAGTTGTTTTCGACTTAAATACTGTGATAATGTTTTACGAGAATAGTCATGGAAGAAACTCATGACAAAGTATTAGTCGTAAAAAGCTTACGACTACTTACGACCGTGATAGTGGTCGCAGAAAGACTTACAACCATTCGTAGTCGCAGTAAAAACTTACGACTGTGTCGCTGGTTGTAGAAGTATTTACAACCATTCTACTGATTTTTATCTCCATCTCGCCCTTTGTAGGTTAAACAAAGGATTCAAAGACCTTAGCGACTCGCCGACTATGAAAAAGAGGAGTCGAGGAGGCTAAGGAATGAAGTATTAACCCTCTCTGAAAGACTTCGAGAGGTTGTCTCTCGCATCTAAGAAATTGCAGGAAAAATAAACAAAGAAGTGCCGAACTTAAGACTGCTTTTTGAGTTTTAACCTTTACCTAACTCTCATTTCTTTTCAGATAAAGAAAATGAGATGAGGAAGCTCCTGATCAAGTTGAGACAAATCTTTGGTCATTCAGAGTTTTCCCATTACTAAGAATAAGGATCAAGAACTCGAGGTTCTTAGAACTCAAGCAATGTAAGTAACTCTTTACCGTTGTCCTTTTGAGTATTTTCCCTTTTCTAATGCCAATTTCTTGCTCAGAAATTGCTGCCCAATTGAGAATCCTTGAAGCTGAAATCCAAGCAAAAACCTTGATCTGCAATGAGTCCGTCCGCATTGCTAAGATGAATGCAGAGGACCTCAGAGCATGGGAGAAAAAGCATGCTGAAACCGTTGCCTCCCATCGAGAAGAGATCAAGAAATTGGATTCTCAATTAGTAGGTAAGAAATGCTTTTACCTACAATTATCTTCATGTTATCTTCCTCTAGAAGTATATTTTTGTTTGACCGGTATTATTCTTTTCAGAACAAGTGGTCGAGAACAAAAAGCTTCGCGAGGCTTCGACTTGTACCCAACAGGAGATGAAGTCAATGAAGACTAGTCTTCAAGGCAACATCACTCTCCTGAACAATGTGCTTAGTGAGCTACATTCTGAGGAAAAAAACTCCTCGAGAAGATACTATAGCTGCTCACACAAGTACTATTGGAGAACAAGTCGGAAAATTGCAAGAAATGGTGACCACTCAAGGCTAATCTGTCGAATCAATAAGGAGGCAATAAGTCGCAGTAAGTTACGCTTTGGCGAAACTTAAAGCTCAAGATCCCGCCTTAATGTTAAACCAATCGGCCGACTTGACCGTCCCAATCGAGGCAAGTCGTCGATTGTGGAAATGCAATCGACTATAAAAAGGTATGAGGAAATGCGGCTAGGCTCTCCCCTTCAGAGTAATCTTGTAACTACCTTATAAGGCAGACAATTTTTGTTGATGAGTAACATATGATCCGCCTCATTTCCTGAAAATCATCTTGTCGAGTAGTTAGTAACTCAAAAGATAATAAACGAATGAAAGACGAATGAAAGACTAAGAATTGAAGTCAAATTAATAACTTTATCCTAGCCCCCGACTATTTGTTTAGATTGTTTAGACAATCTAAATAAATAGTGTTTGAAACGGGTTTTCTGAAAACAAAGAGAGGTTTATTTAACTTATAGCTTTTGTTACGGTTGTCAAGCATCGGGTCGAAAGAGTAAAACGACTGACACTAGGAAGTTCCTTCTAGTGGGCGTGACCACGTGCGTAAAGGAAAGGCTTCGACTAGGTGATGTTTTCATTTCCGACTAGTTTAATCGAACCAAGAACAGCAACTTGAGTTAAACAGACGTCTTAGAGGACTTTAGTAATTTGTTCGTCCTTTTTTGGTGGACTTCGATAAGTCTTTTCCAGTAGCAAAAGTAGGAGACTGAGCGATACATGCAGAGAGGAAAGACTTCGACTAGGTGTGTCTCTTCCTTCTAGTGGGCAGGACCACATGCAGAGAGGAAAGACTTCGACTAGGTGTGTCTCTTCCTTCGACCAGTTAAAACAAATCGAGTACACCAAAGGTGGTCGAACAAATGTAAGAAAGTGCACTCTACTTAGAATATTTTTTGAATTGATCAAAAATAGACTAAGATTGAGAGAGTTGGCTTTGAGAACATTTCGATCGATAAAACCGAGCTCTTTGTATTGGCAAAGAAAATGAGTAACGAGTCGATGCTAGGAAATTCCTTCTAGTGGGCAGAACCACATGCAGAGAGGAGAAGTTTCAACTAGATGATGTTACTCGTTTTTCACCAAAGGTAAAGAGAAACTGAGTTTTATTTTTGTATCATAGTCGAAATATTAAAAAGCATTACTCAAAAAATAAGGCAAGAGAGGTAGAAGGAACTCGACTTTTATTGCTCGAGAAATCGGTCACACATAGAATTTATGTGAATCGGTCGATGTTCCAAGAGTTTGAGAGAACTCGCCCATCTTCCATCGCTAGTCGTGATCGACTCGCCGAAGTTACTTCGACCATCGTAAGGACCTTCCCATTTGGGGAAAGTTTATTCCGATTAGACTTGGATTGGCAGAGTCTCAATACTAAGTCACCTACAAGAAGGTCGCGAGGTTGACCTACGATCATAGTATCGCGAGGGCTTGTTGGTAGACCCGAACGGATTAAGGCTAGGTTTCTCCTCTCTTCGAGTAGGTTAATGTCATCCGCTCAAGTTGTTCCCGGTCCGAGTTGTTGAAGGTTTCAACTCGTGTTGACAAGCATTTTAGCTCCGAGGAAGCATGGCTTCGCCCAACACTAGAAAATGGTGTTTCTCCCGTTGCTCGATCGTGGTTGTACGAATCGCCCATAATATGGAAGGTAATTCTTGTACCTAAGCCCCGAGCGCTAACAAGTCGGGTTGAAGACTCGAGTTTTAATTCTCGCATTATTTGGCCGCTTGCACGCTCGACCGCCCCATTACTTTGGGGATGTGCAATGTACATAGCATAACTTAGTACTGAACTCGCCGCAAAATTCCTCAAATTTTGCACTTGCGTAATTGTTTACCATTGTTCGTAATTATCCGACTTGGTACTCCAAATCGACTAATTACGCTTCTCATCATGAACCTTTTGTCGCCTGCTGTTATCCTGAAGCATGAGTTCACTTCGATCCATTTTGTGAACGTGTCAATAGCCACAAAAGGAATTCAAACCTCCCGAGCTTTGGGAAACGGTCCTAGGATATCAAGCCCCTGTGTCGCAAAAGGCCAAGAAAGAGGTATTGTTTGTAATGCTTGAGCCGGTTGGTGTATCCGCTCACCATGGAATTGGCATCGACACACTTTTAACCACCTCCTTAGCATCGACAGGTCAGAGGCCAAGAAACCTTGTCGAAAGGCTTTACCAACCAATGTTCTCAGAGGAAGCATGCGCCCCATGATGCCACCGTATATCGTGAAGGAGTGTTATTCCTTCGTTTTGCGGAATGCATCGCATGAGTATCCCTTGGGTTCCTCGCTTATAGAGGACTCCTTCAACCAAAGTATACATTTTGGCTTTTCAGATAATCGACCGCCTCAAGATCATCTTCGCACGGAACCCTTGTAAAGATACTCGAGATGGGAGTCATCCGTATCCTCGTAATCTAATGAGGCCATCTCAAGAGGAGGTGTCTCGGTTCTTCGACTGCAGACGGTTTTGGAGTTGCTCCAAGAAAACTCCTTTGGTACTCGTGGATCGGAAGAAGCCATCCGAGCAAGTTGGTCTCATGAGGAAATTATCCTTTCGAGGATAAATTGTACCTCAAACCTAAAAATGTTTTTCTAGCTTACGACTTGATAAGTACCGAGCCATTGTTGAGTTAGAGCACCGTACTCTTTCCCAATTTGATTCACGACTAGTTGAGAGTCTCCTCTCACGAGTAGTCGATTTAATCGAGAGTGCTTTGCACTGTATGCCGCCTAGCAAACCTTCGTATTCTCGCCACATTGTTAGTGGCCCGAAAGTTTAATTGTATGGCATACTTTAAGGTTTCTCCCAGAGGAGATACCGACCACCTCACTTTCGAGCCACTTAAAGTAAGTGACCCGTCAGTACATCATCCACCGGTCGTGGGAATCAGATCGGGATCCCGAATGTGTTCAGATTTGTCCATTCGCGACAAAGTCCGCCAAGATCGGGATTTTATGGCCGTCGACACGAATGGAGGTCGAACTCCCAAGTTCGATCGACCATTTTGCCATGCGCCCCATTGCTTCCTTATTATGGAGGATTGCTCCTAAACGAAACTCGACGCAAGACACCTATTTTGTGCGCTCAAAATAATGCCGCAGCTTCTCAAGACATGAGGAGGGCATATAGAAGTTTTTGACTCGAGGGTAACGCCTAGGCCCGTAAAACTCGCCGACGAGTAAACCTGGCCGTTGTACGCCACGCTCTACGACCAAGATCGCGCTTGCCGCCGTGGCGTGGCGCCTAGGTAAATTAAGAGCGCCTCTTCCGCTTTGGAGAAACCGTAATCAGAGCACTGAAGATACCTCTTGACATCCTCAAAGGCAATGTTTGCCTCTGCTCGACCACTCAAAACCTTCATGTCTCCCGAGAAGTTTAAAGAAAGGTAGTCCTTTTCTCCTAGTCGTGCGATGAAACGAATTAAAGCCGCCATGCACCCAAAGTGAGTTTCGATTCCTTTTTGTGTTTGGAGGTCGATCCGAGGATGGCCTTTATTTTTTCAGATTTGCTTCGATTCCTCGCTCGATACTAGGAATCCAAGCAATTTTCCCAAGAAATTCCAAACACACACTTCTCCGGATTAAGTTTTAAATGGTGCTTTCGAGGTTGTCGAATGTTTCTTGTAGGTCGCTGATATGATTAAGTCTCTTAATACTTTTACGACTAGGTCATCAACATAGGCTTCCAAATTCTACCTAATTGAGATGAAAAGTCGATTGCATTAAGCGCTGAAAAGAAGCACCGATTCTTTAGACCAAATGGCATTTTGATATAACAAAAGGTACCAAATGGAATAATGAATGCGTCTTTTCTTCATCGCTTAGACACATATTGATCCGGTGATATCCGTAATATGCATCTAAAAACTTAATATTTCACAACCCGCAGAGAATCAACCACCGATCAATACGAGGTAAAGGGAAATCATCTTTTGGACAAGCTTTATTAAGATCAAGAAAGTCACGCACATACGCCATTTGCCGCTTGACTTTTTGACCATTACAGGTTAGCCAACCACTCGGGTGGTTGACTTCTCTTATAAAGCCCGCTTAAGTAGCTTATCCAATTCAGATTTAATAGCATCTCGTCGATCAGGTAAATCTCCGTAATTTTGTTTTACGGTACTTTATCAGCCGTAGCTAGCCTCGTGTTCGATCACCGGGACTCCGGCATGTCGGATGCTTGCCACGCAAGACATCCGCGTAGCTCTGAGGAAGGTAATGAGGGCGCCTTCCTATTTGGGGTCGGAAGTCTCCCATGCAGCCTTCGAGGGTTTCTCTCAAGGCCCGAGGAACCTCTTTGACTTGGTCGCTCGCTTTGGTGTAGCTTTTTAGGCTTCGACTTGCTAGTCGGTCGATTTTCATCTCGAGTTGGTATTTGACCAACCATCTCGAGGGATCGACGGCCGCAGCTTATACGCCATCTTTTGTCACATTGAATTGTGATCACCCTTTGGGACTCGCATCTTAAGACATTGATACCCATAATGAGTAGCCATTAAGAATTTTGCCAAAGTTGGTCGTCCGAGTATGGCGTTATATGCCGATCGAAATCGACCACATCAAAGGAGACTTTCTCTGTTTCAAATTACTTGGCGAGCCAAATGTTAAAGGAAGAGAAACTTGGCCAATGGGTTTGTCGAAGACCCCTGCAGACGATTCCATGAAAGGAATATCGCATCGCCTTACCTTTGTCCCGGTACTTGCATCTCGCCCAGGCTTTGGTAAATAATATGTTCAAAGAATCGCCACTATCAACTAACACTGATTGACCCGACAGCTTGTTGATGGTGGGTTCGACCACAATCGAAATCGACTGATCGACTCATAGTGATCGGGCATCGTCCTTCTCAAAAGAGATGGTAACTTCCGACCACTTCGTAATTTATTGACGAGAGGAGTATGTATGGAATTTACCTCTCGTCCTAGCCTTTAAGTTGTCGCTTGAGTCGATGCCGATGATCCTCCATAGATATGCTCAACGGTATGGTGCGGATCTTGGAATGGCATCTCCTCATCATCCGACGACTTTGGCCACTGTATGTCCCACCCGCCGAGAGTAGGAGCGGTGCTTTGTCGCTGTAGTAGTCCTCGAGCTTTCTTTGGAAAACTCTCAGCTATGAGGTCATGTCCTTCCTTTTATGAAAAGGACACCACCTTGGTTTGTCGCTCCTACGATCGTGGCGCTTACCTTTGCCTTGATCGTGGTTCGACTTGGTGGTTTGGGGCTCTCTATCTTCACTACCAAGACTTCCTTGAAACCACTAGTTTGTGGCTTTTGACTTTTATTTTCTTCTTGGACTTTTTGCTTTTTATCCTTACTAACCTCACCGCTCTCAAGAGCGTGTGTTTCTCGATCGATAGTGTTATTCCACTCGACCGCCTCGTAAGCCAGATATCGATCGCCATCTCAAAGAGCTCTCAAGAACGGTGTTGGGAGGATTTAAAGCAATATCCTCTGTTATTCTTCTACTACGGACTCCTTGCTTAAAAGCCCCGATCACAGAGGAGTCGAAATTTCGAATTGAGTTACGAACCCGACTAAAGCGCTTGATGAATTGACGCAAAGTCTCGTTGTTGTTCTGCTTGATCCGGCAAGTCGCCTTCCTTTCCGTGGCGGTTGTATGTGCCTTGGAAATTTGCTCGTAGAAGATCACAGAGGTGTTGCTAAGAGTAGATCGACTCGAGTGGTTGGTTTAATAACCACGATCGAGCGGATCCTTCGAGTACGCTTGGAAGGTAATTCGCCATTACGTGCTCTCCTCCTCCCGCCGCCGGACACCGTTGTATAGATCTCAAGAAACTCGATGGGATTTTGAGATCCATCAAATTTCTCCATGTTCACCGGTCGAAAATGAGGTGGCCAATAACCGCTCAAGGTCGCGAAATGCCCTAGATCCTAATCACTTCTTGACGCCTTCTTTGTAGGAAAGAAGGGTTAACATCGCCAGTGATCGATACGACGATACCCGCAACAGTCGACCGCCCCGCTGTAGGTCTCGCCGAGGGGAATACCTCGTAATCCACCCGCAGAATTTCTTTGCCGAGTAGTGATTGATCACCTCCTGAGGGCTACTTGATCATCACCGATCGAAAGTATTTCTCCGAATAGGAGATCGATGTGACTTATGACCGTGTCGATTCCTACGCAGAAATATTCGATTGATCGTAGCCGAGGAAGTCGATTGCTACGACTACCTAAATGTTGTTGACGAGGTACTTCCACCTTGTCATCACAATCAAGCCTTTGCGCAATCTCCTCAAAGAAAGAGATCGATCTCGCGCTCGAGCAAGCTCTTGATTGGGATTCTCAAGCAAGTCGCTGATATCCCGGAGTTCTTGTACCTCCCGTGGATCGATATTGAATGCGCCAGCAGTTCTTCTCGGGCTGCAATTTTCTTTCTTCTGATGACCTCAAAATCCTCCTCGCCGATCTTTGAGGCCTTCTCTGGAGTGCGAGAATGAGGATTTTCTCGCTCATCGTAGCGTTGGTTCTCTCTCGTCACGGCGGTTCCTTGCCATTACTACGAGGAGGCGCAGGCGTGATCTTCGGGAGGGTTCTCATTTCGACCTCCATGAGGTCGACTCGATTTAAGGGAAGGACGAAGACCTCCCGCTGATGATTCTCACTTGCGCTTGAGGCCTCCCGCTTGAGGAGTGCTCGAGAGACACCATCCGCGACTTGTAGTAATCCTCCGTAGGGGAACTCCGGTTATAATCGCTCCGTCCGCAAATGAGATCCGCGAGAGACGGTCAGATTTGTAGGAAAAGCATGCTTGATCCCACTATCTCTCGGAGTTACCCCGAGAGATAGGATCACAAGATGCCGTGGAGTCCTCGAATGGTGGCTTCCGTGACTTGTCTCACTGTGCCTGACCGCCTTAAGGGAACTTGGACACTTAGAGGAAAAACTCTCATTGTGTCGTGAGTCCTCCGGTGCGGTTCGTCGGATTGACCCTTGTCCTTGGAGGAATTGGCTCCTCTGTTGGACGACGTTGTGGGGATAAGGATCCTCCTCAACTCCATTGATGGGATGGTTTCGGAGAATAATCTCCGAGGGAACATCACCATCACGGATGCATCACTCGGCTCGTAGTCTAAACCGCATCCATGTCGACGTCACAGACCGCCAAGTCGAACCAGCTTCTCCTCGCTCCATCCTCCCGCCATGCTTGCATGAGATTGGAAAAAGAGAGTATGTTGACAAGAGATTACCGAAGATCCCCACGGTCGGCGCCAACCGCTTGTATTAGAACCGATCTTACGTAAAGATTATTTGATTCGGGGTCTCCTAAGGATGAGATCACGCAGAGTGGATTGACACGGATGTTTAGACAGTTCAGCCTTCTCCGAGAGAATAATAACCCTAATCCTGTGTGTATGGTTTTCTTGATGATCCAGTAAAGGACTAAGACTATTACAGAGAATAGCGCTTGTGTTTCTACTTGACTAGCTCTCGTTTGCTGTCCTTCGCCTCCCCCTATTCCTCTGATTGATGCCTTTATATAGTCGTGAAGAAGTAGCCGTTTTGTCTCATGGAGATGCGCCTAATTAATGCAGTAACGGGCGCATAATGGCAGTAATTACCAGCGCCTTGGCTTCTTCACGTCGTCTGACAATTATCTTCCAGAGATAATGGGGTATTTACACACCATTAATTACGCGGAATAATAGTGCGTGTAGACCGTTCGGATTCCTTAATCAATTGGACCTACTCGTCTGTAAGTTTGATTATAAGGTGGTCGAGTTTTCCGGTCGTAGAAGGACTTACGACTGTAGCAATGAGAAGGACTTACGACTATGTAGTGGTCGAGAAGGACTTACGACCATGATATAGTCGTAGCAAGACTTACGATTATGGGGTGATTGTAGAAGAACTTACAATCACTTGTTAGGCCTCTCCCTTATAGATATAAGGGGTACTTCTGGGGACTATGTGACATCATATTTACCCATAATAAGAATTATAGATAAAAGATAAAATGAGGATTATTAGATCCTCGCCAAGCTTCTATCGGCGAGACATGTTCGAGAAAGTTGGCGGACGGTCCTCATGAATTCACCAATTTGATGGTCCTCGATGACTATGAGCAAACGGGCTCCTCCCGATGATGGTTGTGGTTGTTGTTGTTGTTGTTCATGGCTCGTGATCCGTTCATCATGGTGTACATCATCTCGCGGCTCAGGCCGCCATGAAGGCTCCAAAGTTCTCGTAAGTCAATAGGAGGTGCTTGGGTGGTACCGCCCCGTAGGGGTTTGCTCATTGCCTTCGATCCTTGGGCTCCGGCCCACTTGCAATGCAGATGGCGAGTCCGAACCATCCGTGAGGTTCCATGGGTTAGATAAGGTAGAGAGCACAAGGAGTTAAGAACTAGATAGGGATAGATTAAACCCAACAAACACACCAAGAACTTCGAATGAAATAATCTTCATTAATAACTTAATAGCATGGTCGCAACAAATGCCTAAGGGCCTTTGCACCATACTTGCACACAGAAAATGAAGCGAACCTAAGCACACAAGCTACCGCCTAAAGGGCGACTGAAAAGGAAACCGCTAAGCTCGACTAAACCGAACTTAGACGAACTACTCGAGAAAGCCTCCAAAGCCACGGCGACGCCCCGCTCGTGTAGACTCAAGTGAGCCGGCATCCTCGCGAATCGATTCTCGATGCCCGGATCGTGCAGCAGAGCATGCGTGCCGGGTGCAGTGCACTGCTCCTCCCTCCAGGCAACCTCCATCGATCCTCTAGAATCTCCTCCGGGTCTTCCTCGCTTCTTCTCGCTCTTCCGATCTTCCTTTGATCATCTTCGAGCTCATGTCGACCGTAGAGAGCTTGCTCTAGGACGGCGATCCTTTCTCGCTTCCTCCCAGCTCGATAGGCGCACTCACCGGTGGCGCCATCTCCAAAGTGACTCCTCCCGGGCACTGTGAACCTGCAAGATGCACCACTGTGGCATGGCCTTCTCCGCTTGTAGACGGAAGCGCGCAGACATCTCCCCGGCGCTCTGGGATGATAGCGAAGACGGTGTGTGGCGCTTCAACAGAAATGTGGCGGACTCGAGCATGGCCACCGTGACGACTCGGATTCCTTGTGTGAAGGTGATCCTCCCGACCGAGATGTACAAAGGTCGGCCGCTTCTAGTGTTCCTCCCGGGCGATTGTCAGCGCAGACTATACCACGATCCCGTCCGCTGACCATGTACTCACCGCCACGGTACATCGGGCGTCCAAGGCTCCAAGTGTTCGCAATGCCTTTCAGCTCACTGCGGCAAGTCCTCCGCTATCTCCAAGGTCCAAGGTAAGGCATCTGCCAAGACAGACAGAGGTAAGAACCACGTTAAAACAATGGGAGAGTAAAGAAATTATAGCAATAGATGAGTTAAGAGAGATATAAGAGGAGTTAAGCAATTCATTTAGTCTTGCAAGTTAATTTTCTTTAGAAAATAATTTGAACACTGAACGCCAATCTAACTAAGGTCTAGACTTACAACAAGATGGCTCGATACCACTTTTGTCGGGACCCAAAATTATGATTCAGACCTTCAGGTTTAATGCACTAGCCTCAGATCACGCTTAGTGCACACAAGTGTTAACAAAGATGGAAATCGATCCATACAAGCTTAATAGTAACATAAACGAATAACTTTGATTAATAAATAATGGTTTTGACCTTAAGGTCGAGTTACAACCATCGACACGCAGGCTAACAGAGAAAATAAACGACAATGAAACGAAAAGGTAGTGGCACCCCATCGATTCACCACAGCAACCCATCGATCAAGACTCACGATTAAACACCTTCGATGTACTCGCCCTCGAATGCCGTGAAGACTCCTCCTCCGCTTGATTCGTCAAAATAAGCGTGAGTACACACCGCACTCGCAAGCCACACCACGAGATGCAAAATGTATATATGCCGGCTTTTTACAAGGGAAGGCATTTTATGGCTCTTTTGCATAAATGCAACCTTTGCAATTGAATACAATTAATAGATTTAAAACGGTAAAACCAATAGACAATAATAAACTTAACAAGTTATTTCACAAAGACACACACACTTAACAAAGTTATTCACATAGCTAGATGATTTAATCACATAGCTCCCTTCCCACACAGCTTTATGAAAACATCTACCCCTAGTGTGAAATCCCGAGCATTGTCCATGACCGCGACACGGCTATTCAATAGATTAAGTTACACTCGCAGAGGTTTGTACACTTTACCCACAAGATACACTTAGTGTAGCTAACACTAAGCATAACAAAGCAATTCCGATACCTTATCTTACTATGCTAGGCCCGTCTTAAAATGTACATGTGGTCGCACAGAAGCTCAGCTCAATGACGCACATGGTGAGGTCCTTAATTGACCAAGGCAAGACTTCCACCTAACCAAACCACATAGACACACATATTAATATTATTCACACACCACACATACCACCCTTTCACACAAGATTCACCCTTGCCTCACCCAAATCCTTTTACCACCCTCGTTGATTTAAGTGCAACATATGCCACAAAGACACATAGTACACACAGCTTGTTCACATAGCTTCATATTCACTTAGTCAATTTATAACAAAGAAGATACATGACAAGTGATTCGTGGCTCGCTAAGCAATCTAATACGCAACTAACTAACCCACGCTGGTGCTACCATATTTACCAACTAAATACCAACTAAGGTGACAAGGAATCGTGACATAGCAATTAACAAGGATGGCATAACAATTTGGGATTAACTCATCGCACTCCAAAAGCTTTTAAATAAATACTTAAAATTAAGATGCAAGAATTTGAATTAAAATACTTTTATAAAACGGGAAGCAAAATGGTCAAGGGTATAGCTTGCCTTGGAATAGGTTCAAGTGCTGGTCTTGGTCTTGAAAGCTCCTTCTTCCTCAAACCTTTCGTATATCGTCAAGTCTACTCGTAACGGCAAACAACAAGAAAAATAAATAACAGAAGTAAATAACTCTGATAAAAATAATTAAAAATCTCCAATAGATAGATCTTGATTTTATACAAATTTAGAAATTTGAATGGATGGATTTGGAGTTAGGATGCAAAAGTTATAAGGTTTCAAAGTTTGAATCAAAAGAAAAACCCTAAAAATAGGATTTACTGGAATTCCGAATTATTTCTCAATAGAAAAATCGGATTATTGCGCAAGCATGACGTCAGCGAAGGATTTTCCCGGAATTTAAATAATTAAAGAATTAATCGACATGGGACCCACATGTCGCTGATCTCGCCACGCGACTAAGTCCACCGAGCCACCGACCGTGGATGGTCGAGGTGGCGCACTCACGCGCGCGTGGCGCTGACACGGCTTCCACGTGGCTGCCACGCATGCGCCACGGAGGCGAAACCAGTGAGGTGGAGGGTGACGTGGACGGCGGCGAGGGCGGCGGCGCACGGGAACCAAGGGTCCCGGCGAACAGTAGCTCTCCGGTGAGGGTGGGTGGTACCAGCGGGTAGAGGGCGCCAGTGCGAACCTAGGGGTGTGCTCACCGGTGAGAGAAGACGACAGTGGTGGCCGGCGGCGAGGACAAGGCGGCGGCGAGTTGCGGTTGATTTACGAAATGGCGCCCGAGGGTCCTCCGGCGAAGGCGAGGCGAGCACCAGCTTCGCGGCGTCACGGGGAATCCAACGGTGGCGGCGACGACGACGCGGGGACGACGGAGGCGGCGCAATCGAAGCTCCAAGCCTTCGGTGGCCGGCGGCGAAAAACCCGACTCGCGAATCGGGAGCACGAGAAGGAGGAGTGGTGGATACGACGTTAGGAGGCGACGCGATCTCGGGGTGGCTTTATAGAGGTTGGGAGCTCCGAGGCGCGGGCGACGTGGAGGTCGTGGTGCGAGATCGTGGCGCGTTGCGGCTCGGGCGCCGCGCGCGAGGAGAGGGAGAAGACGTGGAGTCGCGCGAGGAGGGCGTGAGTCTCGCGCGCGACGCTCGCGCGAGTCGTGGGTGGTTGGAGCGGTCCGTTACGAGCTCGCCTACGCGCTTCACGATCGGCGCGATTTAACGCGCGAGAAGAAAGCGGCGAAGACGACGACGCCAGAAGGGCCCACACGCCGTGAGAAAGGGCGAGACGCCGCGCGCCAAGATCTCGTCGTCCGCCGCGATCCAACGACGAGGATTAGCGAGCGCGTGGAGGAGAGACGCGCGCGAGATCCAAGCGCCCAAATTGACGGACGGCCACGAAAGATCGGCCGAGGTGAACAGGATCGGGCCGAGGGAATTCGCCCAAACACTATTTGAGATTTAAAATAGTTTTTCTTTTTAAGAAAACCAGAAAATCAAATAAGCAATGGAAAATAGCAAATTAACTTGGAAAAATTCCAGAAACTTCTAGGAAATATAACCAAGCTCATAGAATCCAAATAAAATAATTTTGGTAATTGTTAATGTTGGGATTAAGCACATTAAATCGGTTTGTCCTTAAAGTCCATATTAAGCTTTTTAAATTAATATTCAAATAAATCCAAATGGTGAATTTTCTTAATACCATTATTTAAAAGATTTTTAAAGCTCTGAAAATTGGGATGTTACATGGATTGCTTCAACCCATCTCCCAATTTTCCCCTCCTTTTTCAAAGAGGAACGCCGTTGCGGGATCTCGATAGCCTTTTTTCCGCTCTAATAAAGGCCATCGCCCTGTGTGATCTTCATGTAAAACCAACTCTTCTTCCATGACGACCATGAAGACTTGGAGTACATTGAATGTACTCTCACCTTCCCGCCATGGAGACGCAAGGTACACTCTCCGGGTGTACTGGCCGCCTTCTTCGCATTCACCAACTGTAGTAGTACCAAGAGGTCCGTGGTTGCCGAATTCCTGTGCACGCTTCGCAGAGGTAAACGAAGATGTTGAGGTTGGCTATGGAGTTGGGGGCCAGATTGATCAGTTCAAATCTATAATACTCCAAAACTTGAGAAAGAAAGGAGTGAATCGAAGTCCAAGTCGATTCGATATATGCGAGAAAACGGGAATTTCTCCATCCTCACCACTTGGAGAATGTTCCCAAACGCTGATCTTCACGCGATCGATTCGCTTCGTAATAGCCCAACTTTTCCGCACCTTCAAGTTTCTTCTCGCTTAGATCGAGATCGACGGCTTGGTAATAAGATCCGACATGGTGATTTCTTTTCAGTGAAGAATTCAAAGGTGATCGGAGATGATTTCTTGGAAGATGAAGAGGAAAGCAAAAGACGAGAAACCCTAACACCCAAAGGCTAAGGGGCCTTTATAGCGACAACACTATAACCGCTTTCGGGAAAATCCAATGCACAAAAATCCCTTTTGACCAAATGACCAAGAGTTACTTCAACTTCCAAGGCAATTTCGAACTTTAAAAATGAATACGAACCGCCTCGAATACCACGACATTTAATGAGGGGTCTGCCCAATACGATTGCATCGGGAGTAAGCGTCTATACGACCAATTCATTTAAAGTTCGGGGGCTAGCTGACGAGAATTAAAACCTCTATTTATTATTTAGTATATAGAGACCATATGTCTTCATGGTCGTAAACCCTAAGGCTAACGACCTCACTGGTCGTAAGAATTCCAGAGGTTACATACTACCCAACTGCCTGACATGGTTCCAAACCTAGTCTCCGACCAGTCAAATGCTCACAAGGTTTTGAACTGATGTCTGGATCTACAACCAGACATATGCTTTACCGTGTGACGAATGGAACATGTGCTAAATATTCTATACCACGCGACGCTACGATATTGGAGTACGGTTACATGACTCATTGACATATAACCGCACAACAGTTGATACATTATCAACTGACACCTTTCTTCGACCAGACGCGTTGTTTCCCGAACAGGCGTCTCCTCTAGAGACAACTGTCAACCCTTCATCAACTACATAAGGAGGAATGCGATCAAGTTAAGGGGGCTTAATAAGTGAAGATCATTTGGGAGACACTCTCAAGAGCCTTGTACTCCCGAATTAGTCTTTAGTCTAAGTTATATACAATCTTTGTAATAGCCAGTTCAAAGCAATAAAGAGCAGTCTCACTACTTTCTAGAAGATACGCGTCATTTTCCTCTTTTCATTCATATATTCATAAGATCGGTGATTTGATCGTTGAAAGCTGTATTCTTCTATTGTTGACTTGTAAGCCTTTTTGTAATAAATTTTGATAATTATTAATGAATTTGTGCGAATTATGGATGTTACTATATTTGTTTATTGTGTACACTAGCTACTGTTCTAGGGACTAGTGTGGAATACGCAGATAATTTTGGGGTGTTACTCTCGGGTCCGACATATCCCTTGGTGAAGGTGCTCTACGTTGATGGAGATGCTACAAGAAGCATTGCATTAGCTCACTGGTGTTCTAGGTGTAACACCCTGACTATAAGGAAGTCAAGATGTCACCTACAACCACTACTCTTCAATTGAATAACATCAAAACGCATGATAAGGTGAAGCAAGTATTAAGATTATACGGAAACAAGTATTCATCATCAAGTTTAATCAACGGAATGGAAGTAAACAATTCTGAAAGATATGGTAAACAAGGCCATGATGGCTTATTACAATGCATCTCAAGTCATAATTAACGACAGTAAAAGTCCTCAAATTGTTTGTTTTATGGTAGTGAGTGCATCGTGATGAACTACCCTCCACAAGATCATTCTTCCTTGTCATTTACCTAAATAAGACAATAAAGCAAGAATGAGCCAAAGACTCAAAGAAGCAAATCAGATGTAACAATCAAACATACTATGAGCAATATATCACAATCATAATTTGAACATTTATCGAAACGAATTTATGAATGGATGAAGTGGAATGGTGCATTGAAGGAAATGGACATATTGCAAAGATATATCAGATAGCGAGTGAATCACCCGTCGGTGTTCACTTAAAGTAATCGTATGAAGAACGTTTCATACGATCATTCAACGTGGCCCACATTGTAATGGTGGACTCACGTAACGTGGCCCACATTGGAATGGTGGACTCACGCACTCCATCCCGAATTGATGGGATTTCAAGTGCCCATACCGAATTGATGGGTCTTACAAAAGTAATGTATGCATGTCATGATGTGATCCCATGTCAATATTGAATAGTACTCATAAATGAAAAGAACACATGGCATTCATCTACAAATACGAACAAATGTAATCATTCATTCACACATTATACATGGCATCAATCATAGAATACAAATTACTTGCTCGCCACACAGAACGGGTTGGGAGGTAATTGAGATACCCTCCACTCACCGCTTCACCGCCTACAATATAAAATAATCGAAATGAGGGCAAACGAATATGGCAATGCTACACGTGTCCTCCCTCAATCTCTAGCCAAACTAACCAAATAAAAGTTCAATTTGATCAATTTACCCAAACATTTCAATTATCCCTAATCTGGCAGTTTTACTAGAAAATTCACCAATAAAAAACCTTAAGTCCAAAAGACCTAAAACTAGTGCTCATATTTTCTTAACTTAACTGGCTACAAAACTCTAGTTGATGGTAAACTCTAATTCGGCCAATACAGAGGTCTAACCATCCAATGAAAAACTATAACTGCAGTCTGCCCAGAATTCAGAACAGCCCTAAAGAAAAGGCTCTAACTTTTAAACCACTGATCCAAATAAAGTGATTTTTATCATCTTGGAAACATGGTGAAATTATCTTCATAAACCTAGTTGGGTGGCCGACCTGATTCTAACTATAACTAGATCAAAACCTAGGTGCAACCGACTATACCCAGCATTTCTGACAGACAGACCAGTACGTAGTAAAACAGTCATAACTTTTAATCTACTGGGTGAAAATTCGTGATCCAGGTGCCAAAAGAAAGCTAATGAGATAAGGAACAAAACTCCAGAAGGCGAAGACATCCAATTCTGCCTCTAAGACACCCAAAACCGAGTTACAAAGTTCTGGACCGAATCAATCTACTGACAGAGATTAAACGATACTACTAAAAACATTGAATCGACAACTCTAACGCAATCAAACAGCGATGGGGTCTCTCGTTACCCTTGTAGACCCGAAGAACGACGAGGATCAACTTCCCGAAGGTTGCTCCTCTCCTTCAATGGCCGGCCCCAAAACAGCGACCCCGAGGAAAACGCTGAAGCCCGGCGATGGAAGAACCAAGGTGAAGACGTGGAGGATCGGAGTGCAGCTCTGGGAACACCAATGGCGGCCACCACCGGAGGAGGAGGCGCCTAGGGAGGTGCTGCGCCGTGTGGGGAGAGGGGAAGGAGGTGGCGGCTTGGGGAGGGAGGAGGAGGGCTAGGGTTTTGGGGGAGTGGCGCCCCTTTTGGCCGGCCCTACATGGGCCGGCCGCCCTCTTGGGCCACTCACACGGCCTGCGCCCAAAGTTGACGACAATAACAAATACCCCATTGCTTGGAAAATCGACGAAGATGTTTCATACCCTTCCGACTTCTTTCTTTTTACCGATTCGATTCCGGAAAGTTGTAAATCTCATTTTCGAATAAAATTTCCAGACAATTGAAACAATACAACCTAGCTGGATAAACGAGGTATTACACTAGGGATGGTGTAGATGCGAGGAATTGGACCGAGACTCACAGAGCTTCGAGAAATGTCAGAAAATTGCGGCGATGGCTGAGGATGAGGAAGAAGAAGGCGAAGCTCATATTCACGGCTAGTTGGTCTATGTTTAGTGAGGGGATTAGATGAGTGAGGGACAGAACACATGATGACGCACTCGGAGGGAGTCCAAACCTTCTGGTTCGGTGAGGACGTGGCAGCTCGGATGAGGCGCACACTGGAGTCAGGGACGAAGGCAATCACGGTTGTGCTACGAGGCTCCGGGGCTCCATTGAGCAAAGGAGAAAGATGAGTGAAGCTCAAGGATCAGAATGACACGAACATCGTGGGAGAAGAAGTTCACCATAGCGGTGGAGCTGCAGAGGCGTGCGCACCGGCGTCAAAGATGACGCAAGCGTTCTCGCGAAACCAAAGAACAATTAAACTTGGGTTTGCGTGAAATGAACAGGCGAGCTGAGGAGGATGATGACATGGCTAGAGCTTAAGTATAATGGAGTTTATCGTGAGAAGATTGGTGAGATGCCGACGGCTACACAAGAAACTCGCTGGCGCGCTCTGGCATCTCCGCCTTTGCGCGGAAGAGGGTGCCGTTTGTGGGGTGGCTAGCATGGGCGAGGGCAGGCAGAGGCGACGGGAGCAGTCAAAGCTCAAAACTGTGGGCGAGCGACAAAGCGGGCGGGGGCAAGCTAGCGCGCGGGCGCGAGCGAGAGGTGGAAGCCATGTCTTGAGTAGCGGGCCCAGCACGTTAGTGAGAGGTTATCGGGGCGCTGGCGCTGGCTGAGGTGATGCGCGATGAAGTAGGCCGAACTGGGTTTGGCCCATTAGGTGAGCGAGAAATTCAAAATAGGTTTTGAATTTTCTAGAAAAGGCTGATTGTTGTTCGAACTTTTAAACATAGTAAACGGGCCTAAAAATTATGAAAATATTTGTGGAAGGTTCTGACCCAGTATGGTTACTTGTGTAAAATTTTCATAATATTATCTGCTGAATTTTTCTCAAAATTCTTTCAGGCTGCTATTTGTATGTAAATGCAATGCTTGCTTTGATGAAAAATTCAAAAACATGCTCAAATTATTTTTCTCACTTATAAACATGCTCAAAATTGTTCTCCCATTTAATTTTAATACACTTACCCAAAATTGGGATTTTTGGGATGTTACAAAAACTATGGATACAAATATAGTATGGACTTTTGCTATCCGAAATATTATTTTATCAGCACTATTCGTATTCGAATTCAATAAAATAATATACATATTTTATTACAGTGTGACTAATTAGTTCCGTATGCGTATTCGTTTTAACATTCAATTCGTATCAAATAATATTCAAAGTCATAGTCATATTCGTTTTAAAATATAAATATAAATACAAAAAAACTACTACTGTTTAATTCGTATTCAATCCATACCCATCTGTCTATCTATCGCTTAAAATAGCCTAGCTTGGCGATACGTACGTACCAGAATCCACGGCAAAACCATCTAGGGAATTGAATTCCTCGAGACGGTTGAATTGATTAATTATAAACGTGACAAGGTTAGTTGGGACGGATGTGTACTATGCATGGTCCCTCCCTAGCGGCGGCAAGCATGAAGCCACACTAATGCAACTAATTTAATCTGAAGGTCACTATCCTGCTAACCACTGATAATGACAGTCACATATTAATACTTTCAAGGGGTACTTCTCTAATGGTCGTGGAACGGGATATCTTGATCAGGTCATGTGTTGTTTCAAGGAATAATAACACTATGACTGGTGAAGGAGCTAGAAAGTTTTTAATGGGATGTACATTTCATACATAAGTTTTAAGTTTTGTTCAATAAATTCATGTTTAACCTTGTTACTTATATACTTTGTAGGTTTTTCAATTTTTTCGGGTGTATCCGTGCATACTAAACACACCACCTAACTCCGGCCGGCTCTGACTTCACTGTGATTAGCACCTTGTGCGAGGTGGTAGTGCCACCTAGTTGTCGGCTGTCACTTGCTAGGAGTTGTGCGAAGAACACCTGTGTCCTTGTAATCTGAACAGCGACACCCTAGCTAACATGTCTTCATTGATTCCTTCTTTGGATTTGATCCAATCAGGTCTTGATTTGTAGGATTTTGTTTATTTATGTTTTTAGAGGATTTGCTCCTATATATAATTGTTTTTTTGATTTGTTAGAATGTCATTATTTTGCCCACATTAATTGTTGACCTATCGAAATTCCGAGAACATGATGATTGTGTAGTCTGGATATGCATGTCCAATTAAATCTTTATTGCGACACCATACATGCCTAATTTTGGCATTGAGAGAGACCAAAGTGAGCCAAAGTAGGCAGTATTAACTCTGGATATCCCATCTAAAAGAACCTCTGGATTTTCTGTTCCCTAGCTATTGTAGATTATAATCTGTTCCCCCACCCCAACAAACACACACATTAGGATTTGATCTTCCAAGACACTAGCACTGCTAGGCTCGAAATAAAACTTGTTGCGATCGGTACGAGAGAATCTGTCTGTCTGGCCTCTGCACTTTCTGTCCGATCGATCTGATCCGGTGACCATACGTTGGCAGTACGTGGTCGGATACGCCACGGAACTTCGAATAGCGCACTGTGCAGAGCGTATCTAGCTAGGAGCTTCCCCCAGCTAATCAATCAATCAATTAATTAATCGTGATTATATTTACTACTGCTCTCCTTATCCTTGGACTGTTTGACGGGTCAAATCCTGCCGATCCGCCGGCCATACTTTAGCGAGAAGGGTACCTATACTTTAGAAAAATTCACAAAAAAAAATCTGAAAAATAAAAACATCATAAAAGACATTTATACTTAGAAAATCATTTTAACTGGTAATTAGTCAACATGAATACTTCAACATAAAAAAAAAACTACATCAACACTTGGATTTACTTCTGAACAAATTACACTGGCACTTAGTTGACATACTTCAACATTTAACAAAAAAAAATACATCGGTACTGTCATTGCAGACTCTGAAATGGGTCCCGAACATTTAGCACAAGCACATCTTTATCACTGGTATCTTCAACGAAGGCTCTAACTCGTTTCTGCAAAAGTAAAAAGCATACGATGGAATGTTAAGCAACTGTCAAATGAAGCTATATAGGCAAGTGTGGCACAGTAGTACTTCTTAAGTATGTAGTGCAAACCAAATGCAATTAAAATCTAATTGGTTGACTAACGCGCGCTTGGATTCGCAGGGCATGTGAATGTATGTATCAAAAGTTCCACAACCTTCCTACATGGTGACAATTAAAAAACCAGCTGTTTGTAAGTGTCACCAGCATTGTTTGGCCATGCATCATAGACATGCAAACGGTTTGGTTGCAGAAGGTTGTTTGTATTTATATATTTACTGTCTGCGATGCGTGGCCAAACAATCTTCCTACATAGCTGATGCATGGCCAAACAACCTCAAGTGACCCTTACAAATACTTGTCCTTCGTCTGGTTTCAGTCACCTGAAGCAAGCAAGCTGATGCATTCTGAAGCCTGATAACATATCAAAACCATTTTGTCTCTCTGATACAAGCAGCATCTGCAGCTGGCAACGGCGTACGAAGCCGCTGAGGCGATTGCTCTGAAAGGCCAGCTGCACAGAGGAAAGAAAGGCAGTGCAACAGTCATCAGCATCGGGTGACCAAAGAGAAGAAGCTCGGATGCGGCATTCTCTTGATTGTCAGCAAGATCTACCCTGTCTCTAGTACCTCAGGAAAGAAATGAAGGGTATGTGAGAGTTAATTTGTAGGAATGTGTAATGGTGTACATATAGTGCATTTGTAGCCAGGCATGAATCTGCCGATACATCCAGATGTACGTTGATGTATCATACTTAGCAGTTTACTTGCAGTTCTGTGTGCTACTGAATCTGAATCTGAATCTGAATCTGAATCTGAATGTTTCCTTGTGTTACCAGCGATCAAGAACAACTCCAACTGTGTATTTTCATGTTCATGGTTTGCTAAGTAAGATGCAGCAGGTACAAGACATAGTCATATATACATATATATATATATAGGATGATGACCTGTGCGCGCGTGGGGGCGCCGCGAACTCGGCGAGCCGTCCACCCCAGTACGGGTGAGTTGGCCCATCCGCCCATGCCGTGTGCTCATGCGCACAGTGCAACTCGCCTGGATGACACGAGACGAGAGGGTTACTACTGGTGAGTGGTTACTGCTGCTCCTGGCTGGGCCACCACCTCGACTTTGACCGACCGAAGGACACACGTGTGGTTGCCGCTGTACGCGCGCACGTCCGTCCACTACCAGAAACAGGTTTTTTCGAGTGCTCGATACACTCGGGACATCCACTAAAACACTCGGTATGTACTTTCCCGAAGGTCAACACTCGAAAAATAACACTCGGGATAGTTTAGTCGGGTAAATCAGTGTTTCCCAAGTGTTACACTCGGGAAACTACATTTTGCCGAGTGTCACCATTTACACTCGGTAAATCGATGACACTCGGGAGAAAAAATCGTCCGAGCACCGTTGTCACCGTAACGGAATAATTTCCCGAGTGCTAACACTCGGGAAAGAATATGATATTTCCCCGAGTGTCAACCCTCGGGAAATCCACTGATAATTCCCCGAGTGTTGACACTCGGGAATAAGAGAAAATAATATTTTGTCAGTATTTTGCCAAGACGTTTATCCCCGAGTGTATGTAAAATAAAACACTCGGGCAATTCACTGTTTATTCCCCGAGTGTTGACACTCGGGGAATAAGAGCAAATACTGATCTCCCAGGTCGCTTTTCCCCGAGTGTTTGTCGAAGAAAACACTCGGGAATATGGATTCCCCGAGTGTATGGCGAAGAAAACACTTGGGAACATGGGTGAAACAGGCTGTACCCAATTTATTCGTATGCACAATTTGCAATTGGATTTCAATCAAATTCAAAAATACATTCCACATCCAGATTCAGCAATACATTCACAATCAGATTCAACAATATTATCATATATATATGAAACAAATATTGACATAATTCTCAAGTTCACAACATTCAAGTTCAAATTGAAAAGATACATATAATAGTTCACAACATTCAAGTTCTGCATCAACAGAATATTGCGACTGTAGTGAAGAGATGGCCTTCTCGTCTGAGCTTCTTCCCATCCTAAGCGATGAACTCAGACCACTGCATTGTCATGAAGAGAACAACTCAGTTAGTACTCAACATAGACAAGATGAAACTAATAAAATTCGTAAATGCAGGGTAAGCAAACTACTGCAATTCAGTTTACATTATATACTTTTTGAGTACGCATGCATATATGCTACATCAACACAAGAATGGAGTGAAGTATGTTCATGTTTGCACGACAAGATCATGAAAATGGCAAGCACCTGGTGGTGGCCTCTCGACGTTGGACTCATCCACATGATCTTGGTGGGGGCAGCTAACATGTGTACCATCTCCAAAGATCAAGACCAAGCACTGGATCGCCATTGATCCCGCCAGTATGTGAAATTTGATTTGAACGAAACACTAAAAACATTAGCAACAATGTTTTGTATACAAAGTCAAGTTGAGTCGTGAATGTTTGGTAGAGTAGTGCCGTGGTCCTGCTGCAGTATTTGTATCCTAGTCCATCAATGTCTAAACTACTCCATCATTTGTATGAAAGAATATGGAATATACAATGCAATACTTGTAAGTTAGAAAGAAAGAGTGAAATATAACATACCAAATATGATGAACTTTCACTTGACTTAAGGTGCAATCCATCGTACTTTAATCAAATTAAGTTGAAGATTAAGGTTATAGAACTAGAGCTTTCCTCTGTGTTATGTTTGAAGGTTACGGTTGTAGTACTAGCTAGAGATTTCATTTGTGTGTTGAAATCAATGCATATTGAAATTGATACAACACATACCACACCTACACAACATTGTCATTTCCTCAGAGATTAAGTATGACAAGAATCAAGACATGGAATAAAGTGAAGAGTACCACATGGGATCAAGGACAAGCAGCCTACAACTAACAATATAATAATAAGTGTCCAGTTACTAACCAGATTAGATAATGTAGGCAGTGGTGCCCCTGGTGTAGTGGCATCAAGTCGAGTTTGAAGTGCCTGCATATTTGTTTGTTTCATCATATGGGGTGAGAATCTACTAGTAATGTTAGCTAATGGTAACTAAAAAGGGATAGTGCTGGTACTAACATCTTATATGAATTGAAAACAAAAAATATCAAGGTAAGCTTGTGGAAATAAATGAATTGCAATTTGCATCGCATATGGGGTTCAAATTCAAACTCGATCATTTGCTCCAATCACGCCTAGCCTCGATTTCATCTTGTAGCTCGCCTCGGTGAGAAACCTCACACCGATGGTCGACTCGCCTTTGAGGGTGTACATCATCCGTTGATCCCGCACTTGTTGTTCGGACCTCCGAGAGGGTGGTCGGTGTGCTAATGTAGCCCAGACCGATCAAGAAACGACCATGTTTCTTCCCTTTCCACCACATACATACGCAATCGATCCAAGTGGTGAATTCATTACGTCAAGTCCCGCCATGAATCTCCTTAGCGACCTCAAGATATGCTTCTGTTGGACAAAATCATAAGTGAGCGAATATCATTAGGGACAAAATCATAGTGTAGAAATGGTACCAAGTTCGTGGTTGCGCTGGTCGCATAGGGTGCCCTCCCGATCACCCTCCTAGCTTCTACATGTGCCTCTACATCGGAGACAGCCTCGCTTCTTCTTTTCCCGCACCCAAACACTCGGGAGGTATATAAATATGTATGTGCAACATTCAATCAATATGAACATGTTGACCTACCAAGTGCTTCTTGTAACGAGCCATGGAGGAGTCGCCTTGGCGATGTCTTTGCCCGCCATCAACAATCTCCGCTCCCTAGCAAAGACGGAGGCCTCTAACCACTCTTCGTTACACCACCTCTTCGGGCAATCACGCCATGCATCTTCACACCTCTGGGACCACCAAGGTATTGCCTAATTTAACAAACTGTTAAATACGAATAAACTAGAATTGATTGCAAACTAGAACCCACAGGAAGCAATGGCATGAACGAATTATGATTACCTGCATGTACTCCTCCAAAGTGATATGCGTTTGGCAAGCCTCGGCCCTATGAATTTCCTTTCCAAGGACTTGGGTGTGGTAATAGATCACCGCTTGGATGCGTGCTTCATAGATTATCTCGGGATCACTTTTAACAACATTACGCACCACTCTCCTAGAATCAGCTTCCTGTCCATCAGCCCATCTAAACCACCACTAGATAATAACAACATAATGTGTAAGATTAGCAAATAACAAGATAATCTGTGTGTATATGCTGAGAAAAGCAACTAGGATCCTTGTCACTTACCCAAAAACTTTCCTCCACCCGCTGCAAACAATTGTCAAATTGTATTTCTCCTTCTGCAGCGGTATCTTCAGCGGCCTTGTAGTGGCGCCATGTCCATGCAGGCTCCCGCCTTCCTCTGTAGATGACCAAGCCAGGGAAGTGCCATCGAATCAGCACGCCAATTATGTCGTTTGGAAGTCTACATTTATCAGCCCCTCCTTCTTCTCGCCATTGCCTGCACATTAGTTTTTTTGAGGTCTGCAAGCAAGTGGGCTAAATTAGTGAAAGTGATAACAATTTCTTACGTGTCGCCAACAGGAACGATGACAGTCTTCTCCTCCTCTCGGGTTGGTTGTGGTGGCAAGTTCGCAGGTCCTCGCAACCAAAAATCTTGTGTTGTACTGTCTTCCGCCTCAGTGTACTCATCCTCCTCACCCTCCTCCTCACTAGGATGCTGATCATTATCCACATGATCAAGACGCGAGGATGCGGGGTAGAGGTGCTCGATCTAGATGTAGACCCCACGCCTCATCGAGGGCCGCGGCGCCCTCCGCCTCCTCGAGGGCGCGCGCCGCCTCCGCCTCCCGGAGTGGCCGCCACTTTGGAAGACAGACGCCTACCTCGACTAGAGTATACCGCCTTTGATGCCACTCATTTTGGTGTCCCAAATGAAATGAAATAAAATTAAATACATCAATTAATAAAGCGCAATCAAGTAAGCTCATACAAAAATTAAAAATATGCAGCAAGTACATGCAAGACGACAAGAAGATCATGCTTAGAAGTAGTCGTCTACAATGGGATCCTCCGCAGATGGGCCCTCTAAAAGTCATCGTCACTCTCATGAGGTGTTGACTGACCTCACCCCTTCAAGGCCATGAATGTCTAAACGATTAAGTACTTCCAAATCGCCTTCGTTGACAACCTCCTCAAAGATCGATTAGAATGTCTTCTATGTGATCGTCCCCTTCGCCAATTATTATTTCAAAAGTCCCTGAGAGCCCATCTTCTTGGAAGAATAGGTCAACACCATTGTTGGTCTCGATGTTGTAGTCCTGCTCACTAGGGGTAGGTAGTTTCCCATATGGTTGCACCTTATGTACTACCCACCAATCCACTAGACTACACACGCTTTGCATGGGTACGGATGTAGTATACTTGAGTGGCTTGCTGAGCCACAATAAATGGATCATTGCCTGGTAGGACTGATTGATGTGCAACTTCAACCAGCCCAAGTGATGTGTTCCGTCTGACTCCCCTAAACGGATGGAACCAATGACATTTGAATAACATAATTTTGAGAGGTTTGCTACCATGGAAATATAGTTCAATTATTTCTTCAATTACTCCATAGTATTCAACAGATTGTATTGCTCCCATCCCGCCCTATAGTCACCAATCCACTATTAATTGTTGTTGCATTAGGCCGCTCACGCCATGTGTCGATGTTCGAAGTGGTACCCATTCACATCGTAGGTACTATACGACAAAGACTCGAGTGTGGCATCCTTGAGCAACTTGTCTCAATTCACGCTCATGGACTTGTCCTTCAAGCTCTACAGATAAATAGAAAGGGTTTTATGTGTCGGTTCATCCATACTTAGCAAATGTTATGTGCAAGGGGACTAGCTAATAAGGAAGTTACTTTTGATAGAACCAGGATGGGAAATTCGGTTTGTAATTCCCAAAGACCCTTCCTAAGAAGGGTCTCAATTTGTTTTTCTGATGGATCTCGACGTTGCTTCCACTGCTCCTAACAAATTCCCTCTGTGCATCAAGACAAGTACATTAAAACACTCATGCATCAATTGTACGGAAAATATAATTGTTGCATACCTAATGTAATCATCCACTTCGGAGAGGTTGGTCAAGACATACAACATCGCAGTCAACCACTCATCCCGCGATAAAACTTTGGGAGTACCATCGCTGAAGTGTCACCTCTTCCAAATAAGAGGCTAAGTTGGCAATCATTTTGAGGATGCCAATGTTGTATCGTGATGTTCGATTGTGTAATCGTGCTGAACATTGTCACAAAGTATATTGATGTGAAATGGGAAATTTCTCAAGTATGTACGCCTCCGCTATGGATGCTTCAACACGCGATCGATTTTTTGCTTTGCCTCGTAGTTCCTTTTGTTCCCTCTCAATTGGATACATCCATCGGTTTTGCATCGTCCCCCCATCCTAGCTTCATAGGGAGATGAAGAATCAAATGTTGCATTGGATTGAAGAAGGCAGGAGGAAAGATCTTTTCCAACTTGCAAAGCAACACAGTACTTCATGCTCCATAGTTGACATCACCATGGGATCTACCTCTTTCGCACATAGTGTCGATAAAAGAAGCTCAACTCCGCCATCACTTGCCAAACACACTCGGGACGAGCCACGAATCATCACAGCAAAAGGCGTTCCATGAATATGTGGTAGTCATGGCTCTTTAGGCCATTGATGCGCATGGTAGCTAAATTCACTCCTCTCCTTAGATTTGTTTGCATACCCATCAGAAACTTTAGGTCTCAAACCATTCCAAAATCTCCTTCCTTTGAACCCTAGTTAGGTCAGAACTAGCTCTTGGCTTCTCCCACTTGCCGAGTCGGCTTGTGGATCATATTCACCAAGGCCTATTGCAAAGCTCCTCTTGGTCAAGTCGAGCCTTGATATTGTCCTTCGCTTTGTCCGGAATGTCAAAGAATGTGCTAAATATGGCCTCCGCAACATTCTTCTCATTGTGCATTACATCTATGTTATGCGGAAGAATGAGCTTATGGAAGTATGGTAGCCGCCACAAGCTTGGAATGTGAGTCCAATTGTGCTCCTCGCCATATTTCTCGAACCCATCTCCATCGTCAAGGGGCTTCAAAGCATCTAGCCGCACGAACCTCCACACCGCCACCGACGGGGTGGTCCATCGCGACAAGCAATATTAGCCCTAAATCCATTTCTGTCACTTCTAAATTCGTGGTCAATTGGAAGGAATTGACGATGACAATCGAAGAAGGAATGCTTGCGACCATGCTTTAGCCAACAGCCACGCAACGCCTCCCTGCAGATTGGGCATGGCATCTTCCCATGTACACACCACCCACGTAATATCCCTGCACGGAAGTCATGCATTGATGTGTGGTACGCGACCGCATGGTAAAGTTATGTTTACGACCGATCATATGTTACTATGCCTTATTCCCAAGCATGTAACAATTCATCCACCACCGCTCCATGAATACACTCATATTCTTCCCCGGTATTCGTGACCGTGGATTATCAAGGAAAGGAATATGTTTTGCTTCGCATGCAAACGCCGGGTGGGAGGTTAAGGGAATGACAAACACAAAGCCAACAAATATGACGGCGCAAAGCCCCATACCAAATGGGTTAAACCCATCGATTATGATTGCAATTCGAACATTCCGAGGCTCGCGCGAACTCTACATAGTCTCGATCAAATTGCTTCCATGCTTCACCATCGATGGGTGGACCATCTTGTCAAGATGGTACCGACGACCATACTTGTGCCATATCATTTGTTTGGCGAAATCTCGACATGTACAACCGTTGGATTCGTGGCACAAATGGTAGATAGCGAAGTATTTTTTCGCCAATAGGAAGTCGCCTCTTCGACCATCACCGAGTCAACCTCAACAAACCTAGACTCACCACACTTATCACGGTGATCTTTGTGCACATTCTCATTCCTAAATAGCATGCAATGATTTGGACAAACATCTATCTTCTCATATGGCATATTTAGTGCGCTTATCAATTTCTTGGCCTCATACAAGTTAACAGGCGTTTGTGACCATCGTGAGAAGGGTGCTAAACACGCTTAAGAATGCATCAAAGCAAGCAATGCTTGTGCCGAATCGACTTGATGACAAGTAGTCGTGTGACGGCATCTAGTTGGGACACCTGTGTTTGCCCATGAAGTGGTTGACTCGCTGCGGACAACATATCAAAGAAAGCCCTTGTTGCAGACTCCGGTTCTTCCTCTACAGGTGGCACATACGCATCACGCACATCATCTAGCATGTCTTCTGTCCTACTCTCATTGTGGCCGCCATCGTCCGTTTCTTCCCATAGCACATATGATGTACTACGTTGTGACTCGCCGTGATAGACCCACACGGTATACCCTGGCCGAAATCCGTACTTGCACAAGTGTGCGATCATTGTTGCCCTCATTTATGGTCGTGTGTTCGAACAACGAGAACAAGGGCACAACACACCCCGTCCATTACGCCTAGCAAATGCTCGATCCACAAAATTGGACGTCTTTTCCATCCATTCTTCGCTACAGTCACCCATCTCTCTACGCCCAGTGTACATCCAACTACGGTCCTCAGTCATCCTAGTGTACAAAACATAATGCATATATTAATCCGACTTGTTATAAAGAGCTAGCTAGAAGCTACTATAGGATACATGCCCTATACATGTACACAAAAACATATTGACATGAAGACAATATAAATGATCAATAGATTCTACATAAGCAAGAAACATCAAGAACACAATCACCTGAGAAGAAGAGGTTCAATCAGAGGCCAGTATCCTGCCCCAAAGATCTCAGCTTCTGTTCGTGATGACCAAATCTAAGTACTTTAAACACTGCACATACATGTACGGAAAAGAAGAGGTCAAAACAAGAATGATATGGCACTTCAAGTTCGAATAAAAGTAAGAACCAATAATATAAATCAAATTTACAACTCCTAATTACATCCCCATACATTTCCAAGATAACACTGAAAAGGAAACATTTGCAGCTTAAGTACAGCATTGCTCAAATGACACTTTTGACATTATTCTTAATTTCCATATACAAACAATCGTAATTTGTTCATTATCTAATTAAAATAAACATAATAGTGTTAGTAAGAAAACTAAGAAAGATAGTAAGGAAATTAGCAACAAAGAAATGTATTATTTCATTAATAAACTTAATTAGTTGTATATGCAGTAGAACTTTTATCTTTGTTTTGGTACAGAAGATCCATATATATTCTATAAGCTGAACCAGACTCATGCCATTGTGCCGGTCAATTTTACTAAATAACTCCGCATAACAAAAATACATCTATGTACCCCAAAACTTTCAAGAACATTTTATTAAAATAAAAAAACAGTATGTCAATAATGGGAAAAAGAGCTCCGGATAAGTGACCTCCAAATTAAACGATATATGTTTATTCATATATGTGGAATACATAAGATACAAACATATGTACTAATCCTAATAATTTGGTTAACGACAAAAAATATATAAACAGTTTTCTAACGAAAAACAAATATTTTTTTCAACCGATCACATGGTGCCATGTCTAGAGAGTATCTCCACTTTTATGACACATTAGAAAAATAAATAAAATTATATACTCAGTCCTATATATGTTGCTATGCTAAGGGTATGCTCCCTCTGCATCTGTCACATCCTCCAGTGAATTCATCTCTCCTTATTTAGGTCTAGTTAGTGCATTGAGTCATTGATTTATTATCAATATAAAAAAATTGTAGACCTAAGTTATATTATACTCATTATAAAATATTAGATGTTATTCTGTCCATGTGCGTGAATTATCTAATAAGAAAAGTAAATAATTCAATATAATAGTATTGATAAGTAATTGAAATATGTACTCTTAACGAGAGACAAACCAATATGCTTGAGATGAAAAAGACAAAAATGCTAAAACAAGCTAGAGATGGAAATGATAATCTGATTAAAAAAAGCGAGGACTATAAAAGAAAATTCGATCCAGCTAATGGTTAAAGACTGAAATATGGATAGAGTAAATATTGAAGAAGAAAACTAGAAAACAAATATTATTATATTGCCACTGCAATATTTTAACGGAGATGCCATTAGAAAAGCTAGTGTTGTTTGTATTAAGAACTAAGTAATCATGAAGACGAAGCATGGACATGGTTGTAATGGCACACTAAAAATTATGTAAGTTCCTTTGTTTGGCAACTCCCAATACTTGTGGCATTTTTTTACATACTTGATTGTTCATCATTTATAACGTTATATAGCTCGTTATAAAGTTATACATAACTGTCACTTTGGAGTGAATACAAAATATTATGCTAAAGTCATTTGTCATTTCTTTCAGAACAGATGGAAGGAACTCTTCTATTCTAACTTCATCAAAGAATTAACAACTTGTGATTGAAATTCTCTATTTCCATGGGCGGTGAAAACTTCTATATTGATAATTGTTCCAAAAAAAATATGTTCATCATATACCTCGATCTGCCCTTGTAATGAACTAGAATGTGTCTAATTTGCCCTTGGGTTCTAACTTGAGTTTGTTGCCCAACAAGTTCAACGAACAACTGACAAATATCCTAGTATGCAGGCCCATACCACAAGCATGTGCGGGGGTGGGTGACCGCACAGGGGCCCCACCAAGTTAGGGTCCTCAATTTTTTCGATAAGTATTTCTGGTTTAGTTAATTACAATAAAGTGCTCTTATTTGTTGTTAAGATTAGAGAGAGAGAATCAGTACAAAACAACGTTTGCAAGCTGTCATATTATTATTAATAATAATTCATATGTATCTATTTAGATTAACCCCTTCAAATTAACCTTGATATCTCTCCAACTCTTCACTCTTCCTGTTCACTGCATTATTTCCCTAGTATAAAATTAAACTACTGTTATTGGAGATGTATTCTCTATCCTTTAACATTTCTTCTATTTTTATTGTTTGGTTCTTGGGGTCCCATCTTACATTCTTGCTCATAGAAGCAACTGGCTAATATACAATTGTTTCCTGCCATCTACATTTGTTTTCAATGACCAAGCTAATTATGAATTAACACTAGTTCACAAGTCACTGGATACTTACCGTCATCACAAGTCACATGACAAAGTCCATTGCATACCATGGCTCACAAGTCACATGATATAACAAGGGGTATATCTATGACATTTGGTGGGTATTTTCCCTAAACTCTCAAAGGCTTTCTCCAAAACGTGAGCCGCAGATCACCACCGGAATCTAACACATCATAGATTTAGCTTCGAATTTTGTTGAGGTTAATTAGACCGTTTGGCTCAACTTCTCCGGCTCCACCGAGAATCCCAGAGCTAAAGCTCTACCAAACATGCCTTTAGTGTTTTCTACAATCCAATAGTTTTTCAATAAAATAATGTTTATAAAAACTGTTACATGTGTACATACTACCTGAGTGGGAGCAGGAGGAGACGGCGGCACCAGCGGCAGTGGAGGAGGGGGAGACGGTGGATGCGGTGGATCGGTGAGGAAGAAGGAGGAGGATGACGGGGAGGCGGCGCCTGTGGCGAGGGAGAAGGAGGAGGACAGCAGAAGCCTGTGGAGGCGAGGAGGAGGAGGAGACCGGGAGGGGGCGGCGGGGTCTCGTGTGTGGCGGGAGACGAGGAGGAGGCGGTGGGACGAGGGGAGATGGCAGAGGCGGTGGATCGCGAGGGAGAAAGAGGAGGACGGGAGGCGGCGGGGTTTGGTGGAGGAGGAGGCGAGGTCGGGTGGAGGAGGGACGGGTGGGGGTCTGCGGGGCGGGGTGGGCGTGGGTGCGGCGAGGTCGAGTGTGGCGGCAGCCGACAAAGGGGTGGCGTCTAGTGTGGCGACAGCAGCGGCGGAGGCGGTGGAGCGTCGAGGAGGTGGCGCGGAGGCGGTGGAGCGCCGAGGAGGCGGGAGGCGACGGCGGAGGCGGTGGAGCGTCGAGGAGCAGGAGGCGGCAGGTCGGGGTGAGGATTGGGAGGAGCGGAGGGAGGCGGAGGAGGAGGCGGGAGGAGGAGCCGGGAGGAGGCGAGGAGTGGAGGCGCGGGAAGGGGAAGGGTTAGGGCACGGGGGGAAAAACAGGGCGCAGGGGAAACGGCGCCGGGGGGAAAAACGGACGCGGGACGGTCTTTTCGCTCCCGAGTGTTATTTCCCGAGTGTTTAGTAGAACACTCGGTAAAATTATTTGTACCGAGTGCTTATAGTGCTTACCGAGTGTCTTATCCTGCCCGAGTGTTTCCATATAGACACTCGGTAAAAATATAGACACTTGGAAAACAAGTAATTTCTGGTAATGGCCCGTTGAGTTTCACGTACGTGCAAAATGCGGCTGCGGATGGTCATTTCGGCCGTGCGTACGTGTGGGCGCGAGGCAAACCAGATGGGATTATCGTGTAGTACGTACGTCCGGTCCGGTCCGGCCGGGCAAGCCTAAACTCTGGTAGGTTAGGTGTCCTTCGCTCAGCACGTAGTACCGGTTACTGGTGTCATTGATGATGAGACGATTCTCATGTTCGTTTCTGCTTCTTTCAATGTCGTGTTATCAGTAATGTAGGCCTATAGCCCCCCCCCCCAAAAAAAAAGGTAACGTAAGGCCTAACTAGATTTGGCCTAACCCGCCTTGGGCGCGAGAGGGAGAGAGAGAATTGATTCAAGCTTGCCCTTCGCTGACGGACATCGTTCTTCTCGTGCGGTCATGCATGACGGAACCAAGGACGGTCATGCGTTTGAAAGCAAAATGCCAGCTACTTGAAACAGTGGATCAGTTTGAACTGGAGGAACAACGTTGACAAAGCCACAAACCCTACCTAGTTTATTTAGTTTTTGCTAGAACTTGGTAGCAGAAAAGGGAAATTTGGGTTGTATTCTGTCAGGACAGGAACACAAGATCATTCACGCCCAAAGCGAGATCTCTCTTTTCTAGGCAGATGCGATCAAACAAGTCGATCGGTGTTTAGCTCAAGGGCCCAGACACATCAAACAAAGCAGAGTACGAAATTAAGTCCTTATTTTGAAATGCGGGATTTTTTTTTCTCGATTTTTACAGAAATTAAATTATTTTATATGAAATTTTGAGAATTTTATGTGTTTTCGTAAGTCGTAAAAGGCTCCGTAAGCTCGAGGTCGAGGGTAGAGTGGGTGCGCGCGCGTGTTTCCTAACCAGAAAGAAAGCGCAAAAAGGGCACATGTCTATGGCCACTCAACGAACCAACTACAATCCAACTATACATACGGCGCCACTTTCTGTTTCGGTGGTGATGAGCGAGACGTGCAATAAATCTGAACTCCAATGATGAATTGCGTTGGGCCTGCTTTTTAGTTCGTTGAACTTGGAATCGATCCAAGGTTTCATGGCATTATGATTTCTGCATGCAAGCTCTGAGCGGCAGCGGTACTCTGGTGCCGATAGTTGTTGAGCGTTCGACATTGACGGATCGCTTGCCCAGTGCACTGAGTTTTTTTTTTCCTTCTGAAATGACACTGTTGATGTGATTAATAAATCTAACACCCTCCCTAAAATAATAGCAAAAATAGCATCGCAGAGCTAATGACACTTGACACGTTGCCGAGTCCGATCCCTATAAGGCCGGACCTCGCTCGTCCGTACTACAGGAGTCTGAACTCCCCTCATCCGTTCATCGGGGCCGGACCTAGCTCATCCGTTCCCAGGGCACGATGTTGCCTTTGCTCTGTGGCACGGTGGAGTATAGATTAATTAGCTAGCTACAGTGCTGGATAAGGAAGGTTCGGTGCGTTTACCGTAGCTACTTAGCCGGTGCTTCTTACTTACTACTCCCGCTGGTGTTGATGGTACAAACATACTTGAAATCACAATGGTATAGAGGTTTGATGCGAAAATTTAATAATACAAAGTAGCACCAAGGTGTGACGAACACGCAATTATTTACTAATGAAAAGCATACCTCTTCCTAATTCAAATTATGGGTGTTCAGTACGAGGAGTACCCATTTTACCTCTCGATTAATTGACCCATACTAGAATACGGCAAGGCAGCACCGTGCCCCAAAGCAACGGCAAAGGCAGCACCGTGCCAACACAGACAAGCTAGCTCTGGCCCCCAAGGGCTCCCTAATGAACAGACGAGGGGTGTCCGGACCCTTAGGGCACGGACGAGTGAGGTCTAGCTCTCTGGGACCAGACTCAACGACATGTCAAGCGCTGCTAGCTCCGCGGTGCCATTTTTGCTATTATTTTCAGGAGGGGGCTAGATTTGTTAATCACGACGTCAACAGTGTCATTTCATCCAAAAACTCGCTCTCTTATCTCCACTTACATGAAAAATATATCTGATATCAAGGGAGCGACTAATTTGTGCATACGTGCTGGAACACACACATGGACACGTTTTTCGGCCAGCGTGCGGATCTTCTCCCTGGTTGTCGGAATCCTGCTTTCCCTTCTCTCATCTCAAATCAAATTGAAACTGCTTTCCCTTCTCTCATCTCAAATCAAATTGAAACTTTCAACTTCAAACTGGGAAAACTTCCAACTCGAATGCAACGATTTCAACTCGAGGATTTTTGACTCAGATCCAAACAACTTTCAACTCGGATCCAAGCACCTTTCAACTCAAACCAAGAACTTTTAACTCGGATCCAATCGACTTTCAAGTCGAATCTAGAACTATCAACTCGAATCCTACCGACTTTCAACTCATATTCAAACACATTTCAACTCGAACCGAGAACTTACAACTCAGATCCAATCGACTTTCAACTTGAATCTAACCGACTTTCAACTCAAATCGGACACATTTCAACTTGAATCAGACGAAATTCAACCCAGACCGAAGAACATTTTAGGTTAGATTGGAAAAATTTAAGATAAAATCAAATGAATTTCAAGCCCAATTGAAACAACTTTCAAACTTGAAAAAATCCAACAAAACCAAAAATACCCCACAGGCGAGAAGTGGCTCCTACCGACGAGAGCTCATCCTCTGGTGCACCGACCACCGCGCACAAACTCATCTCCTCAAAGGCTGCTGCATGTGAGCTTCTCTCCTCGACGGCGGCTTCCGTGCATGAGCTCCTCTCCTCGACGATAGCCTCCGCACATGTAATTCCTCCTTGGCACCAGCCACCGCACGCGAGCTCCTTTCCTCGATGGCTGCCGTCACTCGTGCAAGCTCCTCAATGACAACAAGCGGTGGAGCATGTGGAAGACGAAGGAGATGATGAGGATATGAGTGCATACATACCTATTTAGGCTAGATACGAGGTGTCGGGACCCGAATATGCAAATCCGAATACTTTGTGTATACTGTACTAGTCTAGAATCAAGCTAGCGCATATAGTGGCAACGTCGATGAAATACCATTCCATATTAAAAGATAACTATGAAATATGCAATTAATCAATAATTATCATAGTAGCGATCTTATGGTAGAAGCTTACAATAATGCCTCAGAGGGGAAATATCTCAAATAAGTTGCAGCAGAATAACTTCAGTGTAATGCATCCATATGCCCACAGGAAATCGGCTGGGGTAACGCGACTTAGTTCTTCACGATCCTTCAAATAGTCTTTGATGACTAACGATGAACTGATGTAGTCTTCAACAACTGAGCAAGATTGTTTATAATAAGAGTGAGCACATGGAGTACTTAGCAAGTAGTTTCATAGAATACAATTATAGATGATGACTTATTACAAAGGAAATATCTTATGTGGTTATTTTACAAAATACAACACTTGCAATTGAATATGAATAATAAATTGAAAGCGTAAGTTAAAACAATAGTAATAATAAGTAAACAAGAGTTTTCACAAAGTTCACATACCTTAATCAAATTCTTTCACGTAGCTTTCCCTTCCACATATTTTTTATTATAAAATCTACCTGTAACATCCCAATTTTTAGGGTTTTTGGAAATTTTCAAAAATAAAAATAACCATTTGATTTTATTGCTAAAGTTTAACTGGGTATTTCAAAAAAATATATGAATTAATCAAACTTCAATTAATTCAAATTTAGTTTAATTCGGTTTTCTGGTATTTAAAGCCAAAATATTATTTTAAGCTTTCTCTTGGATTTTCTGGAATTTAAAAAGATTTTTCCTTTATCCCAAAATTTGAAAATAATTTAATTACAAAATTAAAAGACAAATTAAATTTGTAAATAATTTTATTAAGTTCCACAAAATTCAAAAATTTATGTGTATTTTTCCAGAATTTTTAGACTTTATTTACTATTTTCTAAAAAGCCTTTTGATTTGTTGTATTTTTTGAAATACGAAAAGTGTTTAAGTTTCCTTCTCCTGTTCTGGGCCGAATCTCTCTCGGCCAGTTCCTATTTCGCCTCGGCTAGCCCACCTTCATGGCCCAGCTCTCCCGCGCCGGCCGCTTGCCGCTCTGCTCTCTCTCTCTCTCTAGCTCGCTACCACCGGGCCCCACCGGTCAATCTCCGTCTTCTCCCCTGAGCACTGTTCTTCTCCCCATTCTCCGCGCATGTCTGTGCCTGTCTCGTCGCCACCCCAGTCTTCATCGCAAATCACGCCGCTCGGATCCCGCATCTACGCCATGTCCCGTCGCCGCCCGCTTCTCCGCCTCGATCTCCCGCCCCTTCCCCGTTTTCCGTCGACGGCACTTGGAACCGCCAAGAGCACACGCGAAGCTCCACCGCGGATCCCACCGTCGAACTCCTCACCGGTCGTCCTCCGCAGCTATAAAATGGAGCCCCAGGCGCCCCTATCTCCCCTCTTCCTTTTCCCCACTCCCTCTCTTGCCCTCAGCTCGTCGCATTTCAAGGTTTTGTGCCGCCGGCCGCCGCTTGCTCCGCCATCGTTTTCGGCACCGGCAAAGGGTCTTCGTCGGCTTCATCTTCACTAACGGGTTCGTGAGTCCACGTTCTACCACGTGCCCTCCTTTTCTCACCGAAGCTCCACCGGAACCCGTGCTCGCCTCTGTCCCGCAGTCGAGCATCCTTGTGCGTTGCCACCAAAAACCAAAGCCGCAGGTTCACTTCGCTCCCCTCTTGCGCCGATGTCCTTGCCGCTGGCCATCTCCCTGCCATTCGCCGGCGACTATCGGGCCCCGAGCACCGGGTTCGGTGTCGGCGTGGCGACACCACCTCAGCGCCACTTCCTCCCTAACGCCCGCGTGGCAGCCGCATTAGCGCGTGCGTGGCACCGGTGGCATCGTGCGTAAAGCGCATTGTTCCGTGCGCTCGGTCCACCATGGACTTACGCCCTCCCGTGGACCTAGTCCATACAGGACGTGGGGCTCACCTGTCAGCGACTCAAATCTTTTCCTTTTGAAAAATAATTCAGCCGAAAAGACAATTCCACCGCTGTTGTCAGCTGACGCAATAAATCATTTTCCTTTAAAAATAATTCCGAAAATCCTGATTTTCATTATTTTATGTGATTTCAAAACTTCCAAAGGCCATATCTTCTTCATCCAAACTCCGATTTGAGTGATTCAAATTTCTATATTCATATAAATTCAGTACCTTTCATTTGGTTCTAGTTTGGTAATTTTTGAATTTTATTTACGATGATTTTATCTATTTAGTTCTTTTCGCACGTATAGATTCCGGCATTTCGGAAGAATATTTGGACCCGTCGACCGAAGCATCTCAACTCTTCAACGAAGGTAAGTCGTAGACCTTTGATCATGTTGTACCCAGTTTAGAAAATTATTTTATTTTATATCAACATGTATTGCTAGGTTTATAATAAATACTTTTGGGAATAGTTTAATGCCTAATTGCCATTACGCCTCCTTGAATAATTGAGAATGACATGTTGACATGTACCCGTGGACACCATAGGATTGGGTAATCTTAGTTGGACATTATTGTACTACCAACATGGGTTGTATTATGCGTAGCCATACCTTAGTGTACGTTGGGATTCATATTCATAATGATTAATCTTGACTTAATGATACATGGAATGGTAGCACGGCTACTCTTGTTAAAATTTGTTGTGCCATGACAAGGGTTGCCATTTGGTCGGGTTGAAACAAAAAAATATTTTATACTCGGACAAATGATCGTGCAGTAAAGGTGATGATTTTGAGATGTAGTTGCCTCGTCTGAGTAGTATCTAAGGATTTAATTTTGTGCGCCATTGATCTGGGTCATACTGTGCAACCACAAGTCCATTTATGGGGTAGACCTAGCCAACTAATTAGTAATATTTTGATTTAATTCTGTTTGAGTTGATGAATTGGCGTAAGAGGGGGTCCAGAATGGCGAAACCTTAGCGAGCATAACCGTGTCAAAACGGAACTTTGTAAAGGTTTTGTCACGTGTTCTAGACTGCCTACCTAAGGTAGTAAGCGGTGGTAACAATAGACGCCAAACAAACTAGAGAAGTCGTGTCTTGTGGGTCAAGCTGTATAAACTCTGCATAGTGCAAAACTATTCGAATAGCTGTGTCCCCGGTTATGAACAATATCTGGTAATTTCACATGATGGGTAGATTTTCATAAAAATGTTGGAATAGTTTGGTTGGAATGGTTGAGAAGTGAACGGGGTGTTCACTAGTTGTTTCAAAGAACTTGATTATTAATGTATCAATCTTCTAAATTGTTCTTTCAATCTATTTATTGTATTACTATCAATATTGCTTTCTGCAAAATAGCCATAAAGCTATCATTGTTCAAGCCGTGCATGAATACTATTTGCATACATTTTTTCTACAACTTACTGAGTACTTTATGTACTCACGTCTATACGCCACTTGTTGATCAGTCCCCGCAGAAGAATCAGGGAACACCGAGTTCTACGGGGAGGAATTCTTTGAAGACTATGCGAACTAGGATGCGTCCTCCACTCGATTGCCTGTGGGCATGTTGAATGGCCTCCACGACATATTTTGGCTTCCGCTGCCAGTTTATCTTTTGCTGTTAAGCCATGTGTAGCAACCTCTGTAAGACTTGACTATATGGTCCTTTTGCTGCTAAGTAATATTATTTTGTCTACTTTATTAGTTTCTTTGTTGTATGGATATGATAACATCGTTGTTGTGGCCTTGCCGACAGCTGTCCGTGCTGACACGGCACAACTTAGAGAGCTCTCCGTGCCGTGGCCCGCGGCATGTCGTGCCTTCATGTCGTGCTAGGCCTCACCGACGGCTGCCCGCCCGGAGAGCTCGACGTGCCGTGGTGCCCGTGTCGGCACACTAGTCTAAGTGCAAAATAAAAAAAAAAAATTGAAGCTCCCTCGTGAAATGAGTAGAAGAAGAGAGCTCAGGATTCGTTTCCCTCATCGATAACGCTATGGCCCAAGAAGGAAACAAGAGTTGTGCAGGGTCATGTGCTTCCCGAAAACAGCACAAACTTGGTTCGAGGTGCAGCTGTGTGCAAGTGCAACAGACCGACCGAGAAAAGCGTTGTTGGATGCGGGCGTTTTCTTAACGGCCGCGCGGAGCGCTCGTGCGGCCCCGGCCAGACCTGGCCCGGCCTTTCTCGGTGTCTTTAGAGCATGTACAGTGTAATGCATGTGTTTAGAGAGGCTTAGCAAAGAAAAGATGATTATTTTGAAGTTAAAATTTTTATTTTTTCTATTCTTTAAATATACTTTGAGATTTGTACATTTCCCACCTGATGAATTGGGTCTGAATTTATTATGATTTTTTTGAACATAACGGGTTCACCACATTACCGTATTTCGTTAGTATATAATTTTATTTTTTATCTTTGTTTTTGCTCAACCTCTCAAAGTACATAGGAAGAATATAACGGGTTCACTACATTGTTGTATTTTGTTAGTATATAATTTTATTTTTTATTTTTATTTTTTCTCAACCTCCTAAAGTACATGTGAGATTTTGAATCATATGATAGAAATATGAGTTATGAAGACTTTCAATAATAATTACAGTAATTAGGAACAAAATTACAGAAATAATTTACTATAATTTAAGTATAATAGAGTTGTAAATAAACTTTTAGAACACAACAATTTTTTTACAGAGAAAACAGTTAAATTATGTGTAGACAATCTCTATATATAATTAATAGATAATACAGTCATCCAAGTACGTACAAAAGAGATAGTTGTATAGGAAATAATTTTTACATATCACCAAGTATATATGATCATATTCTCTTTGTTTAAATACCGTATATAAAACATCTCGCATCGAACATAATCGTACTGTGGATATGGCTACGCAGGCCTGACCGCGTGACCAACGGGGGCCGGCTTGGCCTGGCCGAACTGCGCGATCGTCCTTTCCAGTGTTCCAGCCTATACAATGGCCGCGCGGGTCCGGTCAACCAGCCGAGTTCGCCGTAACAAAAAATGGAGAAAAAGAAGAAGAAAAAGAGAACGTCGACAGCAGGATTCGAACCTGCGCAGGCAAAGCCCAACAGATTTCGAGTCTGTCTCCTTAACCACTCGGACATATCGACGATCACGTTCTACGAAGAAGCAATTTTCTACTGTTCTGTCCATAGCGTTAGTCCTGCATATTCAGTAACCGATCCAGTTGCGTTTTGAGGCCAGATATATGACTTCATTGAAGACCTGTTTATATAGTGATATATGGTGGGTATTTCGCCAAAATTATTCCATGCGTGTACGTGTACGTTACTATTCATCCTTTCTCTTTCGTGTTCTTTTTGTTTCATCTCTTTTTCCTACCGGCATTGCTATTGGGCAGACGTCCGATGTATTTGACGTCCGCTCGAGCCAACTTCGGCCCACTGAACCGAATGCACATTATCAGATGTTTCACTCGCACCCAAGCGGCTCACATCCATCCCCATCTGTCGATCTGCGCATCTCCCTTCCCGACGGCCTCCATTTCTTCTCGTCTCCCTCGAGTTATTGGATTATATGTACCAATAAATCCACTCAAAAATTTAAACTAATGAAAAAAGATTTTACATACTTCAACGCCCCCTCACATGTAGGTTTCCTCGGGCCTACAACGTAGAATAGAAATGGGTTACAATTATTTTTAAATTGCGTCAGTCAGTTTTTGAACTCATGATCTCTTGCCTCTGATACTATATTAAGTTACATGCACCAACTAATTCATCCAAAAACTTAAACTTATGAGGAAAAACGGGTGACTTGTTGGTCGCTGATGGCCAAAGCCAGCCACCTCGCAAGTCTGCAACCACACTCCACCACCTCTCTCTCGATCTAGAGAAGGATAGGGCCTCGCACGGAAGTCTCCCCCTTCCAAGGGTGCATGGATCTCACCGAATTTGTTGTCGTTGCGACCAGAACTCACCGAATCTAGCGATGGCGAGGTCAGAGGAGTTGGCATTGATGAGTAGTGGAGGACAACATAGTCGCGGGATGATGAGGCAGTGGTGTGGGCATCCATCACCATCCTCTCATGAGTTTAGCTCTGTAAAGTTGTTAAATGCATTTTATCAACTTTGTTGCAACCCTTTTCTCCACTTGTTACAAGACCTGTCCCAAGGTGTTGTGACATTTCTCCGATTGTTGCAGATTTGTTTCCGGTTGTTGCACTCTTGGTTGTAAGAGGTTGCAACTAGTATTTTCAAGTGTTCCAGGGTTGTAACATTACAAATTTATGTGTTATGTATATATATTTCGGTTTGTTGCAAACAACGCTCTAATTGTTGTCCGGTTGACCGTAAAATGTTTTAACTATTTTTTCAAATATTGCGATGTTATAATGGTATAAATTTTTTCATTTGGGATTTCTAAGCTAGTTTTCTAACGCAACTAAATTATGTACCCATCGTTCCATCCAATTTCGGTGAGAAGTCATCTTTTTCACCTTTTTTTTATCTCGACGTTGCCGCTGCTATTCTTGCAAATTTGCCTATTCGGCCATGTTACGCCCAAGCGTCTGATGGAAATCCTCCCATCAGACATCCGGCCGCTAGTTGGCTCCTTTTTCTACACGGTGTGGGGAAGGGGACACGCGAGGCCCGCCACATGCATGTGCGGTCTTCAGCTTATACTCGGAGTAAAAAAGAACACAACAGCGACAGGACCCTCCTCTTTTCTCCGCTTCTCCTTTTCCACGTCCTAGAGAGCAATATAGATACAATCATCTTCAGTTTGATATGATATGGTTTGCAGAATTCAGAACCGATTCAATGCCCAACCGATCCGGTCTAATCCTCCTGTCTGCACCTAAATCTATGCTCTCCGTGTGGCAATCCCCATTCTTTTAATTCTCCCTGGCTCCATCTGGTCTAGGCTTTTTCCCAGCACGTCGTTCTGTCCTGCCTTGCCTTGCCTTGCATATGATCATTGTTAATCTCATCTTATTATATCGAGAACCTTCTTCTTTTAATTCCTTCTTAATCGTGACTGATTTCCTCTTCTTTTTCTTTCTTGGAGCCATCCGTCTTGCTGTTCTCTCTTTATTTCTCATGTTGTTTTCATGGAGGATTGAGGATTGCTTGTGTTGGGGCAGCGGTGCAGCCTAAAGCTGGAGCAAGAAGTCCAAATTAAGATTTGCTTTAATAATTTAGCTTTCTCCTCTCCGTGCCTTTGCCTCTTCGGTACTCACAGTGGGATCTACACTCCCAAGAACATAAAATGGTCAGGGGATTGCAGATGCACGGAAGTGTATGTTCTTGAGGTTTATAAACTAATCGCGGAATGACACGGAGTATATGGGCCTCATTGATGCTCTTGTTCTCGCCGGCCAGTGCTCTCAAAGGCTCAAGGTTAAAGCATGGCGTGCCAAGATTGAAGTAGTGGAAACTGCACTTTAATTGTCTCTCCAATTACTCACTTTGGAGGCAAGATTATGAAATGACAATAGCCTTCCCTTATTTTATCTAGATAGCCTTAGATGTTGTCCAGGGAGAGGAGTCAGGACAAAGCAAGTTTGCACAGAAAAAAGAATGCTATGATAAGGAAGGTAATTTCATGGATGGCTAATCATCAGTTACCAACTTACCATCACCCAAGTGCAGTAACAAACTGTAAGGTCCTATACTCACTTTACTAGTAGACAAAATGCAATCATTGTAGATATACTGATGATTAGCACGATTCCTTTGTTGCAAACTACCATGCAGAAAAGTGGAAGAAGATATATTAGCCAGTCGACTGATAATTGACAGAGTTTTTTTGGCGGATCTGCTGTTTCCTAAGAGGATCCTAAGTGAGATTTCGACGCACCTGAATGCATGGGATTTGTATAGCATGGGCTCCGAGTATCTTACTGTTCAGTTCAGCTTTGGAACTGAAGAATGAAGACCAAGACTTGAGGGTACCCGGGAGAAATTATATCAAACTACACAAGTTATTTTTATACATCCAAAATTTAGTTGAAGGTTGGTTAGGCGTTGGGACCTGTGGTACCATACACTTACTTCCTCAGACATAGTTATTGACATGTTGGGATGCATTCTTCATCTCTTGTGGCAGGCAGGCTCATGTCCCTCTGTGCACCAGAGACAGCTAATGTCATTGAATGTGCTTAAAGTGCTTCATTTCTTTTCATCTGCTCTTGCAGTTTTTTTTAACAATCTGCTCTTGCAGTGATAATGATAATTAGATCATGCATGGTATTTATCTGTCAAAACTAGTACACCAGTTGATGTCTAGATCAGATATTCAGAGGGAGAGAAACATGTACAATGGAGTGTACAATGGTCATGTGGTTGCAGATGATCCACCAAGCTGCCCGGCAGTAGGACCCCGGCTGCCTTGAGCCTCAAAAGGCCATGCCTCCCTGTCGTCGTCCTCCTCCCATCCACACACGCTCGCTTGCAATAATAAGAAGCATGTCTTGCTTCCCCATCACAGCAAACAAATAGTCTCGGGTTTTTTTCCCTTGGAAGCAAAGAGAGGTGCCTTGCTTTCCCATGCCCCTGTCTCCTCGTCTCCCTCCTGTGTCCTGCCAATTCTTAATATGTAATCACGTCAACACTTACATACTGATATCACATCACATCACAATTCACATGCGAAGATGCGGTGCTAGAAATGGATGCATTTTAGTAGGAGCAGTACACTGCCAATGACCTGAGCGACCTGACATGCACCATTATTTCCTTCAGACACTGACTCTCAATATCTGCTTTTCTCCCTTTTTCTTTCTTTAGCTTTGCCTTTTGCTTGGGTCCTTTTGAATCATTTCCTCCTGCTCTCTTCCTCCTATCCTACAACTACAGTGGGTCAGTGGCCTTAGGATCATGTGGGTTGCTACAGAGTATGCATGGGGTGAGTAGTCACTCTTTTAAGGTCCCCAAACATGATTCTGGGATTATTTTTTGCACCATTCTTGCAGCCTTGGCTTCCCATCAAACTGTTGAAATCTCTTTATCATCTCTTGTTCTCTGTAGAAGGTGGCAGCCTATTCCCCACACTCTTTTTGTTCTTCCACCTTTTCCTTTTGCTCCTCCCCTCTTGACCACTCCACAAGGCCACCACCACCATTACTCAAGAGAGATTTCACTTTTGATTGAGCCAGTCCCTCCCTTTAAGTAGAGACAGCCAAGTTATTGCTCATCTTGTAGGTTCTTGGCATTTGGCAAATACCACTTGGCTCACAACACACTAGATGAGGTGCCGGCAAATAGGCAATTGCTGCTTCTTGGCTGCTGCAGGGAACTACTAGTGCTAAAGGTGAGCTTCTTTTGCCTGAAATTTAGATACTCCTGACTCCTGGGTTCAAGAATGAGTACTTATTACTCGGATTTCAGACAGTCCTTCTGTTTCTCTGCTCTTTCCTTTCTTTTCCTTTTATGCATGCTTTTCAGCTTTATTCGTGATGAGAGACAGGGAACAGGAGAAGCTGAGAAAATGCTAAAATTTACTGAATGTGCATTATGATTTTTTTTCCCCAGTGTGGTTCTCGATTAATCTTTCTGAACAATGTCGGAGGAGCCATTGTTCCATCAGAATCGTACAAGTAACAGAAACCATACGTGGTGTGATGACATTATCGTTTCCCGTTCTGATTCAGATTGCCACAGCACAATGTCTATCCAACCACTTTTGCTTACAAAAAAACAAATGAATGGAAGGAACCAATCGTGCTGCATTTTCCATTTTTCTAGCTCTTCGCATGTAGAACGTGACATCTCTTCACAGGCGTCACATGCACATGGTCAGATAACTTAGATAAGGATGAACCCAACCGTATTTGATTCCTGCATTTCCTCTGCCTAGGCGAACACAGAGAAGCTCTGCAAAATTGCCATAGCCAAGAACCGCGCGAGAGAGCAGCTAGCCATGAGTGGCTTCGCGGGGCAGAGGTCAAGGCCGTGGATGGGGGACGCCACCCCGTCAGAGCCGGCGGCCGGCGACGTCAGGGACGACGCGGCGGCCGCCTCCTCCATGAAGGACCTCGGCACCTCCACGAACGCCAGTGCCATCTCCTTCGGTTTCGCGGCCACCGCCATCCTCATCTCCATGTTCCTCCTCATGGCCATCTTCGAGCACCTCATCAAGCCCGGCTGGGCCTCCTCCCGGGGCTCCCACGTCGGCGACGGCGACGACGACGACCACGGCCAGTCGTCCCACTCCGGCCGGCACCTTCGCGACGACGACGGCTCGCCGAACAAGTTCCGGCATTCGCCCAAGGTAACATTTCTGACATAGCAATACCACTGTTCTCAAGTCTCAACTCGTGGTCATGCGTTCGGCTCACATGCATCTTGTCAGTAGAAAACAACGTGTACACGTCCTGTCGTGCTCGTGTCTCTGCAGTAGCATAACCACGTACGCCGGTACGCGTACGTTGTTGTCAACGACGGAAATCAGCTGCGACCTCGTCGGTTTTTGGTTTTGCAGATGGAGCCCGTGCTGGCCGCGGATCTGACGGTTCTGATGCCGGGTCAGCGGTATCCGACGTTCCTCGCGCGGCCGGCGCCTTTCCTACCTTGCCTGAGAGAAGGGGTGCATTGGCCTCCCCATGATCATCGCCGTTCTTCTCTGCCCAACATGGATACGTGATATCCTGTTTGTCTGTAATCTGTATAGAGGGTAAGATGTAAAATGCAGGAGATGTTGGTTCGTGCATGTCGAAATGTTGGATTGACGGTCCTGATTGCCTGATGTTCATAAGTCGTAGATGGGCAATGCATGTCCGGTCTCTGCGAAAGCCATTCTACTTCGTCGTCATCGTCTTCTTCTTGGGAGGAGAAAGCCATTCTTCTGGTCTGAAAGATTTTATTTTTAAGCCATTGGATGCATCATGCATGTAATGGTCGGCTACTCGGCTGGGCCATCAGATATTCAGAATTTCTCATATTTGCCCTGATGGGCTGCAGAGTTTTATCGATTACTTACTAGTTCACGTCCGTTGCCCCAAGAAGACGTTCCATATTTTTGGGCTGTTTGCACTTTTGCCGCCGCATCCGTTGACGTGGTATAGCTCGGCTATAAAAAGAAAGAAAGAAAAAACGAAATGATGATATTTCGGTAGTTGTCGTATTGCTAACTCGTGCAATAATATGAACACAATAAGAGTAAGATAAACACAAGAGTATACAGGGGAGGATCCAAGATCTTTCATTCATCTATATGTCTATTGTATATAGAGTTTTCGTATTTATAGACCATAGAGGTGAAAGCCCTCTAAAGGTGGTTTAGTCTTTTGTCCATACAACTAGATTTTGTAACACTCTTTCTTGAGCAATAGACAACGATACACAAATATCTCATCAAAAACTTCTTCCAAAAACCCATTAGGAAAAAAGCAAAGGAGAAAAATAGTACATTACATTCGTAAGTTGTATTACAGCTATGGAGGAGAACTAGGGAGCTGTGGAGGCGTGCTTGCTTGCACCTTAGCCCCCCTACTCGCTTCTTTTTCTCCTTGCTGAGCATATCGAGAGAATGAGCGATAGAGAGCTAGAGAGAGTAGGGACATTGTTGCTTAAGTTGTGTGTTGAAGAAATGAGGACGGGAGGGGATTTTATAGCCATGTTGAGAAAGAATGTTGCATATGCCTGTTTGCATGTTGCCTACTTTTACTTCCTCTATGGCTCTCTGCCTCATCAGTCACCACTCACCACTCCTTTGTCAATGTGCCCTCTTCCTCCGCTCCGTCTTGTCACTGCAAAAGGACGGATAGGCAATTGTTGCCTTGCATGCCTCGTCGGCCGTTGTCGCGTTACCGTTGCCGGACAATTGTTGCTGTGTTGTGCACCCTATGCGCAAGTTCCTAGCCACCCTGTAACTCGGTAGTCCCCTCTTGGCTCTACCCTCCCCATTCCCCAAAGTTGCAAGAGCCAACAACCGAGCAACACCGTGTCTCTCCCTCTCCCTCTCGCAAAGTCGTGCTAGCGGCACGGCTTGCGCCCTTCTAAGGTGGGCAGCGATATGCTAGTGTTGTGCAGTTGTGCCTTTACCTCTCTACCACTCCTGCCGCCGTCGTTGTCTCAGGCCTGGAGCGGCGGAGCCCCAAATCTACAGACACGCCGACGCGCCGCAGAGTCGAGCGTGGGCCGATTTGAGGTGGTGAGCGCCGACCGCCAATGTGGCGGAGTCGGAGAGGCGGGCGAATGGAGGTGCGACCGATGACGTCATCCACGGGAGTGGTCTCCCTCCCCTCTCCTTGACGGTCACGACGATGTGCGCTACCAACCCTTGTGGTTTGCCGTGTGCCGTCGAACGGTTCCGAGCTTTTTAGATCATGCCACTCCGAGCACGACCCATTAGAGCGGGCCGTGCCGTGCCAGCTAACATGCCTGATCAGTAGGACCAACCCAGCCCGCATTATTTCACCAGCCGGCACGGAAGAGCCTGGCCCAACTCCCGGACTACTTCTGACCGAACAGCTTGCATACGTGCTCCAGTTTCCACTCCGCAGATGATTCGTCTTGACGTGATCTTACACATACCTTGTGCTAGCCGTTTCTGCTCACTGGCGTGGGTAATCATCATCAACGAGTGTAACATACTAACATTACTGTCATGTGAATCCTGACTTCGGCACTGCCTGGAGTCAAGGACAGTACGAACAAAGAATTATTAAACCACCAGAATCATGTGACCAATGCAAATATAAAATGATCATAGCATCGTACCTCCCCACTAAAAATCTAAAATATAGCAATCTGTTTCACCTTCCAACGGACATCTCTCGTCCACAAATAATAAACTGGCCACAGTCTGATACTCCCAACTTGTAGTCCACCCATAATTATTAACCTCCCCGGAAATGCTGTGTTTTTCGTCGTAGAACGTACGATGCCCGCCCGTGCGCGCCGCCGCCTGCCTCCTCTTCTCGGCCCGCGCGCCGCCGCCGGGTGCGTCATATGAGGATCGAACATGTGAAAACGTCGTCGGTATAACAATCCTCTTAACCTCCCTCGACCAGTCACCAAACCAAACCAATGAGCTGAAGGAAAACAAGGTAACTCCTTAACCATACAACTTTTTAAAAACATGTTTAACCACACCACTTAACGTAAGTTACATAGCAAATCCTTCACCAAGTGGTATATAAGTACGTACATAATCGTGGACTGCACCAGGAGACAAGAGTTGAATAAAGATTTCTGGCCAAATCTTGGATGCTTCCACAGGGTTCACCTACCCAATTGCCCATGATTTTGCCCTGCTAATTAGCACGCACACGTACTTTCACCGGCTCCATTTGCAAACCTACAAATCGAAATAGCTCCCGAGTTAGGCAGGCGTCAAGAACCAAGATCCAACCAAGAAGCAGCTAAAAGTTTGCATTGACCATTCGAGATGAATGGGTACTCCAACCTCGCGTCCGCCTCCTCCCCTCCAATGGCGGGCAATGGCGCCCGAGCCAGGCGATCGCTGGAGCTGACCAACACCAAGGAGACCAACGCGTGGGAAGGGCTGGCCATCGGGGCGGTGACCCTCGCCAGGACCTTCTCCACTGGCTCCCACGGGCTCTGCAGGTCCAGCGAGAGGAGCAGGCGCGGCGGCGGCGCCGGCCACCACGGCGGCCTGCCAGGCGCGCTGAGGAGGGCCTTCTCCATGAGGAGGCCCCCGGCGGCCCCCGGCGTGGGGGACGGGTACTACTGGATGATCCACGACATGGATGGAGACAGCGACCACGACAATGCGGGCGAGGAGCGTCACGACGAGGAGAAGAAGAAAGGGCAGCGAGAAAAAGGTGAGGTGAAGGAGAAGGCCAAGGGGAGGAGGAAGAAGAAGAGGGGTGACATCTTGAAGGCATGCAAGAAGCTTCTCCGGTTGTGATTGTAACTTCTCGAGCTGCTGCTGCTGTAAGGAAATTAAGCAATGTTCTTTCAGTGGCCTGTGTGTTACTGCCTTTCCCGTTGATCTCTTGATTATCGCGGTGTGTTATACTCTTATATTCCTCGTTAATTATATACAGTAGTTTAGAGTTGCAAGATATGATACGAGCGCAAATGGTATGAAGAACGAAGTAGATAAATATTATAGAAAAAACCAAAATAACGATGCCGAAACAATCACAACAAGAGAGAGATTCAGCGAAGTCGACCGCAAATTTCTTAAGCACAATATCAAAATAGTGCAAGGGATTACCGCTCTCTCACAACCTCTCAAACTTTTTAGAACACTTGGATCCTTGCCCTATACAAGAATCTAATGCTAAAGAATAATCTAGTTTCTAATCTTCTCGGCTCCTATAAATATTTCTTTTCGTATACCTATTATTAGACCTAAGTTACAGGCTTAGAATTAGTTAATTTTTAGAATTACCAATTTACAATTGAGCTCTCAAAAAAATATATTTTTAGATGGAATTTGAATAAGTCTGAACTATTTTCGGTACAGTCTTTATATGCGGCACTTATTAGAAATTATCGAGCTCCCGGTAGAAATTTTTTTGTTACTTAAAATTATATTAAAAGTGAAAATATTCCTATGGTACCTCAAAAGAGGAGTAGTATTAACGAAGGATAATCGACACAAAAGAAATTGGAGGAGAAGTAAAAAGTGTTGTTTCTGTATTACAGAGGAAACAATTCAACATATTTTTATTGACTGTCCCTTTGCACGTCTTGCATAGTGGGCTGTTCAATGTGCATTTAATTTATCTCCTGTAAATATAGCCAACATGTTTGGAAATTGGTTAGCCGGTATTTCAAAAACTTGAAAATCACAAATCCTTGTGAGAGTCAGTGCCTTTTGTTGGTCTATTTGGTTATGTCGGAATGATGTTCTTTTTGATAAAAAGGCTATCACTAATCCCTTGCATGTTATCTTATTGAGTGGGCAATGGATGAGGGCTAGGGCAAGTATGCAGAAACCGACCCAGAAGGAGTCCATGTTGAGTGGAAGTGCTAGGTTGGAATATGTGACGAAGCAAATCTTCAATAATCATGGGTGGCGGTTTAGTCACAGGATTTGTAATGATTGAATTTAAACTTCAGTCGTCTTTTGGTTGTAAGACTTCGAGCCACTTTCAACTTTATGATTATTTTTCTATCTTGGAACTTTGTAATAAACTGGACTGTGTGCATCCTTGATGCAGAAGCCGAGAGAGTTTTTCTCTTCCATTATCTAAAAAATCTCTAATCCTCTTATACGCATTTTGCTTTGCATGAGTTGGTTGAGTTGGTTCGTGGCTTTGATTTTCCATGACCACCTCTGTGACTTTATATAGTAGTCTTAGTTCCCCTTCAAAGAAAAATCAAAATCCTAGATCTGTTAAGATTCATATAGGAATCCTGTAGCACACCTCTTCAAGTAGCACATCTTTAGGATATAGGTCATCATACTCAACAGGGGATTTATGTTGCTCTTTTCTTTACGTTAATTTGGGTTGGGAAGGATGAAAGCTAGGTGATCTTACTGTATTGAGCGCATGGTTTGTTTGTGCGCCATGTGAGAATGGGAGCTTAGATCTTGACGAGCCTGGGCATGTGGGCCTCGGTCGTGTCGCATGGGTGTTCTTGCTTAGAGTATTTACAATAGTCCATGTCACTTCGACGAGGATTAAAATCTCTATATATTACTTTAATACATAATAGAAGACCATATGTCTTCGTGGTCATAACCACTAAGGCTAACGACCCCTGTGGTCGTAAGGATTCTAGAGGTTATATAAAGGGTACCCTGGTCGGATGAGGTCCTGCACCAAATCCCCGACTAGATGATTGCTCGTGAAAGCTATGCAGAGACTCTAGGTTACGTACAACTTGCAGGATAGGTGTCGGAGATACTCCAGCAAACCATGCAGCATACATCAATGTACCGGGAGCAGAGGAATTCAAAAATTCAAACCATGACTTCTTCCCAGCGCTCCTCCCTCAATAGGGGACAATATGGTCAGACGGAGAACAGGACGATACCAAGACCCCCTCATAGATTTCGACCAGGGAATCACGAGGGAAGACGGCTCTTCTCAGCAGTCACTCCTCCTTCTCGACGAGTGGAACAACCTATTGGTTCTGGTAATCTTCGACATCATCTGAACCAAGAAGGTAGTCAAAGACGTAACACTAATGTCCACAACCGGATTGGGACACTAGAGGCTCAGTATATTAATCCGAAGAATCGGTCTCCAACCGACTACAATCCGGCTCCTTTTCAAAGAAAGTGTCACGACTCCATAACAGGTTGTCGAGCCTTCTTAGCAGGGCTTCAAGCTGTACGCTGGCCGGACAGGTTCCGACCAGCCAACATAGAGAAGTTCAACAGAACTCAGAACCTGTTAAAATTTCTTCAGATCTATACTGCTGCCATTAAAGCTGCTGGTGGCAATGACAATGTGATGGTAAATTACTTGCCCATGATCCTTGATGGGTCTGCCCGGTCGTGGTTGCTCAACCTGCCGGTTGGATTTATCTACGCTTGGGAGCAGCTTTGTGATATGTTGATCTCCAACTTCCAAGGGACGTACGATCGCCCCGGAAAAGAAGACAATCTCCATCAGATTAGGCAAAAGACCAATGAAACTCTTCGACAATATATCAAGAGGTTTAGTCAGATTCGAAACTCTATTCCAGAGGAGGTCGCAGAGTCTTCCGTCATCCAGGCTTTTAAAGTAGGGTTGAGGAATCGACGGTTTACGAAGGATATTGCAATTAATCCTCCCCGAACGACCATCGAACTTTTCGACATAGCTGACAAATATGCAGCCGCTAGTGAAGCGGTTGAATGGTGTAAAGCTATTGATCGAAAAGACAAAATCACTCAACCTGGATTAGAGAAACAAGAGAATAAAAGCAAAAAGCCTCTCAAGGGTAAGAAAAATCGCAAGCCCGGTAGCAAGGAAGTCCTTGTGATTCCAGGAAAAAATTACCAATGGTAAAAAAGACTTTTCTGGTTGGAACAAGGCAAAGATTCCTACCGGTGTAATACCCCAAATTTCGATCAGAGAGAATATTAATCGGGCGTTTATAAAAGAGTTCGGAAGGAGGAAATATTTTAGAAGGGTGGAATTTTCAGAGAGTTGGAGGGGGTTTTCGTAAACTCTTGCCAACCTGAGTCGCGAGCCTCGGCCTAGGAGGCCCAAGTGGTGGCCGGCCACTTAAAGGGGGGTGCCTCCCTACCTCCCACAACCCTAGCTGCCCCCATCTCTCTCCCCTCCCCAAGCCGCCACTTCTCCTGCCCCTTGGCGCCACCCCTGCTGATCCTGACGCTGCTCCCCTGCTGTGGTGCCTCCCCATCTCGCCAACGAAGCTCCCCGCTACCGGCCTTCGCGAGGAAAAGAGGAGGGGGACAGCAGTGGAGTCGGCCAAAGGAGGGAAGGGGAGGGTGAGGACAAGGAGGATCATCTTCTTCGAGGATAGATCATCGTTTCCCGCAGGTCTTCAAGGGTAAAGAGGTTCTTTCCCCGCTGTTTGATGCTGATTAGATGCAAAATCGATTAGCTGGATTGGATTGAATTATTGCTGTTAGAATTTCATATCTATCCAGATTGTTGCGTGGCCAATTTCGGGTTCTTAGAGGAAGAATTGGAGATTTCCACCTCCTAGAAATATTTAGATCTTGTTCTTAGCTTTCTGTAGCCACCAAAAACACCTAATTCTGACGTACAGATCAAAAGTTATGGTCTGATCTTTCCATACTGTCCAGAAGAGCCGACGAGAATTAGCAGTGAACTTGTCTGGCCAATATGACTTAATTAGAGGCCGAATCAGAAAGTTCCTCCAACACGAATTTTGTAGGCAATCTATTAAGATTTCTAGATTGGCAAAGAACATGATTTTTAGTTATGTCAATCAAAAGTTATGGATTTTATATTACCGCTGCATTTCTGGCTAACAGATTGAAGGAACAGAAACTTCACCTGATCATTAGATTTATTACAAGGTCGAATCAGAGGACGTTGCCAACTAGGTTATCGTAGAAAGTTTTGTCATATTTCCATAGAGTCCAGTATCACTCCGTTCTGAGTTTCGTAGTAAAAGATATGATAATTTTAGTACTGCTATCCTGAATTCCTAACGAGAATGAACTGTCAAGCTGTCTTTTAAAATATGATTAAGATAATGGCAGATTCAGGATTTTCGCCAAACTAGGTTGTTGTAGAAATTTTTATAACCTTTTCATAATGATAAAGAACACCCTAATCGTAGTTGTATATTAAAAGTTGTGATCTGCTCTTTACTGCTATTTTGTTCGTCTAGATAGAATCTGTCTTATACTTTCATCTACCTGTTAGCATATTCTTTTGGCCAAATTGGTAGATCTTGACAACTAGACTTTTATGGATATGTTCGTTATCTTTCCATAGGATCTGAGAGCACTCTATTTCGAGTCTCAGATCATTTGTTATGATGTATTTTGTACTTGCTGTCCAGATTGTAGTCCTGTTAGAATATTGGTTTATGTGAGTAGATCGACTTTGTGATTCTTGGGTCAGGATGCTGCGATTAGATGGTTCGAGCGAGGTCCTTTTCATGTGGTTTCTCATTCAAAAATATTTAATTGTGTAGTAGGGGGAAATTTTGAGTGTAGCAGCTTCCGTCTTGCCTCACAACACTTCGCAGAGCGGAAGGCAAGTACATTGTAATTCTTTCTGTTGATGAATGATGAGTGCTTGTATTCATTCTGTTATTTATATGATCCATGATTTCATTCAATGCTTCATGTTCCTTTCAAACCCGTTAATCCATGTTGAAAGAGATGATGTCTTTCATTGTTCATGTTTCATTCCATTCATTCATTTGTTCATGTTCCTTTCACGGTAGTGGAGAATAAAGACCCATCAATTCTAGTATGGGCACGTAAGACCCACTATTCCAATGTGGGCAGATTTGGATCTCCGTATGAAACGTTCTTCATACGGGCCTTGGATCCCCGTATTTTGTTAAATGCGGGCCTAAGTGAACACTGATGGGTGTGTCACTAGCTATACCGGTATAAGCATAAGTGTAGTTCATTCATTCCATTCATCCATATGTTCCTGTCAGTTCTATGTTCATATTCTTAATGATACTGTATTGTTCATGTTCAAATTATTCTTTGTGCCTGCTAAGTCTCGGACTCATTCTTGCTTCGCTTGTTTATTTTAGGTGATCGTTGATGATGACTCTTTTGGGAGGGAGTAGACAGACACTAATAATTCATTTCACCATACTTCATTTTCAATAATAAGACTTGGTTATGTCTTCCATTCGTTAATTGAGGAACTGTAATAAATAAAATTAGATGTGGTTGATACTTCTCTCCATGGTATGTTTACTTAAGTACTGCTTGTGGTCCTTGATCACCCCTTGATATGATCCTTTGGATCCAGTCTATATTCCTGCATTTGTTCTATTGTATGTTGATCTCTTTATGTCTTTAGACGAGATATTGTTTAAAATTCTTCCGAATTATGGTTGTATGTTAGATCCTTTAGGTAACATTTTGGCTTCTGAATAGCCAGGGTGTTACAACCGATGACTACAAAAAGAACAAAAAGTGGTATCCACTTCACAAGGCAGCAGGGCATGATCAGCGCACCTGTTGTGCTTGGCAAAAGAAACTAGAGGATTACTACTCAGGTAAAGGTCCCTTCCCCTCCATAACAGAACTATAAGAACAAAGTTCTAAGAAGGATAAGGATGACAACGAAGAAATGGAGTGCCAGGAACCTCAACACACTATGGATATGATCTTCGGTGGATCATCCTCGTACAAGTCAAGACGTCACCTAAAGGCCATGGAGCAAGAAGTAAACCTTGCTGAGTTTCTCGTCGCCATCAAGCCATCCAGGTGGCCGAAAACAGTTATCTCCTTCAGCAAAGAAGAATGTCCCATCCTGTCGGCTCGATCAGGTAGGTTTTCTATTGTTGTTGAGCCTACTATTAATAACTGCAAAGTTAATCGAGTCTTAATAGATAGAGGTAGTTCTTTAAATATTATGTTTACGGGAGTATTGGAAGAAATGCAAATTCCCAGATCGAAAGTAAATCCTGTGAAGTATGCTTTTCATGGTATAGTTCCTGGTTCTACTGTTAAACCAATAGAACAACTGTCCCTACCAGTCACATTCGGAAGACCTAGCAACTTCCGAACATAAAATATCTCGTTTGATGTGGTGGATTTTGAAACCGCATACAATGGGATCCTTGGTGATTCGGTGTTGGCTAAATTCCTGATAGCTACGCATTACGGCTATCAAAGTTTAAAGATGCTAGGGCCAAAAGAAGTCATCACAGTTCGAGGATATAGAAAAATAGCTTATACATGTGATCGGAAATCCCTAGAACCGGTCGACGAGCTTCTGACCAGAGAAACTAATTCGCCTTCCATGCAGGTGAAGCACTCAAGACCAAAGATGACCACCAAAACCATCCGACCAAATCAACGAGGTACCACTCGACAAATGCGCTTCTCCGGAAAGCGTCAAAATGTTGTCTGGGTTAGGAAATGCTAACGTATCTTCCCAAAAGGTACTGGTCGGGGCAGGACTCGACCTTAAATAGGAAGAGTCGCTCGTCTCCTTCCTCTGAGCAAACCTAGATGTATTCGCCTAGCACGCGTCCGACATGCCCGGAGTCCCCAGAGAGGTGATCGAGCACAGGCTAGCTTTCCAGCCTGACCAAAACCGGTCAAGCAAAATTTAAGACGCTTCGCACCTGATTGGAAGGAGACAATCCAGTCAGAGATTAACAAGCTCCTCAAGGCTGTGGTTTATTCGTGAGGTTGACCACCCAGAGTGGCTAGCCAACCCTGTAATGGTTTGAAAAAGCAATGGAAAATGACGAATGTGTATTGACTTCACAGATCTTAATAAAGCTTGTCCGAAGGATGACTTTCCCTTCTACGCATTGATCAACTTGTAGACTTTACTTCCGGGTGTGAGTTGTTACGTTTTTTATATACGTACTCAGGGTACCACCAGATTAATATGAGTAAATATGATGAAGAGAAAACATCCTTCATCACGCCATATGGCACTTACTACTATGTTAACATGACATTTGGTCTCAAGAATGCTGGTGCGACTTTTCTGATGTTAATGCAAAAAACTTTTAATCCTCAAATATGTCAAAATATAGAATCCTACGTTGATGACTTGGTTGTGAAAAATATCAACACTGCCGATCACATTTCCGACCTACACGAGATTTTCAACAACTTAAGAAGACATAACCTTAAATTGAATCCAGAGAAGTGTGTGTTCGGAGTTTCTTCTGGAAAGCTTATTGATTTCCTAGTTTCTTCTAGAGGGATTGAAGCGAATCCAGCAAAAATATCAGCCATCAACCATATGCGCCCTCCGACCATAAAGAAAGAAGTTCAAAAATTAACGGATGTATGGCAGCGGTAAGTCATTTCATAGCATAACTAGGTGAAAATGGGTTACATTTCTTTAAGCTTCTTCGGAAACACAGAAGTTTCAAGTGGACTAAAGAAGCAAATGATGTCTTTGAAGAACTCAAGAGATACCTTACGAATGCTCCGGTCTTAATATCTCTAAGATCGGGAGAAACATTGCTGATTTACGTGGCTGCAATGCCACAAGCAGTCAGTGGTGTACTTGTCATAGAACGTGACAACGTCCAATGACCAGTATATTACATAAGAAAAGTCCTATATGGACCTAAGGCAAGATACCCATAGGTACAAAAGTTGCTCTATGGTCTCCTCATGACTTCAAGGAAACTAAGGCATTATTTTGAGGCCCACAAAGTGGTCGTACCTACCGGATATCCCCTTGGTCAAGTTCTCAAAAACAGGGAATCTTTAGGATGAATAGCAAAATGAACGATCGAGCTTGGGACATTCGACCTCCACTTCATCTCACGAACAACAATTAAGTCCGCAATAGCAAACTTCATTGTCGAATGGACAAGTAATACATCGAGTCGTCGATTTTATGAAATAAAATAGAGAAAAATGACAAAGAGTTCTTGATGAAAATGGGATTACTCTTTATTGTTATGAACTGGATCCTTTACAGGGGGTGCCTTCGACAAGGTGGTGGACTAATCCTAATTACACTGAGTATAGTGCTTGTTATGCTATTGAATTAGAATTGAAACATGAATCTAGTGTCAATTGTGATTCTTCAATCCGAGCCCTTGTTCCTCTGTGCTCCGTCTTTAAATAACAATAGAAGAGGTGGCAGTTACTCCTGGAGAAGACACCTGTTGGAAGTGACGCGCCCGGTTGGAGGGTCAGTTACAGTTAATGAAACAGTAACTGATCGTCGGTTAGTATCTATGAGACACTCAACCGTATAGTGGTTATTGTCAGTGTCTTAAGACCATGAAACATCGCATGGTATGGAATAAATTCCCGCTGCTTGATCTTGATTAGATGCAAAATCGATTAGTGGATTGGATTGAATTATTCTTTGTTAGAATTTCATATCTATCCAGATTGTTGCGTGGCCAATTTCGGGTTCTTAGAGGAAGAATTGGAGATTTCCACCTCCTAGAAATATTTAGATCTTGTTCTTAGCTTTCAGAGCCACCAAAACACCTAATTCGACGCATGATCAAAAGTTATTCCATGTGTTCCATTCATCACACAAGAAGATAAATACTTTGCCAATATGACTTAATTAGAGGCCGAATCGGAAAGTTCCTCCAACACGAATTTTGTAGGCAATCTAGTAAGATTTCTAGATTGGCAAAGAACATGATTTTTAGTTATGTCAATCAAAAGTTATGGATTTTATATTACCGCTGCATTTCGGCCGATGGTTTCCATAGAGTCCAAAGATCATTTTATAGCTTTCATGAGCAATCATCTGGACAGGGATTGGGTGCAGGACATCATACGACCAGGGTACCCTTTATGTAACCTCTAGAATTCTTACGATCACAGGGGTCGTTACCCTTAGGGTTACGACCACGAAGACATATGGTCTTCTATTATGTATTAAAGTAATACATAGAGATTTTAATCCTCGTCAATTAGCCCCCGAACTTTAAAATGAATTGGTCGTGTGAACCCCCGATGAAAAGTCGTATCGGGCAGACCCTTATTTAATGTCATGACAAATGAGGTGGTCTGTATTCACTTTAAAGTTGAGAAACTGCCTTGGGAATCGAAGAGTTTTTGTCAATTGGACATTGGTTTGTGTCCGTTGGACTTTTGGGTAACTCCTTTTTGCAGTTAAGGAATTGTAGCTATAAAATCCATTCAGCACGCCGCCTAGATGAGTTTATGATCTCAGTTTTTCTTAAACTTCCTCATCTTCCTACAAAAATCTCTTCCGACCTTCTTTGTTTTTTTCACCCAAAAATCTTCTCCTGCTACTCCTCATCTAATCATGTTGGATTCGATCACCAAGTGGTTGGTTTTAGATCTGAGTGGGAAGAAACTTAAGGCTTTGGAGGAGATCGGGATGCTTTTAGACAAGAATTTGATTAAATAGAGGTCAGCAACCGGAGAGTATTACCCGAGCAAAGAAGAACGAGAAATCTCTATTTTTTCCTGCCTACATCGAGTGTGGGCTCAGATTTTCGGTACACAAGTTCCTTTCGTAAGTTCTTGAGCGACGTCGAGCTGGTCAATCTAGCCCTCAACTCAATCGTCAACCTCAGCATCTTTGTCTACCTCTGCGAGGAGTACTTGGGGATCCGACCAGATCAAATGTACTCGAAGTTCTCTTGGTCGTCTTGGAAGAAAAGCTAGTTCTATATAACAGTCACGAAGGAGCATGACATTTACTTTGCCAACAAATTGGCGAGGAGAACTCCAACTGGTGTTTGACCGTAAAGAAAGAGGGAAGGGTCGGAAGGTGTGTTGAAGCAATCCAAGACCTTAGCGTCACGGGCTTAATTACTTGGCATGTGGTTAGGGACTTCTCCATGCGTCGGATTAGTCCCTTTTGAGGCTCCGATCACTTTCCCTGCTCTTGTACATTGGTCGTGACGAAGCGACCAAGGATACCACGGAAGGTAAGTTTCGAGAATCCTGTCTAGTATAGTTTATTAGCTGTTTGTTTCTTATCCTTGAAATCCTTTTATTTCTTGAAGCGCTTGCCCCCAATGAGATTAGAGAGCGGATCAAAATGATCTGTGTTGGATAGCCTGATGCCAAGGCAGTGTTTCCCAATATCTTGGCACTTGTCTCTTTATAAGAGAAAGTGAAGAGACTCATGGTAAAAAACAAGTTGTTCTTCATCGTTTGTATATTCTTCGATCAGTATATAATTCTGCTCTAATTATGTAGTCGGTCGGGCTAAGGCTGAAAGAACCCGATGTGAACTCTCTGTTATCAGTTGTTCCGACTAACTCCGCCTTAGCGATCAACGAAGATGATGATATCCCGAAGGTCTTGAGTGCTTGACCTGCAAGGAAGGCGAAGTAGTTTCTCTGGTCAGAAGCACATCAACTAGTTCTAAGGATTTTCGATCATATGCATAAGCTATTTTTCTATCTCCTTGAACTGTGACGACTCCTTTTGGTCTTGACATCTTTAAACTCTGATAGCCGTAATGGGTATCTATCAGGAATTTAGCCAACGCCGAACGACCAAGGATCCCATTGTATGCGGTTTCAAAATCCACCACATCAAACAAGATCTTTTCTATTCGAAAGTTGTTAGGTCTTCCAAACGTGACCGGTAGGGACAGTTGTCCTATCGGTTTAGCAGTAGAACCAGAAACTATGCCGTGGAAAGCATACTTCACAGGTTTTATTTTTGACTTGAAAATTTGTATTTTTTCAATGCTTCCGGAAACAAAATATTTAAAGAACTACCTTCATCTATTAAGACTCGATTAACTTTGCAACTGTTAATTATAGTCTCAACAATAATAGGAAACCTACCTGGTCAAGTCGACGGAATGGAGCAGTCTTCTTTGCTGAAGGAAATATCTGTTTTCGACCACCTGGATGGCTTGATGGTGATCGGAGACTCGACAAGGTGTATTTCTCCCTCCACGGCCTTCAGATGGCGTCTTGACAAATCTTATCTTCGACAGCTGTCCTATTGGTAAATGAAGTTTGCTATTGCTTGGGACAATGTCTTCAAGATCCCAACGCATTCTTCCTCACAGATGACTAAAGAATAGACACATCGACATTTAGGTTATGTGGAGAAGAGATGATGAGGAGAGAATACGGGCTTGTTACTAGATGAAGAAACAAGTAAGTTGTTGATACCAAGACACATGAAACAACAAAATACTCTGTTGGAGACTTGTTTGTTACCTAAATACTCGTTTTGTGTGTCCCACTATCTCCAAGCACACTTGTAGCAATTAAAGTCTTAGATACAAACTCAAGAAACAATCCATAGGAAGAGTTGTTTCTTTTTTATTAGATTGGGTACTCTCTTTTTTTGTAATAAGTTAAGAAATAAACTATTATAGATGCTCTTAGTGGTTACTCTGCTTAGTAGTAATGTCAATGCCATCATCCATTTACCGGAGACCGGAGTCAAATCGACTCGTGGGTGTTCGTGCGCGATCTTTTCCGTCGCGTGGGCGCCGCGGCTGTCGGGGCGAAATGGAATCGAGAAGATCGAGTCTAACTTGGGCACACTCGGCCTGTCACTGTCAGGGCCAGACCTGGAGTTTGTAGGGTTGAGCCGGGCTTGAGAATAGTAGCCCAAATACATTAACGCCGACCCATGGCCCAGCTTGACCAGTTGATTCAATCTGTCGATTAATCTTCGTTCGGCTCAAGTCTTAACTGAGGCCAGGTCCATCCAAAATTCCAACGGGTTTGCTAATTTTTAGTTGCGTGAATTTTTTATCTATTAATTACCTACAATTGTACAATACTAAATCTAAAATTACAGTACCAAGTGATGTGCAATTTTAACATAATTCTGGTGTAACTTTTAGTTCTATTTGTTTTTGTATTTTTTGTATTTATAGGATTTACCTAGATTTACTTTTGTCTAGTTTAGAAATTTTTTTTGTATTTTTAAGGTTCACCTACCATTACTTTTGTCTAGTTTAGATTTTTTATTATCTCAACACAGAAACTTGTAGTATTCATTGGACCAAAATCATACGCTAAGAAAGGTGACTGATGGATAAAGAAATTTCAGTCACCTGAAGCATAGGCACTCCCTATTTCCAAATGTATTTGGACTAGCATGACCTCCAGTCTGATTCGACTTTGCAGCGGCAGAGTCAGGATTTTGACGATCATGGTGCGAAGTTAGGATACATCTATTCCAACAGAAAAAGTTCAAATGCCACAGTAAAGAAGTTCAAATGTGACAAATTACATTTTGCACTGCAACAAACATCACAAAAAAAAAATTTAAAAAAATTACAACTTGATACGACATTCCTTCATGCTTTCAAAGCGATTGATGACAACATCATCACTAACTTGTAGAGAAAAAAACACATGCTAAATATATGTAACTAAGCAAGCATTCAAGGATTATTCACATATTTTTTTTCTTAGCTTGTTCTCCACATGATCCATTGTTAAAAATATCCTCTCTACTAGCTATCAACATCGCGCCTCACACTGGCTGTTGGCCGCCGCCCGCCCTCCTCTCGTCATTGGGGTTGGCCCTTGGCACCAAAGGCTGCTAGAAATTTGGTCGAACGAAGGAGTTCTTGTTGGGCTAATCGGCTTATTGGGCTACAATTGAAGGAGTAATGGAGTATTAATGGATACTTTGTGTATTAAGAGATACATACAGGAGATTTTACCTAGAATTTTGGGGTACATATGTACCCCATGCATGTACTGCAGCTCCGCCACTATGACTTTGCCAGTCACACTCCTCACTTCCTCAACAGTCAATAATGGAATGCGTCAGGCAGTGGGTAGAGCGAAACCCGCACCTACGACCAATGAGCATCAAGGGGACATTCGAGAGGGCAGAGTCGAGTAGTTTACCAGTGGCGGAGCGATGAGGCAAAAACAAGAGACCAATTTTCTAACCCAATCTCTCCTCCAGAATCCAAAACATCAATATCCAGAATACATTGCTACCCAAATTAAGATCTAATTAGCACAAGCCTGCCCAAGTAAACCTTGACTCTTTTAGGGTCATTATGTTTTTGTGCGGTCACACCACAGTGGTCCACCAACATACTCAGGCCCGAAATACGATTCGAAGCAGCATCGACCCTTCACAACGGCCAGGTCCAACTGTGCTGTGGCACACCACAGTGACCGCACAAACATCTGCTGCTGAGGCGTGCGTAAGGCTAGGGTTACACTTAGTCCTTGGAAAAACGGTACCAATCGACGGACGCACGAATGCACGACACGTCGATACGTTACGGCGCCGTCCCCGCCAAAGACCGCGCGGTCACGGCAGCACGCCGTGCTGTCAGTTCGGCACAGGCGAGAGGGCCAGAAATCGCAAGCGAAGACGCGCATAGCCATGTGAGAGGCGAGGCGACGCGACGCGACGCGAATATTCGCACCCCGTGAGTGCGGAGTACCCGACATGCGGGCAGAGCCGGAGGAGCAACGCGACGGGGAGGAGGGGAATTTTAGCGATTCACGTCCATAATCCCAATAATAGCTCCTCGAATCCAGGCACCGGCAGAGCGTCCACGCTCCTATCCGTCCACGCTCCCCCAGTTCCTTCCGCCCAGAGGGAAGAAGAAGATTGGTCAGTCCTCTTTTCCTTCCCGAATGGGAGATTGATCAATCCCTGAACGAATAACTAACAGGTTTTCTTGTCGGGTGGCTCGCCCGTCGCCCCACTCGTTGTTGGTTAGTTTGATTCCATTCGATCAATCGATCCCAGACGAATAAATTTCTTGGCGGTTTTCGTCTGCCCGCCGTCCTTCGACCACCCGGTTGGTTGGATTGGAAATTTCTCCGTTTCGTTCGTTCTGGTGAGTCCGATTCAGTTCCTTCTTTCCCTTTCTTTTATCCCGTTCCCTTCTATCTGATTTGGAATTTCTAGGATTTCGTTTCTGTGGTGTTTTCTTCTCGCAGTTTTGATTTGGAATCTGTTAGTCCATCGTCGGCCCGGCGGTTTCTTCAGTCCCACTCCCATCTGATAATAGGTTTGATTCCTAGCTCTGTAGCAAAATTGCTTTTTTTAAAAAAATTCTTTTCGTGGTCTCCAGAAGGATAATGGCGTAGCGACAGGATACAAGGAAGGCCGTAACTTGCAAGGCTGGCATGTCATGTGCTGTCGCTAACTTAATGAGCGTGGTTGATTGCTCTGCCGGCCTTGACATCTCTCTTTTGAATGCATAGGACATTTTCATGTCTGCACGTTTGATGGGAAAGTTCCAGTAGCCGAGTAGCGTCCGGAATTCTTTTTCCTGAAAGATTGCTTCTTTGACCATTCGAGTGTTTATCTTATCGCTTATGGGCTCTTTGTTCCGAAGAAATGGGTTCGTACTGTAGAATTTACTTGGGTGTGATGCGGTTTCGTTGAGCCAGCGACGCGGAAACAAAGTAAAAAATATATATGAAGAAGCGAGGTAAAGTAAAATTGACGTCTTTTTTACGGTCATGTGTGGTGTACAATGGAAACGCGTTGTTTTGGAATTCGTCTCTTGACAGTTCGACATGGCTGATAAGTTTGTGCACATTGATAAAAATGTGACATGTAGAACACTGCAATTCTTGCGCAGATTCATAGTACAGTACTCCTACTCAGCAATTCTTTGCGTGCTCTGCATCTGCTTGCCTCTGAGTGAGTGAGAATATATACACACAGCCGGCTCATGCCCGTGATGGAAGACGCAGTGGCTTCACCGACGATGACGACCGCGGAGTCCGAGGACGCGACGACCGACGAGGATGTGCATCTTTCCCCGACCAGCGTCTGCGGCGGCGGAGGCGCAGGAGGAGGCGGCGGCGGCGGCCGCATGAAGATCCTCTGCAGCTTCGGCGGCCGCATCATGCCCCGCCCATACGACGGCACCCTCAAGTACGTCGGCGGCGAGACCCGTGTCCTTGCCATGCCCCGCTCGATCCCCTTCTGCGGTGCGTGCTCACGCCGTCTTGATGCCTGCATCTTGTTGCTTTGATGCCGCGGTCAAATCAAATCTTTTTTCCCCTTGCGCAGATATGAAGAAGAAGGTGGAGGAAATGTTCAAGACGGAGGTGGCGGCCATCAAGTACCAGCTCCTCGCCGAGGACCTCGACGTGCTCGTCTCCGTCACCTGCGACGAGGACCTGGTCCACATGCTCGACGAGTACGACCGCCTCGAGGAGAAGCGGTCGCCGTCCGCGTCGCCGCGCTTCCGCGTCTACGTCTTCGCGTCGCAGCCCGCGTGCCTCCCGTCGGCCGTCGCCACCGTCTCCTCTTCCCGCCACGCCAGCTACGCGCGCCACCACCAGCACCATCTTCAGCACCACCACTTCCAGGCGGAGCGCTATGTCGCCACCGTGCCCGCCACGCCCAACGGGAGCCCGCCGTACCCTCCCCAGCCACACGGCGCCGTCTCGGCGGGCAACTCCCCGCGCACTAACGCCGTGGGCTCCCAGCAGGCCGTTTTCGGGTTGGGGATGCAGCGTGTCCGGAGCACGCCGAATCTTGGCAGCCTGGACGCGGCACCGCAGCATTTCCATCAGCACGCCGCGGAAGGAGGCGGCGGCTTGGCCGGATACACGAGCAGCTCGCAGGGACACACCGGCGCCGGTCACCTTTTCTTCCACCCCTACTACCATCAACACCACCAGTACACGCCGGCGCCGGCGCCCGTGCCCGTGCCACACCACGCCGGCGTGGCCGGGAGGTACGACACACGTGGCTATGTCCGGGGTGGCAGCTACTTGGCACCGATGATGCCGGTAGTGCTGTCGGGTCGGGCGGTCTCTAGGGGCGGGCAACCGTACAGCGAGATGCACACGCCGAAGAAGGTCACGACGATATGGGACTGACGGCTGTCCGTACGCCGGAGCCTGGTCGTGTGATTTTGCGGCAGTGTGAGAGGCTGTGAGTTGTGAGTTATTTGAGCGCTTGAGATGTAAATAGATGGATGGATACACGCGGCCTTGTTAGTTGTTTTTTTTGCTGTTCCTGTTGAAATGTTGTCCAGGCTGAGAAGTAAAAATTGTTTTCTCGCATATCACATCCAACGCTGGCCGAAGTGTAAACTACTATTAGAAACAACAATCTTGCTAATTGCCCGAGCTCTGCCACGGTTAGGACTAGGAGTGGACGGTGCAAATCCAAGGTAGGGTGGCAATTTGCCCCGTGTGGGTGGGACCTGTGGGGATTATCCCCATGGGCGGCGGGAGGGCAGGGGCATTATTTCCCCGTGGAGAGTTGGGGCAGGGTGAATCATCTATTCCTCGCGCGCGCGTGTATCCTTGAGAATTGTCGTGAGATTTTAGTTGAATTCTGTGCACTATTTGCTAACGGACGTCGTATTTTATAGTCACGGGAAACCTTTGTTTTAAATATTCGTGTGATTTATTTGGGCCTCCCCGGATTCTTGCGTATTCTAGCGTGTGCTATATTGAATTTTAAAGAAAAATGGATTCAATTACCTTATCCTCGTGTTTCCTTGTCTCATGCTATAGTGCCAAAACAGCCAAAAAAAAAATCTTCCTTATCTCATGCTATGCTCCCTTATTCCTGGTTGAAAGCGTCACTCGGCGTTAAGACCAACATAGCGAGCATACAAAGTCAAGACAAGGTAGAAAAGGATGCCTGAGTCGAATAGGTATCTGCCAAGTGGGAATCAAGTCAGGTAGCTTGGCCAATGAGTTGATACGTACTAAATTCTTAGGTTTTGGACGATGCCATAAGGAAATTTGTGGCCGTCATAAGGCAAGCAGATGATACGACCATTCAACCCTAGGATATTTTTTAACACAACGATGCAAAGGAGCAAGCACTTCAAAGTCTATGACTTATCTAGAAAAAAACAAGGTCTCGCTCTGCTCTTTTGATCTTCTTCGTGTTTTTAACCCTCATTTGTGCATATTTTCTTCCTCTAACCTACTCCAAGGAAGAGACTGTCATCGCTACGGTGGGAAAAGGGTAATACGTCAAGCAATGCACTTTGGGAGGCCCCAATTGCAACAACTAAACTTTCAAGCCGCTGGGAATTTCACAGCCACAGGAGTCGGCAAAGCAACTATAAGCGTGTCATCACCTCAGGCTATTTCCATTTTCCTCCCTGTCTTATCTTCTTTCTTTCTTTCTGTTCTACTGGAATCTGGGGGTCGATAGTCTTTTAAGGAGGGTAGGTTTGTAACATCCTAAAATTTGAGTATATTTCAAATTGTCTAAAAATGTGAAAATTTTAACTTTTTATGCAATGATGACCTACTTGAAATTTTGGGGAGTTTTTTTTTAGAGTTTTTCCTTATTTAGAACTTCGCAAAATCAATTAGCAAGATGCATATTGGCTAAAGACAAGAAATCTGAAATTAAATTAAATCAACAATTTTATTTGAAAACAAACTTAATCAAAACTGAATTTAATAATAGAATAGAAAAGAAAAAACAAACAAAATAAAAGATGCAATGTGGGCCAAAATCCCGCAGCCTAGCTCATCTCCTCCCTTCTCTTTTCTTCCTTTCATTTTCTTTCCCACAGGGCTGGCCCACCTGACCCCCTCCTCCTAACCCAACCACTAGCACCTGGCCCACCTTCCCTCCCTCTGTTCCCTTGGCCTAGCTGCGACCAAACCGTTGGCCTCCTTCTTCCTTCTTCATCCTCAGCACCGTCCTCGCATCGAGCCGCGTGAGCACCACTACTCCCATCTCGTCGCCGCCATTGTAGCTGACGAGGATTAAAATCTCTATGTATTACTTTAATACATAATAAAAAGATCATATGTCTTCGTGGTTGTAAACACTAAGGCTAACTACCCTTGTGGTCGTAAGAGTCGTAATCCCTAAGGCTAATGACCTCTGTGGTTGTATGGATTCCAGAGGTTACTTACAGGTACCCTGGTTCAGACGAGGTCTTGTACCTAGTCCCGACCAGATGATTGGTCGTACAAGCAATGAACTGGCATATAGATTTTGCTCCAATCATATTTCTTACCGTGTGATGAATGGAGCACATGTCATATTGGCTCCATACCACACGACACTTCATGGTCCTAAGTCACTAACAATAAACTACCATGCGGTTTGGTGTCTCACAAACATCAACCGCCGGACGGTTGATACTTCATCAATTATTGCATCGCTCTGACCTGTCATGACACTTCCAATAGGCGCCTCTTCCAGGATTAATTGCCACCACTTCATAAACTACTTAAGGAAGAACTCGAACGGCAGAAGGCAATCCAGTTTGGAAGATCAAGAGATGATTGGATTTCATCTGAAGCATTAGCATAGCAAGCACCACGCTTAGTGTAATTAAGATTAGTCCATTGCCTTGTCAAGGACACCCCCTGTAAAGGATCCCGTTCATAGCAATAAAGAGTAGTCTCATCCTCTCCCAAGAACTCTTTGCCATTTTTCTATGTTTATTTCGTAAGATCGGTGACTCAATCGTCGACAGCTGGTGCCATCCGTGGGGAAGAAGGCGTTGAGTTCTTGAAGTTTACTTCACTCAAGCATTCCTCATCCACTTCCTTTGCCTCATCATCGCTCATGCGAACATGGCAGGGACTTGAGATGAGGAAAACTGGTTCGACCTAGCAAACTACTCTGACATCGACATGGACGTATGCATCCGCGCCATGGAAAAAATAGGATATCATCGTCCTCCTCCTCCACCGGCTTGCCAATCGCAGAGATTAGCAAAATCGACCGAATGGATGAGGATACACAGCCGCCGTCAATGGCACTCTCAGAGGAACCACTCGTTTTGACCAGTTCGGAATGTCCAAACGCCTCTACAAGCCCGGCCGACCGACCGCAAAAACGACAACGGAAGCCTAGCGCTGCAATCAGAGAGTCCATATACTCTCGATATTGTCATAGGCGACTGATATTCGCCAATGGCTCCTACATATTTCGGGAGCCAACCGACATTTGGTAAGGGTATCGATGAAGTTATCACTGATCGTATTCCAAGTGGGCATGGTGAAACTCAGCATACGATCGGTAATTTGCCAGATCAGGCTGAGTCACCACAAAGCACACCAGAGGCGGTAATCTCCGACTGCTTTCCATCATGGAGGCTCCTTGCAGAAGCGCTGGAAGGATCCCCCTTAGCTATGATGGGAGTTCATCGAAAGATCACTGACTGGCGCCACAAAGTTAACACAATTGGATATACCAATCCGGATGCCATGCACGATCCTCCACAGGTTAAGTCGCCACCACTTGCTAGTGGAAATGGTAAGGGCGCTCAAGCACCAACTACCGGAGGCAATTGAGTTGATGGATGTGCATCAGTTAATTCACCTGTTCCTACCCCACCGCGAGTAAGGGGTCGAACAGGGCCAACCGGAAGGTCGAGGGAAAACTCACCTCATCGAACGCCCACTGCAAGCGGGAATCTTCCACGACCTTCGGTAACAATAGAAAACCCGCAACGAGTCCAGGATATTCTGAATAATCCAGATCCTGCTTTAGCAGGAACTCCAAGTTATGCTCAGCTTACAGGTCAACTATCGGACATCCTCCAACAAACCAAGCGGCGTACGAAAATATACCGGGAGCAAAGTAATTCACAAAGTCACACGATGACTTCATCCCAGCGCTCCTATCTCAGTAGGGACAACACGGTTGAGCAGAGGATCAATCAACACCAAGACCCCCTCGTAGGTTCCAACTAGGAAATCACGAGGGAAGACGGCTCTTTACAGCAGCCACTCCTCCTCGTTATCAAGAGGAACGACCACTTGATTCAGGCGATCTCATGCATCATCTGAACAAGCAGGTGGGCAAAGACGTTATAATAACGTCCATGACCGAATAGGGACACCAGATCCTTGGTATGAAAATCGTAGGAACGAATCCCCAACTGATTATAATCCGGCTCCTTTTCATAGAAGATGCCATGATTCCATTATGGGCTGTCGAGCATTTTCGGCAGATCTCGACGCTGTTCGTTGGCCAGACAGGTTCCGACCAGACAATATAGAAAAGTTCAATAGGACCCAGAACCCATTAAAATTTCTTCAAATTTATACTACTGTCATCAAAGCTGCTGGTGGTAATGACGACGTGATGACAAATTACTTACCCACGGTCCTTGAAGGGTCTGCCCATTCGTGGTTGCTTAGCCTACTGGCTGTATCTATCTATACTTTGGAGAAGTTATGTGATACTCGATCACCAACTTTCAAGGGACGTATGACCGTCCCAGGAAGGAGGATGATCTTCATCAGATGAAACAGAAAACCAACGAAACTCTTCGACAATATATCAAGAGATTTAGTCAGGTTCAAAACTCTATCCCAGAGATAGCAGAATCTTCTGTTATTCAGGCTTTTAAAGCATGGCTGAGAAATCACCGGTTTACGGAGGATATTGTATTACATCCTCCACAGACGACCGTCAAACTTTTCGACATGGAAGACAAGTATGCAACCGCTAGTGAAACGGTCGAATGGTGCGATGCTATTTGACGAGGATCTGATAATCCTCATTTTATCTTTTATCTATAATTCTTATTATGGGTAAATATGATGTCACGTAGTCCCCAGAAGTACCCCTTATATTCATAAGGGGGAGGCCTACCAAGTGATTGTAAGTTCTTCTACAATCACCCCCCATAGTCGTAAGTCTTACTACGACTATGTCATGGTCGTAAGTCCTTCTACGACCACTACCTGGTCGTAAGCCCTTCTATGACCATTACCCAGTCGTAAGTCCTTCTACGACTATTATCCAGTCGTAAGCTCTGCTACGACCAAGTCAACCACGATCACCTTATAATCAAACCTACAAGCGAGTGGGTCCAATTGATTAAGGAATCCAGACGGTCCACATGCACTATTATTCTGCGTAGTAATAGCGCTTAAATACCCCATTACCTCTGAAAGATAACTGTCAGACGGCGTGAAGGAGCCAATACACCGGTAATTACTGCCATCATGCGCCCATTACTGGCTTGATTAGGCGCCTCTTCAGCAGGGGAAAACGGCTACTCCTTCACGATTATATAAAGACTTCAATCAGAAGGACAAAGGGAGGGAAAAACACAGAGCCAATCAAGGACAATCAAGGAGAAAGACAAGTACTGTTCTTTGTAATAGTCCTAGTTTCTTGCTTGATTGTCGAGAATACAGTCAATACCACACACAGGAGTAGGGTTGTTATTCTTCCCGGAGAAGGCCTGAACCTGTATAAAAATCCCGTGTCAATCGCTCTGCGTGTGAAAGCATCTAGGCCCCTAAAAATTGTATTTTGGTAATTAATGACTTTATGTGAATATGGGACTAACATGCTTGTTGAAGTGATTACAAGGCATAGTCCCAAATGACAAAGTGAAACCAAGGAGCTGCATGTCAAAGAATGATGAGAAGATGGAGTTGATCTCAAAGACAAGGTACAAATAGACTAGGACCCCTTTTAATTTTACCGGTCTTTGGAGTATGGAGGAAGACCGGATTATAGGATAAATGTCGTACTATTAAGGGGGAGCTTGTCTAGTAGCTTGAAAGCATCTCATTATGCCTTTGGATCAACTTAGGATCATGCATGTTCTTTTGGTTTGGTTTAAAAAGAAAATCATTTTTCCAGAACACAATCGGAAGTTCCGCAATGAAATGAGCGGAAGTTCCGATTAATCGATGTTCAAAATCGCGCTTGATTTTTCCGAGAGCATCCTTTTGGGACTTAGCCGATTTCTCGAGTGCGGAAGTTCCACAACGATACGAGCGGAAGTTCCGATTAATCTGTTGTTCAAATATGTGCGGTCGAATTTTTCCGAGAGCATCCTTTTGGGACTTAGCCAAATTCTCAGCGCGGAAGTTCCGCAATGAAATGAGCGGAAGTTCGATTAATCGGTTGTTCAATTATGCGCGATCGGTTTTTCCAGAGAGCACCCGCTTTGGGACTTAGCCGTTTTCACGAGCGCGGTAGTTCCACTGTGGAAAGCGGATCTTCCGATTAATCTAAGAACCGAATCCTTGTGGCGGAAGTTCCGCACATAAATCCAACGGCTAGTTTAGAGCATTTAATGCTCACTGTAATGACCGTTACAGTGCACTCGAGTGAAGGGCGGAAGTTCCGCACTTTGTACGGTGGAAGTTCCGATTTCCCTGAGTTTTGCCTGATTTTCTGCATAACGGTCATATTTGGTTGTTGGGGGTATAAATACACCCCCACCAGCTCAAGGACGTGTTGTTGAGCATTCATTCAATTCATTTGAGCCTTGAGCACTCCTCTCACTCCTCATTTACTCTCTTTGCACACATTTGTGAGGAAGTGAGCAAGAACAAGAGCATTGCATTCTTAGTTGATCCATTGGCTCTTGATTGTCGTCAAGTGAAGTTCAAGTTCTATTCTCTTGGTGCTTGTCGGCACCTAGACGACTTGGCGAAGGTCGCTCGGTGATCTCTTCAAAGAAGCTTGTGAAGAGACTCGTTGCCGCTTGTGATTGGTCGGTGTTCACCAACTCCGGAGAGGAGGAAGAACAACCAAGTGATCGAGGGTAGGCTCAATTTGTGGAGCCGGCTTGAGTGGTCAAGCTTCCTCAACGTGGACTAGTGAAGATCGACAAATCTTCGATACCACGGGAAAAACCCCCCTTGTCCTTGTGCGGTTAATTCTCGTCTTTACTTATTGCACTTACTTTTGTAGCGCATAGATTGTGATAATTATCTTTGATTAGAGTATCTTGCTAATTTCGGTAATTTGATTTAGAAAATTTAGAAACCTCCTATTCACCCCCCTCTAGTCGGTTATCCTTGATCCTACAGCGTGATTTCATCTCTAGGAGACCCCCCGAATCAAACAATCTTTACGTAATATCGGTTCTAAAACACCGACACTATTGATCGAAAAGATAAAAATCCCTAGTCAAACCTGGAGAAGTAAGAGAAGAAAAGTAAGAAGTCTCTTAAGAATAAGAAGAATAGCAATCCCGATAACAAGGAAGTCCTTGCGATTCCTGAAAAGTTTACCAAGGGCAAGAGATACTTCAGTGGTCGGAACAAGGTTAAGGCTCTGACCACCAATTACAAGAAAAGTAAGAAATGGTGTCTACTTCACCAAGCAGTAGGGCATGATTTGCGCACCTGCCGAGCCTAAGAAAAGAAACTGGAGGATTACTACTCAGGTAAAGGTCCCTTCCCCTCCATAACAGAACTCGGAGAATCAAGCTCCAAGAAGGATAAAGATGGCGATGAATAGATGGAGTACTAGGAGCCGCAACAAACAGTCGATATGATTTTTGGTGGATCCTCCTCGTACGAGTTAAGACGTCATCTGAAGGCCATGGAATGGGAGGTGAACCTTACCGAGTCTCCAATCACTGTCAAGCCGTCTAAGTGGTCGGAAACTATACTCTCCTTCAGCAAAGAAGACTGCCCCTTCCTGTCAACTCGACCAAGTAGCTTTCCTATCATAGTTGAACCTACTATTAACAATTTTAAAGTTAATTGAGTCTTAATAGATGAAGGTTGTTCTTTAAATATTTTATTTACAGGAGCATTAGAAGATATACAGATTCCCAAGTCTATGGTAAATCCCGTGAAATATGCCTTCCACGGCATAGTTCCTGGTTCTACCGCCAAACCATTAGGACAGCTGTCCCTACCGGTTACGTTCGGAAGACCCGACAACTTTCGAACAGAAAAAGAGCCATTTGATGTGGTAGATTTCAAAACCGCATACAATGGAATCCTCGGTCGTCCGACTTTAGCAAAATTTGTGATAGCCACACACTACGGTTATCTAAGTTTAAAAATGCCAGGACCGAAGGGAGTTATCACGGTTCGAGGAGATCAAAAAATGGTTTACGCATGTGATCGAAAATTCTTAGAACTGGTCGACGAGCTTCCGACAAGAGAAACTAATCCACCCACTATGCAGGTCAAGCACTCGAGGCCAAAGATAGCTCCAAAGCCTTCCGACCAGACTAAAGAGGTACCACTTGGCAAATGTGCTCTTCCATATGGGATCAGGAATGGAACGGATCAACTTAGGAGATCCCATATAGAAGATCAACTTCCTTGGCCAACAACTTGAAGATCTCAATGTACTTTGACGGTTCCTTAATACTCAAAGGCTCGGGGGATGGAGTCGTCCTAATATCCCCTACTGGAGAACATATCAAATACGCCATTTGTCGATGATCGATTTGCCGATCTTACGAAATAAGGCAGAGGAAAATGACAAAGAGTTCTTGAGAGATGATGAGACTGCTCTTTATTGCTAAGAACTGGATCCTTTACAGGGAGTGCCCTTGACAAGGCAGTTGACTAATCCTAATTACACTGAGCGTAATGCTTACTATGTTGTTGCATCAGACTTGACACATGAATCTAACACTGATTGTTGTGCTTCAATCTGATGCCTTTGTTCCTCCGTGCTCCATCCTTAAATAACAATTGAATGGGTGACGGTTACTCCTGGAGAAGACGTCTGTTGGAAGTATCGCGATTGGCTGGAGCGAGGCAACGGTTGATGAAGTATCAACCGTTTGACGGTTTAATGTCTGTGAGACACTAAGCCACATGGTAGTTAGTCGCTAGTGTCTTAGAATCATGAAACATCGCGTGGTATGGAGCCAATACGATATGTGCTCCATTCATCACACAGTAAGGGATATACTTAGAGCAGAATCTAGATGCCAGCTCATTGCTTGTATGAGCAATTATCTGGTTGGGGACTAGGTACAAGACCTTGTCCGACCAAGGTACCTATAAGTAATCTCTGGAACCCTCACGACCACAGAGGTCGTTAGTTTCAGGGGTTACGACCCTTACGACCACGGGGTCATTAGTCTTAGGGTTTACGACCACGAAGACATATGGTCTTTTAATTATGTATTAAAGTAATATATAGAGATTTTAATCCTCATCACCATTCAGCTAAACTTTCCGCAACAAACAATGTGGCAGAATACGAAGGTTTACTAGCAGAACTCTGAGCAGCCATAGTGCTCGGGATTCACAGATTACTAGTGAAAGGCGATTCTCAACTAGTAGCCAATCAAGTCGGGAAAGATTATCAATGCTCAAGTACCATGATGTCATCTTATCTGGCGAAAGTACGGAAACTCGAAAAACACTTCTTCGGTTTCCAGATCCAACACATTGCTAGAAAGGAAAACTTTCTGGCAGACCAGTTGGCACGGATGGCCTCCACAAGGCCACCTGTCCTGCCTGGAGTTTTTCTCGAGTAACTCGATTCACACTCGGTGGTCGAGCATTCCGAGAACATAGATGTTCTAATGGAGGTCGTAGAAATCGATCCTGCGAGTATGACACTAGGTGATAGTCCTAGGATCCCTTAGTATATGGGTTAATTAGTTTAAAATGCCAATTAAAATGTAGTAGTGATAAACATTAAGTAAATCTAGTGAATGTGTCATTACTATTTAAATTAAAATAGAGAATTTAACTAGAGATTATGTTAAGCTTTAAGTTTGCACCTTTGGCAAAAATATAGCTATGTATATATAGAATGACGAAATGACCATTGAACCCTAGGCCAATGCTTAAGACTAATTAATTCAGCTAATGTTTTATCAAGTAGCTAACCCTAGGCCATTAACAATTGGCTACTTGAAGGTTAATTTATTCAACAATCACAAGTTAATTAAAACATAAGATGACATATATGCCCACATATAATTAGGTCTTAATTGAAAATAGAAGCTAAACTATGAGTCTGTGCTACATGAGACCCTCCCATTAGCTCTACTATGTTGAAATAAAAGTAACAATAGTGATTCCTATAAATGGTCGCTTGCTAGTTAAATGATAATTAAATTAATTAGGATGATTAATTGCTAATAAGAATTTGTAGCTAATAATACATAGGTCCTACATAGTAAAATAAGTAATTAGCTAATTAACTAAAGATAGCCATTGATTGTGGTGTCAAAGTAGAAGTTAACGATTAACTAAGAATAAATGTTGATTGGCTAATTAATCAACTACTTAATGGTAGAGGGTAATTGAATATTAAACATGACATGTATAATTAACTTAATGGCTAATTGAATAGCTAGGTATTAGCTAATGGTAGTTGGTGGTCAATTGATTAGTGGGCAACTTAAATTCGCTTTAATTACCACAATATTAGTATGACGTGTCAGCTACTTAGGTACATTTCCAGTATATGAATAATTCAAGATTTAATTAAAATAATTGGCCCATACTTAATTAGTAGTTAAAATATTCATTCAACCAATTGATCATTGAACCTCAAATGATAACATTTCATGGGGGTCCTAGCGATGTAAAACATAGAATTAATTTGGTTAGTTAAAATTATATCTATCGCATGTGGCCCATTGCAACTATACATAGATCTCATCTGATTTTCATGGAACTTTCTTGATAAATATAAAATAATAAAAAGAAATCATTAAATAAACTAGGCCTCCCATGCGAGTCTTGGTGATGCGGTGTTCTCAATGAAATAATAGCAATTCAACAACAAATCAAAATCAAGTTGACTCTATCTACCACCCACCACTATCCGCTCCCAATAGAAGAACAATTTGTAAAATGAATAAAGATCAGTAGATCCTACCTATTAGGGTAATCTCTCCCATCGGAATGACCTGAGAGGAGCATTCCTGATAATATTCTCCCTCTCATTTTCCATAACTTCTCCACCGACCAATATCCCGTGGGCTCGAGCCCTCTCGTCTAAACTTCGGATCAAATATGTGGATTTCATGGGGATATGCTCCAGATCTTAGGATGATGTGACAATTGGCAATGGCGTTTACGGTTTGTCGTTTCACGCGTTTTCGACAAAGTTACAGGCTTACTGGACAGGGGCGGTCCGACCGGTCCTTGCACGGCGGTCCGACCGGTCCCAAATCGGTCGGACCGGCCATGTAGGGCGGTCGGACCGGCGATAACCAAAGTGGTCAAAATGAGCTGGGCCAAAAATAGGTGTTGTAGGCAAGTGAGGGGATCCCAATGCACTTGGTCTCATGATTTTTGGAGTCTCCAGTAAAAAGTTCTTTTGGTTTAAAGTTTCAGAGGTTTGGATTTTCGGGGTTGAATTTGGCTAAGTCCCAGGCGGTCCGACCGGCTCACTGTGGAGCGGTCCGACCGCCATGGGCGGTCCGACCGCTCACTGGAGCGGCCGACCGAGATCGACTTGAACGTCCACCAACTTCGTGGTGATGTTGTTTTGTTAGGTCAAAGTCATTGGTTTCATGGCATATGATTTGCATGATGCATGTTTTGACTAACATGGGTCAAGTTGTGAAGAACTTGTTCCCGAATACGTGTTTTCTTGTCTGTGGTTGTGCAGGTAGCTTGGTGGTCAACGACGGTCAACGGCGAGGAGAATCGGGACTAGACTTGAAGAGTTGAGGTCCGAACGATCGACGATGCGGGCGAGGTCAACGACTCAAGCGTGACACAAGATGGACAAGGGTGACCTATTGGCGAATCCATGACGCATGGTGAAGCGGTTTAGGTCAAAAGGTTAAAAACGGCGCTTCGCGAAGCGTGCGTGTGTGACCCGTTTGTTAGTGGGCCTTAATGGGAGCCCAATTGAGTCAAACCCTAGGAGTCTAGGCCTCCACTATAAATAGGAGGAGATGGTGGCTGCACCTCTCTCTCTCGCCTTTTTATGTTTCAAAACCCTAATTGTCTTTAGGGGAGTTGAGGTGGAGGCAAGGGCTCTTGATGGTTTGTGGTGAATTTCGTGATCCTTGATTGTCTACTGATCCATGATGGTGTGGATGTAATCCAGCTTCAATCACGAAATCAATCTATGCAAGGTTTGCTTGAGATAAGTCTCTTTTCGTTCTTACTTTCAATTTGGTGATTTTAGGGCTTTCTTTGATCCGCGAGTTTGTGATTGATTCTTTCACGTGAATTAGCTTGCTGTGATATGTGTGAATCTATCTAGCATCATCTTGATCATCAATCTCTCACGAACAAGCTTTAGGATCAAGTTTTCGTTCTTGCCCGGTTTTAGACCTTCTGTTAATCAATTGGAAATTGCTTAAGATCGTTCCAAGAATTATCATAATATTCAATTGGAATAGGTCCTCAATAGCATATAGAAGGTGTGTGCAAAGTTTCATAAAGATTAGAGTTGAGAATCAAAAGTTTCACCTAATTGCAAGTTCGTCATCGGGTGATTTTATCAATTGCAGATCGGTTCGAGTCGGCCGGTCGATCGCTCGTCATCACCGGTCGATCGATTTTGAGCGGTCCGACCGCCAAAGACAACGCCGGTCGATCGCCCGCAATCGGTCCGACAGTTGAGTATAACGGCCGACCGCCGTCCGTGAGTCTTGGTAATCTTAGTTGTTTTTGTTATATTGCTTAGGGTTTAATTGGATTCAATACTAGTCTTCCACAGCATCTTGGTATATTGATCTTCATAGCTTTCTAATAGCTACCGGAGTTAAATTGTATTGAGTTCATAATTTGTGAAAAGTGAGCGTGCTCTATTCACCCCCTCTAGTCGCCTTTACGGTCCAACAAGTGGTATCAGAGCCTGCTAGTTCACTCTTGATCTTAACAGGTCACCGAACTTTGGCGATGGATAGATTCACTACAAAACCGCATATGTTCAATGGACAAGACTATGCCTATTGGAAGAATCGTATGCGGGTATTCCTTGAGAGCGAGGACAAGCTATATGGGACGTTGTTCGATCCCCGCCATTATTCCCGAGGTTGAAACTCCCGCTACGTGGTTCTTTTGGCTAACAACAACAAGGCCAAGAATCTTTTATATGGTGCGCTTGGTAGACAAGAATATGATAGGATTTGCAATTTTGCGACTGCGCACGAGATTTAGAGCACTCTCGAAACATATCATGAGGGTTCGTCCCAAATTAAGAAAGTGCGCCAAACAATCTATAAGCGTGATTATAACAAATTTGAGATGCGCCCGAGAGAGCATCGATGACATTTTCAATGCTTTAATAAAGTGATTAATCAAATGAAAGCTGTTGATATTGAATATTCTCAATCTGAAAATGCCACCCGCCTCTTGGCTGCAATCAACACTAAGGAGTGGGAGATGAAGGCTACTGCTATAGAAGAGAATGTTGATCTTTCGAGTCTTACTTTAGAATTACTTTATAGTAAACTCAAGACTCATGAAATTAAAAGAGTTGATCATCCCAAGAAAGATAATTTAGCTTTGGTAGCAGATCCTCACAAAAAGGCTTTTGATGACTCTTTTGAATCTTCTTCTGGATTTTCATTTGCTTGCTTATCTGCGATTTCTGAGGAGGAGCTTGAAAATATTCCTGAGATAGAGTTAGCCCTTTTAGCTAAAAAATTCACACGGGCTTACAACAATGTGAGAAATAAAAAGAGAGGTGGTCCTGTTACTTGCTATGAGTGTGGAGAGCTTTACCACATCCGGGCCAATTGCCCCAAGCTAAATGTAACACCCCAGCCCAACACTGAGCCTAGAATGCCACCACACTACTCTTTACACTAATAATTATCGACACACTATAAAATTACAACAAGGAAACAATGATAATCATATCAATGGATCATAAACGAACATGTATAATTATGGATCAGCGACAATAAATAAGCAATGGGAAATAATAACTGTGCAAATAATCCAAAGCAAAGATCAACCAATGAATCCAAATTAATAAAGCAAATAGTCTAGTCCAAATGATATCCTAAACATTATTCAATAACTAACATGTCCAAGTGTAAACCAATATTGAATGAAAAGATTATCATGGCGAATGATCATGTGATATCCATGTGCTCTACTCGCCTCGCCATTCGGATCCTCGAAGATCACCTAAAGACAACAATAGAGCAAGGGTGAGTCCACGACTCAAAGAAACACATCCATAAACAACAAACAATAATAAATCAACAGCATTCAATAACTTCATTATCATCACAGGTACTTCCATTAATATTCTCATGCAGTTATCTTCTCTTTGATTCACAACCATTAATCTCAAATATCAATGCAACTCTAATCTATATGTCCACATGCACTTCTTTCGCGTATACCGGTATAGCGTGAGTGAATGCTCGCGACAACATTCACTCTCAAGCCCGTTCCTCCATAAGGATCGGGGACCTCCTCCACTCCCGTGGAGTTGTGATCAATCAAGATCACCTTCTCTTATGCAAAGATGCTTATGAATGCAAACATGCAAACTCCATCATAAACATCATATTCAACTTTTCATCATGCTTGTCAACAAAGATATAAACATACCAATTCATTGTTTGCAATTAAACCAAATAAAAGCACAACAATAATGGTAATAGAAGATAAAGAAAACAGTGATTGATCATTGATCGCTGTCTACCATGCACTTGCCTTTACTAGTTGCGGCGCACGATTTGACTAGCAGATGGCAACAAGTACGACGCCTCTCCTACATTAAATACACACATCTCAATACAAGCTACAGCATCATACGAATAACAATCAATATACATCGCTCCTACACGTCCCCAAATATACCACATTACGCCGGTACCAAAAAGTTACCCATAACTGTCCGGTTACTAAAAAGAGCGTAACTTTTGACTCGAAAGTCCGATCACCACAAACCACCCCATTCTGGATTCTTTATAAAATTATCCACATTTTCTTAGATTACAAGGTCTTCTAATTAAATCATCTAACCCTTCGTATTTAGCCCAGAAAGCCGATCTGTCCGCTTCGGAACAGCAGTCTTACTAAATTCATAACTTTTGTTTTACTCAACCAAAATGCGCGTTCTCAGATCCTACAGAACCATTGGACAGTTATCTACAACTTTCATGTAGATCAAAAACTCTAATTAGTGGATTTACTATTTTTAATAACCGATCTACCAAAACAGCGCCGAAAGACGACAACCGTAAAGGCAGCAGCCTTCCGAAAATCATAACTCGAAATCTACTTGTCCGATTGACATAATAAAATATGCTATAGAAAGATATCGAAATTATCTACAATTAACTAGTAGATGATATTTTCAACATCCGCCATTAAAGTTCCCGAATAAATCGTACAACGGAACGGCAGGTTAAACAAATCTATTAATCGTCTCTTCAATTAGAAATTCTAAACCTCTCTAATTAATCTCAATTATAATCTCTAATTAATCTAGAAAAACAGAGAGAATACAAAACTAAAATAGTTACCCACAAGAATTTAGATCTTGACCTCATTTCTCCTAATCTCTCATCTAATGTTCAAGCTCGGTAGCTGGTGGTGGCATCACAAATGCATGCATGAAAATCATCTTGCTGGACTAGTTATAGCACTTGCACCTTACTAACTAGCGGGTGTGCACACAAACAAACAAAACAACAAATCAGCCAAAGGCCTTGATTGCTAGCCATTAGTACTTACGAATAAAACTCACGTGTGCACGAGAAGACGTCAAGCCGCGGCAAAGATTACTTGGCGGTACGGTCTTCACGCTCGAGAAAATGCATTGCAGTAGGCAAAGACTTGCGCGCAACAATGCAGATCCTCGCGGCCGGCAAAGAAGACGCAGAGCAACGCATGCGAGCAGAACGGCAGATCTTCCAATGCGGCAAGAGAGACTTAAGCAAGACACAAAGACGGCAGAGCAGAGCGGCGGCACGGCTTCAGTAGCGAGGCGAGGGCTCGGCCGCCGCACAGCGCAAGGCACAAATTGGTGGCGGGCAGCTTGCGCCAGAGAATCTGGCGGCACAAGCAAAAGAAACAAAACTGGCGGTGGGGTGGAAAAGAAAAGAGCTAGGGTTCTGAGACCCTAAAATCTATTTATATACCTCTCAAAATTCTAAAATTCTAATTTCACAAATTCTTTTTTTTTATTACGCACAAGCTCTAAATTCTTTAATTACTTAAATTATTATTATTATTGATATTAATATGATTTTGTAATATTACATTCACTTCTTAACGAATTCGACCGAATTCTAATCGCGTTCTACTCAAATAAAAACTACATCGCTGAAATTAAACAACAAAACAACACGTGCAGACGTGAACAACTCCGGATATTGCTCGCGCATGCGAGACTCCAACTCCCAAGTCGCCTCTCTCGATCGATCGCCCACAAAGACTTTGACGTATACCAACGTCTTGTGCCTCAAAGACTCGCTCCGACCTCTCCGAATCGCGCACGGACGCGACTCAACCGTGAGGTCTTGCTCAATAGTCAACGGCTCTAACGAAATCTTATGCTCGGGTCTCTCAAAACTTTCTCAAAGATCGAGACATGAAACACATTATGAACTCCACGCATGGACTCAGGAAGGTCCAGGCGGTAGGCTAACTTCCCAATTCTTGCAATAATCGAGAACGGTCCAACGTACCTCGGGCTAAGCTTCCCTTTGGTACCGAATCGAACAATACCTTTAGTGGGAGACACTCTCAAGAGCACCTGGTCACCCACCGCAAACTCCAAGTCACGCCTCAAATCAAGATAACTTTTCTCGTTTACTCGAGCCGCTAACAGATTCTGCCTCACCATGGCCACACGCTCAACGGTCTTCTGAATCCAGTCCGGACCCAAAATTGCCTTCTCTCCAACTGCATCCCAACAAAGCGGCGATCTGCACTTCCGCCCATAAAGAACCTCAAATGGCGCAGCTCTAATACTGGAATGGTAACTATTATTATAAGCAAACTCTGCAAGTGGTAACTGGTCCTCCCAACTACCCTTCCAGGACAAAACGCAAGATCGCAACATGTCCTCTAAAGTCTGAATAGTACGCTCTGACTGCCCATCTGTCTGTGGGTGAAACGTTGTACTAAGGCGGAGCTGTGTGCCCAATGCACTCTGCAGACTCTCCCAGAACTTGGAGACAAACTGCGCCCTCGCTCGTAAATGATGGTCTTTGGCACACCATGCAGTCTTACTATCTCACGCACATATATAGGAGCTAGATCACTCGCTGAATTTGTCGTGCGAATAGGAATGAAGTGCGCAGACTTGCTGAATCGATCCACCACTACCCAAATCTGCATCCTTCCTCGCGGAACGAGGTAACGCCACCACAAAGTCCATAGAGATATCATCCCAAGGCCACTGGGGAACCTCCAAAGGCTGCAACAACCCTGCAGGACGCTTGTGCTCAGCTTTCACTTGCTGACAAACACCACACGAAGCCACATAGTTAGCAATATCCACCTTCATTCTTTTCCACCAAAATTCGCATTTCAAATCTCGATACATCTTAGTCTCACCAGATGAACAAAGGTACGGAGTGCGATGTGCTTCCTCAAGATATCATCTTTGACCTCCGCCTTTTGTGGCACGCAAAGGCGGCCTTTAAACCTCAAAGTACCAGAATCATCCATGCTAAAATCACCCTCTTTGCCCTCCTCCAGACGCTTCCTAACCTCCTGTAGTAACCGGTCACTCTGTTGTGCTTCCCGCACCCGATCTGGAATAGCTGACTCAAGAATCAACTGTGTCTCAACATGTGTTGTGCCCGCATAACAATAAGATATTCCCATGCGATCAAAATCAGCAATGAGGCAATCTAGAGTAGCAGGAGTCGCCTTGCGACTAAGAGCATCAGCAACTACATTGGCCTTGCCTGGATGATACTGAATAGTAAGATCATAATCCTTGATCAACTCCAACCACCTCCTTTGCCTCAAATTCAGATCCTTCTGAGTGAAGATATACTTGAGACTCTTGTGATCTGTGAAAATATCACAAGGCTCGCCGTATAGATAATGCCTCCAAATCTTGAGAGCAAAAACAACCGCAGCCAACTCCAAATCATGAGTGGGATAATTCGCCGTGCTTCTTTAATCGCCTCGACGATAAGCAATTACCTTACCATCTTGCATGAGAACACAGCCAAGACCCACTCGTGACGATCCAAAAGATCAGAACCGCTTTCCGGCTCGGGAAGAGTGAGAATAGGAGAGGTCACCAACTGTCCTTCAAAATGCGTAAGCTGCGCCACACTCATCACCCACGGAATCTCACACCTTTCTGAGTAAGCTGAGACATCGGTTTGGCGATGATAGAGAAATCCTGCACAAAACGCCGATAATAACCAGCCAATCCCAAGAAACTCCTCACCTCCTTCACACTAGTCGGCCTCTTCCAATCCACCACTGTGGAGACCTTGCTAGGATCAACAAAGAATACCCTGAGGGTTAATCTTCAACTTAGCATAGAACTTGTGCTCTCTCAAAGTATCTAAAACCAACCTCAAATGACGCTCATGATCCTCATTGGTCTTGGAATAGATAAGAATATCATCAATGAACACCACCACGAAGTCATCTAGATACTCGTGTAACATGTTGTTCATGGTCTCCATAAAATGGCAGTGCATTAGTCAATCCAAAAGACATAACTTTATACTCATAATGCCCATACCGTGGAGAAAGCGCCTTCTCTACATCTCGCCACGCACGGATTTGATTATACCCGATCGAGATCAATCTTGGAGAATACTTGAGCTCCATTCAACCGATCAAACAAATCCTCAATGCGGGGTAATGGATATTTGTTCTTGATTGTGACCGCATTAAGCGCACGATAATCAATACACATGCGCCAACTCCCATCCTTCTTCTCCGTGAATGTAAGCAGAGCTCCCATGGCGATACACTACGCCGATCAAACCTTTAGCCAACAAATCATCCAATTGCTTCTTCAACTCGTCCTCAAACGGACGTGCTAATCGATATGGAGACATCGAGATGGGACGAGTACCCGGAACAAGATCAATGCGAAACTCCACATCTCGCAGTGGCAATCCCTAAGTTCGGTAGGAAACACATCGGATAATCACTAACCACCGAATCTCCTCAATCTGCGAAGCCACACTCGGTTCTCAAGAAGAGCTAAAAGAAGTCCATTTTCATCATCGCACGACCGAACAATCCGGTATAATATGAAAGAGAGCGCGGAGGCGCACTCCCCTGAAAGGTCAACGTCTCCCAGACGGGGTCTGCACAGAGACTGTTCTACAGAAACAGGATATCACGGCTCGATAAGAGTGCAACCAATCCATACCCAAGATAACGTCGAACGGCTCCATTTGAATAACTATCAAATTTGCCGTGAACTTCTCTCCATCAATAATAATAGAACACCCAGGACAACCAGTAGAACTAGCAATAATACCCCCAGGAGAACTAACCAACACTGACTGAGAAATCCACTGCATACTCAAGTTCGATCTCCTAGCAAACGCCGTCGACACAAACGAAAAGGTAGCCCTAGAATCAAAAAGGACTAAAGCATCAAACGAATCCACAAGCAAAGTACCTGTCACCACGTCAGGACGACCCGCAGACTCTGCAGTAGGCATGGCGTACACTCCAGGTGGCGCCATGGCGAAAGAAGACGACGCCGGGGCGGCGAGAGCCCCAACAATCTGCTGTGGCGGTGCAGGTAAGGCCGGTCGTGCAACCTGAAGCGGTGCCGAAGGTGGCGGCCGCCGAGAGTACCCTACCGAGGCGCCAAGTCAAGGAAATGGCGGTGCGGGAGGAGCGATCATCATCCGAAAAGATCCTCGAGCAGACCCATCAAGAAGAAGAAGATGGCACAGCTCCCACTTGATCACGCTTAGCGGGTTCGCGACACACCGCTCCTTGTGACCCGGCCGGCCACACCGACGGCAATCTCCGTCAAGTGCACTCAAGAAGCGGTGTCCATCACCGCACTTAAAGCAAAGCATGCCCCGCCTCGAACAGACGGCGCCGGAGTACCGCAAAAGGACGAGGCGCCAAGAAGGAACGGCCTCGATCGCTAGACTGAAAGATCGCGTCCTCCTTGAATTTCTTGAAAGGTGTCATTGAATGCACCCACTTCCTCACTAGAGCTCCTCTTGGTCACCACCGAAGCTACCGATCCACGAGGCTTTCGCCTTTGTGAGCGTGATCTCCAACTCCATGCCCCTAGCTTGCTCCACAACAGAGTCAGAGTCACAGAGTGGAGTAGCTCCCAACACATGTCGGTACTCAGGTGAGACCCCGACGGAACCTCTTGGCTTTGCAGATCATCGTTCACATCAAGGAACAAAGCGAACCAAGTTGTTGAACTCACCTCATACTCAAGAATAGACCTCTTCCCCGAGCAAAGGCCGTCAAGGCAACCTCCATCTTCTACAAAAGAGTAGGGGTAGAACTTCCCTTGAACTGATCAACAAAGTCCTCCCAAGTGACTGGCCCTTGAGTGGCGGTCCTCGAAGTCAACACGCCCTCCCACCGAATATCCGCCTGTTGACGAAGAGCACGGATCTCCCCCACCAACTCTCTCAACAAAGCAGGGGTTTCATCCTGGACCCCAACCGGAGGCGGGTCAACAGCAACCCCCTCAGCTACTGACTCCTCTGCTACAGGAGGTGGCTCCACGGAACCTCGCTCGCGACCACGACCTCCACGATCGCGCCACCACGACCACGCCCTCTACCCCCGGCATAGCTATCAACCACAATCAACAATACACAATGAGCTCAAAGCTCAAAATAAACTCATCCATCAATGAACAACATAACGGAAGCGTAAAACTATATTCGTACCTCTCTCTAACCTACTGTGCACTAGTGTGTCAAATTTTAGGTTAGTTAACCATTAGCAAATTTTAGTTGATTTACTAATACTAAAACAAATTTTAACAATTTTAGTTTGCCTAAGTTGTTAATCTATTCACCACGGACCTAAAGCCCGCTCTGATACCAATCAGTAACACCCATACCAACACTGAGCCTAGAATGCCACCACACTACTCTTTACACTAATAATTATCGACACACTATAAAATTACATCAAGGAAACAATGATAATCATATCAATGGATCATAAACGAACATGTATAATTATGGATCAAGCGACAATAAATAAGCAATGGGAAATAATAACTGTGCAAATAATCCAAAGCAAAGATCAACCAATGAATCCAAATTAATAAAGCAAATAGTCTAGTCCAAATGATATCCTAAACATTATTCAATAACTAACATGTCCAAGTGTAAACCAATATTGAATGAAAAGATTATCATGGCGAATGATCATGTGATATCCATGTGCTCTACTCGCCTCGATTCACGAGATCCTCAAGATCACCTAAAGACAACAATAGAGCAAGGGTGAGTCCACGACTCGGCAAACACATCCATAAACAACAAACAATAATAAATCAACAAAGATTCAATAACTTCATTATCATCACAGGTACTTCCATTAATATTCTCATGCGCTTATCTTCTTTGATTCACAACCATTAATCTCAAATATCAATGCAACTCTAATCTATATGTCCACATGCACTTCTTTCACAGATATCAGATAGCGTGAGTGAATGCTCGCGACAACATTCACTCTCAAGCCCGCTCCTCCATAAGGATCGGGACCTCCTCCACTCCCGTGGAGTTGTGATCAATCAAGATCACCTTCTCTTATGCAAAGATGCTTATGAATGCAAACATGCAAACTCCATCATAAACATCATATTCAACTTTTCATCATGCTTGTCAACAAAGATATAAACATACCAATTCATTGTTTGCAATTAAACCAAATAAAAGCACAACAATAATGGTAATAGAAGATAAAGAAAACGTTGATCGATCATTGATCATGCATCTACCATGCACTTGCCTTTACTAGTTGCGGCGCACGATTTGACTAGCAGATGGCAACAAGTACGACGCCTCTCCTACATTAAATACACACATCTCAATACAAGCTACAGCATCATACGAATAACAATCAATATACATCGCTCCTACACGTCCCCAAATATACCACATTACTACCGGTACCAAAAAGTTACCCATAACTGTCCGGTTACTAAAAAGAGCGTAACTTTTGACTCGAAAGTCCGATCACCACAAACCACCCCATTCTGGATTCTTTATAAAATTATCCACATTTTCTTAGATTACAAGGTCTTCTAATTAAATCATCTAACCCTTCGTATTTAGCCCAGAAAGCCGATCTGTCCGCTTCGGAACAGCAGTCTTACTAAATTCATAACTTTTGTTTTACTCAACCAAAATGCGCGTTCTCAGATCCTACAGAACCATTGGACAGTTATCTACAACTTTCATGTAGATCAAAAACTCTAATTAGTGGATTTACTATTTTTAATAACCGATCTACCAAAACAGCGCCGAAAGACGACAACCGTAAAGGCAGCAGCCTTCCGAAAATCATAACTCGAAATCTACTTGTCCGATTGACATAATAAAATATGCTATAGAAAGATATCGAAATTATCTACAATTAACTAGTAGATGATATTTTCAACATCCGCCATTAAAGTTCCCGAATAAATCATACAACGGAACGGCAGGTTAAACAAATCTATTAATCGTCTCTTCAATTAGAAATTCTAAACCTCTCTAATTAATCTCAATTATAATCTCTAATTAATCTAGAAAAACAGAGAGAATACAAAACTAAAATAGTTACCCACAAGAATTTAGATCTTGACCTCATTTCTCCTAATCTCTCATCTAATGTTCAAGCTCGGTAGCTGGTGGTGGCATCACAAATGCATGCATGAAAATCATCTTGCTGGACTAGTTATAGCACTTGCACCTTACTAACTAGCGGGTGTGCACACAAACAAACAAAACAACAAATCAGCCAAAGGCCTTGATTGCTAGCCATTAGTACTTACGAATAAAACTCACGTGTGCACGAAGACGCGTCAAGCGGCAGCAAAGATTTGGCGGTGGGCTTCACGCCGAGAAAATGCGACAGGAAAGACTTGGCGCAGCAAAGAATGCGCCTCGCGGCCCGGCAAAGAAGACGCAGGAGCAGCGCGACGCGCAGAACAGCAGATCTTCCAATGGCAAAGAGAGACTCTAGAATAAGACACAAAGACAAGTGCCAGAGGCAAGTAGCCGGCTTCAGCGCGAAGCGGGGGCTCGGCGCAAGACGCGTATAGCACAAATTGGTGGCGGCGCGACTTGCGCCAGAGAATCTGGCGGACAAGCAAAAGAAACAAAACTGGCGGCTGGGGGTGGAAAAAGAAAAGAGCTAGGGTTCTGGAGACCCTAAAATCTATTTATATACCTCTCAAAAATTCTAAAATTCTAATTTCACAAATTCTTTTTTTTTATTACGCACAAGCTCTAAATTCTTTAATTACTTAAATTATTATTATTATTGATATTAATATGATTTTCAGAATATTACACTAAAAGGTAAGGGTAAGCACAGGGAGGAGAAGACAGCTTGGAAGAAGTCTCATGAGAACAACTCTGAGTATGATGCTGTCAACCTCATAAAGGCCGCTCACCGGGTCCTTGCCGCTTTTGGAGAGCAATCCATTAGTGATGTGGACTCCGGGAGCGAAGAGGACAAGAAAGGGAAGGCCAAGGACTTCACCGGCATGTGCTTCATGGCTGATACCGACGACATTGATAATGATGAGGTATTTTTTTTTCTTATGATGAGCTTTCTGCTAAATATGATTCTATAGTTGAGCAAGTGCTTAGTCAAGATGAAGCGCTAGAATTTGTCATGACTAAAAATAAGAAACTAGAGTCAAAAATTGGTAAACTAAAACTAGAACTTGCAAATGTTAAGACTCTTGAACCTGATGAATGTTTATCTTGTCATGCTATGCATTCAGAAATTACCAATTTACAATCTGCTCACAATATTGCTTTACAACAACTTGAAAATGCTAGAACCGAGCTAATTGAAATTAAATCTGCTCCTTGTGAAAAATGCTTAGAGTCTAGCAAGTTGATTGCTTCTGATGTGATTGATTCTAGCCCTTGCACTTCATGCTTAGAAAAAGAACGTGAAATCAAAGATATCTTAGAAGCTGCTAGAGTCAAATATGCTAAGCTTAAGGACAATATTGAAAATACTACTTGTGCTTCTTGTTCCACTCTTAAGCTTGAAATTGCTTTATATAAGGAGAAATCTGTGGATAAAACTTGTGATGCTTGTGTTAGTTTAAGAAAAGAAAATGCTTACCTTCATGATACATTAGAGAAATTTTCTAAAGGTAAGAAACAATTAAACATGATTCTTGACAAGTCTAAAACTCCTTATAAGAAGCAAGGTTTAGTATTCAATTCTTTTCAAGACAATTCAAAGCCAAAAGTCATTCAAGTCTTGGAAAAGGTTTAATTGAATTCAAAACCCAACTCGCAAAAACATCTTTTAAATCTGCAGGTTTTGCCCAACCTTGTATTAATTCAAATGGTGCTTCTTCTAGTGGTACCAAGTACCATTGCACTTATTGCAAAAAGGTGGACATTTGATTGAATTCATTGGCGAGGTTGAAAATGATAGGAAAAATTTTGATAGAATTTCATTCATGCAACCTAGAGCTTCTATGAGACATGGTAACACCGAAAAGAATAAACTCGATTAGGATTTTCTCTCATGCAAATCATTATGTGTCTAGATATCCTAATTCTAAAGTTTATCGATGGCGGGTCGATCATTGGTGGTCACCGGTCGACCGTTTTGGTCGCCGTCGATCCTTGAGACAACGCCATCGGCCGCCACCGACGCTTTAATTCTAATGTTAACTTAAACATTGCTCATAATGTAATTTTAGATGAAATCAAGGATAACATTTCGCTTTGCATACTACTCGCAGACGTGTCTCAAGATCGGGTTCCCAAGTCTTGTTTAACTAACCCCAAAGATGTCGAGACACATTGTTCTTCCGTGCCTTGATTTTTCGTGATTGCCGCGAAAGAGGAAGGGCACGTGCTTTGTCGACTCGATTGCTCACATCATATTGCCGGAGACTCAAGATGGTTCACCTCCTTCACGCGGTCGACGGGTTTCAAGCATCTCCGAGAACTTCCCATCGCCAGGCCGTTAAGCTCTTATTCGTACTTACACTCTACTCTCTTTGTATGGCATTTGATATTCTGTTCTTTATCCTTGTCCATTCGGGGTTTTTCTTATTCGATTGTGCGGGTCACGGCTAGATAGGAAGAGTACCTCAGGCGCTTGTCACCCACTAGGCACTTCTTTTGTCTTTTGTTTTTATCCTCACCAAATCTTTAGACCCGACTAGGTTTGCCACCTTGAGAAGCGAGTTAGGGGTTATTTATCCTTATGGGTTGGTTTGAGGGGGAGTTCGATCTTTTCTGATCTTTCCTTGTTCTTTTGATCTTTTATTGTTCTTTTTCTGGACTTAGTGATCTTTTTGAACTTTTTAGGTTTTTAGGCTTTTTAATTGCATCTCATTGTGTCATATTGCATTCATATGAAAAATCCAACAAGTGGTATAACAACAAGTGGTAACAACAAGTGGTTACAACAAGTGGTATGAAAAATCCAAAAAGATGCATTATAATATAAGTTTTTCTGCTTATCTTTTAAAATTAATGGAGCTTTGCCTATTACCCTTTGGAGCTTTTGTATTTCAATTCTTGCTCAATGTCATGTCTAGTTCTTTGACTTGCTAGAATTATCATGCTTTTACATGTGTAGCTAAGTCTTTGCTATATGAGCTAGAACCTTTTAACAACTCGAATTAAGAAATTGCAATTTGTGGATGTTTTAGCGAGTTGCGCAATTAGTGCTCCTCTTGTGACATTGGCCTGTGTAATTGCTTTGTTAGCTCTTTGATCTAAAATTGACCATTACTTGAGCTTTTGTGTTCTTGAGATTCTAAACCGCTCATGTGAAAAATGAAAATCAAGATTGTCTTATGCTTAAATTGTGCCAAACTATTCTTACGAGACCGCTTGTCAAATGACATGAACTTGGAGATAGTTTGATGAACTGACGATCTCATGGGGACCGCTTGTCGAAATGACATGAACCTCAAGATTTGTCGCCGGTAGAAGTTTAGAAAGAGTTTGTGGATGGCTCCTAGTCCAGGATCTTCTTTACTAAGATATACCTTTAATCAACTTCTGGTCGAAGCTTAGGATGAGTTTGTGGATGGCTTCTAGTCCAGGATCTTATCACTAAGTTAGATCATTAGTCAACTTCAATATTCAATGCAAATGAGAAAAATGTTGACAAATGGGCGTTTACAAAATATTGAGCAAAATGATTCAATACGGGACTTGATTGACTCTTAATGTGGTCTTTGTTAGATTTTTGATCTCACTTTGACATTTTGACATGGCCAATTTCACTTTAGGATCCCTGTTGATGAACTTGCTGAATTTGAAGCGTTGCTTAAATTGATCAAATCTACTGCTTTTCTTTTAAGCCTGTGTTCTTAGCTTTGATATATATGTCTTACCATGATCTTGCTAGCTATTGTCGAGCTTGATATGCTGTTTGTGCAATATTAGAGATACTAGATTGTTCTTTTGGGTAATCTCCAAAGCTTCTTGTAATCAAAATTAAAAATACAAAAATAAAGCCACTCCATTGCACTTCATGCATGCTCTGCTTATGCTTCTTTTATTTACGCTTCTTTCTTTATCATCTATTGGTTATCTCTGGATGAGAGGAAGGCGTGATTCCTTGATGAATCCATTGTCAAAGGGGGAGAAGATGTGTTAATTAATGAGAAGATATTTCTTTGGGAGAAGATGTGTTATATTTCTTTGCTATTTTTATTTGGAGAAGATGCTATTTTTATTTGGAGAAGATGTGTTAATGAGAAGATATTTCTTTGTTGGGGGAGAAGATTAAACAAAGGGGGAGTAACTGAAAAGTTGAAAGTTTTTGAAAATCGAGGATCATAGTGAGGGGGAGTTCTTGAGTTGCATTCTTATTGTTTTATTGAATATTCTGAACTTGAATTGCATTCTTTTATCCTCACAATGATCATAGGTCAATTGAACAATTGTTCTTTCATATGGACCTCATGTGAGAATTTTGAACCTTTTCTGGAAATCAAAGTTTTTATGCTTACTTTTATCTTGTCTCACATGCCTATACTATTCTGATGCCAGCTTGGTCATTTTCATTGCTTTTTCTTGCTCATGGACCAAGTTGTGTCTTTGTACGAAAACTGCGAGTAAACTCGTTTTCAAACCTCTTACTTACATTTTCTGGATAATTGCCAATGTGTTCATCAAGGGGGAGATTGTGGATTTCATGGGGATATGCTCCAGATCTTAGGATGATGTGACAATTGGCAATGGCGTTTACGGTTTGTCGTTTCACGCGTTTTCGACAAAGTTACTGTGCTATCTTTGGGCGAGGCGGTCCGACCGGTCCTTGCACGGCGGTCCGACCGGTCCCAAATCGGTCGGACCGGCCATGTAGGGCGGTCGGACCGGCGATGACCAAAGTGGTCAAAATCCTAAATCCATCTAAAATCCAAATCTATACCATTATACCAAATGTATGAAGTTTGAGATCTATTTGAGTTTGTATGAATTCTTTTAGATCTATTTGAATGCCTTTGAATTTATTTGGGTTTCATTTGATTGTATTCAAGCGTTCTTGGATTCGATCATATTTTGTGTAATTAGAATTTAGAGTCTTGAAGGAGCAGCAATTCGAGCTAGAGCAAGAACAAGACCAAAGTTACCAAAACAATGAACAAGGTGAGTCAACACTTTGATTATTTTGCACCTACATTTTTAATGCAAATTATATTGTTTTAAATTATGAAATTGCATTACTATGCTTTATTACAATTATATTGTCTTAGCTTGTAGTTAATACCTTATTATTAAGTGAGCTATTAAATTCCATTCCTTGAACTTGGACACTATATTTTGTCGCCTTAGGAATAATGATATACTTAATTAGTCATTAAGTCTATATCTAAATGTCATGCTTAGTCTTACTTAGATATATTGACATGTGGGCATTAATTTGTCCTGCTATCATTCAAACTTCAAAACTAGATTTGGGCAGCCAAGGTTGGAGCCTAGCTGGTTTGTTGAACTGAAAAAGGATTTTCAAAACAAAAACTCAAAAACTATTTTAGACTTGGATTGATGGTAAGTCGGGTAGGTGCGGATAGGAGCACGAGAGTTGGTAATGTGAAAGCATTGCCCAAGTCAATTAAGAACCGAATCATGATGAACTCTCGGACACTAACAATGCAATCACAAGTCTATAATGGGTACGACCTAACTAATTAATTTACTTCGCCTTGGTGTTAGTTTCACCATCTGACCGAATGTGGCGCGGTTGGAGCCACAAGTAAACCACATGGCGCAAGAGGGGGCCTCTAGAGGGTTGTAGTGCATGGCGGATGAAACCTTAACGGGTGCATCTGCGTTGGGGTGGGGCATTGTAAAGGCATTGTAATGATTTTCTTAGTCTCACGCCTACGATAGCGTGTTGACATTATAAGATGATCGTCTCTTATGGATAAAGTTATGCAACCTATGTAGAGTGAAAAGTGTCCAGATAGCCGTGCCCATGGTCATGGATGAGGCATAAGAACTTGCTTTGTTAGTCTCAACTTGTATAAAGCAATTTTTAGGTGGGATGAAATGTCGGGTTGCAGCCCGAGAATTTGATTTGTCTTGGTTGTAGCCAGTAGAAAGTGCAAGTTATAGCCCGAGGAAAACTTAGCATTGGGTGGATGCAGCTGTAGGATTGGTGGGTGGATGCGGCCTGGAATTGGCGGGCGGATACGGCCTGGAACTCGCAGGTGGATGTGGCCTGAGTTGTTCGGTGGTTGCAGCTCGGAATTATCAGGTGGTTGCAGCCTTGGAATCATTAGTGGATGATGCCTTTAAAAATGATATAGCATGGGGTGGATGGAATTGTTATCTACTCGGGAGTGGACGGAACTTTCGGGGATTGTTCTCCACTAGTAGGCGGATGGAACATTTGTTACTATTATTACTCAATTTCATTAAAAATTAGTTTAGTCAAAATGCTAGGTCTAATGACTAATCTACTACTTAATCTATTTCAATAGTGGTTTTATGCAAATAAAAGAACTATAGGTCATTCCTTTAATCTGTCTTGCATATATTATTACTGCATTATGTCTGTTGGCTCAGGAGTACGACTGTGTACCTACATCGCTCAATATTATCATTTAGTAAGTGAAAGAGAGAGAGGCCCCTCGGACACTTAATCGCGTTTGACAAGACTAGAAATCGAGGAGGCTAAGAACTAGGTCACCTGTGTGCATATCCTGGGGATCCCACCTATGGTGCTATTCATTCCATTTCTACTGCAATTATTTAAGGTATTTGGCCTAATCGGCCCATGTGTAAGTCAATTGGTCGTCCGGTCTATTTACGCATTTTTAATATTATGCAATAGCTTTACGTTTTCAAGATACGTGTTTGATATTCGATGATGTAACTATATGTGCTAGCTACTGATACAAGGACTAGTGCTGAATACACAGAGGGTTTCAGGTTGCAAATCTGGGCCCCGACACATATAATATATTCTTTCGTGTATGTTTGAGTAAAACTTGTTTGTATATTATAATTAAAATTTTGAAACTATATACTATGAAAAAAGTATACCTAAATACTTATAAATAAATAGCTAGATTCATATTAACAAGTAAAAAATTATATTTAAAATATATTTTCAATCTCTACGAGTATCCTATAGGACTCGGGTCCCCGCGGGGATAGAGATGTGGGACACTTTTCCCCACAAAAATTGAGGTGGGTCTGTGGAGACGTGGCCCTAGTGTTGACAAGGCGGGGCCGTGGGGACAGCACCTCTGCTATCCCCACCCCGATGCCATCCCTAGAATACGAGGGATCACAGCGGAAGGCCTCCAGAACTTACCTGTCTTTTAACCTTAGATTATCAGCAATTTTAGTCGTGTTAGATTCTAGGGTGAGAGCTAATGTTACTAGTATCATGATTTTAGGTAGGCTTTCATATCGTCATGACCGAGATTATAGTTTTGGATAAAAAAGATCGTGACTTGAAAATCATGATTACAGATAATACTCCCTCGTATCATAAAAATAAATTGTTTTGGGTTAGTACATTTTCAAATATTATAGATTTTATCTATCGATCTCTTTTTGAATATTAGATTTGACATATAAAAATGATATACATAGATTTGCCTCAAAAAGTACTTTTATACTATTATAATTTTATTTTATAAATATATAATAATAATACTAAATGGTAAACTTGTATTTTAAAGACCATACCAATACGTGCAAAACGACTAGTTTTCGTGTCGGGACTCGGGAGGTACTTTTGTTTACATAAACGTCCGGTGCACGCTAGAACACCACCTAGTGAACAATGCCAACAAACTCCAAGTTGCCCTCAATAGCAGCCCACAGCTTTCCTTTTCGCCTTCCATGCAACTTTCAACAACAAATTCAAACCCTTCGGGTGGTTTTGGTACGAGAAAATAGAACTTCCAACCGAGGTTAAAGATTTGTCAACAATTCACTTAACTGGGAAAAAAATAATATCAAAATCAATATTTTATTTTGAGAGTACACGACGGACGTACTCAAATACATACGAATATATCATTAATACACATTTAATTTAGAGCAAAGGTTAAATCAGAATAGGAGCACACGCTTTGACTTTCACCCACGTACGTGTACTGAACCTAAAAGCCACCCGGAAATTGAGGCGCGCCAGTTCGATACCCGGACGGGGCTGCCTGCTGGACGGCAGCAGAGCGAGCCACCCGAGCTGCTACGCTCGGTCCTCAAGTAGCAATAATTTGATGGCGTACGTGCTCCTGGGCTCTAATTTAATCCAAAGATGGGCCAAGGCAGGTTGGGCCGAGATGGGCTATGTCCAGTCCAGGCCTATACAGTCATATAGATGGTTGGGCCGACATCATGTGTGGTACAAATGAGACAATGCCTGGTCGAGTGAAATTTGTAGTGGTTAAGGTGCTAAAAATAAAAACTATCCCATCGAGATTCGAAACTTATGATAACTCGTGGTTAAGATGGTTTTAGATGTGCTGCGGATGAGAAGATCAGTGCATTCATAACAACGCAAAGATCCCCTGATAATACCAAGAATCACCATTAATTTGTTCATAGTACGTCGTAGTTCAGTCCCAACAATTTTGAACTGAAATGCTCGTATTGTAAAACGTACTGAGCAAATAAAGTTTGGTTTTAGTTTTGCTAGTGTATGAAATCGTGACCCGGAGAGACAACACAGAGCATTAATTGGGGGGGCATCGTCCAGTCAACTCCCTTGACAGCTACAAAAAATCATGACCGTGATATACCCCATAAGCACATGCTAAAACCATCAGCTGTACTACTAATATCCGACTATACCACATGCATGTTAATTTGATCTCAGTTCCCAAAACAGATGGGAAATAAACAATGTAAAGCTGGTCTGCACGCATGGTATGTACGTTAATTTGATCGATCGAAGTTCCAGACGGCCCCGTCGCCCTCACCGCAGGCGCTGTGGATCGCCCCCATCCGGTCGACCGACTTGCAGATGCCGCTGCACGACCAGTCGAAGGACGCCGCGCACACGTTCCCGGCCTGCTTCTTCCACTCGCAGTCTGCATACACAAAAGGGAGAGAAAAGCAACAGCTTTTATATAATCACCCACGAATCGTTCCTGCGCTGCGCACAAACATGTGTGCTAGCTGGTGCTGCGCATGTGTCTGATCCACCAACTTGGTATTGCATGTGTACCTGGAGGCGTGGCGCAGCACAGGCTCCGGTCGTCGACGTGCTCGACCTCGAGCCCGATGAGCCACGCGCCGAGCGACACGTCCTCGTTCGCGAACCGATGCAGTATCGGCCTGAAGGAATTTTCAGCGTTGGCAAAGGTGGTGCAGACAAGAAAAGGTGACGCGAACGAATGCTTACTGGTTGATGGAGATGTAGGAGGCGAGGTCCTTGGAGATGGCGTAGATCTGGCCGGTGGCGTGGCGGAAGTACTTGTTCCCCTCGTCCCCGAACTTCCAGTACTCCGGCTCGCGGTACTTCACGCCCCTGCCATGCACGGGCACGGCAAGAGATCAAACGGCAACGATTTGCCAGGATTAATCAGCAGAAATGCAGAATCCTTGTGCTGTAGTTATACAGAGAAGTCGATCTAAAGGGTTCAATTTTGCTTACTTCTGTGAAAGAACAGGGCCAGACTTCATGCAGCCCACGTAGACCCTCGGCCTCGTTCTGTACATGGCGAGCCTGCCGGTAAGCATCCCTGCGCAACGAGCACATGATCGATGAGCCACGTAGGCTCTGTATGTATTGATCTGAACGTGCAAATTAAACTAGATACTCGATCGCGTGTATGTATCTGTTCTACTTCTAATCTAAGTGTGCGTGCGTTGTTAGAATTTTTCTTAGTTTTTTGTTAGTCACTGCTTCGTGAAGTGCTTCACGTCTTCACGTGATGATACAAGCAGCACCTTGCTCTGTTGTCTCCACCTCCACGTGATAGCCAACAGCAACACCTCTAGACTTCCTTGTCTTCTCTGGAGCTTTGCTCTCCTTTTATTCCTTTTTTTCCACTTCTCAATCGTTTACATGCTTGGCTTTATAAAAGACTTCAGACCAGACGCAATACGGAGTCAACTCCAAACCGGAGACAACTCATGAACCTAAACGGACTCAAGAAACTAAATTTAGAAATCAAAAACAAGATTAATTATTCTAACAATCACCCCCTTAATCTTGTTTCTTCTCCTTGATTACGCCAATCTTCTCTCTCGTTTCTTGAACTTCGTCGTCTTCCTCTTTTACCTGCACTCCCATGCGTCGTTTCTTCTCGGGCCAATACCGTCCTACCGCTTGTGCTTGCGGCATCCTGAGCCATGCACAAACCAATGCTTGCCGTGCTTCGCATCTGAACTGAACTCGTCCTTCCTTGCACGCCCGCCTGGATTGGAGCACCTGCTCCCATGACCATCTCGCCTGGAGCACCTGCTCCCACGACCACCTGGGCTTCGCCATTACTTGAGCCTCTCGCTCCTCTCTCTTGGACCAAATCTACCCACTTCCATGCGTACATCTTAGCTGAGGCTACACCGCCTCTCCCTCTTGCTGTGCCTGCATACCGATGGGGTCCATGGGCTTGACCTGAGCCGCTGGTTCCTCCAGTAGCAACTGCATGCGCGTGGGACTTACTGTCCTTTTGAGTGCCCTGCACGCCTTCCTGCGTGCCGTCTGCACTTCGAGGCTCACCGCCACGCGCCTCTTGCGCCAATTGCGTGCCGTCCCTGGGTTCCGCCATGTCCTTGGCCGGTGAGATCAGCATTGCCTGAAACCTCCTGTCCTTGCTCTACTCCACAGTTCCACTCTGGCTCCTTCAGACTGTCCTTCGCAGAAACCGGTTTACAAGGTTTCAGGGAAATTTTATATAACCGGTTCGGGGATCTCTTCACCTTCATCAACAGATCTTTGTTCTTGTTATAGACACGCAAGAACTCATCCTGCAGCACCACCCTGCACCCCCGTTCCGCTAACTGTGGTATATAATATATTTCAGTCAGTATCCTCTGATCACCGTTCTTGCATTGCAATAGCATTGATCATTTGCCTCTTATTTGCACCGTGAAGCCGTCGCCAAATTTGACTTTGCCTGAAATCTTCTCATCAAGCTCATGGAACATGGAGCGATCTCCCGTCATGTGATTACTTGCTCCATTGTCTAAGTACCACTCATCAGTATGATCATGGTTTCCTTCCTCTGTGCGTAGTTTAGGAACTATGTTCTCCTCGTTCAACATCACCATGACTGGCGCCTGGTTGACACATAAGGAGAGAAGCAGAGCCGGCTCGTAGTCTTCAATAGCTCGGGTGAGGTTTGCCTCCTCGTTCTTCTTCTTGTTTTGGCAATCCGAAGCATAGTGCCCATATTTGTCGCAGTTGAAGCACTTTATGTGGCTGCGGCACTCCGACGCGTAGTGACCGTATTTATCACATTTAAAACACTTGATATGTGATTTGTCACGGGATCTGTCACCATCGTCTTGCCTAGCCCAATCTTCATGTTCTCCTCTCGTCGCCTTGCTCATACGCGCCCACGTCCACCCCTACCGCAGATTGTTGCTATCTTCAAGAGCGTGTGATTTTCCCTTGTTGCTTGACGAGGAATCGCCATCATCCTTCTTCTGCCGCGCCTGCCACTCGGCCTGAGTAAGCAGGAGTTGGCTGTCGCCATTGCTGTTGTTGTTGCCGCCAGACGTGCGCGGGCGTGTACGCTCTTCATAAGTCTTCGATCGTCCCCGGCTTCCTCGAATGGCATGGTGTTGAAATCGAGAAGCGCCGATCCGGCGATCACACTCGAATCGATCCAAAGACGGTGTCGAATAACTTCTTCACCAATGCGGCATCGCCGGCGCCGCCTCTAGGTTGGCGACACGATGGACATACCATTGAGTCTTCCGTCGATGGTCCGTGGTTTCTCCTCCTTCATGCGCATGCCGTCGAAGTCATTCTTCAACGTCTCGCAATCACGCATTCTTGACGCGATCCGCGCCAATGAACCTTGTCTTGAGACAGTCCCAAACCTCCTTCGCTGTTTTCTTCCTTGCTACCTGCATCAGGAGGTCCTCCGGGAGCGCTTGAAAAAGATGCGACCTCGCCTTCTTATCCTTTTTCGTGTCGACGGCCGTCCCGACCGCCGGCTCGATTGCTTCCCAAACGCCTTGATCCTCCATCATCGCTTGCACCCGAATCACCCAGCGCATGTAGTTTGTCGCCGTCACCGCGGTATCTGGAACGACCACCGCCGCTTCTCCCGCGCCACTCGAGGAACGATCGACATTGGCTCTGATACCAATTGTTAGAATTTTTCTTAGTTTTTTGTTAGTCACTGCTTCGTGAAGTGTTTCACGTCTTCACGTGATGATGCAAGCAACACCTTGCTCTGTTGTCTCCACCTCCACGTGATAGCCAACAGCAGCACCTCTAGACTTCCTTGTCTTCTCTGGAGCTTTGCTCTCCTTTTATTCCTTTTTTTCCACTTCTCAATCGTTTACATGCTTGGCTTTATAAAAGACTTCAGACCAGACGCAATACGGAGTCAACTCCAAACCGGAGACAACTCATGAACCTAAACGGACTCAAGAAACTAAATTTAGAAACCAAAAACAAGATTAATTATTCTAACATGCGTACCTAGGTTGACGTGGACGTCGTCGTCGACCTTGACGTAGAAGTCGGCGTCCCAGGTGGCGACGGCGGTGGTGAAGTAGATCCTGGTCTTGGACGACAGCTCGTGGTAGCCCTCCACGTGGTCGAGGCGCATGAAGTCCCTCGTCTCCGCCTCCTCCACGTCGATGGCGCGGTCCAGCGCCCCGCCCGGCGTCGCGCTGTGCCCGATCACGAACCGGACCACGATCCCCTTCTCCTTCTCCAGCCGCCTCAGCTTATCCCCTACGTTGTAATCAAGCACCAAGGTGATCCCCAATCAAAACGCTTGTGATCGAGAGCCTATATACATCATTGATTCATGCATCGTTGATCTGGTCGAGGGTTAGTTTTGTTGTTTAATTAGTTACCTCTGGGGACCCAGGTGTCGCGGAGCGAGTTGCGCCGCTTCTTGCTGCTGAAGGCCGTGTTGATGCCGATCACGACGGACGCCTTGGGGAGACCCTTGGACGGCACGGCCGCGCCGAGGCCGCCGTTCCTCTTGGCGCGCTCCACGGCCAGCTCCATGTCCAACGACGACACCGACTTGTCCAGGGACCTACGTACACTCATATACGCCATGCAGGGAACATTCATCCAAAGACAAGAAACGGCACGTACATACACCAGTGCATTTGGGACCAAAAAACTTACTGGATTGCTTGGTGAGTTCTTGACACCTCGTTCATGATATCGTTCGGGTTGCTCTCCTCTAGATTCTAAAAGGTAGGAGAATGGATGTGTTACCAAACTTAGTATGTATATATGTGTACATATACTATTACTTACACGCCTGTGCTCGCAGTCGTACCCTGATGAGAATAGAGAGATCCCGGAGCCGTGCCGGGAGGAAGACACGGCGCCGTCGTTGCCCGACGGGGCCGTCAGAATCGTCATACGGCCACTGAGGAGCAGCCCCACGAAGAAGCTTGTGGCGCACAGCACGACGACGGCCTTCCGCGACATTGGCCTCGCCCGCGGGGCCTTCTTCTCCGAATGCGGCTGCCTCTCGGTCAGCGCCTGAATTCAGTTGGAATGAACAATCACGCACACGCATGACACAAAGCATCTTTTTTTACCTCACAAAAGAGAAAAAAAATGAATGCACTAATTTTAAGGTCAGCTTTAGTACAAACCATCATTGCTGTGAACGTTTGTGGGTGCTCAAATTGGAGGTGGTTCTGTTCAAGATTGCGTGGCCAATTTGAGCACCTACTGAAATGAAACGCTGCCTCTGAGGGGGAAGGAGGCAGGGGAGGGAGATGCAGCGTTTGGATCGATGCCGACAACGCCAGCTATCTGCCCTTCTACCCTAGCTCCCTGCACGGCGAAGCGGTTCAATTGGCAAGGCCCTTTGTGTGAGTGTGAGGAGGCTCATGCTGGCAGTGTGAGTGATGAGCTTATGATATATGATACAATTAAACAGAATGCAGCGGGTGCGGCGTCCCCGGAAAGCCGATCAAATATGGAAGGGGGCTGCAACAAGGAGACCCTTTCACTCTTTCTCTACGTCTTAACAATCGATTCTATTGAAAGGTTACGGATAGGTACTACGATAGCACAAAATAAAATTTTATCGCGCAACCAAAGAACCTCCGTAAGTAATAGATCACGAGATTACCGCTAGACGAGTCGACTCGTAGCGGAAGTAGAGTCGATGTAGCGAATAGATGCGGTCGTAGTCATACTCGCCGCGCGACTACTCCTCCTAGTAGTCGTACTCGCTTCGCGTCTGCTCCTCTTAGTAGTCGAACTCGCCTCGTAAGTTCTCCTCCTGCTCCGGTGATTGTCACGAGTTGCGGATCGTCCTAGTGCTGATGCTTCGCAACAACACCTCCGAGGTATCCACACATACGGGGTTGGAACACCGCTCGCTGGTATGCTAGCACCGGCAACGTGGTTGAGGATGGCGTGGCAATTAGGGTTTCGAGAGTTCTTCCAAAAAACTTACTTCACCCTATGCCACCACCTCTCTTTATATAGGCATCCATGATGGGTCTCTTACTCGAGGCCCATTAGGAACTTATATCCTATACGAATTCGAATCACCATCCAAATCAAATTCCTAGCCCCTTAAGTGTGCGACTCTACAGGTTCTTGTGCGATTGGTTGTGACTTGAAACTCTTTTCCGACCACTAGTTGTCAGCGGCACCTAGCAACACGTAATGATTCCCAAATACACAAAGAATATATCGGACGAACCTTAACGTAATATGATCTATGATCAGGTACTCATCACTTACGATCAGTTCGTATCTCTATCGACGATGCAGGATTACGTTCGACCGATCTACGACGGATCGCATCTCCATACGACCGATCGTGAATCGATCGAACTAAGTGACCTACTCATGCATTCTCCCTTTACCTCACGATGTCTGGTTGAACTCCAGGTGAGATATGGTGTCATCCATGGACTGTTCAATACTTTCTCGATCGAGTGTCGGATAACTTTATGTGGTCGACACTTCGATCACTAGTGGCATGGCCATGCACTTTCTTTATCCGATCACCACGAGGGGCCCAGAGACATCTCTCCTGTTATGCAAGGAGGGGCAAATCCCATCTCGACCAGTCACATCCCTCTGTATGTTTCATAGCATACCCGAAAGCTACCTTTATAACTACCCAGTTACGGAGTAGCGTTTAGTAACCCCTAAGAGTGCTATTACACATGTAGGGAACCGTGCTGTTCTCAGGTCTAAGGATTATACATCATCATTACTTTCTGACCAATTAATGACACATAGATTCATAACAATCTTAATAGTGTCTCAATGATGAGTTTATCAAGCTCCATTTTCTCTAACATGTGCTCACATTACTGATTCGATATCTCTATATCTATGACCGGTGAAATGTGGCCATCAATCAATACATGTGCTGGTCGTAGAGTCACGGTTGTTCCGACCAGTGACACTCGACCAGGGATACATTTAGAATGATATCATATAAGTTAATGAGTTTCACCAACAAGTCACATACTCATTGATCTATAACTGATGATTCATTCAAGGAACAAGATAACATATTATCCAATATCATGAACATAAGGAAATACAATCATGTTTATGATTGCCTCTAGGGCATATTTCCAACACCTATATATCCAACGTCTGCTAGACATGGCAACAGATCTGAAATACCCTGCTCGCCCACGAGACCGTTTTGCTAGATTCAGAACCTCCCTATACGCAGACGATGCGGCAATCTTCATATCCCCCTAGTGCAACCGAAGTCTACACAACTACTCAGCTGCTTCTAAGCGTTGGAAACGTCTCAGGCCTAAACACAAATTTCCAGAAAAGTATGGTGCTCCCAATAAGTTGTGATGATGACATTGATATGGACATTGTCCTACAAGACCTGTTGGCAATCTGATCGTCCTTCCCTGTTAAATATGTCATATAACCACTCACTCGTAGAAGAATGCGTAGGGTGGATTACCAGCCCCTAGTGGACAAAGTAGGGGGGAGGTTAGTAGGATGGCAGGGACAACCCCTTGATATACGAGATATCCAGAAGGAAAAACCAAACGGTGGCCTTGGCGATACAGAACGGGCGGTAGGTGTAGGGCATAAACATCCTAATGGCCCTGATGCTCCACCATATCCAGAATTCTTGCGATTGTGGACTATAATCAGTCAAATCCACTTGGCACCTGGAGTCCTGGACGACATGACTTGGAAGATCATCTTGGAAGGAATCTACTCCTCAAAATTTGCCTAGGCACTATTCCTCGTCTGGTTGGCAATCCAAAATAGGCTTTGGACCTCACACAGACTGGAAGCTAGAGGGTGGACAAATAAGCGTATTTGCCCACTCTGCAGACATTCTGTGAAAACGAGCCTACATCTTTTTGCTTAGTGCCGCTATTCCACAAGAGTCTGGAAGCTAATGGCGGGCTGGCTAGGGGCTCATAATCTTTAGCCATCTCAATGGCCCGCTAGAGGGAGCATCGCAGACTGGTGGCCTAAGGTCGCCGAGATGAGAGGCCTCCCCAGGAGAGTGGTAGCCACGGTCCTCATCCAAATCACTTAGGAGATATGGAAGAAACAAAATGCTATAATCTTCCACAATAAAACCACCGTCATGCCGGACCTCCTAGGAAAGGTCAAGGAGGAGGGTAAAGCTTGATCTCTAGCTGGGACCAAATGGCTAGAGCAATTATGTTATTTGTAATTAAGGTTTTATCCTAACATGTACTCCGCGGCTCTGTTCCGCCCACTTTTTTTTTATCAATATAACGATTGATTTTTAAAAAAACAATTCGTTACTGATCTACTAATTAACCGTCTACTAGTTGATACATCAAGTTATCTGTGTTGCCAGATTTGGCCTCTAATTGTGCGTTGGTTCCGCTAGTAGCGGTGTTCGAGACGTGTTGGCCATGGCCTACTGCGTGCTAAGGAGGAAGAGCAGGCAGCAGCAAACAAGCAAGTCATGATTTGTCGAGCCGGGTCCCGTACTACCATATACTCTGTGGGTTTGGGACATAAAGTGTGAGGTAATTGTACGGTGCTAAGAAATACCGTATCACCCCGTCTTCAAATGTGAGACCCTAAGTTAAAAAAATAGAGGACATTAGTTACATACCATCGCGAGCGTACTCTTTAAAATGGTATTGCAAATAACTTGTGTTGCTATCGCAAACGAGTAAAATTCTTAGAAATACCATTGCCGTCCATAAACCACCGGTTAGATGTGTGAAATGACCCGTTTGCCCATGCCTACTCTCTTCTTTGCCTCATTCCAATCTAAACCCACCCGTTTGTGTATGTTAATTTTAGTTAGATTCAATTTATGTTAGATTTACTTGTCCTTCATTATATTTACATCCTTGCAAATTATTGCTATCCCTGCAAGTTGAAAAGATCAACAATTGAATTACTATATTTGGTTGTTTATCTCTTTCATCAACGAATCAAGAAGCAAGGAATTTCATGAAGAAAATAAAGTAGTAGTTAGATTTTATATTTTAGGACTCAAATTTTACTCTTGTTCAAAGCTTCTGTGTTGACAACAAATTAGTTGTTTTTATAATGTGGAATGATACTAACAATACTTATGTTTATTTCCTTAATGCAATGCAATCTACCTTTTGAACATTGACCATGTTGAATTGTGTTATTCATTCTGCAATATGACATGCTTAATTAGCAAATAAAAATTCTTTGTAGTAATTATAATTTGTACATACGTAGCACATAAATGAATAGTATTTTTTGTATACTAAATTGTGTTGCAATATATCAATTATATGTTGCTGACATGTGTTAGCTCCTTTTCTTTTGTATAACAACACCTAATTTGTGTTGCAGTAGACCTACCATATAACAGTTATCACATGTGTTGCTATCCATCCTAGCAACACATATTTGTAGATATAGCAGCATATACATGTATGTGTTGCTATCCATCCTATCAACACATATTTGTAGATATAGCAGCATATACATGTATTGCTATAACCTAGACCTGTTGCAGTGGTGGGTGCGGTGAGAGACGGCCATTAATTGTGCTTGTTTCCTAGGGAAAAAGGGGAGGCATTCGCCGAAGGCGAAGACTTTCGGCGGCAACTGACACGAACGGGCGCACAGGCGGCATGGGCATCGTGGGGGGAAAAGGTGAGCAAGGGAGGGGCAGTTGATGACAGGTGGGGCCCGCCGAGTAGAGAGAGGGAAGGGACGCGGAGCGAGGCGGGCGGCGCCCGAGTAACGGGCTGACGAATTGGGCCAAGGGCGCGGGAATAGGAACGGGCTGGCGAGAATTCGGCCCAAACAAGAAATTGGGAATTTTAATTGATTTTTGAATTACAAAAATTGAGAAAAAGGAAATAGTTTTTAGATAATAGTAAATAAACTACAAAAATTCTAGATCAATACACATAAATTCCTTCAATTATTGTGAAATTAAAAAATTATATAAAACTTAAATTTATCTTTTAATATTGCAAATAAATTATTTTTACTTTTCAAAAAAAGGAAAACCCTTTTTAAAATCCACAAAATCCAAGAAATTACTTTAAATACCATAAAAGCCAATTAAACCAAATTTGAATTAATTAAAGTTTGATTAATTAATATTATATTATTTTTGTTTTCTAAAATTTCTAGTTATGCTTTAGCAATTTAATAAAACTAAATGGTTATTAAAAAAACCCCTGAAAATTAGGATGTTACATACTATTCTTACTTGTGTCTGTGTCCTCCTAACTAGCGGAGTAGTCGAAAGACAGTGCCTCGCGGGACTTGGAGCAATCCCCTCTAGGAAGAAGAATTCTGAATTATAACCGTCTTCAACTGAAGGTGAACCCCGCGGGGGTATAGTCGAATCCGCAGGTGAAGCGGGCTCAACAATGCACCTTGTGGAGGTAACCGAAGGGTGATGGTTATCAGGTGTTAATTGTGTCCGGAATCATATATTCTAGGACTTGTTACGCCAGATTGGACGGCCTCAAACGGGCTTGAACATTTGAAGAGGAACCCTCGGTGTGCTCTGCATTCGTCGTGGTACGGCCCTGACCCTGGTCGAATGGACCCTTGACCTTTGAGGAGTCTGGTTCCTTATCTGGGCGTAGTATCGTGGAGGGAAGAGCTCCCTCATCAACCTTATATGTGGCATGGTCTCCTGGGTCCGGTGAAAGATCTCAGGAAATGGCATTGCCATTTGATAAAATGATGCTCTGCTCGTACTCATAGCAGGTATCCATGTCAAGTTCTTCGTAGTCTGCCAAATCGAACCAATTCTCCTTATCCCATCCTCCTGCCATAAAAACATCAAAGTTGAAAAATGAATATAATTTTGTCAAAAAGGAAAGGAGAAATCGGAAGCTCCCCACGGATAGTGCCAACTGTCGATGGTTTAGTATCGATCTTATGAATGAATGTTGTGGGCTCTCTTGGAGCGAAACCACACAGAAAATGACATATGAATTTTATACAGGTTCAAACCTTTTACTGGAAGAATAATAACCATACTCTTGTGTTTGCTATATTGATTGTGTTTACAACAAGAATGAGTCACTAAAGCTAGGGCTTGATCTTCTTGTCTCTCGCTTCTTGTCTGTTCCTCTCTCCTTTGTCCACCGAATTTACTCCTCATATAGTGCATGAAGGGGGTGACAGTTGTCTACATCAAGAGGCACCTTGTTGTTTGATGTAATACACACGTTTAAGGGTAGTTATTGTTGGAGACGCATCCCCCGTATCGCCTTGCGGTTATGTCAGAGACAGAGGTTTAATACATGTAGTTATATCAGGAATAACAATACATATTAACTACTGCGTGTATTAAACACAGTGCACAAATGTTCCTAGTCGATTGGGCCCACATGTATGTGGGCTTTATCAACCATAGGGTGGTCGTAGATGATCTTGTCGTAGTAAGACTTACGACTATGAGGTAATCGTAGTAGGACTTACGATTAATAGGTGGTTGTAGAAGAACTTACGACCGTATAGCGTGATTGTAGTAGAACTTACAATCAATAGGTGGTCGTAGAAGAAATTACGACCATATAGGGTGGTCGTAGATGATCTTGTCGTAGTAAGACTTACGACTATGAGGTAATCGTAGTAGGACTTACGATTAATAGGTGGTTGTAGAAGAACTTACGACCGTATAGCGTGATTGTAGTAGAACTTACAATCAATAGGTGGTCGTAGAAGAAATTACGACCATATAGGGTGGTCGTAAAATAGCTTACGACCACTAGGTGTGTATCATCTACCTCATTATTAATATTGAGAGGTACCTTTCATGTTATATAAAATACATTATTATCTATTAATGTTATAGATAAATAATTTAGTTAATTGATGATTATTAGATCCTCGTAAAACCCTAACTCTAATCTGCCGGACCTCGCCACCACCGTCACCGGGCAACAGAGATGAAGAAGACGACTTCGCCGCAGCACGAATCTCTAAGCCAATCCGGAGGTGATAAAATCGATAGTGATTTTCCCTAATTTCAAGCGCATGGGATTCGTGCTCCCACCTTTTCCCCTCAACCTCCCCGCCTCCCCTACCAACGGTGAAAGGGCTCGAGGCGGCCACAGCGAGCAAAACCGCTGCCCCATCGTATGATGCCGTCGCTATCCTCTGGGACGCCATCCTTCGTCTTGTCGGCGCCACCACCACCAGCTCACCCTTTCACCCGTGCGGCCATTCTCTCCCTCGCCAGCGACACCAAGCTAGATCCAGATGTAACAGTGGCGGCTGGTTACTGGGAGGTCTGATCTAGCGACCCTTAACTCGGATCTGGTGGAGCAGCGTCGGTTAGGGATGGGCCGCCGGATCTGGAGACCGTGACAGTGGTTGGTGCCCTCGTGGCGATGACGGCCGTAGGTGGTGGCGGCGTACGGCCACGGTTGCCCCCTGCAGGCCATCTGTGTGAATGCGGCATGCTTTTTTGTTGCCAGATTCTGGTACCAGGGCACGATTGTTTGGCTAGCTCCGGTTCAAGAAAATGCTGCAGTGTGAGGTATCGGTTCCATGCCCATTCTCTCTCCTATAGTACCCTCTTATTCCAACGCAGTGGATGCTCTTACTGACAGGACGCTACTGCCACAAATGGCTTCAATTCATTTCCACCAACCAGATGCATCACCAACTCACGATCAGCCAGGCCACCGGAGGGCCCTTCGTTCCTACATTGCCACAGATACATCTAGAATGGAGGCTACCTTCTGCAGTTCGTCGCTTTCGCTACATATCAGGGGGGGAATGAAAAAAAATAAACACAGATAAATTAGCTAGGAAGCTCGTTCAATAGGAATTGAAGCCTTTGGCGCTAATACCGTCAAAGAAAAGGAAAAAGATTCTTCTGGTGCACATTAAATACCAAATTTTGGGAATCACCTCTTAAACGGCCAGTGGAGTTGTGGGTGTATACATACTCCTCTCACAAACCTTTAAATCATAATGTCCCATTTACGCACACAGTACATTAAAGTAAAAACTTTTTGATGTGAGTTGTTCGTAGTCCTTCGTATTTCCAGGCATGCACCACTACCTTATAATCGGGAGAAAAGACCAAAATTTTATCTTGTAGCAGCCTAGCTTGCCACTGAACCTTAAATTATACTAGTTAAGTGTCTATACGTTGCTACAAACATCTCATGAATGTAATCATTTATCAATTAAATAGATATAAAATATCTCAATTTGTCAAGACGCACGGACGGAATAGAGCAGAAGAGCAGGAGTGGAGAGGAGGAAGTGGGGCCCATCTAGATCCGATCGATGGAAGTGACGGCAGTGACGGGGCGGAGGCGCGCGGAGCAGAGTAGAAGAGCGGGGTGGAGGCAAGTGCGGGGAGGAGAAAGCGCAGACGACGTCGCAAGCGATGCTAGGAGAGGATAGAGCGCACGATACGAGAGGATAATTTGATGATAATGTGACTCATATTTTTACTACTTAAAAGAAGGAATTGGTGGCAGTCCGTCCTCCTTCATGCGATGTGAGCCGTTAGATCTATCTTTCTTCGTGAGATGTGAGCCGTTTGGATCTCGTTTTTCTCGATTCCTCCTGTGCGTACGGTTGTCCACCCATAACCTCCTCTCCACCCCTTGCACCCCAACTGACCAAGCTGGTGTGCAATATGCCTAAAGATTCTATTGATCTTTCCAAAAACGAGTTGTCAGTGGATCACTTGCATTGTAGGCTGAGCACGACAGCAGTTGACGAGATATAATTTTTTTAATTCGTAGCAAAGCACGGACATTAGACTAGTGTCAGTAAAGAGGGACAGAGATAGAAGGGTAGAGAGGATGAACAACCACCGTTTTTAATCTTTAAGTAGCTGAGATGCTAGCCATGAAAATTGATAGAACTGTCAAAAACCACCACGTGCAAACTGCAAAGTATGGTTCACCGTGAGCAGCACTGCCGCAGAACCCCAGCCTCCCAGGTCAAGTACAAGCCCGCAACACTCCGTCGACCGATCACGCTGCGGCTATGGCCATGGCCACTCCCCTTTTCCGGCAGGCCGCCATGGCCATCGCTGCGCCCGTGCGCGGCCCCTCCTGCACGTCGACTTGCCCGTGGTCGTGGTGCATCGCGCTCTCTTCCGACGCCCGACTTTACCTCGCAGGCGCGCTTGGACGGTGCACCCACAAACGTCCTGCCTGCTCGGCCAGCGGTGCAACCACTACCGCGCAGTCCACACCTCCACGCCCGTCGCACCTCGTCCCGTGTACCTGGCCGCCAGCGTCGGGCGGCTGCGTCCGCTGCTGCGCGCATTCCATCTCCATTGCCCATTCTTCCCGACTTCACCATCGCAGGCAGCCCCGCGGTAACAATTTTACGTGACATTTGAAAGAACGGTTCGATTCTGTACGCGGTGACACCCCAGGTCCCAGGCCCCTGGGCTGGATTGCCAGCCTCTTGAGGATAGCAGAACGGTCCAAATGGACAGGCTTTAAAAATCGGTCGGTTCCTGACATCTTGTTTTGCACCGGACGATACAGCAAAGTTGATTTGTTTATTTCTAAACAGATTCTACATGAAACAATAGTAGTTCCACCACAAGCGAGCAATCCAAGCTAATAGGATCCAGTTAACATCTTCAGTGGTTTTACGACGATACGAGAAAGTATTACGGTGCAACTCTTAACATTCCTAATGTCGAGTTGGCCGTGTACGGTAATGATCTATGCTGTAAATTTTCCAGGCAGACACTAAAGCAAACTTTCTCCAGAGTGCGACCACCCTGTTTGGTGCTTATACACCCCGACAAGCGGAACAGCTGGCTCACCTTGCATTTGTGCAGCTCCAAAGGAACACACTAACAACTTTCACCTTCAAAATCACTCACCTTGAATCATAATTTTCTTGACAAACTGACAGCACACGAGGCACAGCCACAGGCATGAAGCTTCCAAGGCCAGCCTGATGCGTAACAGGGCGCAACTGGTCCATCTTGAATTATAGATGGAGTCGAACAGGCTCATCAACATATTTCTAACTCAGCAAATGTACCATCTTCAACCAATATTCTAAATGTTACCACTGGAGAAATCCGGCAGCAACAACTTTCCTCACATCCAACAAGATGAGTAAGCTATACCAGAAGATCACAGCAGTTGCACCTCAGCCGCCAAGTAATAGAAAATGTACAGCTCGATCACTCGAGAGCCAGAGGTGGCTAATGCTGGATCCTTGATAATGATACCTGTGGCTGCATTACAAATACTGCTCAAGCAAACAAGTAATATCTAAAACAAATATTCATAAATCACTTTAAAGTTCAGGGTAGATTTCCTGCGTTTGTTTTTGTAACCAGTAGACAATAACAACCCTTTCTGAAGTCCCAACATAATACAGCTCCAACTGAGATGAGAAACACAAAATCCTCCATGAAAGCATAACTCAAACGCAAACCTGGCCCTGCTGGCGCACACGGGCAAAAGCTAACACACTAGCTTAAATATTAAAACAGCAATTGAGAACAACTTGCCACCCCATTCCTGTAACTAAAGTAATTCTTGGTACAGCCACATTAGTGGAGACAAGATCCTATCACTAGGACATGAGACAGACTAACCAGCAGGGACAAGTCTGACTACAATGTAGAAAACAACAGAACCACCCAAAAGACAAGCATATGACCTACCAACATAAGCCATATTTACATGGATGAAACGCAAGTACACAGATGACATTGCAGAAGGACTGAGACAACAAACAATGGCTTCACTGGCCTAATCTGTCAGCATATCATGTTACATTCATTGAAGCTCAATATGCTAGTAGGACGGGTATGGAATTGGTTGCCTGGCAGCTCGACGGCTAACATCATTCAGAACAGAACCAAATACACGTCTACTATACTCATACGTACCATCACTTAATCCTCTACTAGCTACCCCACTTGATGCTGGACAAAAAGGTAATCATAAGATTTAGTACAAAATTCACATAAAATGTCTCATATTTCAAAGGACCAAGGAAATTCTCTCACCTTGGGAGTGGAAATCATAAGAATGATTTGAAGAAACACCATAGCCTGCAATCCTACCATTTACCACTGTATGCTGTGACATGGGAGTATCACTAGACCTCATCAGCTGAGGTGGCTTTGGTAGTGGTATAGGGTTCATTTTAGGCGTTACAGGAATATTGCCATTTGAAGAGGGCTTGTCTTGCCCAGAAATCTGTCAAAAAAGGGTATAATTTCAATCTTTTGCTAGTACTTACATAAATATACAAATCTAGTAACAGCAAGAAACTCAACTAGTCAACTATATAGGGTTGGGGCCAGATTGAGTCAACCAGTCACATCACAGTGCATAACAGAACATACCATAAGAACAACACATGACAATCCTACTATACTAAAATCAGTTGTATAAATAGGGAGCGAAAGAAACGCACCGCAAATTTAAGTGTCCTATTATGAAGTCGAACAAGGCCAGAAAATAGCCTAACAGCATACTGGGCAATTTCCTCTGTTTCGTACTCAGCAAAAGCATAACCTTTGGGGCGACTAGTTTCCTTGTCACGGGGTATGTGTAGGTCTATTACACGACCTACCTGAATAAGAATCTCATATAAAACCCTCTCAGATACCTTTTCATCCAAGTTACCTATTTAAGAAAAATGCAGCTGAAGAATTAATACAATACCAATGAGTACTTTGTTATATCTAGGCATGCAAAAACACAAGGGAAAGTGACACAAGAACAGTCTTTTGTAAAATACCAGCACTAGTGCACTACAATACAATCAGCCCTGACACAAATCTGAATCAGAAGAGTATAATATATACATGAAGCTATGCACAATGTTGCTGAGGAAGTCCACAAAGCAGCTACCAAATTAAGCAACCGACAAGCTGAGAACACCTACTAGGCAAACAAAGAACAGAACAATGGAGCCTGAATTGCTAGCAACTTTTATCATATTCATTACTTCTTAACTATGTAGGAATGGAGCTCAAGAGGAAGATTCAATTAATTTGCTTAGCTGAGCCTAATAAAATGAGAATACATTGTTTGGCTCAGTTAAATGCAAACAAAATCCCTGGATCCCCACGCCCGAAAGCATATTCATTTGTTAACTTCTCATAAAAAAAATAATATCAACCATAGTTTGTGAAAGTTGTGGTGAACTACTTTGATAGTGGAGTTGTGAACTATCAAGCTCAGAGAGGGAGAGGGGGCGCATTCTGTAGCCGGCCCCATGAAGCGTAACATGATTCCATGATGGGCATAGCTTTCACATCTCTATTGTTCTCACATCTGAACCCCTGGATCACACATGTGACCATGTTAGAATTAAGCAGGTTTAATTTGCTATAATATTTGATTTTGTACAATTCGCTTTACACTTATTTACACTCAATCCATCCTAACAAATTCCCAACTGCCACAATGAACAAAGGGCACAGAACACCAAGAAATACTTTTCGCACAAGGAAATAAGCATGTTAGTTAAGTTAATTAATCAGTTAATATACAAGTAAACCTCGTGTCATGAATTGTTCCTATTCCGAATTTGGGGGACTAAAAGAATGCAACAACAGAAGAGGCAATCGCCGACTATACAAGCTCAAGCAATTAACTTGCCAGATAAACTAGGAGGGTCGGTAAATAAAAAGTAAATCTACAGCAACCAAATCCTAAGATGGATTTACAAACATCTAAGCACGGAATCATCTGTATAGTACAAGAACCACGAGAGGATAACTCCAAATCCTAATTCCAACTTGCAATTTTATTCAATTCAGTACCAAATTCCACTGCAAAACTCATGGAATTGCCCGTATCAAACAACAATTGCTACTGTTTCTACCCACAGAGCACAGAACCAAGTCCCAAAACATTGCATGCGGCGCAAACTTCAGTAATTAATCGAGTCGAATCGACCGTCAGCAGGTTCGAGACATCCCAATTCGAGGACAGAAGTAGCAGCACCAGCCACCAAGCCGAGGAAAAACACAAAGGCACCCGCTTTACGAACCGAACAAAACTAATCACCACAAATTCACCTCAATCCCGAGTCAAACCGCCAAAAAGGCCACGAAAAATTCGGGGAAACCCGCATGAATCACCATACCGAGCGGTTCGGGCCTCGAAACGGAGGGGGAGGGGTAGAGATCTCACCTATGTAGACGGCGCAGCCGGGGTTCCTCGCCATGGGGACCGGATCTAGTACGCGGAGGTGGAGGCGGTGGCTACGAGCAGCGAGACGCGTCGACGCCGCAACGCGAAAGAGTCCAACCGGGGGCAAGCAAGCAAGCGAATCGACTGCCAAGCTAGAGACCACACGAGCCAAGCGCACTGGAAATACGCTGGTAGTGGTAGGTCACGGCGTTTGGGCTTCGCGGGTGGTTTGGGGGATGGCTCGGCCACCGACGCCGAGACGGCTAGGGACTCGTCTTGCTGGCGGTGGGGCCGATTATAGGTGGGACTGGGTGTCAGTGGGAGGAGATGGGCACGTGTTCCCGAGGCTGCTGATCTTTTGTGGTGGATATTTTGGTGGGCGGGTATAAACCATTCGATAAGGCACGCGGATGGAGGTGTGTTGTATGTTGTACGGGCAGCACCGCTGATCTTGCCATCTTGGGTGTTTTGAGCAGGACAAGGATCATGCACAATGTGAAAGGAGCCCACCGGTAATTCTGCTATATTACAGGGGGCTAAGATTATTTTTCTCACCAATGTTTAGCACATACTTTTCTCTCCAAAAATGGTATCCACCGTAGATTTAATTAACAGAAAAAATCTCTTCTGTCCTCTCCCATCTCATTATCACATCATCCCCCTCTCTTGTTTCTCTCTCCTTCCTAAATCACCTGCTGCCGCCACCGATTTTGCAAGATCCGGCAACGTCTGTCGTTGCCAACCACCCCTACATGCTCCTCTCAACCCGTCTGCTAGTTCCCTTGGCAATATTGAGCCGCCTTGTCTTAAATCGATGTCGTTGTCAAACACTAACCACGACGGCGAGCTTGCCTGTGGATCTAGAAGCTTTGGCCAATGGTGTGGGCTATGGATTTGGAGCTACCGACCAATCTTGAGCCGTGACTGCGATTTTGCGACAACGACCTCCACTATCGCCCGATCTCACCTGTGAAGGGCATAGTTGAAGACGAGGTCGGCCCCAATGTGGAAGCGTTGAGGTCAACAACAACATAGGTGGAGGTGGAGGCCGAGACGATGTGGTCAATCGCGACGACGATCGAGGTCGGCCATGGCTATCAGCTTCCAAGATTGATAGGTGGGCCCATGTGCCTTTTTTATTTGTTGTACTCGACCCCTCTGTTAGAATGATCTCCCGCAGAGGCATTTGGCCCAACGGCCAAATGCCTCGCGCTCGATCGAGGCGCCCACCCAATTCATGGTGATGGGCCCTCGTCGTCGATCAAGGCTATAAAAGAGGGGTGGGGGCCGGTGGCACGAACGACGAGATTCGACGGAGCCGCAAACCCCACCCGGACAAAAACCCTAGACCGATCTAAGAGGCGCAAGAAGTGACGGAAGCCCATATTTGGATCACCGCCGCCTCTACCGACCACCGCCGGCCACGCCCAGGGACGGATCGACCACCGCCGCCTACCACACGCAAGCCGTCATGGCCACTCATCCTCTCTACATCCGACAGAATCAACCCATCGCCTCTCTCTCTCTCGCTTTCGGTTTCTTATGAACCCGAACCCCAAGAACACCAGATCCAAACAAAAGAGATCAAAAGCAAAGAAAAGATTTAACAATGGTATCAGAGCCGTAATAGAACGGCAAAGATCCAAAAGAAAAACAATGGAAAAGAACCCGAAACCCTAGCTCCGTAACCCGAAACCCTAAGAAGGAAACCCTAGATCTAAGCGGCGGTACTCACCGCCGTGAGGACCATCAGGCGAGCCGTGGGCTCGCGGGCTCCAAACCGGCTCGGGCGCCACGAATGTGCGGGATCATCCGAAGCGTCCGGCCCCGACGCTTGGTAAAGGGCGCCGACACGGGCCGTTCGACGGCGGCGGCTCCCTCAGGAACGCGCGCCGCGCGGAGGCTCATGGCGGCGCCGCTTTCTCTCTCCGCCGTTCTCCGGCTGCGCGTCGTCACCTCGGTTCTTTCGCTCGAGCGTTAATCGAGAGAGAAGGGAGAGGAAGAAATGGATTTAGGGTTTTGGCGCCGCCGCGAAGTTTTGTTCGGCGAAAATGCGCCACCGTCCGATTCGATTCAACGGCCGAGATCGGCGCGAGCGCGGCGACGCAGCGGCAGAAGCGCCAGCAGCTGAGCCCAGGCGAGGCTCGCGTCGCGAAAGCGAAGCGAGGCAGCCATGGCCGGAAGCCGGCGCCGTGGCCGGTGCTACCGAATCGGGCCGAATTGGCGAATGAATGAAAGATCTCGACCGGCTTGTACAAAGAAATCGGCGGTTATGAACAGTAACTTAGAAAATTAATTTTAATTGTTTTCAGAAGCAATTTTGAATGAATTTCAATAGAAAAATTGAATAAAATATCTGTAAATTTTGCACCAACGTGTTATTATTTCCAGAGATTAAATGAGTAAAGAAATAATGCTTCTGAATAATGAATTATTTTAGAATAATTACAGTTTCCGCTGCAAAAGTTAATGTTTGATTAATTCTTTTAATTAAATTCAAACCAACGGGAGAATTTAATTTTTTAAGAATTGTTGCAAATTATGATATTGTTATTTTCGACCAACGTTGATAATAATAAAGATTATAATTTTTAAATGATGTTTTTTTTAATGCATTGTTTCTATTTCTGCCCAACGGTGATATAGATTTAATGTATAGATATAATTGATTTAATTGTATGTCGTATTTTTGACCAACGTTGGAAATAAGGCATATAATTTTCATGTTTCGTTCTCACTTTATTTGAACTAAATTTTCAGGAGGATACAACTTGATGGGTTGTATCAGAGAGATCCCCACTCTCAAAGGAGATAATTATGGAGAGTGGAAGAAAAAGATAGACTTAGCGTTTATCTTAGCTGAGGTGGACTGGTCCTCACTCTAAAGACGACTCCACCGAGCCTATGGCACCAAAGTGAGGATCAAAATGAGGATGATACCGCTTGGCGAAAAGACAGAGAGATCATGCTCCCTTACAGATGTCTTATGACCTAGAGCATAAGAAATGGACCACAGCCAACAAGAAATGTATGGCTGTGATAAAGAACACGATTGAGCCTGCAATTGTGGGCTCAATCGCAGACTGTGACACTGTCACAGAATACCTTGATAAAATAAAGAGTCAGTTTACTGGCTCTTCAAAGACATATGCTACACAGCTGATTAAGCAGCTTGTGACAGAAAGGTATTCTGGTGGTGGCAGTGGAATAAGAGAATACATACTAAGGATGAGCAACTTGGCATCCAAGCTTAAACCAATGGATTTGGCACTCAAGGATGGGTTCCTTATTCACTTGATTTTTGCTTCATTGCCAGAAAAGTTTGACACCTTTGTTGTCAATTACAACATGCAGCCCGATAAATGGGACTTAGAAAAGTGCATAGCTATGTGTGTTCAAGAGGAGGAAAGAATTAAATCCTCACATGGTGGATCTATCAACTATGTGAAGGATAACAAGAAAAAGCACTTCAACAGTACCTCCTTCTCAAGGAACAAGGGAAAAGCCTCTGTCCATCAGCCTCAACAGAATAATAAATTTGTCAGAGACAAAGATCGTTGTCTTCATCAAGAAGAAGACCGGACACTACAAGAAGAACTCACGATTACTTAAAGATGATAATGGCAAAGAAAGGTGAGAACATTATTACCTTCATAAATGAATGCTTGTATGTGCAATATTCAAATCCACTTGGTGGATTGACTCAGAGCAATGTTTATGTTGCTAATTCCTTCTGTGGATTCCGTCGGCGAGGACTACGCAAAGAAACGAAAGATGCATTAAAGTCGCAAATGGAGTCCAAGCGAAGTTGAAGCCGTTGGCGATCTTTCATTAGAGTTAGCTAATGGCTCTAATCTTTACTTAGAGATGTTCTTTTTGTTCCTCTTCTGAGAGGAATTTGATTAGTGTTTCCAATTTGGATAAAGATGGTTATGATTGTAATTTTGGAAATGGCAAGTGCGAAATAATATTTAATAAAGAATGTGTTGGTCTTGCCATATTACAAAATGAGCTTTATTTGTTATCATTATGTGATAATGTGAATGTCGATGCGATAATGAGAACGTCATGCGTGCGAAAGTGATTGAATCCTCGTCACGAATGTAAGCGTAAAACGAAGAGAACTCATAATGAATCGTCGAAATTATGGCATCGTCGTTTAGGCCATATTTCGAGGGGAGAATAGAAAGACTAGTTAAGAATGAAATTCTTCCTCTATTAGAGTTCTCGGACTTAGAACAATGCGAGAGAATGCATTAAAGGAAAATATGTAAAGAAAATTAAGAAAGAGCGCAAAAAGAAGCACAGGAGTTCTACAAATTGTTCACACGGACATTTGTGGTCCTTTTCCTGTGAAAAGTGTGGATGGTTATGACTCGTTCATAACATTCACAGATGACTACTCCCGTTATGGATATATTTATCCAATCAAAGAAAGAAATGAAGCCTTGGATAAATTCAAGATATTTAAGGCTGAAGTTGAAAACCAACACGATTTAAAGATTAAGATAGTTCGATCTGATCGTGGGGGGAGTACTACGGTCGACATACCCCATATGGACAAGTTCCTGGACCTTTTGCGAGGTTCTTACAGGAAAATGGCATAGTAGCCCAAAGATTCTACAAGGCGAACCTCAAAGAAATGGAATAGCTGAAAGACGCAACCGTACCCTGATGGATATGGTGCGAAGCATGATGAGCTACTCCACACTCCCATTGAGTTTATGGATAGAGGCGTTGAAAACCGCCATTCATATTCTCAATAGAGTGCCTAGTAAGTCGGTGCCCAAAACACCGTACGAGTTGTGGACAGGAAGAATTCCCTCACTAAACCACTTACGTGTGTGGGGGAGTCCTGCTGAGGCTAAAGTTTTTAACCCAAACATTGGGAAGCTAGATCCCAAAACAGTAAGTTGCCATTTCATTGGCTACCCTGAAAAGTCAAAAGGTTTTCGTTTCTACTGTCCAGACAGATATACAAAGTTTGTAGAAACGAGACACGCTGTCTTCTTAGAGGATGAAATGATGAGGGGGAGCATGGTAGCTCGAGAGATTGATCTTGAAGAGAAGCGGGTATATGTGCCCACTCCGATGATTCAAGAGCCACTCTTCTCACTACCTGCTATCGCTGCACCGACGGTACAAGATACTGTGGTGCCAGCACCTGTTATTGTTCCTCATGTGGCAACAATGAATGAGAATGAGGAACCTGTTCTTCAGGATCCTATAGAACCCATTGCCACAAATGAGGGGAGCAACAAGACCTCAAATGTAAGATGTACCAAATGAGGAGGTCCGAGGAGGTCTCAAAGAGTAAGAAGATCACTATTTCGATGATTATCGATTTATCATCTGAGAGGACTTTCAAATGGAGGATGATCCCACCTCATTTGAAGAAGCCATGAAGCGAAAATTCTTCAAAATGGCTTGAGGCCATGGAAGAGGAAATGAGGTCCATGAAGACTAATAAAGTCTGGGACTTAGAAATTATTCCTAAAGGAGCCAAAACAGTAGGCTGTAAATGGGTCTACAAAACAAAGCTCGACTCCCAAGGGAATGTAGAAAGATACAAAGCGCGACTTGTGGCAAAAGGCTTTACGCAAAGAGAAGGGATTGATTACAATGAGACTTTTTCTCCAGTCTCATGTAAAGATTCCTTCAGAATCATAATGGCATTAGTAGCACATTATGATTTAGAGTTACATCAGATGGATGTAAAGACGGCATTTCTTAATGGGGATTTGGAGGAAAATGTTTACATGGCACAACCAAAAGGTTTTGTCATGGAAGAAAATGAAAGAATGGGATGCCGCCTAAAGAAATCAATTTATGGGTTAAAGCAAGCTTCAAGACAGTGGTACTTGAAGTTTGACAGTACAATAAGAAAATTTGGGTTTAAAGAGAATGTAGAGGACAACTGTGTCTATACAAAGTTTAAAGATGGGAAGTTTATCTTCCTAATCCTGTATGTGGATGATATCCTACTGGCTAGTAGTGATGTCAGTCTACTACTGGAGACAAAGAAGTTTTTGTCCTCAAACTTTGATATGAAAGATCTTGGTGAAGCTTCGTTCGTTTTAGGGATCGAAATTCACCGGGATAGAAACAAAGGGATATTGGGACTATCACAAAAGACATACATAGAGAAAGTCTTAAAGAAATTTGGGATGCATAAATGTAGTCCTTTACCTGCACCTATAGTCAAGGGCGGCGGATATGGGGATTTTCAATGCCCTAGGAACCGAGATGAGATCGATCAAATGAAAGCGGTTCCATATGCTTCAAATTGTCGGAAGCTTACAAGATGCTCAAGTGTGCACACGCTACGACTTAGCTTTTGTTACTGGGTTATTTGGCGATTCCGAGCAATCTCGAATAGAACATTGAAATTGATAAAGAAAGTCTTGCGTTATTTGCAAGGAACAAAAGGCCTCATGATGACATCTGTAAGATCGATTTACTCCATATAGTGGGGTATCTGATTTCGATTTTGCGGGAGATGATAGAAAGTCGACATCCGGATATGTCTTCACTCATTTGGAGGAGCTATATCGTGGAAAAGCTCAAAGCAAACCGTCACTACATCGTCCACAATGTATGCCGAGTTTGTAGCATGTTATGAGGCTACGGGCGGTGAACGGCTAAAGAAGTTCATACCGGCTTAAAAGTGGTTGACGACATCAATAGACCACTTAAGTTGTCTGCGACAATGAACCCGCAGAATGTATGCCCACAACAATAAGTCAAGTGGTGCCGCCAAACACATTGACATAAAGTACTATGTTGTGAAAGATAAAGTTCGGATCAAATTATAAGTCTTGAGCATATAAGTACAGCAAAGATGTTAGCGGATCCGCTTACTAAAGGCTTACCACCCAACGTGTTCAGAGAACATATAGCGGCATGGGTTTAAGGAAAGCCTATGATTCTGGACTAAAAGATGACCCAAAAGATTAAAGTAACTATTTCAGAACAGGGAAGTGTATTGCAGCTGTTGAATCTATCGGCGATTGACCGTGACGATGAGACATGTTCTATGCACTAATCTGTGATGGAATGAGTAAAGTCAAAAGCAATTAAAGATAAAGTATAGAATGAGATCAAGGGGAGAATGTTAGAATGATCTCGCAGAGGCATTTGGCCCAACTGACCAAATGCCTCGCGCCCGATCGAGGCGCCCAACCAATTCATGGTCGATGGGCCTCGTCAGATCAAGCGCTATAAAAGAGGGGTGGGGGCCGGTGGCACGAACGACGAGATTCGACGGAGCCGCAAACCCCACCCGGACAAAAACCCTAGACCGATCTAAGAGGGGGCGCAGCAAGTGATGGGAAGCCCATCGCTGGATCACCGCCGCCTCTACCGACCACCGCCGGCCACGCCCCAGGGACGGGATCGACCACCGCCGCCTCTACCACACGCAAGCCGCCATGGCCAGCTCATCCCTCTCTACATCCGACGGTAACCGAACCCATCGCCCTCTCTCTCTCTCTCTCTCGCTTTCGGTTTCTTATGAACCCGAACCCCAAGAACACCAGATCCAAACAAAAGAGATCAAAAGCAAAGAAAAGATTTAACACCCTCAACTTGCTTCGGCTCCATTTTTTGTTAGCCTCGCCCCTGCAAAGTTTTGAGTATGGAGAGGCCAAAGCCAAAAGATTTTAGCCTCTACTTCTTAGTAACATTGCACACATCCTTATACTCCACACAATCATATATTGCACACAAGTATATTATTTATCTTTTAAAAGTTAATTTCATTAATTTCTTATCGAGTGTTTATATGTGTGGTCTTCTCACACATAACACACATACAACACACAAGTTTAAATGATCTTTCCACATAGAACACAACACACACACTTGTGTGCGCGCGCACACACAAGTTTATATAAGGTATTCCCACACACCTACAATACGCACACAATTCTGTCACACTCTGTATAAACTAACTATACGTAACAACCAAGGAATATATCTAAGCCACAAGTAGGAAACAATACATTGCATCAAGCTAGCAAAAAAAGCAAGAAAGATCACACACCGCCTATTTACCTGTTATCGTCTCCTCCCTTCTACCTCCAATCCCAAACCATAACCCCGAATTGTCGTATAATCCCTTCAATCCCCCAATCCGAACCATGTTGATTTTGCCTCTCTTTGGCCCAATTCCTGACCGCCACCAACTAGATTCTAGGCTTCTAGCCATGAATATCCGAGAGCACTTTTCCAAATTTGTGGCCCTCAAGCAACCACATCTACTAAAGCTCTTTCCCATGTCTATTGGTTCCTTCAACGACTCTAGTTGAAGCAATTGCTCCTTGGCCACTTCTAAATTAGCCCGCGAGATGATAAAATCATTTAGAATGCCAATTCTCACGAGATGTCTGAAGCCCAGGTTAGCGTATATTATCGTTTCAAAGATAATTTCAATATTATTTTATTGAGTTTCTGTATATATGATCTTCCCACAAATAACACACAAGTGTAAATGGTCTCTTCCACAGAGAACACAACACAAACGTGCATGCACAAACAAAAGATTATATATGATATTCCCACACACCTACAATACATACACATTTCTATCAACACAAGTTTATATATGATATTTCCACACACCTACAGTACATACACATTTCTATCACACTCCGTAAAAACTAACTATATGTAACAACTTATATATATGTTTCGCATTCCAAGGAATATATGCATGGCACAAGGAGACAACAATACATTGCACCGAGCTAGCAAAAAATGAAAGCAAGAAAACTCACACATCGCCTATTTACACGCTCTCGTCTCCTCCCTTCTACCTCAAATCCCAAACCCTAACCCTAAATTCTTGTCTACTCCCTTCAATCCCCAATCCTAAAACCCTAACTCAAACTTTTGTCTCATGCCTCCTATCCTTTAACCCCAAACCCTAACCATGCAGATTATCCTTCTCTTTGGCCCGATTCCTAACTACCACTGACTAGATTCTAGACTTATATCCATGAATATCCAAGAACACTCTTCTGTCTTTGTGGACCTCAAGCAACCATGTCTGCTCGAGCTATTTCCCTATATATTGGTTCCTTCAGTGACTTTGGTTGAATAAGTTGCTTCTTAGCCACTTTTAAAATACTCTACAAGATGAGAGAATCATCGTTTGGGATGTGACAAACGCTCACCAGATATCTGATCCTCAGGTTAGCATCTATTATACTTCAAAAGATAATTTCTTATCGACTTTCTATATATATGGTCTTCCCATGCATAACACACAAGTTTAAATGGTCTTTCCACATAGAACACACACGCGCGCGCGTGTTTATATATAGTATTCCTACACACCTACAATACACACACATTGCTGTCACACTCCGTACAAACTAACTATATGTAACAACTTCTATATATGATTTGCATTCCAAGGAATATATCTATTGCACAAGGTGGCAATAATACATTTCACTAGGCTAGCAAAAAAAATCAAGAAAGATCGCACCGCCTATTTACCTGCTCTTGTCTCCATCCTTTTACGCCTAATCCCAAACCCTAACCCCGGAATTCTCGTCTCCTCTCTTCAATCCCTCGATCCGAAAATCATGACTCTAACTTTCATCTCCTACCTCCTATCCTTTAGTCCCAAACCCTAACCTTGCAGATTTCGCCTCTTTTTGTCACAATTCTTCACGGTCGCCAACTAGATTATAAACTTCTAGCCATGAATATCCGATAGAACTCTTTCGTTTTTGTGACCCTTGGGTAACCACATCTGCTTGAGTTATTTCCCCTATCTATCGGTTCCTTCAGGGTCTTTGGTCCAAGCAACAACTTCTTGACCACGTCTGAATTAGCCTGCGACATGAGCAAATCATTGTGGGGTGTGATCGACAATATGCAGATAGAGATGGTGTGCGGACAACTCTGCTGATCTTGGGTGTTTCAGCAGGATGAGGATATCATGCTCCACACAATCATATAGCACACACGAGTTTTTTTGGCAGGAACAAGTGTATTATTTATCTTTTAAAGATAGTTTCATTAATTTCTAATTGAGTTTGTGCATATATGGTCTTCCCACACATACAACATACACAAGTTTAAATGGTCTTTCCACATACAACACAAACACACGGGTGCAGTACACACACAAGTTTATATATGGTATTCCCACACACCTACAATACGCACACATTTATGTCACACTCCGTAGAAACTAACTATATGTAACAACTTCTATATATGTTGCATTCCAAGGAATATATCTATTGCACAAGGTGGCAGTAATACATTTCACCAGGCTAGCAAAAAATCAAGAAAGATCGCACACCGCCTATTTACCTGCTCTTGTCTCCACCCTTTATGCCTAATCCCAAACCCTAACCCCCGATTTCTTGTCTCCTCTCTTCAATCCCTCGATCCGAAAATGATGACTCTAACTTTCATCTCCTACCTCCTATCCTTTAGTCCCAAACTCTAACCTTGCAGATTTCACCTCTTTTTGTCACGATTCTTCATGGTCGCAAACTAGATTATAGACTTCTAGCCATGAATATCTGAGAGAACTCTTTCGTCTTTGTGACCCTCAGGTAACCACATCTGCTTGAGTTATTTCCCCTGTCTATCGGTTCCTTCAGGGTCTCTGGTCCAAGCAACAACTCCTTGACCACGTCTAAATTAGCCCGTGACGTGAGCAAATCATTGTGGGGTGTGATCGACAATATGCAGATAGAGATGGTGTGCGGACAACTCTGCTGATCTTGGGTGTTTCAACAGGACAAGGATATCATGCTCCACACAATCATATACCACACACGAGTTTTTTTTTTGGGAAGGGAACAAGTGTATTATTCATCTTTTTAAAGATAGTTTCATTAATATCTAATTGAGTTTGTGCATATATGGTCTTCCCACACATACAACATGTTGAAAATCTAGTCAATTTTCGGCATATTTTAATCCAGAAATTAAGCATATAAAACATGACAAACAAAAGCATGAGTGATTCAACAATGATGTATTCACATTCGCTAATGAACAGGATAACAGCAGATCCTATTAACATATTCATAGCACACAGAAACAAATACATCATATAAGTTCTCAGGGTATACCCTCGGGCGGGGCCAGTGTCGGTGACACCGGATGCGCCGTTACCATCAGTCGACATGATGGCCTATTCGATGTAGTCGATCGAGGCGTGATGCATGACGAGGCGTGATGCAGGAAGATGTTCGCCGTGCAGTATCGCGAGCAGTTCACCACCAGGATGAAGACGAAGTCACAGAATGAGCAGTCGTGCTAACGCGCTCCCCAAAACTTGATCGCCTGCCTACCCGAAAGCGTGTACTCGGACGGACGGAGTTTCGAGGCCTACTCGCCGAGCCTTCAAGCGCAAGGTTCTCGAACCGAGATTGCAGAGCAAAGCAACAACAAAGAACCGAACTGCACCAAGTATTCTCAGATCCCTTTTTATGGAGTAGAGAGCCTTTCTTTTATTCTCCTCCTCAGTAACAGCAAAAACGAAGAGACTAGTAACTGCAGCCATTAGTCACTAGCAACTGCCTCCATTACTCGAAAGTAACCGCAGCCATAATTCACTAGTAATCGCACTGCTATCGCCACTATTCGTTAATGATATTTATCGCGAGTCGGTCGCTTTCGATTTTCGAATAGATAAAGAAAAACGCGCCTGCACCCGACATGCCTGCGTGCGCACGCACGCACGCACACACACACACGCATGCACACGCACCGCACCGCACGGCACGGCGCGGCGTGGTGAGGCGAGGCGAGGCGAGCGAAGGCGCTGCTGCGTGTCTGTGCTCTCCAATTGCACAAGGGGTTTACCACATTCCACCTTTTAAAGTGGTGTAACTCCCATTCAATTCTCCATATGGGACTAATCAATTTTTCCATGTGGGCCTAGGAATTTCATTTGATTAATTGCTAAATTAAAATGGTCCAAGCCCAATTAATCCAACAATCCCCACCAAATTTCAAGGCACACAAGAAATGCTCTCAGTCCTGCTGTTGTTTTGATATACCAGTTTTCGATGGAGACTGTTAAGTTGAACATCCACCTAGGAAAGGAGTTACACTCATCCACAACTGAACAATGGAATATGCCTTGAATTGACAATTTTGTGTGAACAAATTTTACCTAATTCCTTTACTAGTACTAGGCTGCCTAAAGCATCCCCTCTGGTTGGAGCGTATAAGTCATACTCCAGGCCTATTCATGAGTATCTAGAGATCACCCAAATCTCATAGACTGTGACCAGCAGTCGAACTCATATAGGTGTGTTCCTTCTAAGATGTCCTGTGGGCCGACATCTCTGCTTTAAATAAGCCACTCGGATCACATTAAGGTAAAACCAACCTGTCATACAGAATAGGAAAGAAGCGCATCATTGAAGAAATGAGCCTTGTAAAGGTCTCTCCTCCCACCAACCAACGACTTGTTTCATCATCCTACTTCACGGATCTCCGATCACGAGAACAAAGTTACCACTATGGTATGACTCACGTGGGTCTCAGGCCCATCTCACTCGATGCACTATCTATCACATTACGTGATAAACCCTTTGTAAATTGGTCGGCCAGATTCTTAGCTGTCTGGACATAGTCCAGTGCTATCACTCCGGAGTTTTTCAGCTTTCTGACAGACTTCAACCGCCTCTTAACATGCCTAGATGACTTCATGTTGTCCTTAGAACTGCTCACCTTGATAATTACGATCGATTATCACAGTTCATTAGGATAGCCAGACGGTTTTTCAACCACCGGCAAATCCATAAGGAGTTCACGGCCACTCACTTCAACAAGCATGATATCTAACGCCGTGAGTTCTGCTTCCATTGTTGACCTCGTTAAGATGGTGCGCTTGCAAGACTTCCAGAAACAAAGACCACCTCCAAGTGTGAACACATATCCACTCGTGGCTTTTATCTCATCAAGATCGAGATCCGGTTTGAATCATCAGAGCCCTTTAGTACCTTTGGGTACCAAAGATAGTGAATGCCATAGCTCATGGTTGCCTTTAGATAGCGCATCACTCTCTCAAGAGCACGCCAATGATCATCTCCTGATTCAAATAAACCAGCTTTAGCTTGCTCACAAAGAAACGAGATGTCGAGCCTCGTAGCACTAGCTAAATACATCAATGAGCCAATAATGGGAGTATCTCAATTGATCCTTGTTATTCTTCTGGTTTTCCTCAATAACACACTAGGATCATAAGGAGTAGAAACAGCTTGCAATACTATAACCAAAGCGACTCAAGACCTTCTCCACATAATGGGATTGCACAAGTGTAACCCCACCATCACCTCCTCTCAAGAGCTTAATGTTAAGAATTACATCAGCCACTACCAAATCTTTCATTTCAAAACTCTTGGACAGAAAGTCCTTGACCTCCTCAATCACATTGAGGTTGGTCCCAAAAATCGAGATGTCATCAACATACAAGCACAAGATCACTCCTTCTCCCCACCATAGCGATAGTACACACATCCGTCGGCTTCATTCACAACAAAGCTGCCAGATGTCAAAGTTCTGTCGAACTTCTCATGCCATTGCTTAGGTGCTTGCTTTAAGCCATACAAAGATTTTAATAACTTGCACACCTTTCCTTCTTGACCTTCTACCACAAACCCGTCTGGTCGATCCATATAAATCTCCTCCTCCAACTCTCCATTTAGGAAAGTGTCTTAACGCCCATTTGATGAACGAGAAGACCATGAGAAGCGACCAGGCAAGTAGTACTCGAATTGTGGTCAATCGGCAACTTGGTGAATAAGTATCAAAGAAATCCTCGCCTTCTTTCTCGAGTATAACCCTTGGCCACAAGCCTTGCCTTGTACTTTTCAATTGTACCATCAGCCTAAGCTTTTTCTTGAAAACCCATTTACATCCTACTGTGTTTACACCCATAAGGACGGTCAACGATCTCCCAAGTTCCATTAGACATAATAGAATCCATCTCACTGCATCGCTTCCTTCCAAAGAGTCAAGATCGTGAGAAGAATATGCCTCTTCAATGGTTCTTGGAGTGTCATCCATGAGGTATACAATGAAATCATCACCAAAAGATTTTGCAATACTGTCTCTTACTCTTTCGAGTAACTTCATTGTTATCCTCCTCGGATTTTCCATAGGCGCTTGTTCAACATGTTCTATCGGCACAAAAGAATCAAGGGAAATTATAGGTTCTTGACTAGATGAGCTAGGTACATCACATTTCATAGGAAATTCATTCTCAAAAATGTAGCATCTCTGGACTCTATGATTGTACCAACACGCACGTCAGTACTCCAGCTTTTATAATTAAGAACCTATAACCCACGCTGCATAGCATAACCAAGAAATACACAATCTACGGTTTTTGGTCCAAGTTTGCGCTTCTTGACAATTGGCACGTTAACTTTGGCCAAAAATCCCCAGGTGCGCAAGTATGAGAGAGTCAACTTCTTCTTTTCCCATTCCTCGAATGGTGTTACTTCTTTATTCTTTGTAGGAACTCTATTCAGGATATGACACGCGGTCAATATAGCCTCACCCCACCATTCCTTAGAAAGTCCCGCAGTGTCTAACATGGCGTTAACCAAATCAGTTAGAGTGTGATTCTTTCTTTTGGCAACCCCGTTTGATTCGGGAGAATAGGGAGGCGTCCTCTCATGAATAATTCCATGTTCCTCGCAAAATAAAGTAAACTCATTTGAAAAATACTCTCCCCCACGATCAGACCTTACCCGCTAGATTTTCCTCTCAAGTTGGTTTTCTACTTCAGCTTTATAGATCTTAAAGAAATCAAATGCTTCATCTTTTGTTTTTAATAAATACACATAGCAAAATCTAGTGCAATCATCTATAAGCGTCATGAAATATTTCTTTCCACCTTTAGTCAACACGCCATTCATCTCGCACAAATCGGAATGAATGAGTTCTAACGGTGCCAAATTCCTTGCCTCTTTTGCTGCCTTGTGAGGCTTGCGAGGTTGTTTCGATTGAACACACGTATGGCACTTAGAACCTTTGACCAAAGTGAATTTCGGGATTAAACTCATATTGGCTAAGAGCGTCATACACCCAAAGTTAACATGACAAAGTCGTGAATGCCAAACATTAGATTCATCATCATCGTTACACACATGGTTCACAACTTTATTATAGGAATCCATCAAAGAGAAACGAAACAAGCCTCCGCTCATAACCTTTACCAACAAATGTTCCATACTTGGACACGACACATTTATTGGACTCAAATGTAAGCCTAAAACCATCTCTACACAAGAGAGATCCGCCGACGAGATTCTTCTTTATTGAGGGACATGTCAGACGTTCTTCACCGCACGGTCTTTCCCAAGTAAACTTCAGATCGACCATACCAACACCATGAACAAATGCATGCGATCCGCTCCCCATCAACAAGGAGCAACCTCGACAGACGATAAGATGAAAATAAGGAAATATCAGACACACATGAATATTAGCACCGTGTCAACCCACCACTCGTGTGATTGACAAAAGAGAGAACTCAGAGGTAAATAATTACCGCACTCGATGTTCTTCCAAAGATCACTAATAATCATGTTATCGACTTCTTCGCTTATCCTTGCGGTCTGGACAACTTAGCCCAATGGCGTAATCACCGCACACAAAGCGTACCGCCATTTCCTTTGCCTTTCTTCTTAAACTCAAGATAGCCTTAGGCTTGACAAAGGCTTATTTTTCTTCTTATTGTGGATAGCCCGAGGGTTTTTCTTACGCACCAAATTGGCACTAGAACCTCCTCAAGAAGAACTTTCTTGCCACGAGTATCTTTTATGCTTGCCTTCTCTTCAACACCAAGAGTGCCAATGAGATCAAGAACACCAACTCCCGCCTCTTGTGTTTTAGAGAGGTAGCAAAATCCGACCAAGAAGGTGGTAACTTGGCGATAATACCGCCACCACAAACTTGTCCCAGAACTCACACTTATTATGCTCAAGCTCCTTTGCGGTGCTCGAATCTCATGAGCTTGTTCTACTACGTAACGGTCATCGACCATCTTGTAGTCATAGAAGCGCTCCATGACATACAACTCATCGCCAAAGATCGGAAACTCCGAACTTGGCCTCAAGTACATCCCACATCTCTTGCCCGTAGGCAAATGCATGTACACATCCACAATGTTATCTCGCCAAGATGTTGACAAGTGCACTCGAAACAAGTTATCCGCTAAATTGAACTTGCGTCGTCCTCGCAGATAGAGGCTCACGGGCTTGCCTTGTGCAACATGAAAACATTCCATGGCAAGAAACCACAGGATAGCAAGTGCACGCCATCTCTTAAAATTGGAACCATCAAACCGAGGTTGCGCTTAAGCGACGCAAAGAAAGCCAACTACCGAAAAAGACCTATCAAGTTTTTGGATTGTTGAAAATCTAGTCAATTTTGGCATATTTTAATCCGAAATTAAGCATATAAAACATGACAAACAAAAGCATGAGTGATTCAACAATGATGTATTCACATTCGCTAATGAACAGGATAATGCAGATCCTATTAACATATTCATAGCGCACGTAAACAAATACATCGATAAGTTCTCGTGGTATACCTCTGGCGGGGCCGATGTCGGTGACACCGGATGCGCCGTTACCATCAGTCGACATGATGGCCTATTCGATGTAGTCGATCGAGGCGTGATGCATGACGAGGCGTGATGCAGGAAGATGTTCGCCGTGCAGTATCGCGGGCAGTTCACCACCAGGATGAAGACGAAGTCACAGAATGAGCGCATCGCGCTAATGCGCCCCAAAACTTGATCGCCTGCCTACCCGAAAGGTGTATTCGACGACGGAGTTTCGGAGGCCTACTCGCCCAGAGCCTTCTGCGCGCAAGGTTCTGAACCGGAGATTGCAGAGAGCAGCAACAACAAAGAACCGAACCAGACCAAGTATTTTGTATCCCTTTTTTATGGAGTAGAGAGCCTTTCTTTTATTCTCCTCCTCAGTAACAGCAAAAACGAAGAGACTAGTAACTGCAGCCATTAGTCACTAGCAACTGCCTCCATTACTCGAAAGTAACCGCAACCATAATTCACTAGTAACTGCACCGTTACTGCTAGCTATTCGTCAAGTTTAAATGGTCTTTCCACATACAACAGTCCCAGATCAGTAGCTAGCTCACACAGGAAACAGTGATGAAATACCATCCATTTATTCGATTTAACTAGAAAGATCTCAAAATAATAATAACTGGACCTTATGGTCAAGGTTTACTTAACTTATACGCAGGCTAAAGAAACAAATAAACTCTTGCAATGAACGAGAAACTTGGAAAGGCCAATCAACATGCCCACAGCAATCGAGTGGAGAACGCATCCTAATCCGCAAAACCTTCAAAGTCTTGATTCTGGAAGAACTCCTGTGCAGCTTGATATTCTTCAACTGATTAACAAAGGCATGAGCCGTGAGTACATAAAGCACTCAAGAGTCGTAGGGAAATGTATGCAAATAATATTCATGCAAGGTTTACCAAAGGTTAGTCAGATGGTTCTTTTGCGTAAAACAAGATTTATGTCAAATACAATAAATAGATTGAAATGTAATTGAAAAGAATAATAAATACATTAAGCAATTTCTTTGAAACAACCAAATGAACTAACCATTCACTTCTCAACCAAACCAATGACAAGTGAACTCCCATTCACCCATCGACACAAACCACCAAGTGAATTACCCATTCACCGAACAAACATTATATTCATCAAGTGAACTTCCCATTCACACTCCGACTGATTTTTAGAAGAAACTCTATCTCCGTGTGAAATCCCGAGCACGCCCATAACACGCAGATACCGGCTATTCGAATAGTTTTTACACACTCGCAGAGGTTGTGCGACTTGACCCACAAGACAAGACTTCTCTAGTTGGTTTGGCATCCGTCGATACCACTGCTCACTACCTTAGGTAAGCAGGCTAGAGCACGTGACAAAGCCTTTACAAAGCTCCTTCTTAACCCAGTTTCGCTCACGAGGTTTCAACACTGAATGTCTCCATCCGACCAGACAGGGCCCCCCTCTTGCGCCATAGTGAGTACGCACTCGTAACTCACTCTTCCACAATGTAACTGAAATTAGATATTGTCGATTAATCGGCCAGTCCCGCCCATACAGGACATGTGGTTGTGCTGTTAAGGCTCGATTCAATGGCGCACAAGATTAAGTCCTTGACAAGTTACTCAGGCGATCTTTCCACAAACCCACAACGTGTTAAATCCACACCCTCAATCCACCATCCACTCGCCTGAGTAAAAACCATTTTGTTTAAAAGAAACCAATGACATCCCCTGTCATGGTACACAAGTTTTAACAACAGTGGCTAACCACCACAATTCCATATATCATTAAGTCAAGATTAAATCATTAAGACACATGTGATGATGAAACCATCGAGACTAGGCTTGACTAAGCACTAATACGATACCCAAGTTGGTGATACAAATATATCCAACTAAAATTATCCAAGCTAGGGTGACAAAGGATTCATGGTATTCAAATGTTCAATGGAGGCATAATGAAAACAGGTAATAACTAAACCCAAAACAGTTGATATAAAGATAGCATGCAATTGTATAAAATAATATACTTTTGAAATCATAGGATCAATATGATCAAAGGACTACGGCTTGCCTTGGAATAAATCCTGGGATTGATCTTGATCATGGTGTACTTCTCCTTGTTCAAAACTTCCCGAAGTAGCAACGTCTACTCGCAAAATAAATAAATAGAACAAATAAATATCAAGCAGAGATAAAACCAACTTCAAAAATTAAATAAAAATGATAAATAAATAGAGCTCGAATTTAGATGAATTTACAAATTTGAATGGGCTCAATCGGAGTTCGGATGCAAAAGATATGGGCTTTCAAAGATTGAAAATAAATTAAAACCCTAATTTGGATTTTAATTTAATTTCTGATTTATTTTTCAAAGGAAAAAAGGGAATTAATGCGTAGTACCGATCAGATCGCCACATGGTCGACAATGAGGCAAAAGGCCGAGGTATACCGACTCAAGATGACTCGGTATCGTTCACCGTGGACCAAGTCCACCGGGAAAGCTTGGGAGGAGCAATGCTCGCCACGCGTGGCGACACGCGGGCGTTGACGGGGCTGCCGCGCCAGCAGATCAGAGGAGGTGGCAGCTTGGCTGGCTTCCACGCAGACGCCAGGCTGGCAAGGGCAGAACAGAGGGGAGCGGCGGCGACGGCGAACGGCCGAGGCGGCAGACAGCAAAAATGCGTTGCTGGGAGTATTGCGCAGCTTCTGGAGAGGACGGCAGGACTTGGGCGGTGCTGACTCACCGGCGGCAATGAGGATGGCGGTGGTGGCGATGACCGGGCTCTTGTCGGACGGCCCGACAACGGAGGGGAAGACGGCGAGGGGTGTCGGCGAGGGCGGCAACAAGATGCGGGGGCTAATGCGAAGCCGATGGCGTCGGTGGCGAGGCCGAAGAGTGACTGGAGGCGGAGAATTTCGCCGGCGACGAGGTTGCAGCCGAAGACGAAGACGGCGGCAATGCGCGCACGGGAAGCCGAGGGAGACGAAGGCGTCTTGGGGCTTCGGAAGAGGAAGGAGGGGCGAGGAGAATATGGGGTCTCGGGGTGCTTATATAGCCTCGGGAGAGGGAGAGTCAGCGGCGGAGACGGGAGGCGGCGGCGTCGGGCGGCAGGACTCTCGAGTCCGAGACGAAGACGAAACCGAGCTGGCGCTGGAAGGCCCACCGGCAGAGAGAGAAGAAGAAGGCAAGCGCGGGGGCGAAGCTGACAGCGCGATCAAGATCCAACGACGGGAGTGGAGCTGAGGCGCGGGCGAACTGGGCCGAGGGAGGCGCGGAGATGGGCCGAGGGGTGGGAGTTGGGCCGGACTCGGAATAGTAATGGGCTTCGGCCTGTTACTGTTCCGAGGGAATTTTAATATGTTTTTCTTTTTATAAAATACTGAAAATACAAATGGCAATTAGAAAATAGCAAATGCACTCAGAAAAATTCTATAAAATTCTATAAAATATATCTAAGCCCATAGAATCCAAATAAAATAATTTTGATAATAGTTGATGTTGGAATTAATCATGTTAAATTGTTTTGATCTCTAAAATTTCTAATTAAGCTTTAACTTTAGTAGAAAAATTCAAATGGTTATTTTTCTTTTAAAACTTTAAAACATGCCAAATTTTTGGGATGTTACAAACCTCCCCCCCCCCTTAAAGGAATCTCGTCCCCGAGATTCGGGCTGACTAGAGAATAGGTTCTGACTCAGGGTTTAACTTACCACAAACGACGTTCTGAACTTGCTGGGCTTCTTCTGCAGTGACATGATTCAGTCTTCCTCTTGCTGCAGTTGATGGAGTCCTGGTTGCTTGATCTGGAGTCTGAGGTATTCCTCTTCCTGCTCCTGGCACAGAAGTCCTGGCTGGGGTAGGCCCCAAATTGAAAGGAATTGGTGTGAGTCCTTACTTCTGCGGGCACTTGTTGGCATAATGACCTGTCTCATTGCAATTGAAACAAGTAACTCCTGCTGCAGGATTGTTGGTCCTTTGATTGTTACTATTATTGAAATTGGAAATTTCGAGTTTCCAAAGATGCGATCATCAGGCGGGGTTTCAATCCGCAGATGAATTGCTAGCACGAAAAGGCTGATGGGTATTGGTCCTGACTCTTTGTAGCTGACTCTGATGAGCTCCCTGTTGTATCATTTTCCTTTGCGAGATTCGCCCAACTCACGACGAGAATCTTCTATAAGTACAGTTTTATCCACCATGTGTTTGAAAATCAACATAGTCATTCCGATAACTTGTACCTTCAAAGCGGGTTGAGTCCACGCTTGAATCGTTTCTGACGTGCATTATCTGTCGCAACATCTTCTGGAGCATAGCGAGAAAGTTGGGTAAACTTGTTGAGATATTCACCCAAAGACATATTTCCTTGCTATAGTTCCCGAAATTCATTCTTCTTCATTTCCACTATACCATCTGGAACATGAGCTTGACGAAACGCCATTGAAAATTCTTCCCAAGTAATGGCTTGTGAATTCTCATGAGCTGTGGTGTAGTTTTCCCACCATTCTACGGCTGTACCTTCCAATTGATGGGAGGCATAAAGAACTTTCTCATGATTATTGCATTGGGCAATGGCGAGCTTTTTCTCAACGGAGCGAAGCCAATCTTCGCCCAAAGGTTACGGCGAATGAGAAATGTAGGCGACGAGTCCTCATAAATTTCGCTAACTTGGAATGATGATGTGTCGGTGGTGGAAGAGGTCGCTTGATTGTTCGATTATTCGACTCAACAAGTCGACTATTGCAAGCGGTCGACTTTTTTTGAGTCATCATACTGTTCATGTTTTGCATCATTGCGCTCATGAATTGAGTTTGAGCTGCTAGTAGTTGTGCCATGCTGGGTTCTGTAGTTCCCAGGACTGGTGACTGGCTGCTAGTGTTAACGTTTGTATGAGCACCATCTGACTGAGTACGGCTCGATGTGTTGCGAGTGTCAACCATCTGCGATGCCTCTCCACAGGTTTGTTAGATAAGATAGAATATCCAAAAAAAATTAATAAATAGCAAACGGCTCCGGAAAAATACGAAATTTTGCCGTGTTACAACTTATGCTCTCTAATGGCTATACAAAAAGTTTGGAACTCCAAAACTAATTCGACCGTGACATTGTTTGAAAATCCTAATGGATCCTTCTCAACTTTATGAAACTTATTCGGAGATGTCTCAGATTGTAAAAATCATACGCAACCACTTGCGCGAAATATTTTCAATTTTTTACCACAGCCTCCAAGTGTGATACCATGACTTCATTGCAAATATCACAATTTTCGAATTCGCTTCCTTTTTTAAGAATTTTAAATCGCTCGCGACATATGTTCGTGGTCTTCGATTAAGTAAAATAAAAGGTGAAAAAATGTCAACAAGATGTTATTTGCCCCAATAATGCATAAATAGCATGAATATCATTTTCTACTTAATTTTTTCCCGTGTTTAAATCAATCGCTGTTCAAATTTTAATCGATTAAAAAACTCCTTGAAATGCAATTAATTAATTATATATAGCAAATAATTACAAAAATACACAAAATTTTAATATTGAGTACAACCTGTAGTATGTGTATAGAGAAAAAAAAGTTTGGACCATATGAAAGAAAAAATAATTTAATTAGAGAGAGTTAGGAGAAGAGAAACACATGCACATGAAATATAGAAACCACATTTGCCGAGAGCACGGAGGGGCTCTCGGCAAATATTTGCCAGCATTTCGGCAAGCAAAGTTTTGCCAAGAGCCGAACGGTGGGGCTCGCAAAGCGGTGACGCTGCCGTAAGGCAGTCACGCTATGGGCCCACGGTAATGTTTTGCCGAGAGCCTGATTTTGCCGAGAGCGTGGCCCACGGCAAAGGCCCATTTTGCCGACGGGCATTTTTTGCCGAGCGGGGCTCTCGGCAAAATGTCCCACTTCGCCGAGAGTTGTTGTTTGCCGAGATGCAGGCCCACGGCAATCTTGTCAGTTCCCGACGGCCCGTGTTTGCCGAGCGCCGCACTCGGCAAACGGTTTCTTTGCCGAGAGCCCGCGTTTTTGCTCTCGGCAAAAATCGCGGCTCTGGGCAAAGGATGTTTTTCCGGTAGTGATACTAGTTTTAGGGCATGTTTAGAGGTAGGTGATTCATGTGGGATCCCAGACTAGTTTTAGGGCATTTTTGGATGTAGGGAATTCCTGTGGCATCCCAGACTAGTTTTAGGGTATGTTCGGATATGTAGGAGATTCATGTGGGATCCTAGTCCAATCGTCCACATCCAAACATGTCTAAGTCAGTTCCAGCATTGAACTGGGGTAGAATGTGAGGAGTGTTATCTATTTCTAAAGTGATTTATGCTTCTTAAGTGTAAGTCACATTTTTGAATTATTAGACCAATCTAAAATAAAAGAGACGCCCTCGCAGGAAAAACACACACACACACACATCTCAAACCAAATCTAAAAGCCAAGGAAATCAAATTAATTATTAGAGTTGGAAAAAAACATCTGACTTACAAATAGCAGACCCGCGATGTTAGGTATGAAAATGCATACGCTGATGATCGATGTCAAAAAACATTTAAGTACAACAAAAGTTCTCCTACACATGGATATGGAAAGGTACTCCTACAAAATAGTCTCAAGGAAATTAAGTACAAGCTAGCCACACACTCACGCGCGGGTGTGTTCTTCTCTGAGTAATACAACAATATATAGTTTAACAACAAATTAACTATCTCACCTGAATCTAGTCAAGAGTAACCTCATCCTCATACGGTGTCAAGAACTCCCTTGAGGCCTTCTGTACGACGTCGATGTCGTCCGAATCGCTGCTGCCATAGGCGCTGCTCGAGGTTGCCTGACTGTAGTAGCCACCTACATTGACCTCGTTGGAGGACTGACACACTAACTCCACATTGCTCATGAGGTTCTCAGCGAATGGGTACACGTTCAGGTTCGTGTAGGCAGCTCGCAAGTCTTAAGCATCAATCATCTGCAGTTGTGCCGGCGCCGCCACATGAAGTCCATACTGAAGGTTCTCGAGCACGAAGGACATGTCATGGTATCCTTCCTGCGGCTCGCCGTAGGCGTTGTGTCGGACCCGGATTTTCTAATCCTGAATCCTCTGCGAATAACTGTGCTATTCCCTGGATCAGTAGATAACACTCACAGATACATCACTGAATCATTTCATACAATGGCGTAAAACCATACCATTTATTAATTTAACACATCAGAGTTTACATAGACCGCATCGGGTCAAATTTTACAATAAAGGGCCGAACAGGCCAAATGATTATATCACAAAATAGCGGAAGCGACAACGGAAGCAAAGAGGGGTGAGGACACATCTCTCCACAGGCAAGTGACTGGGGAAACCTGTGTACATCCGATATTACCCAAAACTCAGATAATATGGGATGCACCTAGGTACCAGCGGAGTCAGCTGGACTGGGGCGAGACTAGAACAACTAAGAACTAAACTACGCTTCAAGAACTCCAGGGTCTTCAGGCATCTGGTTCCTCGTAGTAGTCGTAACTCCAAAATTTCCTGCTTCTGAGGGTTTGGGGGAAAGAGCGAGAATGAGCACAACTACCATGCTCGCGAGCCAACACACAGTATGCAATAGTATACATGCAAGACTTAACAAGGATGGCTCAGGTTCTTTTATTTGTTAAAGCAATATTTTCAATTATCATAATTACAAAGTCCTATGACATAGCATTTTAAACAGATCGCATTTTCATTAAAGAGAGTAAGTGCAATATTAAATAACAGTGAAGGTTACTTCCACCTTATGCTTAATTTTGATAACGGTTACGTCCACCGATTATCAACACTGGATAAGGCTACCCAGGAAAATCCAAAACAAGAGCTGGATGAGCCCAACACATTTCCATTCCACTCACAAAGATTTTTGAAATAGAACTAACTCAGGTTAAGTTCTCATGTCTGCCTTTGAACGAAGGCGCGGCTGTTTAAACAGTTTAGACTCTGCAGAGGTTGTACACTGTACCCACAAGAGATAATCATACTCGTTACTCCACATGATTCCTTAGTCATGTAGTTGAGCGATCGTCACAGTAACGTTTCAAACTACCTTGCCCCTTCCGTCATCTCACCCCTATGGCCAATTCCATAAGTTGTGCGGGATGCTTACCACAACGACTAGCAAAGCTGGCCCCGGCCACAGTGACTAGCGTAGCTGATAACTTCACCTTTTTCGATGTCCCATTCAAGCCAGCATACGTCCTGTCGCTTGCACACTTCTAACACCGGTTGTGGGATGACTTTCAGGGTTCAATAATTTTACTAGGCCAAGTTGCAATTTGCAGACTTGCGGTTGTACTTGTTTTACACAGGAGGTCATGACAAGATTAAGTCCTTAATTCATCTGGACGGTTCATACCACATACCAATTATTCTCGTGCTACGTCCGCACCCACCATTCTTTCCATCCGTCCGGATGGGGTACTAGCAAGTTGTTTAGGGTTTTGGGAAGGAAAACCAATTAACGCAACACATCAGTCATCTACATCCAATGACTGCCCAAAACTATTTTTTTCATGTTTAAAGGATGATGATCGGGACATTTATTGTTCCGGTACTTAAGCAAGACTAGCATGTCGCTTAAGTACAACCTATACTAGTATTACCATATAATTACTAGGGTGACAAGGAATACTGGATTCAATTATCAAAGGATGGCTTAATAAGTAATTAATCAACAAATGGGTATTTAACTACCTTAAGCTTTAACATATCATTGTTTACAAAATTAAAGCATGCAACTTTGCTATTTTAAATAAACATAGTTTGCATAAAATGTAGGTTCGGAATGATCAAAGTATTGACTCGCCTGGGTCAGATTATCGCGGCCTTGATCTTACTCAGGGCCTTCTCTGCCAGGGGTTTTGGAATTCCGGATCTTCGTTTTTATCCAAAATTTGATCCTGCTTGAGTCGCTGCTTCTTCTGGACTCCGATTCCTAATTACACGATACAAGCAAGACAACAAATAAATCCAAAGAACTTCCAGAAGACCAAATATAAACAAAGCACTTTTAAATAAGTTTTGCGATGAACAAGCTGAAGAGACAAGATTCAGCGAGGCGGGCATGTTTGACGAGGTCAAACGATTAGCTGAGTACACGAGACAAAGGCGGTGTTACTTTGCTGAGGGAAAACAAGGGGAAACAAAGTCGAATGAACTATCGCAGGGATACTTCACTTTGGATACCGCTGAACGGCCAAGATTAGAATACACGATAAATCAACAAGACCGTAAATCATTTTATTAAAGACGACTTTTGAACAGGGATAAGAGATAAACAATATTTTAGACCAATGAATACTGGATAGGATTACAAGATTATTAATTAGGTTTTCAAAGTAAGCTGTCGAGATTAACAGGTTAATCTCGAATAGCCTTCCAAAATATTTTGAGAAAATGCCAATTTATTTTAAAGCATTTTACACAACGCGGAAAATTTGAATAAATATGTTTTAACAAAAATAGACACGATTGCGCAGACGATTACGAAGGTCATTTGCATAACTTCGATTTCCCGAGATTTTGTAAATTACGCTCTTAATCGATAGCTCTCAACTAAAATCGAAATGGGTAATTCTACTAGTACTTGTCAATCGATGAGTTAACCACTAACAACGGTTAATCGATTCAACGCAAGTCGTAGTACAATCACGGAGAATATTTATTTTGGAAATATTTTCGCTAAAATGGAAACTACAGTCGACCGAGTAATACAAAACAATACAAACACAATCGCCATCCAAACACAAACGCTATACAACATCTTCCAATACACACTTCAATACACAAATCTCAAATATCGCTCCACGACTACCCTGCACAACATAAACAATATACGCAATACAAAAGCAATACACATAATTTTGAAAGCCAATCTTCGCGGCGATTCAACTGCATACACAATATTCACTGCATACACAAATATTCATACACCGACAATTCAATCCAAATGCAAAACACAAAACAAAGGCTGCTGCTGCCACTCTACTGCCCTGCCTAGGGTTTGGCCCACTGCTGGAGAGAGAGAGAGACAGAGAGAGAGAGAGACAAAGAGAGAGCAGAGAGCTGGCTGGGCTGGCCGGTTCGACCGGGGGGGAGGCGGTCGGACCGGGGGGAAAAGAGAGAAGGGAAGAGCACGGGGCGGCGGCGGTTCTGCTTTGCACGGAGGCGGCCGGAGGAGGCTGCGCAGAGGAGATGATGGCAAGCGCCGAGACGGCACCGGAGGGGGAAGAAGAACCGGGAGGGGAGAGAGAAGGCGACGGGGAGGCTCACCGAGAGGCGGCGGGGTGGGGTCTTGCTGGAGGAGGCGGCGACGGAGCCGAGGCGTCGCCACGGCGCTCAAGTGCCGGCGGCAGGAGTGGAGGCCTTGAGAGGAGGCGCGGCGAGGAGGCGCTTGGGCGGCGATCGCAGCGGGAAGCCGAGCCGTCGGGGCGGAGGAAGGGGCCAGGTGGAGCTCACAGGGTGGTGGTCGGGCGGAGATGCGCCGGAGGAGGGAGAAGGCGGCGGCGACACCGAGACGGGGCGAAGAGGGAAGAAGAGGGTCGGCTCGGCCCTTTTATGGCCGGGAGAGAGGGAAGGAAAAGCCGGCGGAGGTGGCGGGATCGACGGGCGGGAGAAAGCCGGCAACAATGGGAAAGACTGGCGCGACGTGGTGTCGGCGTGGACGGGCAAGGAGGAAAAGCCGTCTGCGGGCGGCACCGGATCCGGAGGAGGCGATGGCGACAGCAAGGCGGCGGCGGCGGACGCGGGACGGGGCGCCCGAGAGAGCGAGAGAGAAGAGGGGAGAAGAGATGAGGACGGCGCGTGCGGGAGGGGACGGGGCGAGAGAGAGAAGAAAGAGAGAGAGGCCGGTGCGGGAGCGGAGGAAAACGGCCGGGCCGGGGAGGTGCGGCCCGGTTGGCTTGGGCCGACTGGGCCGGAAGAAAAAGAAATGGATGGATGGGCCGGGAGAAAACCGGCCCAGAAGAAAAAGAAAAGGGTTTTTTGAAAAATTTTGAAAATGGAGAATTTCAAAGAAATTTTGAAATCTGAATTTGAAAGAATATTTGAAACACAAACCCGGGCTTTACGAAAGCTAGAAGATTTTTGAATTTAAACCAAAATTTTAAAATTCGAGTGAAAATCAAAATCGAGATAATTACTATTCACCAACTGAAAAATAGGATGTTACACGTTGTGGTCTGGAGGCATGTCCAGGTACATCGCCCCCAGGTGGGACGACTCGATTGAGTTGTCAAGTTGAGGTACATCCCCATCCCAGGCGAGGTTGGAGCTGGACGATTGAGCTGCAGCGATTGGACCGACCGGCACACTGTACCCAAGGTTATTGGACGACACTGCAGACACCGAAGGTGGCCCTGTGGGTTTGGTGGCTAGGCACTGGCTACGGATGTACTCTTCAAGGAGGGAGAACTGGCCCGGGGCTGCGTATTCGCTCTTCTTTTTCTTCAATGGACGTGTCGACTTGAGGCTCCGCTTGGTCGCGTTCCAGTGGTTCTTGACAGCGTTCCGACCAATGGTTTCCATAACGTTTATGCGCCTTGATCAGCGACCTATCGTCCCCTCAGTCCAGACGTCCTTGTGCAATGTGAATTAAACAGAATTAAACATGTCCAAATGATTGGCATGCACAAAGCAAGTGTACTTGAAGAACATACTGAAAGTAATAGTACATTTGACCTTTTTATTTGGAGATGCAGACGAGACAATTTTGGAAGGGGTTATCTATTTATAAGGTGGTTGCATTTTTCGTAAGTGTAAGCCACATTTTTTAATCGTTGGTTCTAATTCAAAATTAGGTGCACACACATCTCAAAGCTAACCCTGGTCAAGAAAATCTACTTATAATTAACAAAAAAAATGGATACCTAAGCCCCTGCCCATTCTAGGCTAGGCTTTTCAACCCGTCCCGCCGTTTGAACATGTTTAGCACAAACGGATACCTAAGCGCCATTTCGAATCTACCTAGGACATGCAACTAACGGAAAGTGGAAATTTGTCATTTTCTAATTGGGTGCAACGTTTTCTGCTTTTTAAGAAAGGTAAGGTTTTTGTGATAATGGACATCACTCCATTGGATACACACAACACTTATCCATAGGATGCTAGGCAAGGACCTATGACGAGGGCACATGCACAACAGGTTGAATTATCGGTGAGCTCGTTTCTAGGAGTTCATAATTTTTCTATTGAGGATCGATTACTACCTAAATCATATGATTTTATTATACTCAAGAACAAAAGTGAGGGGAGCAGCACTACTACCACAATAAGTCCAGGCCGACCCTATTTCAATTCCAGACCAATTCGGAGTCAGAATAATAGCACGGACTTAAAATGATCATAATTTTCACATACTGAGTCTGTTGGAGGTGTTCAAGTACTTGATGGAAAGCTTACAACGAGACCTTTCAAACGGATCGGGCCCCACCTTCAAATTCAATGTCTATATGTCACAATCATCAAAGAAAGGTGTTGCATCACCTGTTGGGGCAACTTGGCCCTTGTAATAGTGTTAGGATCCGAGCCCAAGTTGTGTGCGCTCCCCTGGTGACGCACAAACCCTGAGTCGACCCTCTGGTTATCACCTCTTTATAACCTTTGTGGCCACCACTTTTAGTCTTTAGGTTTTGTTTAGATCAATTTGGCACATGTGCAAACTCCACGTTATCTCTTGTGTCGGTTAAACCAACAGATTTGTGTTACAGAGCCTCAACTATTCTTGTGCGACTTCTATATCTAGCAATTTTCATATTGCTCTTTACTTGAATTCTTATTTGTTCTTCGATTGCTTGCAGAAATTGATCTTCGTGATCAGGTCAACCGTCGTTCTTGGCGAGGTTGATAACGACAAGAGCATGATTTAACGATTGTTGGACGGTTTAATCGTGTTTCGGTCAAATAGCCTTATCGTCAAAGGTCACTATCTACCGATCGAATTACCATCCACAATCTTACCTCAGATTGACGCCTGCAAAGGGAGGTGCATCATTACGTATATCCAGGGCATAAATGGATAACTGGTACACGTTGTTTCATATATAGCTAGGAGACGTGACAAGGCGATATGATCAAGTTTGTTGTTTTTCTAATAGGGTGCAATCTCCCCTGCTTTTTAAGGAAGGCAAGGGTTTTTTTTTGGTAATGGAGTAGGGATTGGCGCGTGGAAGGGAACCCAACAGAATAGCGATGAGGAAAAAAAAACATAAGTGGCGACTTTTATTGGAGAGAGAGGTTAGCGTTAAATGTCTTGGGCATAAACGGACAAGAGAATTGACATTATGTATCTATTGTAGAGACCTTTATTGGTGAGATAGTATGTGTTTCTTATCAGGGAGACACATCAGATTTATCTAATTGAAAAAAAAACTTACACGTAAGTGTTAAGTTCTTCTGGTGAGAAACTTATACGCATCGGGTATGGTTGCATATATTTTGTATCAACATACGGGGTATTGGCACACACGTCACATAGGTGTGGGCGGGTTTGTGGGCGGGTGGCCGAGAATTGCTATATAATTTTTAATAGCTTTTTAAAGCTAAAGTTGTTATTTTTCTGTTCGCTACCTGTGCTATAAGATTCGTGTTATTACCGTATTACCGTAAAGAATATAATAGATTCACCATATTACCGTATTTTGTTGGTATATAATTTTATTTTTTATTTTTATTTTTGCCCAACCTCTCAGAGTACATGTGAGATTGTATAAGGACAAAGCGTCACTAATATCTTCACATTACATAAGTTATGAGGATATTCAGATCCGAATGAATTGAGTAGATATTTAATTATTCGTTATGACATGTTGAGTATATTTGAATTCATGTTCGTATTATAAATACGAATACAAATATGATTTTACCACTATTCAACTCATATTCAATCTAAATTCACCCTAAGTGCGGGTCACCAATACAGTGCAAGGCCCAGTATCCGATCCCGGCCACTTCGGTTGCGCGGATGGATATCCGAGTCTCTGAGGCAATGGAAGGAGGGTGGTGATTTCGGTCGGATGAGCAAAATCTCGCAAATGCGGCGGCCGCACGGGCGGAATGCCGTAAAGCGGAGGAGGATCAGCGAAATCTCGCAAATGCGACGGCCACACGGGCCGAATGCCGTAAAGCGGAGGTCTGACGTCGCGGCTATAGAGCAGAAGCAGCGCGAATGCTCCGCCGCTGCCACGAGGAACAGGCGGCTGTACCGCGCCTCCCCTCTCGCCGCCGGTTCATGGGGTCGTCGTCTTCCTTTCCTGCTCGCCCCCATGCCGCTGGATTGGAATGGGATGGCCAGTGCGGTCTAGACACTCTTCACCTCTCTTTGTGACCTAGTCCTTTCAATCTTTTTTGTCGTTCCCCAGTTTCCGTGTGCATATGGATGAACCGATTAGTAATTGGTCATGTGGTTGCGCTTGTTCGTGCGTCTACACTTGATAGAATTGAGCAAACGGCCAGACGTAAATTATATCGTTGAACAGTCTGATGATCTGATCGATGGATTTGCTCTTCGCTTCCCGACTGTTTGCTGTGTGTCCTGATTTTTTTTAACAAAGTCAGAAGCTTTGTCAATCAATTAAGGAAGAAAAGGAGGTTTACAACTAGTACAACAGAGGTGGGGGCGAGCCCAAGCAAAAAAAAGGGAATACAACAGTAGCCAAAAAAGAAGGCTAGGATAGCAAAAATTGGAAATATCGCTAATCAAGGTTCGCGGAACGCCTTTCCTTTGCTCAATGGCCTCCTTAACCTGCATTGCAACCTCGGCCATTGTGGTTTGTTGGTTTTGGAGTACTGGATGGTTTCGCTCTTTCCAAACATTCCACATGATGTAGATTACTATGCCATTGAAATAGCATCTTTGGGCTTTTAGGATGGCCTTGGAAACCTTTTTCCACCTGTTGATGATGTTGGTATAGTTGGAGGGTTGGAAGAGTTCAAGGATATCAAATTTGTATCGTCCTAGCACACCTCCAAGGCAAAAGAGCAAGAGACAGAGGTGGTATCCTTTTTGTGGTGACGGTTGCAAAGTAAGCAAGATTGATGGTGCGGTCACCCTCGAATCGCTAGGTTGTCTACTGTTAAGATCATGCTTTGTACTAAGGTCCAGCAAAGAATTTGCATTTGTTTTCCGCCCACACTTTCCAAATGATTCCTATGTTGTAGGTTCCGTAGCTTCCTCGGAACTGCACGAGATATGCTGATTTGCAAGAGCATTGGTCATGGTCTGTCCAACGACATTTGATGGTATCTGCGTATCCGATTGTAATTGGATCCCTTGTAGCCGGACCCAAAGAGCCACAAATTATTTTAGTTGAGTAGAGTTAGATATTATGCCTCTCGGTGCTCTAATCCAGTTGTTGTTCTGCAAGTCATCGTGAACTGTCTATTTTTTTGTCCTTGTGATCGCAAATAGTTTGGGGCAAGGCTCTTGGGCGTATCTCCTTCTAGCCATCTGTTGTGCCAAAATGTTGCTTTGGTGACGTCCCTGATTATTATGTCGGTGGACATGTTAAAGATATGCTTGTCCTAGCCATCGCATGGTGGTTCCTTTCCGATCCATGGTTTGGTTGGACTCGTCCAAACGTGCCAAAGCCAGTGCAGGCTCAGCGCTCCACTGAATTTCTCCCAACCCATGACTCCAAGGCCTTTGAGGCTTTTTGATCTACACAGTTTTGCCCAATTAACAAGGCAGTGGCCTCCATTTTCATCCTCTTTTCCTTTCCAATGAAAGGATATTCACAATTTATCCATCTTATTCTTTGCCCACTTGGCTAGTGGAAAGATGGTCAGGTGGTAAGCCGGGATAGACGAGAGGACTGAGTTGACCAAGGTTACTCTTATGGCCGGTGATAGGAGTCTACCATTCCATCTCGGAAGTCTCGCTCTGTTCTTTTCAATTACCGACTGAACATGGACCCCTTTGAGTTTGCGGACGTGAAGTTGGAGGCCTATCGTAGCTACAAACTAGACAGTAGAGAAACGGGACCCCCCGGGGTTCCCTACAATGCGAAGGGGTAAAACCCTGAAGGTCCTTGAAGATGGGGAAACAGTATTGAAATGAGTAAATGTGTCTTTTTCCCAATAGTCCTCGTCTTAACCACAAGGGTAAAGGGAATATTTATAGTGTTACATCAGGGGTATATGATATTACAGTTCTACCCCTAAAAAGGTCCTATGACTATAGGGGCTTCAAGGTTTTTGCACCTCCTCAAGCATAGCCTTTGGTGCACGGTGGACCTTCCTGGACTTTGTCCACCACACCTGTACTTTTGGTCCACAAGTTGCCTTGACTCCATTCGCTCCATGCAAGGCAGGCCCAGAGCGTTGGCTCCCTGGACTCCTTCGCTCCGTGCGAGGTGGCCTAAAACGAGGGCTCCCTAGACCCCTTCGCTCCAGGGTGTGTGGTCTTCAATCATGGTTGCCTTCTGCGGCCTTTCTGTACCCTTCGCTCTGTGCGAAGCGGTACCTAGCACTCTTCAACTGGCTCGAGGGGTACCCCTATCTCGGTGTTTTTGCTAGGTCATTAGGCCTGGTGGGCCTCCCCTACAACAGGAGCCTCTCGTGGTCTAGGTCTTGCTTCATCATGGCTGAAATCGCACCTTGTTACGTTGAAGGGTCTAGACACACCGTCCCTTTCCGCCTAGCGAAGCGTCATGGTGGCTGGCCATCTCATGGTCAGCGTGCTGGTGGTTGGAGTTATTGCATCTACTTGATTTGCTTGCATCACACAAGATAGTTATTGTACTTCCTTGATTATCGCACATCGTGGCGTGGTTTAATGTGCTTCCTTGATTGTCGAGTGTTATACCATTAATGGAACTGGCGTGGCATGAGTGGGGCATGTGGCATTGCACCCTTGTCCCATGCCACATCGTGGGCTGTGCTTGACAGGTCCCTCTGGCCTATAAAATGGTCCAGTAACTCTTCATTTGGGCCCTTGTGTTCCTTCATACCTTGATTCCTTTGCCCTTGCTTTGTGCGGAGTCCAATCCTTTGTGCCCTTCATTCTTCGCGTTGCTACGCTGAGATGCCGAAGTGCAACAAGTCTACCAGCGAGGTGGATGATGAATTGACGTACACGAATATGAACCAGGCATGCCGACCTTGAGGCAGGAGGAGATGGTGTCAACGGAACGCGATTTGAGGCCCAGCATCCCCACGATCTTGGTCGTCTCCGGGAAGAAGCTCTGATTTTTTTATGCATCACCAATTAGGCCCAATCAATTAGGGCTCTCGGGGATCCCAAAATCCACGAATGAATCCAACTAAAAAAGACAGGGATAACAAATAGTAGTAATAATACGTACAACCTTGGATGGCTCAAGGATGGATGCCATCCGGATGGGCTCTTCCAGAAGCAGATTCATGGAGTGCATCTTGCCTTGCTCTCCGCACGAGAAGAGTAAAAATGAGCCTAACCAGACAAAATTCACTTGATGAAGAAACATTCCTCTGAATAAAAAATAGAAATCAAATGCAACAAGAACAAACAGAGAACGCAACAAGATACCAAAAAAAAGGGTAACAAAAAGGGGAAAATTAACAAACGGAAGGTGAAGAGTGCGTCAAGCGACACAAGGAAGAACACGGTGAGCCCACCGCAGCCGCTGGTGGAGGAAGCGGGGGCGTTGAGGGGGAGAGAGTGTGCGGACCACCTGGAGGAGATGGGGGAGGGCAAGCGGCAAAGAAGATTGCAGAAAAGAAGAATAGATCAGGTAAGATCAACAAGAAGATGTCAACACAAGAAGAGGGGAAGGGAAAAACAAGCCTAACTAGACAAAATCCGATCGACGAAGAAAAATCCCTTTAAATAAACAAGAAAAATCAAACACAACAAGAGCAAATAGAGAATGCAACAAAAGACAAAAAAATACTAACAAAAATGGGGGAGAATTCCAATAAACGGAATGGGAAGTGTTGAGGAACCGTCAGTGGCGAGTCCAGTATAAACGATCACCTCGTAGACAAATATAAAATCACATCAAACTATGCAAGAACACAAGAACAGAATAGTAGATTGAACACATAGATGTAGGGGACTTCTTACTTCTCCTTATTGCTCTTCAAGCGATCAACCTTTTATAATGAATAGTACTCCCTATTTATATGCTAGATACCCTGCTAGAGTTTTGGATGGGGTGTCCATACATAAGCTAGCTGCTGGGCCAAGCTCATGGTTCCCAACACTCCCCCTTGTGCACCCATCCTCACATGTTCATGCCTCGTGAAAACTACATAAAAACCCAGTAGAAAAAAATTAAAGAAAGAGTACATGATACACGTTCTACTGCTTTGCACAAATTGTCTCATTAAAAACTTTAACCGAGAAACTTCAGGAAAACTCATCAAGGGAAAAAGTGTATAATCCAGTCAATCTCATTTAGTCTCTATGATTTATTCTTTGGATACTCGATATTCATGATCAAGTTTCATTAATGAGTTCATGAAGATTTTCCCCTAAATTCTACACATCTCTAAGTCTTATCATTTCAATTCCACGTATGCAACTTTCAAAGCTAGGTGCTGGAAGTGATTTAGTGAATAAATCTGTAATATTTTCACAGGACTTAATATGCAGTACTTTAATTCCATTCATCTTTTGCAAATCATGAGCATAGAAGAACTTGGAGTAGATATGCTTTGTGAGATGACTCTTTACATAACCCATCTGTACTTGTGCAACACAAGTTGTATTATATTCATAGATAATAGTGGGGTTTGCACGGTATTCAATTCACACAACTGCTGGATGTGGTGAATTATCCGCCGAAGCCAAGAACATTCTCGCGAGACCTCGTACACAACTATTATTTCTGAGTGGTTCGTCGAAGTTGGTACAATACTTTGCTTATATGATTTTCATAAAATTACAGTTCCACCACATAGGAAGCATAGGTTGTTTGTGACTTGGCTGTATGCGGGTCCGACAAGTAACCGACATCTGCATAGCCGTTTATAGACAGGTCTTGGTTCTTTCTGTAGAACTGACCAATGTCTTTGCTTCGTTGGAGGTATCGGAAGATGTCCTTCGTTCCCTGTCAATGCCTTTGGTAGGTTCTGCACTATACCTTACTAATAGATTCACGGCAAATGCAATGTTTAATCTAGTACAGTTTGTTAAGTACATGAGTGCTTCTATTGCACTTAAGTGTGAGAATTCCTATTTCAGGACTTCCTCCCGCTCTTCTCTAGATCTGTACGGGTCTTTATCTTGCTGCAAAGATCTTTCAACCATTGACACTTTCGAAGGGTATGCCTTTTCAAAATCAAACCTTTCTAATACCTTTTAAGTATAGGTTGATTGATGCACTAATATCCCTTCAGGGGCATGCTCAAGCTGCAAACCTAGGCAATATTTGGTTTCACTACTACAGAACATGCTATACTAGACACCCCATCACAGACGGTTCAAAAGGAACCGTTTGTGATAAAATTATCACAGACGGTTCTTTGTTAACCGTCTGTGATATATAAGTATCACAGACGGTTCATTACACGAACCGTGCAGCGAATATCGCTGAGCGGTTCGTGTAAAGAACCGTCTGTGATACTCTTCTTATCATAGACGGTTCGTTATACGAACCGTCTGTGAAGTATCACAGAAGGTTTGTTTAACAAACCGTCTGTGATACAATCCTATCACAAACAGTTCTTTAAAAGAACCGTCTGTGATAGCCCAATATCACAGACGGTTCTTTTAAAGAACCGTCTGTGATATATTCGCATTATAAGTAGGCGCTGCCGACAGTCCCCATTTCTATTAAATCCATTTGAACCGCCGCCACCCTCCTGCTGCTGCGTCCGCTGCCGACTCTCCTCATTTCTATTAATTCCATTTGAACCGCCGCCACCCTCCTGCTGCTGCGTCCTCCCCCATTTTGAGCTGTTACCCCTACCTCCTCCTCTCCCATTTTGAGCTGTTACCCCTGCCTCCTCCTCCCCCGGCCCATTGCGGCACCTGATCTGCTGCCTCCTCCCACATTGCGCCACTTTGGAGAGAAGGGTAACGATCGATCTGTAACCCTTTATATTTGCTATAGAGTACTCACTAATGTGTTTGGTCATTATAAAGGGTACTTGCGGTTTATTAATATAGAGTACTCACTAATGTGTAGATGGACCGAAACTGGATGTACATTGAGAACCGTGTGAGTGAAGAGTATATTAATGGCGTGTTTGCTTTTAGAAGAGCACGAAGCGGGATATGTTGAAGAAGGGATAAAATATATGTACTGCTCATGCATTGATTGCGGTAATATGAAAATGTTTAACAACCCGGCGCAGATCGAAGCTCACTTAATACGAAGAGGTTTCAAAAAAGGATATACATGTTGGAGCAGTCACGGTGAAGAGCAGATTATACTGGAAGTCAGTAATGACGACATCGCCGAGGAAGTCAACGATATGCAGGGTATGGAATGTGCTTTTGATGAGGATAGATCGCATGATGACAATCTGGATCAGATGCTACGCGATGCAGAAGGGAACTACGGTGAGAGAGAGTTTTGTAAATTCGAGGGCTTAATGGAGGACTCGGGGAAACCTTTGTTCCCTGGCTGCAAGCCGGAATACACAAGGTTGTCAACCGTGCTTGAACTGCTGAAATTGAAGGCAAGCAATGGTTGGTCCGACAAGAGTTTTACGGCGTTGTTAGGTCTCTTAGCTGACATCCTTCCGAGGGAAACGTGTTGCCCAAAGACGACCTACCAAGCTAAGAAGGTTCTTTGTCCATTGGGAATGGAAGTAGAAAGAATACATGCAAGTCCGAACGATTGTATCCTCTACCGTAAAGAGTATGCAGACATGCATGCATGTCCCGTGTGCAGAGCATCCCGATACAAGCGGAAGAATACTGCTAAGGCGAAGCAAGAACCTCCTGCTAAGATGTTGTGGTATCTGCCTGTGATCCCACGTTTGAAGCGTTTATTTGCGAACCGAAAGGAGGCAAGATTGATGCGCTGGCACTCGGAGCGTAAGAAAGATGGGAAGCTCGGACACCTGCCGATTCTCGCGGTGGAGAAACTTCGATCGGAGCTTCAAGAGTTCAAAGAAACCGAGGAACATAAGGTTAGGGTTGAGTACGGACGAATGAATCCTTTCGGTAACATGAGCAAACCGACATAGCACTGCCCAGAATCTATGTATGTACAACCTTCCTCCTTGGTCGTATGAAGCGAAAATACATTTTGATGACACTACTTATCCAAGGGTCAAGCAACTCGCGAATGATATTGATGTGTACCTAGCACCATTCTTTGGAAGATCTTGTGACACTGTGGAACGAAGGGGTGCAGTATGAGATGCGCATAAACGAGAGAACTTCACTTTACGCGCCATGTTGTTCGCACCATCAATGATTTTCCGCCCTTGGTAACCTATCAAGCCAAGATACAAAAGGAGCCAAAGCTCGTCGCGACCGCTTAGATGCTACGGAGAGTGTATGGTCAACAACTCACGCAAAACTGTGTATATGCATCACCGTAGGTTCCTTCCGAGGAGTCACCCATACCGCAAGATGAAGAAACAATTCGACGGAAATAAGGAAGACGGTTCAGCTTCAAGGGCTTTTAGTGGGAAAGAGGTCTATGATATGGTTAAGGATATCGATGTTGTGCTTGGGAAGGACGTAAATTAAGAACCCGTGAGAAGAACATCCGGAAGAAGCGGTCAATTTTTGGGACTTTCCTTATTGGGACTACTTAGAAGTTCGCCACTGCATCGACGTTATGCACGTAGAGAAGAATGTATGTGATAGTTTGATTGGTCTCTTGCTGAACATTAGTGGCAAAACAAAGGATGGTGTTAACGCACGGAGTGACTTGGTCGATATGAACATAAGGACCGAGTTAGCACCGAAAGAGACCGATCACAGACGAACGTATCTTCCCCGACTTGCTACACTCTGTCCAAGGCCGAGAAATGAAGCGGCTCGAGCTTGCATGGTGTGAAAGTCCCGTCTCGTTACTCCGCTAACATTAAGAAACTTGTTTCTATGCAAGATTTAAAATTAATTGGTGAAGTCGCATGATTGTCGTGTCTTGATGACACAAATGCTTCTGTTGTAATTAGGAGTATCTTGCCGAACAAGGTCCGAGTGGCAATCTTGAGGTGTGTTATTTCTTCAACTCAATTGCTCGAAGGTCATCGATCCCCAAGGACTAGATGCTCTGCAGTCGAGGTAGTGACGACTCGTGTCATCTTGAGATGTATTTCCTCCGTCATTTTTCGATATCATGGTCCATCTCATTGTTCACCTTGTGAAAGAGATAAAGATATGCGCCCGTGTTTCTACGTCATATGTACCCGCTCGAGAGGTACATGGGAATTCTCAAGTCCTACGTGCGGAATCGATCTCGACCGAGGGCAAGATCATCGAAGGTTATGCAACTAAGAGGTCATTGAGTTCTGCGTCGACTACATGGCTCGTGGATCCGATTGGTGTGCCTCTATCTCGCCATGAGGGAGACGGATGGTATCGAGACCATCGGAAGGAAATCAATCACCCCGATCCGATACGCACGCTCAAGCCCATTTCACGGTCTTGCAACACATGACCCAAGTGTCCCCGTACATCGACGAGCACAAAGACATGGTACGCCAATAGAATCCAGACCGGTCGGAGGTTTGGATCACTAGAGAGCACAACCGCGGCTCAACGAATGGTTAAAGGCGCGAATCACTCGGAGGTCATCAAGTGATGATACGCTGCTATGGTTGGCAAGAGGGCCACGATTTACAATTGTCACATGGCAAGGATACGACATAAATGGGTACACATTTTATACGGCAGCTCAGGATAGGAAGAGCACGGTCTGCGTATCAGCGGTGTCCGTGATAGATGCATTCAAGATCGATGGGCCGAGGAGCTCGTACTATGGGCAAATGGAGGAGATATGGGAGATCGACCACGTGCTTTTCAAGATCCCCTATTTGGTGCCGTTGGGTCCATCTCCCACGGTGAAGGTCGACAAGTACGGCGTCACTACCGTGGACCTCGAACGTGTCGGATACAAAGACGAACCATTCGATCAAGCAACCAAGTTGTTCAAGTCTTCTATGTAACCGACCGGCAAATAAGAAGCGTCACGTAGTTCTTCATGGAAAAGGAGGATTGTCGGAGTTGAGAATGTAGTGGACGAGGAAGAATACAATCAATTTGACGAGTTGCCACCTTTCGTGAGAGGCGGCATCGGGCTCGAGGAAGAACCCAAGTGAGGAAGCTAGCTATATGCGTCGATCATCATGAAGGGCTATATTTTAATTAAGAATTTACTCCATTGTAATTAACTAATTTATTCCATTGTCATGTGTTAATGTGTTATGGACTTATGATCTTTAAATTGATGACAATGTGGATGTTCCTTGGTTCGAGTGATACAGTCGACTACAGAATTGTAGATATCACATTTCTTTCTTTTTATTCTTTTTCATCCACGTCAGTTGAAATCCTACGTAGCAGAGTCTATAGATTTTTGAGATTGAAAGTTTGCTTTTCCAATTTTTGAGATTGAAAGTTTGCTTAATCTCTTCGTTGTTGTCCATAAGAGTATAATGTATAGAATCTACTGTCTGTATGTAGTTCTCTATCATTACTCGAGTGGACGAGCCATTGCTTTCACTAAAGACGTGGCCCAGTTTTTTCATCCATGACTAGGGCAACTCTATTTTCCATTATTCTTTTCTCTAGCTAGCTTTTTTTGACATAAAAAGATAGAGAACTCTCTGCCTTATGACCATTATATTGAAATGGTTGTTAGAGGTTAAAAGATCTTGAACATCTAAAATAAAGTCAAATCAAATCAAAAGCAAACAAATCGTGATTTCAATATCACGCAGTTCTCTCAAGAACCGTCTGCGATGTCTGTGATGTTGTTAAAGAACCGATCAGTTTTGCTTTTATAACCCTATCACCCCCGACACGATCTGCGCGCCTCCTCAACCCGCGCCCCTCCTCCACCGAATCCGCCCCGACTGCTGATCTGCGCCGCCTCCCAACCCGGCGCCTCCTCCACCGAATCCGCCCCGAGCCTCATCTACGCCGCCTCCCCGAACCCGGCGCCCCTCGGTCCCCGAACCCTCGCCGCTCCAACCCTGTGTTCGCCTATGTCTTAGCTCTCCACGAAGATGGGTGTCTTGGTTGGTGGAGGTTTAGGATCGGGTGGGAATGGGTAGAATCTGCGGCATCGGCGCTATTGCTTTTGGGATAATCCGCTTCTTTGGTTTGTATGGTTAGATTCGATGTTCGTTGGATAATCCACGCGGCTCCAACCCTGTGTTTGTAGTGGGTCGCGATTTGTCGCGGCTCGACGGTTGTTTGATGTTTGTCTAGCTTGAAAATTTTCTTGCTTTAGCTAGTTGGTGCAATTGAATGTCCGATTGCTTATCTTGTATCACCGCTTTGTTTGTTACCTTGGTCTTGCATTGGGCTTCGATCGATGGTGAGGCTCTAGGCGTTGAGATGAATTTGTTAATGGTTAGTTTTCTCGCATATATTATTTTGTTGTTGGGGTCATCATATTGTGGGGCAAAGAATTGCCGTTAGCTCTATTATTTTCCTTATTGTTTTAACCGGCCGAGTCCTTTTAAGTTGTTTAGCTATGCTTACGATTGTTATAGATCGGTAGATTTTTAGCTTGAGTGAAGAAAATATTTGGGGATCTTTGATTTTAGAATAGCCCAAAGTTACGTGATGTTATAGCTAAGCACAAGAAAATATCCAAATGATTAATGTGTCTTGTACTCTTCTTATTATGCTTCTTTCCTTGTTCGTGCATATAGTTTGATGACATTGATGAGGTTTCTGTTGTTCGAATGTGGTTAAAAGAGGCTTGCTGTTACCATTTTTAGCTCAAGATAGCAATTAGTTTTCCTCCTAATGTGGTTCTAATATTCTTGGTTCTGGTTGTTGGGTTATTAGGGATCACCGTTGATTCAAATCCGTGGATGGTTGAGTGACACCTTTTTTCTATCTCTCTTTAATTTTCAATGTCAAAAGGACTCACAAGTATCATCTGTTTTTTTCTTCTTGACTGTGAGTTGAAGGGGTCTGTTACAGAAGCTTTCTGTTTCACACTTTCAATTTCGCCGAATGATGAAAACCTATGGAAGTAAGACGGTGCCGATACCTAGGTTGGCCTAGGTATCATGGGTATCCCGGCGCCGACTAATCTGGGTTAGCTTAGGTGACTTGAAAAACCAAGATGCCGGTTAACCTAGGTTGGTGTGGGTAGTCCCGATACTTAGGGTGCCGACTAATCTGGGTAAACCTGGGAACCGTGATGATTCTTATAGTACACTGACGGCAATTTATTTTATTTTACTCTGAGATGGCAAACGTTGATTATATTTGTTTATATTTTTTGTGCAATTTCCCATATATTATATACTATGTAATAATTGCGTACGTAACTTATATAGATAGCAAGTAAGCGAGATGGCAGAGGCATCGTCTTCGCCGCCGCCATCGACGCCGCCAAATGCGTCCGGATCTCCGATCAAGGTGGTACGCAGTGAGAAGGCGAGGAATATCCAAATTGCCCTCGCCGCATGACGATCACGGAGGTCGATGACGCGGGATCCCGCCGAGTCCCAAGAAAGCACCGCGAGATTTCGGACCGTCATGGGTACTTGCAAGGGAACGGGTCCCCATCACCACCCCAACCCGGAAGTCCGCGGACGGATGTACGGAGAGACCGGTTGTGGATGAACTTTCGCCTCGCTCACTTTCCTCGGCGTACTGCACGCGTGTGCGATGGCACGCGCCGGCGATGTCCCACGCGGAGGACCTTCAAGAGCTCGCTTGTCACGCAAAGACGTGAACACGGTGGGACGCCTTCACGACGTATCAATTTTTGTCGCGGATACATGGGACGCCTTCGTGCGCATGAAGACGACGGCTGAATTTCAGAGCAAAGTGCGGCGCATGAGCTATCCAGCACAAAACACTCGCCTCCACAGACTCGGCACCCTGGTACGCGGTAAAGCACGCAGATGGCGGCGGAGGACTAGACCGCCGCACGACCGCTTGCTATGATCTCGGACGAGCGCGCCGATCCTCAGTTAAGAGCGAGGGCATCACCACGCCTTGGGCAACATCTCTCGACAAACCCAAGCAGACGAGGCGGTGTCTCGACGTCCGTAAATTTTCCGAACCACTTAATTGTTAATAAGTCCATAACTTCATGGTGTCTACAATAACATGATGTTCTCTTGCAGAAGAATTGACTTCCGCATGTTCCCAAGGTTCCTTCAAGTAGACAGGAGAAGGATGTATATCTCACGACCCGGGAAACAAGGAGCACCCAGTCGCATGCGAGGAGTTGGGGTTTACGACTTTGGAGGGATGGATTCCCACATAATTCCGACACGATAGGAGTAGGAAGAGATCCAAGGACCAAGACGACGCCGGTTGGAACATGTGATTTTGCACAATTTCAAGAATAAATAACAAACTTGCGTAACCAAGTAAATCAACTCATGCAGCGCAAGCCGCCTCGTTAATTTGGGAGCAAGTCCCGCCGACATCGGAGTAGCGCCGCGCCCACACATAATTCGACATGACGACGCAATTACCGATCGACGCATCGAGGTAATGTACATTTCGAGTGCTCCAAAGATAGACCTATAGGACGCCTTAGCTAATTGTGTACGCTTTTGTAGGAGCCGACGCCGCAAGCTCCAAGTGAGGATAGTAGGGTCGATTCCTATTGAGGTCGGGCGGGTATGGTGTATCCATACCAGAAGGGCGCAAAGACGCGGTGCCCGGTGGCGCAGGTTACGCCAGTGCAGTGGACATGGTCCATGACAATTTCATGGCCATCCATACCGAGATTCCCCAACTAAGAAATCGTAACACTAGGGGATGCCACGCACACTTTTATCCAATGGCCCAAGAAGGACATCGCACTAGACCCTTCAAAGGACGCGATATCGAGAGGACCCTGTCTCTCCAATAGGACCTCGATGAGTCCGCCTCAACCAAAGCTTCGAAGGCCGCCACATCGCTTCCGCCGAGAAGACGACAAAGGGACAAGAAAAGCGTGTCACCATATCGGTCCCTCGAGGCGCCACACGGAAGACGCCCTCACCGCCTCGTTAAGGAGAAATCCAAATCGAAGAACATTAAGGCACCTCCCAAACCCGTGAAATACTCCTCGGAAGTCCGCTGGTCTCGGGCGCGAAATAAAGAGCTCAGAGTAGCTTGTCAAGCTTTGCATGATTGGTACTTGCGCAAGACCGGAGCGAAGGGGGTCATCTTCGAATCACCGCCGATACGAGAGGAGCATTTTCTCCACGAGCACAGCCACTTCGCCGTGGGCTTCAAGACTTATTTGACTTATACAACCTAAGCGCCTCGACGCCTCACTTCTACGATGCCTTTAATCGTAAGTGTGTGCAATCAATTTCTACACTCACGTGATACCGATAAATATCATAACTCATTGCTTATGTACGGATACATTATGAAATGTGCCCGTCGAATCAAAGAACGGTGGGTTTCTCGACCCACACGTGGTCTCTGAGCAAACAATCAACCAAGACGCATCCCACGCCGAGAATTACATAAAATGGGATTGCTTGCTCGTAACGGCGTGGAGTACATAATGGTACCCTACAACCGTAAGTAAGTGCTTCAATATTTGCTATACAAATTACGCTTCAACATAGGTTTATGACTATAGCGACATACACGAGTAGGTTCCATCGATTCTTCCGATTCTTGTGCCAAAGAGGAACATGGTATTGTACCTTGATTCTCTACTCAACAAACATCACGACTTCACCATTCTTAAAGGAATACTGATGGTATGTTCATTTCCTCCGCACATAACTCTATTGTAGTCTTCCTTCGTTTTAAATGGACAAGGATAACTTTTTGAATCATGTAGTGCGTTCATCGGCTATGTTGCCGAGGAGGTTTATACAAGGGAACGACCGCCACACCGACTCACGTGATGCGATTTCCAGACGCGCTACAACACAATAATCATATATCATACTCCGTAATATTGCGTCTAGAATCGATAGCATATATATGTAATTCTATTTTTCTTTGTGCCAAGAAAAACGAGATCACCTATGCGCATTCTACGTATGCCATCATATGCGACTATTGATTGCTTCTAGGACTAACGATCCCTGTGTTTGTCAATCTCGTAATAATTATCTCCTAATTATAAATTTAAATATATATGCTTACTACTTTACTCCGCTAGCGATGTGGCTTGAACATAGAGTTAAATGCACTCGAGATGGAACAGGTCACGCACATTCGAGGGGAGCTCTGTGGCTTCATCAAGGCAGACATAGTTAACACCAACGGAGAGTTTCACGCCGTCGACACCGATGAACGACCTCGAAACAATTGATTCAATATTGTAATTCACTTTGGTGGTTGTAATTCAATTTGTAACTCTAGCGACAATATATACTTGAAACATTCTTTTGTAATTGATTTTGAGTTAAATGATCACTTTGAGTTGTCAGCAATTATCTGTGACATGTTTCTACTTGCTAGTTTTCAGAGGGCATGGCTAGCAATTCCTCGAGGCTAGTGAAAATACGAAAAAAATTTAATTAGGTTAAATGACTTATCACGACGGTTCTAACAACGAACCGCCTGCAGCGATATCGAATAACCACGACGGTTTGTAGTTGAAACCGCTCGTGATATCTTCTTATCACGCAGGCGGCCCAACTACAAACCGTCGTGATACTAAGAATCATGCACGGTTCGTGGATGGAACCGTCAGGATTCAGATATCGCGCACGGTTCCAACAACGAACCGCTCGCGGATACTAAGAATCGCGACGGTTCGTGGATGGAACCGCTCAGGATTCAGAGTATCACGCACGGTTCCAACAACGAACCGCTCGTGATATTAACAATCGCTGCACGGTTCGTGGTCGAACCGTCAGGATAAGAGTTATCACGACGGTTTTTCAACCGCATGCGTGATAACCACTCGTTATCTCAGAAATAACATTTCAGACGGTTCAAAAATCGTCTGTGATGACTGTTACGAACCGTCTGTGATGACCTTTTCTGTAGTAGTGTTTTACTCAAATCTTTCATTTTGAACTCCGACTCCAAGTAAGAGCTTGCTTTCTTAATATCTTTCAATATTCTGATGATAATCAAATCATCTTCATACACTAAAATTATACAAAATCTATCATGGGATCGTCGTATAAATACACAGGGATTATTCTCATTATTTGTGTAGTCTTTCTTGCATAGAAAGTTGCTTCAAGCGATTTTACCACATCCTGCTTGATTGCTTAAGTCCGTACAATGACTTTCTGAGTTTCACACTGTACAAATTACTATCTGCTCTGTCTTGGTTCGGGACAGGGATACATTCAGGTACCTTCATATAAATGTCTGAATCCAATATTCCATAAAGGTATGCAGTTAGCACATCCATCAATTTTATTTCTAAATTCAACTTAGCTGTTATTGAGATTAAATATCTAAATGATGGTTCCGCCCATGACCGAGGAATAGGTTTCTTCGTAATCATCTCCTCGGCATTGAGTGAAACCTTGTGCAATGAACCTTACTTATTTTCATTTCTCTTTTGAATAAATACTCACTTATGCCCTACGGGGTGCACATGGGGAGGTGTGCGGCTTACAGGTCCCAACACCTCTCTTTTATTCAGAGATAATAATTCATTTTCTATTACCTACTTTTAATCTTCTCAATCTGATCTTTTCTTGCATTCAGCGAGCGATGCAGGCTCTGGATCAAGATCAATCATTGCGACAATTTTCTTTGCAAAGTAAATGTCGATACTAGTTGTTGTCTTATTCAAAGATTCTCCCGTGGTCCCATGGTTTATAGCTATTGCTTCATAGGGCGATACTTCTAATGATTCTACTTGTTCACCGCTACTTCCAATTGCGGGGGCAATTCCCTTTAGTTTTTCACTTCGATGTGTGCTCACACATCCATGCTGATGTCTCCCTCTGTGGAAATATTCAAATCCGGTATACCTTTTCTTGAAGGTTCTATACTGGTGCTAGGTCTTAACTGGCTCCCCTTCTGGTTTTGGTGAACTTTAGTGATAGACTATGTCAAATTCTTCTTATCCTTTTTCACCAAACGTCCCCGATTACTTCGGATTCGAGGGCCAGTGTTCTCATCCTTTCGGAGGCCTCAGGACGGGATTAGGGATACCTTTTTCTTTCTTCGATATTTCAACCCTCTCCGGTGCATTGCGTGCAGACACATGCAACTCGGTCATGCTCTTCAAATCACTAAAATCGTTAGGCAGTTGATTCGCTCATGCTTGCAAATCAATTATCTTCTGTACTTCAATTGTCTTCTGAACTTCTCTTATCTTCTGGACTTCAATTATCTTATAGGCTTCTCTATTTGCTTCGACTAGTGCGCGAGTCATGTGCATGGATTTATGTGGCTTACCACGTTATTTTCTGATATTTTTCATCAAGGGGTTAATTTCCTTCCCTAATGACGGGAAACAATCCTCATCAAATATGCTATCAGCGAAGCGGGCTACATGCAAATCTCCAGTCATGGGTTTCAAATACCTGATTATGGATATTGTCTCATAAATAATGTATATCCTAGGCTTTCAGAGAGGGTCCATTACAGTTCGCTGTGGTGGTGGTATAGGTACATAAACCTTGAACCAAATCTGCGAAGATGAGAAATTTTTGGTGCTGACCCTTGCACTAGTTGCATAGGTAAGTGGATGTTATTTGCCGATGATCTAAAATTGATGAGAGTTGCTGCGTGCAGGACTACGTTTTCCAAACATGTAATTGGTATATTACAATTCTGCTAGTCCATTCTGGGTGTGGACATACGGTATGGAATGCTCAATTTTAATTCTCATTGTCATGCAATAATCATCAAATATCTTCGAAGTAAATTCTCCGACGTTATCCATTCTTGTGCACTTCACATAATGAATTGGGAAATTATTTTCAAATCTAATTATCTACGAGATTAACTTTGCAAAAGCGTGGTTTCTCGTAGACAATAAACATATGTGCGACCATTTCGAGGAAGCATCGATGAGCACCATAAAATACCTAAATGGTCCTGACAGGGGCTGTATAGGACCGCAAAAGTCTCCCGGATACGGTCCAGGAATGTAGGGACTTCATCCTTCACTTTCAGAGTAGAAGGTCTAGTAATTAATTTCCCGGTGGCACAAGCGGGTCACACAAAATCTTTCTGATTCGGGAAATTCTTTACATTGATATTATGTCCCTGTGAATTAATTATATTTTTCATCGTTCTAAGACCTGGGTGGCCTAATCTATCATGCTAGAGATAGAAAAGTTTAGATCTTCTAAATATGGTTTTCAGGACAGTATAGGCTGCAGTGCCTTAATATTAGTGCAGTATAGCTCAGTTTCATATGAAGGAAGTCGTTCTAATACCCTTTTCCACTTTCTTCACACTTTGTAATGAGTAGGTATTTCCTACTATACTCTTCTTCGGTCTCTACGTGGAAACTATTAGCGCGAATATCCTTGAAAGTTCTAATCGATTCTTGGTGCACCAAGACTTCTTTAATGATCAAAGTTATGCCCATCGGGAGTATAATTGTGACCTTTCCTAAGCCGATTATACAAGTATCGCTGCCCGCGATTATTGTATGACTACTAGCATTTTTGCTAATCAATTAAAAAAATCAGCCCTCTCAAGATGATATTCGTTTTGCCATTACATGCTAAGCACACTTTCTCCATATGGTGCCACACGCGCTCTAATACTTCAAATATCACTTGCTATTATAAATACGAGGAATGTAAGCCTTCCAGGACTCAACATAAGAATTTAATACTTTGCTCTCCAAGAGCTTACAATCATTATTTAAAGTTCTATCACAATCACAAATTGCAAGTGACAGTAAAAAGATATAAGTGCAATACGTGCACCAGATCGAATCAGCGTAGTATGTAAAAACTTCTGAGTGAATATGCTCCATGGTGATCTTCTCCTCTTGGACAACTACGGCTACGACCGCTGCGATGTCCAAAGGAGCGGTGACGTGGGCTACTATTGGGCTGTCCACATCCATGAGTGTAACTAATGGGTGTGGATCCTCTATACCAGCAATGGTAAGGTGTGCCTCATGTTGTCATTTGCCCTCTTTTTAGACTGGTGAGCATCAATAACGTGATGCGACCCACGACCTTACCCTTCTTGCCCCTCTTCTTCGTGAGAGGCTTCCTCACCTTGTAGCTGCTAGCATTAGCTTCATGGTCAACATTGCTACTAGGCGGTTGTGAGATTTAGTTCTTCTTTAGAACATCATCTTGAGCTTCTGCAACTTGCATTATGTTAATCAATTCGGCATACTCCTTATAGCCATCTTGGTGATAGTTGCGTGCGAATTGCACCGCATTCGGGTGAAATGTAGAGTCTTCTCAATTTTCTTGCTCATTCGTATTACCTTACCACAGAGTTGAAGACTGGTACGAATTTTCTATAAATTCTGACCATGCTGGGCCAGCTCTTTTGAACTTCTAGTTCGTGATGTCAGTCATCTATATATTCATACCAAGAGTTCATAAGATTACTGCAGGTAATTTGCATAAAATAGTTGCAAAAATTCTCATAATGCTCTTTGAACTCCTAGTTTGTGATTCTGTATTTTTCTATGCATTTTTCATGATTTACTGCTAGTTTCAGTAATTAAGAGCAATATAAACAATCATAAATAATAAAAATAGTAAATACTATGTATATGCGAGCAGCGGCCACGTTTGGCGCAAAGGTGCGAGACGGCTCCAGGCGGCAGTGCGCGTGCAGGCGTGTTCACGGAGGCGCGCAGGCTGGCTGTGCTTCGTGCAGATGACCGATGGCTTCATATGCACGCGGTGGCCCGGTGGCTGGCTGGTGCGGGCGATGCAAGGGCCACGTGCAGGCGGTGCGAGGGGCAGTTGCATCTGTGCGGAGGCGGTAGTGCCGGCACCTATGCGGAGGAGGCGGCGGCGGCGGGTGCACGTGCGGGCTGTGGCCGGTGTGCATGCAGCGCGGCGGAACCCATGCAAGGCGTGCGATGGCTTCGGGCACGGTGAGCTCGGAATGTGTACTTTGGTTGGAAGACTTCCAAAGTGTGATTAAGTGTATCTCCCTTGTTCCAAGTGTCTGATTGGACTGTATTCAAGGAAGAACTCCTAGGGCAGAATATTGTGAACAAGTTTTGCATTTTCTCCAAGCCTAATTAGACGACTTCAGCCCATGTTTTTCTCAACTTTTAGTGTGCCTGTCCACATTGTGAGCTTTACCTAGGTTCTTTGGATATTTGGGAATGATGTTGCAGATGCATTGACTTGTTCTGAACATGTTAAACCATTGTTTTTGTTATTGGGCTAACATAATTCCTATTCTAATGGTCGACTAATTAGACCATTGTGGTGGACCAGCACAGCATCCATTGTGCTTACAATTCAGACCTTTGCAGCTACTTCTGTTTTAAATGCGCACTATAAATACATGTTATTTCTTTTTGTGCAATTATTCATAAAGAAATACTCACATCACCTCCACTGCTAAGTTTTGTATGTATGGTTTATCCATTAATTATGGGGTAGACTTTAGACCATTTGGACCTGGGTGTTACACTAAATATCGGTTATATTGATCAGTATATCAGTATTGTTTAAGTGGCACTGATACAATGTATTGTTTCCATTTCTTGAACTAGAATAAATTGGCCAGCATATCACCTGATGTCAGCCAATATATCAGGTTGATACTGGTGGTACGTTCTGTACTAGGAAACTTATATGCATTCTATGTAACAATTAAATAAAAACACGCAACTTCTGTGAATCTCCGTAATGTTGATCTTCATTGTTTTTTTAATAATAGTTGAATTTAGTCTACAAAATTTAAATGCAAATTTTGATTCAAATAACAGCTAAAAATGCAAGTTTCACTACATACAAATTATCATGTTAGTGTGTCACTGACATCTTTGTTATGCTGTTGAACTTGAATTTTTAGTGGATCTTATGAGTACTCAAAATGAATTGAAATTAGATAAGTTTCGCAACTATGATAAGAATGCATCACTCAGTATATCATCTAATGCCCGATATTCAATACGCTAGAGCTCAGACGATTGGAATCCAGTACCCTTTATTGAGAACCTTGTTCACACATATTAGTTTGCATACAACATATTATGTGGTACGTAAAACATGCTGGTGCCCAGTTCTGCAACTGTGTTACCTACGATGTGATCTGGGCGTGGCTCATGTAATTAGTTCTGTGATGGTGTAATTATCTTGTTTAATCAATTCTGATTATGCATCTAGAACAACACACAATGTTAGGGGTCCTTATGTTAAATGCGTTCTTGACGAAATGAACTAAAGGTCAGAGAAGTAGCAACCTTATCATTTTTAGAGAACTTATGATTTTTTGGGGGTTAATTTTGCAGTTTTACACATCTTTTGACAGGCTATGTGGGAATCTAACAATTAATTGACAATAATTTCACAAAACTATGCATTGGTAGCTTCAATATGAGGGCATCTTCCATATGTAAGCTACAATTTAAGTATCTTATTCGAATTCTGGACTTTTTTAGCCCCATTGCGCAACAAAAATTCCAAAAATAGCCCCGATAATTTTAAATTTTCAGAAATAGCCCCGACTAGGTTGCTGCCTAGTTGTCGCTGTCGGGACAGCAAAGACTAAGGTGTCGCCCACGTGGCAAAAAAAAAATTGTTTTTTTTCAAAAAATTAATTAATAATATTTGTTGGATGATTTTTTAAATATGAAAAATGAGCTCAAATAATTATAAAAAATTTTGTGGAGCCTCCTGGCATAGTTTTTATGGCTGTGTAATTTTTTTGAAATTTTATGCATTCTTTTTTTTCTGCAAAATTCTTTAAAGTGTAATATTTGTAGGAATTTTATAATATAGCAAATGAGGTCCAAACATTATGATTTTTTTTCCATACTGCCTACACGGTGGACTTGATTGTGTAAATTTTACAAAATTTTATATGCTCTGAAATTATCTCGACAAATTCAGGGTTTAGGTTTCAAAAATTAGGACGAGACGTTTTAAATTAGGGTTTTATGATTTCATGTGACTTGAAATGTGCGTAGTTTGGTACGACATGACTAGTCTTGGTCGATATGGTTCTCGATCACATTTCTTCTGTGAAAGTAGAGTACAGAAAAGCAGAGTACGGAAATTAACTTAACTGAAGGGGCTGAGAACGTTGCGATTACGGAGAAACCCTAAAACATAGCAGAATCGATACCGATGTGAATGGCTATCTCTGGAATTCCACCAGAAAAGGCATACTATATAGTTGCGATTACGGAGAAACCCTAAAACATAGCAGAATCAATGAAATGTCCAAGCTAATATTATTTCTAGTATAAATAATCCATAGCCTATTCTATGTTATACTTCAGAAATTTCCTGTGGTACTATATAGTTACGAATTTTTTAACTAGTTCGATATTACAGTGCAAAAATAATTCAATTCAGAAATTCTTATTGCATTTCTACGTTTCCATACCCGAGTTAGACCTAGCTTACACCAAAGACATGTGGGGTCTACGACAAGGTATTCTTTTTCATTAAATTTCAGATTTAAAAACTTACTGAGAGGTGTGTCAAGTTTCTCATTCTAGCGGTGTAATACGTAGTGCATGCACCGAACGCGATATGCCCGATCAAGAGTACATATACAAAGCGTTCAGTGGGGCTATTTCTATTTTGCTTAACGACCTCCAAATATTTTGCTATTTTATGACCAAGTTCATGAAACTATACAAATAGTCGAAAGGAAATTTACAACACTATTAGCAACAGGTCTGTTAAGTCAACTAATTACGGCATAATGACATTGTTAACTACTAAGTCTTCAAAACAAACTAACTACACAACTAAAACTAATCTGTTGCTACAATTCATATAATTGCATCCTAATCACATGGATAAAACTACCGATAATACTAATCGGATGCGAATGACACTTACCTTTTCTAGGTGCTCGCAGCAGGCTTCAAAGCTTATTTTCTAGGTGCTCGTGATTTTTCCTTCGCTTACCGATTGATTTTCCCACTCGTAGATTTTTTGCACAAATTTTTTTCGCTCTAACGCGTCATAGAGGCGGTGAGGAGCAAGCCTCACCGCTCCTCCTCTTATCTTATAGGCGCAGCTTCAGGCTGACGACTGGCGCTGGCGCGCCCATGGCACGCGCAACGCCCGGGGCTCGCCCGGCGCGGCGCGCTTCTGCCGCGTGGCAGCGTGGTGCAAGCGCCCGGCCGCCACAGGGGCGGCACCAGCATGGCCACAGGGGGGGCAGCGGCCAGTCTGCCGCTGTCTGGGACGGCAAGATCACGCGGCCCTCGGGACAGCAGAACCCAGTCTTGTCGTCGTCGACGGCCGCCGTACTAACGGCGAACAACCGATCTGGGGCTATTTTGGAAATTTGAAATTATCGGGGCTATTTTTGGAATTTTTGTTGCGCAATGGGGCTAAATTAGTCCAGGATTCATCTTATTCTTGTGAACCAGGAAAAGTGTTCGGGTAAGGTGGATGAAAGAATAGGACGAAAAAACAAGTCAAAAGTAGTAGTCTTTAGCATGGCTTTAGCACGAAAAAGAAGTCAAAAGTAGTAGTCTTTAGCATGGCTTTAGCACGAAAAAGAAGTCAAAAGTAGTAGTCTTTAGCATGGCTTTCCTTCATCAGCGTAAATATCTTAAGTAGGAGAACGTCGTCATTACTATGCACACCACCATTCAGATTCTATTGAACTTTCTAATACAATTAACACACAGACTATCCAGATTTTCTAATTCTAAAAACCATTATTTTACATACCAACCTGTTTATACTATGTAGAAAGAAAAAAACTCTTTTTCAACATGCCATGCAGCGCACATAGGGATAGCAATGGGCCCCATTCCCCGTTCCCCAACAAGAAATTCACCCATTAAGAACCGGGTTGGAGCTATTTTTCTCCCACGGGGTGAAGCGGAGATGGGGCCATCCCCTACTCCCCATCTCCGCTACCCGTATGGCCCCCGATAACTCTATGACAGGTTGATCATTAGTTTTCCTACGTTGCTTTTTTTGGAGGGGGGGCAAAGACTTTCATGCATACTTCTTCTAGTTCATCTATATCATGTTGTATTCTTGTAAGATGATAACTTAGGACTTATAAACTTTGGTTGCATGTTCTGCAAATCAATTCTTCATGAATTTTCTGTTAAGACAAAAGTCACTCGACCATCTTACTCTGTAGTTAATCCAAAAGGGTTAGATTTATGGTCCATGACCATGTTTATTACATCTGTGTTGTTTGATAGGAATACTTGTACTGCCGAAGTTGCAAGAAGACACAGAGCAGAGGGCAGTTTGTGCTGCAATTAAGATAATTTCAAGCAACTATTGTATTTGTGTAGAGATATTAGAGATCTAACTTTCCGGTGTGAGTTTTCGTAAGGTCACTGTAACCGATAAGGTTAGAGAACAGGAAAGAATAGCACTGCAAGTATACGGATAGAGCCAGGAAACAAGAATTTTTCTTTCTATCGAGGATATTTCACCAATCTCGAGAAATAACCCGTTGCCATCCCTAGGCGCACACAGGCCACTAGTAAACTGCAATAGGACAGCTCCCGAGCGCATCTGAAATGGCATGTGAGCGCGTCTCACAGGGCGAAGCCACATGGACATTTTTTTCTGCAGCAAAGCCGTGAGGTGCGCTCGAGTGGTGGCTCACATGCGCGCATGACATCAAAGCAAGAAGAATGAGGTCGAGCCCACATGCATACTTTACTAAGAAAATCACTGTGGTTTATCTGTTTCTGTAAAGAAAGCAATAAGAATTGACGAAGGCGAGAACCTGCGCACTAAATGGCGCACAAGTCAAGTCAAGTCAAGCGGCACAGTGCATCGGGACTCTGCGCAGACGCAGCCGAACGCAACGGACGTCTCAAAGGCCAAAAGCGCAGCCTCGGACGGCGCCACCCAGCGGAAGCGATACGCGAGAAAATGTGGCCACAGCTTCAACTGAGTCTCCTTTTCATATAGAAGGATTTCATGGATCTGTGTTTATTTTATGGCGAGTGGTAATAAACTTTAGCCTTTATGCAGATGGGCATCCTTGTTTAATCAGATGAATTGTTGAGGACAGGACAAAAGCGACCGGCGCATGCTACAATGGTGACTACTGAGTACTGACCAATGACCAGACATCTGGTATAAAGTACTCCCCTTATCAAGTTGGATAACATGGTTAGTTGTACCTAGTCTATATGAGCATTCGAAGCAATGCTATGTTGAAATCAATATTGCAACCATGTCTCATTCAGCTGAGAGTGCACCAAGACACACTCCACACACAATGAAACAGGAACTGCTCGAAGCTGTGGCGACAGGCAACAAGGACCTCTTAGCACAAGTTCTGGGCTTATTTGGGTCCAATGCTGTCTCCACAGCAACTGCTGAACAGGGTGAGCAGAGCTGCCTAAATGGCGTCACAGCACAAGGTAGCTCAGCGCTCCATGTTGCAGCTAGCCATGGATACCTGGAGCTTGTTGAGATGATTTGTACTCGCGACGTCTCGCTTGTTAAGGCAACGAACAATTTGCTTGACACGCCTCTGATTTGCGCCGCGAGAGCTGGGCATGGGGATGTGGTCGGTTACCTGATCGAACAAGCTTTAGCGGAGCGAGAAGCTGAAGATCCTGTGCTGAGGGCGAAGAATTTGGACGGGGCGACCGCGATGCATGAGGCGGTCAGGAACGGCCACGTGGTTGTCTTGCAGAAACTGATGCTGAGCGACAGTGGGCTGGCCGCGGTGGTCGATGGGAAAGGCGTGTCTCCGTTGTACTTGGCGGTTGCATCCCGCCGGGCAGATATGGTTGACATCTTGATTACAGAATCTCCCGATGGTGTGAAATCGCTTGCGAGCTATGCGGGGCCAGATGGAGAAACTGCGTTGCATGTTGCAGTCCATTGCAAAGGTAACCGGAAATCTTACGTTTTTCTATTAATTGGAAGCCATACCTCTATGCAGGCCTGCTTTGATACAGTTGCGCTTTCTAAAAGCGGTTTCGGTGTCTTACAGAGCTTTTCCATTTGCAAATTTGAATGGTACCGCTTTTACGATTTGGTGTTTGGTATGCGCTTTTAGGTAGGTCGATTGCACTTCCGAGATATGAAATGTCTGAAATGCTCATGAGGATAGTAATGACTTATTTGATGTCGTTTAACTAAATTAACAACATTAAACGGCATTTAACGATATTTAAGAACATTTAACGATGATTTAACAATAAAACTTGAAAGCATGTGAAAATAATGGAATAGAAGATCACCCTTATACATAGTTTAAATTGGCAAGTACTACATACAAAATCTTGCATATATCTTCCATCTATCCTATCGTCATGCTACCAAAGCTATTGCAATAGCGTCACGAGGCCGTTCATATCAACATCATCTATAACAATTTGTATCATCATGTGCTGTTGAGGTTAGTGGACATGTCCCCGTCTACATAATCATCATTCACATGCGCACGAGCAAAATCATTATCAATCAAAGCACTATCTCGAATAAAATTATGCAAAGCCATTGTTGCAATGATAATTTTCTTTTGCTTGTGCTCATTGTAACTTAGAATTTTAAGTAGACTCAATCGAATATGCCAGTGGAAAGGCGAACAGACAAGATTGCTTTAAATACTAGGTATGAGGTGGGTAATTTCTGCGAAGTCTGGGGGTATTCTTGGAACGCTGGAGGTGGGAAGCTGTGGGAAGCACCTCAACACTGGTTTTTCGCTTTTAGCTTCCATATGTATTAACAGCTTTGAGCTTCGTGAAAGCGAAAAAAAAGTTAACCGTTTAGCACGCCTTTCCGCTTTTCTCACCCAAAAGCCAAAGTAGAAGCTGTACCAAACAGGACCGCAGTAAGACATGTGACTACTAATTTTCTGCGAAAATAGATTAGCCCCTCAGCTCCTCTCTTGATTTACAATCTGAATTTTTTAGCGAGTTAGTAATCTTAACCTTTATTTTTTTACTCAAGAAATGAGTGAGTCCCTGCGTCGCTGGGAGCCGACACTCACCAAAAAGGTTGACAAATTTGGAAGGACTGCACTTCACTATGCCGCTTTAGACGGGAGAAGTGGAGTGGTAAAACTTTTACTGGAGGACAAATCGATCGCATACATTCCAGATACTAATGGCCTATTTCCTGTGCACACTGCTGCTACAATGGGGGAAGCAGGTGTTATTCACATGTTCATGGAAATATGCCCGAATTGTGATGAATTGCTTGACAACAAAGGAAGAAATTTTCTACACTGCGCTGTTGAACACGGATGGGTTAAGGTGGTGCGTCAAATCTCTAAAAAGCCAAAGTTCGTGAGGATGTTGAATGCAAGGGATGGTGAAGGAAACACACCACTTCATTTAGCTGTAAAGCATGGATATCTATTGATCTCCTTACTTCTTGTGGCGAACATCAGGGTGGAGTTGAGCTCGACGAACAACGAGAGACTAACACCTCGTGATGTTGCCACTGATGAGTTGAACCGTTGTTATACATTTTCAGCGGTAATTTGCCATATCGTGCATTTTCCCTTTTAATCATTATGCTTCCTATTTCTCATCATTTTTACTTTTGGTACAGTGGACAAGACTCTCCATATCGTTGTGCTTAAGATTTTGTGGGGCTCGTCGTGGTCCACGCCATCTGCAAGCTGAATACTATTTAACAGATGTGCTCAGCTTGGAGGTCGAGGAGAAGGAATCAAGCAAGTATACCAACGCGTCTCAGAGCTTACTATGTATATCAGTATTTATCTCAACCGGGTCATTCGCAGTGGCTTTCACAGTGCCTGGGGGCCATATTGCTGAAGGCGATAATGCTGGCATGCCAGTACTAGCAGGGAAGGAGGATTTCCGTAAACTCATTGATGCAAATACCCAGGCATTCACGTTGTCTGCGGTGGCCACATGTGTGCTAGTGCATGCCAGTCTAACCACCGAAAATTTGAGGATTCGACGCTATTACCTTGTTTTCGCTTTCATAATGGTGTATGGAGCGGTTCTGTGTATGCTTTACACATTTACGTCTGCAGTAACGTTGACATTGGTTCCCACAGATGGGTGGGCAAATTTCGACTCTCCGGAACTAGCCGTCATGTTTGCGATCGTTTGGCCCATGTTTGTTGCTCCAGCCGTGGTATATTTGAGATTTGGGATGAGAGGCCTAAGTGATAGGCTCCTAGGCACATGCCTGACTTCATGGGTGGTGCAATTATGGACCAGATATCCATTGACGTTTAAAAGGATGCTAATACTTTGTATTACAACGATGCTAATACTTTGTATGACCTACGCTTTTGGATCATATTCATCATCGTCCAGAAATGGCATTTGAGTCAAGTGGATGCAACTTTGTCACACCCTACTTGAGATTTGAGGGGCACCGCTGAGTTACTCTGCCTAGTTTAAGGCCTCCACGGAGCCGACATTACCCCCAGGATATGTCATCTGTTTTTCTTAGCTGGTGTTTTTTAAAGGGAATTGCTAGCGTTGTTCTGACCCTTGTGCTCAATAAGACAGGAAGTAAATCTTTCCCACTTTGCTCTCGAATTGCCCGGCAGCACCTTTTGACTTGTGAGAACTCAAATTACATTTTTCAGTGCTTCAATTTGGGGTGGTATACATGATACATATCAAGTTAAAATGTGAATAAGCTTTTAAAAATACGTAGGGGAGGGCATACTGTATATCTTTGCAAAACTCTAAGATCAAACTCATATGCTAATTTTAAGAATTCTTTGAAACTTCCATGTTTGTTTGTCACGAGTTTCCGCAAGTTTGTATTTTGACATGATATTTAACTTCAATTTCGCTGCTTGTTATTAGTGACCTGTTTGTTGTCATGTTTTATATGCTGTTTGCCGGTGTTTCTGTGGCTCTGTGCTCAGCTGTGAATGCAAGATTCAGGTTAAGTTCAGTGATTTGTGCGGATTGAATCTCATTGAGGAAGACATCCGGCTGGACTTTATGATGCCCCGCTTGCCACAGCAGACTGGACTCGCAACAGAATTTGGCTGGCTGTCGTCAGTGTTCGAACGTAATATTGTCTATTTCAAGGGGCTTAATGGCCAATATATACAAATTACATGTGTACGAGAATACGCAAAGAAAACCCTATGCAAGTCATATCTAATACCCTCTTTAAACTCATGCGGATCAACAACACTGAGTTTGAAGAGGTAAAAGTTGTGCTGGCCTCTAGTCAGTGCCTTGGTGAAGAAATATGTTCACTGAAACTCCGAAGACACATACTGAATAGCAATAACTTGGCAATTCACCTACGATCTCATGAATGAAGCATCTACTCTAATATTCTTGGTGAGCTCATGCTTCACTAGATCTCTAACAATACTAATCACATCATTACTGTATCATAAGAGAGGAGTCGGTGCAGAAACTAAAACACCAAAACCCTCAAGTAGCCATCAAAGCCAAATAATCTCAGTTGTCAACGCCATCATGACTCGTAACTCAGCCTCAGCACTCTAATGGAAAATAACAGTATGCTTCTTGGTCTTCTAGGCTATCAGAGAGGAGCCAAAGAAAACACAATAAGCAGAAAGAGAACAGTCACAGCAGAGTACGCCTGAAGCTATAAAGGGCTGGAACGAGGAAAGAAAAGACGATGACCGATGGTCCCACAAATATATCGCAGAACACGAAGAATGTGACTATAGTGGAGCTGAGTGGGAGTAGAAACGAACTGACTCAGAATGTGAACAGGGTGAGAAATATCAGGTCGAGTGATTATAAGGTAGACAAGGCTCCCGACAAGATGGCGGTAGCGAGTAGGATCCTCAAGAGGCTCCCCATCAGTGGGGCGAAGGTGAACATTGAGCTCCATAGAAGTGTCAACTGCGCGTTGATCGGTAAGACAAGCGTAAGTAAGGATAGCTGAATGTACTTCTCCTAGGAGAAGTAGTAGCCCTTAGGCATGGAAGTGACCTTAATCCCAAGGAAAGAACAAAGATGACCTAAATCAGACATCAAAAACTGTTCACTAAGATACTCTTTCACAAATTCAATGTACTGATAATCGTTCCCAGTAATGATTATATCATCTACATAAAGAAGGAGGAGCGTCCAACCCTGAGGAGAGGTGTATACAAAGAGGGTAGAGTCATGATCACTAGTGGAGAAGCCGTGTGGCGCCCGTGTTATTACCCCAGAGGGTAATCACACTTAGGCATACATATTACTATTCGTCGCTCGGTAGGACACCGCTTCGGTTAATAGTAAGCTTTACCAAAGTCAACGCAGCAGAATAATAAGATAGAAACTGTACTTTTTATTAAAGCACTTAGCCATGCAAAATTATGGTTATTATTACAAGTAGTAATTTACAACTGCAAAATGGGACTAAGTCCCCTTGCTCACCTGCTCTGCTTCACATGACGCCTACTCGTCCCATTCGTCGAATAAGTTGTCCATCTCGCCCTGGTCCTCGTAATTAACGCCCTCTCCTCCTACAACCTCTTTGGTACCTGCGTGTCCTTCATCCCACTCGGGATAGTTCCCGGTCGGACTAGGATCTAACAAAGGGAATATTAGCAAGAATGAATACTAGTGTACTCAGCAAGCATATATTAGCAAATATACACCGGATGACTCATCTCTGTTTGTTACTATATTTTTTAATTCATCACTTTTTCTAAAAATAAATAACTCAGTAAAACTTTACGTGGTAAATTTTAATACTGAAAAGACTACTAGTCACTCGAAGAGAGAATAGACCCTAGCGGTTCCCGTAGACTCCAATCCAGGAGACAGGCACGAATTCATGATTTTGTATAGCACTGCGCAGGCTTGTACCACTTTACCCATAGCTATTCTCAGCTCTCTCTGAGATAGGTCCTCTACATTTCCTTTTATACAGGTTCGAGTTCAGAATACAAAACATTTCCAAGTTACGTGATTAAGTTTCCACCCATTACTTTCCGTCGGTGTTGACCTCGTCACCCACCGAGTTCCGACAATGTTGGTGGGGCTGGCCCTCCGGTCCCAACAATCCACCGCGCGGTAGTATACCGCCCTGGGTTCCTTCCCGTATTACTTACCCAGTTTGGAGAGTATAATTACGTAACGGGTAGCATTTTCTACCCACAGAAATGGAAAAATGGTTGGCACTTAAATACAGCCTCTGATCCGAGTAAGAGTTCTGTAAATCCTTATATATTAAACATATGTAAAGGGTCCCACCTCTTGCCTCATCATCTTTTTCTCATCTCTTTTTCTACCCCGGGCCCCCTTTACCCTCCTAATAATTCTTTGGCAGTACAACAGTTCTTCCCCCGCTGTACTGCCTCTTTCTCATTTCATTATCTCTTTTCTCGTTCATCTTCTTTTATCTGATTTGATTTAGACATAATTTTGATGTATGTACATATATAATATAACAATATACGGTTTACATTTAATATAACCATATTTATGTTCAAGAGATAAGCTTGTCTTCGGAATTGTAGAAAAGATCGGTGTCGACAAAATCGGTATCAGCTACTCTTGCCGGTGTTGGTTCGTCTACTGCAATTATACGATGGCTCAAATAATAAACAAATAAGTAAATACTTAGTGGCATTTGGGTGCTATTACACGTACATTAGTCAGTTGGTTGTTTTCTTTAGCGGATTTTAATTTCATAATATTTTTTGAGTCTCTGTTAGGTTAGCACTCCCCAACTGTAGTTTGTTCTACGGTCTACTGGAGTTGGAATCGCGGTTGCACAAACTCACGTTTTATCGTGCGAATAAAATAATAAAATACTACACATACTCACATGGAAAGTAGGTCTATTAAATTTTATTCATGCTAATATGCCTAATCGATTTTATTTAATTGCGTATGTATTTAGTTGTTGCTCTAAATAGACTTGGAGCTATTTATTTTTAATTTTCTATCATGATTAAATTATTTCTAACACATCTGGCTATCTATTTAATTTGGTGGATTATACCGGTGATTAATTTACAAAGTTTTGGATATATTTTACTCATTTTTCCTTTTTTTTATTTTCTACTCGTCTGTATACTGTTATCTATCTGTACGAGGTTTACAAATCCATTTTTCTGGCGATTTATCTAAAACTCACAGGTAACTCATCAAATTATTTATCTAACGCAGTGGTGATTTTATTAGATTTATTTTACCTCTTTTTCCCTGCTTTTATTTTTGTTGAGGATTAAAATATTCATATATTATCTTAATATATGATAAAGACCATACGTCTTCGTGGTCGTAACTTCTAAGACCACCGACCTAACTGGTCGTAGGTACTACAGAAGTTATATAATAAATACCCTGGTCGGACAAAGTTCCAAACCTAGTCCACGACCGGTAAGTGCTAAATAAAGCTATGAGCAAAGGTGCGGGTCAAGTCCCCGACCACGGCAATCACTATGTGATGAATGAACCACGTGTTTCATATTCCGCATAATACAACACTATCACGGTTGATGATTAAATCATTAACCGCATAGCGGTTGACACCTTCACCAACCGCCCTTGCAGTTGGTGAAATAGTCAAACTACCGTCTCTTTCCGACCAGACGCGTCGCTCCCCAACGGGTGTCTCCTCGTGAGATAACTGCCACCGCTTCATCAAGTACTTAAGGAGGACCATAGAAGGCCGGAAAAGAGGAGAATGCAACGAAGACACGACGACACGAGACAGACATCAGCAACAGTTCTATAGAAGCACATCAAGCGAGATATAGCAAAGTGTTGTGTTTTTAGATACTCTCAGTGTTTGTAATCGTGAGTTCATAGCAATAAAGAGCAAGTCAGATCCACTCCCAGGAGATACGCACATTTTTTCCTCTTTTCATTTATATATTCATAAGATCGGCGATTTGATCGTCGATAATTTTTTTATCGATTGGTCTACTACTAAATATTCTGATGTTGTTTAAAAATCTATAATTCTGGTGATTCGTCCGAAACTTGCAGGTATGCCGCGTATGCATTCTCTATTTTTTATCTATTTTTTATTTAAAAAAATGTTCTATTTTCCTACTCCTTTCTTTTCTTTCCTTTTATCATTTCTCTCTCCACCCTATCCATTTAATTGGTTCGACACACACACACACACAAGAAGCTCCTGGAGCTTCTTCCCCAATTCATTTCTTCACTTCTCTCTCTCTCTCTCTCTCTCTAGAGCTTTGCTCTTGCGCCGTGGAGCTCTTGCTCCCCCCTCTCTCTCTTGTTTCCCACGGCTCCGCCTCCGACCGCTCTGGCTCGGCCCAGCTCCTCCTCCGTCACCGCCACCAGAGCCCACCTCTCTCTCTCTCTATCTCTCTCCCCTCCTCGGTGCCTCCGGTCCAACCGCATGCCCACGTGATTTGGCCTCTCTGTGGCCATGTGCGCCCACCAGCTCGGACCACGTCCAGTGCCCCCCTCAGCTTGCTCGTCCCACTGCCTCCCTGCGGCTCGAGTCCATCCACGTCTCCTACTCCCTGTGCCCGTGTGGCTCGCCCGGCCTACGGCGGCTCGCCCGTGGTTCCCTTCCTCCAGCTGTTATTTTGATTTTTTTTATGGTTGAGCATGGAGTTGTGTTTCTGATGTTTTGGTTGTTTTATGCTTTATTAGGGTACTGGAGTGGGTTGCTGGTGGTGGTTCTACCTATGCTGCCGCTACCGCGTTGCACTGAGGTACTACTGCTCTACTCATCGCCCCTGCTCTGTGATGGATACTGAGGGCTATGGTTGAAATATTGAGCTTCTGTGATGGAATGGGTGAACGAGGATATTGTTCTTGGGGTAAGTGCATGCTATGTGCATTTCTCATGGCTCATATTGTGGGCTTCGAATCGGGCCAAAAATAACTATGGGAAGGAATGGTGGTTTACCTTGCTTGAGTTGGGTTGAGAATGGAGTGGCAGTGTCGGTTTGGTGAAGGTCGTGGTGGTCTCCGGTTGTGTCTGGTCCTTGTTGCCCTTGTTGGCCCGACGATGTCCTCGTGGTTGTTGACGGTTTGAGGCCGTCCCTGGCTCCGTTCGTCTTCCCTTTTGCCTTTGATCCTCTCCTCCTTTTACTACTACTTTATGGCGAGTTTGTGGGTTGATGTGGCTTGTTTTCCTGGCAATGGTGGTTCTTGGCTTGGTTTTGTGGGTTGTGAGCAAGAATGTCTGTGGCTTGGCTTGCTTGGTTGCTCCCTGTTGATTCTAGGGGTGATGATACTAGGCTTTGGTGCTTTGCTTTGTGGTGCTTTGTGAGAGTGGCTTGTGAAAAATGGAATGGGATTTGTGAGGGGAAGGTTTATCAGTGAGGATCTCGGCTGGAGGAAATAAATGAGGGCATGTGGCTTTGTGAGACTCTCGGTGAGGGGGAGGTTTACGAGGTAGAGGGGATTCGGTTGGCATCTCTCATTTTACCCTGCTCATGACTACTATGCCCCTACCTTATCTCTTATGCTCTCTCATGATACTATTTGGTCATGGACCAATGATTAAAAGAACACTATTTGTGGGATTTTTTACGGATTGGGGTAAGTTGGTATACGTGGGTGTCAGATTTATAGAATTATCGGTTGATGAAACTGCGGAGGTGAGACAGTCCCGACTAATCTAGGTTGCTCTGCGAACCTCGATGATTTTCCCAAAATCTGATGGCAACCTTCTATACTCTAAATTCTATTTATTGTTTTCGATTTGCTACTGACCTTTTGGGTTGTTGGCGGTCGATGAAAATGTGGATCGAGGAAGGGTTCGACAGCTGGCGATAGATGGACGAGATTGCAAGGAAGGCTTCGACGACATGTAATGCAAAAAATTTATTTTAATCTTTTGTACTCGAAGCTTGTAATTTACATTATGGTCTGATGTAAATAATTCTTGTAATTAGTTCAACAATTGTATTATTATTTTATTCTACTTGTAATGATTTTTTGTACATGACTCTAAGGTTAATCGATGATTTATTTTTGTTGCAATAATTCACGATGTCATTTGTGTTGATTAATTCTTGATGATAAAACTTGTATGAAATCATCTGGTGATGTGATTGATATAATTCTGAGCTTATGCTTTGATCTTACTTAAAAGAATTTTATTTTACTACTAATTGTCGTTTATCGACGATTGGATTAGTTTTAGTTTCTCAGGTTCTCACAAGCCGACAACAATGGCAACAGAGGAAAAGCGGTCAAACCAAGTATGAGGGCTTGCTTGAGTCCATAAAGAGAACAACGAAGGCAACAAACCATACCAACAGGAATAGAATACCCAGGGGGCAGCTGCATGTAGACCTCCTCATGCAATTCGCTATTGAGAAAGACATTCTTAACGTCTAGCTGAGATATGGGTCACTGTGGAACAGTGGCCACATCAAGGAGAGTGCCAACAGTGATCATGTAGATGACAAGAGCGAAGGTCTCATCGTAGTCGCGACCATACTCCTGCTGAAAATCCGCCCCACAAGATGAGTCTTGTAGCGCTCAAGTGAACCATCCGAGCGGGTCTTGATCTTGTACACCTACTTGCACGTGATGATAGTGACACGCTGCAGGTAAGGGCATAAGATCCCAAGTGCCAGTACTCTTCAAATTAGCAATCTCCTCAAATATCTTGGCTGCCACTTAGGGTGAGAAGCAGTCTCACGGTAGGTCATAGGCTCAAAAAGAGCAGCGGCTGCGAAGCCGTAGTGCTCAGGAGACCTGACAATACGACGATTATGAAGATCATATTTAGGAGGAGAAGGCGGAGCAGAACCCAGCAAGGGCGGAGAAGGAGAGATGGGAACATGGCCAGCAAAGACAGATACTCAATTGGAGAAGAAGCATGCCGATGACGGCGAAAGTAGTGCAGGGGAAAATGTGAAATCTCAACAAAAGAGCTGGAAGGAAACTCCAGTAGAGGGGGAGCAAGTGGAGTCAAAGGAGAGGAAAGCGAAGAAGGTGTATGAGGAAGCGAAACATAAGTGAAAAATTGAGGGTTCGGAAAAGTCAAAAAGGATATTGACTCAACAAAAGAGTTTGAGTTGACATTAGAGGGACGAGGGCAGTAAGACTGAGACTCATAGAAGGTGATGTCTCTAGAGATCCTCATGCAGCGAGCAACAGACTCGTAACAGTGATAAACCTTATACTCAAGACTGTAGCTAAGAAAAACAGACTCAACTGACTGAGCGGTCAGCTTGGTGCGCTCACGAGGTAGAAGAAGGACGAAGCAGATACAACCGAAACAACGAAAGTGACCGTACTCGGGAACTCGGCCATAAAGACACTCGATAGGAGTATAACCCTGAAGAGCAGTGGAAGGCTTGTATGTTGATGAGGAAAACATTAGTGGAGATAGCCCTAGTCCAGAAGTGAGGTGAAACAGAAGAGTCAAGTATGAGAGCGTGAGCTATCTCAAGCAAGTGATAATGCTTACGCTTAGAGACAATATTCTAAGCATGAGCACCAGGACAAGAGTACCGGGGAAAAGTACCATGCTCAGCGAGAAAGCAACAAACAGGTACTCGCGAATGGGGCAAGAGTCAGCACGAAACACACGAATGGCCGAATCAAACTGAGTACGTACTATGGTGGCAAACATCTGGTAAATAGAAAGAACCTGATTGTGAGAGGACATGAAATATATTTAAGTATGATGAGAATAATTATCAATAAAGATCACATAGTATCGATGACCCCTTTCGAAACAAAGGGAGCCGAACCCCAAACATCGAAGTGAATAAGATCAAAAGGTCAAGCAGAAACAAAGTCACTAGAGGGATAAGAGAGCTGCAGCTGCTTACCGAGCTTGCAACCCACACAAGGTAAAGGGGTGTCACTAAAAACATACCCAAGAAGCCACGACCTACTAGAGATGACAGTCGCGATCCACAGAGATGACTCAAACGATGGTACCACTGAGCAAAGAAAGTAGTAGAGGACGCAACAAGAAGAGAGCCAGGTGTAGTGGCTGGCTGACTGGTGGAGACAGTGGAATGAAGGTGCAGCTAGTCAAGCTCCCAAAGACGCTGTGAATCATGGCGCCAAGGGCCATGTAACACCCCCGTTTTCAAACAGTGAATAGTGTCTACTTTCGTCTTCTGTTTTTGATTCGCAGTTCAATCCGCGGTATTTTCGAAAAGTTTGTGAGTTGCTTTCAAACTCGAGTTTGTGTTTCAAATGTGTTGGCATTTTCAAAATTTCAAATTCTAGTTGTATCTCCTCTTTTCGGTTTTGGGGGCCTTAACCCAATCCAGCTAACCCTCCTCCCCCCTTGGGCTCAGCCGTTTCTAGCCCAGTAGCCAACCCCCTTCTCCCAGTCTTTGCCTGTGCTCCGGCCATACTGCTTTCTCTCTGGGTTCGGCCCGACCTCCTTCTCCCCCAGCCTTTGGCTCGGCCCAGCCTCTCCCCCGAGCCGTCTTCTCTCTCTCTCTCCACGCCTGCCTCTCTCCCGAGCGGCGTCAACACCAACTCCTGTCGCCTCCGTCTGTCGCCATCAATTCCGCCCACACCGTCACCCTCCTCTGGCTGTCACAACCCCTGCGACGGCCATCCCGCGCCCATGCCGCCGCTCCAACTGCTCCAGCATGCGCACCGAGGCCATACCGAGCTCCTCGGAACTCGGCGTTGCCAGGATTCCCTCCCTGCGGCCCCGCCCTTTTTCGGTCGCCTACAAGAACCCCAAGCCCCCTTCTACCTCCCCGCTCCCCTCCCTTGCTTCCAGGTAAGCGCCGGTGCATTGCGAACTTTTCCCCTTTAACCGAGCCGCTCCACCACGGTCCCCTCCTCCGGCGAGCTCCCGGCGCCGCCAACCCCGTCACCGTGCGCCACCACCACCCAGGAGTGCTCCCCTCCAAGCCCGAAGCCTCCGGACCACCGCAGCCTCGGATCGAGCTCGTCTCCCTCGCCTCCGGCCGATCCCTTCCTCGCCGCCGAACTCCCGCAGACCGACCAGCTCCGGCGCCATTGTTGGCGAGTGAGCTTGGGGACCTCGCCGACGCCGTGCTCCCCACTTCTCAAGTCGCGCCCGATCAACTTCCGCTCGTAGAGCTCCCCGCCGCCTCCTTGCCAGCGTCGTCGCTCCGGCCAACCTCGGCGCCGCCACCCGCCACCGGGACCGCCCACCGAGGGGAACCCATTTTAGGTAACCCGGCGCCGCCGCCCTCCCTCCGCCGGCGACGAGCGCGCCACCCCGACTTCTCCTTCGGTAGCGCGTTGGCCGGACGCAAAGATCATGGCGGTTATTGCCGGGTTCTTGTCTTTGCTTAAGGGTTAAACCCGGTTTAATTTAGCCCTAAGTGTCTTTTGTATCGCTGACGTGTGGACCCGGCCGCACAGTAATGGCAAGAGTTAACACAGTTTTGCTTCTTTGACTGACAAGTGGGCCCGAGGCACTATTTCGTAAACCCGTGCACCCGTGGACCGGCACTGCGCGTGTTGGCCTTGACCCACGCCACGATCTTGCGTGGACAGCGCGCCACATGCGCGCCCGACACGTGTCAGCGCCACGATTTTCCAACCATTTCTGATTTACCAGTCAATTGAAAATCCTGTTTAAAACTTCAAAAATCCATAACTCTCTCATTATAGCTCCAAAAATTATGAATCTTTTTCCTAAAATTTTCTAAAATCAAGACCTTACTAATGGTACTGGTCTTGCTTAATTTGGAGTTCAATTGCTTGGTGTTATGTATTTATTTGCTCTCTCTTCTTTTTGTGTCTTTTCCGGTACATCGTTCGAGTAGGGTTCGAAGAAGCGGAAGATCCCCACCTCGGACCAGATCAAGAAGACCTAGATCCCTCTACCTACAACCAAGGCGAGTCAACACTTTGATCATATTGATCCCACATTTTATGCAAATTATATTCTGTTAAAGTATCAAATTGCATGCTTTAATTTTTACGCAAACATATGTCAAACACTCTAAGGTAGTTAAATGCCTACTTGTTAATTAATAAATTATTATTCCAATCCCTTGAAAGTTGAACTCCCAATACCCTTGTCACCCTAGTAAATATCTGGTAACTTACTAGTTATAGGCCGTACTTAAACGCCATGCTAGACTTGTTTAAGTACCGGGGTATTATCTACCCCAAATCATCATCCTTTTTATCATAACAATTGTTTTGGGCAGTCATTGGGGAGAATGACTGAATTGGTTGGATAAATTGTTTATACCTCTCCAAGACTCTAAAATTTGCTAATACCCATCTAGGCGGATGGTAAGGTGGCGGGTAAATGGTTGGGTGCTAATGTAGCCCAGGATATTTTTGTGATGGTATGTGGTAAGAACCTTGAGATGATCATAAGGACCTAATCTGTGATGACCTCCTATTGTAAAAGCAGTACAACCACAAGTCTATAATGGTGTCGACTGGTGACTAATTTGTATCCACCATTGTGAGTTGGACCTTTGGAGTGACCCACGAGTCGTGTCGGCGGCTTAAGCCGTCGTGGACACGGTCGTGTCGTGGGCGCAAGCCGTCGTGTGGCGCAAGAGGGGTTTGGGGGCATGGTTGACGCAGAGGGAGAGCGTAACCACTCTCGGATGAAACCTTAGCGGGTGCAATGAGCAATGAGGGATGCCTTGTAAAGGCCTTGTGATAATCTCCCTTGATTCACATGTCTACGGAAACGTGTGTACATATCAAGCTGATTATCTCTTGTGAGTAAAGATGTACAATCTCTGCAGAGAATAAAAACTGTTCGGACAGCCGTGCCCACGGTCAAGGGCGGGCAGGCGGAGCTCATAAGATATAGTTCTATTTCGAAAACTTTCGTGGGTGGAATGAAAAATGTGCGGGGCTCACCTAGCCCTTGATTGGTTTTTCCTGGGTATTCTTACCCGGTGTTGGTAATAGGTGGGTATGACCACCAAAGAAAAGAAGCATGAGGCGAGTTTAGATGGAGGAACCTCTCTTTGTTATCACTTATTGCACAATTAATCTCTTTAAAATGCAAATTTGGTCCAAATGCTAATGTAACAGCCCAAAATTTCAATTTCATTTAAAAATAAGATTTATTAATTTTTGTGGATTTTCTGGAATTTTTAAAAGCTTTTCAATAAAGTATATTAAGGCTAAAAGAATTTATGTGCAAAATCTATTACCAACTAAAAGTTGGAATTATTTTATTTAAGTCGAGAATGCCTCATAGAAATTATGTGAATTTTCTCAAAATTTTGGACTTCATTTACTATTTTCTAAAGCTTATTTGAATTTACGAATTAAATTAATTGAAAAGGTTTAAAATTTCTTCACTCTGATCTTGGGCGAAGCCCGACCTTTGTGCGCTTCTCGACCCACTCTCTTCGCGCGCGAATATAACGCGGGCCGTCCGATCAAATCGGACGGCCGACATTTAATCCGCCGCGCCCTCTCTCTCTCTCTCTCTCGTTGTCGGGTGGGGCCCACTGCCATGATGTCGTCTCCTCCTCCCTTTCTTCCCAGCGCGCGCGCGCTCTCGCCGCCATTGCGCTTCGCCTCGGGCTCGTCACTCCCGCGATTCCTCCCTCTCTTCACTCGTCATCACGCGCATTAACTCCCCTCGCTCCGCGCGTTCATTCCCGCCATTACCCCCTCTTAACCCGATAACGCCGCGCCCGCTCGCCGCCATTAACGCGCGCCACGATCTCCGCGCCCGGCCTCCCCTCGCCTATAAAGCACCCCATTGCGCCTCTCCTCTCTCATTCTATTCCCCACCTCCTGTCCCCTCGATCGCCTCAATCGCGCATTTACGCAAATCCCCGGCGGCGAGCTCGTTCTTCTCCGATTCGGCGCCACCGAGCTTCCCGGCTACCTCATTGCACCTTCGGCATCGGCATCCTCCGCGATCCTCTGGCGCACCAGCCGCTGAAGACCCCGAGCACCTTCGCCGCCAACAACCGAACCGCGCGCCGCCTCTCGCCGTCGCCGACCATCTTCCGGCCACGCTCGCGTCGCCAGTAGCGACTCGACTCGGTGTATCCCACTGAGCGCTTTGCGCACCTCACGGAGCTCGCCGCGCCGCCGTTCGCTGTACCTTGGTTCCCGGCGCCTCCCTCTCTCGGTCTGCGGCGTGGCTCGCCACCTCGGCGCCAGATCACGCTTTCACATGCGTGGCGACCAAATCGGCGCAGCGTGGCTGCCCGGTATGCCTTGTAGCGCAAAGACGCCTACCGCTTCCGTCTTGTCTTTGTGGCCGAGTCCACCGTGGACTTGAAAACGCAGTGGACTCGATCCATGACTATTTGAGCCCACATGTCGATCTCGTGAGCGATCTTCTTGGCGTCATTGGCGCAATAAATAAATTTCCTTTAGAAAATTAATTGGAAATTGAAATTCGATTTTGATTTAAATTTAGATTTAAACTTCGAGGAGCTCGTATTTCTTCATACAAACTCCGATTTAGGTGATTCAAATTTCTAAATTTGTATAAAATCAAGATCTAGCTAACTAAACCAAAATTATTTAATTTGGAGTTAATTTGAATTTTCATTTGAATTTATTTGTGTTCATTTGAATTCTGTTTGAATTTGGAATATTTTCGCGTATAGATTTTGTGACTCAGGAGAGCTTGACCCTATTGAAGAAGTAGAATACAGTGAATTTGAGCAAGGCAAGTTACACCATTGACCATTTTGCCCCAATATTTAAAATTATTTAATTCCTGTTTTAAATTATTATTGCATGCATAATTGTATTTAATTATTTTAAATTCCTGTTTTAAATATTTAATTATTCCAATTCCTTTGTATAGCCAAATTTGATTGTTGTATTATCAATTCCTTGTAACCTTAGTCAAATGAATTTAAAAATAAATATATATGCATAGCAAATGCTTAGACCATGAAATATTTGACTTTGGGAGAATTTAGCCAAAATTTCATAAATTGATAAAAAGCCTATGACATTGCCTTGTCATGGTGGACTTTTGCAAATGTCTTTGAAAATCTAAAATAAAAGAAAATGGTTTGTACTTGGGCAAACATGGACCGTTGGTGGGTGCAAGTTTATGCACGGGCTGTCAGTTAGGGCCGAGACCGTGGTTATTATTGAAAGTTGCCCAAGTAGATTAAGGACCGGCCTTTGAGCCGATCTTGCAAAAGCTCCACCGTACTACCACATGTTACGTATGGGCGAACCGGGCTTAATAATTTGTATTACCTCAGTATTATTTATGCCATTTTTGTTGTGTGGGTGTCGGTTAGACTTTATTCCCACTTGGCGCAAGAGGGGGTTTCCAGCTGGTGGTTAGCCTAATGGAAGTGAAACCTTAGCGGGCATATTGGTATTGAGGTAGTGCATTGAAACGCCTTGTGATAATTGCCTAGTCACACACCTAAGGAAGTGTGTATTGGCCACATAACTGCAAATTATCTCTTGTGGGTAAAGTTGTACAACCTCTGCAGAGTGTAAATCTATTGAATAGCCGTGTCCACGGTCATGGACATCTTGAGCAAAGCCACTCTAAGTTAGATTTGTTTTGGTTTTAAAATAACTTTGGACATGATTTGAGGATGGTTAATCCTTGTGGTAAATTTGGCGGGTAGCCTTGTGATAGGAGGTATCCATCACCATGTTTCATATGGAGGTTATCCACTATAAAATGATCAATTTTAAATCGATTTTAGTTATGTAATGAAAATGTGCCTTGAAACTTAGTATAACTATTTAAACCAAAAAGGCTGATTTATGCAAATAAACCCTACAACCTTCCTTTGAATAACTTATGCATGCATTCTAAATTCTGTATTGGGTGTAATTTGCGAGCACGGTTGTAGTGCTCACTCTTTGAATATTATTATTAGAGAAGACTGCTATCCGGAAGGTGAGGAGCGGGGCGATTAGGCGCGATCTCCGCACGATTACTGTGGCGATCGTGTGGCTTACCATTATTATTTTGCTTCCGCTTAATGTTTTATTTGGCCTCAGGCCCTAGTTGTAATAAACTCTATGATTATTAATATACACGCTGGATATGTTTGTGATAACATTTTTGTGACTGTGTACACTGGAAATCCTGGACTAGTGTATGAACACAGAGAATTCGGGATCCTTCGTTCCCGGGTTCGACAAAAGTGGTATCATTTGTCGAACCCGGGATTCGACAAAAGTGGTATCAGAGCCATATCGATTGTAGGTCGTGACCTAGAAGGAAATCAAACCCTTAAGGACTTATTTTGAAAATTAAAAATACCTTGGTCTTCAGAGTCATTCCTCAACTTTTCTCTTGAAAAATTATTTACTAACTCATCTCTGTTCAAAAATTGTAGATGGTGAAGTTCATTGCCATTTCCCATGGAGTCTTCTTTGGTCATTGGGCGCCATTCTCGGAAGATGATGCGGCACTTGGACTTTGAAGAAAGACCGACGTATCAAGGATACAAGTATAAAGTGGGAAATCGGGAGCGATGGAGAGTAGAGGTGATCCTTTACTCCAATCTATCGCCGAACACGGACTTCCACGTCTTGATGCCCCAATGCGACGAGACACCTTCGCGAAGGCATCGAGATCTGACCGAGGAAGCAACCCGCAGACTTCGTTACATCTACGATCATCGCCTCAACGGCCTTTGGGTTCCACTATTACCCAATGCACATTCCAACCCGGCATGGCGGTGCTTTCCGCTCAACTAGAGATGAAGGCGTCCGATCTCACTCATCAGTGGATCGGCGAGCCATGGATTATGCCTACGGAATACACTAGATGAGTGTCTCTTACGCAAGTGAAGTTACAAGATGCGAAGAAAAGTTGAAGAGTGCTGAGAAAAAGAGCGGTCTCTTACAAGGAAGGCGAGGCTAGTTCTAGTGAGCAGATTATACCCCAATAACACCATAGATTTGACCTTAAATTTTTCCTTTAGTTGCGAATTATGAGCTACCAAACCTTTGTAGTAGCCATAATGAATTAATAAAATAAAAATAAATTATTTTCTTTGAAATGTTCTTGTCTTGTGTTTGTTGAATTTGGGCTATTTTAGATCTATACTCTTATAATTCCTATCTCTCTTATCTAATCTGTGAAAAGTTCATCGATGGTGACCACCGCAGGAAATGTCGGTGCTAGAGGGCAAGGAAATGAGAATGCGAATATCAAGAAAATCCAGTTCAACGACCACCACCTCCTCCAAGCTGAAGCCCGAGTGGCGCTAAATGATGTGCCAATCGACTCATCGATTGAGTTGCTAGCCCATCCCTTCACAAAGAATCGAATACCCAAGCGTCGTGACCTATCATGCTCCTCCACCTCCCGCAAGAGTAACTTTGTGCGAGTTCATGAGGATCGTCGCCAACATTTTCTAGTAGCCGCGAGAACTCATGGGCGCAGATGATTGGCTCGGGGCCATTGGAAAGAAGCTGGATATTGCTCGAAGGCACGGATCGTGAGAGAGTTTTGTTTGCCTCTCATCAATTGATTGGTCCCGCATCGAATGGTGGGATAATTTCAGCATGTCTCATGCTAATGCCCAAGAAATCACTTGGGATGAGTTCATGCAAGCTTTCGCGATCTCACATTCCATCGGCATGATTACTTTGAAAAGAAGGAGTTTAGCTCGCCGCCAAGGAAACCGTTCGGTTGGCGAGTATATCGCATAAGTTTAATCAACTTGCTCGCTATGCCCCGAGGATGTAGCCGAGATGAAGGCAGCAAGAGCGATTTACGGAAGGGTTAAGCAGCGAACTCTCTGTTCGTTTGATTTCTCAGATTTTACCGACTTTCAGTGGTTGGTAAATAAGGCCATCGCCCAGAAGGAAAACATCGAAATGGAGAATCGCAAGCGGAGGATGGCGGCTCGAAGTTTAACTCGAGGATCGCCCAAGCCTCGTTTCACTCAATCTCAACCACCTCGGCGTGGGAGATTCCGGACTACTACACCGAGAGTTCGGCCCGATTCGCGCCCAAATACTTCCGGATTCCGTAGTAGTTCGTCCGAGGTCGATTTGTGCAGGCGATTATTTCCACAGCGAGAATCACATGCTTTCACCGCAACGAGTTGGGTCATTATGCCAATAAGTGTCCCAAGAAGCGTGATTGTCACCCCGTCAAGCCAACTCCGGAGTTTGGTCTCGGCGGTCCCTCAAGACCGGTGGTCGATTCATGAAGGGCGTGTGAATCACGTCACCGCAGAGGAAGCCCATGCGACACGGATGTTGTTCTTGGTACGTTCCTTGTCAACTCGAGATAAAGATCGGTTTTATTTGATTCCGAGCTTCGCATTCTTTTGTTTCAAATAAGTTTGTGGAAAAGTATGGGTTATCTACCTCCCCTTAGTTAAGCCCATGTTAATCCATTCCCGGGCTCGAAATGAGGGCTAGTTTATTACTGTCCAAATCTTACCTTTGAAATCTCGGAGTAACTTTCTCGGCCAACTTAATAGTCCTGCGTTACAAGGATTGGGCGTAATTCTTGGAATGGGTGGCTTGCCAAAAATCGAGGCGAGAATAGATTGTGCTAGTAGATCTATCAACCTCACCAATGAACAAGGGATTTGAGAGAGTTCCAACCCAAGACTTCTACGGAAAGAAGTCCTATCTTGACCGATTTAAAGGAAGTGAAACTAGAAGATATACCGTGGTACAAGAATATCGGATGTTTTTCGGAGGATTTACAGTATGCCACGGGACGGGACATAATGTTCTTAATTGACTTAGTCGTGGATCGCTCCAATTCAAGCGACCCTACTGAATCTTGCAAATGATCTAGCGAGTTGAAGAAGCGATCGAAGAACTACAGAGTAAAGGTTACATTCAACCAAGTTCATCGCCTTGGGGAGCTCCAGTACTATTTGTCAAAAAGAAAGACAATAGTATGAGAATGTGTGTGGACTATAGATCACTCAACGAGGTAACAATCAAAAACAAGTACCCGTTACCTAGAATAGATGATCTGTTTGATCAACTTAAAGGAGCCAGTGTTTTCTCCAAGATTGATTTGAGGTCGGGCTACCATCGTTAAAAATCGACAGGAAGATATTAGAAGCGACCTTCACCACGGATATGGGTATGCGAGTTCACAGTGATGTCATTTGGACTAACAAATGCCCCTGCTTATTTCATGAATATGATGAACAAAGTGTTCATGGAATTTTTGGATAAGTTTGTGGTGGTATTCATAGATGATATTCTCATCTATTCAAGAGATATGGAAGAGCATGAAAAACATCTCAGAATTATTTTGGGCAAACTTCGAGAACACCAACTTTATGCCAAACTCAGCAAAAGTGAATTTTGGCTCGATCAAGTGGCATTTCTTGGACACATTGTGTCGGCAGGAGGAGTTGCGAGAGACCCTCAAAGGTTGAAGTGTAATGGATTGGAAGCAACCCAAGTCGATCCATGAAGTGAGAAGTTTTCTCGGATTAGTGGGTACTACATGATTCATTGAAAGTTTCTCCAAGATCGCCAAACCCATGACTCAACGAAGAAGGAAAAGAAATTTGAATGGACAAGTGCTTGTGAACATAGTTTTCAAGAGTGAAGAAAAGACTAGTCTCTGCACGGTGCTAGTTTTACGGATATACGTAAGGATTTTGAAGTTTTCGTGGCGCATCCGCTTGGGCTAGGATGTGTTACGATGCGGGAAGGAAAAGTTGTGGCTTATGCATCTCGTCGATTAAGACCACATGAAGGAAATTATCCAACTCATGATTTGGAGTTAGCGACAATTGTGCATGCTTTGAAAATCTGGCGGCATTACCTCATTGGTAATCATTGTGAAATTTTCACAGATCATAAGAGTTTGAAATATATCTTCACCCAATCGGATCTTAATCTCGGGCAAAGAAGATGGTTAGAGCCGATAAAGGATTATGACCTTGGAATTCATTATCACGGGTAAAGCCAGCGTGGTAGCAGATGCTCGAGTAGGAAAGCATATCGCAACACGGTGTTAGTTCAAGAAAATCAACGAGTTGTATGAAGAACTAAAGCATCCGAACTGAAATTGTCGGTCAAGGCAGTATAAACACGGTGGAAGTCCAACCAACCATACAAAGTCGGATCGAGAAAAAACGGCTAAAAGGCGAAGACATCAAAGAAATCATGAAGAACATGAGAAGAGGCAAAGCCCGAGATTTTTACGAAGGCGAGCAAGGCACAGTATGGTTTGGCAACGCATCGTGTACCTAAACACCATGAAACCGGACAAGCGATTACGAAGAAGCTCATGAATCACCTTACTCTATTCATCCCGGAGTACAAAGATGTACCGAGGATCGAAGGAAAAGTATTGGTGGGTTAGTATGAAGCGAGAGATCATTGAGTTTGTTGCGTTGTGATGTATGTCGTGTTAAGGCGAACATCGAGACTGCGGATTATTACAACCATTACCAATTCCGAGTGGAAATGGGAGGAGATTGGTATGGATTTTATCACGGACTACCTAGGACCCAATCAGGTTGTGATTCCATTTGGGTAATAATTGATCGATTAACAAAAGTGGCTCATTTTATTCGATCAAGACCACTTACGAAGCAATAAGTTAGCGAATTGTACATGGCGAGGATCGTCTGTCTACATGGTATACCCAAGAAAATTGTGTCGATAGAGGTTCGCGATTCACTTCAAAATTTTGGCGAGTCTACATGAAGCTTTGGGAACAGACTCAACTTCAAAGACTGACATATCATCCCCAAGCAGATGGCGGTGAGCGTGTAAATCAGTCCTAGAAGACATGCTTGAGCTTGTGCTATAGATTATGGAAGAAGTGGGATAAGAATTTGCCCTATGCAGAATTTTCCTACAACAACAGCTTTCAAGCCAGCCTGCAGATGTCGCCATTCGAAGCATTGTATGGTAGAAAGTGTAGAACCCCTCTTCTTTGGGATCAAGTAGGAGAACACCAATTCTTCGGACCAGAATTGATAAAAGAAGCTGAAAGTAAGGTAAAAGCAATAAGAGAACGTCTGAAAGTAGCTCAAACCCGACAAAGAGTTATGCAGATAATCGTCGGAGAGAACTATCCTTGAGATGGGAGATTTTGTCTATCTCAGGGTAACTCCACTCCGAGGAGTGAAGAGATTTCAGACTAAAGGAAAACTCGCACCCAGATTTGTCGGACCTTATAAGATTTTGTCAAAGAGAGGTGAAGTTGCTTATCAATTGGAACTACCAGCATCTTTGTCAGCTGTTCACAATGTCTTCCATGTATCCCAGTTAAAGAAATGTCTCAGAGTACCAACAGAAGAAACACCGCTCGAGAGCATCGATCTTCAGGAAGATCTCACCTATGTGGAACAACCAATCAAGATTCTCGATGTGGCAGAACGCGTCACCAGAAGCAAAGTCATTCGTTCTTGTAAGGTTCAGTGGAGCAATCATTCAGAAGAAGAAGCTACAGGGGCGAGAAGAAGTTTTGAGAGCCGAGTATCCCTACCTTTTCTTGACCAAGTCCGAATCTCTGGTCGAGATTTCCTTTAAGGGGTAGGTTTGTAATGACCCAAAATTTCAATTTCATTTAAAAATAAGATTTATTAATTTTTGTGGATTTTCTGGAATTTTTAAAAGCTTTTCAATAAAGTATATTAAGGCTAAAAGAATTTATGTGCAAAATCTATTACCAACTAAAAGTTGGAATTATTTTATTTAAGTCCAGAATGCCTCATAGAATTTATGTGAATTTTCTCAAAATTTTTGGACTTCATTTACTATTTTCTAAAGCTTATTTGAATTTCTGGAATTAAATCAATTGAAAAGGTTTAAAATTTCTCACCTTAAGATCTTGGGCGAAGCCCAAAGCCTTTGCGCTTCTCGACCACTCTCTTCCAGTGCGAATAACGCGGGCCGTCCGATCGAAATCGGACGGCCGACATTTAATCCGCCCGCGCCCTCTCTCCCTCTCTCTGTCTCGCTGTCAGGTGGGGCCCGCTGCAACAGTGTCGTCTCCCTCCTCCCTTTCTTCCCCGCGCGCCCGCGCCTCTCGCCGCCATTGCCGCTCGCCTCGGCGCTCGTCACTCCGCGATTCCCCCTCTCTTCACTCGCCATCACGCGCATTAACTCCCCCTCACTCCGCCGCGTTCATTCCCGCCATTACCCCCCCTCTTAACCCCCGGTAACGCCCCCGCGCCCGGCTCCGCCGCCATTAACGCCGCACACGATCTCCCGCTCCCGGCCTCCCCTCGCCCTATAAAAGCACCCCGAGCTGCGCCTCTCCTCTCTCATTCTATTCCCCCACCTCCTGTCCCCTCGATCGCCCTCAATCGCCGCATTCGCAAATCCCGCGGCGGCGGCTCGTTCTTCTCGATTCCGCGCCACGAGCTTCCCGGCTACCTCATTGCACCTTGGCATCGGCATCCTCGGCGATCCTCGGCGCGCCAGCCGCTGAAGACCCGGAGCACCTTCGCCGCCAACAACCGAACCGCACCGCCGCCTCTCGCCGTCGCCGACCATCTTCCGGCCACGCTCTCGCGTCGCCAGGTAGCGCACTCGACTCAGTGTATCCCCCTGAACGTTTTGCGCACCTCACCGGAGCTCGCCGCGCCGCCGTTCGCCTGTACCTTGGTTCCGGCGCCTCCTCTCGGTGCCGGCGTGGCTCGCCACCTCGGCGCCAGATCACGCTTTCACATGCGTGGCGGCCAAATCGGCGCCAGCGTGGTGCCGTAAGAATTGCCAGCGGCCGAAAGACTACTACCGTCTTGTCTTTGTGGCCGAAGTCCACCGTGGACTTGGAAACGCAGTGGACTCGATCCATGACTGTTTGGGCCCACATGTCGATCTCGTGAGCAAGATTGCTTGGCGTCGGTGGCGCAATAAATAGAATTTCCTTTAGAAAATTAATTGGAAATTGAAATTTGATTTTGATTTAAATTTAGATTTAAACTTCCAGGAGCTCGTATTTCTTCATACAAACTCCGATTTAGGTGATTCAAATTTCTAAATTTGTATAAAATCAAGATCTAGCTAACTAAACCAAAATTATTTAATTTGGAGTTAATTTGAATTTTCATTTGAATTTATTTGTGTTCATTTGAATTCTGTTTGAATTTGGAATATTTTCGCGTATAGATTTTGACGACTCCGGAGAGCTTGACCCTATTGAAGAAGTAGAATACCAGGAATTTGAGCAAGGCAAGTTACACCATTGACCATTTGCCCCAATATTTAAAATTATTTAATTCTGTTTTAAATTATTATTGCATGCATAATTGTATTTAATTATTTTAAATTCCTGTTTTAAATATTTAATTATTCCAATTCCTTTGTATAGCCAAATTTGATTGTGGTATTATCAATTCCTTGTAACCTTAGTCAAATGAATTTAAAAATAAATATATATGCATAGCAAATGCTTAGACCATGAAATATTTGACTTTGGGAGAATTTAGCCAAAATTTCATAAATTGATAAAAGCCTATGACATTGCCTTGTCATGGTGGACTTTGCAAATGTCTTTGAAAATCTAAAATAAAAGAAAATGGTTTGTACTTGGGCAAACATGGACCGTTGGTGGGTGCAAGTTTAAGCACGGGCCTGTCAGTTAGGGCCGAGACCTGGGTTATTATTGAAAGTTGCCCAAGTAGATTAAGGACCGGCCTTTGAGCGCATCTTGCAAAAGCTCCACCGTACTACCACATGTTACGTATGGGCGAGAACCGGGCTTAATAATTTGTATTACCTCGGTATTATTTATGCCATTTTTGTTGTGTGGGTGTCGGTTAGACTTTATTCCCACTTGGCGCAAGAGGGGTTTCAGTGGTGGTTAGCCTAATGGAAGTGAAACCTTAGCGGGCATATTGGTATTGAGGTGGTGCATTGAAGCGCCTTGTGATAATTGCCTAGTCACACACCTAAGGAAGTGTGTATTGGCCGACATAACTGCAAATTATCTCTTGTGGGTAAAGTTGTACAACCTCTGCAGAGTGTAAATCTATTCGAATAGCCGTGTCCACGGTCAAGGACATCTTGAGCAAAGACACTCTAAGTTAGATTTGTTTTTGGTTTTAAAATAACTTTGGACATGATTTGAGGATGGTTAATCCTTGTGGTAAATTGGCGGGTAGCCTTGTGATAGGAGGGTATCCATCACCATGTTTCATATGGAGGTTATCCACTATAAAATGATCAATTTTAAATCGATTTTAGTTATGTAATGAAAATGTGCCTTGAAACTTAGTATAACTATTTAAACCAAAAAGGTGATTTATGCAAATAAACCCTACAACCTTCCTTTGAATAACTTATGCATGCATTCTAAATTACAGTATTGGGTGTAATTTGCGAGCACAGTTGTAGTGCTCACTCTTCTTGAATATTATTATTCGGGAGAGGGCTGCTATCCGAAGGTGAGGAGCGGGGCGATTAGGCGCGATCTCGAGACGATTGCTGTGGCGCATCGTGTGGCTTACCATTATTATTTTGCTTCCGCTTAATGTTTTATTTGGCATCAGGCCCGGTTGTAATAAACTCTATGATTATTAATATACACGCTGGATATGTTTGTGATAACATTTTGTATTGTGTACACTGGAAATCTGGACTAGTGTATGAACACAGAGAATTCGGAATCCTTCGTTCCCGGGTTCGACAGCTAAGTGACAGGATTTTCTAATATCTGTATTTATAAATATTGCTTTACGCAAATAAAAGAACCCGAGCCTTCCTTGTTACCTTTGTGCATGAATATTATTGCATACGTGGTGTCGGCTCATGAGCACGGTAGTTGTGCTCACCCTCGCTCTCCCAAAACTCTTGGATGATCTGGACCAAGGAGACTATGCATATTATGAGGATCCGAGGCCGATGGACAAGGATGCGATGAAGAGTAGTCTAGTTACGTAGTTTAGATCTCGCCTCGATCTAGTAGACTTGTTGGTACTTGTGTATAACTAATATTACAGGCCTTGGGTAATATTAGTCATACACAAAACACCCGATCATTGCTGTGGAGAGATCGCCCATCCCCTTTTGCTTATTTGTGAGACACGATCTTTTGTGATGTAACATATTTGGCTTTGACGGTATACGTAAAAACTTGACCCGACGCGGTCTATGTCACCTTGATTTATCTGTAATATATGTGTTGGTCTTATTTCACGCTTGTATGAGATGATCTGATAATGCACTGTGAGTACTACCTCTTGATCCAGGAGTAGTACATGGTTTCACAGAGGATTCGGGTTTACGAAATCCGGGTCAAGCAGAGTGAGTATCGAGCTTACGACCAGTAGGAGTCTTAGTTAGGTAGTCGAGCCTAAGGACTTGAGTTATATTTTTGAAACCTAAGAAAACTTTTGCAAAATATAAAGTATTATTGCTTTACTCATCACTCTTAGTTCTGTACTTACCCATATTTTCATTTGTTTCTTGACTTGTCTCTTGTTTCAAAATTTGTAGATGGTGCCCCTTCGTCGGATGGACCACAGGACTACTACTCCCACTTGAGGGACGAAGGGCAATATGTGGAGCTCCTTCGTCAGCCCGATGCAAGATACCTTGGGTTCACCCGTCCTCCTCTCTGAGGCGGACGGCGAGGTCTTGGACCATGAGTCTTGGATCGTGGAGGTTTTCCTCTACGCCAGGACCGGCGAGTTCAACCCCCACACCTTCGAGCGGCGCACCTCGCCACAGTGCCATGGCGCGATCGGGGCGTTTGCTCGTGTCGCCAAAGACCACTTTGTCTTGGCTATCGAGGATCTCTTGTTGAGGTCCCCATACGCTTCTTTCCGTATCTCCCGACGGAGAAGCGGACCGGAGGTCTTCGGCGCCGAGGACAACGACCCTCGCTTGACCCAGCAGGTCCAGCTTACTCAGGCCATGACGGCGACTATCAACGCCGCCATGGAGGAGGTGGCCCAGCTCAGGATGTTGCTCACTGGCAGTTATGCCCACTCAGACACCCTCCGCAACAACCTGATCAGGACCGACGAGGCCCACGCCGCTGCCGTCCAAGAGAGGGACGCCGCTCTCGCAGAGTTGGCGCGTCTCACTGCCACCACCACGGTCCAGCTCGGCCGCGCTTCGGCGTCGGGACACTCAGTCGGCCCCTCCCAGCTCTCACGAGGAGGACAGCACGCATGAGTGTGCGACGCCTCAGTCCGCCGCTCCGCATCGTCATTGGAGAGTCGGTAGTGGGCGCGGCGCTCCGCCCCGATCGCCCGGCGATCGGCGGCGACCGCTCCGCTCTGCCGCCATCCTTGGCCCGAGCGCTCCGTTCCGTTCTCAGAAGCTGCGCGGCTGCGGCGATCCAAAGACTGTAGGTGGAGTAGTCGAGTTTAGAATAGGTTAGCTAGCGATGCTTGCTGCTAGCGATCTTTGGGTTGCAAGCACCCTTTTGCTCTTTTCTTTTGTAGGCGAATGATTATGGCGGCATCATGGCTTGGCATGGCCTATATCTTTGTGTTCTAAAGTCATGTAATGTTAACTCCCTTATGGTAATCGATCGTTATGGACTTTGTGTTGTATTTTTTCGCTCTTGTTTGAGTTGAGTTTCTTTATGCTATTCTAGAGGACTAGCCAACCTCGTATAACCCCTCTTTAGCTCGAGCCTCAGTTTTCTTGAGATGCCTCCCGGAAGAGTCTTTGCTCCCCATGAGCCTTTGCAAGGGTCGTGGAAGAGGCCGTGGAAATGGCCAAGGTCGTGGTCAAGAGCGAGAATCGCCACCGCCACCACCAAACAAACCCGACCATGGCCCAAGTAATCTTGCGGCAAACTCGGTTCTGCAAGCCTGTTGAGCGATCGTGAGCGGACCCGCCGGCCGCACTTCAAAACTCGCAGACTTTCTTCGCACTAGGCCACTTACCTTTGCGTGCAAGTGAGCCTCTTGAAGCGGAGGGCGGCTCCGTGATCTGAGAGAAGAAGCGGTTAGCCCGTTGCTCGAGAAGAAGGCAGGGTGGACTTTGCCACCCACCAGCTCAAAGGAGCCGCTGCTGCATGGTGGGACAATTACCTTGCCACCAGACACTCTGACAGCACAGCCACAGAAGAAGAAGAAGAGGAAGCTGATCCGGACATAGCATCATCTTCAGCAGGGAATCAGCCAAACCCTGCTACCGCAGAAGAGGTAACTGAAATCCCCCAAGAGGGAGAAGGCGATTGGCAACCAATTAGGTGGGTGAATTCAAGTCGACTTTGAGCAAACTTTGTGCCAGCTGGCACGATGAGGTTGAAGAAAAACGAATTCAGGGCTCTTAAGCAAGGCAACCTATCAGTGAATGAGTATCTCACTAAGTTCAATCAGCTCGCTCGCTATGCCCCCAGTGACATAGCAAATGAAGAAGAAAAGATTGACCGCTTTATTGAAGGTATGCGTGAGGAAATGAGAGGCCAACTCATTCTTCATGACTACTCCAGCTTCCACCACCTCATCAACAAGGCCCTGGTGCTGGAAAATGAGAAGAGGACCGCAGAAGCTAGCCGCAAGCGCAAGCTAGCTTTTCAGAGGCCACAAGGCAGCTATCCGCAGAGGACCCCTTTTCAAGGCAGCTCTTCCTTCAGACCCCCTGCCGCTGTGCCACAGAAGACCGCAGTTTCTACCCCGCGTACTCAAGGAAGCGGTTTCCACAACCTTCGCCCCATCACACTGCGCATGATCAACCTGCGGTGATCTCCGTTGCTATAGTTGTGGAGAGAAAGGGCACTACGCCAATAGGTGCCCTAGCCGTCGCTACAATGCTGCAAAGGTCAAACCTGTAGCCGCCCCAGCGTCAGGCCAAGGATCTGGCCAAAGCAAGAGTCTCCAGTCATCTCAAGCCTCAAGGACTAGTCCAACGCCGAGCCATGGCCGGGTGAACCACGTCACAGCAGAGGAGGCCCAGGAAGCCTCAGGAGTGCTAATGGGTACGTTCTCTGTTAATTGATACTGCGCAAGTTTTGTTTGATTACGAGCTTGCACTCTTTTGTTTCAAGGAAGTTTGTTGAAAGGCTTAAGCCGCCAACCTTTGAGTTAAAGAAACTGTGGTGCTAAGTTCACCGGGGATCTCTCTTTGCTACTTGATCACCCCAAAGTAGAGATTTCCTTGAAAACTCTGGATTTCTAGCAACCCTCATTGTGCTAGAATCCCAAACTCTGGATATCATCCTAGGGATGGATTGGTTGGCGGATACCATGGATTAATAGGCGTGCAACAGCGAAGGTGGTGCTCACTAAGATCCACAGGATCGTGATAGAGAGTTAGTGTGGATCGTTCCTCCATACATTTTCTTGGTCCACCACGGAGGAATTGTCCCTAGAGACAACACCCGTAGTCAAGCTTATCCGATGTCTTTCGGAAGAATTGCGGGCATGCCGCGAGATAGAGATGTTGAGTTTGTAATCAACTTGAAGCCGAGCAGCTCAATTGCCAAGAGACCTTATCGGATGACCGTCGACGAGCTGGAAGAACTCAAAACCCAGCTCGAAGATCTGCAGGAAAAAGGATTTATCAGACCAAGTTCTTCTCCACAGGGTTCCCGTGCTCTTTGTAAGGAAGAAGGATGGCTCCGCCAGGTGTGTGTGGATTCTGGGACTTAACGATGTTACAATTAAAAACAAGTACCCCCGCCCGCATTGGCGACTGTTTGATCGATTATCGAGCCGCAGTTTTCTCCAAGATAGACCTAAGATCTGGGTACCATCAACTCAAGATCAGAATTGAGGATATTCCTAAGACGGCTTTTACCACCCGGTATGGCCTGTTTGAGTTCACGGTAATGCCGTTTGGTTTAACCAATGCACCGGCTTACTTCATGAACCTCATGAATAAAGTATTCATGGACTACGGACAAGTTTGTGGTCGTATTCATAGGCGACATCTTGATCTACTCTAGGACTCAAGAAGAGCATGCCCATCATCCATGAATGGTCCTAGAAATGAGGATCACCGACTTTTGCTAAGTTCAACAAATGTGAATTTTGGCTTCAGGAGATAAGTTTCCTCGGACATGTTGTATCCGCCGGAGGAATTGCTGTAGACCCATCCAAAGTTGAAGTCATGGCCAGAATGGAAGACCCGCATCGGTTTGAAGTCGTAGTTTTCGGCTTGGCGGATATTACTGAGCGCTTCATAGAAGGGTTCTCAAAGATCTCAAGCCGATGACCCAGCTGCTGAAAAAGGAAAAGAAGTATGATTGGACCAAAGCTTGTGGCGAGTTTCCAAGAATTAAAGAAGAGATTGACTTACACTTTTTGTGCTTGTTCTACGGACATACATCGGGACTTGAAGTCTATTGTGGCCTTCTCGCGCAAGGGCTTGGATGTGTCCTCATGCAAGGAGGAAAAGTGGTAGCCTATGCATCCAGACAACTCCGCCCTCATGAAGACAACTACCCAACTCATGATTTGGAGTTAGCAGCAGTGGTGCATGCCCTAAAGATTTGGCGGCATTACTTAATCGGAAATCATTGTAACATTTACACTGACCATAAGAGTCTCAAGTACATCTTCACTCAATCAGATCTCAACCTTCGGCAAAGAAGATGGCTAGAGCTAATAAAGGACTACAATTTGGATGTTCATTACCATCCTGGAAAGGCTAATGTGGTCGCTGACGCATTGAGCCGCAAGCCCTACTGCAATAATGTCTTGGTTCAAGAGCAGCAGCCGGAACTCCACAAGGAATTTGAAAGGCTCAACCTTTGGTTGATAGAACAAGGTGCCACGGATGCTGTGGAAGCACGTCCAACTCTAGAAGATCAGATCAAGACCGCCCAACTAGGACATTCTGGAGTCCAGAGGTTCAAGCAACTCATGGCAGAAGGAAAGGCCCCGAAGTTGATTGAAGATCCGCAAGGAATCCAATGGTTTGAAAGACGCCTCCTTGTTCCCCACCAAAAGGAACTCAAGGACCTGATTCTGAAAGAAGCCCACAGCTCAGGTTATACTCTGCACCCAGGCAGCACCAAGATGTATCAAGACTTGAAAACTTTGTATTGGTGGCCGCGAATGAAAAGAGACATAGCAGAGTATGTAGCTTGTTGTGATGTATGCCAGCGAGTCAAAGCCGAACATCAAAGGCCCGCAGGATTGCTTCAACCACTGCAAATACCCCAATGGAAGTGGGAAGAAATCGGAATGGATTTCATTACAGGTTTGCCTCGAACCAAATCTGGATATGATTCAATATGGGTCATAGTGGATAGGATCGACTAAAGTGGCTCATTTTATCCGTAAGGACAACTTTCAAAGGGACAAATTGGCCGAGTTATATATGGCTCGCATTGTATATGCATGGAGTACCCAAGAGGATAGTCTCAGATCGAGGTTCTCAATTCACCTCGCATTTCTGGGCTAGTTTGCATGATGCCCTTGGAACGCACCTTGCCTTGATCTGACTTACCACCCTCGGGCCGATGGTCAAACGGAAAGGACAAACCAAATTCTTGAAGACATGCTTCGAGCTTGTGCCTTGGAGTTTACCGTAGACTGGGAAAAGTGTCTACCATATGCCGAGTTTGCATATAACAACAGCTATCAGTCTAGTCTGAAAATGTCCCCGTTTGAAGCACTTTATGGAAGAAAATGCAGGACCCCTCTGCATTGGTCAGAATCAGGTGAAGGATACATCTTCGGCCCAGATACCCTCAAGCAGGCAGAAGAGAAAGTTCGACTGATCAGAGACCGTCTTCAAGCAGCTCAGGCTCGACAGAAGAGTTATGCTGACAACCGACGAAGGAAATTGAACTTTGAAGTTGGAGATAATGTATATCTCAAGGTTTCCCCACTCCGTGGAACTCGAAGGTTTAAAGTAAAAGGGAAGCTCGCGCCAAGATACATAGGCCCGTTCCCGATTACTGCCAAGCGAGGAGAAGTTGCCTATCAGTTGGAGCTACCGGAGAATTTGTCAGACGTGCACAATGTGTTTCACGTCTCCCAACTTAAGAAATGCCTAAGGGTACCTGAAGAGCAAACCCCAGTTGAAGCCATCGCCCTCCAGAAAGATCTGACCTACTCAGAACATCCAGTTAAGATCCTAGACATCATCGAGAAGCAAACAAGACGCCGAACTATCCGACTGTGTAAAGTCCAATGGAGCAACCACACTGCAAGAGAAGCCACCTGGGAGCGCGAAGACCAGTTGAAGCAGGACTTCCCGTACCTCTTTCCGGAGTAGCTCGAATCTCGGGGTCGAGATTCCGTTTAAGGTGGGTAGGTTTGTAACACCCCCGTTTTCAAACGATGAATAGTGTCTACTTTGTCTTACATTTTTGATTCTTGATTCAATCAGCGGTATTTTCGAAAAGTTTGTGAGTTGCTTTCAAACTCGAGTTTGTGTTTCAAATGTGTTGGCATTTTCAAAATTTCAAATTCTAGTTGTATCTCCTCTTTTCGGTTTTGGGGGCCTTAACCCAATCCAGCTAACCCTCCTCCCCCCTTGGGCTCAGCCGTTTCTAGCCCAGTAAGCCAACCCCCTTCTCCCAGTCTTGCCTGTGCTCGGCCCGCCTGCTTTCTCTGGGTTGGCCCGACCTCCTTCTCCCCCAGCCTTTGGCTCGGCCCAGCCTCTCCCCCGAGCCGTCTTCTCTCTCTCTCTCTCCCAGCGCCGCCCCGTCTCTCTCCCCGAGCGGCGTCAACACCAACTCCTGTCGCCTCCGTCTGTCGCCATCAATTCCGCCCACACCGTCACCCTCCTCTGGCTGTCACAACCCCTACGACGGCCATCCCGCGCCCATGCCGCCGCTCCAACTGCTCAGCATGCGCACCGAGGCCATACCGAGCTCCTCGAACTCGGCGTTGCCGAGATTCCCTCCTGCGGCCCGCCCTTTTTCGGTCGCCTACAAGAACCCCAAGCCCCTTCTACCTCCCGCTCCCTCCCTTGCTTCGAGTGGCGCGGTGCATTTGCGAACTTTTCCCCCTTTAACCGAGCCGCTCCACCACCGGTCCCCCTCCTCCGGCGAGCTCCCGGCGCCGCCAACCCCGTCACCGTGCGCCACCACCACCCAGGAGTGCTCCCCTCCAAGCCCGAAGCCTCCGGACCACCGCAGCCTCGGATCGAGCTCGTCTCCCTCGCCTCCGGCCGATCCCTTCCTCGCCGCCGAACTCCCCGCACCGACCAGCTCCGGCCGCCATTGTTGGCCAGGTGAGCTTCGGGGGACCTCGCCGACGCCGTGCTCCCCTTCTCAAGTACGCGCCCGATCAACTTCCCGCTCGCCGAGCTCCGCCGCCGCCTCCTTGGCCAGCGTCGTCGCTCGGCCAACCTCGGCGCCGCCACCCGCCACGGGACCGCCTCACGAGGGAACCCATTTAGGTAACCCGGCGCCGCCGCCCTCCCTCCGCCGGCGACGAGCGCGCCACCCGACTTCTCCTTGGTAGCGCGTTGTGGACGCCAAAGATCAGATGGCGGTTATTGCGGGTTTCTTGTCTTTTAAGGGTTAAACCGGTTTAATTTAGCCCTAAGTGTCTTTGTATCATCGACGTGTGGACCCGGCCGCCTGATGGCAGCAAGTTAACACAGTTTTGCTTCTTTGACTGACAAGTGGGCCCGAGGCACTATTTCGTAAACCCGTGCACCCGTGGACCGGCACTGCGCGTGTTGGCCTTCGGCCCACGCCACAGTGCGCGTGGACCAGCGCCCCTGTGCGCGCCCGACACGTGTCAGCGCCACGATTTTCCAACCATTTCTGATTTACCAGTCAATTGAAAATCCTGTTTAAAACTTCAAAAATCCATAACTCTCTCATTATAGCTCCAAAAATTATGAATCTTTTTCCTAAAATTTTCTAAAATCAAGACCTTACTAATGGTACTGGTCTTGCTTAATTTGGAGTTCAATTGCTTGGTGTTATGTATTTATTTGCTCTCTCTTCTTTTTGTGTCTTTTCCGGTACATCGTTCGAGTAGGGTTCGAAGAAGCGGAAGATCCCCACCTCGGACCAGATCAAGAAGACCTAGATCCCTCTACCTACAACCAAGGCGAGTCAACACTTTGATCATATTGATCCCACATTTTATGCAAATTATATTCTGTTAAAGTATCAAATTGCATGCTTTAATTTTTACGCAAACATATGTCAAACACTCTAAGGTAGTTAAATGCCTACTTGTTAATTAATAAATTATTATTCCAATCCCTTGAAAGTTGAACTCCCAATACCCTTGTCACCCTAGTAAATATCTGGTAACTTACTAGTTATAGGATGTACTTAAACGCCATGCTAGACTTGTTTAAGTACCGGGGTATTATCTACCCCAAATCATCATCCTTTTTATCATAACAATTGTTTTGGGCAGTCATTGGGGAGAATGACTGAATTGGTTGGATAAATTGTTTATACCTCTCCAAGACTCTAAAATTTGCTAATACCCATCTGGGCGGATGGTAAGCTGGCGGGTAAATGGTTGGGTGCTAATGTAGCCCAGGATATTTTTGTGATGGTATGTGGTAAGAACCGCCCAGATGATCATAAGGACCTAATCCTGTGATGACCTCCTATTGTAAAACAGTACAACCACAAGTCTATAATGGTGTCGACCTGGCTGACTAATTTGTATCCACCATTGTGAGTTGGACCACTGGAGTGACCCACGAGTCGTGTCGCTGGCTTAAGCCGTCGTGGACACGGGTCGTGACGCTGGCGCAAGCCGTCGTGTGGCGCAAGAGGGGGTTTGGGGGCATGGTTGACGAGAGGAGGCGTAACCACTCTCAGATGAAACCTTAGCGGGTGCAATGAGCAATGAGGGATGCCTTGTAAAGGCCTTGTGATAATCTCCCCTTGATTCACATGTCTACGGAAACGTGTGTACATATCAAGCTGATTATCTCTTGTGGGTAAAGATGTACAATCTCTGCGCAGAGAATAAAAGCATTGGACAGTAGTGCCCACGGTCAAGGCGGCAAAGTGAGCTCATAAGATATAGTTCTATTTGAAAACTTTCGTGGGTGGAATGAAAAATGTGCGGGCTCACCTAGCCCTTGATTGGTTTTTCTGGGTATTCTTACGGTGTTGGTAATAGGTGGGTATGACCACCAAAGAAAAGAAGCATGAGGCGAGTTTAGATGGAGGAACCTCTCATTATCACTATTGCACAATTAATCTCTTTAAAATGCAAATTTGGTCCAAATGCTAAGTGATGAGATTTTCTAATATCTGTATTTATAAATATTGCTTTACGCAAATAAAAGAACCCGAGCCTTCCTTGTTACTTTGTGCATGAATATTATTGCATCGTGGTGTCTGGCTCATGAGCACTGTAGTTGTGCTCACCCTCGCTCTCCCAAAACTCTTGGATGATCGGACCAAGGAGACTATGCATATTATGAGGATCCAGGCCGATGGACAAGGATGCGATGAAGAGTAGTCTAGTTACGTAGTTTAGATCTCGCCTCGTCTAGTAGACTTGTTGGTACTTGTGTATAACTAATATTACACGGGCCTTGGGTAATATTAGTCATACCTAAAACACCCGATCATTGCTGTGGAGAGATCGCCCCATCCTTTTGCTTCATTGTAGACACGATCTTTTGTGATGTAACATATTTGCTTTGTGGCCCTTACGTAAAAACTTGACCGACGCGGTCTATGTCACCTTGATTGTCTGTAATATATGTGTTGGTCTTATTTCACGCTTGTATGAGATGATACTGATGAATGCACTGTGAGTACTACCTCTCGATCCAGGGAGTAGTACATGGTTTCACAGAGGATTCGGGTTTACGAAATCCGGTCCGACAGGCCAACACCAAGCAGAGTTCCCGTGAGGGGCAGCAGATCCAAGCCCAGGGCGGCGGATCCAAGGCGGTCCGAAGACGGCGCTATCAGGGGAGGGAGATCCGGGGTGACCGGTGCGAGGCGGCGGAGGAGGACTCGGGGCGGCCTAAAGCCAACGCGAGTAGAGGAGGCGGAGGGAGCTCTAGATCCGGTCGGCACGAGCAAGGTGGGAGGAGCACAGAACTCAGGGAGGCGGTGGCGGGAAGATCCGGTACATGGGAGGCCTGACGCAGCGATGGCGTCGGGGAAGACTCCATCGCAAGGGAGACCTAGCCTAGTGCGCGGAGCAGAGGAGCAGTAGCTTCTCACGGCCCAGCGGCGTCGCGTGTCCAAGAGTGGAGGAGCGCAAGGAGGGGTAGAGGACGACGGCGACGGCGCGGGGCGGTGGCGGATCGGAGAGAGAGAGAGCCCATGACTCTGATATCATATTAGAATGAAATCTTGTCAATTTTAAAGGGACTAAAGGCCAACATATACAAATCACAGTATATGAAAACATGTAAAGATAATCATATACAAGTCGTTTCTAACGGTCAGAGGTCACATACGATTTCCCTGGAAAAGATGCATTATTTTCACCTACTCGCGAAGAGAAGGGCTCGAATGATCATACTATGCAACCTACTCGGACTGCACGTTTTGTTTGTGCAATCATGGAGTTTCTTGCAAGTCGGCACCAGACCGAAGAACATGGATGGATCAACAAGCCCAAGTTACTACTATATATGCTGGGTTGATTGAGCCTACTTAGTAGGCCAGCAAAACTAAGACTCGCAGACCGTCCACCACTTGTGGTCTCGCCTCGGCCCATATATGCTCTCCTCGTACAGCCAACCCAAATGAGACCCTGGAATTTACTGAGCAGCCCAGATCCGTAGCGTTGTGGCCGGCTCGCTGCAGTTGGGGATGGCCGCCCGGCCGGTTTGTTTCCGCGCGCTCCCAGGAGCTACTCACCGCGGCAATGGAACCTCGTCTCCAGGCTCAGCGCTGCCTATGATGCTTCGCACGCCAACACGGTGGTGCGGTGGTGGCCTGGTGCATAACCGTGGAAGTGGAACTCCACACTTTCGAAGCTGCTGCCCACCCAGCAACGGCCTCCTCGTTGTTTGCTATAGGATGGCCGACTTGGCCGTAGCTTGTGGCTTTAGTTGGTTGTGCACTTGTGATCTCAGAATAGATCAAACAATACGCCAGGACGGTACAATTCTGCTGCCGACTTTGCACTGCACCTGTGCTTTCCTCGAGATCCAGCAACCTGGTAGTGTATCGTTGCATCCGGGTTCTCACTTCGATCGGAGCAGCTGTCAGTTGACCTTTTCACCGGCCCGAGAGTATGCATGGCCCCATCTGAACTGTAAGAACCTGCCTGATTTGATTGCCTTCGCATGTCAGCAGCCCAACGTGCCACCAAAATCTGGGGAAGTGTAAAGCGGAATCTGCAGTTCAATTCCTCTGCCAGAAAAGGAATTAGGCACGGACTCGACCATAGTTGGGACTTGGGATAGAGAAGCACATCCGCTGATACTCAGGAACAACCGGTAACGAGGCAATGTTCTGCAGTTACGTAATGTTTGTAGAGACGAAATACCACAGTCCTGCCCGCCATGATAGCCTTCGGCCTGACGTAATGTTTGCAGCGAAGAAATGAACGGAGTGATGTGAAAGGAGCAAAATGCCAAGGATCATTGCTCGTGCAAGATTGCAAGTTGCAACAACCATGCATGTGTGTATCCGCAAAAGGGTGGCTCACATCTCATATTCAAAACCTCTATGTACAAGGACACCGATCCTTGATTCCTTATGTACTCTCGAGTTCTGAGTATTAACGGCAAAAAAATTACATGACAGAGGAGCCACAGCACAAAAACGTTCCAAACTTCAGGCACAGCCCCTCAGAATCTCGGCGAGGCCCGTCCGCTTCTCGTCGGCCAGGTTCTTGGGGAAGATGATATCGAACTTCACCCGTAAATCCCCGCGCGCGCCCTTCTCCCCACCGACGACGGGCATGCCTTCCCCCCTCACGACCTTCTCGTACCCTGGGCAGATGACCTCGTCGCGGAACGAGCAGCTCATCTTCTCGCCGCCCAGCAGCCTGAATGTGAACGACCACCCGGTGAGCGCGCTCACCAGCGGCACCTCGGCCTTGAGCACGAGGTCGTTCCCTTGCCTCTTGAAGATCTGGTGCTTCTTCTCCGATACGGTGAAGACGGCGTCGCCCGGCAGGCAGCCCGGCCTCTCGTCGCCCATACCCTCGAACGTCACCTTCATCCCCTTCTTCCACCCGGGCTTCACCCTGATGGTCTGCGTCATCTCCTTCTTGGCAATCAACCTGTCAGAAATTAATGTACTTACATGATGATCAGAATCGGTAGCGTAAAATGCGAGCTTGGTAAGCCGTCAGTCCAATCAGTAGTACTACAAGAGGGCGAGTCCAAGCAGAAAGGAAGTGCAGAGTCAGTCTCCAATCCCTGCTAGGCCAGCACCCTCACATGCAGGCAGCATATATTAGTACATTACACACCACCTAATGCCCAGTAAGGGCCACTTTTGATAGGTGATAGCCTCCAAAAGAAACGCATTCCGATTTCCAACAAACATGAGCTCTTAGAATTGTCTTCTCAAGATAAGGTTTGCAAAGTGCTAATCACTAGTACCTGCTTAATAATCTCCTCTCTCTCATTGCATTATTTGTGTTAGGTTTGGATAATCTTGCAATAATAGGGGTAGAAACATACGTGCATACACCCATGGGAAGAGGAGGCAGACAGCAAAGGACGCATGAGTAAATATTTCGTGTCTGCTCCAAAGCAAGCTACTAATATAGTCTAGTGATAAATGCAGCCTGTGACTAGCTGAAAAAACTAGACCCATAACCTGAAAGATTGTACCAGTGTACTACTGTGTTGTCCTTAATGAGGAGACCGCTTACTAAGAACTTATTGCCTAGAAGTACACCACGTAAATGGGCATAAAGTGTATTTGGTATCACAGTGACAGCTCTGTTTGCCTAGCCTGAAGTTTCAAACAAGCATTTATCTGGATCACATGTTAAATTGTACGAAGATTCTTCTTATTTATCAGAAACTTATACAGTAACTTATATATATTTTTAAAGTGCCACTAACATTGTCAAATGAAATGCTATAATGGAAAGTTTGAAACACAGAATGTTCTTCAAGACTAAGCCTTCATTTGTAAATGCAGAGCCATGCATGTTACGTTATGCGGCGGGTGAAATACTACATTTATCATGTCTAGTAAGATACCGTTATCATATATGAGATATTTATTAAATAATGTTAATAAATGAATACTTTTAAAAAAATTATTTGCTGAATCTAGTTCTCTGGAGCCTTATATGCTGTTCTGGGACAAACCATATATGTGTAGTAAAACGGCAATGATGTTGTGCAAATGAGTGATACAAAACTGCGCATATGAAAGTTTCCATTTGCTGTACGGTTCAACGTCGTCCTAGCGCGACAGCTTACCCGTTCTTGGTGACGACGTCGCGGGTGTACTTGACTTCCTTCTTGCATCCGCTACGGAGCTCCTCGAGGGTGCACTGGACCTTGCGCTCCAGCGGCGGCGCCTTCCGCACGACGTAGCTGGAGAACTCGGTGAACTCACTCCTGCCGCCGCCCCCGATGTTCGTGGAGCTGTACACCTTCTTGAACTCCCTCGCCGGCGTGCAGGGAGCGCTCCTCGGCGCCCCGGCCTTATCTCTCTGGGCTCTTGCCATTGCCGGTGCGCCGCCGCCGACGGCAGCGGACTTCTCTGCTTTGCTACTCCTCCCGTCGACGCTGCACGCCCCGAACACAGACCTGTTCTCCTGCTGGTCCAGGAGAGCCTGCCAAAGCCACAGCGTCACGACCATCCATGCGAGAAGAGTTTGGATCAAGAGTAGGGGCCATGGATAGATCGATCACCTCGTAGGCCTCGGTGATGGCCTTGAAGCGGGCCTCGGCCTCGGTCTTGGACGACGGCGGGTGCTTGTCGGGGTGCCATTGCCGCACCAGGCTCTTGTACGCCGCCCTGATTTCCTGCGGGGAGGTGTCTTTGGTGATGTTGAGGACCTTGTAGTACAGTTCCGGTGTGTTCCCCATTGGCCGGGGGAGTTGTTGCGAGAACGAGGAGGAGGCTAAGAAACGGGAGGAGCAGAGAGTGAGTGAGATAATTCAGGAGGGACTGGAACCTGTCAGTGCTATAATGGGCAGAGTCGCAGAGAGGAGGAACGGAGCGAGAGATGCGTGGCTTCTTTGTAGGGATATTTGCAGCGGAGAGAGAGGAGAGCGATGGGGGCGGTTGGTGTGAAGTGGAGGTGCAACTGTACAGGTGGTAGTACCTGTAGGCCAAGGGGCCACGAGGGGGACACACAGACATGGACATGGAGAAAAACTTCAGGGGAAATTCCATCACATACATTAACATAGATGCTTCATGGATTAGAAGCATCTTCTGTTCGTTCGATTGAAATCCGATGTTCTAGATTGAAGGCAATAATATACATGCTTTTTTTCCTTGGAAAAGGTACGTGTTCTTCACCTCGGCGTGGTTGGAGATCAATCATCGAACCAAGGGCCTTAAGCTCGTGCACCCCGCACTCCACCGCTCTTAGAACTCAAATTCAGGCCAATAGCACTGATGGTATAGTATCCGAAACAGTGCTACCGTACCGAACAATCCTAGATATGCATGTGTCCTTCGATGTCTGATCCAATGCTCATGAAAGAAACACATGGTAGGGTGGCATTCTGAAGTTTTGACCTGACATGTAAAGGATCTAGCTCCACTTGAGGGGTAAGAACTAAGAAAGGGAGGAGGAGCTAGAGAGTGCGTGATCGATGCTGTGAGATTTGTAGCTTAGCACTTGCACACCCAATGTCATGTGATGTCATATTTTGGGATGTGTCCGGGGAGCAAATGTTCTTCCAAGAATTTGTTGGGATATCAGTGTGGGAAAGAGCAGCCACTGTTGAGTGGTGAGGGAGGGAGGGGCCCTGTCATGTGTTTGTGCCATTTTGTAAATCAGGGCAAATGGGACACATGTACTATTAGCACTGCTGCTTCTAACCACTTGTATACAAGAGAATACAGATCTATAATCTGAGGCCATTTGGATCGAATGTAGGAAAGAATCTGTCTGAACGTACGTCAGATGGATCGATGAACTCCTCATCAGGGGTGGGGAAAGGGGAAAGAAATGGCACAGCGTTCGTAGCTGATAAGGGGCGATCTAGTCCGTGATCAATCGAGTTAATCCCGGCCATGAAGTACATGTGCCGAGGCCGTACGCTTTGGAACGGCGCTGACGCTGTCCGTTTGCAATGATGTACTTCTCGGGTACTAGTGAAGCCATATAGTGTATCAAGCAAGCAAGCAAGCGTGCATTGCATCCAGCAACGGGGGCACGGCTCCAAAATTAACCGGCTACACTGTGCAGCACTTAGCATCATGATTTATCTGGTGCGCGTGTAAAAAAGCATTAATCGTACGTACGTGAGGCAAACAGTTAGAAATTGCTCTCTCCGTCCGTACTGACATGCACAACAGCTATATTTATTGTGTTCATAGGCAGCTTTCTTTAGATCTGAATCATCAAACCGAGCACAGTTCCATTAGTTATTGGTGTCCACGAACTGGCACTGTGGTATCACACCGGTGCAAAATTTGTGAATTATTTGCCAGCTACTCACTCATGTACTCTTGCGATTGTTCCTCCGACCACGTCTCTGTGCATGTTGAAAGTAAAGTGGGGAGTAGCAGGGGAGGAAAATAAACCCCTTCCTGAAGCGATCGTTCATTTATATCCATCTCGGCGTAGGGCCATTTGTACGAGCCTTTCTCTTGCCCAAAAGAAACAAAGAAAAGAAAAACACCAAAGGTATCTTTCTCTCGCGCTCTCTACAGGTTTAGTAGATGTTTTGGACTCGAAACCTTGTGTTTGTGTCTGAAAAATACTTGAAAATTGATATGTTAAGAGTCATAGAGAGCAACAAGATAATGGCAATTATAGACAACGGCCAAGAAAGGCCACTGCTTGTAGGTAGGGGGTCACTTTAGCCGGACAAGAACGCGAAATTGAAATCAAACAATCCTGAAGAGAATTAAAAGTTTTAAATTCTTGATCCAGGTCCATGAGGTATTGTCAACTAACACGTCGCACGCTTATCTCCTGGAGCCAATGTGTACACCAAACATATGGAAATTAGTTGCAATCACATTTCGCAAGGGGAGGCATCTTTCCACAGGGTGTTGATACGCACATCCAGGTGTTTAGTTCGGTGAATCAGGGTATACACGTATGGAATGGTCATGAATATGTCATCGTCTCTGTGTGTTGGTTGAGTGAACCGAATCAACTCATTTTGGATAGGGTCATACAAATTTTGATAATATTCTTCAAATATATTGTATCAAACGGTTCCATAAAAACGAACAAACCACGCGGTACAGGGACGAGCACGTCTCCTCTGTTACCCCCTCTCCCTCCGTGTATACATCATTAACCAGTGGGCCATGCCAATTAGTGGATAGTTAGAATAATTAATTTAGTTAAATACTCCTTTGTAATTAAGGTAAATTTAATAATCATGCTAATATTTCAATAATTAATTGTGCTAATACTCATATGTGTATACAACACATTCAACTTCATCAATCAAATCAAACATCATCTTGAACTATCCGGTACCATCTCATTCATGTAACCAAACAAAATCATGAATTATATCATCTCACTAAACAAACACACAAGTTGTACCATACCGATTATCTCATTCATCTTGTACCATCTCATTGTATTCAACAGACCAAACACGCCTTAGTGAAACAAAAACAAACTACTAAGACAGTCTGTAGGTGTAAATCTCACAGAAACCAAACTTTCTATGCATTACCTTATGCCAGTTAGGTATCTTATTCTTTCCTTGGGTTTAAGATGCTCCGGTTGAAATTTTAAACTAAATCCTAAGGATTCAAATCCGAATCAAGGTCATAAAAGTCTAAATTTCTTCTAAAAAATATTGGCACCTTCATAGTTCTTGTAGCATGTCTTATTTTCTTTCTTTCATCTTCTTTAAAAAAAACATTTTTTTGCACTCTCTATTATATATGTTTCTGGGAGATATTTTTATTTTTATATCTACTAATTGGCTGTTTTGCTTCCTTAGATGCAAGATTAGGATACGCTCCTTCGAGTGATGTTTGTCGTCTTGTTCTTCATAATCCTCATGGAGGACATAAATAGTAAATGCTAATTTAAATATTGTCACTTGACAATGATTTCCAGGTCAGCGCGAACCGGATTAGATGCCACATCACATCATTCTGAAAACAAGATGGGGATTGGGGGGAATGTGATGACAGTTTGGCACGCTCCTGCAGTCAAAATCAAAATCATAGCATTATCAGCTCGCAGGTAATTAATTTATTGAATGAAGTGACCCTGGATCGTTTTTTTTCAGAGTTGGATATATGGCACCAAATATGTCACTTCAAAAAATGTCATACAGTTTTATAAAATTATATATATCACTCAAGTTTCTTATTCATTAAAATTTAACATTTTCTCTCATTTTCTCGTCCATTGTTTTGCCCCTCCTCGGTTCAAATTAATCCCATCCATCTGATTAGCAAAGCACAGGTCGCCAGACAGAAGTAGAGCACCAGGGCTTGACGGCCAGGTCCCGAGCGAGCTCCCGGCGAGACCGGCACCGCCTCCCTCAAGCTCTCCGTCGGTTCCGCCTCCCTCGAGAGAAAGAAGATTGAAAAAACCTTTGATTTGACGGCCGTGCCGAGGCTCGTTATAGGATGAGAATGCCTCCAGGCTCCAACCTGTGCTGTCACAACGGCGCACGACGTCCGCGCCGGCGTACGGGGCGGCTTTGTTGGTGTCGAGTTTCGGGACGACGACCACGATGCAGGGCGAAAGCCGAGAGGGCCTCCTCGGCGTCGCCTGCCCCTCGCGTCGGCTTGCGGGCGGGCGAGGCGACGGCGCGCGCCCAGAAATCCAAAGTTGAAGAGGCCACTGGATTGAATGCTACTAGTAATTGTGGCTGGTGGGCCGAAAGCAAACGTTGGGCAACTTTTTCACATTTTCCTCTCAAAAGTTCAAAACAACTATATCAAGTTGAGCCACATTTGTCAGTACCAAACAACATTATGTCTTCATCTACCGACGGTTTAGCATTAGCATTGGCAGACGCGCAACCTTATGATTATAATCCTTCCTATCCATGTCTTCGTTGAGAGTACTGAATACTGATATTGAGAAGTGAGAGCCATATCTGGGGCAATCTCCTTGCTGTGGATGGATGGTATTTTGATCTTCCGGATCAGGCGAGCTGCATGATCTGCTGCACACATCAGTACCACAATTGAAGATATACGCAAGGAACTCGGGCTAACAAAATGAAACAACAGTTTTAAGCCCAAGTGAACACAACCAGATTCTGCAGGCGTTGAAAAGAACGGAAGAAAACAGTGATAGGCTATTGATCACAGAGGGGAACCAGCCGGGAGCTCGGCGGAGGCGGCGCCGATCTTGCCTGGAGCTCGCTCAGGACCTGGCCGCTAAGCCCTGGTGCTCTTCTTCTGGCTAGCGACTTGTGCTTTGCTAATCTGATGGATGGGATCAATTGGAATAAACGAAGGGCTAAACAAATACTTCAGTAGAGAATAGATGGGAAAATAAAAGAAAATAGAGAATTTTTTTTATTAATTAACTCTTTTTTAAATTTTATTTTAAAGTTAACTTCCGCGAACTTTATTTTCAATTATGATCCCTTTGGTCACGTCACCACCCGTGATGTGACAAAACAACATTGTCATATAATAGGATAAGTCTGCTAAAATAGTATTTTTTGTCACGCCACTGGTGGTGGCGTGACAAGAGTTTGCCCAGATACGAACTGGCGTAACAGTGTTGTTTTGTCACACCACGAGTGTTGGCGTGACCAAAGGGGTCAAAATTAGAAATAAAGTTCGTGTATAGGGTTAACTTTAAAATAAAATTTTTAAAAAGTTAATTAATAATAATTAAAATCAAAAATAGAAGAAAAGTATAGAAAATGGCTAGTTTCAAAAGAGCAAAAAAAAACTCGAGTAGCATATATCCAATTTCATAAAACTGATGGACATATCTCAAAGTAACGTGTTTCTAAATGGTATATATCCAATTTTATCGGGTTTTTTTTTAAATTTCTTGATTTAGTTTTCCTAGGCACCTTTGTTACTTGTTAACATCAGTGAAACGACCTGTCGTAACCTCAAGATACGACCTATGAATAAAGAGCATTGGAGCCGCAATCTTTGATTTCTGAATCTCTGAATTAAGGCCTATTTTTTTTTAATTGTATTTGGAGTGTCGGCAGACGGTGAAATTTCCGGAAGAAAAATCCCTGCAAAGCAAATTTTCCATCAAAGAACTTTGTGAGCCATCATCAACAACTGATTGAAGTTTTGAGACAATTAGCAGAGACTAGTCGTTGCTAAAAACATCATTTTTTTTTGCAGGGATGGCGCGCCTCCTGTTGGCCCCTACGAGGAGGGTTCTGTGTGTACGATAACAGCAAATTTGTTTAAATAATATTAATTTAGAAAATAATTAACAAAATAGTCAATCTTTACAAAAACAGGCTCTTATCGTCATTTAAAATGACGACAGGATGCCATTTACTACCAACCGCCCGTTCAACTCCCTATCGCCAGTTGAACTGGCGATTTACTTTGAAGAGTGTGCAAATTATCATTTGAAATGACGACAGGAACTCCAATTCAACTGGCGACAGGGTTCAGCTATATAAGCCCCAAAAATTGGCTAAAAAGTTATTTTAATTCCGGAAAAAATAGAAGAGAGGGAGAAGTGATGTAGCGAAGCCCTACCAGTTCCTAGCGGAAGAGGGGGGGGGTAAGCAAACCTGGTCGCCTATTTTGCAGTTAAATATTCTTTCAACTTTGTACATAAATTCGAAACTTGGTAGGTTAGCAAATAAAAATAACGACATAGAATTCAATGGATTAGATAATTTTAGTCGTATTCCAGTTTGATGTAGTACATTATTTTATGTGTGTATGGTTTAGTTTATCGTATATATATTATTTCTGGTGTAGTACTCAAATGATTTAGAACTAAAACAATCATAAATTAATTTTGGATTCCATTTGTGCACGGTAAATATTCTGTTAATGCCGAAAATACTTTTTAAACTAGGAAAATAGTAAGGCACCTCTAGAAATTGTATAAAAAAAATCCAGAGTTGCTACATAGGGTATGTTTAGCTGAACTTATTCAGGAGGATACTCCCTACAACCCCGGAATGTACGACGGGTACATCAAGTGGTATTCCAGTCAGACGAGTGTTCGTTGCATTAGGGTCGTGGATGACCAACCACGCCACGAGGCCGCGACGAGCGACACGTACCCGACCCAGCTAGACTCCGCATTCCATCGCGCGGTACATATTGAACGGTTTATACTTCTTATTTGCTTCGCAAGGTTTAATTTCTAACTTGTTAATTATGTGTACAAGTCGATTTGTAATGGTAGATGCACGAGTTGGCGACCTCCGTGCATCGTATGACGCCCGGTGAGCCCTTAAGCATGACAAGTTAGTGCAGCTCAAGGGAACAAGATCATGGTAGTCGTATGTACGCAGGGCGAGGGAGGAACGGTATGATTTGGTCCTTCTGGCCCAGGCATATGCCAAACCCACTCCTGCATCGGCGGCTAAACAAGAAATGGGTGGTGATCCCGAAGAAGAAGTTGGTGACTCCAGCCACAGCGTGACGCACACAATGGTCGAAGGTCCAGGAGTTATTGATGTTGTCGATGATGACCATGTAGAAGGAGCTCCTTCAGTCAGGCAAACTAGTGGGATTGTTGACGAGGGTGAGAAGATGGAAGCCCTAGTCCAAATGATGGATCTCGAAAACCAGGACTACTAGGCATTGTCAAAAGATGAAGGATCCGACAACGAGCATGTTGTGGAATGACTGAAGATTACACCGAGTGAAACACATACCAGTTCGACAACCTCATTGTTAACAAGGCTCTCGTGTGCCGTGGTTGTATGACCAGAGTAAGGTTAGGTAATGAGCCATGTACAAATGCAAGGAGGCCATGCGAGAGGTGGTCAAATTTTGGGCCTTGTCGGTGAGGCGTACATTCACAGTCGTCAAGTCTAACAAAAAATGCTATGACGTCAAGTGCGACATGGAGTGATGTCCTTGGCGAGTGCACACATTTCAGCCTAAGTGAGACACCTACTAGAAATGCTCTATATTGGTCCCTCACACATATGTCGTTGCTGAGTCAGTGTAGTACCATAAAAAACCTGTCATCAGGCTTCATCGCGAACATCTTGTACGATGAGATAGTGGATAATTTAGATTTCGAGGCACGATCCATCATCGCAAAAAATATGGAATAGGATACGAGATGAGCGATATGCGTCCGTATCCGCCTCGATTGCATCCCTACTCATCGAGGACAGAGGAAGCACTTAGCTGGGAGAAGGTCGTTTCCGGGTGGGGACATGCACCAGGTATGTTCCTAGCGAACGCTCGCGGGATAGACGCGTCCCTCAAACAAATAACGTTACCCTGGAATCCAACAATTACCCATCTCTGTAGGAGTATAGGAGAGAAAGAAATCCGTGCTATTCTTTCCAAATAAAACGACTGAACCGTGGTCCTCTACCTTTTTACGGCCCAATGGGCAATCGCAGAGGGAAACAGATTAACGTCGTGAGCATATAGTCTCACACCTTCGCCTATGTCCCACCATAGAATCGTCTGGCAACCATGGCGTGAGCGCCATGACCAAGCACTTGAAGGTGATGCTACCTTCTTCCTTCTGTAGGCTGGTAACTGGTGAGATCATCCGTCATTGCTGCCCTGCTCACACGATGATACTTCATTGACGGATCGAACCGATATATTCCACAGCACATCTCTGAAGAGCTCGCTCGGCACTTCGATGCCGGTGACGGCGGAGACAGGATGCCCAGCCCGACGACCCTCGTCATCAGCCCGTTCGGCAAGGTCTGGCACATTGAGGTCGGTCGAGATGGTGATGGCGCTTTCCTATGGCGCAGGTGGCCGGAGTTCGCAGGCGCGCACGACATCGGCATTGGGTGGTTCTTATTGCTCCGGCATGAAGGCAGTGACGTGCTCACCGTCAAGGCTTTTGACACCAACTTATGCCTCAAAGAGTTATGCGCTCCATCCACAGGTAATTGAATACTGGCATGCAAATCTTGTATTGTACTTTTTTGCATGCCGTCAAATAATAGAGAGATAATTAATGCCGATAATCAGATTGGATTATGAAAAACTACTTGTAAGATGTCAAGATTGGAATGCAAGAAACATATAATCGATTTTTAGAAAGGATATAAACGGATCTTGCGGACTTGTGGTTAGTTCGAATTGGGAGGCAAAAGATTGTAGAAAGATATTTAGATCAAATTAAGCATATGCGGTCTCTTGTTAATTCCCCCCTTTCTATTTTACTACTACACTTGTTAATTTCTCCCTTTCTATTTTACTACTACACCACCTCACCGCGAACCTGTTAGGTGCATCGTAACAACCATGAAGGTTATTTTACTTCTCCCTCTGGTCACAAAAGAAAGCCATCGTAAAATGCATACAATCAAACGGTATTAATTTTGATCAACGATATTATCTAAAATATATAGTTTGAATATACAAAAATAGTATGAGTAAATTTAAGGTATTACCAAAAAACTTTGTGAAAATACACTAAATCTTTAGGTTGAATTCTCTACACATAAATTAAAAATAAATAAATATAGGGTTATTTTGCTATTCCAATTGGCGGCATGGTTCTGTCGCCAATTGAATTGGCGAAATTGGCCTGTCGCAAGTTCAATTGGTGACAGAACCTCTCAGCATTGCTCCAATTAGCAACAGAGATACTGTCGCCACTTGTAATGGCGACAGACAAACTTCGCAATTTCAAGTGGCAACATTGGCCTATTTTCAAATTTTTTTTGTAATTTTTTTTGTAATTAATATTATTTCAAAAAACAAATTCTGATAACAGCGAGCAATCATCCAACTCAAATTTCTACTTACGCGCACGTCTGAATTTGGTTTTACTAATTTCTTTGTGTCGCACAACTATCTTTTCTCGAAAAAGATGGATTCCTTAGACCCATGCTGCAGTACTGCTGGACAGGGTGAGGAGAGAGGCCTTTTGTTGCTTGGAATGCTTTCTATTTTTCTTTTTCTTTCTTTGTTTGTGTGTGAGAGAGAAAACGAGAACCACAATCGGTTTTTGTTCGTGTTCGAGGTGGAAAACATGAAGGCCGCGCCCCGGCTGTGAGCGCTCTTCTGCCAGCAGCCCACGGCCTAGCCGGTTTTCTGGTGAAAAGGCATAGTCCGGACGTAATATGGGCTGTGCGACCCAAACTCGACTAAACTCACACGCCTGGACGGCGTTGCCTCCTCCCGAACGCACCGTGCCAACTGCAAAAGGCTGAACGGCCCGCTACGCCCCTCCGCTTCGTCCGCACCCCAGCTCACACAGATTTTTTTAAAAAATTAATTAATATTTTTTAATTTTATTTAAAAATTACCTCCCGCGAACTTTATTTTCAATTCTGGCTCATTTGATCACGCCACGAGTCTTTATTTTCAATTCTGACCCCTTTAGTCATGACACAACCCATGATGTGACAAAACAATACTGTCACGACAGCTCGTATCCGGGCAAACTCTTGTCACGCCACCACCCGTGGCGTGACAGTGTTGTTTGGCCACGTCACCACTAGTGGCGTGACAAAAAATACTATTTTAGCGGACTTATTCTATGACGTGACAATGTTGTTTTGTCACGGTGGTGGCGTGATCAAAGGGGTCAGAATTAGAAATAAAGTTTACGGGGAGTTAACTTTAAAATAAAATTTCAAAAAAGGTAAATTAATATATAAAAATTCGGTCACGCGTCAGAGCATATTCCTTGGGTCGAGTCAACGTGGCCCTCCCACTCTCCGATATAGCCTGTGACGCCCATATTGCCGCCCTGTCGGGCGTGCGCGTGGCAGGCCAAGCGATAATAGGCTTGGGCAGAGAAGAGCGAGTGGGCCAGTGCGAGTTGCGACTTTCGACCGCTCATATGCCCGCCTTGCCAGTCTGTCATCCAGGCCATGATTGGCCTCCGAGACTAGGCTAACGGGCGGGAAGCGATCCAGCCTATCAATTCCATTCTGGTACCGATCAGAATGGTCAGAATATACCATATTGACACCTAACGCGACACAGTAGGCCCAATATCGTACCGCTCTCAATACTGATCATTCCGATAATTTCGGTACCAGACATAATTGATGTGACTTTTCATTTGAATCAGCACAGAATGCCCAGTCTAATACTACATCGGTAAGTGAAATTATGCTAGACTGTGGTAAAATATGTAAAATTATGAACTCATGTTGTATTATTTAAATACCTACGACCTTTATATTTATGAAGTTATTAAACTATGTGTCATTTTTTATTCTATGGTTATGTATTTGAAGTGAGATTCTAAGTGAAACTATGTATACACACACACACACACACACACTAATTTGCGTCTGAGCGTAGAATTCGTTATTCTACGCTAAGGCTAACCCACCGCATGCCGACCGAGCTGCTCTTACGGAGCGCCGAACAAGCCATTTTGGTCTACTAATCCACGATCTCCCATGCGCGACATCATGTGTCTAGTGTGCGCTACGACGAGGTTGAAAGTAATTGTTATAGAAATTTTACTGCCGCATATATCATCGCAAATATATTTTTTCTACGATTGTTTCATACACTCATGGTTGGATGTGACAGTAAACTGCAAGTAGAGTCTAATTTCTTTTCCAATAGAGTAGTAAATTTGTGTGAAGGTTACCCTTGTTGTCATCAAGTTACCAGTGAAAACTGTGAAGGGTAACGCGGTAAGGCTACGATAGCACAAATAAAAAATACCGCGCAACCAAGGAACCACCGCTAGAAATAGATCACGATATTACCGCTAGACGCGCCGACTCGTAGCGGAAGTAGAGTCGTTGCAACGAGTTAATGCAGTCGTAGTCGTACTCACGACGCGTCTCCTCATTTGAATGGTCGTACTCGTCGCGCGTCTGCTCCTCCGAGTGGTCATACTCACCGCGTGACTTCTCCTCCGACTCCGGTGAACGTCATGATTTGCAGATCGTCCTAGTCCTGATGCTTTGCAACAACACCTCTGAGGTATCCACACGTACGGGGTAGGATCACCACGCGCTGGAGTACTAGCACCGAAAGCGAGGTTGAGAAGGCGTGGCTATTAGGGTTTCGGGAGTTCTTCCAAAGATCATCCTCTCCTTTCACCCCATGCCACCACCCCTCTTTATATAGGCATCCAAGATGGGTCTCAATCTTGAGGTCCATTATGAACTCGTGGCCTATACGAATTCGGATCACCATCCAAACCAGATCCCAGCCCTTTAAGTGTGCGACCCTATAGGTTCATGTGTAATTGGTTATGACTCGGAAACTCTTTTTCGATCACCAGTCGTTAGCGGTACCTAGCAGCACATAACGATTTCCCAAATGCACATAGATTTTATCGTGATGTAATATGATATATGATCAGGTCCTCATCACTTACGACAAGTTCGTATCTCTATACGACCAGGTTGTATTTGATCACGACCAGTTCGTAACTCCTTACGACCAAGTTCTTACCATTATGTGATTACGTTCGAATAATCTATGACCAACTCGTATCTCCATACGACTAGTCCGTAACTGATCGAACTAAGCGACCTACTCATGCATTCTCCCTTTGCCTCACGATGTCTGGTTGAACTCCAGGTGAGATGTTGTGTCATCCATGGACTGTTCAATACTTTCTCGATCAAGTGTCGGATAACTTCATGTGGTCGACACTTCGACCACTAGTGGCATGACCATGCACTTTCTTTATCCGATCACCACGAGGGGCCCAGAGACATCTCTCCTGTTAGGTTAGGAGGGGCAAATCCCATCTCGACCAGTCATACCCCTCCGCATGTTTCATAGCATACCCGAAAGCTACCTTTATGACTACCCAGTTACGAGTAGCGTTTGGCAACCCCTAAGAGTGCTATTACACATGTAGGGAATCATGCTGATCTCAGGTCTAAGGATTATACATCATCATTACTTGAGATCAACTAATGACACAAAGATTCATAACAATCTCAATAGTGTCTTAATGATGGGTCTATCCAGCCCTATGTTCTCTAACATGAGCTCACATTATTGATTCGATATCCCTGTATCCATGACCGGTGAAACAAGGTCATCAATCAATACATGTGCTAGTCATACAATTATTGGTGTTCTGACCAGTGACCTCTGACTAGGGATACATTTAGAATGACATCATATAAGCTAAAGAATTCCACCAACAAGTCACATACTTATTGATCTATAACAAATGATTCATTCAAGGAACATGATAACATATTATCAAAATCATGAACATAATGAAATATCATCATCTCTATGATTGCCTCTAGGGCATATTTCCAACAAACTGTTCGTGAATCGGAGCTTCCAATAAGAAGTTATTGTGAAAACAAGAAAAGAAACATTCATGTACAAAACAAGGAATGAATTGTTTCCCAGTTAGTTGTCTACTTGTTTGTACTAATTGGCTAAGATGATAGTAAAGTCCTTTAGTGGTTATAGTAACTCTCTTTTAGCGATGAAGTAAATGTTTTTTAGTAAACACATAGAGATTTTTTTATTTACGAGACTTATATCATTCTGTTACACCCGTCGTCACAAATCTACCGATGAAAACCGTTCGTGAATCGAAGTTTCCAATCAAAAGTTATTGCGAAAATAAGAAAAAGAAATATTTGTGTACAAAACAAGGTATCGATTGTTTGCTAGTTGGTTGTCTAATTGTCTGTATTAGTTAGCTAAGATGGCAATAAAGTCATGTGGAGGTTACAGTAAATCTTTTTGTAACAAAACAGTAAATTCATGCAGAGGTTGTAGTAAATTGATTTTGTAACAGAGCAGTAAGCTACAAGTGGAGTGCAGTAATTTTTTTTTGTAACAAATCAGTAAAGCCATGTGGATGCTGCAGTAAACCTCTTTTAGCGGTGCAATAAATCTCGTTTAGTAAACACACATAAAAGTTTTTTATTTGCAAGACTTATATCATTCTGTTACCCTCGACGTCACAAAGTTACCAGTAAAAACCTTTTGTGAATCAGAACTTTCAATCAAAAGTTATTACGAAAATAAAAAAAGAAACATTTATGTACAAAATAAGGAACTGATTGTTTGTTAGTTAGTTGACTAAGACGACAGTAAAGTAATGTGGAGGTTGTAGTAACTCTATTTTAGCAAGGTAGAAAATATTTTTAGTAAATGTACAGAGAGATTTTTATTTACGAGACTTATATCATTATGTTATCCTCGTCGTCACCAAGCTACCAGAGTAAATCACTCGTGAATCGGAGCTTCCAATCAAAAGTTATTGCTAAAACAAGAGAAAAACATATCCACATACAAAACACAAGGATCTGCGTGAGTTTACTGCCAGATTATCCCAAACTTTTACCGCCGATTGCAATGCGTGCGCGTACAACGGCCTACTCATGAACGCTGAATAACACTACCGCGTATGTCTCTCTCTCTCTCTCTCTCTATATATATATATATATATATATATATATATATATATAGAGAGAGAGAGAGAGAGAGAGAGCTAGATCCCATTAGCTCTGCATTAAACATTCTACATGATCCAACAGTCAAAATTGTCATTAACACCTTAGCACTCAATTACCCATTAGCACTAGATATGTTCCCGAGAACGTATCCAGTGCTAATTATGATTTGGGTGCTAAGATACTAATACCAATCTTGATCGTTGGATCTGAATTGAATAACTAACATTAATGCGAGCTCCCATCTCCAAACCACTTAATCACCATACATGATTCCACCTCCAATACGCCTTCATTAATACACCTTCATTAAATACTTTGCATACTCCCAACTCCAATACCGTTCTCAACGTCCAAGTTTATTCAATCCAGATCCAAGGGTCAAAATTGATATTAGCACCATAGCACCCAAATCAGTATATAGCATTAAATATGTTTCCTGTTTTGTTAACATATTCACGTAGCCGATCCCAGCCGTCCGACCTGATCCGAGTAAGCTGGATCTCAGCGGCCACCCCACCCCCACCCCCTCACTTACGGTATTTTGCGTTCTGCCCCCGGCAGCGCCACCAAATCCCCCGCGAGCTCCCACCATGCCATCACCCGCGAGCTCCCACCATGAAGGCCCACGCCGCCGGTTGGACCCACGCCGGAGGAGGAAACAATGCCGCCGGTTGGGGCCGCACTGCCAGGAGAAGCCACACCGGTGAGGGGCAGGGTCCCACGGCGACGGCCTCGAGGACGGCCGCACCTAGCCCTGCGCCACGAGCTAGGGTCCCCCCCCCTGCACCGCCCGCCGGAGCCCCTGCGACGCCGGCCCCCGCACCGCCCGCCGTAGCCGAGCCGAGCCTGCGCCGGCGCCTGCGCCGCCCGCCCACGAGGTAGGTTCCTCCCGTGCCGCCCCTGACCGGAATGACCTGAATTGACAAATATGAGCGAATCCCTTCGCCTCCTCGCATCCCGTGACGGCAGGCGAAGCCGGTCCTGGACGCGGCATCTCCCCAGCCCCCTCTACGCTGACCTCCGCAGCGGCCATCACCGTAGGCCGGCGCCTCGGTGGAGCAGGAGAGGCACGTCGCGAAGCTGAGCACATTTCCGGCCAATATCTGTAAGCTGAAACCTTCTCCGTACTCGCTAGTCCCTAGTACTAGCATTTTTTGTTTCGGTTATCGCTTGTGCAAGGAAACATGAGACTCGCGAAATGTTTGGGATTTTGCATATCAAATGACAAAAGAAAGAAGGGACTACAGTTTGGTTTTTGGTAGATTATACACATATCTATCGGATTGCTCGGATCAAAGCAATGCATCTCTGTAGCCTAATCTCAATTTATCCAGTTCTTGCTTAATAATATTTGCTGTTTGTAGCCCTTTGTTTCTAAAAATATATATTTGCTGTTCGTTTCGAAGCCCGTTTCCTTTCTGCTGATTTTGCCATTTCACCTGATTTTCTTCCTATTTTGTATCATCCGCAATTCGCCACGGCTAGAAGGCATTTTTTTATTCCAGGGCACGGGTCGCCTCCAAACCTGGCAGGAGATACGGGAATAGAACAACCCCTTTTACCTATGCAAGCCTGAAAGAGCGAAAGAATTAGTTAGTTGTATACTTGTATGTTACTAATAGGGCAGCAGATTATATTATGTTAGTGCATATAGGTTATCAAGGAGGCTTTGTTATGTTACCTGCTCTACAATGAGCTTTGACGGTTCAGCATGGCAACTTCCAATGGCGAAGGTTCTGCAGTCTCCCACAGGATTTCCATAGCTCGCAAACTCAATTGCTGATATGCGTTTGCCTCCCTGGCACCAGAGGCGTACTTCTGGATCCTTTACGTGCGACTGGATAGACGGAGCGGAGAGCTCATTCACATTACCGCACACCGTTGTGATGGACACTGTATTCATTGTTATCTGCAGTGGGTTGCCTCCCATTTCCTCAACAAGGACGAGGAGGTTGTCTCCTTGTTTCAGAAATTGTCGTGGTATGTGATACCTCCAGAGTTCACAAAATGCGAAGCCAGTGAGATATTGCTTGTAAGGTTATAGGGAAGAAAAGGGAATTTGTGGTGAGAGACTTTGAGCTAGCACTACTTACAGGGATTGAGAGGGCTGCCCACTCGGAGCCTTGAAGGAGACCCAATACCGTCCAATGCTCTCTCCGTTGATCCACACTTCACCTTTCCCCATACCAGTAAGGTTCAGTGTCACTGCATCATCGCCCACTGGTGTGGCAAATGTTGTCTGGATCACAGAACAAATGATGCAAGGTATAGTATACTGCTGTGAAGAGTGGACATTTAGCACAAGATTAAACTAGTTTTTTTCCCCCTGTACCTTGTACCAAATAAGCGGGTGGTATGTCAAATTGTTGATAGCTGTCCATTCAACACTGTTTGATCCTTCTTGCATGTAGATTCGATTCCCTTCTCCAAATAAGCTAACCTGCATTTAATCCAACAGCTCAAAACCGAGCATCTGATATTGTTCTTTCTATTTACATTCTAAATGATTCGACTTGGATTTACTTGGTATCCCCATAGCTTATTGTTGAGGAGTATTGGTGGCTGCTGTCGCTGTTGGATGCTCACTTTCCGGATTCCAAAGACTCTTCTTTCCATGTGAGCACCGGAGTCCTTCCAATTAGTAGATGAAAGCTCAATTTGATGCATGACTAGGTAATTAACTTTGTCAAGTCATCTATTATTCAAACTTACGGTACTCAGGCTGAGCAGTATTTGTTGTGAAAGGTCTGAACACTAATGGATTTGTTGGATGAACTACAATCAACTCATTTATTCATTTACTACAACACAACTTGACTATAAACATATGCATGTCACCATATGCTCTTTTTTAAGGCCCCATTCTAGAATGTATTGATTTCTCTATTAATTTTCCTTCTTTTTTCTTTATGTTTCATTGCACAGGATAGGTTGTAGAATTCATACCGGTGATCCAACCATAACACTTAGCAATGATATGGTGTTCTGTCCCTCCTTCAAAGATATATGCGTGTTGAGAACTATTTTACCAGGCCCACCATGACTGCCATGCACACTCCCTGACCATGTTATTATTGACAGTTAAACACACATTAGATAGGAGTGAACTATTATTGGAAACACAAAACACATCAGTTCTAGAATGCAGTGTAGGTTGTAGAAGATGGCATAGTCTGAAACATATATATAGTATATACAATTCATGTTTAGTTCATGATGGCGTATTTTATCTTTATTGCTGCTTTTCCATAAGTGTATACATGAACAAGCTTGGGAAAACCATAAATATCGTATAGGATACTGACCCACATATTCATTGTTGACAAAAGCATGCAATATATGTGCTTTTGACTCAACATTAAGAAGCACAAGCTGGCCATCATCACCTGGACTATATTCATAGCTGCATTTGAGCGAATGTCCCTTATCATACAGTTTACATAGAGATTAAAGACAAGTAAGCTAAGTAAATGCAAATGGTGAACAACAAGACCTTTGAGGAAGTTTATCTTACCTCACAACATACCAGAGATAATCTGTCTCATCTTCAGTGGTTGAGAGATGTTCGAAGAGCTGGTTTCCAGTGTACCTAGCCTTGCTCACGTCTTGAGGAATTGGTTCTTTGAATGCCTTCCAAGTATCAATGTCACTGAGAGACTGTACTACTTCAGCTGTTCTGGTACCATGCTGAGCATTTAACTATGATAAAACAAATAATAAATAAAAAGACAATGAGAAGTGGTGATGTCATTTCCCTGGATGAATAAAGAGGTCTCAGTACAGAGCGTAGGTCAATCACCTTGGCTGTTTCAAAAACCACTGTCCTGCAATCTGAGAGAATACTGATGGACTTAGGGGCCAGTTGCAAAGATATATTACGAAATACTGCTTTTCGCATCTGATGCTGGTTAAAGTTGACCAGGAAAGCCACACATTTTGATTCTGTTTCAAAAACATGTGCCTGTAGTACATCATAAATTATGTGCATATCTTGATGGAATTTATTGAAACAATGTTTCACAGTTTTACGCTGTAATTTTACCTCTTGTTCTTGACCTAAGGAAAAATTGGAGTGCCTTCCAAATAGCAATGGTTCAGATGATTGCTTCACTGCAGCATGCATTTCTCTGAGATGACCCCATGTAGGTTGCCATATTAGACCTGGGTAAACAATACAATTAAATTAAATTTTAATACTTTTAAATGGTTGAATGGTGTAAATACATTTAGCATGCCTTCTTTTTGGTATAAAGATTTACCGTATTCATCAAGAGGAGCTCCATCATAGTAGCTTGTTGTTACATATGAAGAGGCAAACCTCCCAAAGTTCGTTCCTCCATGGTACTGCATCATAATCAACAGGAAAATACTAAGAGGTTGTACTGGGAAATGTTCAAAGTTTTTCTTTTCTAAATTTCATACCATGTAGTAGCTCACAAAGCTTCCTCTCTTCCTTGCTATGAAAAGTGCAACTGCAAAGGAAATATCTTCTGGAGATCTCAATTTTGTATCGTTACCATATATAGGGTAGCTGGACATGGGAACACTTGATCATTAGACCCTTTTTTTGTAAGTCCATCAGAATGTGAAGATCCAAAATGGAATGAGCAGAAGTATCATTGCAACTTACCGATTTGTCCAATTTTCTGTCCACAATGCTGGCTTGTTAGGTGAGTTTGGTCCTACAAATGTTTCTCCGCAGATGAGCCCATTGCAGGTATTAATCTAGCCATGAATTTATTGTCAGATGATTTGAATTTTCAGCTAATGATGCGCAATCAGGTGAAATGGTATAATGATGAACACTGACAATTGGATCTGGAGCATCATTCTGCTTGCACATCATCCATGGAACACCTGTCTGGAGACCTTCAGCCATTTCAGCTGCCCAACGGACATAAGGTGGGCCACTTGAGCGAAATGCTGGCTCAACCATCTGGTATTCATTCTCAATCTGCATTTCAATTTAGTTACATAATGGGCACATCTAAACGGAGAACTTGACACAACTATTAATTCAAGTTAGTTTTGCTGACCTGAGAAATGATGATGGGGCCTCCTTGTGGGTAATAAAGCCCTTCATGTTTCATCATGTTTACTATCTTTGTGACAAATGTTTGCATATGTCGCTGCATGGATCAAAACATGTAATTGTTTCTTTAGGATTATGGCAAATGAAAACTCTGAAACCACCAGCCATGATTCACAATTTTCAGGTTATGGAGTTTAAGAATCCCATATCACCGGCGGTTACCTTGAAGGGTTCGTTGTCACTTCGGAATGTAATGTTTGGAACATCATGTAGCCAAAATGGAAACCCTCTGCATGAACAGAAGATATTCAGCATTTGTTGATGTACTATGTTTTATTCACTGAGGTATTCCACACCTCTAAAACATTTTAGATTTAGTGAGTTCTTCTGAACATTTTTAAAAAGCAATCCGGTTATCTGCAAAGGAATTGTATTCCGTTCATTCATACCCGTACTTCCATTCTGCCTCTATGAAGGGACCAATCCTGAGGCTTACATACAGCCCTTGAGCTTGAATTTCTCTGATGAATTTCACAAGATCGTATCTTCCATCAAAGTTATACTGATGCAATGATACAAGTTAAGCATCTGTTAGTTTTGAAGCACTCATTTACTGGATATTTACCATGTGCTTTTGACAGACATACATATTAAACTGGAGAGAACACCTACCTGGCCCTGAACAGGCTCATGAACATTCCAGAAGACATATGTTTGTATCACATCGAGGCCACCTTCCTTGGCTTTTGCTATGAGTTTCGGCCACATCTGTCAATTTTATTATGCACAAACTTCTTAAGGATTTTTATGATGAATTGGAAGATGTAGCTTATTGGAAAATTGCTTCAAGGAAGCCTGGAAATGCTATCGAAGTTCATTTCTGATGTTGCTTGAATTTGTGCTAGCCAGCCAGACCTTGTCTACGGTGCATATTTTCTATGCCTGAACTCTGAATGAAAGTATTTGTGCTGTCCGTTTACTGGCGTATTTTACTGCCTAATACGCCGGTGCTATAAGGCAATGCAAGCATAAGATATGCCTAAACATTGTAGTTGTTCTGAATGAGGCAGCCAATTAATATCAATGAAATCATTTCAGCTTCGTCAAATTTACCATTGCCTCTTTAATCTGTCCATGGATATATGCCCTTTGGACATCACATGATCTTCGAGATTTAATTTTAACTGTTAATTTCTGTACAACATGTTTCAAAACATTACGATATTATGAAAATAGTTTTATAAAAAATATACTGTTACCATTTCTACTTGGCCAATCTAGATGTTTACTAATGGCTGAAACTGTGAAAGTTTGACAGCTTCTTACCAAGGGAACTTATTTTTGTAAACTGAAATATTTTTCAGAGGATATAAGCCGAAGCAGCGTGGAAAGACAGGTTAATATGCAGGTAAAAAATTTATATTGCATTACATCACAGCAGACATAGCATATTATCTTTAGTGTTTCTGGATATCTTAATTGTCTAGCTGACAAAATACTGTAGAAGTTATAGATTACATATACACAAGGGAGTAGTGTTTTTTTTTTTTTTTTGAAAAACAAGGGAGTGGCATTCGGGCGATTGATTTATTGGTTCATTTTATGTAGGATTTTTTTTTATGCCACTATAAATGTTCAGAATACCTAATTTGCCATTGCAAAGTGATCTCTCCATTACAAGCCACCGCAAACTCAAAATCATACCCTTTTATACTGTCGCCATCAACTTCATTAGATTTTTTATGTTAACTGTTTTAAAAATACATATCTTGCCCTCGTCACCTTCTTTTTCCCCAAATAATCCACGTTCTCCTCCTCCACTCTCACACTCAAATCCTCCCCCTCCTCCCTTCCACCCTCCCCGCGACCTCCCGTCATGTCTGCTGCGGACGCCTTCTCTCCTCCCTTACTGTCCTCGGCCCCACCCTCTCTCCTGTTCTTCGTCCCTGGCTTCTGCTTCTCCCCCTTATGCTGCCTCCATGTGTTTGCCGATGCAGTTTCTCGAAGGAGAATGCTTTGTCGCCTGTGGTGGTGGAGGAGGATGTCAAGGAGGTGCTGTCTGAGATGCTAGTTCCACGGCCTAGGCTATCAGCGATGGAGTCGGGAAGGTGAAGAGGAGGCAGGAACAGGAGGAAGAGGAGGCCCCCGCAAGTGCGTCGGTGGCATCCGCTGCGACGGAGAAGGTGAAGGCCGAAGGCAAGCAGGAGGTGGAGCAGAGGGTGGCAGTGGTTGTGCTAGAGAAGGGGAGGAGGGCGTCGGTGTAGAGGAGGCAGTGGCGAGCAGTCGATGGCGCCGTGGCCGTGGTTGGAGCAGCCGATGGTGGTGTCCAGCATCAGGTGCCGCAGCGGTGGGTTTTCCCTGTCGGCGGCAAGGAGGGCCGTCGAGAGCGCCGTTAGGCAGACCCACTCCACCAGGGAAAAATGACATAAATGATATTTTCACATAAAAGAAGGAAGAAGACGACAACGACGGCAAAATGGTATTTTTTACAGCTATTTCACGGCTTGACTGATCAACGATGGTATAAAAGAGTGTGGTTTTGAGTTTACAGTGGCATGCAAGGGAGAGACTACTTTGCAATGACAAATCAGGATCCGAAACATTTACAGTGGTATATAAAAAATTATTGTTTCTACAGTGAATCACTTCTCTCAGAACAAGTATCTTGTTGATTTTCTTAACAGAAGTATGTCATTCGTTAAGGGGCATTTCGAACGCATGATTTCATATAATTTTTCGTGGATTTTGTTTGATTTTCAAAGAAATAGTTCAATTTATATAGGATTTGGGAAAATTTGTCGTGTTCCAAATGATGCCTAAGAGCTGATACCAAGACATCACTGAGTCGTCCCTTCCTTTTTTTTGAAGCACACCATGTTTAGGTGCTTGTACTGTATCAGAGGCTCCATGTTATTGGTGGTATGCCGTGAAACAAATATAAAACCGGTATCAGAACACAGTTTCCGCATGAACTATCACCTTTTGCAATGAAAACAACACGAAGCATAACAGAAAGTTCCCTCTCTTGACAGGGTGCCAGCAGCTGGGTAAATTTTACAATGCTCCCTCTAGTCACAACAACACGTTGTTTTTGGATAATTACTGTTAAACTTTCAAAACTTTGGATATCAGTATCTTTTTAAATATTTATATTGCATATATGAAAATCATATATGTAAATTTATCCCAAAAATACTTTTATAATGTTATATATTTTTTTATAAATGTATTACAATAAAAATTAGTAATCAAATTGCGTTTCATGGAGCAGGCCTCAATGTTTTTTGACTGGAGGGAATACTAATCAATGTCAGTAAGCCCGTTCACTTATGAATCCATCCGTATCATCAAAATAGTTCCATTCATCTATATCATGAGCTGCTGTGCGTCAATTACAAAAGCACATACAAACAAGTTGCTTCTCTCTTACCACAAAGATAACAAAGAGAGCTATATATTCTTCATCATGTCTATCTTTGTCAAAGGAAAACTGGACAACTGAACATAGTTTAGTTACCATTGAAAATTACAGAACGATCAAACGCAGGGTTTGAGAAACTGGAATTAGGCCTACAACTGGAGGAAAGCCTGGTTCCGGTATCCCGGTGAAAAAGGTCAAATACGGCCCTTTTTCTTGAATTTTTTGAACTTTTGGGCGTTTTTTTTCTTCTTTCAGAATTGAGTTTGTGGATATAAAGCAGATGTAATTATAAGCCTATTGGTATGTAGGACGAAATTAATTAAGAGTTTTAGGTGGGTGAACCGGGTGATCAAAACCGGACCCCCACCGGTTTGGCTGGTTTTCGGTGTAAAACTATGAGTCACTATGCTTTAATAAGTAGTAAGGACAGATAAAAGGGTCCGTCTATACAAGATTTGACTATTTTCTCAATTCAAAACGGTTAAACTTTAGTTCATTTACAACTTTATTATACATAAATTACAGTAAATTATTTATGTAATTTTCGTTCTTAGTCACTATAATTATTCTCGAAAGTCTTAATAACTCACATTTACATAACATGATTCAAAATATAACATATACTTTGAGAGATCGAGCAAAAACAAAACAAAATAAAATAAAATTATATACCAACAAAATACGGCAATGTTGTGAACTTATTATGTTTTGAAGAAAAAATCATAATAAATTCGAACACAATTCATCGTACGAGAAGAAGTGCAAATCTCAAAGCATATTAGACTGATAAAAATTCAACTATTTTGATAAAATAAATCAGTCGAATGTTATTTAGCTAAACCGCAGATAAAAATAGAAAAAAGGGAATGAAAGCTTGCAAACAGCACCAAAGTAATGGCAAAGAATTTACCTCAGGGGTGCTTCTAGTGTAGTGCATCTCACCAGAGAACAGCATCCTCCTAGTGCCATTCACTAGCAAAGCCCTACAATCATAGGTAACATCTCGTCCCACTCCATCTCCTTCCTTCTCTCCCCACCGGCCTTCCGCCGCCGCGGACGCGCACACCGTCAAAAACACCACCGCGACGGCCATGTTTCTCGACATCTGGGATCAGTAAGGCGACATATGCATGCTTGGGAAGTATGTGCAGGCAGTTGGAAAGGGAAGTATGTGCATATATATACTGCACAGAGGTGATAGGAAAGGTCATGTGTATATTGGTGCTGGGTTGCTATATATACGTGTGCTAATAAAGTTTGGCCTGGTGTTTTGCTGGTTTCTTGGGTGCCTGCGTGATTAGTACTGCGAGATTGCTGGTTTTATAATTTTTGTTTAATATATGTATGATATTTCCGATTGGCTAGTTAGTGCGAATGTGAAAACCACGCCGGGTGCATATCATGTGAAAACCAGCTAAAGGTTGGAAACTCCTGAAAACCAAATGGGGAAGTTATCGAAAATTCTCAATAAATAAATAAATAAAATTCAGGTGTAAAGGATGACATTATATAATCATGCAAAATTTTAAGATCAAACTCAACCACATTTGTGAGATATGATATAGACAAAAGTATTCATGACGAATTTCTTTCATGTCTTCCGATAAGATACGAGTTTGACCTTGAAAATTTGCATCAATATAAAACATGTCATCCTTCACATCTAGTAATACTTTTTAAAAGATTTTTTTGGAAATTTACACCGGGCTTTCATGGGTGTTTAGCTTTTAGCTGATTTTCACACCATATGTCCCAACCCGGATTAGCCTAATAAATGAAGTTAAGGCAGGAGTTAGTTCCTGAATGTTTTTAATGTGTATTAAATGCATGGCGTATTTAGGGGGCAAACCATTCAAAGCACGTCTATCTCGCCAATCACATGGCCGGAAACAATAAGCACTGCTGCTATTAGACTTTCTATGTCTAAGCAAAATAACAAGCGATGCATGCACGTTCGAAGTGAATAAATAAATGGGTTTGTTAATTTTTAGTTGCCTTAATATTTTTTATCTATCTGTCATATATAATTGTACAGTACTAAATATAAAATTACAGTATCAAGTGATGTGAAATTTTAGCACAGCTCTACTATAACTTTTAGTTCTATTTATTTTTGTATTTATAGGGTTCACCGAGATTTACTTTTGTCGAGTTTAGATTTTTTTTTTAAACTTATGGTATATGTTGGATCAAAATTCTACGGCCAAGACAGATAACTGATAGATAAAAAAAATTTAATCACCTAAAGCATAGTCGCTTCTGTAAATAAAAGTGATCAGTACTAACATACGAGAGGAGAACAGGTCACCATTCCCAACTCCCAGTTGGGACGAGTTCACAACAGATAATTAACCCGTTTCCACTTCCCAGCGACCACCAATCAATACAGGCGCGATGGGTGTGCGGCTGCGGCGTGTCCTTTCCGCTGAAGTGGAATCAACAGAAGAGTTTTTTTTTTCTTTCTAAAATAGTACTGTTGATGTTCTAAATATCAAATCTAGCCTCATCCTAACATCAAATCTGCCGCTGGACACATCGAGTCCGGTCCCTAGGGGGTCGAACATCGCTCCTCTGTGCCCCAGGGGCCAGACCCCTCCGACGTGCACCACGCGGCCGAGTCCGTGCCCTAGGGGGCCGGAGCTAGCTTGTCTGTTGCCCTAGGGCCTGGTGTCCCGCTCTGCCCCGCGCCCAAGCCTGCGTGGGAGGGAATCGATTTGATTCCCTTCGTCCCATCACGTCACATTGGTCATACTCCGGGTCATTCAGGTCCTGCATGCAAAAAAAAAAGACCACAGGAGGGAATCTGATTCCTTTCCGTCGCTTCACAGTCGACGTAAATTATCCGTTACATGAAAACCAAGCGCTCGACACAGGGAGAGAGCGAGTTCTGATTTCGCTGCCGATTAAGGAGTGTTCAAAGCAGTGTTTAGCGGTCGTATTAGTACAGAAAATTTGACATCAAGAGGGGGTAGGTTTTTTTTTTCTCCTATGCATTGTTTAATAACAGTGTAATTAGTGCTAAATTAATTTAATCATAATTATTTGGTAGTTGGTTTAATTGGTTGTAATTAATTAGTCGTAATTATTTAGTCCTAATTAATTTAGGCATAATAAATTAGTTGTAATTAACTTGCCGTAAATAATTAGTCACAATTAATTTAGTCACAGTTAATTAGTCATAATTAATTTAGTCATAGTTATTTAGTCGTAATTAATTAGTTCAAATTCACTAGTCATAATTTTTTAGTCATAATTAAAATAGTTGTAGTTGATTAGTTGTAATTAAATTAGTCATAATTAATTCAATCTTGATTAGTTTAGCTGTAATTAAACTAGTCATAGTTAATTAGTCATAATTAAATCAGTCATAGTTAATTAGTTGTAATTAATTTAGTCTTAATTAATTTATTTGTACTTAATTAGTCCAAAATCATTAGTCGTAATTAAACTGGTCGTAGTTGATTAGTCCTAATTAGTTTAGTCAAAATTAATTCAGTCTTAATTAGTTTAGTCGTAATTAAAATTTTCATAGTTAATTAGTCATAATTAAATTGTTTATAGTTAATTTGTCGCAATTAATTAGACGTAATTAATTTAGTCTTAATTAATATATTCGTTCTCAATTAGTCCAAAATCATTAGTCGTAATTAAACTATTAATAGTTGATTAGTCCTAATTAATTTAGAATCAATTAGTTTAGTCATAATTAAATTTGTCATAGTTAATTAGTCAAAATGAAATTAGTCATAGTTAATTAGTTACTATTAATTAGTCGTAATTAATTTAGTCGTACTTAATTTTGCCATCATTTTATGTTCACGAATAGTGTTGTCATATTTGTGCATTTTTGTACTTTATTTCATTTTAATACTTCGTTTCCATGTATGTTAGCATTCTATTTGTTTCGAATTAATTTGGCATTTCATCTCTACAAGCCATACCTCTACTAGAGCTACTCGAACCATTCTATAATGAACATCACCGTAGCAAGTTGTGTATCACTGGGGATGGAAATGGTCCTCCACGCCTCCACAACCCACTCTTTCGGGACACGGGTTTGTTGCCCTTTGTGAGGATGCTCCTCGTCGGCTGCTATTTCGCCCTGGACGGTAGTCTCATGTTGGGACTTGTTGACAGATGGAGACCCGAGACACACATCTTCCACTTTCGATGTAGAGAGACGACGGTCACTCTCTAGGATGTCTCCTTCTTGACTGGTCTTCCGTTCGCAGGAGATGCACTTGTTCCACCCCGTCCCCTGGCGGATTGGAAGGCCCGCTTGACGCATCGGTTCGGCCTAGCTATCCCAGACAGGGCCCGTGGTGTCCCTCTTACATAGCTTAGGCATTTCAGTTGATGCACTATGAATGCACCGGACAAGGTTGTTAGGACACACCTCATCATGCACCTTTTGCATCTTTTCAGTTGGTCCTTGTTTTCTACCACACAGGGTGATTGGGTGTACCCTAGCTTCGTCCACATCGTCGAGTCTTTAGTTGACATCGAGCCTACAGAGATGCCCCATTACAGCTTTGAATCAGCCATTCTTTGTGCCATATACAGGGGGTTGTGCGATGCTTCTCAACGCGACACTGGTGTGAAACCGATCCTTGTCGTCAGCTACATGTTGTTGCTGTTGCAGAGTTGGGAGCACTTCCCTGTTGGGCGGCCCACCTTCCAGAATGCATCACACTCGTACACCGAGTTCCACAACTTGGTAGACGGATCCACTATGGGAACCTAGTGGACTGCTGCCAAGTTATGCTGGGTCAGAGACAGATCAACGAGGTGCTACCCCGTGTTTCACAATGAGTTCGAAATGTTGCACGATGACAACACTATATGGTCTCCATGGAGCCCACATTTCGTGAACACGGTAGCGCCGCTCATACTATCCGTGAATTGCACACAGGACGGTGGATTACGGGAGATGACATGCCACCTTGTTTTTTCCCACATGGTAGAGCCTTACACGCCGCAGCGTGTAATGCGATAGTTCGATCTTTACCAGGTTGTGCCCCTCCTGACGGGAGGATGCTTGAGTGGGCTGTCCACTTGTGAGTGCAACTCCACCCGAGTAATGTTTCAGTTCATACGTACATCTGTTTTTCTGACATAAATCTTTCTCGAATGCAGGCAATCCAATATCAATAGACTACGGCTTGGACGGAAATGATGCACATTGAGGTTCTATAGGAGCAACGTCCGTACGACGTCCGGACTTACCGTGAGTATATCAAGGGGTATGTACCACGGTTGCGTACCAGACTAACCTGTCCTCCGCTAGAGCCTTCAGAGCATGTTACACACTAGGAGAGGCTTTATCACTTGTTTGATTGACACAATGTTTCACAGCATGATGACGCTGTAAAACATTCACAACCAATGCTCACTTCATTCATGATATTTTTATTGTTTGGTACTAAACCACTGTTGTCTGTCACTTCAGTTCGACCGGGTCCAGCGGATCTCATGCACATATGGGTTCGCCATCCACAACCCAGATCACACCGTTCTGGGTCTTCTCGGGACTCTCAAGTCCATCTTCGAGGATTCCAAGTAAATCATCAAGACAACGTGCTTCAGGCTGCGCATTGATTAGACCGACTTCTAGGTTGACACGGCCTAGTGAGATTGGCGGGCATCCTAGCGCTCCCCCTCGGTCATCTACACTGCAAATTGGGGAGGAAAGTTATGTTCAATTTACATCCTTATTATTTATTATGCCTTAAGTTGTGCTAACATCATGCTATCTTCCAGCTGCACGTCCGTCGGGATCCATCACTGGTGCGATCAACGTCCGCACAACCTACTCAGACTGGCGGCCGTCCTAGCGCTCCTCAAATGTCATCCGCACTGCACATCGGGGAGGTAAGTGATGTTCAACTCAGGTTATGATTATTGATTTCACCTAACATCATTCCATCTTGCAGCCTTCAGTTGGGCGTTGTTGGGACCCAAAAATACAATTCTGAACCCTCTGTGTATTCTGCACTAGTCCAGGATCACGCTAGTGCACACAGTGCCAACATAGATGAATATCGATCCACACAAGAAGATTAATAGAATAAACAACTAATTTGAAGAGCAAATAATGGTTTTGACCTTATGGTCGAGTTTACATTTATTAAGCCACGCAGGGCTGACAATAAATAAATAGCAGCAGCGGAACATAAATAAACTTCAGCACAATTCCATCAATTCACCACAGGCAACTGACAGGGATCAAGACCCTAACGATCGACACCTTCGTAGAACTCCTCCTCAAATGCAGGCGAAGATTCTTCTACTTCTGTTGATTGTTTGAAGTAAGTATGAGTACACAACCGTACTCGCAAGTCATACCACAGAATGCAATTTATAGATGATGGCTTATTTCAAAGGAATGGCTTCTGTGGTTCTTTTGCAGAAATGCAATATTTGCAATTGAATACAAATAATAGATTGAAAACATAATCCAAAACAAATAAACAATAATAATTTATCATTTGATTTCACAAAGAACACATAGTCTAAACATGTTATTCACACAACCATATGACTTAGATCACACAGCTCCTTTCCCAATATTTTTTATGAAAATCTACCCCTCGTGTGAAATCCTCGAGCATATCCATGACCGCGGACGCGGCTATTCGAATCGGTTGATTAAACACTTTGTAAAGGTTGTACAGTTTACCCATAAGATACAATCAATGTAGCTAGCACTGACCATAACAAAACATTTCAAAAAATTCATCTCAAACATTGACACTCCCGATGAGCTTTACTGTCGTCCAACCGATACACACAGCGTTTGGTATGACACACACCGTTGGACAGGGATACGGCGAACTGTTCCACGATGTGATAATCACACCTCCAGTCCATCACACATCTTAACCTACAACCTGAGTTGTCAATGGCAAGATTTCATAACCTACTAAGTTAGGTCCGTCCCATACTAGACATGTGGTTGTACAGTAAGACTCAGTTCAATGGCACACAAAGTTAAGTTCTTAATTGACCAAGGCAAGACTTCCAATTTCTAACTAAGTCACACCGATTATCATTCCCAGTACACAGCTCCACCATATCACTCAGAATCCACTACTTGCCTCAGTCTAAATATTTTCTCACCCTGTTGATTAAGTGCAACACATGCTATCAACGAGTAATAGCACACAACACACACAGTTTCATCATGGGCAATGAGTTTGGTGATCATCTAAAGAAGTGTGGAATTGTTCCACAACTTACTCCGTCGGGGACACCTCAATGGAACGGGGTGTCTGAACGACGGAACCGAACATTGTTGAACATGGTTCGGTGAATGATGAGCCAATCTGATCTTCCATTGCAATTATGGGAATACGCTCTAAAACAGCGGTTTTCACTTTAAATAGGTTCCATATAAAACTGTAGAGAAAACACCATATGATATATGGATCGGAAAGAGTCCTCGGTTGCATTTTCTCAGGGCATGGGGTTGTGAGGTTTATGTAAAACGTTTGACATCTGATAAACTCACACCCAAGTCCGATAAGTACTTCTTTGTGAGGTATCATAAGAAAACTAAATGATATTATTTTTATAATCAGGTTGGTAACAAAGTGTTTGTTGCCTGTAAAGGTGTCTTCTTGGAGAAAGAGTTTCTTTCCAACGGAGTTAGTGGGAGCAAGGTGCAACTAGAAGAAATTCGAGAACTATTTGAAAATATTTCAACTCCGATTGAACCTCTACAGGATGAACAAAATGTTGTTGAACCTGTAGATGAGGCATCAACACGCGTAGATCAAAAGGCCACGTCAATTGCCCATAAGGTATAGGTATGCTGTTTTATTATTGAATGATGATGAGTCTAAAACTTATGTGGAAGCGATGGAGGACCCAGACTCTGAGTCATGGCTAAAAGCCATGAGAAGAACCTTGTGTTTACAAGTAGGCTAGTGGGAGCAAGTTTGTGCTTCTGATCTTGTATGTGGATGACATACTGTTGGTCAGAAATGATATTCCAATGCTTGAATCTGTTATCTTAATTAAAAAATAGTTTCTCAATGAATGGTTTTGAGATATACATATACTCTTGGTATAAGGATCTATAGAGATAGATTTAAAAGGCTAATTGCATTAAGCCATGATATGTACATAGACAAGGTGTTGAAACGGTTCAACATGCGGGACTCTAAGAAAGGTTTCCTCGTATTGTGATACAACTAGATCCGGACTAATCGTATAGTGATACGACCAAGTCCAGACTAGTCGTATAGTGATATGACCAGATTCAGACTAGTCGTATGGATATACGAGCTTGTGGTAGACTGGTGCCCATGGCTCATGACATTAATCTTAGCAAGAGTTAGTGTCATGCGACCACTGATGAGCGAGACAAAATGAGTAGAATTACATATGCTACAGCTATTAGATCTATCATGTATGTTATGCTATGTACACGACCAGATGTGTCATATGCTCTAAGAGTTACGAGCAGATATCAATCGAATCTAGGTGAAGGTCACTGGATAGCAGTCAAGAATATCCTTAAGTACTTATGAAGGACTAAGGATGCATTCCTTGTGTATGGTGGTGAGGAAGAGCTAGTCATAAATGGTTACAACGTTACTAGCTTCCAAATTGACTAGGATGATTTCAGATCACAATCAGGGTTTGTGTTTGGTAAGAATGCATGAGCAGGTCTTTTAGTTCGATTAGATACAAACTAGTTGTATAGAGATACGAGCTGCTTGTAGGTTGGTCGAACATGATCACTAAGTGGTCAAAACCTGGTCGTAAGGAGTTACGAACTAGTCGAGACCAAATACGGGCTAGTCGTATAGTGATACGAGCTGGTCGTTAGTGATAAGGACCTGGTCGAAGATCATAATGCAAAGTGCACACGATTTGAATTTTTCTAATCCGTTGACAAAGCCTCTCCCGCAACCTAAGCATGAGGAGCGCACAAGAGCAATGAGTATAAGATACCTATATGATTGACTCTAGTGCAAGCGGAAGACTGTTGTTGATATGCCTTAGAGGCAATCATGGAGATAATTGTATCACATCTATGTTTATGTGTTATTGAATAAGTGTTATTCTGTTCCTTGAATGAATCATCAGATATAAAGATTAACGAGTATGTGACTTGTTGGTTAAGCTCTTTTAACTTATATGATGTCGTTCTAAATGTATTCCTAGTCGGATGTCAATGGTCGGAACACCAGTGATCCTATCTACCAGCATATGTATTGATTGATGACCATGTTTCACCGATAATAGAAATGGGGATATCAAATCAATAATATGAACACATGTTAGATAACATGGTGTTGGATTGACTCACCTTGATACATTGCTGAGATTGTTATGATCTCATGTGTCATCAGTTGGTCTCAAGCAATGATGATGTATAATCCTTAAACCTGATATCAGTATGGTTTCCTACATGTGTAAGAGTACACTTTGGGGTTGCCAAAGACTACTCTATAACTGGGTAGTCATAAAGGTAGCTTTCAAGTATCCTATAAAACATGCAGAGAAATGTGATTGGTTGGATATGAGATTTGCCCCTCACACAACATAGCAGTAGAGATGTCTCTGGGCCCCTTGATGTGGTCGGATAAAGAAAGTGCATGACCATACCACTGGTGGTCGAAGAGTTCGACCATATAAAGTTATCTGACACTCGATCGAGTAAGTATTGAACATTCCATGGATGACATAATATCTCAACTGGAGTTCACCCAGATATTGTGAGGCAAAGGGAGAATACACGGGCTCGTCGTTCAGTTCGATCAGATACAGACTTGTCGTATGGAGATACGAGCTAGTCGTAGGCTGGTCGAACGTGATCAGTAACTGGTCGAAACCTGGTTGTAAGGTGTTACGAACTGGTCAAGGCCAAATATGAGCTTGTTGTAGACTGGTCGAAATCTGGCCGTAAGGAGTTACGAACTCGTCGAGACCAAATATGAGCTGCTCGTAGACTAGTCGAAACCTGGTCGTAAGGAGTTACGAACTGGTCGAGACCAAATAGGACCTGGTCGTAGATCAAATTGCATTAAGGTTTGTTCGATATAATTTGTGTGTATTCGGGATTCGTTATGTCCTGCTAGGTACCACTAACGACTCGTGGTCGGAAAAAGTTTCCGAGTCACAACCGAACTACACATGAACCTACAGGGTCACACACTTAACGGGTTAGAACAAACCAGTACAGATACGATTCGTCAAATGTGTTCGGATAGGATCCATCACGAACACTATATAAGGAGATGCTGGAGGCTAAGGGGGAGAGAGATAATATAGGAGTTATTCCACTAAACCCTAGTCGCTATCTTCTTGAGAGAGTCTTCTCGTGCGACTTGGTGCTAGCACACCGGCGTACGACGTTCCTGCCTTGGATATGTGGATACCATAGAGGCGCTACTGCGGTTGCTGTTGCAGTTGAGGACTATCAACGACTTTGTAAGGAAAGCGATCAGTTGCTGTACGAGGACGATCGACTATGAGGACAATCGACTACGCCGGATGATCAACCACAACCACTACATCGACGTACTCTTCATTAGACCAGGCTGCTCCAACTCTTCTTCTGCTGCACTGCGCGTTTGGTGGTAACGTTCTGTGATCACTTGCTTGCTTGGCATCCTAGTTCACGTGGTAGAATTTTTGAATTGTCAGCTAGCATAGCCTACCCGTATCCGAATACCGTCTACCCGTAGTCCTCGGATCCGCTATGTGGCTACAGCAAGTGGATAGACCAAGGGATCCACACACAGGACTAGTGGAGTCTCGACTGCGAGGAGTGGGATAACAAGAGGGATCGCGAGAGGAGGGACGAGGAGCGCCGCAATGAAGAGCACAACGAGTATATCCGGCGGGAGACGAAAGCTCATCTCGAGGCGTGCAGGCGCAGGGAGTGCGAGGCTCGCGAGAGGGAGCGCGAGAAAAAAAGGAAAATGACGGCCGAGGCCAAGGCGACCGGTGATAAGTTTGTGGCCCGATCTTCCGAAAGGTATTGATAAGTCGATTGTGGAAATCTCAACGTTGATGATCCAAAGGCTCCGACCAAACAAATCTAACCCCTCGCAATCTGAAGGACCGAAATGGCAACAGAGGGGGGGGGGTGAATGGTGCCTTAAAAATTAAGATTCTCCCCTTCTAAGTATCCATACTGACAAACAATACCCTCTGATAATCAAGAGAAAAGAAATGAACCAAAATAAGAAAAATAAAATAAAATCTGGGCTGTTTTGTCGGAAATCGGAAGTTCCGGTCTTCCAGTGCGGAAGTTCCGATAATCGGTAGTTCCGCTCAGTCAGGTGGAAGTTCCGCAAGTCTCTGGGTTGTCCTGACAACAATCGGAAGTTCCGATCTCCCAGTGCGGAAGTTTCGGACTGCGGTAGTTCCGCCGTGTAAAATGCGGAAGTTCCGATTGTCCCAGATAGAAGAACATAACGTACTGGAAATTTCTAAAAATCCGAAATACTCACAAATTGCTGCTCTTCTCGGGTCAAGTCTCACAGGACATCATCCTAAACAATATATTGACCTGATTGAGAAGGAATCGCAGACAAAGATCCATTAATCAAAGCAAAATTGGATTTCTTGAATATTTGGCAAGAAAGATCAAAAACTGAAATTCGCATGATTCTCGGAGTCTTGAGTGATGAAACTTTGAGGGTAGCTACTTAATAGCCTATAGATTCAGCATGCCAAGTTTCATGCCATCTCAAGACCTAGACATGGGAAAGAAAAACAGAGAAAGCCAAAAATCAAGAACTGAGATTACAGTTGATTTGCTCTTGGGAAAAGTCGATCAAATGATCTTGTGGCATCATCCCAACAAAGAGCAACTCATTTTGGCACTTCCCAACAAGAATCAAGCCAAAAACAAAATCTCAAGAATCAAGCCTTACGAGAGAATAAGAACAGATGCATGAACAGAAAAGTAAACATGAGATTTTTCATTTCTTGAAACCAAGGATTACAGAGGCACACACAGAGATGATTACAAAGGACTCAATCCATCCTCTCCCTCTCCAACTCAAAGAACATACAAGAACAAGGGAGCTCTAGAAGAGAAGAACAGAGAGAAGCCACACAGAAGATATCTCTGCTCTCTCCCAACAACTAAAGCCTAAAGCCAAAACAAACTCTCAAAGCCACTTTTGACTCTAGCAAACCCTAATAATCTCTCAAGTGGCATCCCTACTCAGGAGACATCCCCTCCTTATATAGGCGCTGGCTAATGGGTTGCAAACCCGTTACGCCAGATAAAATTCGAACGGAGCCCGCTCCCGCTTGTGCAGTATTGCGAAATTACCCTTTCGCCCCTCATGCACCTTCCGGGAAGCTCCCGCATTCCTTGTTGTCCACGTCTCGCAACCACCTCGAGTTCACGCCGTCTTTGACACACCTCGACCGTTCTGACCTCAACGCCACCTGCGTCTAGTCCGGTCTCCACGTGTCTCGCCACGACTCCGCCTCGACGTCCTGCAACCAGCACAGACAAGAAACACATCACATAGCATTGTTCGAGATAATGGAATTAACATTTGTACTTGTCTCAAACTCATACACGAACCACACAACTCAAAACCAAAAATTATGCACTCGCTGTTTAGGTCTGCGCACAATCGGAAGTTCCGCTTTCCCAGGGCGGAAGTTCCGATGATCGGTACTTCCGCATTCCCAGGGCGGAAGCTCCGCACATTACAAAATCAAAACACACTGCTCAGGTCTGCGCTCAATCGGAAGTTCCGCTTTCCCAGGGCGGAAGTTCCGATGATCGGTACTTCCGCATTCCCAGGGCGGAAGTTCCGCAATCTGTAATCAAAACAAAGAAGAAGACAACAAAGAAGATGAACCAAGTCACAAACTTTTCAACAAAAGTGTCAAATACTCATCACTCGCTTGGGGACACCTCTCACATGGTCTCTCACAATCACTACACCACTGCTCCGATGGTTATCAACCGTGCCGAACGCGGTTGAACTCGCCAAGAAGGCTATCTCCTGCATGCGAATCGAGAACACAAGCAAGAAAGTAGAAGATGCAATCTGATATTGTATTGCGAATAAAGATGAAGCTCACAATGTGGGGTTCCTCAACCGAACGTGCGACGAGACTGCTAAGAAGAATAGTCTCAAAGAAAAACCCACCCTAAACTATGACGGCTACTGTATATATATAGGGGGACGTGAGGAGGTCGACCTAGGGTTGTGTGGCGGTGGGAAGAGGCGTACACAACCTGGGCTCCGACCTCGACACGTTTACAAGTCCCTATTAGCCTCAAAACGGTGACGCAACACTACATTCACTATTCATGAAGCGTATCTCTGGTCGTAGACCTGATCGTAGGATTGGTCCTGGGGTGGTATTGAGGAGTCCACGCTATCTCTGGTTGTAGATTGTGTCCAACGAGTACTGGGCTCGCCGGGTACTGGTGAAACTGGTCGTAGGTGAAAGATCTAGACCCGCCATTATGAGTTAATGTATTGTTTTGGTGATTAATGATAAATCCAAATATGAGACTAACTCTTTTATCTAGTAATATCTTGTGTAGTCTCATTTGGATATAAAGGTGAAATTCTATGAGGTATGCAATCGACATCTTAATCTTATATATTGTTGCATTCCTCGGATCCAAAATATAGGATTGAACTCAACCATAAGTTAAACTTGAATATGTGCATATGATCTTATTACACATTTGTGTATGCACACATCTAGGGGGAGTTTCATTCTATATTTTGTGGTTTCATGAGTATTGATCCATATTCCATTCTCCACATATATTTGGGATCTTTACTTTGAAACAAATCCGTTTGAGTATACAAAACTTGCGCAGTTCTTGTATACTCATGTTATGAGTATATAGAACTTGTGTTGTTCTTGTATACTTAAGTTAGAGTATATATATAACTTGTGTAGTTGATATATACTCAATTTGTTCTCTCATTTATCAACATTCAATTTATGAGTAGTTAAGTGGTTATCATCAATTACCAAAGAGGGAAAGATTGAGGTATCTTGTCCCACCATTATGTGTTAATGGTATGATGTGGTAATTAATGATAATCATATTGTGGAACTGACATTTTCCATGAGTTGGATGAATAGGTTATGTTCCAGGATGATGAAGACTTGGGATGATCATGAGTTGATCATCAAGTCAAGAGCTTGGTGTAAAGGATGCATCATGAGTTGATGCTTATCAAGAAGAGATGATCATGAGTTGATCGTCAAGACAAGAGAAGACCCATCATGTGTTGATGGGGGTCAAGTGAAGGAATGCATCATGTGTTGATGCATGTGAAGACTCAGGATGAAGAAATCATCATGTGTTGATGATGTTCAAGACAAGATCCCGAAGTGAAGAAATCATCATGTGTTGATGATGTTCAAGACAAGATCCCGAAGTGAAGAAATCATCATGTGTTGATGATGTTCAAGACAAGATCCCGAAGTGAAGAAATCATCATGTGTTGATGATTGTCAAAGTCAAAGACTCGGACTTGAAGTATTGATGTGCGTCATCAAGCTTCAAGAAGATGCAAGGCAAAGGTATGACTAGCTAGGGCTAAGGATGTGTTCCTAGTCTTTTACCGGTCTCGGTGTTTGGTTGATAGACCGGATTGCTAGTATAGGATTGCCGTACTATTAAGAGGGGTCTTGACTAGTAGCATGAGTTAGTCATGTGTTGATAGCTCATTGTGTTTGCTCTAGCTTATCTATGCATGGAGCTATTATTTGCGAATGTGTTTTGCAAATAGCCGAGGCTCATGCATTTAATCTTTGTAGCATGGGACTATACTTTGCAAATGTGTTTTGCAAATGGTTGAAGTCCATGCGCCTTAGCCTTGTAGCATGATGCTGTTATTTGCGAACGTGTTTTGCAAATAGTTGATGCTCATGTTTGATTTCTTGTAGCATGTGACTTAAGTTTGCAAATGTGTTTTGCAAATGGTGTAAGTTCATGTACCTTTTTCCTTGTGGCATGATTCTAAAAGTTTGCAAATGTGTTTTGTAACTTACTAGGAATCTTGCTATTGATCCTTGTTGGCATGGCTTGTCAATTGGCAAATGTATTTTGCAATTGAAATTGTTGAAAAAGCTATTGCTGTGCTCTGTCAGGATAATCGGAAGTTCCGGCATTGTTTGTGCGGAAGTTCCGATTATCAGACGCTCCGAAATCTCGGCGGAACATTTTTTTCCAGAGAGCACCCTTTTTAGGGACTTAGCGGATTTCTCGAAGTGCGGAAGTTCCGCCATGATACGAGCGGAAGTTCCGATCATCGGTTGCTCGAAATTCTTGCGGAACGTTTTTTTTCCAAAGAAGCACCATTTTGGGACTTAGCCAAAATTTGGATGTGCGGTAGTTCTGCTATATGTTGTGCGGAACTTCCGAAGATAGGAACTTCCGCAACTTGGTTGGCGGTAGTTCCGCACTAAAAATCAAACGGCTAGTTTCTCGTCTGACATAGCCGTTGCTGTGCTTTTCTCTCAGGTGCGGTAGTTCCGGCCTATACATGGCGGAACTTCCGATTTCCCTGATTTTTCAGGGGTTTGTCTCCCAACGGCTAGTTTTTGTGTGTGGGCTATATATAGCCCACCTTGGTCGGTTGGGAGAGGTTGCTGGTGCTATTGTTAAGTGATATACTCATTCTTTGAGCTAAGAGCAAGCCTCTATTCTCTTTTGTGCATGTGTTGCACTTGGTGAGATTAGAGAGTAAACCCTAAGTGCATGTGTTGCCTTAGGTAGTGGATTGTGTATCCACGTGAGCGTTGACACTTGATTAGTTCAAGTGAAAGTTTGGATTCGTTACTTTTGGTGTTTGCCGACACCTAGACGGCGTGGAGGCGTCGTGCACTGTGATCTTCTCAAGAAGCTTGTGAGAAGACCCGGCGTGTTTGTGAGTGGTGTGGTGCTCGCTATCTCCGGAGTGGAGGAAGAGCAACCCTAGTGGAGCGAGGTGTTGATTCGGTTTGGAACCGGTCCAAGTGTTGGACTTACCTCGGAGGTGTTGGCTTAATTAGTGGAGCCGGTCCAACGTGGTTGGGCTTACCTCAACGTGGATTAGGGGAGACCGGCAAGTCTCCGACCACCACGGTAAAACATAATTGTGTCCATCTTGTTTTACTTGTGCTTTACTTTGATCAATTTACATTACATGCTTTAATTGCTTATATATCATTGTATGATTGCTCTCTTGTATTGTTGGTGCACTTAGTTGAGCCTAGTGAATTTAGGTTTTAATTGTGCAAAACCAATTGTTATTAGCTTTCGCGTTATTAATTGATTTAGCCCGATAGAGATTTTTGAAAACCGCCTATTCACCCCCCTCTAGTCGGCCACCTCGACCTTACAGTAGGTCTTCTTGAAGTGGTCGTAGACCCTGCGGAACTGGTCGTAGACCTTCTTGAACTGGTCGTAGTCCTAGATTCGTGATAAATAAGTTGACGAGCACGTGCCCGAGTAATTGGACTTTGCACATCATTCAAAGTAGTAGGAAGAGGAGTGTTCATATCACTAGAAGTGATGTTCTCATCATCCTCCGCTTCTTAAAATGGAGTCGTCCTCGACTCAAGATCATCCTCCGCGCCCAAGAAAGGCCGCAAATCTGCAATGTTAGAGCTGGAGCTAACCCCGAAATCTGCAGGCAAGTCTAACTTTTATGCATTATCATTAATACGTTCAAGAACTTTAAAAGAACAAGCTGCACGTGGCATGAGTTTAGACTTTCTCAATTCAGTAAATCGTTGTTTACACAAGTGTAACCACACAAGATCACCAGGTTCAAAAGAAATATGCTTGCGTCCCTGACTACTAGCAACTTTATATTTAGCATTCATAATCTCAATGTTCTCTTTCGTTGTCTCATGCATCTTTAGTATCAACGCAGCACGTTGTTGAGCATCAAAATTTACTTTCTCCGAATTTGGAAGAGGAAACAAGTCGATAGGTGCACGAGGGATGAATCCATAAATAATCTCAAAAGGGCACTTCTTTGTGGTAGAATACAGCGAACGATTATAAGCAAACTTCACATGAGGCAAGTAATCCTCCCATATTTTTAAGTTCTTTTTAAGCACAACCCTAAGCATAGTGGACAAAGTTCTATTGACAACCTCAGTTTGTCTATCGATTTGGGGATGACAAGTAGTGAAAAATAACAGCTTAGTTCCCAACTTACCCACAAGGTTCTCAAAAAATGACTAAAAAATTTAGCATCACGATCTAAAACTATCGTATTCGGAATACCATGCAAGCGAACAATTTATTAAAGAACAAATCAGCAACATTTGTAACATCATCACTTTTATGATATGGTATAAAATGAGCCATCTTAGAGAATCTATCCACGACAACAAAAATACTATCCCTCCCCTTCTTTGTTCTAGGAAGCCCTAAAACAAAGTCCATAGAAATATCTTCCCAAGGTATGCTTGGAATAGGAAGAGACATGTATAAACCATAAGGATTAAGTCGTGACTTAGCTTTTTGGCACGTGGTGCGGCGGGCAATGAAGCGTTTGACGTCACGCCTCATCTTTAGCCAATAAAAGTGGTGGGTCAGAATGTCCTCGGTCTTCTTCACGTCGAAGTGACCCATCAATCCTCCTCCATGCGCCTCCTGTAACAACAAAAGACGAAAAGAGCTAACTGGATTGCATAGCTTGTTAGCACAGTACACGAACCCATCATGCACCACAAATTTATTCTAACCCTTTCCCTCTTGATAATTTAGCAACACATCTTTAAAATCAACATTATGCACATATTGCTCTTTTATTCTGTCTAATCCAAAGATTTTGAAATCAAGTTGTGAAAGCATGGTATATCTCCTAGACAAAGTATCAGCTATCACATTTTCTTTGCCCTTTTATATTTAATGACGTAGGGAAAAGACTCAATAAACTCAATCCACTTAGCATGTCTGCGGTTCAGGTTGGTTTGACTTCGAATATGCTTTAAAGATTCATGATCAGAATGTATTACAAACTCTTTGGGCCATAAATAATGTTGTCATATTTCCAAAGTTCGAACTAGAGCATATAATTCTTTATCATAGGTAGAATAGTTCAAACTAGGACCACTTAATTTTTCACTAAAGTAAGCAACATGTTTTCCTTCTTGAATTAACACACCACCAAGACCTATGCCACTAGCATCACATTCGAATTCAAAAGTCTTGCTGAAATAGGGAAGTTGAAGCAAAGGGGTGTGTGTGTTAGCTTATCTTTGAGAGCGTCGAAAGCTTATTGTTGTATGGTGGCCTAAGTAAAAGGAACTCCCTTCTTTGTAAGCTCATTCAGCGGTGTAGCGAGGGTGCTGAAATACCGAACAAAATGCCGATAGAAACCAGCGAGCCCTAGAAAACTCCACACTTGTGTGACCGTCTTAGGAGGTGGCAAACTCTGGATAGCGACGATCTTGGCTTGATCGACTTCTATGCCCTGTGGAGTAACAACATAGCTAAGAAAAGAGACTCGATCCGTGCAAAAGGTGCACTTCTCAAGGTTACCAAACAAACATGCATCTCTCAAAATATTAAAAACAGCACATAAATGATCCATGTGGTCTTCATATGTCTTGCTATAGATCAGAATATCATCAAAATAAACCACCACAAATTTTCCAATGAAAGCACGCAAAACTTCGTTCATCAAACGCATGAAAGTGCTAGGTGCATTAGTTAAACCAAAAGGCATCACTAACCACTCATATAGTCCGAACTTAGTTTTAAATACCGTTTTCCATTCATCTCCCAATTTCATTCTAATCTGGTGGTACCCGCTACGCAAGTCAATCTTTGTGAAAAGAATAGAACCACTTAACTCATCAAGCATATCGTCTAACCTAGGAATGAGATGACGATACCGTATTGTGAAATTATTAATGGCTCTACAGTCAACACACATATGCCAACTACCGTCTTTCTTAGGAACTAAAAGAACAGGAACAACACAAGGACTAAGGCTTTCCCGTACGTACCCTCGGTCCAAAAGGTCTTGAACTTGTCGTTAAATTTCCCTTGTCTCTTCTGGATTGGTCCTATATGCCGCACGGTTTGGCAAAGTCGCTCCCGAAATTAAATCAATTTGGTGTTCAATCCTTCTAATAGGTGGCAGTTCTAGGGGGTATTTCAGTTGGAAACTGTGGATATCATGAGGATGTGCTCCAGATCTTAGGATAATGTGATAATTGGCAATGGCGTTAATGGTTTGTTGTTTCACGTGTTTTCGGCAAAGTTTCAGGACTATCAGGTCTCAGGCTGTCCGACTAACCGAAACGGCGGTCAGACCGGTCCAAGGGCGGTCCGACCGGCCATAGGGGCGGTCCAACCGGTCATAGCGGCGGTCGGACCGGCCAACTTCAGAAAATGTGGATTGACCTGGGCCAAAAATAGAGGGTGTAGGCAAGAGAGGAGAATCTATTGCACTTGGTGCCATAATTTTTGTAGTCTCCAGTCAAAAGTTCTATTGGATTGAAAATTCCAGTAGGTTTCGGTTTTCCAGAGAGGAAATTCGGCTAAGTCATTACTGGCGGTCTGACCGGCCCTGGGGGCGGTCTGACCGGTTTTCACTTGGATCGTCGCCCGTCGTGGAGGCGAAATTCGGTTGTTAGGTCAAAGTCATGAGTTTCCGGGCATATATGTTACATGATGCATGTTTTGACTAACATGGGTCAAGTTGTGAAGAACTTGTTTTCAAATTCGGTTTACTTGTCTATTATTGTGCAGGTTGCTTGGTGGCCAACGACGAGGATGGTCGGGACTAGGCTTGGAGAGCTGAGGTCCAGAACGATCGACGATGCCGGGTGAGGTCAATGTACTCAAGCAAGGTGCAAGATGAACAAAGGTGACCTATTGGCTAATCCGAGGCGTAAGATGGCGCAAGGTGTAGGTAATTAGGTCAAGAGGTGTTACAGATGGCGCATTAAAATACGTGCGTATGTGTCCTATTTATTTTGGGCCTTAACGGGAGCCAAATTGAGTCAAACTTCTAGAAGGAATAAGCCTCCAATATAAATAGGAGAGGGAGGTGGCTGCACCTCCGGTTCGTCTCTTTTGCTATTTTGTAAACCCTAATTTTCTTAGGGAGTGCTTTTGTGGAGACTAGGGTTCTTGATAGTTTGATGTGATTTTCGTGCTCTTGGATTGAGCATTGTCCGCCATTGTTGGAGAGGCTGTAAGCCCATATCATATCAAATCAATCTAAGGAAAGTTTGATCAATATTTTGTCTCATTGCGTTCTTTCTCAATATTTGATGATTTTGAGTCTTTCTTTGATCCGCGAGTTTTTGATTGAATTCTCCACGTGATATAGGTTGCTGTGACATGTGGGAACATACCTAAGATCATCTTGATCATCAATCACCCACGAGCAAGATTTTGGATCAAGTTTTCGTTTTGACCCAGTTTTGAACCCTTCTTCGATCAAACGGAAAAGGATTATTATTCGTCCAAGAATTATCACAATCTTCAATTGGAATAGGTTCCTGATATCATAGAGAAGGTGTGTTCCAAGTTTCATCAAGTTTGAAGTTGTAGATCAAAAATTTCATCTATTTGCAACTTCGTCATCGGGGCTTTCTGTTATGTTCTTCAGACCGGCGGTCAGACCGGCCAGGGTCACCGGTCAGACCGGTAGGGAATCGGTCCGACCGCCATTGATCTAGCTGTCCGACCATCCTGCACTGAGATTGATTTTATCTTGTGTTGATCTTTGGTTGTTTTGCTTCGGGGGTTATGTTGGATTCAATACTAGTCTTCCGCTGTACTGGTATATTGATCTTCATAGCTTCCATAGATACTGGAGTTAAATTTATGTTGAATCTATTATTTATGAAAAGTGAGCGTGCTCCTATTCACCCCCCTCTAGTCGACTTTTTGGTCCAACAGAAACACATCCCCATATGCCTGCAAAAGGTTAGTGACAGCAGACGGCAAAGAGCTAGATATATCATCAAGTGAAAATAAAATATCTTTACATATCAAAGCATAGCATGGTATATCATGATGAAAAATTTCAGCAAGACCAGATTTGGTTGCAAGCATGACACAACCCTTTAATTTAATTCCCTCGGTCCTAGAATTAGGTGCCAACCACTCTTTCTTAAGTGGGAAAATATTCTTCACTACTTGCTGATTTTCATATTCATGTTCACGTTCTTTCTTCTCATTTTCAGCTAGCTCTTTATCACAATTTACAATTTCAGTATGCGTCAAAGGTAGCAAAGTTATTTTCTTTCCTTTGTGCATAAGAGAGTATGTATTACTTCTACCATGATGAGTTGGGCATCGGTATCAAATTCCCATGGACGACCTAATAAAAGAGAGCATGTTTGCATAGGTAATACGTCGAAATCAGCAACATCATGATAGGAACCAATGGAAAAATGCACTCTCGCAGATTGCGTTACCTTCACCTTACCGCTGTTGTTGAACCACTGAATGTGGTATGGGTGAGGATGAGCACGTGTGGTTAAGCTAAGCTTCTTGACCAATCCTGAATTCACCAAGTTATTGCAGCTTCCGCCATCAATTATGATACGAACACGGCAATCCTTAACGATGAAGAACATCTGAAACAAATTATGACGTTGTGGCTTCTCCTCTTGCTCTCTTTGAGTGCTCAATACTCGCTGCATAATTATAGTTCTATAATTCTCCGTAGCAGCGGCACCTAAAATTTCCTCACCATCGCTATTTGCCTCATGTTCTTCATCATTACCTGTAAGGTTAGCTGCAAGAACGTATTCATCCTTAATATCACTAGCACTTACGTAACCACCATCTTCTGTCGCAATGTACGCTCGCTGACTTGGACAATCTCTCATGAAGTGGCCCATTACTTTATAACGGTGGCACACAATTCCTGTTGTACGACCTGTGGAAGCAACCGATGAAGAGCTCTACGCTGGTGCCTGCACACTAGTAGTTTTGCTCATCTCGGGTGTGCATGACAGTGGAGATGGTGCTGCTGAACGCGCCCTATTCACAGAGGGGGCAGCAGACCAAAAAGCATGAGGTGGGGCTGTCTTGGTTTGTCCCGGCGTTGATATCGATGGAGACGTACTTTCAAAGTTGCTCCTAGTCCTTTGTTCTCTACCTTACAATTCCTTTTCTGCCAAACAAGCAAGCTGGAATAACATATTAATATCATTATAGTCTTTGTAATCAACTATGTCCTGAATCTCATGCCTTAAACCACCATAAAAACGGGCCATCTTATCCTCCTCGTCCTCAACAAAATTACAACGCAACATGCCTATTTGTAGTTCTTGATAATATTCCTCGACAGATTTATTACCTTAGTCTAAGCATTGTAATTTCTTACGCATATCACGTTTAAAAGCAGGAGGAACAAATCTAGCACGCGTAGATACCTTCAATCTATCCCATGTATCAGGTGTTAAGCCAGAATTAACCACTTGATTCCACCAAATGATAGCAAAATCTTTAAATTCACTAGTAGCTTGTCTGACTCTATGCACTTCAGGAACTAGATGGGTATTAAATTTTGTTCAATTGTCATCTCCCAATCTAGATAAATTTTAGCATCATAAACACCTGCAAAAGATGGTATGGTAAATTTAACTTTAGCAAATGAGTCATCATTGACACAAGCATTGTGGTGCTGAAAATTATTACCTCCCATACCGTACCGGTTGTGATGTGGACGGTGTTGTTGACGTGCATCTTGGTCAGCAAACACAGCGCCGGTATCACAACTTCTCCTCTCATTATCATCTCCTTCCTCAAGATCTTGGGCTGCATCGTGATCATACTCACGTCCAATGTTTGGTGGCCGGTTCACCATTCTTTCAAGGCGTGTAGTGAGCGCTGTAATACTATCGTTGATTGAGCGCTGCAATGTGATCGTGGTAGCTTGAAGCTTCCTATCGATGTCCTCATAAATGGTAGTGTGTTGTTCATTCAAGAGCATCATGAGCTCCCCCTTTACAACACACTCTTTCTCATCAGACGTCTCACCTGTCATGGTTACCAGAAAATAAAAGACAACACAAAGATATTATCCCTATCAACTACTAGGTGATGGAAGGTGGAAACACACACTCTCAAGCGTCTTACCACACTCTTACAAGTGTTTTTACCAACACAGCAGGTGGTACAACCGGTGGCTAGTTCGTGATACCGTGTCGAGAGTGGGTATGATTGCAAGAGGGAACCTGTTCTGATCAAGAGTAGGTGGAGCTCGAAAGGCACAATTTGTAGCAAGGATTAGCAAAAACCGTAACCTGATTAGCAAAGTTGAATAAGGGTCCAAAGTACCTGTCACGGTTGTTGGTCTAAAAAGTGTCCCTAGCCCTAGCACAACATTGATCGATAACAAAGACTAGATACAAAGGATTCAAAGGATGCCAGGCTGGGAGTGGTCGATTTGATTCTTCTTCACTGGAGGTGGTCAACCTAGGGTTCCCTTTTTTTGCGAATGTGACCTTGACTCAAAACTCTTCAAAAACCCTCTTTTGGGTCTATGGATATATATGGGTCATAAACTTTTTGTAGAAGGCAGGGGTATATAGGTAATTAAAAGATACTCTCTCTCTCACTCTGAACTTTGGCTAGCTCCGTTTGGCTATGGAAATTCTTCTCGAACTTTGTGTGGCAGGCACGATATGATGAGTGCGTGGGGTGTCCGAGAGTAACAAGAAACAAATAGGGTTGTCGGGTGGAAACGAGTAGGTGGTCGAACACGAGGAGGTGGTCGAAAGGGGGTTGTTCGAGTAGGTGGTGGCGCGACCAGGATGGATGGTGGCACGGCGGGCGACGGTGTTGACTAGAAACTAAGAACATGACTCTAAACTAGCAACACGACTTAGACAAAGGACACTAATTCAACAACGCAAAACAAAGAACGAAAATTGCAAAGGCATAATGGGTGATGGGACAGCGGAAGAACACGACAAACAAAAATATTTTTCTGGGGCAATTTTCTGGAGCTTTAGGACGATGGAGAACAACTAATCTAAAAGGGAAAAAATTGTGATTACCTAACGGGCAACCATTGCTTTGATACCAACTGATAAGTATGTGGCCCGATCTTCTGAAAGGTATTGATAAGTCGATTGTGGAGATCTCGACGTTGATGATCCAAAGGCCCCGACCAAACAAATCGAACCCCTCACAATCACTACACCATTGCTCCGATGGTTATCAACCGTGCCGAACGCGGTTGACCTCGCCAAGAAGGCTATCTCCTGCATGCGAATCAAGAACACAAGTAAGAAAGTAGAAGATGCAATCTGATATTGTATTGCGAATAAAGATGAAGCTCACAATGTGGGGTTCCTCAACCGAACGTGCGGCGAGATTGCTAAGCAGAATAATCTAAAAGAAAAAAACTCACCCTAAACTATGACGGCTACTGTATATATATAGTGGGACGTGAGCCGACCTAGGGTTGTGTGGCCGTGGGAAGAGGTGTACACAACCTGGGCTCCGACCTCGACACGCTTACAAGGACCTATTAGCCTCAAAACGGTGATGTAGTACCTTATTCACTATTTATATCGTGTATCTCTGGTCGAAGACCTGGTCGTAGGACTGGTCCTGGGGTGGTCTTGAGGAGTCCATGATATCTCTGGTCGTAGATTGTGCCCAACGAGTACTGGGCTCACCGAGTACTGGTGAAACTAGTCGTATGCCTTCTTGAAGTGGTCATAGACCCTGCGGAACTGGTCGTAGACCTTCTTGAACTGGTCGTAGTCCTAGATTCATGATAAATAAGTTGATGAGCACGTGCCTGAGTAATTGGACCTTGCACATCATTCAAAGTAGTAGGAAGAGGAGTGTTCATATCAGTAGAAGTGATGTCCTCATCAACCGGCGAGGAGTACAACGTCGAGCTCGGAAGAAAGGGCAAATAGCCCCGATCCACGCAGTAGGTCGGGTCATTTCGTAATAGTCCCTGGTCCTACCGCCATGTTTTTTACTATCCCCTGAAGGCATGAATACTTACATGGTCTGGATATTTTTGTCGCAATGTACGGTAGTAGTAGCGAGGATGACTAAAGCAATTAGCTGAACCATCATGTCATGTGACCACGTATAACGTGCTTCTGTCTGTGGACTCTAATGTAGTTCTGGTTCCGTGCCTCGCATTTTATCTTCGGTCGATTAGCAATCAACTGACCTTTGGGTTTCTCGAGACCCAATACATGTCGCCATCAAAATCTCTATTAGCATATTTGGAATATCCCACAACCTCCTCAAGACCGCTAATATACCTTGCTGTCAAGACATGAATGTCACCAAAATGTAACCCAGAATGTTTATATACAAGCATGTCTCTGGAAAGCTATCCATTGTTGATGTTTAATATGAGATATAGTAAGTAATAACCAGTAAGACCTCCTTTGAAACATCAACAAATCTCAAATAACTATTGATTGCATATTGCATATTGGTGCATGTTTTATAGGAGGCTAAGACATGATAATGAATGATCCAAACATAACAAGACTATGCTACACCATATTGTATATCGATATCTACAATGGAGTTGCAATGCAGCTTTTGTTCCATACATTCCAAGTCATATGAAATCATGAAATCATAATTTCCGAAACCTAAAATCTAAATTTTTCGCGACCTAAATCCTTGATTTTTGAGAAAATTCCAGAACACATATAAAATTATCGAAACATTACACAATCAAGTCCACCTCGTGACGAGCCTTCAAAATAAAATTCATAATTTTTGGAGGTCATTTTCTACATTTACAAATTCATACAAATAGTACACTTTTATGAAATTACGAGAAAACTTCTGGAGGGATAAGATTATGGAAAATGTACACAATCAACTATACTGTGTCGGAAGGCTCCACAAAAAAATTTATAATTTTTAGAACTCGTTTGCTATATTTAAAAATTCCTAAAACAGCGTTGAAATTTAAACCGTAATTTCGGTCGAACCCTAACCGAGTGCGGGACATGTGGCGGGCTTGGGGAGCCACCGCACGATGGCTGTACGGCGAGAGGCGACGTGGCGGCCGGGGAGGTGCTGTCACACGGTGGCCATGCGGCTGTGTGGCTAGATTTGCAAAAAAGAATTCAGAGACAGTCATTCCTGTAAATACGCATCCGAAGGTGGTCAATACGGCCAAAAATTCCTCGATTGAATACATGATGTATCAACAGGTTTGGCTTTCTACTGATATACGTATACTATCCTTTTCTTTTCACAAAACCAAACAGGGAGAGGGGGAACTGACCCAATCAAATAGGAGTGGATTGTTAGTACAGTGGAGCGGTTGAGCTAATGAACGCCCACGAATCATGATTCATGATGGGTCTGCACCCGTGGGAGCAAAAGGCTGCCTCCGTCGAGTTATGAGCTATGGCTCATAGTAGCATAGCCCAGTACGCATCATGATAGCGACGAGCTAGGTAAAACTCCCCGGCTTTCCATGTCCAGTACCATAATGATGCTGCACCGGCACCTCACCGGCTTCTCCTCCCCGTGTAGGAGTCAGTAAGATTCAAGACGGGCCACGGTGTAGGAGTCAGTAAGATTCAAGACGGGCCACGGTCCCTGACGAGTTGTCGCCGTGTCGACCGGCGTTCCCCTGGGTCGATCGATCTCGGCCTGTCTTTCTTGGATCCTAGAACGGGGGCACCGTACTGGTAACCACCATGCTGCGTTGGAACCTGAACCGATGCCCGTGCATAGATGAACGTTGTGATGTGACTCGTGTGGGACATGGTTAATTTGCACGAGATCGTCCTGTTGTTAGTAGTACTGGTTAAGTACTGTTGGTCTCTTCTGAAGCTTCTTTCGTTCTTTCAGGAACTCATCCCCTCTATCGAGCTTGACTGGAAGGGTAGGAGTAACTGACAAAGTAGAAATCATCTTCCCTGAGCACATGTTAAGAATGAGCGAGTGAGAGGAGACAGTTGGTCAAAATACCTCAGATGATACTTAACATACAAACAAACAAACACATCGCACAATACAAACGGCTATTTATGGCTTTATGCACCGTCCGCCCTGCTCAACAAATAAACAGGCACCCAGAGAACGGACAGGTTAACATGGAACGGGTCAGCTTCTGGCTTTACAGCGGCAAAGTGATTAGGAGTTCAGGATTACAGCTAACCAAGAGCATAGAATAGAGCACACCAGTGTCAAACACACACACGTGTACACACACGGACTGGAGGTTATTGATGTAGTCACTTATTGGTCTTATAGGAGCTAGCCTTGGTGGTAAAATTTCCCAGGAGGCTTGTTAATGTCAAGCCAGGAGCCAGAAGTTCTTCTGCCACCGGGTGCTGATGAGGTAGCCGCCGACGCCCTTACTCTGCCGCCTCACCGCGAGCGTCAGGCAGTCGGCCCTGTTGATGCACTCCTCCACGAACTCCTCGCTGCTGCTCCGCATGAAGCTGCATTTGCAAACACAGACACACACCAACCAAAAAAAAGATTAACAAGGACTAGCATGGCAGTTTAATTACATGGTGAAAAGGTAACTTTCCAGACGCGGTAAGCTTTTCGTGTGGGTTTTAAACTTCAGATGTTACTATCACATGAGTCGTACAGCAGCAACAGCGAGTCATCATCAGTGGTCAGGGGTACACAGTACCTCACAGTACTCCGATCATTGTTTCTCGCTAGTTGATTCATTTAGGAGAGTTTAAGCTGAAAGGACAAGGAAAGACATCTCTGATTTATGGATGGCACATGGCTCTTGCTGTCCGTTATTAGTCTTTTTGCCGTCTGTTATTAGTCTTTCTCACAAAAGGCCCTGTCCCCATTCCTGCTCTACTCTCTGATAAAAGTTTCTCCTCAAAATTGCCTGCTTCCCAAACAGTTTGTTCTAGAAAAAGAACTTAAGGTGATAAAATATTCTTTTGGGAATTTTAGACATGGACAGCTCTTAACATTTTGTTTATAAAGAACAATGGGCTTGACAGTGTGATGGGCTGTGCCAGCTATGTAAGATTCCCCCTTTGACCTGTGTACAGAACTATTCTGTGACGAGGGATATAGATGGCATGTTGTGCAGTAGTACTACTAGCAGCAGCTTACCAGCAGAAAGGAGATGGCTTGCGTTGGCTCAGCACCAGCACAGATGCCTCCAGCTTCTTCACCTGGCTGAGGACGGTGGACAGCTTGGGCCCTTGGATCACAAGCGCTTCGACCTCCACCTAACGTTCATCCAAAACCAATTCTGTAACATTGCAGTAGGGGGATACTGTAATAGTGTGATGCATGACAGCATGAGCCCTCCCTTTTCACGGGCTAAAAGACGAGGAATAGCGCATGCATCCACAGTGAAGTACACTGAGATGCTGGTTTTTTATCCAAATAACAAGTCACAAAAGATTACTTTACATTTTAGCCCCCCAAGAAGGCCGCAAAATTAATGTACAGTCCTTAAGGTTGCTTCTAAAATCTAAACTGTTACTGTAGTCCTTAAAGGCCACCAATTTGAGAGATTTTGGCCATTATTCTGGGCATCTAGGTGGGAACCCCGCAATTCCCTCTTTTTTAACCCGGCTTTTATGAAGTTGAGGCCTTTTAGCTTTAGGACTGCCATGATCCATCAATAAAAAGTTAGCTATGATTTCCTCTCCTTTCATGAATGTTCTGATCCGATCTACCTACCTAGCATAAACTCTTGCCTCCAGCTCCAAGTTGCCCAAGAACCAAATACACTTGATCTAAGAAAAGCCACAGAAATAACCGCAGCTTTCTCTAAGGAGAAATGTTACTGCTCTGTACTATACACACACACACACATAAAAGAAGCCAATAATAACCTACAATCACTTGACTCGCCAGAAATCAATAAAACCAGCAATTTGCCTTCATTCGCTACATTACTTATTATGGTCCTGAGACAAACTGAGTAACACATTTTCATGGAAGATAATGTACAGAACTTATTACTGTAGTGTACAACTTAAAGTCATAATCATAATGCAAACTGTAAAACACATCACAACATGGCTTAAATTGTATAACGCTGTAAGCCTGTAACTTCAGGTCCTAAAACAAGCTGCAATTCAGCGCAACTTGCGTGATTAAGAGCTCTAAGCACGCACCTTGGGATTGCAGGCCTTGCAGAGCGCGCCGAGGGAGTTGGCGAGCGCGGAGGCGTCCTCCCCTCCTCCGCGGCCGCTGCCCTGCGGCAGGACGTGGAGCAGCGTGAGGAAGTCCCCCTTGTTGGCGACGTGGGTGAGCGCCCACATCATGGCGTGCTTGGCCCCGGAGCTCTGGTCCACCACCACCATCACCCGCTTCCTCCCCGCAGCGGCCTCCTCCTTAGTCCGGCAGAACCCGCTGCGGTGGCTCCTCGTCCTCGCATTCTTCCTGGACCACCGCCTCGACCCCCGCCTGCCGCCGCCGCTGCACTCCCACTCCTCCAACTGACGCGGCGCGGCGCTGCCGCTGCCGCTGCCGCTGCCGTCGCTCGAGCTCAGATGCCGCAGGAAGTGCTCGCTGCTGCCCCCGCTGCTCCCCATCGAGCTCCCCTCCTCCCGCGCTCACGGTGAAGCGCTTGGCTCGCTGCGCGCGCGCTGTGGTGTGGTACTGTGGTGTCTCGTGCTGGGCTTTGGTGCGCGCGTGTGATGTAACGTGCCTCTTGTTTTAAAGCGGAGATGGACAGATGAGGCAGCACGGGTCACACAGGTGAATACAGATGGTTAAAAAAGAAGCGAGAATTGGCTGCATGCCACGGTTGAATCTCAAATTCTAAAAATACCATCGAAATTCAACCAACTATACAAATATCATTACTTTTATATAAACTTCTAAAAATAACATTACATTTGTAAAACTTAACTGAAAGTACCACTCTGATACGATGAAAGAGGTTTTGACTATGCCAAAATGATCATTTTACCCTTTCACATGAACTCAATTTTCACCACAATACCCTTCCTTTGTTGTAGACTCTCATTTCATCAAGTAAGTTGTGGGCAAGAACCCAGATGGCAACAACCGGCAGCGCTCGTGGCCATGTGTGCAGCAAAAGGCCCAAATGGTTGGTGGTGCTTGCATCTGAGGGATCATATAGGAGCGTGGTGTAATAGGATTGAGAGGTGGTACGGATGAGGAAGAAATGTGGAAGGGTAAATTTCGATGATCGAATCGCCGATCTTACAAAATATAAATAAGAAAATGGCTAAGAGTTCTTGGGAGAAAATAGGGTTGCTCTTTATTGCAATGAATTGGCTATTACAGGGGGTGCCTTCGACTAAGCAGTGGACTAACCCTAATTACACTGAGAGTATTGCTATTACTCTACCTGTCTTCGTAGTGCTGGGTTTTTGATTGCCCAAGCTGGTTGTCGATGTCGAATCGGATTATTCCTGTTGTTGCCCATCATCTATCCTTAAATAAATGCCGAAGAGGTAGCAGTTACTCCTGAAGAAGACACCTCTTGGAAGTGACGCGTCTGGTCGGAGAGTCAGTTCCAGTAATTGATCACCGGTTGGAGTTTAATAGGAGACAAAACAGTTAAGGATTTTTTTGTCAGTGTCTTAGGGCCGGAAACGTCGTGTGGATTGGAACAATTAAGGCACATATTCCATACATCACATGGAAGGAATATACTTAGAGTAGGGTCTAAGTGTCAGTTTATTGATTCTACTAGCAGTCACTTGGTCGGGTATAAGATACAGGACCTTGTCCGACCAGGGCACCCACAATGTAATTTCTGAAATCCTCACGACCATGGGGGTCGTTAGCCTTAAGGGTTACAACCATGAAGGACGTGCGGACTTTAATTAAATAAAGTAATATTTAGATATTTAATCCTCGTCAGCTAGCCCCCAAACTTTAAATGAATTTATAGTGTGAACCCCTTTTGACAAAGATCCTTATCGAGAAAAAACCCCCGTTTTTTATGGCAAATTTAACAAGGTTGTCTGTATTCATTTTAAAGTTGAGAAACTGTTTGGAAAACCGAAGAGGTTTGTGCCTGTTGGGTTTTCGGGCAACTCCCTCTTGCAATTAAGGAAATGCGGCTATAAAATCTCTTGAGTGTGTCGACTTAGGGTTTTTACGCTCTCAGTTTTCCTTTTCCCTTGTCTTTTTGCCAAGAACCTCCTTCAACTTCCTTTCATTTTTTTCGCACAAAATCCAACAATATCGGACTTGATTTCCAACTAATCGATCTCTGATCTGAGCGAGAAGAAGCTCAAGGCTTTGGAGAATAATGGAATGCTTCCCAACAAGACTTTGTTCTCTTGGAGATCTACGGTTGGAGAACATTTTCCTAGCGTAAATGAGGGAGAAATCCCTTTTTTTCTTGCTTATATCGAGTGCGGGTTTAGGTTACCAGCTCATCCGTTTCTCTCCAAGATCCTTGAATATTATGGAGTTGAACTGGTGAACCTTGCCCCCAACTCAATCGCCAATCTCAGCATCTTCATCTAGCTTTGTGAAGTGTACCAAGGGATTCTACCAAATCTGAAGGTTTTCATGTACTTCTACAAGATGATGAAGTCGGGGAAGTCGAAGGCGTCCCCTGGAGAGTGGGCTATATGCCTTCATGACGGAAGGGCTGAGGAGTACATCCGCATGTACTCCAAATCTTTGTGGACGTCATGGAAGAAAAGTTGGTTCTACATGACGGTCACCAAAGAAGATATCGTCTACTTCGTCGGTAAGGTGGCGGTCGAGAACCCAAAATGGTGATCCTCTGCAAAGAAGGAGGGAAAGGTAGGGAGATGGATTATAGCCATCCAACACCTTAACATAAAAGGTCTAACTTCCTGGCATATGGTGAGAGATTTCTCCGTGCGCCGATTAGCTCTCTGAAGGTCCGAGAGCATTCCATGGTCTAGTACATTGGTCGGGATGATGCGACCAAAGATTCTTCAGAACGTAAGTCGTAAGAAATTCTGATCGGTTTCATTTATTATGATTAATTATTTTGTAACCCTAAAGTCACTCATCATCATTTTTTATAGCCCTTTCTCCTGATGAGATCAGGGAACGGGTTAAAATGATCTACGCCGAGGAGCCTAATATCAAGGCTAATTTTCCTCGGATTTTAGCTATTGTCTCTACAGAAGAGAGAATAGAGAGGCTTAGGGTAAAAAATAACAACATTTTTTCATCATTCATGTATTTTCTTAATCGGATGCTATAATACCCTTTTGACTTACAGTCGATCGGATTAAAGATCAATGAGGACACCAAAAGTTGTGAGCCAATTGATTCTTCGACCGCTTCTGCCCCAACGACCACTCAGGATAGTGGTCCCTTGGAGGTAAAAAAGGAGCACCGAAAAGAAACGTACATCTTAGATGATAAATTCATCGCCAAATTAACTTTATTTTTTTTAATCAGGCAGGAAAGAATAAAAATTCATCCACCGAAGTTGTCGTGGTTACGGATTCTGGAGTGGTCATGACCAACCAGGCGGTTGCTGCTAAAGTAACCGTCCCAGAGGTCGAAGAAGCCACCATCTCGGACCAAATGGTCGAGAAGATTATCTCTGACCTTGTGGTCGATGAGATTTCTTCCTACCTACGGTTGGAAGATGTGAGGGGTCTAACCAGCCCTACCAGGTCGGAACCGGTGAAATTGGTTGAAAAGAGTAAGAGGAAGGTAAGCACTCTGGACTTTGCTCTAGGGCATTTCAAAATTAAGACAAAGAAGACTAGGTATGCAAAAAAAATGAAAGAAACATATGTAAATACATACCTTTAGTACTTCTTGTATCTTGAAATTTGCTTCTTCTTTTCCTGTTTGTATAGATCATCTGGTTCTCTGGTTGTTTCCGATTAGAGAGCCCCTTGGAAGGAAACTCCTAAGGTGATAATTGTTGAGCCAGCCCCAAGCAGGTGACAACACCGATTCCTGCTTAGGAACCTTTGACGGCTCCAACTCTACCTGTGGATGTAGAGGTTCTAGAAGAGTCCCAGCAGGTTCCGACCACTGCTGGGACCAAAATAATTGATCTCATAGAGGGGAGTTCTTTCTCAACCAAGAGGTCTCCTCATCCTAGCAATTTCCCCAGCTACCCTTGAATTCTCAATGATGAGAAGCTCGACGAGGCCTAGAGGAGAATTTTGGAGCATCAATCAGAAACGGGTCCTATTGCTAGTTACTCCGAATATGCAAACATGGTGATCCAGGTAAACACATATGACCACTCTTACAGTACTTTCTTCAAAGTTTGTTTACAAAAACTTAAATAAGTTTGCTATTTTTGTAGCATATGGTGGAGAACATCGCTGTAGTCGGAGGACTGGTCCAGCGAATAACTACCTTGGAGAAGAAAAACTCCGAACTGAAAAGCAAGAGCTTCTTGACTTCTTCCCTTTTTGTTATTTTGTTCCTCGCTGTTCCTCAACTTCTTCCCTTGTTGAAAAAGTTTGAGGAGGAGGTCGTGGCTAAGGAAGCTACGATAACTAAGCTTGAAGAGAGGTGCTAGGCTAGAAACCGATCGATCAAAGACTGGTCGACCAGGTTTAATGAAGCCTCCCTCTACTGCTTAGAGTACATGGTTCTTCTCCGACGAGTTAAACAACAATAGTATGTGGCCAGATAATGGATAACATATATATAAACATTATCACTTATCGAAAAATAAAAAAATGATGAATCTTTATTGAAATTGAAATAATGAAAAATTATACATAGAACTTACACAGTTGATCAATATTCCAAGAGTTAGATAAAAACACGCACGTCTGACATGGCTAGTCGTACCGAACTAGGTGTGGTGACTTCGACCACAGTGTATGGACCTTCCCATTTGGGAGAAACTTTGTTACGATGTGCCTGGCTCTGAATTTTTTTGAGAACTAGGTCACCTACAGCTAGGCTGTGAGGTTGCACCATACGACTGTGGTACCTTCGCATGGCTTGATGGTAAACTGTCGATCGTACAAGGGCTTGGTTTCATCTTCCTTCAAGGAAATTGATGTAGTCGAGTCATCGTCCAATCTTATCGTTCTCATTGAAACAATCAGTTTGAGGAGAGCTAATTTTCAATTCCGGAGGAAGAATGGATTCAACATTATAAACCAGGAAAATAGTGTTTCACCAGTCGCACAATTGGTTGTGGTTCGAATGGCCCATAACACAGAGGGAAGTTCTTGAACCCAAGCTCCTGATCGTTTTACTAACTAGTAGAACAATTGACGTTTCACTCCTTGCATTATTATGCCATTAGCTCGCTCGACTGCTCCATTACTCTGCAGATGAGCCACATAAGCTAAATTTATCTTGATACCTAGATCTTCGCAAAATTCTTGAAAATTTCTGCTCAAGAACTGGATACCATTATCTATGATTATACGACTGGTATGTCAAATTGTGTGATCACATTTTTTGTGAGGAACCTCTTAACGACTTCGGCTATTGTTTTAACAACTGGCTCGGCTTTAATTCATTTTGCGAATGTATCAATCATTACAAAAAGGAGCTCAAAGCCCCCGGGTGCTTTTGGAAAATATCCCAGAATGTCTAGTCCCTTGGTTGCAAAATGCCAATAGAGATATTGTTTGCAAAGCTTGTGCTGACTGATGTACTTGTCAACTATAAAATTAACATTGTATGCACTTCGTCACAAGTTCTTTTGCATCATGGAGGGCAGTTGGGCAGTAGTATCCTTGCCTGAAAGCTTTACCGACCATGGTTCTGTAGGAATAATGTGCTCCACAGACTCCTCCATGTATGTCAGATAATAACTTAATACCATCCGTTTGAGATATTCATCTCATAAACACTCCATGAGATCCCCGTTTGTAAGGGGTACTTTCGATCATAGTGTATGATTTGGCTTTTCGAGCTGTACGATCGACCTCTACATCATCTTCACGAATTATGCCATGCTAAAGATAATTGTAGATCGACGTCATCCAATCACTACTAGAATCGATATGTACGACCTCCAGTGGAACATGCAAGTTCTCGGATTGCTCGACCACTGAGGGTGAATCAAGTTGCTTGAGAAAAACTCCGGGCGAGACAGGTGACCTTATGGAAGCCATCTATGCCAACTGGTCTGCCAGAAAGTTTTCCTTTCTAGAAATATGTTGGATCTGAAAATCAAAGAAGTGTTTTTCTAGTTTTTGTACTTCCGCCAAATAAGATGACATCTTGGTACTTGAGCATTGATACTCTTTCCCGACTTGATTCGCTACTAGTTGAGAATTGTCTTTCACTAGTAATCTGCGAATCCCGAGTGCTCTGGCTGCTCAGAGTCCTACTAGTAAACCTACGTACTCTGTCACATTATTTGTAGCAGGAAAGTTTGGCTGGATGACGTATTTAGTGTGTTCTCCAATAGGAGATATCAGGACAACTCCAGCCCCCGAGCCTTGAAACATCAAAGAACAGTCAAAGTACATTGTTCACTCTTCGTGGTGTTTGTACTCAGACCCTTGGGTGGGTTCAGGGTTCATCCATTCGGTAATAAATTCTGCTAAAGCCTGTGACTTGATTGTTGTTCGTGAGATGAAATGGAGTTCGAACGCCCCAAACTCGACCGCCTATTTTTCTATTCGTCCTAATTATTCCCTGTTTCTGAGAACTTGACCAAGAGAATATCCAGTTTGTACGACCACTCTGTAGGCCTGAAAATAATACCTTAGTTTCCTTGATATCATAAGGAGACCGTATAACAACTTTTGTACCTATGGATATCGTTCTTTTGGTCTATGTAAGACTTCACTTACGTAATATACATGTCGTTGGATATTGTCACGTTCAATGACCAATACAGCACTGACTGCTTGTGGTGTTGCAGCCATGTATATCAGCAATATTTCTTCGATCTTAGAGACACTAAGATCGGGACACTCGTAAGGTACCTTTTGAGATCTTCAAAGACAACGTTTGCCTCCTTAGTCCATTCGAAACTTCTATGTTTCTGAAGAAACCTAAAGAAAGGTAGTCCTTTCTCTCCTAATCGTGCTATGAAATGACTTAGCGCTACCATACAACCGATTAATTTTTGGACTTCTTTCTTTGTGGTCGAATGACGCATCTGGTCGATGACCGATATCTTTGCTCGATTTGCTTTAATTCTTCTAGCCAAAACTAGGAATCTAAGAAGCTTTCAATAGAAAACTTCGAATACACACTTTTTGGATTTAACTTAACGTTAAGCCTTCTTAAGTTCTTGAAAGTTTCTTGTAGGTCGGAAATGTGATCACCAACATTGATGTTTTTTACAACCAAGTCATCAACGCAGGCTTCCAAATTTTGACCTATTTGTGGACTAAAGGTTTTTTTTGCATTAACCTTTGAAAAGTCACACCAGCATTTTTGAGACTGGTTGACATCTTTAAATAATAGTAAGTGTCATATGGCGTGATGAAGGAAGTTTTCTATTCATCATGTTTACTCATATTAATCTGGTGGTACCCTAAATACGCATCTAGAAAACTCAATAACTCACACTCGGATGTAGAATATACAAGTTGATCAATGCGTGGAAGGGAAAAGTCTTCATTGGATAAGCTTTATTGAGATATGTAAAGTCAATACACATACGTCATTTTCTGTTGCTTTTTCTAACCATTACTGGATTGCCTCCTTCCGATCTGGTGCAAACCGCCTTAGCTTTTGCTTGACTAGTTTTTTTGCTGGACCATGATATCGAAAAATGACGGAGGAAAATACATCTCAAGATGACATAGAGTCGTCACCACCTCGGCCTGCAGATCGATGACCTTCTGAGCAATTGAGTTAAAGAAATAACACAGCCTAAAGATTGACACTCGGACCTTGTTCGGCAAGATACTCCTAATTGCAACAGGAAGCATTTGTGTCATCAGCACATGACAATCATAAGACTTCATACCAATTAATTTCAAATCTTTCATGGAAACAAGTTTCTTAATATTGGCGGAGTAACCGGACGAAACTTTCACACCATGCAAGCTTTGACACAGTTCATTTCTATCAGCCTTGGACAAAGTGTTGCAAGCTGGGGGAAGGTACGTTCGTCCTTTATCGATCTATTTCGGTGCTAACTCGGTTCTTATGTTCATATCAACCAAGTCACGCCATGCGTTAACACCATCTTTTGTTTTATCACTAATGTTCAGTAAGAGACCAATCAAGCTATCACATACATTCTTCTCCATGTGCATGACGTCGGTGCAGTGACGAACTTCTATGTGCTCCCAATAAGGCAGAATCAGCAGGGTGTCTGAGCTTTCCATCTTTATTACGCTCCTCCGAGTGCCAACACATCAATCTTTCCTCCTTTCGGTTCGCAAATAAACGCTTCAAACGTGGGATCACAGGCAGATACCACAACATCTTAGCAGGAGGTCCTTGCTTCGCCTTAGCAGTATTCTTACGCTTGTATCAGGATGCTTTGCACACGGGACATACATGTATGTCTGCATACTCTTTACTGTAGAGGATACAATCGTTCGGACATGCATGTATTCTTTCTACTTCCATTCCCAATGGACAAAGAACCTTCTTAGCTTGGTAGGTCGTGCTGGGCAACACGTTTTCCTCCGGAAGGATGTTAGCTAAGAGACCTAACAACATCGTAAAACTCTTGTCGGACCAACCATTGCTTGCCTTCAATTTCAGCAGTTCAAGCACGGTTGACAACCTTGTGTATTCCGGCTTGCAGCCAGGGAACAAAGGTTTCCCCGAGTCCTCCATTAAGCCCTCGAATTTACAAAACTCTCTCTCACCATAGTTCCCTTCTGCATCGCGTAGCATCTGATTCAGATTATCATCATGCGACCTATCCTCATCAAAAGCACATTCCACACACTGCATATCGTTGACTTCCTCGGCGATGTCGTCATTACTGACTTCCGGTATAATCTGCTCTTCACTGTGACTGGTCCAACATGTATATTCTTTTTTGAAACCCTTTGTATTAAGTGAGCATCGATCTGCACCGGGTTGTTAAACATTTTCATATTACCGCAATCAATGCATGGACAATACATAAATTTTATCCCTTTCTTCAACATATCCTGCTCGGCGGCTCTTCTAAAAGGAAACACGCTATTAATATACTCTTCACTCACACGGTTCTCAATGTACATCCAGTTTCGGTCCATCTACACGTATACGCACGTAAGAAATTAATTAGTGTTAAATTGTATTAATAAACCGCAAGTACCCTTCATAATGACCAAACACATTAGTGATTAGTCTAGAGATTTATAAAGGGTTACAGATCGTTACACATTAGTGATTAGTCTAGAGCAAATATACAGGGTTACAGATCGTTACCCTTCTCTCTAAGATGGTGCAATGTGGGAGGAGGCAGGAGAGGTGCCGCAATGGGGGAGGAGGCAGCAGGGTGACAGCTCAAAAGGGAATGGGCAGCAATGTGCATGGAAGGAGGCAGCAGCAGCAGCAAGGTGGCGCAACGGGGGAGGAGGCAGCAGCAGCAGGGTGGCCAATGGGCAGGAGGCAGCAACAGCAGTAGGGTGGCGGCGCCTCAAATGGAATGGGCAGGGGGGCCTGTCGGGAGCATCTATTTACAGTTCTTTACAAGAACCATCTGTGATAAATAACTATCACAGACGGTTCTTTACAAGAACCATCGTGATACTTCACAGACGTTTCGTATAAAGAGCCGTCGGTGATGACACATAGAATCACAGATGGTTCTTGTCTCCAACCGTTTGTAAAGTATCACAGACGGTTAGTATAAAGAACCGTCTGTGATGACTACCATTATCACAAATGGTTCTTACTGACAACCGTCTGTGAAGTATCATAGACGGTTGTATTAATAAACCGTCTGTGATATGTCCATATCACAGACGGTTAACAAAGAACCTTCTGTGATAATTTTATCACAGACAGTTCCCAAGAAACCATCTGTGATGAGGCGTCTTCTATTGCCTTTTTTGTAGTAGTGTGACGACGACATTGCGTCATGTTTCATGGTGCGGATGCATGTGTCCATGTCAAGGTTAGAGTAGTCCGCCAAGTCGAACCAGTTTTCCTCATCCCAAGTCCCTACCATGATCGCATGAGTGATGATGGAGCAAAGGAAAGTGAATGAGGATTGCTGAGTGTATTCAAGAACTCAACGTCTTCTTCCCCACAGAATGCACCAGTTGTCGACGATCGAGTCGCTGATCTTACGAAATAGATAGAGGAAAAAGGTTAAGAGTTCTTAGGAGAGAATGAGGCTGCTCTTTATTGCAATGAACTGGATATTACAAGGGGTGCCTTCAACTAGGCGGTGGACTAACCCTAATTACACTGAGAGTATTGCTATTGCTCCACTTGTCTTCAGAGTGTTGGGTTTTTGATTGCCCAAACTGGTTGTCGATGTCGAATCGGATTGTTCCTATTGTTGTCCATCATCTATCCTTAAATAACCACCGAAGAAGTGACAATTACTCCTGAAGAAGATACCTCTTGAAAGTGACGTGTGGATTCCATGGGGATATGCTCCAGATCTTAGGATGATGTGACAATTGGCAATGGCGTTTACGGTTTGTCGTTTCACGCGTTTTCGACAAAGTTACAGGGCTTACTGCTCGGGGCGGTCCGACCGGTCCTTGCACGGCGGTCCGACCGGTCCCAAATCGGTCGGACCGGCCAGGTGGGGCGGTCGGACCGGCGATGACCAAAAGTGTTCAAATCGAGCTGGGCCAAAAATAGGTGTTGTAGACAAGTAAGGGGATCCCAATGCACTTGGTCTCATGATTTTTGGAGTCTCCAGTGAAAAGTTCTATTGGTTTAAAGTTTCGAAGGTTTGGATTTTGGGAGCTTGAATTTGGCTAAGTCTAAGGCGGTCCGGCCGCTCACGTGGAGCGGTCCGACCGCCATGAAGCGGTCGACCGGCTCACCGAGCGGTCGGACCGGTTTACTTGAACGTCGGCCAACCGTGGCGATGTTGTTTTGTTAGGTCAAAGTCATTGGTTTCATGTCATATGTTTTGCATGATGCATGTTTTGACTAACATGGGTCAAGTTGTGAAGAACTTATTCCCGAATTCGTGTTTTCTTATGCGTGGTTGTGCAAAGTTGCTTGGTGGTCAACGACGGTCAGCGGCGAGGAGGATCGGGACTAGACTTGAAGAGTTGAGGTCGAGCGATCAACGATGCGGGTGAGGTCAACGACTCAAGCGTGACACAAGATGGACAAGGGTGACCTATTGGCGAATCCATGATGCATGGTGAAGCGGTTTAGGTCAAAAGTTAAAGACGGCGCCGCGAAGCGTGCGTGTGTGACCCGCTTGTTAGTGGGCCTTAACGGAGCCCAATTAAGTCAAACCCTAAGAGTTTTAGGCCTCCACTATAAATAGGAGGAGATGGTGGTGCGCACTCTCTCTCTCTCGCCTTTTATGTTTCAAAACCCTAATTGTCTTTAGGGGAGTTGAGGTGGAGGCAAGGGCTCTTGATGGTTTGTGGTGAATTTCGTGATCCTTGATTGTCTACTGATCCATGATGGTGTGGATGTAATCCAGCTTCAATCACGAAATCAATCTATGCAAGGTTTGCTTGAGATAAGTCTCTTTTCGTTCTTGCTTTCAATTTGGTGATTTTAGGGCTTTCTTTGATCCGCGAGTTTGTGATTGATTCTTTCACGTGAATTAGCTTCTCGTGATATGTGTGAATCTATCTAGCATCATCTTGATCATCAATCTCTCACGAACAAGCTTTAGGATCAAGTTTTCGTTCTTGCCCGGTTTTAGACCTTCTGTTAATCAATTGACAATTGCTCAAGATCATTCCAAGAATTATCATAATATTCGATTGGAATAGGTCCTCAATAGCATATAGAAGGTGTGTGCAAAGTTTCATAAAGATTGGAGTTGAGAATCAAAAGTTTCACCTAATTGCAACTTCGTCATCGGTGATTTTATGTTGCAGATCGGTTCGAGTCACGGTCGACCGCCGTCATCACCGGTCGACCGATTTTGGAGCGGTCCGACCGCCAAAGACAACGCCGGTCCGACCGCGCGACAATCGGTCCGACCGGTTGAGTATAACAGTCGACCGCTTGATCTTTGTGAGTCTTGGTAATCTTAGTTGATTTTGTTATATTGCTTAGGGGTTTTAATTGGATTCAATACTAGTCTTCCGCTGTACTGGTATATTGATCTTCATAGCTTTCTAATAGCTACTGGAGTTAAAATTGTATTGAGTTCATAATTTGTGAAAAAGTGAGCGTGCTCCTATTCACCCCTCTAGTCGCCTTTACGGTCCAACATGACGCATCTGGTCGGAGAGGCAGTTCCAGTAATTGATTACCAGTTGAAGTTTAATAGGAGACAAAACTGTCAAGGAGTTGTTGTCAGTGTCTTAGGGCTGAAAATGACATGTGGATTGGAACAATTAAGGCACATGTTCCATACATCACACGGAAGGAATATACTTGGAGTAGGGTCCAAGTGCCAATTTATCGATTCTATGAGCAGTCACCTGGTCGAGTATAAGGTAAAGGACCTCGTCCGACCAGGGCACCCACAATGTAACCTCTGGAATCCTTAAGACCATGGGGTCGTTAGCCTTAGGGATTACGACCACAAAGTACGTGTGGTCTTTAATTAAATAAAATAATATTTAGATATTTAATCCTTGTTAGTAATCTTGGTATTTTGTAAAGGATGCCTATTGTAAGGGTATATTTAACATGGTTGTTCAGAAGCAATCACATATTTACAGTTAGCTAATTTTCGATGATATTTTTAGAATTTGAGGTTTGACCAGTGGTATGATGCCAATTCTCCAAAAAAAAAAAGAGAGGGACAATTGTTTACACACCACTGGTCAAATCTCAAATTCTAACAATATCATCGTCAAATCTCAAATTCTAACAATATCATCGAAAACTCTCTTGTTGTGAATATGTCATTGCTTTGTGCATTTTCATCTCGAAATGATACTCCAATTACCTTTTGCTGGGTTTTGAGTGGGCATTGCTAAAGCATTTGGCATATATTATGAAACTCGGTTAGTACAATTGTGTGTGAGTATCACTGACTTTGAAGGACTATTGGCATATGTTCTCAGTCCTAGCTCAAAGAGAGACAAGAAAAAACATTCACCATCTAAGAAAAAAAAAATCAGACCCAAACAACTTTTTATTGGGGGATTCCCTAGTACTCTAACTTAGAATATGCTCCTTGCCACCCTACTTTGGAAGCTAGACAACCCACTCAAAACTCATAAGCAAACAGTACTAATGCTCGAAGGGCTGGTGTGGAAGATAACGGGAGTGGTATTTTGAGATTGAAAATGCATCAAGCAGTTACATATTCATTTTTAAATGGTATTTTTAAAATTTAAGATTTGATCAATGACATAGAACCATTTGCCCCAAAAAGAAAAGAAAGGCGGGAGAAGTGGATTAACGAGTTGGAGGAATTTCAGGGAGTTTCGTTTATACGCTTTTGGAGATAGGAGAACTGAAATTGAACTAGTACTAGCTTAGTGGATGAGATAATTCACAATAGTGATGGTAATAGCTGGTCTAATAGTTAATCAATGCTGACAGAGAACAAATTCGTGCAGGAAGGTACAAATCGAGATTGATTTGTGGGCACCTAGCTGCGCGAGTGTGCATTAAGTGCCAGTCCGTAGGTGGTTCATATAAACTTGTTCCAAATTTCCTACATAGTCATTTCATCTACAGTCTATACATGCAAATGCGATGTTTTGCCCGGCCGTGAGTGTGCATGTAATGCATCTCTCGTGCATGAACGTGAAGTATATGTTGCGCATCCATTTTGAAAATCCTGGTTTTGTCACCGTATGAGACAGCTTATTTCCTGTGCGGACCAGAAAAAAAAACACGTATTTCAAATAGTTGTAGATATTATATATTTTGCAATTTTACTACCAATTTTCACTTTAACCGAACATCTATCTTGACTACGGGGACATTGACGAGCAATGGATATAGATGAGGAGAAGCTAGTTGCCTATCTTCTTTGGATCGGAGCGACGCTGGGCTGGGGCCTGAAGATTCTCGTCCCTTCTCAGGCTGCATTACGGCACGTCCCTCCTGCATGCTGGCAGAAGCCGGGACAGAGAAGGAACTTACCATTTCCTGAAAACATCGCCGCGGCAACGCGACACGACTTGATGCTTTGGCCTGCGCAGAACAGCAAGGGATGGACCGAGCCGTGGCCGTGGGCATACGGGCAATGCAATGCACCGCTGCACGTACGTACGCATCAACGCATGCATGCGTGCCGCACGGTGTTCATTTGGGATTGGCAACTAACTGCCTATGTGAAGCATACGGTTAGGCCTAGAATGATGATTCGTTTGGTCCGTTTCTTCTACGATTTTCATACTGAAAACCCTATAAACAAACAGCTTATCTCATTCGGCCAGGTGAACTGTGAGCAAACGGATCGAAAGGAAGGAATTCTTTTTACCAAAGGAGCGAATAAAATCATAGCATTTGTACATAACATTTTTTTTTTGTATTTTTCTATACTTGAATATATTTACAGTAGGATTTTTCATTCAAAAATAAAATCGTAGCATCGAGAGAGCGAAAAGCAGAATCGATCAAGAGGCTTGTGAAGGTTCAGTCAGCTCAGCCACACCCAACATCATGTCAGAGCCTGAATTAAGAAACACCTGCAAGATTCTCATTCTATTGTGCCAATCTGATAATGTTAGTGCTGATCGGGTATCTAACTAGTCATATTTGGGATTAAGCACAAGTATGTGGGCCTAGCTGTACCTCTGCATGGGCTGCTGAACTGTACCTGAAAAGCGAGGTCGTACTTTGCGGTAATAATGATTTCAGGTCAGCTTTTCTACAGGAAAAGCCCATGCAGTACAAATTGTAGCTTGAAATTGAAGCCACCGTGAAGCTTTGGAGATCAACGTGCGACCGTGGAGATCCGCGAGCCATGCTTTCGACCGTTCGACTCTGTCCGAAAGGGCTCTCGATGTTCGCTTTGGACACCGGACGTCGCGGAGCGCATTGTCGGTAGAAAATGTTCGCTGCATACGATTGAAGGGATCTCGGCGAGTCGGGAGGACACGAGGACTCTCAGCCTGGATCACCTTCACGCATCGTGGGGAGGATCCAAACCAGCCAAGCGAGCTCCCGCCTCCCGAACAAATGGAGGTGAGGGCTCACCCAACGGGTGATCCTCCACCTCGACTGTGTTGAGGACCACACTACTGCATCACAACCCGGCTTCCATGGAACCTAAGGGTAGTGGATGGAACACCGGAATCCAAAGGGGCCGAGCCACATCCTCCCACAATCACTTCGGTAGGAAGAGGAGGAAGAGAAGGCGAATGAACGCCGCAATCCCCGCGGCAACCGTCGACCCCCCTCGCCACTCGGTTCGGGACGACCACTCGTCCAACCTGTTGGGATACGCGGTAATGCTATAATAACACAAACAAAATTTTTCCGCGCAACCAAGGAACCACTGTAAGTAATAGATCACAAGATTACCGTTAGACGCGCCGACTCGTAGCGGAAGTAGAGTCGTTGTAGCGAGTTGATGCAGACGTAGTCGTACTCACGATGCGTCTCCTCCTTCGAGTAGTCTTACTCGATGCGCGTCTGCTTCTTCGAGTGGTCGTACCCACCACGCGACTTCTTCTCCGACTCCGGTGATCAACACAAGTCGCGGATCGTCCTAGTGCTGATGCTTCGCAACAACACCTCCGAGGTATCCACACGTACGGAGCAGGATCACCGCGCACTGGAGTGCTAGCTCCGGCAGCATGGTAAAGAAGACGTGACTATTAGGGTTTCAGGAGTTCTTCCAAAGATCATCCTCTACTACCCCATGCCACCGCCCCTATTTATATAGGCATCCATGATGGGTCTCGTACCAGAGGCCCATTAGGAACTCGTGGTCTATACGAATTTATATCACCATCCAAAACAGATCCTTGCCCTTTAAGTGTGCGACCCCACAGGTTCATGTGTAATCGGTTATGACTCGGAAACTCTTTTCCGATCACTAGTCGTTAGCGGTTCCTAGCAGCAATAACGATTCCCAAAAACACATTGAATATATCGAACGAACCTTGATGTAATATGATCTATGATCAGGTCCTCATCACTTACGACCAGTTCGTATCTCTATACGACCATGTTGCAATTGGTCACGACCAGTTCGTAACTCCTTACGACCAGGTTCTTACCATTCTGTTATTACGTTCGACCAGTCTACGACCAGCATGTATCTCCATACGACTAGTTCGTAACTGATCAAACTAAGCGACCTACTCATGCATTCTTCCTTCGCCTCACGATGTCTGGTTGAACTCCAGGTGAGATGTGGTGTCATCCATGGACTGTTCATGCTTTCTCGATCGAGTGTCGGATAACTTCATGTGGTCGACACTTCGACCACTAGTGGCATGGCCATGCACTTTCTTTATCCGATCACCACGAGGGGCCCAGAGACATCTCTCCTGTTATGTTAAGAAGGGGCAAATCCCATCTCGACCAGTCACATCCCTCCGTATGTTTCATAGCATACCCGAAAGCTACCTTTATAACTATCCAGTTACGAGTAGCGGTTGGCAACCCCTAAAAGTGCTATTACACATGTAGAGAACCATGCTGATCTCAGGTCTAAGAATTATACATCATCATTACTTGAGACCAACTAATGACACAAATATTTATAACAATCTCAATAGTATCTCAATGATGGGTCTATCCAACCCCATGTTCTCTAACATGTGTTCACATTATTGATTCGATATCCCCATATCCATGACCGGTGAAACATGATCATCAATCAATACATGTTCTAGTCGTAGAGTTACTGGTGTTCCGACCAGCGACATCCGTCCAGGGATACATTTAGAATGACAGCATATTAGTTAAAGAGTTCCACCAACAAGTCACATACTTATTGATCTATTACAAATGATTCATTCAAGGAACACGATAACATATTATCAAAATCATGAACATAATGAAATATCATCATCTCTATGATTGCATCTAGGGCATATTTCCAACAGTCTTCTACTTGCACTAGAGTCAATCTTTTAAGTATCTAATACCGATAGCTCTTGTGTGCGCCTCATGCTTTGGCTGTGGGAGAGACTTAATCAACGGATCTGCAACATTTGAATCCATATGAATTTTGCATATCTTAACATCTCCTCTATCGACCAGTTCGCGAATGAGATGATAACGCCTGAGTATGTGTTTGAAGTTCTGATGGGATCTCGGCTACTTAGCCTGCGCAATGGCTCCATTATTGTCACAATTGAGATCCAATGGGCACAAGACACTCGGAACTACACCCAACTCAGCAAGGAAATTCCTTATCCAAACACCTTCATTCGCAGCTTCAGAAGCTGCAATGTACTCGTAGGGCATATTTCCAACACAGGCGAGCCAGAGCACTTATGCATATTGTATCTCTTCAGTACTCTGTCAACGTATGTCTTTTGAGATAAACCTAATACTCCTTTGGACCTATCTCGGTGAATCTCTATGCCAAGAACGTAAGAGGCATCACCAAGATCCTTCATATCAAAATTAGATGAAAGAAATCTCTTGGTTTAAAACAGCATATCCTTATCGCTGCTGGCCAATAAGATGTCATCCACATAAAGCACTAAGATGTTGAATTTACTCCCCTTGAACTTAACATATATGCAGTTATCAACTTCATTTTTCTTAAATCTAAAATTCCTTATGACCTTATCGAATTTGAGGTACCACTTCCTCGATGCTTGTTTTAAGTCATAAATAGATTTCTTAAGTCGACATCCCATATGCTCATTGTCCTCCACGACAAAACCTTCCGGTTGAGCTATGAAAATATTTTTTTGCAAGTCGCCATTAAGAAATGCCATCTTAACATCCATCAGATGTAGCTCTAAATCATAATGAGCTACAAGTGCCATAACGATTCTGAATTAATCCTTGGTTGAGATAGAAGAAAAAGTGTCATTGTAGTCAATCCCCTCTCTTTGTGAGAAGCCTTTTGCTACGAGTCTTGCTTTGAACCTTTCGATATTTCCCTTAGAGTCATGCTTGGTTTTGTAGACCCATTTACAACCTACTGTTTTGACTCCGTCAGGAATTTCTACTAAGTCCCATACATCAGTAGTGCTCATAGACTTTAGTTCATCCTTCATGGCATCAAGCCACTTAGGAAAATGTTCACTCATCATGGCCTCCTTATAAGAGGTGGGATCATCTACCTTCCCTATATCATTAATATCCTCATTCATATAAATAACATAATCATTTGGGATGACAGATCTTCTCTCCCGCTGTGATTTTCTTATAGATTCATTAGTTATTGCAGGAGTTTGCTAAGGCGTAGGAGACTGTTGAGGCTCACCATTAGGTGCGACATTAGGAATTTCAGATACCTCAAAGTGGGTGTAACAATAGTATTTGGTACTGGAGGTACAATCCTTCATGGCATCCTGAAGCCCCAGAGACGAAGACCACGCATGTGGATGCGCATGTGAGACATGAAGCCGGTGTAATTAACACCATCGAAAATCACCAGGCAGCGAGAGAGGAAAACGGTGCCCATTGGTAGGCGGCGCTAGACGGCGCGGCGACCAAGGCAACGAAGTCTAACAGGTGACGCTGGACGGCGCGGCGGTTAGAACGACGTTTGTTTTGTTTCTCTCAACCTTTTTCTTTCTTCTCGGCTCTTATAAGGAAGCCAGTGGGCCGAAAACGGCCCAAACCGCGTGCACACGAGGGGGGACTAGGGTTCCCCCCTTTCATCGGCGGCGGCGGAGGAGCCTCGGCTGTCAACGGCGGGCACGTCGGGCGCCCGACGGCTCCTTGGCGATGGCAAGAACAGCGGATGACGGGAGGCCTCGTAGCGTCGGCTGATCAGCGACGGGAGAGCAGCGCCCGACGCCGGCGAAGAGCGCCGGTGTCGGCGCGGATCGGCGACGGAAGCCTCGCGGCGTCGGCGGATCCGATCCGCCGACGATAGAAGAGCAGCGCCTCGGCATCAGCGCGGATCGGCGACGGGAAGCCTCGCGGCGTCGGCGGATCGGCGAACAGGGGACCTTAGCAGAGCAACAGCCAACGAATCTGGAGAGGTGGCGGCCTCCAGGCGACGAGGATGCAGAGGATGCGACGAGCTCGGCCTCAGGGGATGAGGCAGAGGAGCTCCGGCAACGAATCCAGAGATGTGCCGATCTCTGGGCGACAACTCGGCCTCAGGCGATGATCCAGAGGGACGGTGGTCTCCAGGCGACAAGAGTATGAAGCACCTTCAGGCCGGCAACGATGGAGGCGCGTCGTGGCGTCGAGGCGGGATCGGCCGAGACGATGAGTCGGCGGCGGATCGGAGGCGAACTGAGCGGCGGCGGCGGGGAAGGAGAGAAGCCGCCACCGGCGGCTAGAGTAGGGGAGGATGAGTTGCGTGTCCGGGAGAGGTAACCCTAATGGGCTCTGATACCATATTAGAATAGCAACTTGTATTCTCATGGGGCCAAAGGGCCAGTATATATAGACAAGTATAGGAGGTGAATATGCAAATAACCCCTCATAACAATAGGAAATAACACAATGATACATATATCTTTAACAATGGAAACATATTAAAATTTTAGGGAGCATACGTAACCATTCAGTTGAGCATACGGAGAACCATATATTCAGACATAACATAACATGATAATCACATAAAGCATCAAAAAATTTGGGATTGTAAAATCAATTTAAAAAACTCTCTGAAATACAGAAAAACTGAAGTTATCAAAGTTTGTCCTCTGAATTAGGGATATTAGATTGCATGTTAAAAAGGCAAAATCTCAGTCTTGGTTAATTAGAGCTTGCATCAAATTCAATGAAAAATACATAGGGCTATACCATAAAAGATCTGAAGTATGCATCGTGCTCCCATGAACAAATCAAGTACCTACTCTTTCTCATCTAATAATAAATAAAAAAAATACTGAGATGCTATTTGACCATCACAAAATTGACAACATGACTATCATAGTCTAAAAAAAACTGCCCCCAGTTTTTCACACTAACATGTCTCCTACTGTCATAAAAAACTGTGCAAATCAGAAAACTTAATCAATTTGAAACTTACTGAAAAGGAGATTAACTTTCTTAATCCCTCCACCTTGAGCTATCCTGAAAAGGTAAACCTGACTATACAGAGGTGAGAAAACCAAATTAAACAATCATATAACACTGCAAAAGAAAACACATGGTAGCTACGTTATTCCAGAGGTAAAAGCTTAACATAATTGCACAGATCTAACTGACACAATAAAATTATAATATTATGAAAGTACTTTTCAGCTTATTTCACAGGCCATCTTTTTCCAAGTTTATTCAGATATCAACGTTTACGTGTCGTTGTACAAAAGTTACCTTTGGCTCATTTAACACTACATGCAACCCTATATTCAGTCATCCATACAAAAATGGACTTGTCACCAAATTGCGCACATGTATTTTTTACAAAAGAATATTGCAAAATTTATATAATGTACAATAAGTAAAAAGTATTAATACATTATATAAAAAGTGATGGGCATGATAACATGTCCCAAGCTTCACCATAGACTTCAGAAATGCATTTGCATCCTCAAAATTACACGAGGATATTTTCAGGTACATGTGCAACACAAAAAATAGAAAACACAATTGGTAATGTTGCTTTGCTGATTAAACATTTCTAAAAAGACAAAATTATGCAGAACATGGTGGCCAACGAAGAACAAAGACGATAACAATTACAACTTTCGCAGCATAGATTGAAAACTTTATGGTAACAAACAAATACTAATGATCAATCATACAATTGCACAATTCTGTAGTCTCCACGTATCAATGGAAACATCACAAGTCACTCGGATGACACTTCTCATCTTCCTTGAATCGTTGCCACAGAGATGACTGGATTATTCGGAGAAAAACTTGCTAGCACAAGTACTATAACGTGCTACGGAAACACCTGAACCTACATCTACATAGAACGTGCTATGACGCAGCAGCCACCGATTCCATTGACGCCAACATCAAGTTCTTCGGTGACAATTAACAGTTAGCTTGTCGTTGACCCGGATCACGTCGATCTCCGCTCCCTCATCGTTCATGATCAGCGCGTTCTCCTCATCTACTTTCAGTTTCTCTTCTGAGTAAAAGAAAGACAAAGTCATGGTTTCATTTTATTACCATTCCAACGAAATGCAGGTAACTAGTATGTTCCAGTGCATGGTTTCCTGCACGTACCAATGATGGCTTTGAATTCTTCCATCGTGCCCGGCAGATTGATCAGCTTGCCGGCTTCTGAGCTATGGTTTCTGACGAATGGATGGCCCTTGTATATGCTCACCCGAGGCCAGTGCACGCTGTCTGACCTTGTGCTCAGGAACGTCCCTTGACGAATGTCCCCCGGCGAGCCGACCTTCCGGACGGCCGCCGCCGGTGAGTCGAAGATGGTTATCGGGTAGCCGACCTCCCGCCTCTGCACGAGCTCGCGCAGCTCGGCCAGCGACACCGTCGTGGACCGCGGGGTGGAGCCGTCGTCGAGGTTCACCTTGTCCACGCTGGCCCCGTTCATAACCAGGAACCTGGCCACGTCGGCGTGGCCCTCGGACAGCGCGACGCGCAGGGCGGTGGCGCCGTCGTGGTCCTCCGAGTCGACGTCCAGGCCGTGCTTCAGGAGCTCCCGGAGCGTGTCGAGGTCGCCGCGCGGCGAGGCAGAGGAGGTCGCCACCGACGTGCGGGCTCGAGATGCGCGCGAAGTGGTACATGCTGTTGAAGATCTTGTGGTGCCTCGCGGCGATGGCTTGGCACAGAGCCGTGTTGTCCTGCGCGTCTGCAGTTGATCAATCACGAACTGTTATCATTTTTCTCAAGAATGAAATGTACGTTATTGCGAGTGACTAGTGATTTGTGATTACCTTTGATGTTCACGTTGCACGAGTGCTTGAGTATAGAACCAGCACGCAGTCCTCGTACCCCTTCGAAGCTGCTATATGCTGTTGAGTGGCATTGGCAAGAACAGTGCCCAAATTAGTACGTCGCATTAATTTTGTTATTTTGATCACACGACAAAGTTTCAAACTGACCAAATGGTTGTGTATATGCACTTATGAATTGAACTCTGTTCTCTGACCAATGCAGTTCTTCCCTTGGAGTCACCGACGTCAGGGTCCATCCCTACTTTGAGAAGATCCTCAAGGAAGCTGCTGTTCCCCGTCGCGGCGACCGTCAGAAGATTGCACGGTATGTTGCCGTCATTGTACTCCCCGGTGTTCTCCCCCAGCAAGTCCACAACCTTCATGTCATGCATCTCGGTTCGATGCTGCAACAGTGCAACGCCAACCAAAACAAGCCTTTCAGTCCTGATGAAAACAACAATTTTGTCCAGACAAGTATCAAGTCTGAACCATGCGTCACCTTAAGGAAGTTCCTGATAATGACAACATTGTCTTCGGGCTTTCTCTGCATGGTCTCTGTTGATATGGGCGAATCCAAATATACCATATTAGTGGATTAATTTCTTACTTGAACTCTAAGTCCTCTTACCCTTTTATATACTCTGGTAAGCTGCACGGGGAGAGCTGATGCCTCATTGTAACTCCCCAGCGTTTTGTAAAAACTCCTCATATAGTGATCATCGCCGATTAGTGCCTGTGGTTTTCTCCCGCAATGGTTTTACATGTAAAAATTCGTGTCTCCTTTTGTCTCTATTTTTCTAACAAGTGGTATCATAGCACAGGAGATTAGAGGCTTGAGAGAGATACGAGAGAAAAAATAGCAGATCCAATCCGGCCGCCATGACGCGCAGCGGCACGTCTTCGTCTCCCATCTCACGCCGTCGCCTCAATCGGTGTTATCCCGAGGCCACGTCGCGCAAGCGGATCGATCCGAAGCCATCGTCATTTTGTCTCTTCGGTCCAAGCAGCGCCAGTCCTTGCGAACTTCGTTGCCTCAGTCAAACGAGCAGCAGCGCCAGCAAACTCCCTCACGTCCGCACGTTGCGTCCAGCATAGGAGGCGTCATCCGCTGCGTTCGCATCTGACGCCGAAGGAACGAAATAGCAGACCATACCGCACAGGTTTCAAGCAAGGTCCTCATGTTCGTTCATGTGGAATCAGTCAATAAAAAGCAAAAAAGCAGCATAGGTCCAAGAAGAATCACCAAAGCAAGCTTCATGTTGATTCATGTGGAAATCCAAAATTCTGGCAATTTTGCTTTGTCCACCCAATAAGTGTACCAGGAATTTTGAAGATCTTTGATTAACGTACACAGAAGGTGTACCAAAGAGGTCGAATTTTTTTGCTAGGTTTACAAAGATCAGTACCAGCAATTTTAGGATTTATTTCTCGTGACGACTTTGAAGTATGATCTTCCACTCCAAGGTCAAGATATAAGATTTTCGCTGTGCCAAGTCAAGATGAGGGTTGTGCTGATATAGATGGATTTAGATAATGCATTGGAAGGATTTGAGAAACAACCTATCATATGGACCACATATGAGAAGCCTAAAGACCGTAAGGCTTTCTCTCAGATTCACCTTCATCTATCAAATAATATTTTACAAGAGGTTTTGAAGCAGAAGACATCTGCTGCATTATAGATAAAGCTGGAACAAATTTGCATGACAAAGGATCTCACCAGCAAGATGCATCTCAAGCAGAAGTTGTACTCTCACAAATTGTAAGAAGGGGGGATCTGTGCTAGATCTTCTTTCGGTGTTTAAGGAGATCGTTGCCGACCTAGAGTCGATGGAGGTAAAATATGATGATGAAGATTTGGGTCTTATTCTTTTGTGTTCCTTTCCTAGTTATTTTTCAAATTTCATAGATATCATATTATATCGTAGAGATACTCTCACTCTTAATGAAGATTACGAAGCTTTGCATGCTAAGGAGAAGATGAAGCAAATGGTACCTTCTGAAAATTCAAGTTCGCAAGGAGAAGACTTGTTTGTTCGTGGCAGGCAAAAGGAGAAGAACTCAAACAATAGATCTCGAGGCAAAAGTTCGAACGGCTACAAGAACTAGTCAAAATCAAGAGGCGAGTACAAGTCGTGCAAATATTGCAAGAAAAATAGGCACGTCATCTCTGAATGCTGGAAGCTGCAGAATAAAGAAAAGAGAACATGCTATTATAAGCCAAAAGGTAAACCAGATGATAAAGGTAAAGCCTCCCTTGCTGCTGATGATAGTTCTGATGAAGAAGTCTTTGTTGCCTTTGTTGGATGTGCTAAGACCAATGATGAATGGATTCTTAATTCCGCATATACCTTCCATATGTGTCCTAATAGGGATTGTTTTGCCACCTATGAACCTGTTGAAGGTGGTACTGTGTTGATGGGTGATAACTCATCTTGTAAGATTATAGGAATTTGTTCAATTCAGATCAAGATATTTGATAGCATTGTTAGAACATTGACAGATGTGATGCACATTCCATATTTAAAAAAGGAACAACATCTCTTTGAGTACTCTTGATGCTAAAGGGTACAAGTATTCTGGTGAAGATGGAATTTTAAAGGTATCAAAAGGCTCCCTTGTTGTGGTGAAAGCTGATATTAAATCTATATATTTGTACCACCTGCAAGGTATTACAATATTAGGTAATGTTGCTGTAATTTCAAGTTCATTATCTGATTCTAATGCTACTAATATTTGGCATATGCGCCCTGGGCATATGAGTGAAATTGATTTGGTAGAATTGAGGAAGAGAGAACTTCTTAATGAACATAGTACCAACAAGCTGAAATTTTGTGAGCGTTGTGTGTTTGGCAAACAAAAGAGGGTGAGGTTCAATACTTTAGTTCATATTACAGAAGGTATTTGGATTATGTGCATTCTGATTTATGGGGGCCATCTCGCAAGACATCACTAGGTGCTCGTTATATGTTAACGATTATTGATGATTACTATAGAAGAGTGTGACTTATTTCTTGAAGCATAAGTCAGAAGCATTTTCAACATTTAAAGACTGAAAGACTATGGTTGAAAGGCAAACTGAAAAGAAGGTAAAGAAACTTCGCACTAATAATAGGATTAAATTCTATTCTAATGAATTTGAATCATATTGCAAGACTAAAGGCATTATCAGGTACTACACCGTTCCACATACTCCTCAACAAAACGGTGCAGCTAAGCGTATGAACAGGACCATCATTTGCAAGGTTCGTTGCATGTTGTCTAATGCAGGTTTGCATAGACGTCTTTGAGCTGAACCCGCTTCTACTGCTTGCTATCTTATTAATCGGTTACCCTCTATTGCAATTGAAAAGAAGACTCCAATTGAGGTATGGTCTGGATCCCCAGTAAATTATTCAGAATTGAAATTTTTTGGTTGTACTATTTATGCTCGTGTTGATAATGAAAATTTAGAGCCTAGAGCTGTTAAATGTGTCTTTCTTGGTTATAAATCTGGTGTTAAAGGATATAAGTTATGGAATCATGAAACAAATAATGTTGTGATTAGCAGAAATATTATCTTTAATGAATCTGCTATGCTTCATGACAAGCTGCTTACTAATGTTCCTGTTGAGAGTTATCAGAATTCAAGTGTTCAAGTGGATCATTTTGTTGGTTCAGATAACACATCTGATGAGAAAAATATTATTGTTCATGATGCATATATTGTTGAGCAGCCACCACAACGGTTCATTGCAGTTGACAGACCTAGGAGGGAGATTAATCCACCCAAGAGGTTAATTGAAGAATCTAATATTGTTGCTTATGCTTTGAGTGTGGCATAAGAAATTGAAGGTAATACAGAACCTTCATCATACTTTGAGGCTATTAACTCCACTGATTGTAATAAGTGGATAATTGCTATGCATGATGAGATGGAGTCACTTGATAAGAATGACACTTGGGAATCAGTGAAATTGCCAAAAGAGAATAAATATGTTTATTGTAAGTGGATTTTCAAAAGAAAGGATGATATTTCTCCTACTGAACCAGCAAGGTATAAAGTAAGGTTGGTTGCTAAAGGTTATAGTCAGATTCCAAGTATTGATTTTAATGATGTCTTTTCCCTAGTTGTGAAGTATAGTTCTATTCGCACTTTACTCAGTATTGTTGCTATGCATGATTATGAACTTGAGCAATTAGATGTTAAAATTGTAATCTTACATGGGCAGTTAGAAGAATATATTTATATGGACTAACCTGAGAGTTTTGTTATTCCTGGAAAAGAATATTTTGTTTGTAGATTAAAGAAATCTCTTTATGGTTTGAAGCGATCTCCTAGGCAATGGTACAAGAGATTTGACTCATTTATACTCTCTCATGACTTCAAGCTGTTGCCGGTCATGTGGAACTTTGCCAACCAAATCTTATCCTCCATCATGTGCTGACTCCTAAAGAAGATCTTCCAGGCGATCGAAGGTGGAGAAGTTCAGTTTGTAGAAGCGCGGTGCACTCCCTCGGCCGGCAACCGAGGAGCTCCTGGAGCATCCCGATCACCTTGGCGAAATTCCAGTACCGAAGCTGCTGGTGACACCTGATGGGGTCAATGAGGAGAGGGAAGGATGCTGTCGGCTGCCCTGAGATGAACGTCGGTGATGGTGTCCTGCTCGTCTGGTGTATTGTTGCGCCCGTGCTCCAAACGATTAATCACCACATGGTGTTCTCTTTGTTGATGATCGACAACTGTGCCGGAGAGAGTATCGATCTTCTCGTGAAGCTTCACACGATTGGACTCCATCTCTTGAAACAACAGATCGAGTTTCTTGCCGGTCGCTTCGATATTGTCTCCTTCTCACATGTTGGATGGCGCAGCAACTTCTGATAACATGTTGGATGGGTCTTGTGTTGATGTAGTTGTGCACTGGGTGGGATCAGATTCCAGAGCCCCGGTGACGTGGTTGGGACGCCGAGGTGGACACAGCCACGCGGCAGAAGCTCGGAAGGAATTGTCGGCCGAACAAAACCAAACGATACATAGAACAGAATAGAGGAGCAGAGAGGTTGGGGCAATTTTCTGATTTCTTACTTATGCAAAGCAAAGTCTTTCTCCCTTATATAAAGAGGTTCTAACAAACCGACTAGAAAAGTAAAAACGTATACGAAACTATTACAGCTTCCGGAAGTAAATATAACTGAAAAGGAAAATAAGAAAGCCACTATTCTTAATCCGGCAATGCTACAGCTTTTGCCGAAGTAACCAAACTGACTTGATCTGGCGTGATGTCCGATGACTTCTTCCTTCTTCTTTCGTACGGGATGCCCCACATGACACTCAGTTATGGGTTAGCACTTAGCAGCTTGGTCATTCTCCAACAAAGAAATAAAGGACTACTACAATTTAGGCAAATATAAATCTGGTTGGTGCTGGTTTCCGTCTGAACTATATATGGTAAGTTTTACTCGTAGAATGAACTCGCCCTAATTATGGTACCACACGAATGACCACCTGGAAAGAGATATATATCATGTACCTGAAATAACTCTTATCTGCTTAATCCAAAACATAAAACTACTTGGATATATTCATGGCATTACAAATGGATAAGCACATTTGTTTTACTTAGCTTCATTAATTTGTTCGACCATCGCAATCAAGATATGTTTGATATATCCAAACATTGGCGGAATTCCACCCTACGCCACATCAAGATCTGTACATCATAACCAATTTCATCCTATGGATACCTACATCGGAACATAACAATAAGAGAAAATTGCACTGTTGATTTCTAAACTTGTGAGGTTGTGTCACTTAGCTCCTTAAACTTTCATTTTACTTTCTTAGCCCTCTGAACTTGCGAGGTTGTGCTACTTAACTTCCTAAACTTACATTTTACTTTCTTAGCCCTCCTGAACTTACAAGGCTGTGTCACTTAATTATATGAACTTGCGTTGAACCGAAATTCGTCGGATGCGATGCTGGTGACTTCGTCCCCTCCGAGTCTGATGAACTCGTCGCCGCCCTATTCTAGCCGTGTTCATCGTCTTCATCACCTTACATCGCCAAAAACAGATTATTCGGGCCTAGGAACGCACCGTGCTCGCATCTTCGCCGAATCTCCACCATCGCAGCTAGCCGCCGCCATCGCCCTTGCCTCCTCTAAGTCGGATGTGAGCAGCTTGCCGCCGCCGCCGCCCTTGCCTCCTCTAAGTCGGACGTGAGAGAGAGAAAAGTGCATTCCCAATGCCAAAATAGAAGCTCTTCACCCTGCACGATGTCCATTTGCCCGTTTCATAACAGGAAATGCTGAACTAGCGAATCACCGTGAGAGAGAGAAGTACTGTGCCCCTGCTCTAGCACTGGGAATGTACTTCTTTCTCTCTCACGACTGACTCAGAGAAGGCAAGGGCGAGGGCGGAGGCAAGCTGCGATGGTAGAACTCCGGTGAAGACGCGAGCACGATGCGTTCCTGGGTCCGAAGAATATGTTTTTGTCAACGTGAGGTGACAGGGGTAATGAACACAGCCATAACGGGGCGTCAAAAAGTATACCATACTCGGAGGCAACGAAGTCGCTAGCATCGTATCCGACGAATTTCGCTTCAACACAAGTTCATGGAGCTAAGTGATACAATCCCCCAAATTTAGGGGGTTAAAAAATTAAAATACAAGTTCATAAAACTAAGTGACACAACCTCGCAAGTTAGCGGGATGAGAAAGTAAAATACAAATTCAGATAGCTAAGTGACACAACCTCACAAGTTTAAAGACCTACAATGTAATTTTCTCTAACAATAACACAGACGATTAGAAGTTCCATAGCATGTACACATTATCAAAAATGAGAAGGGAGTCCAAATGGACAATATCTCCTATCCAACCGAAAAAGAACCTGGAATTGCAACAGGCGCTCGGAGAGAAAAGGAGACAAGACAAAACCACACTTCCAAGGCTCCAACTACGAACCCGTCTTTTACCGCAGCAAAATTACGCTTCTCTTAATGAAAAAATGTAAACAAAATACAGCCTAGGCCCAGGCACTCGAACTAATATGGGCCTGGACGATAGCGAAATTATTCCAGGGAATAAGGACAGCGCAGGTCCAGACACGGGAAGTGGGCCTTTAGCACAAAATCTCGCCCTTTGTGTGTCTTTTTTTTAGAACAGTGTTGAAGAAACTTGCCTGACGCGGCACTTGTGCAGGAAAATATTGGCAAAAGGCGCAAGATACTCCCCTCTTTGTGGGGCCCTGATTCTTTTTGTTTCCAAGTTTTGATGCCATAAAAGAATGCGCTGTGAAATTGCTCTCCCTGGAAAGGGGCTACGAGATGGAACGCGGCTGCAGTGAAGCTCTCAACTCCCGGCTTTTCCGATGCTTCAGTCAGGCACGACAACAAGTGGGAGTTCATCAAGCCCAAGATGCAAAGGAAATGCAATGGGGCTGCATCTTGCTGTCACCTCGAGACCCAAGGCCCTGAATCCTGAGGCTTTTGGTCCTTCTCTCATGCATTGCAACAGTAGTGGACTACACCTTTCGCCAATCTTGCATTAGAATCCAAGGTCCAACCTGTTGTTTAGTCACACAGTAGAGAAAACCATTAGCAGCTTCATATCCAATGCAGTACATACTCCAAGCTTTCCTAACTATTTTTTTAATGATTTAATCTATTTTTTAAAACAAATATTTTAAATATAATCCCTCCTTAACTTTATTTTAAATTCTAACCTTTTTTTGGTAGCGTCACAACGCGTAGTGTGAAAAAAGCACGTTATTACGTCATGAATCTCGGTGTGGTAAACGAGTGCTATCACGCCACGCGACAGGACTTAGTCCCTTTTGGCGCGATAGGACATAGCCCCACAAGTGGACACACACTGACTCGGAGGGCTATCGTGGCAACTTTAACCACGCTGTGGTACGTGGCGTGACATAGTATTTTTATCACGCCACGCATTGTGGAGTGATCAAAGGAGTCGGAATTGGAAAGAAAGTTAGTGAGAGATTATCTTTAAAATATTTTTTAAAAAATAGATTAAATCATTAAAAAAAATCAAGCTTTCTCTTTCCAAAACTATATATACACTCCAAGCTCTCACTGAAAAACAACTAGGCATGTGTATGGCGTGGCGATATTGCAATCTTATGCTAGTATTGTTTGATCAATGTCTGACAAAGATAATTACAAGGAGTCGATTACTGTCAATATTTGCTAGTGCTTCATGTAACAGCCGTTTGACAAAGGAGAATGGATAGATACCGTAGATTTTCCTGTTCCCCAAAATATGCTGTGCTTTAGGCTTCGCTTTTCTTTTCTTTCGCATTGCCAATCATTTTGAGTAGTTTTCTTTCTGCCTTCTTTTTTCTCCCTCGATGCGTCATTTCTCTTTTTCTTTCTTTCTTTTATATCCTCTTTCTTCTCCTTTCATCACGTTATTGACAAAAGCGAGAAGCTACAATAAAGAGCAGCTCTGCTCAACAATTAGGTTGGTCACGACGACTGCTAGCTAGAACTGATAGGCATGGACGTCAGTGTATTCAGCCATCCTAATGAGAAAAAATTGAACCGTGTGGAGAGGCAAACAAGAGAAGTACACCTATCCATCTCATCACTTTTTAGTATCTATAATAGTTTATATCATTTGTTATTAACGAGCTGCCGTATCAGCATTTTAGTGATGTGCATGAGAGAGGGTGAGTTTATTTCTAGATGAAGAAATAACCAAATATTGATACTAAGACATAAAAAATAACAAAATAGCTATTAGAGACTTGCTTGTTACTTACAAACCAGTTTTGTGTATAGCAATTAAAATAGGAATTAAAGTTTTAGATACAAGCTTAAGAAACAATACATTAAAAGATGATTTCTTTTTGTTATATTGAGTATTCTCTCTCCTCTTAGTAACTAGCTAAGAAACAAACTATTGTAGATGCTCTAAGAGTTGTGATGCTTTGCTTTCCGAGCTAACCATCACACTTAGACCGAATTGTTAAGATACGGGGACTCGTAGGACTCAAGAGGTGTGTTATAATAAAAGCTAGATGAATCTTAATAAGATTAGTACTCTTCTCTTTAGAGTAGAATTCCTACCTCACTTTGGATGAGAAATAAGAGAACTACATAAAACCACGAGGTCTGACCATAGAGACCTGACCAAGCACGAAGCAAGCCAAGGAAGTAGAACTCATCCAAAGCAGAGGGTACGAGAGGATTAGATTCTAGATTATTTTTAAGCACTAGATTTTTGTATAGTGCAATGATACAAGGGTCCGAAGAGACTCGATAGGGTTATGAGAAAGCGATTATTGTAACACGCTGAATTTTTAAAAATTAGAAAATGCAAAAGATTTTCACCAACAAAAATCCTAGAAATTTGAGATCTAACCTTTGCCTTAATATTCTCCACAAATCTAGAAATTCTTAAACAATCTCCATGTATTTTCCAAAAAGTAAAGTCGCCGCTGAAGCGCCTCCCCATGCGCGAGATGCACGGCCTTTGCATCGGTCGAGCCAGGCGAAGTGCTCGTGTGGCCGAATGGATGACATTGATCATCCGATTAATTAATCCTTCTCCTAATCACCGTGCTTTACATGTAGGATCTACACACGTGGGGCTAGAAGGGAGAGGTCACCTTCACTTCTCCGATCCCGTCGTGCAGCCGCACTGCCGAACGTCTGGCAGGCAAGTACCTCGCGGCAATCAGTTTCCTAACATCTATCTCATGCCAATTACCTTCTTCATATCCATGGATACTTCCTAACATCTATCTCATGCCAGTTACCATCTTCATATCCATGGATACTTGGTGTTTAGTACCGGTCGCCAGGGATCTAGTCAAGTAGTGACAAATTATGTGTGGTGGTTGTTGATAATTAATGGATCGTTGCTCATTAGAGTTGAACAGTTTTATAATTGCTAGTCACTGGAATTGTTGTTTAACACTACCTCATGTTTGCTGTAACAACACGTACTTGTATTATTAGTTAACAAGCATTTAGTGTACGAGCTACTGTAATTAAGGACTAAGGTAATTAGTTGGGAGATTCTGGAGTTCAACGTGTTGTTACTAGTCTCAATTGCCATTATTTTAATATCAACAATTAAGTGGATTACCTTGGACTTTTAGGCTCATGCTTTAGTGGGCTAATTGCGTGCAGCACCAATAATCTGAATATCTACTTTCGATCTTCCTGTTCTGTATCAATTTTAGTTTCGGTCTCTTAATGACTACATCTTATTAATCAAACTTTATACTTAATCGTTTCGTTGCAATCACCTTTCTTCCGATCAATTGTCGATCACCCTTATCTCTCTCTATCACACTGCGGTTTACGGCTCAACTACCCCATCTAGTGTCGCATATATATATGAGATATGGGTACGCTACCAACCACTCAACAAGTACGGTCGTATAATTCCGTTGTTGAGATATAACACATAACCTATTTGTGGTGAATATTCTCGTCGAGGATAACGATAAGGCCGTCATACTTGCATCATCTCTACCACTATCATAGGAGTAGTTGGTGGTGAATATTCTCATCGAGAAAAAACACTATAAACTTCAAGGAGATAGCATCCTTGAAGAAGCTGTCGGATTCTTCATCATCAGGTGATCAAGCATTGGCTACCGTAGGTTTTGTAGGCATAAGCAATAATCACAGGAAGAAGAAGGGCAAAAAAAAATAAGGGCGCACGTGTATGCTACATGACACGGAAGAGCATATGATAAAAGATTGTCCAAGTTTGAAGAAAATATCAGGTGCATGCTTAGTGACGGTAGCGAGAAATGATTTGGACGTACTAGTCGTAAATCAATCAGGTATTTCTCATGGATGGATATTAGATTCTTGTTATTGCTTTCACATATGTTCGGTGAGGGAGATGTTTAGTGAAGGACCTTTCACCCGACGGATGAAACTGTTCACTTAGCAAATTGCAAGGAGTATGCAATTAATGAGGTAGGAAAAGTTACGTTGGATATGTATGAAGGAGCACATCGCACATAGACCAGAGTTTGGTATATTCTTGGCCTAAAGAAGAATCTAATATCTGTGAGGTCGCTTGAACTCGATGGTTGTGAGGTTTCACTTCGAGGTGGAATCATGCGAGTTACATGCCAAGGGAAGATAATCATGGAAAGTATGTGGAGCAATGGAGGATACTAAACCTAAATGAAGGGCAACCAATGGGAGATCTGGTATAAATCCTAGTTAGGAGAAGGAAACCATGTCGTCAGCGATAGATACTCAGATCTCATTTGCAGCTATGTGCAAAACAACAAAGATGGTTGCAAACTCTAGCAGCCGCAAAAGCGAAGGTGCAAGCTATTGAAAGAAGGAAGATATGATGGGACCAACCACGTGGTACCGACGAGAAGGTGGAGCTCGAATGTGGTACAAACCTATGACTTGGGGAGCTCTAGGAACAGTAGGTGTGGTTAACCAAACTACACAAGGAAAGAGCTTTTTGGTGGAGGATCCGAGCGGCCAATCCTGGATACCAACATGCATATTGTGGTGACGTGGATGAGCCCCTGTGGTGGGGGCACTCCCAAAGGCGGGAAGAAGAAAAGGAGAATAATAAGAATAAGAATAAAAGACGGAGCATACTTAGACTGAGTTCTTAGAGGAGAACAGTGACTACAGCGGATAAGATTCAATGTGGAGATTGTTGAGATATGGTGACTCGTATCCTAATTTACTAGAACTTGAAGATGTGTGCTACAAGAAAAGTTTGATGAATTCTAATAGGATTAAAACTCCTACTTATCTTTAGATAAGGATTCTTACTTCACTTTGAAGGAGGACTATATAAAGTCAAGAGGTGTGGTCATAGAGACCTAAGCAAGCACGAAGCAAGCGAAGAAAGAGGATCTCATACAAAGTAGATGGCACGAGAGGATTAGAGGCTATATTATTATTTGGCACTATATTTTTGTATAAGGTAAAGATCCGATGATCCTAAAAGGTTTGATAGGGTTGTGAGAGAGCGACATGTCGGACACCGGGCTTTGAATACCCAGAATCCTCGTGTGTGTGTGTACCGTACTAGTCCCATGATCAGTAGCTAGTACACACATCCACAACGCTGGCATACATATCCATACATACATACAACATGAAGCAAATATGGTACATAACTTAAGTGATTGCAAAGTTTACATCACAAGGGCCGACCGACCAAATAAATGCTTAAGTATCAAAAGTAGTAAATTAAACAGCGGAAGCATAACATGTATATAAACCAAAAGTCCAGCGGTATGCCCATCCGAGCCCTCAGGCAACCAACAAGGAATAAGACCTAGAAAGATCCGTCACCGAACCCTCTGGTACCGGGTGCAAAGAACGCATCGTCCGGCATACACTCATCCTCTAACTCTGAACAACAATTTAAGCAAGATTGAATACATTGCGTACTAAGCGAAGGGACCCTCGTGCGCCCCTTCGCTTCGCCAGGAGACCGCTGGAGCTACGTCGCCACTGTCGACCGAACCTCTCCACCGCTCCTCTCCATCGCCGACGACCATTCCTACGTGTCCCTCCGCCGGTAGCGCACTAGGTTCAGCATCTCGCCCTCTCTCTTTTGCGCACCTCCACACACCTCGCCGAGCAGCATAGCGCCGCCGACGCCATCACCGGAGCACCACCAGCCTCGGGCCGACGTGGCTCGGCCGTGTCAGCTCCATCTCGGCGCCACCTCAGCACATCTGTATCGTGGCGCCAGCGTAGCAAGCCACGCCAGCATTTTCCCCCTTCGTATTGTGCTGTGAGCCGAGTTCACCGTGGACTCGTGCCTTCCCGTGGACCCAGTCCATGACTTTGGGGCCCACATGTCAGCGGCTCATGTCTGTCGCTGACGCAATAAATCGAATTTCCTTTAGAAAAATAATTCAGGAAATTCGGAATTTCTAATAATTAGGATTTAATTTAGATTTAAAACTTTCATGAGCTCGTATTTCTTCAGACGAACTCCGATTTAGGTGAATCAAAATTTTAAATTTGTATAAAATTAAGATTTAGCTAACTAAACCAAAATTATTTTATTTGGAGTTAATTTGTATATTCATTTGAATTTATTTGTATTTAATTTTAATTTATTTGAATTTAGCTTATTTTATGCGTATAGACATTGACAACTCCGGAGAGCTCGACCATGTTGAAGAAGTAGAATACCAAGAGTTCGAGCAAGGCAAGTTACACCATTGATCATTTTGATCCCAGTTTTTCAAATTATTTAATTCTATTTTAAATTATTATTGCATTCATAATTTTATACAGTTATTTTAAATTCTTGTTTTAATGTCTAGTTAACCCAATTCCCTTGTATAGCCAAATTTGAATGTTGAATCATCATTCCCTTGTCACCTTAGTCAAATTAGATTTGAAAATACAAATGTGCTTAGACATTGCTTAGATCACAAATATTTGATTTTGGAGAATTTTAGCCAAAACAGCAAATATTGATTAAAAGCCTATGACATTGTTTTGTCATTGTAGATTTTTGCAATTGTATTTGAAAAATAAAAGTAAAAAATAGGTTTGGACTTGGGCGGAATGGACGCATGGTGGGTGCATGCTTATGCACGGGGTCAATCCGGGTAGGATTGAGGCTTAGGGGTTATTTTGGGAGTCGTCCAAGTCAGTTAAGAACCGGTTTTCGAGCCGCATCTTGCAAAACTCCACAGTACTACCACAAACCTGGAATGGGACAGGCTAGGCTGAATAATTTGTAACACTCCATTGTTAGTTGTGCAATTTTTGGTGTGTGGGTGTCGGTTAGACAATATTCCCGCTTGGCCCAAGAGGGGGTTTCCGGCGGGTGGTTAACCCAATGGAAGTGAAACCTTAGCGGCGCAAGAGGGGGCTTCTAGCGGATGGTTAATCCAATGGAAGTGAAACCTTAGCGGGCATGACTAATTTGGAATGACGCATTGTAAAGAACTTGTGATAATCACTTAGTCGCACACCTACGAAAGTGTGTCAGACGGATATTAACAGTTGATTATCTCTTGTGGGTAAAACTGTACAACCTCTGCAGAGTGTAAAACTATTCGACTAGCCGTGTCCACGGTCATAGACATGCTGAGCAAAGCCACACTAAGTTAGACTTTGTTTTTAGTTTTAAAAATGATTTTGTACATGTTTTTAGGATGGTTAATCCTTGTGGTAAAATTTGGCGGTTAGCCATGTGATAGGAGGGTATCCATCACCATATTTCATATGGAGGTTATCCACTATAAAATTTTCAATTTAAAATCTGATTTTAAGCTATGGATTAAAAATATGCTTTGAAACTTAGTATGATTATCTAAAATTTAAAATGCTAATTTATGCAAATAAACCCTTACAACCTTCATTGGTTTACTTATGCATGCATTCTAAATTCTGTATTGGGTGTAATTTGCGAGTACAGTAGTTGTGCTCATCCTTGCTGAATATTATTATTTAGGAGAAGACTACTATCCAAACGGTGAGGAGCCAGACGTTTAGGCTACACCTCCAGACGATTGCCTGTGGCGCATTGTGTGGCTTACTACCTATTTGCTTCCGCTATGCTTTGTTATTTGGCCTCAGGCCCATTTTGTAATAAACTTTGTTCTTTACTAATAAAGCGCTTGATATGATTGTGATAGCACTGTTTGTGACTATGTACACTAGAAATCCTGAACTGGTGCGAAAACGCAGTGAATTCGGGATCCTTCATTCCCGGGTTCGACATCTACCCTCTTCGCAAGAAATCTGTCGGGACCCGAAAATACATCTCAGGAACCCTCTGTGTATTCTGAACTAGTCCCAGATCAGTAGCTAGCTCACACAGGAAATAGTGATGAAATACCATCCATTTATTCGATTTAACTAGAAAGATCTCAAAATAATAATAACTGGACCTTATGGTCAATGTTTACTTAACTTGCCACGCAGGGCTAAAGAAACAAATAAACTCTTGCAGCGAAACGAGAAACTTGGAAAGGTCAATCAACATGCCCACAGGCAATCGAGTGGAGAACGCATCCTAATCCGCAAAACCTTCAAAGTCTTGATTCTGGAAGAACTCACATGCGACTTGATATTCTTCAACTGATCAACAAAGGCATGAGCCGTGAGTACATAAAGCACTCAGCAGGCCGTAGGGAAATGTATGCAAATAATATTCATGCAAGGTTTACCAAAGGTTAGCTGTATGGTTCTTTTGCAGAAAACAGCATTTATGTCCAATATAATAAATAGATTGAAATGCGTAATTGAAAAGAATAATAAATACATTAAGCAATTTCTTTGAAACAACCAGTGAACTAACCATTCACTTCTCAACCAAACCAATGACAAGTGAACTCCCCATTCACCCATCGACACAAACCACCAAGTGAATTACTCATTCACCGAACAAATATTATATTCATCAAGTGAACTTCCCATTCACACTCCGACTTATTTTTAGAAGAAACTCTATCTCCCGTGTGAAATTCCCGAGCACGTCCATAACCGCGGACACGGCTATTCGAATAGTTTCACACACTCTGCAGAGGTTGTACAGCTTGACCCACAAGACACGACTTCTCTAGTTGGTTTGGCATCCGTCGATACCACTGCTCACTACCTTGGGTAAGCAGGCTAGAGCACGTGACAAAACCTTTACAAAGCTCCTTCTTAACCCAGTTCTGCCCGCTAAGGTTTCAACACTGAATGTCTCCATCCGACCAGACAGGGCCCCCCTCTTGCGCTATAGTGAGTACGTACCCCGTAACTCACTCTTTCAAGACAGAACCAGAAATAAGATATTGCTAATTAATCAGCCAGGTCCCGCCCATACAGGACATGTGGTTGTACGGTTAAGGCTCAGTTCAATAGCGCACAAGATTAAGTCCTTGACAAGTTACTCATGCGATCTTTCCACAAACCCACAACGTGTTAAATCCACACCCTCAATCCACCATCCACTTGCCTGAGTGAAAACCATTTTGTTCAAAAGAAACCAATGACATCCCCTGTCATGGCTCACAAGTTTTAACAACAGTGGCTAACCACCACAATTCCATATATCGTTAAGTCAAGATTAATCAATAAGACACATGTGATGATGAACCCATCGAGACTAGGCTTGACTAAGCACTAATACGATACCCATGTTGGTGATACAATTATATCTAATTAAAATTATCCAAGCTAGGGTGACAAAGGATTCATGGCATTCAAATGTTCAATGGAGGCATAATGACAACAGGTAATAACTAAACCCAAAACAATTGATATAAAGATAGCATGCAATTGTATAAAACAATATACTTTTGAAATCATAGGATCAATATGATCAAAGGACTACGGCTTGCCTTGGAATAAATCACAGGATTGATCTTGATCTTGGTGTACTTCTCCTTGTTCCAAACTTCCCGAAGTAGCAACGTCTACTCGCAAAATAAGCAAATAGAACAAATAAATACCAACCAGAGATAAGATCAATTCCAAAAATTAAATAAAAATCATAAATAAATAGAGCTCGAATTTAGATGAATTTACAAATTTGAAAGGGCTCAATCGGAGTTCGGATGCAAAAGATATGGGCTTTAGAAGATTGAAAATAAATCAAAACCCTAATTTGGATTTTAATTTAATTTCCTGAATTATTTTTCAACCGAAAAGATGAATATGACGTCGAGGATGACGTCGCAGGAATTTCGGCCGATATTAAAATCAACCGACAAGTGGGTCCCACATGGAGGTATCGGGTGTATGGTGGATGAGTCCGGGAGGTTTGGCTCGGGAGAAACACAGGCGTGTCACGTGGCGGCTGAGTTGGCTTGACGAGGCTGCCACGCGGAAGAAACAATGAGGTGGCTGACGACTGGTCTTGACTCAAGACGGCCTGAGCAGAGGGCAAATGGCGGCAAAGCTGGCGGCGCGCGGCGAAGCGCGGTGAGGCGATGGCGGCAAGGTAGAAAACTAAAGCCGGGAGGTGGCGGCCGAGGGGTGGTGGTGGGGCTCGGTGGCGAGTCTCACCGTGATGGAGAAGAGATGACGGCGGTGGTGGCGGTGTTTTGTCGGACGAGCCAAGAACGGAGGAGAAGACGTCGGCGACCAAAGACGAGCGGCGCCAGATGCGGGGCTAATCTGGCCGATGGCGTCGGTGGCGAGGCCAAGAGTGATCGGAGGCGGAGAATTTCGCCGGCAACGAGGTTGCGGCGAAGACGAAGCCGCGGCAATCGCGCGCCTGAAGCCGAGGAGACGCAGCGTCTTGGGGCTTCGGAAGAGGAGGAGGTGGCGAGGAGAACAGGGCCTTGGGGTGCTTATATAGCGGAGGAGAGGATATCCGGGAGAACACGGCGGCGGCGTGCAAGGGAGCAGGACTGAGTCCGGCTTGAAGACGGCCGAGTGGCGTCTGGGCGGCCCACCGGACAGCGGGAGAGGGAGCGGCGCGCGCGTGAGAGACTACGGAGCGGGGCCCGCTGGCAGAGGGAGAGCGGCGAGCGCGGGAGGCTGGGCCGAGGCGCGGGATGGGCCGAGGAGTTGGGCCGGACTCGGAATAGTAATGGGTTTCGGCCTGTTACTGTTCCGACGGAATTTTAATATATTCTTCTTTTTATAAAATACTGAAAATCCAAATAGCAATTTAGAAAATAGCAAATGCACTCAGAAAAATTCTAGAAAATTCTATAAAATATATCTAAGCCGATAGAATCCAAATGAAATAATTTTGATAATAGTTGATGTTGGAATTAATCATGTTAAATTGTTTTGATCTCTGAAATTTCTAATTAAGCTTTAACTTTAGTAGAAAATTCAAATGGTTATTTTTCTTTTAAAACTTTAAAACATACCAAATTTTTGGGATGTTACAAAATCCAACACCACAACCACTCTCCATCACTTCTTTGCGTATGTACACACTCAATTAAACAACACCATTCGGTCTATTCAAGCCGACAACGACACATAATTCATCAAATCTTACTTGACACATGTGTTATACGTGGTGGCATTCCCCTTCACCTCTCTTGCCCTACACCTCAGCCCAAAACAACAAGGCCGAACGAGCCCTCCATACCATCAACAACGTAGTGCGTGTGCTCCTCTTTTAGGCTCACATGTCGGCTCTCTTTTGGGCCAAGGCACTTGCCGCTGCCACATACCTTCTTAATTGGCATCTTTCTCAGGCCACAAAGTGCTCCACCACCTATGAGAGTCTCTATGGATCTCCACCCACATAACCTTCGAGTTTTTGGGTGCCTCTACTACCTGAATCTCTCCGCCACCAGTCGCCATAAACTCTCTCCCCGGTCTGCGGATTGTATCTTTCTTGGATATCCCGACTAGCACAAAGGTTACAAAGGCAATGATCCAACCACTCGTCGCATTATTTTATTTCGCCATGTTATCTTTGACGAAGTAACTTTTCCCTTTGTTGTCGTCTCTTCATCCCTACCCTTTGGCGACACTTTGTTGGATTTCCTCCTTGATTTCATGTCCACCAGCTCCTACACACCAGTGTTCCCATCTCTACCAGTCATAGCACTATCATAACTATTGCCACTTGCCGCGGTAGCATTTTTCCCTACCGCGATAGCGCCGTCTTCTGCCGCGGCACCCACATTCCCTACCACCTCTTCCTCTGACATGGCAGCATCTTCCTTTGTCGCGTCAACTGCCCCCCACCCCCTACACCATCAGCTAACGTGGCACCAGTGTCGGTCGGCCCACAACCCCGTCCAGGTCCCGGTCCTCATCACATGCGGACTTGTGCCAAGATTGCCATTGTACGACCATGTCTAAACATTTTTGCTACCCTCGACCATGTCTCGCGCGTGTCCAAGTCCTATCATGGAACCCTCCACAATCCTCATTGGCGCAAGGCTATGGAAGACGAGTGCTACGTGCTTATTAAAAACCTCACCTGGTCTCTTGTTCCTCGTCCTCCCGGTGCGGATGTCGTCACCAAAAAGTGGATTTTCAAACATATACACCACTATGACGATTCTCTTGCCCGGTATAAAGTTCATTGGGTCATCTGTGGTTACTCTCAACAACCAATCATCAACTTTGATGAGACTTTCAATCCCGTTGTTAAGCCCTCCATGATTTGGGTCATCCTCTCCATCGCCGCCTGAAGAATCTAGACCCGTCATGATGTGTTAATCGAGTATTTTAGTAATTAATGACAATCGTCATGTGGACTAATATTTTCTATTAGTTGGTGAAATAGGTTGAGTCCCATGATGATGAAGACTTTGGGTGACATCGCGAGTTGATTCTCATGAAGTCAAGATTCAGGATGAAGGATATCATCATGTGTTGATGAGCATCAAGATAAGATCCCGAAGTGAAGAAAATCATCACGTGTCGATGATATTTAAGATAAGATCCTGAAGTAAAAAAATCATAATGTGTTGATGATATTCAAGACAAGATCCTGATGTGAAAAGATCATCATATGTTGATGATATTCAAACCAAGGGCTTAGAGTAAAGGAAATCATTATGTTTTGATTATCATTAAGTCAAGAACCCAGACTTGGAGTAGAGATATTCGTCATCAAGTGATCACTCCAAGATGGATGCTCAAGATAAATATATCACAAGCATGGGCTAAGGATGTGTTTCTAGTCTTTTACTGGTCTCAGTGTTTGGTTAGAAGACTGGATTGCTAGTATAGGTTGTCGTTCTATTAAGAGGGATCTTGTCTAATAGCTTAAGTGTCATAATCTATTGATAGCTCAATCTCGCTTGCTCTAGCTCTTCTAGGCATGATGCTATTGTTTGCGAATGTGTTTTGTAAATAGTTGAAGCTCATGCATTAACTGTTTGTAGCATGAGACTATAATTTGCAAATATGCTTTTGCAAATAGTTGAAGTCCATGCACATACTGTTGGTGGTATGTTACTAAAGTTTGCAAATTTGTTTTGCAAATTGTTGAAGTTCATGCATCATTCCTTGGCATGGTCTAAGATTGCTCATTGCTCTTTTCTTGGAATTAGGTCATGTGTAGGCTCTTTGGAGTTATGTTTCATGGTTTTATCAAATATGTTTGAGATCAATCAAACAGATGGGTTGTGTAGCCCTCTGAATAAGCTTTTCGTAGAGCCTAAGATCACTCAATTCCGACATCGTAGTCAAAAGTTATAACCATTTTTCCGAGTATCGCGTGTGCTAAAATTCATACCCCTACTGACCACCACGGATGGACCGGACGTCCGATCAGACCACCTTTTTAAGGCCAGTCAACTTTTTCTAGTGGTATGTTTTTTGGTCTTCTTCCTCCCGAGACTCTGTTCTTCTTGCTTGACCGACAGGGGTCCGGTCGGACCGACCTCAATGTGGAAGGTCCGACGGCTATTGGTTGTGATCGGACTGGTTATCTTGTTTTCACCATTTCTCTTCCAAAGACTAGTTTTGATATGTGGGCTATAAATACCCATCATGGCTGGTTGGGAGACAACTCCTGGAATCAAATTTCACACTTTTGAGCTAGTGTGAGCTTCACCTCTAAATTGTGCATGTGTTGCACTTTGTGAGCAAAGGGAGAGGTTCTACTTGCATGTTAGACCGCTAGCCTTCGGACCGCCTGTTAACGGCCGGTCGAACCGATTCCCAGCGGTCGGACCGCCCTTTGGCCGCCGGTCGGACCACCAGTGTCCAGACCAGCCCAGTGAGATCAATTCTCTATATTTGTGTATTGTGGTTAAAGGGTGTAATTGAATTCAGCACAAGGCTTCCTCTGTGTGTTTACTGATCTTCTTAGCTTTCATAGCTAAAGGAGAAAAGTTCGTGTTGAATTTGATTTAGGCAAAAAATCGAGAAAGCGCCAATTCACCCCCCTCTAGTCGCCTTTACGGTCCTACACCATCCAAACCAGCTGCCCAGAACTGAGAATACAATCCTTCATCGCGAGTTTGCTCATTAAGATAATTCCAATTAACATACTTGTGAATGGCAAACTACTTATGCATAAAGACATGATTGTAGGCATCCACTCGGAAGAGAGTACGGAAAAGCTCATCTATGGACTCCCGAGACATCTCATATTGATTCTTGTGCCTTAGTATCATGAAGTCCTCATTCTTGGTGGATCTGAGATCGACGCAGGGTGCTGCTTGAAATGGCTGATGTGCGGGGCCATCCTCTGGATAATCTTGGTCCATATCCTCACTGTTCGGTACCAAGCTCATCGAGATCGACATGCACTTTGTTCGTGAGAAAGCGTTTCTCGGGCAAGTTCGGGTTCTTCGCGTTCCCTCCTGTCACCAGTACGCCGAAGTCATGACAAAAGGTCTACCGACGAGTTTTTTTTATTAGGTTTTCCAATTCAGTCTGAGCATCCGATCGGCTCCCACTGCAACTGAGTGGGGTGTTAGAGATATGATTCGGCCTCATGTATAGCAACCGAATCGATCTCCTGTTATTGTTATTTGGCATGTAATCATCTGATTGTGATTCATCTTACCGTGCAAGTCAGGTGCCACGTAATCCTGTATATACCTGCAAGGCAACGCCCCGAACTGTGACGATTGTTTCCTCATCCGCATCGCTTTCCCCTCCCTTTCTACTCTGGTGATTAGTACAGTACCACCTTTCTCAATTAAGAGTACGGTCCTGGGAGTTGTAGCAGCTGCACATGTTTGCAGAGGCTGTGCTGTCCTGTGGTGGACAGCTCTTGGTTACGGAGAAAGAGCAACCTCCAAAGGGTGAGCAAAAGGTAGGTAGCACGAGCTCTTCCTTTTCTTGCATCTACCATGTACGGTTTACCTCCTGTTTCATTCAAATTCTCGGTCCATCTTTAGGTTTTAGCATTGGAATTGGCTCGAGATCCACCATTGGCACCAAAGTGCCCTCGTACACCTTATTCGATCAGAGCTTTTCGTGGACGTAGCAATGAGAGATACCTGACAATTGACATATGTCGTATTGCCATGCGCCCATGCCGGGCAGATTGCACGTCTCCTCAAAAGATCCAACGGGCTGAGGCATCGGAATCGCCGGTGCGGCTGTTAGAAATCACTAGTTTTTTGCTCGAACGGCGACGTGAAATCTTTTGTCGTAGGTACATCGGAAAGCACTTTGCGCACCACCGCATTTCTTGCACCGGAACACAACCCTCAGCCGCGCGTGTCGCGGGTCAACTGGGCACCTGGCTAAGCTTCCTCAGTTGCAGAGAAATTTTGAAGCCCTCGTTTACCGTTTGGGCATAGCTTTTACACTGTTCTTGGGCAAAATACATTGCGTGTTAGCCAGCTTTTCTCCCTCTCTCTCTCTGTCTCGGGAAAAAGATTCAGCTTCTGCAGTAACTAAGCTTGCCAATTATTCTTCCAGGCAAATTGCTTATCAAGATGCTTAAACTACGCTCAACCACATTTATGACCAGGGTTAACAATTCATTTAGTACTATTTTGCCTTCTCAATGATTGTATCACTGGTTCTGATTATTGAACGAGAGCTCCTGTTTACGCCCCCAAAAAAAAACACGGCACAAAGTTTAATCACTGGGAGTTGGGAGGATCCAAGGACAACGGACAGGAAAAGGGACCACATAAATATGCCGATTTTATCCTGCACGGACGAATCAGCTCATTAAACCCCCACCGCCACAGCGCCACCGGCCGGCACCTCCCAACCCCGGCCGCCCGCCCCTGCGCGATGCCATTGCAGGAAGAGCACCGCAGGAACGCCATCATTTCGACCCGTCCATCGCTTGGATCACAGCGGATAGAGACCACACGTTTTTTTGTCTACTACCTGTCTGTCCTGCAGACTGCAGTACATGTCCCTTCTTAACTCCTCTCGCCTGATCAAGAGAAAGTAAGTCTCGCGTTGCGTTGCGGTGCGGTGCGGTGCGTGAAAGGGACCGTGGCCTTATCTAGTTAGTTATCTGCTCATCTCGATCGAAAGGTTGAAAGGGAAAGGAAGATTGTAACTGGTAAGGAACTCCTCCCAGTTGGCTCGTCGTATCTTCGCTAGCTGCTTGTCTCCCTGATGGCGGCAGACGACTTCTTTTTTCTCGGATAGCACTACTGATGGTGGGCAATTTTGCTCTGCGGTTAACGTCAATACCAAAAATAATATCACAAAACTGCCAACAATCAATACGTAGTAGCCAAGTCGGTCATCAGAGATGCGGACTCGATTTTCACTGGGCCGGCCCCCACTACGTGAATCAGGCCGAGTCCGGCCCTTAAGGGCATGCAAGGGGGCAATGTTATAAGGCACGGCAAAGGGAGTGGCATGACGAGGTTTTGAAAAAAGATTTAAAAATGATTTTGTGATACTATTTGATGATATTTGATACTATTTGACAATATTTGAAACACAATTTGGCACTTTAAAAAATATTTTTTGAATTTTTTCTTCTTATTTTTTTATCTCGCACTCGCAACTTCAAATGTATTATTACATATACCAAAAAAATTCACAAATTTTTTCATATGAAAATCACAGCGCAGAACAACACAATCTCCTTGAGGTAGCAACGATTCGCCACACAAGACAGCGGTGGTAGGCAGCAGTACACTGTCACCGGCCGCTGCGGTGGGTGCATGTGCACCATGCTTTGCACTATTTAATATTATTTAATACATTAAAAAATTCAACCGAGAGCACTTTTTTCTCTTTTTTTTTGCCTCGCACTCGTAGCTTCAAATGTATTATGACATGTATTAAAAAAATTCTATAATTTTTTCACATAAAATCACGGCACGACATAGCATACGCAGCTTCAAACTTGGGTATCAACCATCGCCATCGTCACCCTTCGCTGCTCTCGGTGGCTCGGTGAGTCAATAGACAGTGTGTGTGAAATACTATTTGACGAGATGGCGGCGACAGGCAGTAGTACACCGCCACCGGTCGTAGTGGCAGGGGTGCATGTGCACTCATGCTTGGTACATGTGATAATACATAGAAAATCAGGCATAAAAGGAAAGCATGTGTTGGATTTGGTACATTCTTTGTTAATTTAAAAATTTGACCTAAGGCATACAAAATTAGACATGCTTAGTGTGGGATTTGATACATTCTTTGTTAATTTATCGAGTTAATGTGGATAGTTTTTTTAATGATATATCGTACCACGGGCTAGATAAACATATCTATGAACCAACCAAGGGAAATACTTGGTATGCAGATCATATAATACCGTAACTATACCATTCGACTCGTGAGCGAATGTGCAAGGCGAGACAGCGACAGCGACGCGAGCAAATAGACAACAACCTAAACCTAGCAACTAGGGCTCCAGGCCACCACTATCCATCGACTTACCGAGCCACTGAAAGTAGTGAAGGGTGGCAATGGCAACGGTTGACACCCATGTTTGAAGTTGTGTGTGCTGTACCGCGCTGTGATTTCATGTTAAAAAAATTATAAAAAAAATTTTGGTACATGTCATAATACAATTGAGTCGTGGGTGATGGTAGTAGACCTGTCCAAATGGGTCGTACCTGCTAGGTGGTCCGAAACACGATATTGTTGGCTCGGCATAGGCACGACAAGGCCCGACACAAAACGGGTTGTGCCGGCACAGCCCAATGCGTCGTGATGTGCTTGGGTCGTGACATCGGCCCAGCGAGCTCGCCCCAACGCGACACGAATAATATCATGCCTGGTACGACCCATTTGGCCAGCATCAACCCCGGCCAGGCGGCCACCATTCCATCGGCGGAGCGAAGTGCGGCGTCAGTGGCGGTGGGGCGAGTGGCTCCCATGGCAGCGGCTGAGGAGGAGACGGCCCATGGCGACGGAGGAAACAGCACGCCACGGTGGAGGAGGAGACGGCCCGCGGCGACAGAGGAAACATCACGCTGCGGTGGAGGAGGAGACGGCGGCTCCCGTGGCAGCGACGGCGGAGTAGGGGAGGAATAGGGGAATTCATATTTTTCTAGACAGTCTAAACGGGCTAACCCGTGCCTGCCGACACGGCATGACTCGTAAGCTCTGCGTGTTATTCCTGCGCCGGCGACTGAGCCCACGAGCCGGCACAACACGATCAATTTAACTGGCTGGGCTAGCCAGCCTGTTGGAAATAAACCAAAGAAGTTTCAGCCGATCGGTAGATGAACACACGCACACGTTGCTGAAGCCTCACGCACCGAAACTTCTTCTTCTATTATTTGTTGCTTGAACTCACATTGTATTACTTTGCAATGTTTTGCTTCTTCTGTTGTGAAAAATACAAAGCCATAGGTGCCCTTTATATAGGCTTAGCACTTGGATCCTTGATCCAATTCTGTTTCACGTAGGAAACCTACTCGGATTCATAGTAGGAAACTAAAAACGGAAAGCAAACAAACTTTCTAAACAAGATTAATCCAACAATCACCCCCTTAATCTTGTTTCTTCATCTTGATCACGCTGATATTCTCTTTTATCTGAATTTCCAAGTCTTCCTCTTTTACCTGCACTCCTGTGCGTCGTTCCTTCCCGGGCCAATACCGCCCTACTGCCTGCGCTTGCTTTATCCTGAGCTATGCACAAACCAACGCTTGCCGCGTCTCGCACTTGGACTGAACTCGTCCTTCCTTGCACGCCCGCCTGGGCTGGAGCACCTGCTCCCACGACCGCCTGGGCTTGAGCACCTGCTCCACGACTGCCTGGGTTTCGCTGTTACCTGAGCCTCGTACCACTCTCTCTTGGACCAAATCTGCCCACTTCTCTTCGTACATCTTAGCTGAGACTACACCGTCTCTCCCTCCAGCTGTGCTTGCATGCCGATAGGGTCCATGGGTTTGACCCGAGCCGCTGGTTCCTCCAGCAGCAACTGCATGCGCGTGGGACTTGCCGTCCTCTTGAGTGCCCTGCACGCCTTCCTGCATGCCATCTGCACCCCCCGAGGCTCCGCCTATTGCGCCTCCTGCGCCAACCGCGTGCCGTCCTTGGGTCCCGCCATGTCCTTGGCCGGTGAGATCAACAATGCATGAGACTTCCTGTCCTGGCTCTACTCCCAGCCCACTGCTCCTCGGTCGTCCTTCACAGAAACCGGTTTACAAGCTTTCAGAGAAATTTTATATAACCGGTTCGGGGATCTCTTCACCTTCATCAACAGATCTTTGTTCTTGTTATAGACACGAAGGAACTCATCCTGCAGCACCACTCTGCACCCCCGTTCCGCCAACTGCCCGAGACTGAGTATGTTGTTACACAGACTTGGTATATAATATATTTCAGTCAGCATCCTCTGATCACCGTTCTTGCATTGCAATAGCATTGATCCTTTGCCTCTTATTTGCACCGTGGAGCCGTCGCCAAATTTGACTTTGCCTGAAATCTTCTCATCAAGCCCATGGAACATGGAGCGATCTCCCGTCATGTGATTACTTGCTCCATTGTCTAAGTACCACTCATCAGTATGATCATGGTTTCCTCCCTCTGTGCGTAGTTTAGGAACTACGTTCTCCTCGTTCAACATCACCATGACTGGCGCCTGGTTGACACATAAGGAGAGAAGCAGGGCCGGCCCGTAGTCTTCAATAGCTCGGGTGAGGTTTGCCTCCTCGTTCTTCTTCTTGTTTTGGCAATCCGAAGCATAGTGCCCATATTTGTCGCAGTTGAAGCACTTTATGTGGCTGCGGCACTCCGACGCGTAGTGACCGTATTTATCACATTTAAAACACTTGATATGTGATTTGTCACGGGATCTGTCACCATCGTCTTGCCTAGCCCAATCTTCACGTTCTCCTCTGTCGCCTTGCTCATACCTGCGTCCACGTCCACCCCGGCTGCGGTTGCTGCTATCTTCAAGAGCGTGTGATTTTCCCTTGTTGCTTGACGAGGAATCGCCATCATCCTTCTTCGACGCTACCGCCACTCGTCCCGAGTAGCGTGGAGTTGGTCGTCGCCATTGCTGTTGTTGTTGCCGCCAGACGTGCGCGGGCGTGTACGCTCCTCATAAGTCTTCAGTCGTCCCACGGCTTCCTCGAATGGCATGGTGTCAAAATCGTAGAATCGCCGATCCGCGATCACACTCGAAATCGATCCCAAGACGGTGTCGAATAACTTCTTCACCAATGCGGCATCGTCGAGCGTCGCCCCTAGGTTGGCGTACCTGATGGACATGCCATTGAGTCTTCCGGCGTACTGGTCCAGGGTTTCTCCCTCCTTCATGCGCATGATGTCGAAGTCATTCTTCAACGTCTGCAACCGCGCATTCTTGACGCGATCCGCGCCAATGAACCTTGTCTTGAGACAGTCCCAAACCTCCTTCGCTGTTTTCTTCCTTGCTACCTGCATCAAGAGGTCCTCTGGGAGCGCTTGGAAAAGATGCGACATCGCCTTCTTGTCCTTTTTCGCGTCGACGGTCGCCCCGACCGCTGGCTCGATTGCTTCCCAAACGCCTTGATCCTCCATCATCGCTTGCACCCGAATCACCCAGCACATGTAGTTTGTCGCCGTCACCGCGGTATCTTGGAACGACCCCGCTGCTCTCCCGCGCCGCCTCGCCCTGAGGAACGATCGACATTGACTCTGATACCAATTGTTGGAAATAAACCAAAGAAGTTTCAGCCGATCGGTAGATGAACACACGCACACGTTGCTGAAGCCTCACGCACCGAAACTTCTTCTTCTATTATTTGTTGCTTGAACTCACATTGTATTACTTTGCAATGTTTTGCTTCTTCTGTTGTGAAAAATACAAAGCCATAGGTGCCCTTTATATAGGCTTAGCACTTGGATCCTTGATCCAATTCTGTTTCACATAGGAAACCTACTCGGATTCATAGTAGGAAACTAAAAACGGAAAGCAAACAAACTTTCTAAACAAGATTAATCCAACACAGCCTGTGTCTAAACTGGCCCATGCCGATAATGCTATACTGTTTGTATGACCACGGCTTGTACCCACCATGCTTCCCTACTGCCCTTCCCCGTTTCAAATTTAAAATCAGGATGATGCTTGCACCCAGCCGGGATCACGGCGAAAGTGTTTGATGGTTGGCGAAAATAGCCCGATGATTGGGCTAAAAAGAGCGCTGCTACACATACAAATCCGAATGCTCGCAAGTCGCAAGAGAATAATTCTTTGCAAGCATTCACCCAACAAGTAGAACTCGATAGCCGGTCATATTAGAGCATCTCCAATGCTCCGTGGTGGCTGGGTGATTTCGCCAGTCACGTGTAGCAGTGGAAGCTTAGTTACTAGTCGGAACGGCGGACGCACCAGGGGGGCTAGCGCACCGGCTCTGGCCGCCGCGCCCATAGTTCCCTGGTACCTCGGCCATTTTGGGTGGTGTTCATGGCGGAGCACCGGCCGGTGGTCACGCAAGAAACAGGAAACAGAGCTGAGAAGTGGAGAACTAAGGGGTGTGATTGAAGACTGAGGCCTTGGGGGGAGAGTTGTGTTGTTTGGGTGCTTTGAGACACCGTGTCATAAGGTCCAGGAGAGACGGGAGTTAAACCCCAAGTGACAAGGCCCAACTCGATCCCTGTTCTCCAAATCCCTAATTTGTGTTGCCCCTATACTTCTTCCCGACGGCAACGGAGCGGCAGTCGTGCAACCAAGCAGTGGCGAGTGACGGTGGGGCTGGCACGTGGTTGCGTAGAGGGGCAACCAGGCGAAGCGAAGGAGGGGCCAGTGGCGAGCATGCGATAGGGTAGACGCCGCCCAGCAGCAACGAAGGGGTGAGAGCCAAGCGGTGGGCGGCGGTAGCCGCACAACACGGAGGCATGCACAGTCACATTGCAGTAGTAGCCAGGAAGCACATAGCATCCATCACGTGACACAACCATATTGACTAAGGTGAGAACCTTGTACATTTGTGAATTACCGTCAAATGGATGCAAAAATTAATTATTTTCTCAAGTCTAAACTCTAGTCTCAACTAGTCAACCTCTCACTAATTATGTTTGTAATTTACTCACAATTTTCCGATTGTCTCGCTAATTTAGCTACTTTTGTTCTATATATTACTACTCGCAAACATTTATGGGCATTTGGGACGTTCTATTCATTAGCAAAGTACTACTTTAAATTTATTTTACATTCAAGCTTTGTCTCTTGTCTATTTATGTATGAATTTGAATTGCACTAGATAGTTAAATATATATTTCATACGATTTTACTATATTGGCTTTCTCCGGTGAGCACACCTATTTTGCCACAGGGAACCCTCTCTCTTTGGGCTCCCACCTTAAGCTCAAATGCTGCAGATGCCCAGTGAAGTAACGAACTTGTAATACAGTAAGAAATCTTTTGCATTGCATAAATACTTGTTTCAATTGATGCTACCTTTGTGCATCGATAGAGAAAGATCTACGTAAATCGATCTCAAGATAAGAGAGACGAAGATTCTGATCGTAACCGCTCCCGACCAGGCCATATGGAGGAAACTCAAGAAGTGGAGACACATCCAGTGGCCCTAGCTAACACCATGGCACACAGGCATGACAACTGAGACAATGGCGCTCGCCCATGCCATCCATGATGAGGTTTTCTCCCTGATCATTAAGACCCCAAGGAAGGAAATGGGCCTCCTTTCTGAGCCTTTGGAAAGATCACAGTAACAAATGCTCCAATGCAGTCATCGCATCATCTGCCTCCATTATTCATCACAGGGCAGAGATAACGAAAAGGGGATTCTTCCGGGTACAGCGGGGGATCATGGCCAAGCTGGACACGCATAATGTGGCTGGTTCCCCCTTTTGGTTTTTATATAGGCCCTGCTTGCTTGGGTAGTCAAAGGGAAAGTTCTTGCACTGGCACACATTCTCCTTTCCTTTGCCTTCTTTATTATTATCGGTATACAGCTTGCCTGTTTTTGCTTTGCTCTGCCTTGCTTTCATCTGGTCTTTGCTTTTTGTTAATTGTGCCACCCAAGCATGGTTTATGCCCATCATTAGCAGCGTAAACACTTTGGACTGCACCCTTAATTTGTCTTGCCATTGTCAGGAAGCTTCATGCAAATGAGACGTAAAAGATGTCCTTTTTGCCTAATTAGGAACGGCACGAGTTGTTCGGTCAAAAGAGTTACAGTATTTTTCAGTAAAACTGAAGTGATCAGAAGAATTGACTACTGTACTACAGCCTTGGCGATTGGTTACACACAGATGACGTTTTTTTTACTGCAAAAGGGGAATTGGTAGCCAAAACAAAAAAACAAACATATACATATACTAATATAATATTACAAACGGAGTATTTTATCTATGATTCAACGAAGTGAAAGATATATAAATAATTACATTGAGAATGAGGGTATATAAACAATTATATCGAGAATGAGGGTATATAAACAATTATATCGAATATTCTCGAAAGCCATCTAACAAGAGGGGTAAATAATCAATTCCTCTTGCAAATGGTTAAATCCTGACGTCCATAGCATGCACGTAAATTTGTCTTGAAATGGCGCGGCATGATCATTCATTACCAAATGCAAAGCACCAAGAACGACAAAAGGGAAGGGTCAGAACATGGAGAGTAACATGGTGTTGCTGACGACAAAAAGGAATCCTTTCTAAAAATTAACATGTTGATGAAAGAGAATTCATGGATGCAATGTACAGACAGATATACAGAGCAGCAACAGCTATTCTTCAGTCCTTCCTTTCACAGCTCCCCCCTCCTGACCTCAAGAACCATCACCATCTCAAACTTCCCCACCTGATCCCAGCTATCTCGTAGAACAAGCTCACTTTGGTTTAAGTAAACACATACAAATGTGACCCCAAAAAACAGCAAACCAACAAATTAAAGAACCAAACACAAAAGGGCCCTAAAATTCTTATTGTTCTCTTCTATCATGCAACATGTTCAAATGGTGGTGATATGGACCTGTGAACCTGGTCGGTGATCATATCTGTAGAGCCAGGCAGCTGGAACCTCATGCGGATCCGGCGGAGTTCTTGACCTTGAATCGGTACAGTAGCTTCTTCTTCTTTGATGTTGGGTTGTTGACGGTGAGCACAATCTTGCCGGGCTCGCCAACCTTGAAGCTACCCTTCATGATTGGTTCCTCGTTGGCAGGCACCTTCCTCGTCTTCTGCACGATGACGGTGTAGCCACCTTCTGCATCTGGGGTGAACTCCGCACCATAGCTCACCTCCCATCCAAGGACACGGAGCTCCCACACAACCGTGGAGTTCTGCAATGACAACACATTTCAAACACAGCAACAATCAGTATCATCACAGGGTAAGCTTTGTAAGAAATTCACGATACAAGAACAAGTATCAACCTCAGTAGCAGGAATCTCAACGGTTTCTTTGGATGAAGGCTTGATAGTGAGCTCGGTGACTGCATCAGAGGTGGAGAACTCAGTGTCATCCTCTTTGTAGAGGCCACCGAATTGGACAGGAACTTGCTCCGGTGCGATGTATCTACATCAAATCAGAGAAGGCAGACATGTAAGTATATAACATTTGGATGTAGGACTACACAAAAAAACGATTGCCAGAGATCCTCGCGTGCAAACCTGAAAAGGGTCTCGGCTGACTTGGCTGGGCTGCAAAAGATGAACTTGCTCTTGGTGCGCTGCGTGAGGAACGGGCTCATCATTTTGTTTGCAGCGAGGTACCACCATGGCACATTGATGAACACCTGCACATGATCGATGATTCAACCAAATGAATGACCCCAATTCAGTTTTTCAAATTCAGATATATCTGAAGTCACTCCAATCTCACAACAAGCGTATTTATTTACCTTTGCATACCATTTTTTTATAGCAAGGACCATGTATAGCACTCAAACAAGACTGACAATCAACAGGGTGAAAAGGAGGGAAAACTAGAAAGAAGATCCCGGCTTACTTGCACCACCATATCTAGTTTGATAACTGAGCTACTAGTCAACCTCCCCCCACCTCAGGACTCGAAAAGAAACATCACAGCATAGAGAATAGATATCCTATTTTAATCCAAGTATTACATCAAAAGATATAACTTTCATCCACTACAAACACAAAAATGTTCAATCTTCGAGCTAAAGATACCGAATTTTGGATCAAGAATTAGGAAACGATTCGACAATGGCAAGAAAGAAGTTTACCTTCTTGGCGATGAACTCAGGGTAGTTGTCCTGGAGCAGCGCGAGCGCCAGGCGGGTGACGGCGCGGTGCTTGCCGAGCATGGGCGGCGAGTTCTTGAGGTCGGTGACCTGCACCATGGAGCAGATGCCGCTGGGCGCGAAGTCGAGCTGCTCGCGGATGCCGCGCTCGAGGAGCTGGATGCGCCACTTGAGGAAGCGCTCCCGCTTCTCCTCGTCGCCAAAGGCCTTCTCGTAGAGCTCCTTGTCCTGGAACTCGTCGTAGACATTGTAGCAGACGGGGTGGCCCTCGCGGTCGGCGCCGCGGTAGAACACCACGTTCTCCATCTCCGGCAGGCCGAGGTCGGCGCCCAGGAGCGCGTCGATGCCAAAGCGCTTGCGCCACAGCACCGCCGCCTTGAGCATCGCCATGGCCTCCTTCACCTTGAACTCCCGCGCGCGGAGGAACTTGAGCAGGACCGTATCCGTGCGTTCGTCATCGCCCACCAGCGGCACGCCCCAGATCAGCTCCTCCTTCGGCTCGGCCGCCGGCGCCGGCTCTTCTGCCTCAGCGGCCGCCGCAGGCTCGGATGCGGCGGGGACGACGGTTTCCTCAATGGCTTCCACCGTCTTGGTGCCTTCCACCTCGGCGACCACGACGGTCTTCTCCTCCGGCTCCGGCTCGGCTGGCTTGGCCTCCTCGGCCGCTGCCGCCTTAGCCTTGGAGTCCTCGGCCGCAGCCTCCGCCGGCGCCTCCGTCTTGGGCTCCTCCTTGGCCGGTTCCTCGGTCTTGGGATCCTCCTGGACCGGGGCCTCAGCCTTGGGCTCCTCCGGCGCGGGGGCCTCGGTCTTGAGCTCTTCCTCGGCCGTCACCTCGGTCTTAGGCTCCTCCTCCCTGGCCGGCGCCTCGTCCTTAGCCTCCTCTTTGGATGGCTCGTCCGTCTTGGCCTCTTCGGTCGCCGGAGTCGCCTCGGCGGGCTTAGCTGGCGGAGGAGGTGGCGGCGGCAGGTCGAACTCCCCGTTGGCGAGCGCGGCAGCGACGAGCTCCTTGAGCTGGGCCAGCGCCTTGCGCTCCGGGTCGGGGAGCTCGGAGACCAGGTTGCTCTCCTCCTTGAACGAGTCCGTCCCCTCGATCACCGCCGCCTCGTCAGCCCCAGCCTCCGCCGCCTCGTCGGCCTCCTCCGCCTTCTTCTCCTCCTCCTCCGCCTCGTCAACCTTCTTCTCTTCGACCTCCACGGCCTTCTCATGCACCTCCGCAGCCTTCTCCTCCGCCTTGGCAGTCACAACCACCTCGGTGGCGGCTGCGGCGGCGGTTTCTTGCTTCGTCTCCTCGGCCATCCCTGACAGCTAGCAACTCGAACCGGATCGAACGGCACGCGTGGGAAGGAGACAAAAACAATGGGTGGAGTTCGGGCAAATCAGGAGCGCGGGATGGACGTGGAGAGAGAGAGAGAGAGAGAGAGAGAGAGACGAAACGGGAGAGATTTGTAGAGAGCGGGAGGGAGGGAGGGAGGAGGCGAACGCAGGGTGTCAGGGACTCGGTGGGAAGACCGGAAGACCGGTTCCTTTGCCCTTGTGTTCGCTGGAAGCATGAGCTTACAAGGGGAGGCACCTAGCTAGCAGTAACAGGAGTGAGAGGCTGCGGGTGGGTCCCACGTTGTGCATGGATTAGCATGACAATACCTTTCCTCTCTCTCTTTCTCTCTCCATCTGTTTTTTCTCCTGCAGAAAATAGTTTTCTGTCTCTCTCTCTCTGTTTTTGCTCGTTATCATTGTCATTGACAACTAAGTCTGTTGGTGATATTCCTAGAACTAATTAAGGAGATGATTATATTATATCTATATTTATGAGTTATTAAATAAATATTATTCTATTTTTTGAATGAATTATTGGTTATAAGATCAATAAGTATGTGACTTGTTGGTGAAGTTCTTTTAACTTATATGATGTTGTTCTAAATGAATCTCTGGTCGGTTGTCACTAGTCGGAACACAAGTGACTCTATCAACTAGCACGTGTATTGATTGATGACCATGTTTTATCGGTCATGTGCATATGTATTGATTGATGACCATATTTCACTGGTCATGGATATAGGGATATCGAATCAATAATATGAACACATGTTAGATTCTATGTGTCATTAATTGGTCTCAAGCAATGATGATGTATAATCATTATACCTGATATCAATATGATTTTCTACATGTATAATAGTACACTTTGTGGTTGCCAAACGCTACTCCGTAACTGGATAGTCATAAAAGTAGCATTCAGGTATGATGTAAACACCTGCAGAGGAACCTGACTGGTCGGATATGGGATTTGCCCCTCTTAACATAACAGGAGAGATATCTCTGGGCCCTTCGATGTGATCGGATAAAGAAAGTGCATGAGCATGCCACTAGTAGTCGAAGTGTTCGACCACGTCAAGTTATCCGACACTCGATCGAGAAAGTATTGAACAGTTTATGAATGACATAATATCTCACCTGGAGTTCAACCAGATATCGTGAGGCAAATGGAGAATACACGAGAAGTTCTTTCAGTTCGATCGGATACATACTAGTCGTATGGAGATACGAGCTGGTTGTAGGTTGGCTGAACATGACACTAAGTGGTCGAGACCTGGTCGTAAGGAGTTACGAGTTGGTCGATACTAAATATAAACTAATCGTATAGAGATACGAACTGGTCATTAGTGATATGGACTTAGTTGTAGATCATATTGAATTAAGGTTCGTCTGATATAATCCATGTGTATTTGGGAATCGTTATGTTCTGCTAGGAGCCACTAACGACTCGTGATCGGAAAAGAGTTTTCGAGTCACAACCGATTACGCATGAACCTAACGGGTCACACACTTAACGGGTTGACACATACCAGTACGAATACGATTCGTCAAACGTGTTCAGATGTGATCCGTCACGGGCACTATATAAGGAGATGCTTGAGGCTATTGAAAAAAGGTGAAGGGGCGATATACGAGAGACACGAAAGTCGTGACTTGAGTTGCTCCACCGAAACTCTAGTCACCATCTTCTTTAGAGAGTCTTCCTGTGCGACTTGGTACTAACACACCGGCGTACGGTGTTCCTTTTTTTGGACGTGTGGATACCGTAGAGCCGCTACTGCGGTTGCTGTTACGCTTGAGAACGATTCGCGATCTTCATAAGGAATTGCAGAGGTTGCTGGAGGAGACGATCAACTCGCGAGGACGCTAGACGATCGACTACGACCACTGCATCAACGTGCTCGACATTGGACGATCGACTACGGTGGACGATAAACTATGACCACTTCACCAATGCGCTCTACGTTGGATCAGACTGCTTCAACTTTTTTTCCGCTGCACTGCACGTCTGATGATGATGATCACACAACGATCTGTGATCATCTATTTGCTTAACTTCTTGATTTACGTGGTAAAAAAAAATTTAAATTATCGCTAGTGCAGACTACCTGTATCATTTCAAAGACACGAACTGATTACCAGCAACGTCTGGGTAGAAGCTGGAGAGAGATCAAAGGAAGCGGTTTGGGGTTAAGTTGCTGCCCAAATTTCCACGGTTTCAATTTTCAAAAATGCAAATTCTACCTATGCGAGTTGTACGTGTGTAATAATTAGTAAATGAGGAAGAGTCTGCCTGACGGTGTGGTAGCTTAATCGACAGCTTTGCTGAGTCACATCCACACAAGTCCGTGCTGAGCACTGTCAAATTGTCATCTCTTTTATTTTTCGTACAAATCACTGTCGCATTGTCATCTACCACTCATCTCTATCCAAGCTGCAGCAGGCGATCAAGATGACAGCAAATTCTACTGTTGTGGAGAGCAGCCAACCGGGGTCATCCGTTTTGCTTATGATTAGCGCCTCCCTTAAGCCAATCGGGTCGTGCTCCTAATTCGTTGCTTCGGAAGAACTGGGTTGCATGCAGTTGCAGCTTTGAAACTGGCGGCCGGTGACAGTGAGCCATCCTTTTGTTTTCTTATACGAGCCACGGAATAGTATCGTTTAATGGATAGACCGGTTCGCCGCTAGTGGACGGCAAATTTAAGCAGCTGGAAATGGTGACTATAGAACGAGTACTGGTTGTGGTTTCATTTTATGTCTTTTTCTACTTATTTTCAACAAGAGCGAAATGGCGAATATCATGCGCTAAAAAGCTAATTATCTGCTACTGTACCTTTTAAAAAAAATTACGTTATATTCTATCGGTAATATATATAGTGACAGTATAAATTAAATCTAATTATTAATTTGTTAAGAATATAATAGACTTTCCTTTGTATTTATAATTACTGTAAGGATACTATAGACTTTTTCTATTATAATTGAAAATATTACTTTTGTGTCATGTGATCCACATATAAGCGATTATAATTATACCCTCTGGAATTCTACTACTAATACTATCATGTATAGTATAACTATATCCTAAATAATCCGAGTCATTGGATATAAAAAAAACGACAATGGTTTGGTTTAGCTTTCATTGTTTGTTGTGTATATTGTGTCCGCGTAGCATAATTGGGTGGACGACCGAAAAGAAAGTGGGATTAACTCGCTTTGAAACATAAGTTGTGCATAATTGAGGGTGATGGCTAGCGAAGCTGGTTCTGATTGGTCTCGGGGCAAACAACAATCAGATTCAGAATACTCCGGTACAGCAGTAGAATAGTAAAAAAAAGAATATGATATAATAAGAACAAAAGGGGTCCGGCCTCACGGCAATGTCCGATCATTTCACACTCTCAAGGGCTCGCTTTGACCAGTTCCGGAATCCAAAGAATCGCCGCACCTTGGTCGGCGCCGGAAACGGCGGCTCTAGTTCTACTGTTCCAATCTTGTACCACTTGCGCTCTGTTTAGTGTTTACTCACCTGCTAAAAATGATTTGGGACATTTCGTTCAAAGCAAACAATGGTCTGGGTCAGCCAGCTAGCACTGTGAAATCACGTTATTCGGTTGTGAAATTAAGTTGTTCGGTTCTTCAGTTCTTTTGGGCAAAATCCCTTTGTATTAATGCCACATAAGCTCATATCCACCGTGCACTGCATGTTTACGCCAGCTAGCTTGTCTTGTTGTTTGGAGAACTCTATGCACACCATGGTTGTCTTTAGGGTGTAATAGTGTATTCTTGTATTCTTTTTTTTTTACGTATTTTAGTAATCGAATTGTTTTTTATTACGTATTTTAGTGTATTCTTGTTAGGCACCTGCCTGCCAGGTCACTTCCATAACGGTCGAGTGGTCCGCGCCACGTCGGAAAGGTTTGCAGCCTTCGATCGGGTCCGGGTCCACCTGTCAGACCTCTCCGTCCGACATTGGGCATGGCACGTCTCGCAGCTTTGCAGATTTGATCGGCGCTGCCAAATCTGCCTGCGGGTCTCAGCCGGAGGTCACTTACGGCCCATTAGCATTTTTAATTCGTACTGTGAAATGATAATTGAGAGCTTACCCAGAGGCTATGCTAGTATAGTCTTGAGTCTTGACATCGAATTGTATGTAGCACAGCAGTGTTGAACACATTGCATTACAGACTGGCTTCCACTACTAGTCTGAAATTGAATTTTTGTATGACCAGATCGACAAGCAAGTAATTTTTTCGAAACTATTTATTCACCCACTGGTACACTGCGGCATCATGCACGAGCATTGGGTGTGTTTACCGCGAAGTCATATGCGTCTTTCGGCATCCTATGAACCTCAAAGCCCGGAGCAGACAGGGAACGGCAATACTGAATTTGATATGCCGAACAGTAAGCGCTGCGTCTGCGTCTGCTTTGTCAATGGACTCAGAGCTTTGTGGATCTCCGATCTCGTCTGTCCTATGCGTACATAGTTACATGCAGCTTCCTCGCTTGAAAACTTGAAAAGAGAGAAGAAACCAATACTGTTCACGACTGAGGATCCAACGAGGAGCTGTTCCTGGCTGGAAGCGCGTCGTTCGTGTATTGCTACAGTAGATACACAGCCTCTGCTGTGCTGCTGCCAATAAATAAGCTGAAATTACTGTTTATTGGTTCACTGTTGTGCCGTGCCGTGCCATGCCTTGCCGCGAAGGATCTGGATCCAGCTTAACTAGGCGTTGGATCCGCAGCCGCAGGGTGCTGGGTCATGACTCATGTGTCCTGGTAGCGTTTTTAATAAGTAAACGCGAGATTCCGTCAGCTCTAATTAGCCGTTTCTTAAGTAATCATCAGCAGATACTAACAATGTCGAGAAAGACTGGGGGAACATGTAGTGCTGAACGTACTTAGTACTACGTTGTTTTGCCAAGATTTCTAGTGCAATGGTTACATGTAACAAAATATGCTGGGACGTGCTCGTTCGTTCCACAGTGCATTAGCATCAGTCCCGAGGGGATTTGCATCCATGATAATCTCAAGATCTCAGACGTCGGATCGAAGACAACTGATAGTATCGATTACTACAGTGTCTATAAACAGTACTAATACTGTGGCATTGCTGTAGTGACAGCTCTGGATCTCGTCCGTTAGGTATTATTCACCGTACCATTGCTTCTTAAAGTAAGGATTTGCGTGTCCCAGGGGAATCAAATGGCGTCACAGTGACATGATATTCCCTGACTCCCTACCCAAACATAGTATCGTACTGCAATCCATAAACACATATTCTAAGTGAAAGCCTCAAAATAAATGAGATGCTACTAGCTGGAATTGAGGCTCCTAAAGTGAAATGGAGCAATGATTGATCCAGGCATAAAAGAAGGCTGGAATTGAGACTTTGTAGATCATCTCTGATTATGACATGCGACAACAAACAACGGGATTAAGCTAGCTAATACTAAGGAGTTGGAAACTTGGAATAAAGCCATGTATCAAAATTAGACACGGCTAGCTGTTCCAAGCTAGCTAGGACAAGAAGCCAACTGCTGCATATTCCTTTCTTGAATGCATTTTCTTTCTCAAAAGAGTTCCAACATGGTAGTACGGTACTATCGTGCGTTCCTTCCTCACGTGACAGCAAACGCTAGCCTTAACAGCACATCAGTGGCTGAGCTTGGAGGAAATATAAAGGGGCTAATCTAACGTCGTATGATTAGATAACTTAGAAAGATAGATATATTTAGTGTCATATTAGCATCTGAGCGGTAAAACAAAGTGATTATCTAGCGATTTTTCTACGAGGGAGGGCATGGCCCAGAGAAGCTCCACCACTGCAGCACATGACATTTCTTACTGTATACACGCACGCACTAAGAAGAAAGAAAAAATTAAAATGTGACCTCCACTGCTGAGTCCTGCCTGGGTCCCAAGACATGTATATATGCCTCCAGCGCATGCTATCGCTAAGTCATAATCCCTAACGTCTATGTGTTGTGCCGGACATGAACACAGCAACCGAACCCACATGTTCCATGTCTCCAGCTCTTGATTCCATGCGCTCTTCTCGCCCCAACCTGCGCGTCAATTACGCGTTATTATTGCCACCCCCAACGCCAGTCTGGGGCTGAGAGCAAACAGTTGTGTTGCAGTTGCAGAACCTGCAGGTCGCAGACAAGTTTCTAGTAGATACTGGTCCGGTCCCTCCTAGGCTGAAGCCATGTGTAGGCACGACAAAGCATATATTCGTTTAGCTCCACTCGTCACAGTGAAGTTGCTGTTAGTGTTGGTTCTGATCTCGCTCACGTGAGACGCTGCGCAACATGCCGTGGAAACTGACGGTAATACGAAGGAAAAGTGCTGTGAAACAATGCCCAATGTGTAAAATATTATTTGTAACTTACACCTTTTACTTTATTGTTATCTTTTCATGACACCTTTTACTTTATTGCCACCCCTTCATCATGTATATATACATGTACAAGATCAGAATAAAGACAACTTTTATTTTCTCTCAATCACTTTACAATACGTTATCAGCACCCTGCTCTCACACAAGTAGCAAACAGAGAAATCAACAAGAGGTAATGGCACTTTGTGACAATCACAAAAGCGTTTTTCTGCAGATCCTCGCTCTAGTTGATTCCCTACACAAGAACTTGCATGTTCTTCTTGCTCCTCTCTATGAGGAGCCTCCACCACCACGCCAGGCATCCACCACCATCATCGCCACCGGTCATGGCTCACGGACGGCTCATCGTCGTCCATGGCCGACGCACGGCGTTTGCCCACCGGCAAAGGCCCCACGCTATGGACCTTACCGGCGACCGGCGCATGCCTCCGCAGCGGCTAACCGTCGTCCCGATCTTCGGATCTGCACCCCCATACAAGCATCCTCCGCAGAGGATGCATTTTCATCCACATAAATCGAAGGAGGAAGCTCAAGCTCGCACATGAATTTCGGCATGGCGGCATGCATGGCGCATGGCGGGGAAGAAATGCAGAATTTTTATTTTAAATAAATTCATGTTATATAATTTACAGTATAGTCCCTCTGCTTATTTATAATTGTACTCGTCAAATTGTACTATTATAAATGTATATTTCAGTCCCTACAGGATCTGAAAATTATGTAAATATTTAAATAAATGTGCATTCACATTTATATAATTTTTACATATGTAGGATTATTATTTTATTGCAATTTATTTGTAATACGCATTGCGACCATATTTAAATTTGCTATCTTTAGCAAAATTAAAATTCAAAATTCCCATTTAATGAGTACCATTGTACTTAATAATTTGGAATTTTTTGTAAAATATTATACCTAACATAAATACCATAATATCACAATTTATGACCCTTTTTGCTATATTTATTTGTACACTATGCCATACAATAAATTGGTGTTCACCACCAATATTGTGATTATACGGTATTATAAATATAACCACCCGTTATATTTAATTTGGGTATATATATTCATTTGGAATACAATACTCATATTGTTTTCCACATATTTTGTATTTTATTACAACAATACCATACACATTAATTTACCTCATGTAAATTAATTATTTATGGTGTACTTTTCATGTAGGTTTTAAATGGCTACCAAAGATTTTGAGCCACTCGCTATCGATGGTACCAATTACCCTACATGGGCTATGGACTTAAAGATCAACCTCACCACACGTGGGTTGGAAAGGGTGATATTTAATCCTCCCGCAGATCAAATTCCTCCGGATATTGTGAAATATTCCGTTTTAAACATAATACGGAATCACATACATCCAGATTTAAAGGCGGAATATCTGTATGAGGAGAATCCACTTACTTTATGGATAGCCCTCAAAAATAGATATGAGCAATGCAGAAGTCGTTATCTTACAGAGGCTAATCATGAATGGGCACATCTTAGACTCCAAGATTTCAAAACAGTTGGAGACTATAACCATGCCCTTCATACTATTTGCTCTAAAGCTGCGTTTTTGTGAGAAGGAACCAACAGATCGGATAAAATAGAGAAAACTCTCTACAATGCTCCCATCCGACAGGTCCTACAATGCAATGGCGTCTTGCAAATTACCAAACTTATTTTGATCTTATGCATACTTTACTTGAGAGAAAAACATTGAACTTCTTTTAAAGAATAATCAGCAACGTCCCATCGGGGCTGCTCCACTTCCTGAAGTTCATGCTAATCAAAATAACAATGAGTTCAATGGTTCAAAAGACCATTCAAAGAACTTTAAAGGTAAACACAAACGCAACATGAAGCAAAAATCAAGTGGATTCAAGAAAGGTAAAGGCAATTTTGGTAAGAAAATTAACAAAAAGGAGATTTGTCAAAAGTGTGGTTGCTACAACCATCCTACCAAGAAATACCGCACCCCGAAGCATCTTGTGAACCTCTACCTCCAGTCTTTGGCTCAAGGCAAGAATGCTCAACAGAAGAGATTTGAAACACACTTCAATCTCACATCCAACGATGAAGAAGCCGGATGTTCTCAAAAGTTCATTCAAGAACTCAAAGACACATGTGCTTCTACAAAGAAGGATGATCTCATGTGCACTGAGGACACACTTGAAGAATTTCATTCTCACGACATGCTTGGAGATCTCAATTAGACTCCTAGTTCCATAGCTACTAAGTACTTTTATGTTGTAATATAAATAATGTTGTCATCTATATTGTAAGCTTGTATGCTACAATCATATATCGAACATATTCGATATTGCAAAATAAAGTTTGTATGTATTCTATATATTACTTCAAGAATTTCATTAAATTCTTTTCTTTGTGTATATAGATTTTAGAGTCAATCCAATGGAGGAGGAATTATGCCTTGTGGATAGCGGTACCACAAACTCTATACTTAGGGACACAAAATATTTCCTAACCCTTATAAGGAGAAAAGGAAATATTTTAACAATCGCTGGACGCGATGCAACGATAGTAGGCTCTGGTCGCGCTTCTATCACTCTCCCTATGGGTACACAATTGGAGATTGAGGATGCACTCTTGTATCCCGATTCAACACGTACCCTACTTAGTTATAGAGATATCCGTCAGAATGGTTTTCATATTGAAACCCAAAGTGACAACAAAGAGGAATATCTACTCTTAACCAAAAATAACGGATATGGCAAACAAGTACTAGAGAAAATTCCATCTTTAAACTCCGGATTGTATACATCAAATCCGTTCAACATATTGTGTACAAAGTTATTTTCCAAAATACTAATACATTCCAAACATGGCATGATCGCCTTGGCCACCCAGGCATTGGAATGATGAGGAAAATTATTAGCAATTCTATTGGTCATACATATCTCAAAACAAAATTTCGGAATCCTCAGATTTTGTGTGCACTTCTGTCAGTAACAGGAAAATTGATTTTAAGACCCTCTTATCTTAAAATCAGAGCTGAACCACTTAAATTCCTTGAACGCATTCAAGGAGATATATGTGGTCCTATACAACCATTGTGTGGATCATTCAGGTACTTCATGGTTCTCATTGATGCATCTACTAGATGGTCACATGTGTGTCTTTTATCCACACGAAACCATGCATTTGCTAAGTTAATTGGTAAAATCATCCAATTACGAGCACATCATCCTGAATATCGAATTCAATCAATTCGAATGGACAATGTCGCTGAATTTTCATCCTATGCCTTCAATGATTATTGTATGGCTCTTGGGATACAAGTTCAACACTGCTCCATATGTTCATACACAAAATGGTTTAGCGAATCTCTTATCAAGAGAATCAAGCTCATTGCACGACCATTACTACTGAATTGCAACTTACCAACATCATGTTGGGGTCATGCGATCTTACACGCCGACTTAATACAATTACGTCCAACTGCATATCATAGCACTTCCCCGCTACAATTAGTACGTGGAAATCCACCAGACATTTCCCATCTGCGAAAGTTCGGTTGCGCTACATACGTACCGATCTCACCACCGCAGCGTACCTCAATGGGACCGCACAGGAAACTTGGGATCTTTGTTGGGTATAAATCACCGTCAATCATAAAATACCTCGAACCCCTAACAGGGGACCTGTTTACGGCCCGGTACGCTGATTGCATATTCAATGAGGAGCATTTCTCGGCATTAGGGGGAGACAATAAGTACCAAACTGAATGCCAGGAAATTAATTGGAATGTTCAAGGCATTCCTGCCTCAGACCCACGTACTACAGAGACTGAACTTCAAGTTCAGAAAATTATTCATTTGCAAAACATTACAAATAATCTGCCAGATGCATTTACTGATTATAAAGGTGTCACAAAATCCTATAATCCTACAAGAAATGTGCCTGAAAGAGTGGAGGTACCGAAAAATACCACTCAACTCCCAGTTCAAAATAAGATGGGGAGAAGTACGGCACAAATGGCGGATAAAGCTTCTAACAAGCGACAAAGGAAACAAAAGAATGTAAATACAGATCAACCTCAAGTTGATAGACACCAAAGGATCCTTGAACCCAGATCAACAGTGCACTCAATTACTGATCCTGGGACATCGGAATACCCCGACTCAAATGTTTTGGGAAATAACATTGAGCCACCAGGGGTTCAAGAAATTTTCACTAACTATAATGATTCTGGAGAATCATATGATCGTAAGACTACAATTGTCGACATTTATTTCTCCACAACAATTGCAAACAACCTTCAAAATGATCCGATCCTAAGACCATGGCGAGTGCAAGCAGCGCTCGATTGGAACCAATGGAAGGATGCAATTCAAGCGGAGTTAGCCTCGCTCAATAAAAGAAATGTATTCTCCAGTGTGATACATACACCTCCCAAAGCATTCCCGTCGGTTTCAAATGGGTTTTCGTCATAAGCGGAATGAAAACAATGAGGTGGTGAGATACAAAGCAAGGCTTGTAGCACAAGGGTTCACGCAGAGACCCGGCATTGATTTCAATGAAACATATTCTCCAGTAATGAGTGGAATAACATTCCGATATTTAATCTCATTGGCAGTTAAAAATCATCTAGCTTTTCAGTTGATGGATGTAGTGACTGCATATCTTTATGGGTCACTCGATTCGGACATATACATGAAAGTTCCCGATGGAATTTCAATTCCGAATCCAAACGAAAATCGCAATATGTATTGTGTAAAGTTGAACAAGTCTTTATACGGCTTGAAACAGTCGGGTAGAATATGGTACAACCGACTAAGTGAGTTCCTAACCAAAAAGGGATACTCCAACAATGATGATTGCCCATGTGTATTCATAAAAAGATCCTCAACAGGATTTTGCATTATATCTGTGTATGTTGATGATCTTAATATCATTGGTAACACACAAGATATAGATGAAGCACGCAATCATCTTAAGACGGAATTTGAAATGAAGGATTTGGGTAAAACCAAATTTTGCTTAGGTATACAACTTGAGCACCTTCATACAGGCATTCTAGTGCATCAATCAGCCTATGTCCAGAAAATATTGGAAAAATTCAATATGGACAAAGCATATCTATCGAAAACCCCCATGGTTGTTCGATCTCTAGACAGGGAGAAAGATCCATTTAGACCCCGAGATGTCAATGAAGAGCTATTGGGACCCGAGGTTCCATATCTCAGTACTATCGGAGCGCTTATGTACCTTGCAAATTGCACCCGGCCGGATATTGCATTTGTGGTAAATCTACTTGCTAGATACAGCGCTACTCCAACCAAAAGACATTGGTTAGGAGTGAAGAATATCCTTAGATATCTTCAAGGCACTAAAGATCTCGGTCTATTCTTTCAAAAGAATAAAAATATGGATTTAATAGGATATACAGATGCTGGCTATTTATCAGATCCCCATAATGGCAGATCTCAAACAGGCTTTGTGTTTTTACACGGTGGAACAACCATATCTTGGAAGTCTTCGAAACAGACCCTAGTGGCTACATCCACTAATCATTCTGAAATAATTGCATTATATGAAGCATCACGTGAATGTGTATGGCTTCGCAGAATGATTAATCACATACAACAGTCATGTGATATAGGTGCTATTTCATCACCTACCATTATCTACGAAGATAATGCTGCTTGCATTGTTCAAATGCAAACGGGTTACATAAAGAGCAATATCACAAAACATATTGCACCTAAACTATTTTACCCACATGAATTACAAAAGAGTGGGGAAATCACTATTCTGCAAACTAAGTCTTGTGATAACCTCGCAGACTTATTTACCAAGTCATTACCAACTTTCGCATTCCAAAAATGTGTTCATGGAATTTGTATGTGAAGACTACGTGATTTGCAGATGTCAGGGGGAGAAATCTCCTAAGACTCAACCCGTTCAGATAAAATATTGTACTCTTTTCCTTTATGAGTTTCTCATCAAGGTTTTTAATGAGGCAATATGACAACATAATCATTAATATATCTCTTTTCCTCCCAGGGGTTTTAGGAAGATATGAACAGATATATGCCATATCAACTTTTCTCCTTAAATTTTCCCACTGGGTTTTAAAGGAGTTTTTCATGGCATATCTATTCTATCGGTTCTCCTCATATTTTTCCCTACAGGGTTTTTGGAGGAGTTTTTCCAAGATGATGAATTAGAAGATCATATGAAGACACATTGGCCAAGGGGGAGTGTTGTGAAACAATGCCCAATGTGCAAAACATTGTTTGTAACTTACACCCCTTACTTTATTGCCACCCTTTCATGACACCCTTTACTTTATTGCCACCCCTTCATCATGTATATATACATGTACAAGATCAGAATAAAGACAACTTTTGTTTTCTCGCAATCACTTTACAATAAAAAGGATATCGGCGCGACCGTTCTGTTCGTGGTTTTGGGTTACGCGGCTGCAGAATTTTCTCGCGTAGTTGGTGTGTCGTCCACCTCACACAAGAATAATCATACGAGGACATAATAAACATAAGTGTACAGATAGAAGTTATTTTCATTCATCAATCCCTCTCTTTACAATCATAAGCCATATTCTAGTTTTCGTAACACTCCCTTTTAAGCAAATACCATACTTCGCATATATCTCGTAAAAAACTACTTCCAAAAATCCAGTGGTAAAAAAAGATTGGAGAAAATATTACATAACACACGTTTAGTTACATTACACTGGTTGTCCTATTAAAAACCTTCATGTGTGAAAACTTTAAGAAAACTCACTAAGGAAAAGAGTGCAATGTTTAATCTTTGGAATCCAATCTTCAAGATTTTGAATAAATCATCAGCATTTGGTAAGAGTCGTAATTTACCCCCCCCCCCCTCTAAATTCTGCAATTCTTTAAATTATCTCATTCAAATGTCTTGAATGCATCTTTGGAAACTGGATGCCGGCAGAGACTTAGTGAATAAATTATTTGGATTTTCACAAGACTTTGTTTGCAGGATCTTTACCTCACTATTTTTCTGGACTCCATGAGGATAGAAAACATTTAGAAGCAATATGATTCGTGATGTTGCTCTTGACATAACCCATTTGCACTTGTGTAATACAAGTAGCATTATCTTAATAGATAATTTAAGCGGTATTGATAGTATTAATGTCACAATACTTTTGGATGTGGTTCATCACACGTCTGAGCCAAACACATTCAAGTGTGGCTTCATATAGTGTTATAATATCTGATTGGTTGGTAGAAGCAGTTACCAAGGTCTGCTTAGATAACCGCCGAGAGATGACTGCACCAGCACAAAGTAATATAAATACATTCTGGAATATTTCACTATAGATATTTGACAGATAGTCAGCATATCTTTAGGATTTAGTAATGATCATCAGGATCTATACATGATCTTCATGATTACATTTTCGACTAATTGGACCAACTAGATCTAAATTGTTAAATGGTAAAACCTTCAAGGTGAATTTAAGCAGTAATCATCGTATCAATACCTTCTATGATTGACTAAGATTTTCAAAATATCAAATATGATTATCAGTGTTTAATATATGCCCCCCCCCCTGAAGGAAACTTTTGCGGAAGTCTTGTTGCTCTAATGCCTTTCATGCACTTTTCGAAAATGAATATAGGAAAGTATATTATGATCAAATCAACTGGGCTACCACAAAGCAGAGTCCTACATCCAAAATATCCTATTACTCATCTGAAGATTTTAGGATAAATACTATTCGGGAGTAACATGCTTCACTTATCAAACACCACTATTTGATTATGCAACACAAGGATTATCCTTGCAGAGGATATGGGGTAATAATAATTGCAAAGTTGTATGTCTTCCTAATACAATTTATCAAAACATTTTTGGGTCTTAATATTTTGTAACTATCTCTAGGTGGTTAAAGTTACAACGAATAGTTTGTTCTGCAGAACTATAAATTATAGTTGTACCTCTAGAGTAAAATATAATCGGTCTTAGTTTTGGCGTTTAAGGGATTAATTACCAATACCCCCAATGTACGTTGTACCTTTATGGTATCAGAGGAAACCACCATTCCACTAACTTCTGGTGGAAGATGCATTTTATAAGTGCTTGTGTGGTGCACTTATGGCCTTTAGGTTCTTCATTTTATTCTTTTGGGTCTTGATGGATCCTTGTCCACTTCTAGAGATCATATATTCATTGGTGTGATTAAGAGATCGAATGGTAAGATAATTTTCCTTCAAGAAGATGCTCTCTCTTCAGGGAGATACTCTTACTACCGGTAAGAGACTATTGGGTATGAGTTTATATATATATATATATATATATATATATATATATATATATATATATATATATATATATATATAATGATTTTATTTCCTTTCTTACTAGGAATGTTGAGTCCTCGAGGATCTCATCGAGGATTTTTAGAACCCATTGACAGCATATTTTATTTACTTGTTCATGCCATTTACCAGAATTATTATGCAACAAAACTAATGTCATTCATAATAGGGGAGTAACAGTCTCTACGGGAACCCTTGAACCATAGCTTTCACCACTTCATTATTTCAATAAGGGGTTTGATAACTATATGCAGTGAGCTAGACTTTGATCATTGCAATGGCAAGAAAACTGCATGATCCTGATATTCTATAGGATATTCCAACTTCTAATTGGTTATTAATCTACGACGAAGGTCTCATGCGGGGTCCAAGAGTTTGTAGACTTATTCTATATACTAGCTTTTTTATTATTTGCCCTAGTCTTGATGCAATTACTCATACCATATTTTAAATAATTTGGGTCATTAAACTTCAAGTTTATAATTACACAATATATTTTCTTATGGTCATAAGCAGTGTGTTTCAGAAACATAAATATAATGCTAGAACATAAAATATTTAACCATAATTAATCTGTACAAAAATACTATATTTTCTTCTGGACTTCAAATATTAGTTGAATCATCCAAATAGTATAATTATTTGATAGGAATATTTATTATTCAGTAGGAACACCATATTTAATTAAGGGTGACCGCGAGCAAGACTATTTAAATAGATTTACACTCTATAGAGGTGTACAACTTTACCAACAGCACACGAATTCTCTAGTTTATTTGGCATCCGTCGATACCACTACTCACTACCGTAAGTAAGCAGTCTAGAGCACGTGTCGAAGCCCAGCGAATGGATACCCTCACTTCACCCAGGTTTACGCCTCTGTCTCAGTGAGGCATTCGCAGTTGTGTCGGAAGGCTTTGTTCCCACCCCCTCGGTGATGGGAGCCCCTTCAGACATACCAGTACATTCGATCATATCTGCACTCTACGGTCTACCTACGTGTAAGGCTAGTTTTCAATAACTTAATTAGCTAAGGTTATCCCATACCATCACATGTGGTTGTACGTTTAGACTTAGATTGATGGCACTGGCGTTCGGCCCTTAATTGACCCGGGCGAGAATCCCCCTATCTACTAGTGAGACTCCTCTCTCACTTTTCTCAGAATATAATATAACTCGTACCTGTCGAAAACTAGGTTTTTCATTTTATTTTTATACAAAATAACATAGGCACACTCCTCTGGACATCTTTCATAAATCTTCTAAAATCACATTTATCATATTGTCCTTTTATAATTTTTTAGGAAAATCTATCGCTCTAGTGAGTAGTTGTGCGATAATCGCACTCAAAAACACCCAAATGACATTATATATTATCTAACCCATAATCTATTAGCTACAACAGTAAGACATCAATTCTTCAATGAGATATATGCAGCAAATAGTATTTACAACTACTGAATTCCCAAACATAGCATTTTCATACAATACATACACGCATGCATAATAGATTTTGTAAAACAAATTACAATAAGTAACATACTGGAATAACATGATCAAAGGCGGTGCTTGCCTTGCTTATATTGTTCAGAGAGAGAGGTCGCTTGATCGTTAGTAAGCAAATCCAAATATTTTTCGTATTCATACATAGAATGATTTTATATGAATTTAGCAAAAAAGATTCATTTGATTCTGAGTTCATGTGTAAAAGTTATTGACGTTTTGATTTGCTTCGATTTGTTGTTGAATTGTTTCTGTTCTATTGAGAGTACCTTATACTTAAGAGTTCTTTTGACGTGTCATCATTTCATGTCACGCTAGTTTTTTCCGGTTAACATGTGATGCTAGGTTTTTGGACAAACATCTATTTAGGTAGGTTCTAGTTGTACTGTAACTATCTTACCAATTTATTCTAAGTGCATACTGATGATTTTTAATATCTAACCATTTTACTTATTTTTATTAACCATCTCGTTGACATATTTCTACTATTGATATCATCATATCCATGGCCTAGGTTACTGTTATTTCGATAATCATATAGTCTAATTCTTGACTTCTAATTAGTTTTACTCTTTTAGATTAATTGTTAATGAATAATAATTCATTATATTGTCTAATCACTTTGTTTTGGCATTTGACATGGCGCGTCTAGTGGTAATCTCGTGATCTATTACTAGCGGAGGTTCCTTGGTTGCGCCGTAAAAATTTTGTTTTGTGCTATCGTAGCCTTCCCGCGATCCTTCAGTGGTTATATTCTTACTATGTTGTGTGCTTTGTAATGTCATTTGGACTGTACTTAACTTGTAATGTGGATTGAATCCGGTTTGATAAGCATCATGATTGAGATACATCTTTCTTAAGCATCACGATTGAGATACATCTTTCTTAAGCATCATGATTGACATGGTCTCTTTTCCATACACCTAAAGGAAACTAACTACTTCACAAATATGTCATAAATTATAACAATGATACACACACACAATCTTCTCAAGCCACTTGATATGATCTCAAATGTGCTCCATCTTCAACTCCAGCATGTTTAGCCTCTGCTCCAACACAACCTCAATCATCTGCTCCAGCCCAAGGTCCATCCTTTGTCTTGCATTGCTACCGGGGCACTCCCTTGCTCTATCCATGATGTCTGCCCATTGAAAATATTGGCATCCTCTAGCCTACAGGACCGTAGAAACAACATTACAACACACAAAAAGATTGACAACTAATTTTTATTACCTATTGGAGAAAAATCCAAACCGTAAGAAATGAAACTCAAATTCACTTACTGAGAAATAAGGACATTTGTAAAACACCCGGCCAGTATTTCCCTTGATGTTGGCGTAGAACATATTTGCTTTCACACGACAGTTATGACAATCCACCCGCATGGTAGTGGTAAGCGCTAGGGCCCTCACTCAACAGGAGGAGATGAGGTGAGGTGAGATGAGGTGAGATAAGATGAGGAAGAGCTCGGGAAGAGGATGGATTGGTCCTAAGCCCTACTTAATAATTTGGCGGGCCAAATGGTGCCGACATTTCTCCCTCTGCGTTCAGTGTAGATGGGAGGTCGGAAACACACTTAATTTAGGGGCAAACTCGACTTTTCACGCACCAATTCACGGCCAAGTTACAAGCAACTGACGGGAGTGGCAAAAAAAAGTATAGAACTTGAGATCGAATGGCAATGGAAGGAAGAGCAATTTGGTGATGGCATTTCAGAGATTTGGTCAACTTCCGATGACAAACAAGTAATTGATCCCATTATTAATCGCCAAAACATGAAGCGAAAAATAAGAAACTACAGTATCAAACGCTAGAACGAATTGCTGAATGAATCAAACACTATGGAATTCACCATCGCTCCAAACCTATATATACTTTACCAGTCACAACTTACAATACAGAAGCAGTACGTACGTGCGGAACAATGTACGAATGATCTACGGCGGCTGATCAGGCGAGCAGGTGGTCGTGCAGCCAGCTCTTCATCGCCGCGAACGCGTCCTCGGCGTCGCCGTCGTCCTCCAGCGACTCCGGCCGGTGCGCGAAGCCGTGGCCTCTGCCGGCGTACACGACGGCCTTGGCGCCCCTCACGCGCCTCTCCAACTCCCGCACCGTCTCCACGGGGCACCGCGGGTCGCCGTCGCCGCAGACGAACAGGACCGGCGCCGCGATCCGTGCCCCGAGGGACGCGTCCATCCGCGAGCCGTAGAAGCAGACGCCCGCGCTGAAGCAGGCATCGGCGTCGCGCGCCAGCATCTCGACCAGGCGGCCGCCCCCGTAGCAGAAGCCGATCACGCCCAGCTTCTTGGACACCCCCGCCGCTGCGAACTCGTCCACTAGCCACTTGGTGCACGTGCCGATGTCGCCTGACACCCTCTCCGGGGCCTGCCCGGCCAGCCACTGCTCGAAGCCGTCCATCGGGAGGCTCTTCTTCCACGGGTTCCCGCGGAACAAGTCCGGCACTAGAACACTGCATGCATCGATCGATCAAGGTGCACATGCATGATGAGCTGACAAATGCAGAGCAACCGAAAGAAGTGAGGAATTAAATCACTTGATCGGTGTGGTGAAGGTTGGATTACTTGTAGCCGTGGCAGGCGACGCGATAGGCGAAGTCCCGGGTGGCGGAGTCCTCGAAGCCGAAGATGTCGGAGAGGAGGAGGATGCCGGTGCCGTTGTTGTTCTTGACGGCCTTGAGAAGGTACGCGCGGGCGCTGTCGTCGTCGCCCTCGCCGATGACGATGTCCGCGCCGCTCACCAGCTCGCACGCCTCGTCGTCGTCGACGGTGCCGCTTCTCGCCACTTCAGTCTGGCTGCAGCGCGGTTTGTGGAGCCGGTGGCTACGAGGGGGACGGGCGACATTGCAGCAGTGCGGCCTCTGCACGGAAACTGAAATTGTTACGTCAGAGCGCGGAGAATGCTAACCAGAGCGCACAGATACGATTTTTAAACGTCACTCGCGATTGTTTCCATCCGAATATTGCTTGGGGAGTTCCCTGTGGTAGGGAATTGAGGTGGAGAAATAGCAATTTGTGAAAGATTGCGCTAGTTAGCAGTAGTACTTGTTCCTACAATGAGTTTTGCATTGCAATTATTTGCGCAATTTGAGTGCTCAATCACCCTAGGAAATGGCATAAAGCATCCCACAGTAACGACATACAAAGAGCAATTTGGGCACCACACTGTAATGTGTCAAATCCTCTGAAACTAAGCGCCACTCGTGCTCATAGTCAGACTGCGCAACCAAATCAAGACCGGAACCGAGTTCTGTACTGCACAGATTCGAGACCAAAAGCCACGACCAGTGCCACAGGGGGGAATTCGCGCTAGCTATGTTCCATGGTGATACATACAAGTGGAGAACGAACGAAACGGCAGAGTGGAGAAGGCGGGGAGAGCTCGTGCTTACAGAGGAGGAGAAGCGTGCGGAGCGTGCGCTCGGCGCGGCCCAATGAAGCGAGCAGACAGCGCGACGTCCGCGCCGCGGAGACGACGCGCGGGGGAGCGACGGGTACACTGCGACTGCGGCGGCCGCGGCCGCGGCCGCCATCGGCTGGAGAGGTTGGCGATTGAGGAGGCCGGGAAGCTGGAAACGCGCGCGGGGATGATTAGCCTGGCAGCTACCACTGTCTCGGTAGCACAGCCGCGCGTTTAGATATTTTCCCCTCCCGGCCCGACTCGCGCGCGCGAGCGTGGAGTTTCTCAATCGCGTGCCGCGCCTCGGCGAATCGCGAGGTCCGGGGGCCTCCTCAATCGCGTGCCGCGCCTCGGCGACTGGCGGCTCTGTCGCGTTCCAAGGTTGTGTGAGAGTTTGTGACTACGAAACGTTTGTGCTGCAGATATGGATATGGCCCCTTATCTTCGCCCGGGGGTAGAACCGGCGACTGATCGAACGGGCAGGGGCAGGGGCACCGCGCCGCGGATTTCCCTTGTCCACGACGTCCAGACGGTGAAACGTCCCTCAAAACACTTGGGCCTTGTCTCCCAGAACCACAAGGTAGGCCACCGAAGCAAAGGAAGAACAGGCCGGATTATTAGGCCTTAGGTCAAACTATTAGGCTTGTACTGGCCTAGTTGTGAAATGCAGACCAAACTTCGAGCAAGCAAAGTCTGACCATTAGCTCAAGCTTGGGCTTGTAAGTATCATGGTTGGAGCTTGGATCGGCTACCACACAAGTTGGAGTTCAAGGGAGGCACTATTCAGACGGACGTTCGTCTCCGGCCTGCGCTTACGCATGTGTTCCCTATTGGGGGGCCAACTTCCAACCCCGAACACCACTTCCCTCTTTCCAATCTTATAGAAAACCTTCAACTCGGAACAATCCTAAAACACTTTTTAACCTTCTCTTATTGCAACACGAAATATTTGGAAGAAGGCAGTGGCCTAGTGATGAGCTGTTTAGGCCCCGTTTAGAACACATCAATTTTACATCAATTTTGCAAGAATTTCATAGAAAAAGTTCAATTCCCGTATCGGAGAAAATTCGTACGTTCCAAAACGTAACTTACCTCCACATCTAGCTGGAGTCTTTAACACCGGCTAGTGGTGGATACCAGGCTATTTAACCTCTCTGTCCATCTACGTTCGAGTCTTCGCACCGGCTTTGGTGAACCGTCTCTTTCTTCAGTGGATAGGGAGTGCTTGGCCAATATTTTCGTTTTTTTCCCCATAAAAACACAAGGAGTACGGTTAGTCCCAGAGAAGCAGGTACATATTGAAAATGCGACAGATCATGCGCGAAAGTTTTGTACGAGTCACCAGAACGAACGAACTTGGAAGGAAGAAAAGAAACACAGAACCGAAAAAGTTTGTTTACTTGTTGACATTAGAAAAACTGGACCCTCTGGATTCTGCAAGCCCAAATTCTGACCGTTCCATGATTCGATTGCTCATGTAACTTAACCGTTGTGTTCTCAAACAAAGTGCATGAAGCTCCAACAAAAGAGTGGGTTTAATTAACAAAGGAACATTGTCTCGTCTTGTAGTTTCAGGCTTTCAGCCATATGTAGCCATGTAAGCCGCACTAATCATTCCATCAGTAGTACAGAAAAATTCTAAAGCTCTCATAAAAAAAAAAAATAGCAATGCCGCCAACTCTTACCTGTTTTTCCTAACCAGCAAGCATTCTCAGGTTGGCAATTCATTCGGTTTCTGATGGTCCAGTTAGCATTCTTTCGTACTCGCTCATGTTTGTTGGCCGCAAGAAAAGGATTGCATGATTTATCTCGCTTGGTTAGAAATCACAATTGAGTACACAGGTGAAAGGGTGTTTTGGTTACAAACTTTCCTATGGTTCTCTCGTGTCGTGCGTCAGTTGCCTAGGAAATGGACACTTCTTCAGAAGTGCCCATTGGCGCAGAACAGCATCGACAAGACAGAACACGGCAGCATTTCTGCACTGGACCACGGAGAACAACACACTGCACTAGAATACGGCACATTCAGTAACAGATCAACCAATCCGACAAAATTTGTAGGTCACAACAATGATGAACTTTGCTAATATCCAACAGAATACCCCACCAACCATGCCACAACAATATCGCAGCAAAACTGCCTGACGAGGAGTACAGCTGTAGCTCGCAGAGCATGACCACTGGAACAAAGACGGTGAGTGTCTCCAACAGAATAGTACACAGAAATAAAAAGAACATGATCCAGGGGCTGGGACATGATTACTAGAATAACAAACAAAATTGGCACAAATCCATAAACAAAATACACTGATCTAGATCATCTTGTGTCCGACATTTGTTCTACACTAGAAAACCCAAACTAACCATTTGAGCCCCCAAAACTAGAAGGGATCCAGCCGCTCACTTTTCTCTGCCTACCTGAGCAAATAACATTTGAATTGACACCTTATTCCTGTGCCACCAACTGCCTCTAATTTATCAACTCATCGAGTCTATTCACATCTGATCTGATGCTAATCAGAAGGAACTTAATGAAAGAGTTACATGTTTCCTCCATTGTCTCTTGTTTTGAATGCTTTCGCCTCAAAGGAGCATATCAGACTTGGCAGGCAATCTCCTGTAGAAGTTGAACGGGACAGAGGGCATCCTGCTGCGGAACCGGGGGTGGCGCAACAGGTAAAGCATACCAATAACCAGCAAAACCTGGAACGGCGTCACGTACAGCACAATGGCGACAACCAGGGACAAGAATATGAAGATAGCGGTGGCCCGAGGGTCCCTCCAGCTCAGCAACGCATGGGCTCTCTCACCTTGCGTTGCCAGGTCCCCAACCACCGTCTGCACACGACCTCCGACGCTCCTCAGCCTGTCATAGCGCATTCTTACAATGTCGGCTGGTCTGTTGGATGGGAATGTGTCGAACTCCTCATCAAGCTCGTCGGGGTGTGTAAACTCAGCATGGGATAGCTTAGTATCCATGTGCGGTGGGTGCCTTGGCCTGTAACGATAGTTCCACAGTCCAATCATGAACATGTAGAGGAAGACGGTAGGCAGGATGAGCTCCGGGTAGCAGATCAGTATGAGGAACAGCATGTGCACCAGCATAGTTGTAATCGGGTTTCGCCAGCTCCTGATGCCATCATACCACTTGGCCATCGCCGCAAAACCACAGAACAGCGTGGTGATACGATAAAAGTTGGCCTTGCTGCGCCGGAGACTAAACATGTGTGAACCTACATCAAGCATGTACTCCACAACCTCCCTGCGAAGTGGAGGCTCAGCACGACTAAGCCTCGCCGCAACAATCTGCATAGCCTGGTGCCTCAGGTAGTCCAACTGCATCACTGAGATTGGCTGCGTGTAGTGCATCTTTGGCAGCAGAGGACGGCCATACAGGGCAATCATGTTTACCCACGCCGTGCATGTAAATCGCACAGCCAAATGCAACTCACCGGTCTTCTTGAGGCCACTGGGCTTAAGAGACAGCAAAGGGTAAAAATGGGTGTACACCCGGTCAGTCTCCAGTGTCGAGAGCCGGATTCTGACCTTGCCAATACTCTCATCCCGGGCATCGCCATTCTTGCTCCCAATCTGGCTATTGTCAAACACCACCACTGTGATCACGGTGCACGGATCGAACACCTCCCAAGTATACTGCTCGTTCCACTGCGGATTCAGCGTGTCAAGAATAGTTCTTGTGCGCACCCATTTTGGCCCATACTTGGCAACACAGTAAGCATCGGTGGTGCGCCCATCCTTAGCCTTCATCGGTATCAAATTGCGTGCACCTAGAACTCCCAGCTCAAGGATCCCAATGCTCGGCTTTCGCGTGTGCTTCGATGATGGCTGGAGATCACTACTGTAGTAAGTGGACTCGTCGAGAACATGGTACCCAAAATCCAGCGACATCCGAAGCTGTATCTTGCTCGCGAACTTGCCTTCCTTCTTCTCAGCATCGTCGGTGGGGCGCGCGAGGCTGTACCAGCGCGGCTCCACTGGCTTGCTGAAGTGGTCGTGACGCGGCATTGCGGCGCTGAGGGGCAGCACGATGCGCCCGGTCGGCTCATCGCGCCCCGGCGCGACGCGGTCCTCGACGGTGACGAACAGCGGTTCGTCGAAGGGCTCGAACGCGACGAACATGAACTCCTCGTTCCACATCGGGTTGAGCGTCCCCGGCGGCGCGCCAGGGCGCGTGCGCCGCACCTGCCCGGCGAGCTGCAGCTTCACGGAAGCGTTCATGGGGCGGGAGGCGTCGAGCGGCACGAGGTCCTGCGCCCCGATGGCGGCGACGCGGAGGTACACGAGCTTGGGCGAGAAATATACCTTGGCGCGCGTGGAAGCGACGGCCGCCGGGCCAGCCGCCGCATGCACGTTGGAATGCCAGGCATCCGGGAAGGCCTCGTCGGCCTGGGTCCCGAGCCACACGGATAGCATGATCTCGCCGCGCTTGGTATCGAGCCGGTACCACTGTGCAGCCAGCGGGGAGTCCGGCGGCACGCGGATCGGCACCTCGGCGAGGTCGAACACAACGCGGCCGACGAGGCCGTCGCCGCCAACGAGATCTTTGGCCTTGACGGCCACCTCAAGCAGATGCGACTGGATGTGCGTCGCGGAGAAGGCGAACACCTGCTGCCAGGAAGGGTTCTGGTTGGCGCCGACAACGGGCGTGGTGCCCTTGAAGTTGCCGAGCTTGACCTCGACGAAGGGGTCGATGGCGCCGGTGGGCGAGGCGGCGGGGAGGTCCCGCGCCTTGACCACGTGCACGTATAGGAACCGCATCGGCTCCACGAGGTCGTACGTCGACGCGATCTTGCCCGCCGCGGAGGCCGCTGCGGCGGAGGGGTGCAGCCCCGGGATGTTGAAGCGGGGCCGCAGCACGGCGGCCAGCGGCGGCCGCGTCTCCACCAGCCCGAACTGCTGATGCGGGGGCGGCATCAGGCCGCCGGGGCCCTGCACCATGAACGGCCGCGGCGGCATTCCCTTCATCTCGGCGGCGGCGGCGGCGTTGCCGGGTGGGAAGGCGGAGTGGGGGAGGAGTGGTGTTTAGAGTTAGTGTCCTCTAGTGTGGCATTCCGTCGAACAGTTGCTGGTGGCGTGGGAGTGCAGCGGAGTGGTTACTGCTGCGCAGCGTGTGCGGGGAGCGTACGGCGGTACGGCGGTGATCTGTTTCGCCGCCCGTGGCACCTCGCGATGAATTCCACCCGTTAGATCCAGATCCAACGGATGGCATCTACTTCTAGTCCCAGAATGGGTCCAGTGAAGCGACCCCAGGCAGACATCGGGGGAACACGCAAGTAGCTGACACGTGGGGTCTCTAAAACCGTGGGACCGCAATGTTAGTCGAACTGGGGAAAAATCTCACGGTGTGGGTAAAGTGGGGAGGGCGTGGCTTGCTGGGAGAGTGGTAGGTCGGTGGAGCGCCTCGGTTCGCAGCAGGGACAGCTTGATGCGTCGGATTCTCTGTGATCCGTCGGGAATTCGAGCCTCGGAGTGGGGCGACTGGCCCGCAACGTGAGCGTGCTGTTTCACTTTCCTAGCTTACTACCAATGCCATGGCCCATGGGCAATGACCCCTGCAATATGATTGAGATTTATGTGGCTTAACGTTCTGTAAAAAATCTCTCGTGCCGTGGATCATGATTCCTACGAACTCAAGAACGGTCACGTGGGCTGTCCGCATATATCAAATAAAAAAATGCAACATTTGGCTCAGAATGTAAGAACTGTAGTAGTAAGTTCCATGAGAGCGTGTCGCCGAGCCCAGGTGCTCGTGTTGCTGCAATAGAGATAGGGGGCCACGCACGATCTCACAGGTCACAAAACCTACAAGATACGGGGTTGTTGGCACGGATGTTAAGCTCGGTCCTTGTCATTCCCAGGGGGGGAAAAATGTTGTTGATAGCTTCACGCCTTCTTCCGTGCAATTCGGATGCGCCTCAAGGTAGCCGTTGCTACTGCATTCGAAACATTCCTCTTTGACACACAAAATCCCATTTGCACCCGTGGCTACTCCTCAATTCGTTTCATAGTTTTGCGGTTTGCGCGCTAGTTCCTCTTGCCTTTTTTTTTTGGGCGGTGATATTAGAGCTATTTTAATTTTTTAATGTATTTTGAAAAAAAATATTTTAAAGATATTTTTCCCGTAACTTTATTTTTAATTCTGACCCCTTTTGACACACTATGACTCGTTACGTGATCAAACTGTATTGTCACGTCAACGGCCGCGGCGTGACCAAACCTGCCACGATAGCCCTCCGAGTCAACATGTGCCTGTTTTTTTACTAAGTCCTGTCACGCCAAGAGAAGTGGTGTGACAGCACTCATTTGCCACGCCGCGTGACAATGTGATTTTTCCTCACTACGCGTTATGGTGTTATTAAAAGGGTCAGAATTGTAAATAAAGTTAGAGATATTTATTTTAAAAAAATAAAAAATATTTGTGATATTAAGCTAGCTGCACGTTAAACATGCAGCAATTGTACCGGACATGCCTGAAACCCAAATATAAATCACGCTTTTATGATGTGGAACAGTATACTATAGACATTTGATACTAGCTTTCTCAAAAGTGCCTTTCTCTTTTGGATAACGCCAGCACGTCCGATGTTATCGGACGCTTCATTTTCAAGTATTCCTATCCACAAGTATCAGCGTCTCTCTCACCCAATCCTCATTTCTCGTCTTCAGTCATTCCTCCACTTCCCTGTTGAGAGCAAGAGTAGTAGCACACAGCCTCGCCCTCGCCTCACATAGCACAATACCAGCTCGAAATCTCCTAAGGTCGCAACCACCTCTACCTCCGCCTCCTACGCATCCAAATCCTAAATCTCCACCTCGTGCGGCCAGAACCACACCACCATGGCGGACGTGACACACCACCTCCGCAGCAAATCCCCACCTCATTTACTGGCACCCCACAGATCCCGAGCACCGAGCGCTCCCCACTAAGGTAGGAGGAGCTGGCGTTCGTGGCGGTGTGGGATGAGCAGGAGGAGGAGGAGGGGAGGGGACTGGATCTAATGCTGCGCCTGAGGGGGAGGGACGGGAGGTGCATGGTGATGGATTTGTTGTAGATGTTTTCATCTGGGTAAATTTTGTTGTATGAGTTTGTTAATTTTGTTACAACAGTTCGCTCAAAATGTTACATGGAGTGTTTTTTATTGTTGCGGTGTTGTTGCATCAAATGTTGCGGCAACAAGTATTTTTTGTTGCAACGGTGTGTTTGATTTGTTGCGACATTTTGTTGCAGCTCTTTCACCATTTAACTGTTGCACGCATTCTCTCGAATTGTTCCAGTAGCTTTTCTCCATTGTTGTATAAAGTGATCTAGTTTGTTGCAATACATCTTTCTGAAATTTTGTAGGAGATTTTGTTGCAATTATTATCACCGATTGTTGTACACATGAAATCAAAATATTTTATAACTAAGTTTTAAATGTTGTAAATTTCTTGATGTTACAACAATTATTTTCAGATGTTTTAACTGTTTTTTCCATGTTCTATACCGATGGTTTCATGCATTTTCGGCGAGAATTTTATTTTTTTTTCCCAAATTTTTTCTTGATATTGTATTTATCATTTGCACATTTTATTAACATTGATTATTTTTGTTGCAACATTGTTGTCGTAGCAAAAAGGCTAGGCAGTAAGAGAAGGGGACCCCCGGTACACTCGGAGGGACCAAGAAGTTCTCAGGAGAAAAGACTAGTTGTCAGAAAAATATATGTATTGACTACTCCAAAAAAAAGCTAACCCCCCCCCTTTACATGGGGGGTGTAGGGATACATGTAGGCTACGATAACAACAAATAAAAAATTCTACCACGTAAACTAGAAAGCCAAGCAAGAAGATGATCACAGATCGTTACCACCAGACACACAAAGCTGCGGGAGAAGAGTTGAAGCAGTCTGGTCCAACGTAGAGCGCGTCGATGTAGTGGTCGTAGTCGATCGGCCAGCATCCTCGCGAGTCGATCGTCTCCTCCAGCAACCTCTGTAGTTCCTTATGAAGATCGTGGATCGTCCTTAAGCGCAACAGCAACCGTAGTAGCGTCTCTACGATATCCACACGTATAGTTCCCTTGGAAGTTGTTGTGCACCAGGTCCCGTAATTGTTCCCACGCGTACACGGAGCGGGGCGGAATGGTGAAGAACCACGTCAACGCCACGCCCTTGAGTGCCAGGGTGATGTTTTTTTTTTACTTTCGTGGTGTCGTCTCCCCCGGCGGCCTCAATGGTCGTTTGATACACGCGAAGGAACTCCGAGGGGTCCGTACACCCCTTTAAGGGCCTGACCTCTAGCATTTTAGAGTCTTGGGGCCAGCGGGCTGCCTCCAACCCAGCGCTTAAGGGGGAGTTGGGATCTCTCCGAAGCACTAGCGCCAGACAAGTGGCGGTTGGTGTCCGGTGAGCGGCTCCCTCGACCTCAAGTTGTGCGAACCTGAGAGGAGCCGCGAGGGGCCCGGCTCCTGGCTGCCAGAGGTCAAGCATCTCCTAGTGAAGATCCGCCAGCTCTCGCTAGAGGGCTTCATATACTTCCCGCGTTATGCATGCTGCCCGTGCGATTGGTCCGTCGGGCATTGTGCTGGGCGTCGCCCCTAATGATGTTTCCCTGTGCAGAGTTGTTTGCTTTTTCCTCCGGGGCTCGGGCTGCCGTTGCCGCTGCCCCGGAAGTCTTGCTTCGCCTAGCCCTCGGGGTGTTGGGCGCGGCAGCTGCCGCGGCAAGCTCGGCCGCTGAGGCTTTGGGCGCAGCTTTCCGAGGGGCTATGCTAGTACTTCAGAGCTATACTTGACTTTCCCATCGGTCCCCACGGACAGCGCCAACTGTCGTAGTAAAAAGACTAGGCAGTAAGAAAAGGGGACCCCCGGTATACTCGGAGGGACCAAGGAGTCCTCAGAAGAAGGGACCAGTTGTCAGAAAAAATTATGTATTGACTGCTCCAAAAAAAAACTAAATCTCCCCTTTACATTGGTGGGGGCAGATGGCTATTTATAGCCTCCTAAAACGGGGCACTTAAATTATCATCCTAACCATAGAAAAGTACTATACCTGTAGGGGCTGCATGGACTTTTCTCCGTCTACACGTAAGCTTCGGCTCACGATGGGTCTCCCTGTGCCTGGTCCATCTGGCTAGTGCACCTAGTCCACCTGCTCCCGAAGTGCCCCAACTTCGGATTTCTCTTGGCGTGGTCCCGGGGGATCTGCTGCTTCGGACCTCGCGAGACTCCAGAGACCCTTCGGGGGGGGGGGGGGGGGGGGGGGCTCGGGTCTTCCCCGAGGTGGCCCCGAAGGCCCACTACTTCGGGTCCCACGGGGTTCTGGATCTTCCCTGAGGTGGCCTCAGAGGACCCCACTACTTCGGGTCTTACGGGATTCCGAAGACCCTTCGGATAGGCTTTGGAGCATCCCCGAAGGGACGCCTCACGCCCCCTCGGGGAAGGGAACCTTCGTGCTCGTGGGTTGCATGATCTGTTCTGCGGGCTTCGCCGGGTCGCCCCTACGACAATTGTGTATAGATATTACGTTGGAATATACCATAAAAATATGTGTGAACACTAGTTAAGTCCTTCTCTTTTTCGAATAAATAAAGGAGCCCTCCTATTGCGTTTCTGCGAAAGTTGGCAAGAACTCTTCTCCTTTCGGGGCATAGCTCCAAACGGTGGTGTCAGCTGTGTAGTGCCCAATTTGGGGAGGAGAATCTACGGTACTGGATGACTGGCAGGGGTGTTTGATTCAAATGCATCACTTTGGAATGTTTCTCTAGGACGAATTGGCGGATTGAAATACATTCTTTGTCAATAAGTTCAATTTTATGCTTCTATACACTCTTGAGACGTAAACTTACCGTCAACGGACCATGGATTCTATTGTAGCGGCATGGTGTGTTATTGTCGATCTAGACTGTTACGTGTGGGATTCATCAGCACGGTAACGAATACTACCTACAATGCCATCAAAACCGTAGTTAGTCCAGTGCATCAATTCTTTTGTCGTGAAAAAGGGAAGAGATGAAGTGATAAACCAATCGCATGGCGCTGTGTTTTCTGCCGGCGTTGCCAAGGAACATGATGATGATGTTCCGATTGCCAGTTTGTTGTATAGATCGAAATTATAAATGTTAAATTGCCGGCGGCAATAGTAGATACGGGGGCAACCCCATTTTCGACCAAAAAAAAACAGTATCCATCGATCATGAATGCGACAAATGGCTCTCAGCGACCACTCGCCCAAAAGTTAGTGGAATATGCATGCATGTTGGCGTGGAGTGGCACACTGGCGTTGCCAAATAGAAAAGTTGGTGGTGGCCTCTTCTCCGTCGGCCTAGGCGAACACTGAGCGAGCAGAGCACCGATATGCAAGATCCCAATTTCGGGCACGGGCGCACATGGTGTGATCTCCTCGCGGCTCACACCGCGCAGGCACCGCGTTCGCGTGGAACGTGGGGGGCCCGGCGCGCGGCAGGAATAGTATAAGGCGCGCGCCGGACCAGACGCCGGCGAAAACAAAGGGATAACCGAGCCGAGACCGGGTCGGTTGATCCATGATACCGACTCTGACCGTGCGGCTGCTAGCTATGTCGTGTCGTCGTCCTTTCCTTCCGTTTTAGGGTCAGATAAATCCACGCTGATCTTCGGCCCGGGAGTCGCGACCTACAAGCCATGAGTACTAGCCCTTGCTAAGTGGCATGAACTCCGAGAGAACAGTAAAATATTGCACCGAGAGGTTCCTCGTGTGTGAATGTGACCGGTTCGAGGCAGGGCAGGCAGATGTACGTGTCCCTTGGGAGCTGTGTGGCAAAGTGAAGTAGGTAAACAATTCGACCGCCCTCGGCGATCCCTGACTGCCCTGCCCCAGCCATCACATGGTCTCTGGGTCTGGGTAGGATCAGGGATTCGACAAAAAATTGGAGGGGCATATGCTTCGGGTGTAAGCAACGAGGGAGTGATGAGAGAAAGGGGATGGCTTTCGTTTTAACGGGGACCTCAGCTCGTTGGGAGCAGGGAATCGTGCCTACTCGTGTGCACGGGTGCGTTCCCGCCTGGCGATTGGATATTCTTCGTCTTCCGTCACGGTTCCCCACAGCATGGTGACAAACATGCAACAGTAGCGCTGGTAATGGCCGGTCTGTGGCTTTGTGTGGAAGCGACGGAGGCATTGGTACGTCGCGGTCTCCTCATCCGCCGTGTATTTGCTTGGAGCCAGCCAAGCATAACAGTGGATGCGACTATATGACCGTAAGTGCCCTTAAACTCTGGGCGACAGTGGATTCAAAAAATAATTTAGCAAAGATCTGCATGTATGTCTCACATGTGCATCATAAACTCAAAAACTGTACATCGAGACCGGCCCAGCAGCTTGTGCGGTTGCGCCAGTGGCCTACCTGCGTTGCGCCAGCGGCCCAACAGGCAGCACTATGCTTACGTGCACGTGACTTGTGCGCTTAGAGGTTGGCCCACGCGAGTATGCTAGGCGATCCGACGCCCCTTCGCTTGCTAGTTTCTTCTGCCAAGAACCCGAACAGCCGCGGGGTGTAGTTGGAGAACGCCCAATGCGAAAAGGAAAAGCTACCCGTGATCACTGCCCGCCCCTCGCCTAGTTGCCGCCGCCCGGCCGTCGGAGACCTTGCCGGTCACCTCGACGCCGACGCCCACATCCCATCATCCGCTATCGATCATCTAGGGCCAAGGGAAGGAAGGAACAACCGATTGGAGTGATCAAGTGAACCTGACAAGGCTTAGTTAGGTACCGCTCCTTTGTTCTAACTTTATAAATGATGATGGTTGTTTTTTCGTAACATGTTAGGTGATTTTTCAACTCGATGATTGTTGTATTTTTATTATATGCTAGGGGTTATAAATTTAAAATTTAGGGTTTCAAATTGAGGTTTTTCCGACATTGGAAATTGGGATACCGGCCAGCGGCCAAGTTGCATATCGTAGGCAAAAAATGACACATAATCGTGACCCGTGTGCAGTGTGATACTGTGCTCAACCAATGTCAAGTAAGTAAAAACACATATCTCACTATCTGCACGTATGTTTGATCACTGCTTTTACTTTATTGTTCTTGTTGTTGAACATGGCATTTGATTTGACAACATATTAATCGAAAAATGCCAAGCAAATTTATGAAAAAGTTTCTGAAGAGAAAAGAGCCAGATAGCGCTACTAATGCTAGAAATTCACCTACAAAACATATGAATTGGGAAGAGGAAATTCAATTTGATCCAGACAAAAGGAAAATGATAGATGACTACTATCCTAATCCAGAAGATGTGGTAAGAAGAAAATACTTGGATAATGGACCTTGTCAACCTCACACTTATGATTTTCCATATACACAGTTTAGGGATAAAAAACAAAAAGTTTAATCCTGAATGGTTTGACGAGTTTGGAAGTTGACTTGAATACAACAAGTCCAAAGATAAGTCATTTTTTTTTGTTTCTTGTTTAGAGACCGCAACAAGAAAAAAAATTGGGTATGAGGTATTTGTTATAAATGGTTGGAACAAAAATGCTAGACTAAAAGAGTATGTAGGTGGTGTGAATAGCATTCACAACCAAACATTGAAAAATTCCAATGATAAAGATAACAACACATTGATGTAACTATCTATACACAAAATAAAGCTTCAAATATTACTTATTTTACTAGATTAAATGATTCCATTATCATTGCTAGAGTGTTATTGAAGCAAAGATTGCCTTTCTGAGGCCATGATAAATCGAATGAGTCCTACAACAAAGGAAACTTCTTAAAATTTTATGAGTTCTTAGCAGAGCATGATCCAGCTTTAGCCAAGGTGGTAGGTAAAAATATTGCAGGTAATTGTCTTATGGTGTCTCCTGTCTAGAAGGAGATTGCTCATTGTTTTGCAAATGACATATTGCATATTCTCAAAGAAATTGGACATGATGTGTTTTGCGTGCTTGTTGATGAGTCTAGAGATGTTTCTTGCAAAGAACAAATGGCAGTGGTCTTGCGGCATGTTGATAGTTGTGGAATTACAAAGGAGAGTTTTGTTGGTCTTGTTCATGTGAAAGAGACAACTTCTGTCTACCTCAAGTCTTCTATTGATTCTTTATTTGAATAATATAAGCTAAGTTTGAAGCATGTTAGAGGCTAAGGATATGATGGTGCTAACAATATGCGAGGTGAGTTCAATGGCTTGCAATAATTGATCATGAGGCAAAGTAGCACAACTTATTATATCCATTGTTTTGCTCACCAACTTCAATTAGTAGTTGTAGCCAATGCAGGAAAGTATAAATGCATTAGTAATTTCTTTAGTATGATTTCTCTGTTGTTGAATGTGGTGGTTGGATCTTCGAAGAGGAGGGACATGGTTCAAGATATCAACCACGAATAAGTGCACAAGGCTTTAGGTTATGGGCTACTTCAAACTAGGATGGGGTTAAATCAAGAGCAATGTCTTCAAAGACCTGGAGATACTCGTTGGAGTTCTCATTATAAAACTCGTAAGAGTTTGGTTGACTTGTTCCCAACAGTTGTCACAGTGTTAGAATTTGTGGAAGAGACATAACAAATAGAGATCAAGCATTGGGTCTACTAGTGTACTTTCAGTCATTTGATTTTATCTTTTATTTGTATCTCATGTTGACTATCTTAATAATCACAAACACCTTATCACTAGCACTGCAATGAAAGGATCAAGACATTGTGAATGCATTAAATGTGTGAAATCAACTAGGTTGCATTTGGATGAGCTTAGAAGAGATGGGTGGGAATCTGTCTTAGGTGAAGTGTATGTCTTTTATGAGAAATATGGTATTCCTAAGTTGGAAATGGGAGAAGCTTACGTTAATCCAAAGAAGCAATGTCAAAGAATTGGAATTACCAACAAGTATCATTATGAAGTAGATTGTTTTAATGATGTTCTTGATTGGCTACTTCAAGAGCTTAATAGTCGCTTCAGCAAGACAATATCTAACTTGGTTGTTTGGTCGGCCGCTTTAAGTCCAAGAGACTCATTTCATTATTTTAATTTAAATTTTTTGATGAACATAGCTAAACTTTTTTCGATTGATTTTGATTTTTGGGAATTGAGGGACGTTAACCATCACCTTTACCTCTACATTGCCGGTGTACAAGCAGATGATAGATTCTCCAACACACAGACTATTAGCCAACTTTCTCAAAAAATAGTGGAGACAAGGAAACATCTTTGCTATCCTTTGGTTTATTGACTTTTGAAGCTAGTACTAGTATTGCTTGTCGCCACTACCACAGTTGAGAGGTGTTTTTCAGCCGTGAGAATTGTGAAAAACTATTTGCGCAGTCGCATCAGTGATGATTTCATGAGTGATAGCCTAATTTGCTATGTGGAGAAAGAAGAAATGAAGAAGGTTACCTATGACGCTGTGGTTCATCGTTTCATGAACTTAAAAGAACGTAAATACTAAGATGTATTGTATTTACTTTCATTCGACTATTCTACCTTTTCACTTGATAATTTTAATTTATTTTGTTCTTTTTTATATAGGTCATTGGGGTCGGATGATGTATTTTGCCAATGTCGACTATCTTTATACATGATTTCGTCCTTAATTGCTTCACTTTGCTACAATTAACAATATTATTAGCGAGTTTCTTTATGTTGGTAAGCATTTTGATCGCTACTTCTTTATAATTGTACATTGCTTTTTGTTATGTTGAAATATTGACGCTAAAAGTTGTTGGATACATTACTATTTACTACCATGCTGCTTCAAATTTATATATGTTGTTATGTGTACCATGAAATGGTGAACCCCAGTCATTTTCCATTCTAGTTATGCCTATGAGTTAAACTTGCTTTACATGTGGATCCGACCGACCGTATGATCGTGTCAAGGATTGGCAACAGGCGCCAGGGCGCATCATTCAGAGTTCAGAGTTCAGACTTCAGTGCCATGCCAATGTAACCATGTAACGACCACCTAATCATAAGCCTAGAAACATAGGGCTGGGATCGACAACTTACGATTAGTTTGCTTTTAGAAGAAACTTATAATTAGTTTTTTTAGGACTAGCGTTCATACACTTTCACTGTGGCGTCGACTCTCACTTAAAATGATTAATCTCAACCATTTAATTATCTGATGCAACAAAAAATTATGAAACTCAACAATAAGTTACTCGGCTTGCAACAAAAACTCTCATCACGTGTACAAACACAAAACACAACTGAAAAATTGCAAAAAATATGAATAATTTGTGTGATAATTCAATAAAACTACCCCCAACAAAAACAAGATGTGGCAACAAACACAAAACACAATAAAATAATTGCAACAAATGGGAATTATTTGTGCAACAACACAAGAAAATCACCCCAATGAAAAAAGATGTTGCAACAAATGAAACACTCATTAGAACAACTGCAATAAATATTTTAGAAGTAGTATTGCAACATGGAAAAGACTGACCGCAACAACTCGATTTTACTTGTTGCAACACTTCGAACTAGCACGAAGGAGGCAACTGTCGATGATCGTGATCCATGGTCCCTTATTGAGCTTACCAGGAAAATAATGCAACAACACAATCGAAATATAGAGACCTTTATTGCCCTGGATAGTGGAAACAATGAGAATGAGATTACAAGAGATCGTGGATATGAGATATTATCCAGAGGGCGTTATCAAAACTTATTTGTAATTACACGGGCTACCCCCTTTATAGCTATTGAAGGGGTGACAGTTAATACCGCTAAATACGCCTTATATCTTCACACATGTTACTTTGTCAAGTCTTAAACCATCACGTCTTTAAGCCAACTGTCGTAAGTTGTCAGATGCGCTAATAACTGCTCTCCCGTTAGTCACGTGAGAAACTGCCATATTTTGCTGGTTGGAGATTGCCCAACCCGTATAGCAGGTCATGTAGTGTCTATGACTGGTCATCTCATGACTCAAACTGGGTAATAAAAGGGATTAGACTTTTATTTAATACTAGTCGTAGGTTTATAACCGTTATAAAGTAGGTCCTTAATATGCGAGACTGCTTTTCACGTAGACGTTGACTTTAACTGAAAAATGTTGACCTGATAGAAAATCCTCGTCAGCGACGTCCTGCCGAATTTAATACCTCGTCGCTAGCAGGCAAGCGGAATGGCGACACCACGCTCGGCTGCGAGACACTCGTGTATGTAGCGCCTGACGGCGACGACATTTGAGTTGGCGGCAGCGAGGCCGACGCACACTACTACACTTATTGCGGGCCACGTCGTAGATCCTCTTCGACGAGGGAGGCACCATGAGGGAAGGCTACAACAGCGACGTTTTGTGGGATAGCGAGGACACACACAACGGTGGTGGAGCTTGATTAGTACTGACCACGCAGAAGAAATATCAAATATCAGGAGTGTGCAACATAGGTGCAAAGATGGATCACAGCACAACCACTCACGGTTGAATGGTATCTATGCCGGAGCAGCTAGTCAGGGCTCGTCCGAGCCGGCGGTGTTTACAGCAACGTGAACAACATGGTTAAGAGAAACGGAGCAAGCAATAGAGAGGAAAACCGATTCGTTTTCTAGTCGAGAGGATTGGGTCGATTAGTTGAAGTCCCGTGAATGAGAGGGTGGATAAGGGCCAAAATAGCGGCATGTCGAAAACCACACGGAGCGGTGCGAGCAGACAATTGGGCGAAGCGGATGTACCGAGGCTAACGTGGAGTGCGGGCGCACGCATGGGCGAGGCCCAAGGCCTGGTGCGCACGGCTAAATTTCGGTGGCCGAGAGGATTCGTGCACTTGTGGCGGCCTTGAGGGGTGCGGCCGCTGGCCAAGCCGGACGCTCAGTTATGGGTGCGAGTGATTTGTTGTATGTTGCCCAGAAGATTGGCCTGGTACATGCCTTGCCGATCCACCATTCCGCGGCGGGCTCGGTGAAGGAGATGGCGCGCGTGAGTTCCTCTTGTGCCTTAGGGTCTGGTGGGAGTTGGACGACCAGGCCGGAGATGCACGCGGTGCAGTGCAGCCATGGCTCTCGGTTCTCGCCTGCAGATGCGGTTGCCCTCCCTCAGCACCTAAACATCATCGGTGCAGTCAGAGCAACTGCCCGATGCGTTTCAGCCTTCACCTCGACCCATCTCCATCGGTTGCACTTGTCAACGGGTATGCTGAAGGATCACCGGTTGCCTGATTGATGCTCTCGCTGTATCGACGGCGTGGCTCTACTGCTCCACCGGGCACGGGATTCATGTTGCATACGCGGTTGTGCGGAGAAGGGAACAAACATCCAAGGAAGGATGTGAGTGCGTGAGTGCTCTTTACCGTTGAGTTGCACGCATTTCAGCTGCGCGAGTGCGTGCGGGCAGGGATTCTTACACGGACTCAACTAGCGCTGGTAAAAGGTGACTTCCTCACTCGATGCCTGCCCGTCCTTAGCCTGAGTATCTCACACGCGTCGTTTTCGCCTTTGCTAACGTCTCGACCGTGTCTCCTGAACAGTGTGTTTATAAACACGGCATCAACTACTGCCATGTAACATAGATCTATAGATATATCTTACTAAAGCACTGTAAAAAAATCACCATAATAGAAATTTTTACGTTAATCGGTAAAAAAAATATCTACACCGTCGATCGTATTGAGTCTATGTAACATCCAAAAAAAACTCTATTTTGGAAAGACATAATAGGGTAACCGGAAGAAAAATATATTTTACGCATATTTGATATGAGAAACTGATATGCACGATTTTCTTTTGAATTGTTTATATAAAGCAAATAGTGAAATTCATACAAACATGAACTTGTAATAATTTTAGAAAAAAACAGAATGAAAATAGGTGAGAGAAATTATTTAGAGACAATTTGCATAGTGAAAATTTATTGAGCATCAATTAAGAAAATTTGAAAACAGTAGAATGCGAGAATTTTGAGAGAATCAAAGAACATATTAAATCCTAAGAAATTTACATAAGAAACTATAGGGAGTCAGAAGTCATCACAAAAATTTCATAAGTTTCTGAGCTAAATGTATATGTTTAAAAATTCCCTCAAACCTTCAACCACTTAATCCCAAAATCCAAAAATTATATATCTCTCTTCTCGCTGACATGAGGGACCCACATGTCAGCAAGCTTCTTCCACCTCGCGAGCGAGCGCTCCGCCCGCTCGCCCACGGTTTCCACCAGCCGCCCACCATTTTCGACCTCCACCTACCGCCATCACCTCCGCCCGGCTCGCCCATCCTAACTACCGCCTTAATGCCGGATCAGCCCCGCTCTGGTAGAGACGCCGAGGGGTAGAGCGCGAGATACTCGCACGGTCGCCATCTTCTCGCCACTTTTCTCACGAGCTTCTCAACCATACATAAACCTCCGATTGCATCACAATGCTTCTAGGTCGCCACTCTCGCTCCCTGCACATAATCAGAGCTCCTAGTGCTTTGGTTCGCCTGGAACGAGTGCGTCGTTGTCTACACCGGTGAGCGGGCTCCGTAACGCCATCTTCTCTAGTGAGCTCCTTTTCCCTCGCCAATCACGTCATCACACACCCCTTGCCTCGCTGATACTCTCTCTGTGCTCGGTGTAGCTCCGGGAACCCCGTAACTCCGACAAGCCATTGTCTTCTTCACCTCCGATGCACACCCGTTCTGGAACATCTTCGTTTTCGGCAATATGGTGAGCTTGAACCTTCCTTGACCGCGTCATATCGTGTCTTACACCTCATTGATTCTTTTCCCTATGATAATGAAGCTTCTTTTCCCTCTGATAATGAAGTTTCAACCACGGAGAATCCTTTGGATCAATCATCTTCCTCATTTCCTACCGCCGCAATCGTTTTCTAGTTAGCCGCCTGTTGATTCCTTCTATTCCTACCATTTTTAGTGTGCATGCAAGCTAATGTGCACCTCCATATAGCATCTCCGCCCCTACAATGAGCTGTCGATAGGAGCCTCCTTCGCGCCATCACTGTTCAACGTCCCCCCGCCACTCTGATCATCCTCCGACACCTTCAAAGCCTCCGGTGAGCTTCTAGTAGTTCCCTGAAGCTTTAGCACGCATTAGATCAAATAATTAGATAGCGTAGCATAGGATTCGTCATAGCCGATCATGGCGCCGCCACAAAGAACCTTGTCGCTGTCGCTCCGGTGACCATTGGTCCCCGAGCCGCTATCAATAGCATCACAATAACCCCCTGAAGCTAATGCACACACTCACTTGCCACCGATTAGCTCCAATCACGAAAATAGCTTTGAGCCCGAGAAGCTCTGCAGCTCTTCTCCGGTGAAGCACCACCTCTGGCCATCTCTCTGGTCTCCACCACCACCGGTGGCATCGTCATCAAGAGAGGATCCCATTTTTGGGCTTCCCGAGCCTCGTCGTCGCTCCGATCGTTGGCAACGAGCTCACCAATCGCAAGAATCAAAGCAACACATCTTGGCGGCAATCGACCTCTGTAGTGAACCGGTCGGACCGATTGCGGGGCGGTCGGACCATTATTATCTTGGCGGTCGGACCGCTCCAAATCGGTCGGACCGGTGGTGACAATGATCGGACCGGCGATCTGAACCGATCTGAAACAAGAAAAATCACCGATGACGGTTGCAATTAGGTCTAACTTTGATTCTCAACTCCAAACTTCACGAAACTTTGCACACACCTTCTCTATGCTATTGAGGACCTATTCCAATCGAATATTATGATAATTCTTGGAACGATCTTGAGCAATTGCCAATTGATTAACGAAGGTCTAAACGGGCAAGAACGAAAACTTGATCCTAAAGCTTGTTCGTGAGAGATTGATGATCAAGATGATGCTAGATAGATTCACACATATCACAGCAAGCTAATTCAATTGAAAGAATCAATCACAAACTCGGATCAAAGAAAGCCCTAAAACACGAAATTGAAAGCAAGAACGAAAAGAGACTTATCTCAAGCAAACCTTGCATAGATTGATTTCGTGATTGTTCTTTGGATTACATCCACACCATCATGGATCGATGGACAATCAAGGATCACGAAATTCACCACAAACCATCAAGAGCCCTTGCCTCCACCTCAACTCCCTAAAGACAATTAGGTTTTGAAACATAAAAGGCGAGAGAGAGAGGTGCAACCACCATCTCCTCCTATTTATAGTGGAGGCCTAGAACTCCTAGGGTTTGACTTAATTGGGCTCCGTTAAGGCCCACTAACAACGGGTCACACACGCACGCTTCGCAAAGCGCCGTCTTTAACCTTTTGACCTAAACCGCATCACCATGCGTCATGGAGATAGATCACCATTGTCCATCTTGTGTTTGAGTCGTTGACCCGACCTCAACTCTTGAGTCTAGTCCCTATCTCCTCGCCGTTGATCTTTGACCACCAAGCAACCCGCACAACCATAGACAAGCAAACACGAATTCGAATAAGTTCTTCACAACTTGACCCATGTTAGTCAAAACATGCATCATGCAAATCATATGCCACAATACCAATGAGGTTCACGTTCATGGTGCTCCTCGTGAATGGTCGGACCGCCTTGGGACTTAGCCAAATTCATACTCCCAAAATCCAAACCTTGGAACTTCTTATGGAGACTCCAAAATTATGAGACCAAGTGCATAGGGATCCCTCACTTGCCTACAACACTTATTTTGGCTCATTTTGAACACTTTAGGTCAACTCCGACCGATTTGGGACCTTCTTGCAAGGACCGGTCGGACCGCCCGCCCGAATCTCTCTCTACGCCATTGCCAATTGTCACATCATCCTAAGGGAAACCCACCTCTCTCTCGCTAGTGGGGTATAAACGCTAATCAATATTTAAATGACAGTTGTTTAGTACATCCAGTCAATGACATGTGGAGCCGGTTAAAAAGATAACAAGAAAATCTAATTCCAAACGTTATTAATAAATGGTCACTCACAAGTAGACCCCACATATAAATTAATGAAAATCAGAGGAAAATAGAAAAGTCACTTTCAGTTTTAAAGAAAATACGCTTTTTTTATTGGAAAGTGTAAACCTAGGTAGAACGTAGGAATAAATATGCTTTCTCTGCTGGAAAGCGTAAAAATAGGAAAATACGTTATCGGTGTCTCCTTTTCTATTTTTTGGAATTTTTAAACCGAAGTAAATTAAAACATTAATAACTTTTGCATAAAAACTCCAAATGAGATGATTCTTTTTTTAATTCATATAAAATCATGCTCTACCTGAATATACAAAAATATTTAGATTTTGTTGCTATTGAAATTATTTTATTATATTTAATTTGCTTCTGGCTCTTTTTTATTAGATGTCAATTATTTGGACGATTTTTACGACGATATTCCATCCTCATTTTCAGAGCAACCAGAGCAAAGCAAGCACCCCCTTTGATCATGTTGAACTTATTATTTTAATTATTGTACTTATTTTTGCTAAATATATTATGCATGCGTGTATGTTTGGTATAAAATTGCTATGTTTTGGATATCGATAGTTGTAAATCCTACTCTATGTATAAACCTCCTTGAAATGTTGATATCCTTAATGTTGTAGCCATTAGGATTATGGTTTAGACAATGAATGATGCCAACTTGGGTTTTTCGAATGTGAATCTCGCATAACTGCTTAGTCAGACATAGCTTTTACAAAATTTGCTAAAATTGATGACATGATAACTATGAGTTTGGGAGTTTTGATAAGAAACTCCGGAAGGGGTTCATCTCTATTATTTTATACAAAAATGAAAAAAAATGAAAAGCTAAGTTTGTGACGCGGGCGAGTTATATTATATTCTGAGAAGTGTGAAAGGAGTATCTCACAAGTAGATAGGGAGATTCTCGTCCGGGTCAATTAAGGACCGAACGCTAGTGTCACTAATCTAAGTCTAAGTGTAATATTCTAAAATTAACCCTTGGGGGCATGTGTATAATTACGCGAAAGGGGATACGTAAAAAAAGGAAATATTTTGGAGTGTTTAGGGAGGAGTTGGTTTATACCAGTATAAAAGAATCGTCGAAATTAGGGGAATGTGTAGGAGCGATGTCAATTGATTGTTGTTCTTATGATGCTGTAGCTTGTATTGAAATTTGAGTATTTAATGTAGGAGAGGCGTCGTGCTTGTTGCCATCTTCTAGCCAAAACGTGCGTCGCAGCTAGTAAAGGCAAGTGCATGGTAGACAACGATCAATGATTGATCACTGTTTTCTTTATCTTCTATTACCATTATTGTTGTGATTTTATTTTGTTTAATTGCAAATAATGGAATGGTATGGTTATATCTTTGTTGACAATCATGAGGAAAAGTTGGATATGACGAATATGATGGAGTTTGCATTTTTCATACATTAGCATCTTTGCATATGAGCAGGTGATCATGAATGATCACAACTCCACGGGAGTGGAGGAGGTCCCCGATCCTTGTGGAGGAAAGGGCTTGAGAGTGAATGTTGTCGCGAGCATTCACTCATGCTATACCGGTATACGCGAAAGAAGTGCATGTGGACATGTAGAGTAGGGTTGCATTGATATGAGATAAATGGATGTGAAAACAAACACTACTACAGAAAAGGTCATCACAGACGGTTCGTAACAGTCATCACAGACGGTTTTTGAACCGTCTGAAATTTTATGTCTGAGATAACAGGTGGTTATCACAGAGCGGTTCCAACCACGTAACCGTGCAGGATACTACGAATCCTGAGCGGTTCGTTGTTGGAACCGCTCGCGATTCTCAGAATATCACGACGATTAAATCGTTGAAACCGCTGTGATAATTCATTATCACGCGACGGTTTCAACTACAAACCGCTCGTGGTTATTCAAGATCCGCAGCGGTTCGTAGTTAGAACCGCCTCGTGATAAGTCTATTAACCTAATTAAATTTTTTTCGTATTTTATTTAGCCTCAGAATTGCTAGCCATGCCCTCTGAAAACTAGCAAGTAGAAACATGTCACAGATAATTGCCGACAACTCAAAGTGATCATTTAACTCAAAATCAATTACAAAAGAATGTTTCAAGTATATATTGTCGCTAGAGTTACAAATTGAATTACAACTACCAAAGTGAATTACAATATTGAATCAATTGTTTCGAGGTCGCTCATCGGTGTCGACGGCGTGAAACTCTCGTTGGTGTTAACTATGTTCCGCCTTGATGAAGCCACAGAGCTCCTCGAATATGCGTGACTGGTCCATCTCGAGTGCATTTAACTCTATGTTCAAGCCACGCAAGCTAGCAGGAGTAAAGTAGTAAGCATATATATTTAAATTTATAATTAGGAGATAATTATTACGAGATTGACAAACACTCGGGATCGTTAGTCTAGAAGCAATCAATAGTGCATATGATGGCATACGTAGAATGCGCATAGGTGATCTCGCTTTTTTTTGGCGGACCGCAAAAATAGAATTACATATATATGTACAATCACTTGAGACACAATATTACTGAGTATGATATATGATTATTGTGTTGTAGCGCATCAAAATCGCATCTCGTGAGTCGGTGTGGCGCTGTTCCTTGTATAAACCTCCTCGGCAACATAGCCGATGAACGCCCTACATGATTCAAAAAGTTATCCTTGTCCATTTAAAACGAAGGAAGACTACAATAGAGTTATGCGGAGGAAATGAACATACCGTCGAGTATTCCTTTAAGAATGGTGAAGTCGTGATTTTTGTTGAGTAGAGAATCAAGGTACAATACCATGTTCCTCTTTGGCACAAGAATCAAGAATCCGATGGAACCTACTCGTGTATGTCGCTATAGTCATAAACCTATGTTGAAACGTAATTTGTATAGCAAATATTGAAGCACTTACTGGTTGTAGGGCACCATTATGTACTTCGCCGCTACGAGCAAGCAATCCCATTTTTATATAATTCTCGACGTAGGATGCGCCTTGGTTGATTGTTTGCTCAGAGACCACGTGTGGGTCGAGGAAACCCAGGTTCTTTGATTCGACAGCACGCTTCATAATGTATCCGTACATAAGCAATGAGTTATGATATTTATCGGTATCACGTGAGTGTAGAAATTGATTGCACACACTTACAAAGGTCCAAAGATCGTAGAAGTGAGGCGCCGAGGCGCTTAGGTTGTATAAGTCAAATAAGTCTTCAAACCCACGATGAAGTGGCGGACTCGTGGAGAAAATGCTCCCTCCCGTATGTGACGGTGATTCCAAAGATGACCCCCTTCGCCCGGTCTTGCGCAAGTACCAATCATGCAAAGCTTGACAAGCTACTCCCGAGCTCTTTAGTTCTGCGAGGAGACCAACGGACTTCCGAGTGAGTATTTGACGGGTTGGGAGGTACCTTAATGTTCTTCGATTTCGATTTCTCCTTAACGAGGCGGCTGAGGGACGTCTTCCCGTGTGACGCCTCAGGGACCGATATGGTGACACGCTTTTCTTGTCCCTTTGTCGTCTTCTCGATGGGAAGCGATGTGGCGGCCTTCTGAAGCTTTGGTTGAGGCGACTCATCGAGGGTCCTATTGGAGAGGCAGGGTCCTCTCGATATCGCGTCCACCAAGGGTCCAGTGCGATGTCCTTCTTGGGCCACTGGATAAAAGTGTGCGTGTCATCCCCTAGTGTTATGATTTCTTCGTTCCGGGGAATCTCCAGCGGGATGGCCATGAAATTGTCATGGACCATGTCCACCGCACTCGGGCGTAACCTCGCGCTTAGCCGGGCACCGGTCGATCGCCTTTTCGGTATGGATACACCATACCCCGCCAACCTCAATAGGAATCGACCCTACTATCCTCACTTGAGCTTGCGGGCGTCGGCCCTACAAAAGCGCATACAATTAGCTAAGGCGCCCTATAGGTCTATCTTTGGAGCACTCTGAGATGTACATTACCTCGATGCCGCCGATCGGTAATTGCACGTCGTCATGTCCGTAATTATGTGTGGACGCGACGCTATCTCGATGTCGAAAGCGTGACTTGCTCCCAAATTATCAGGCGGCTTGCGCGCATGAGTTGATTTACTTGGTTTCGCAAGTTTGTTATTTGTTCTTGAAATTGTGCAATAATCACATGTTCCAACCGAGCCGTCGTCTGGTCCTTGGATCTCTTCCTACTCCTATACGTGTCGGAGTTGTGTGGAATCCATCCTCCAAGGTACGTAAACCCCAACTCCTTGCGTGCGACCGGGTGCTCCTTGTTTTCCAGGTCAGAGGTACATCCTTCTCCCGCCTACTTCAAGGAACCTTGGGAACATGCGAAGTCAATGCTTCTCGCAAGAGAACATCATGTTATTGTAGACACCATGAAGTTATGGACTTATTAACAATTAAGTGGTTGGAAATTTACGACGTTGAGACACCGCCTCGCCTCACGGGTTTGTCGAGAGATGTTGCCCGAAGACGTGGTCGATGCCCTCGCCTAACTGTGATCGAGCGCCGTCCGAGATCATAGCAAACGGTCGTGCGGCGCAGCCTCGTCCTCCGCCGCCATCTGCGTGGCTTTACCCGCGCATACCAGCGGTGCCGAGTCCGTGGGGGTGAGTGTTTTGTGCTCGATAGCTGCGGCGCCGCACTTTGCTCCTCAAATTCAGCCGCCGTCTTCATTCGCACGCACGGCGCCCCATGTATCCCGCGACAAAATTGATACGCCGTGAAGGGCGTCCGACCCGTGTTCACGCATCGCGTGACAAGCGTGCTCTTGAAGGTCCTCCACGAGTGGGACATCGCCAGCCAGCCAGCTGCGTGCCATCGCACACGTGCGGGTCCGCCGAGGAAAGTGAACGAGGCGTAAAGTTTAGTCCACAACCGTCTCTCTGTACATCCGCCGAGACTTCCGTGTTGGGGTGGTGATGGGGACCCGTTCCTTGCAAGTACCCCGCAGACGGACCGAATCTCGCACCGCTTTCTTGGGACTCGGCCGATCCCGACGCCACCGACCTCCGTGATCGTCATGCGCCCGAGGGCAATTTGGATATTCCTCGCCTTTCGCTCGCTGCATCACCTTGATCGGAGATCCAGACGCATTTGGCGACGCCGATGACGGCGCGAAGACGGTGCCTCCGCCATCTAAACACTTGCTATCTATATAAGTTACGCATTTAATTATTACATAGTATATAATATATGGAAATTGCACAAAAATATAAACAAATATAATCAACGCTTGCCATCTCGAGTAAAATAAAATAAATTGCCGCTGTACCATAAGAATCATCACGGTTCCTGTGTTTACCAGCATTAGTCGGCACCCTAAGTATCGAGACTACCCACACCAACCTAGGTTAACCGGCATCTTGGTTTTTCAGTCACCTAGGCTAACCTGATTAGTCAAGACCGGATACCCATGATACCTAGGCCAACCTAGTAAATCAAAGACCGCCTTACTTCCATAGGTTTTCATCATTCGGCACTATACCTCAAGTTTCAGATGCGAAAATTAATTAAGAAAACATAGTAAAATGTTGATCAAGAACTGACAACTACGAGAGAGATTTTTCTTAATAAATGCAGAAAAGTGAATGAAATGAAATACAACAGCTTATAAACTAAAATTCTCGTAACACCTAGGGTGCACACTTAGTCAATTTCATTTGGTTATTTAAGACAAATCACAAAATCCAAAGATGATAAAACATAAGGAGTGCAAGGGGAGGGGGTGTCAGTTTGCAAATATCTAGCACTTCCTCCAAGTCTCCAACTAATGAACCTTCACACACATTATTTGATCAGAGCATAAATGATGAGCAAAACCACGAGCAAGAGTTACGAAGCAAAACCAGTGGTTATGGGACTAGTTAGAAATACACAAAAGATAATCTTTTCTCAATAGAAGGTCTGGACCTATATAAAACCCCTGTGTCTTTTGATGTGTGGTCTAACTCAAGGAAAGTCCTCAGTATTCAATTGTAAGATCGATACTAAACCATCAACAATTATTTTCCATAATCTTTTTGTGTTGTAGTGCTGTTTGTGATGTTGTTAATTTCATATGGATGTGTTATTGTTGTTACTTTTACTGTTTGTGCACTAGTGTACCTACATATGTGGTCCTTGTACTCTTTTTGGCTATTAACATTTGTAGCTTGGGTAGAAACTCATGTACTTGTTAGTGTTTGCATGGTATACTAATTTTCTGTAATTACTACTACATATTAAAATGACAATAGTTGAAGGTGACACCATTATGTGTCCATGTGCTATGTGTCGCAACTATTTTAGGCATAAAAGGAATGTTATAGAGATGCACTTGTGTAAGCATGGGTTTAGGGATAAATATAAGATATGGACAACACATGGAGAGAGGCTTGTTGGGCAAGATGAACCTGGCCCTTCAATGGCTCATGAGAGATTTGATGAAACTGGTCGCATAGATAATATGTTAGTTGACCTAGGTGGTGAAAAGCCACCAACAATTGATGAGGAGCCAACACCCTCTGCTAGGGCTTTCTATAGGATGGTTGCTAGTGCAGATGAATTGGTCCATGACAGCACTACACACTCAACTCTGTCTGTTGTAGCCCAGTTGCTAGCTCTAAAGTCATGATACAAGATGTCAATTGCACACTAGTTCTTCACATGTGGGTGCACAGCCGGACCATGAAATTGCTGGGAACGTACATGGCAATAGCGACTGCGAAGGTAATTGCAACAGCAGCAATGACAGGGCCGAGAATGGGGGCAGCCGAGGACGAGGGATGTATGGGGCACGCACCGGTGGTGGCGGCGCAAGGAGGCGCGAACGAGCGCCGGTCGGTGAGGAGGGGCGGGGTCGGAAGGAGTTCGAGATGAGGCGCACCAGATTCGGTGGAGGAGGCGCCGGGTTCGAAGGCGCATGAGGTCGGGACCGCGTGGTTAAGAGCAAAACCTTATCGGTTCTTTGAACCTTATAAAAACAACATCACAGAGCGGTTCTTTGAGGAACCGTCAGCGATATAATCACTGACGGTTCCTTCAAAGAACCGCTCGTGATGTTATTATCACAGACGGTTCCTCAAAGAACCGTCGTGATATTCAAACATCACGCAGCGGTTATTTGAAGGAACCGCTCAGGATTACATATCACTGACAGTTCCCTCAAAGAACCGTCTGTGATGTTGTTTTAAGGTTCAAAGCAGTTATCATCACGCGGTTCTTTGAGGAACAAATCTGTGATGACTTATCTCGAGGACCTGGGAAGTTTTTTTTAACCTACTATACAAGTTGATGAGGCAAAGCTTGAAATCTTTTATATCTTATACTCCATCTGTTCTTAAATAGATGCCGTTTTAGAAAGTGTGCAATGAACTTGACCATTGATTTCTAGAAAAAATATTTAGATTTACCACAAGAAAATTATATGGATAGAAATATCATGGATAGAAATATCCATACACTGCGCACTATAGCCTCCAAGCAAATTTGCTTGGCATTGCCTCTATGGCTAGAGGCAACCTCTAACCAATAAAAAAACTTGTACGACCTTACCTGTCACTTATGATAGGTTGTCGTTGGAGTAGGGATTATGATGGATGGTAGTTGCAGTAGGGATTTATATATATATATAGTTGTACTAGTAGCCTTTATACACACAATACAATTATGCTAGACTTAGATCATGTACAATAAATTTACATTATCTGTCTATAGACTCTGCTACGTAGGATTTAAACTGACGTGGATGAAAAAGAATAAAAAGAAAGAAATGTGATATCTACAACTCGTAGTCGATCAGATTACTCGAACCAAGGAACATCCACATTGTCATCAATTTAAAGATCATAAGTCCATAACACATTAACACATGACAATGGAATAAATTAGTTAATTACAATGGAGTAAATTCTTAATTAAAATATAGCCCTTCATGATGATCGACGCGCATATAGCTAGCTTCCTCATCGGGTTCTTCCTCGAGCCTCGATGCCGAGTCTCCGAAAGGTGGCAACTCGTCAAATTGATTGTATTCTTCCTCGTCCACTACATTCTCAACTCCGACAATCCTCCTTTTTCCATGAAGAACTACGTGACGCTTCTTATTTGCCGGGTCGGTTACATAGAAGACTTGAACAACTTGGTGCTTGAAGACGAATGGTTCGCCTTTGTATCCGACACGCTCGAGGTCCACGGTAGTGACGCCGTGCTTGTCGACCTTCACCGTGGGAGATGGACCCAACGGCACCGAAATAGGGGATCTTGAAAAGCACGAGTCGATCTCCCATATCTCCTCTATTTGCCCATAGTACGAGCTCCTCACCATCATCGATCGAATGCATCTATGCGACACCGCTGCTCGCGATTTGTGCTCTTCCTATCCCGAAGTGCCAGTATAAAATGTGTACCCATTTATGTCGTATCCTTGCCATGTGACAATTGTAAAATGTGGCCCTCTTGCCAACCATAGCAACAGATCATCACTTGATGACCTCCGAGTGATTCGCACCTTTAACCATTCGCTGAACCGACGGTTGTGCTCTCTCGTGATCCAAACCTTCGACCGTCCGATTACATTGCATGCACCATGTCTTTGTGCTCGCCGATGTACGGGACACTTGGGTCATGTGTTGCAAGACCGTGAAATGGGCTTGAGCGCACGATCCAGATCGGGAGTGATTGATTTCCTTCCGATGGTCCCGATACCATCCGGTCTCCCTCATGACGAGATAGAGGCACACCAATCGGATCCACCGAGCCATGTAGTCGACGCAGAACTCAATGACATCTTCCGTTGCATAACCTTCGATGATCGCCTCCGGTCGAGATCGATTCCAGACGTAGGACTTGATAATTCCATGTACCTCTCGAGCGGGTACATATGACGAGAAACACGGGCCACATATCTTTATCTCTTTCACAAGGTGAACAATGAGATGGACCATGATATCGAAAAATGACGGAGGAAATACATCTCAAGATGACACAGAGTCGTCACTACCTCGGCCGCAGAGCATCTAGTCCTTGGGGATCGATGACCTTACGAGCAATTGAGTTGAAGAAATAATCTGACCTCAAGATTGCCACTGACCTTGTTCGGCAAGATACTCCTAATTGCAACAGAAGCATTTGTGTCATCAAGACACGACAATCATGCGACTTCATACAAATTAATTTCAAATCTTGCATAGAAACAAGTTTCTTAATGTTAGCGAGTAACCAGACGGACTTTCACACCGCAAGCTCGCACGATTCATTTCTCTCGCCTTGGACAGAGTGTAGCAAGTGGGGAAGGTACATTCGTCCCCTGATCGGTCTCTTTCGTGCTAACTCGGTCCTTATGTTCATATCGACCAAGTCACGCCGCATGCGTTAACACCATCCTTTGTTTTGCCACTAATGTTCAAAGAAGAGACCAATCAAGCTATCACATACATTCTTCTCAGACGTGCATAACGCCGATGCGATGGCGAACTTCTAAGTACTCCCAATAAGGCAAGTCCTAAAAATTGACCGCTTATTCCGATGTTCTTCTCACGGGTTCTTAATTTACGTCCCTTCCCAAGCATAACATCGATATCCTTAACCATATCATAGACCTCTTTCCCACTAAAAGCCCTTGAAGTCGAACTGCCTTCCTTATTTCCGTCGAATTGTTTCTTCATCTTGCGGTATGGGTGACTCCTCGGAAGGAACCTACGGTGACGCATATACGCTTTTGCAAGTTGTTCAACCATACACTCTCCGTAGCATCTAAGCGGTCGAGACAGCTTTGGCTCCTTTTGTATCAAGCTCCGATAGGTTACCAAGGGCAGGAAAATCATTGATGGTGCGAGAACAACATGGCGCGTAAAGTGAAGTTCTCTCGCTTGTACGCATCCCATACCTGCACTCTTCGTTCCAAAGTGTCACAAGATCTTCCAAAGAATGGTGCTAGGTACACATCAATATCATTCCCAGTTGCTTCGCCCTTGGATAAGTAGTGTCATCAAAATGTATTTCCGCTTCATACACGTACCAAGGAGGAAGGTTGTACATACATAGATTCACGGGCGGGTGCTATGTCTCACGCTCATGTTACGAAAGGATTCATTCCGTCCGTACTCAACCCTAACCTTATGTTCCTCGGTTTCAGACCGAACTCTTCAAGCTCCGATCGAAGTTTCTCCATCGGGCGTAATCGCAGGTGTCCGAGCTTCCCATCTTTCTTACGCTCCTCCGAGTGCCAACGCATCAATCTTGCCTCCTTTCGGTTCGCAAATAAACGCTTCAAACGTGGGATCACAGGCAGATACCACAACATCTTAGCAGGAGGTCCTTGCTTCGCCTTAGCTGTATTCTTCCGCTTGTATCGGGATGCTCTGCACACGGGACATGCATGCATGTCTGCATACTCTTTACGGTAGAGGATACAATCGTTCGGACATGCATGTATTCTTTCTACTTCCATTCCCAATGGACAAAGAACCTTCTTAGCTTGGTAGGTCGTGCTGGGCAACATGTTTCCCTCCGGAAGGATGTCAGCTAAGAGGCCTAACAACGCCGTAAAACTCTTGTCGGATCAACCATTGCTTGCCTTCAATTTCAGCAATTCAAGCACGGTTGACAACCTTGTGTATTCCAGCTTGCAGCCAGGGAACAAAGGTTTCCCCGAGTCCTCCATTAAGCCCTCGAATTTACAAACTCTCTCTCACCGTAGTTCCTTCGCATCGCGTAGCATCCGATCCAGATTGTCATCATGCGATCTATCCTCATCAAAAGCACATTCCATACCACGCATATCGTTGACTTCTCGGCGATGTCGTCATTCATCGACTTAGGTATAATCTGCTCTTCACCATGACTGCTCCAACATGTATATCCTTTTTTGAAACCTCTTCGTTTTAAGTGAGCTTCGATCTGCGCCGGGTTGTTAAACATTGTCATATTACCGCAATCAATGCATGGACAGTACATATATTTTATCCCCTTCTTCAACATATCCTGCTCGGCGGCTCTTCTAAAAGCAAACACGCCATTAATATACTCTTCACTCACACGGTTCTCAATGTACATCCAGTTTGGTCCATCTACACGTATACGCACGTAACAAATTAATTAGTGTTAAATTATATATTAATAAACCGCAAGTACCCTTTATAATGACCAAACACATTAGTGAATACTCTATAGCAAATATAAAGGGTTACAGATCGATCGTTACCCTTCTCTCCAAAGTGGCGCAATGTGGGAGGAGGCAGCAGATCAGATGCCGTAATGTGCCGGGGAGGAGGAGGCAGGGGTAACAGCTCAAAATGGGAGAGGAGGAGGTAGGGGTAACAGCTCAAAATGGGGGAGGACGCAGCAGCAGGAGGGTGGCGGCGGTTCAAATGGATTTAATAGAAATGGGGACTGTCGGCAGCGGACGCAACTGCAGGAGGGTGGCGGCGGTTCAAATGGATTTAATAGAAATGGGGACCGCGCGGCGCTTACTTATAATGCTAATATATCATGACGGTTCTTTTAAATAACCGTCTGCGTGATAGTTCATATCACGCAGCGGTTCTTTAAAAGAACCGCTCAGGATAGGTTTATATCACGCAGCGGTTCGTATAACGCAACCTTACGTGATACAAATATTATCACGAGCGGTTCGTTATACGAACCGTGCGGAAGTATCACGATGGTTCGTAAAACGAACCGTGCGTGATGAGAAAATATCACGCACGGTTCATTACACGAACCGTGCAGGAGTATCCTGAGCGGTTCGTAAAGAACCGCTCGCGATACTATATATCATCTGCACGGTTAACGAAGAACCGTGCAGTGATATTTATCGCTGAGCGGTTCCAAAGGAACCGTCTGTGATGAGGTGTCTAGTATAACATGTTTTGTAGTAGTGAAAGTGAAGATGACAGCATAAGAATATTAATAGAAGTGCATGTGATGATAATGAAGTTATTGAATACTGTTGATTTATTATTGTTCGTTGTATATTCATGTGTTTGCTGAGTCGTAGACTCACCCTTGCTCTTTTGTTGCCTTTAGGTGATCTTCGAGGGCGCCACATTTGAGAGCGACTAGAGCACATGGGATAGTGTTATACTTCAGACACATGATTAATTGCCATGAAAACCTCTTTATTCCTTATTGTTGGATTATCTAGGACTTGTTAGACATTGAATAATGTTTAGGTCAATATTTTGGAGTAGTCTATTTGTTTTAGTGCTTCAGACTCCTTAGTTGGGTCCTGTTTTGGACTACTTGTCCGGTTATGTTTCCCTTGCTTAATTGTTCCTACTTGATAAATCTTTATTCATATTCTATTGTGACCCGTGGACGGTTTTATTAATGTTTTGCTTCCTGAAATTTCTTAGTGTGTTGATGTTTCTTAGCTGCTTGGGTAGTTTAGTGACATTCTAGGCCCAGTGTTGGGCTGGGGTGTTACACTAAGTATATAACCACATGTGTCGGTATGGGGTGACATTAGCTAATTAAGTCATTGAAAACTAGCTTTGCGTATTGGTAGGCCGTAGTAGTGCGAGCATAACCGGTGTAAGCATGTTCGAAGGGGCTCCCTTCACCGAGGCGTTGGGCACAAAGCCTTCCAACACAACGGTGAATACCTTACTTAATGGGGTCGTTAACCCGAGACGAAGTGAGGATGTTCATCACCCGGCTAGAGTAAGGGTAGGACTAGATGATGTAAAGGATTCGACATGTACTCTAGACTGCTTACCAAAGGTAATGAGCGGTGGTATCGGCAGATGCCAAACAAACTAGAGAATTCGTGTGCTGTGGGCAAAGTTGTACACCTCTGCAAAGTATAAATATATTTAAATAGCCGTGCTTGCGGTCATGAGAGTGCTTAGTGCAGTAACATTGGGTATAGTCTTAGTTTTCATGAAAACATTTCTTGTTGGAAAATAAGGGAATGGTTTTATTGTTGTTATTTGAGTTGAGTGCCAAGTTCATGGCTGAAAATGAGATGTTGCTCGCAACCGAGGAGGGTTGCGATTCGTTAATTATTCAATTGCTTACTTGTTGTCATCTATCTAGTAAACTGCTCTTTATACTTCCGTTGCAAAATACTACGTAACGATATTTGCAAATAAAACCTGCTTGTTGCCGAAAACAACTTGTAGCATAGAGCCTCATCCTTTGTTACCGTTGTATTTATATAAATTTTGCGATACACTACAAGTCTTGTTGAGTACGCAATGCACTTAATCTTGCATTAAACATTATTCAGAGAATGAGGACGAGCCTGTGTTAGACGACGTCTTCTTCGCACCCATAACTGATGGGTTCGGTGACGTGTCTTTCTAGGGCTGATGCCAGAGAGTTTGGATGGGCATGTCGCTGGAACTTTGTACTCTTACTACCTATTGCTTCCGCTGTTATATTTGTTATCTCTAAGGGTGTGTTTGGTTGGTGGGATGATGTTGAATGGGATAGGATGGTACAGGTAGGATAGGATCGTCCTGGATGAGATGATACAAGTATAGTGTTTGGTTGGTGGCATACGATGATACATGATTTTGTTTGGTCGGTGGAATAGGATGGTCCTGGATGGTTCAAGATGGTGTTTGGTTGGTGGGATAGGATGGTCTGCATGATATTTTTTGCACTAAAATATGCCAAGAGTGATCTTGTTTTGTTAATTAAATGACAAGGAACACAATGGTTCAATCGGATCGCAAATCGGATACTCAGTTTAGGAAATATGATCATTTAAAGCTCGTAAATCAAGCCGCCACGTACCAAGCGCCTCGGAATTCGAGTGAACGGTGTGGTTCGGAATTTTTTCCTGAATAGGATGATACAACATAAACATGGAATATTCTTTTTTCTTGAACCATCTCATCCCGAATGGTTTGGTTCTATTCAACCAACCAAACACCTGAACGAGCTCATTTCCCGTACCGGATGATTCAGAACCACTCCATTCAACGAACCAAACACATTCTAACACTTAAGCTTTTATTTGGCCGATCGGCCCTTGTGATGTAAATATTGTAATCGCTTAAGTTATGTACCATTTTTGCTTTATTTTGTACATACGAATGTATGGATGCAATATCAATATTGGAGTTATGTGTACTAGCCACTGATTATGAGACTAGTATGGTACAAACATGAGGCTTTCTGGTATTTAAAGCCCGAGGTCCGACAGTCTAGATTAAAAGAATGAGTCCATGTAAAATACAATAAAATTGAAAATTGGAATTTAAAAATAAAATAAAATCAACAATTTGGTGTCTATACGAATTCCTAAGTAGAAGAGTCTATGTCAAGTACAATAAAATTGAATTTGGAATAAAAATAAAATAAAATCAATAATTTGATTTCCATACGAATTCAAAGTAAATTCCATAAATAATTATGATTTAGAATTAAAAATAAACAAAATTTAGAAATTAGATTTGTATATGAAACCCAACAAAAAGTGAAATTTGAAATAAAACTAAAATAAAGTTAGCAATTTGATTTCTATACGAATTTCTAAGTAAAATACATAAATAATTATGGTTCAGAATAAAAATAAACAAAAACTGGAAATTAGATTTGTATACAAAACCCAACAAAAAGACTATAAAATTTGGAATAAAATAAAATAAAATTAGCAATTTGATTACGATACAAATTACAAAAATTATAATTAAGAATAATAATTAAATAGTAATTGGCAATTATATTTGTATGCGAAATCCAACAAAAAAACTGAAATGGGGAATAGACATAAAATAAAATTAGCAATTTGATTTCAATATGAATTCCAAAGTAAAATCTCTAAATAACTGTAATTTGGAATAACTACTAAGAAAATAACAATTCAATTCTAGATACGAATTCCAAGAAAAAGGCTGAAATTCGGAGTAAAAATAAAAGAAAATTTGTAATTTGATTTCCATACGAAATCCAACATAAAAATCCAAAAATAACTAAAATTCAAAATAAATTAAATAAATGTTACAATTTGATTTGTATACAAACTCCAATAAAAATAACTAAAATGTTGAATAAAAATATAATTTATAACGAGTGTGGCACAAATGGTGTTGGAGGATACAAAAGAAGTCACCACATTCGCTCTCAAGGTCACGTGTTTCTATTGTTGCTTCCTATGGAATAAAAATAAAATAAAATAAAATTTTGATTGAAAAAATACAAGTTATAGCTAGAATAGCAAGAATGGTGTCGAAGGAGACCACAAAAGAGTGCAACGAGGACGTGAAGAGCCGAGGCGGCGATGAAGAAGATGAGGACAATGTCGTACTGCTCGCTGGAGCCATTGAAGAGAAAGTCCAATGTTGAAGGAGCCGAGGACCGCGATGGCAAGTGGTGAGCGTCGGTGTTGTTGAAAAAGTTAGTAGCCAAAGAAGCTCAATGACGGGAAGCCCTGCAGAGAGGAGATGAAGCTTTGCATTAAATATGATCTATGGACGATATAGGACCATCAGGTAGCTAGGAGTGTACCATCATTGGTGAGGGGCACATCGTCGCCGACGTGGTGAAAAGATTCTCTATATCGTTAGACAACGACTAAAATAGACATGCCGACATTAGTGAAGGTGAGAGGTCGCCACAGTTAGTGAGGAAAACACAACGTTGAGTTGGCCAATGTCGAAGAAGAAGAGTTATCGACACGAGAGAAGAGGGCGTCGAGCATGTATAACATCATGCATCCGTACGAATAATAGAAGCGAGCGTACAGAGGAAGAGGAGCAAAAAAGTTGGAGTACAGATTGCACAATCATAGGGAGTATGCTCGGGGCCACCAGAGAGAGTGTGACACGTGTCCCCAACTGGGATCGACGATGGTTGCATGTGTATGCTTGTTGATATTGCAATGGTTAGCATTAAACGATAATTAGGGAGAAGTAGAAAATAACTATGTGGCAAAGTACTGCTTTGGAAGGGGTAGCATTTGAGTGGGATTGATTAAGATTTTGGCTTATTGTTTGAGGTTGAAGTAAAAAAATTATGACGATGAGAAGAGATAGAAGCCACACGGTTTGGTGGGGAAATCGGCGTGTGAGGGAAGATAAGTAGTAGAGTCCATGTCATGTAAAATAAAGCTAAAATTCACAATAAAAATATAACAAAATTAGCAATTTGATTTCCATACGAATTCCTAAATAAAACCCTAAATAATTATAATTAGAAAAGCATAGAAATGGGAATTATATTTGTATACGAAATACAACAAAATGAACAGAAATTTGGAATAAAAATAAAAATTAACTATTTGACTTTTATATTAATTCCAAAAATTATAATTAGGAATAAAAAGTAAGGAAAAAATAACAAGTGGATTTGGATAAGAATTCCTAGAAAAAATAACTAAAATTAGGAATAAATAATTAACAAAAATTTGCAATTTGATTTCATACGAATTTCAAAGTAAAATCCCTAAATAACTTAAATTCAAAATAAATTTAGCAATTTGATTTGTATATGAAATCCAAAATTTTTTAACTAAAATGTTGAATAAAAATGCACAAATGGTGTCGGAGTAGACACACAAGAAGCCATCACATTCGTTCTCAATGTCACATGTTTCAAATAAAAATAACTGAAATGTTGAATAAAAAATAAAAGTTATAATGAGGATATCATGAATGGTATCGGAGGAGATCACGAAGGAGTGCATTGGCATCGATCTGTCCTAGAAGAAAACATTGATCCATGGGAAAGTGAAGAGCCAAGGCGGCGATAATGGAGATAAGGACATTCACGTGCTGCTTACCTTAGCCATTCAACGAGGACAATGTCGTTCTCCTCACCCGAGCCATTTAAGAGAAAGTTCATTGTTGAAGGAGCTAAGGGCCGCAATGGCAGTGGTGCACTGTGTTCACTCTCAAGAGCTAGAAATCTTCACGTTAATCAGTGCAAAAACAGAAAGATCTATACTGTTGATATTGATGGGTTCAGATTATAACGGTCTAGATTAAAAAAAGAGCCCCTGTCAAGTATAATAAAACTGAATTTTGGAATAAAATAAAATAAGCAATGTGATTTCCATACAAATTCCTTAGTAAAAGAGTCCATGTCAAATAGAATGAAACTAAAATTCAAAATAAAATAGAAAAAAATTAGCAATTTTATTTCTATACGAATTCTTAAGTAAAATTCCAAAACAATTATAATTTGAACTTAAAAATTAAAAACTGCAAATAGATTTGTATACGAAATAAAAAAACTAAAATTTAGAATAAAAATTCAATTAAAATTAACAATTTGATTTTAATACAAAATAAAAAAAATCCGAATAAAAATTAAAAAAATTAGCAATTGGATTCGGATACAAATTCAAAGAAAAAGAACTAAAATTCGGAATAAAGAATTAAAGAAAAATTGCAATTTGATTTTATACAAATTCCAAAGTAAAATCCCTAAATAACTAAAATTCAAAATAAATTAAATAAATTCAACAACAATTTGATTTGTTTATGAACTCCAATAAAAATAACTAAAATATTGAATAAAAATAAAAGTTAAAATTAAATAAATTTAGCAATTTGATTTGTATACAAACTCTAATAAAAATGACTAAAATGTTGAATAAGAATGCATTAATGGTATCGGAGGAGACACCAAAGAAGTCACAACATTCACTCTCAAGGTCATTTGTTTCTATTGTTGCTTCTTATGTAATAAATTTTTAAAATAACTATAATGCTGAATAAAAAAGAAAGTTATAATGAGGATATCATGAATGGTATCAGAGGAGATCACGAAAGAGTGTAATGATATCGATTTGTCCTACTAGAAGGCATTGACCCACAGGGAAGCGATGAGCCAATGTGGCAACGATGGAGATGAGGACAATGGCGTGCTGCTTACATTAGCCGTTCAATGAGGAGAATGTCGTGCTGCTTGCCGAAAGCATTGATGAGAAATTCCAGTGTTGACAGAGCCAAGGGTTGTTTAGGAAGTTAGTAGCTAAAGATGGTCGATGATGGGGAATGCCCTGACAGAGAGGAGATAAAGCTTTTGCATTGAAAACGAGTTATGGGTGATATGGGGGTATCGGGTAGCTAGGAGCGTGGTTAGACAACGATTAAACCAGATATATCGGTATCAGTGAAGATGGGGGGTGCAACGGTTGGTGACGAAGCCACAGTGTTGAGTTGGCCAACATCAAAGAAAAGGAGTGACCGTCACGAGAGAAGAGGACATTGAGCATGTATAACTGTAATACCTCATTAATCCAGCTAGGTTGTATTGTTTCAATTGTCTGGAAATTTTATTCGAAAACGAGATTTACAACTTTCCGGAATCGAATCGGTAAAAAGAAAGAAGTCGGAGGGAGTAAAAGAAACAACTTTCGTCGGATTTTTCCAAACAGCGGGGGGTTATTGCTATTGTCGTCAACTTTGGGCGCAGTCAGCGACCAGTGGCCCAAGAGGGGCCTACGCCCATGTAATGGCCGACCAAAGGGGGCACCACTCCCCCCCCAAAAACCCTAGCCTCCACCCCTATTGCTCCTCCCCTCCCCCTTGGCCGCCTCCTCCTCTCCTCAAACCGGCCTCCATTGCTGCCCCTTGGTGGTGGTGCCAACTCCGGTGATCCCTGTCGCTCCTCCTCAAGTTTCCCTCCAACAACTCCGTTCCCCGCCGACGTCGACGGCCGCTCGTCGTCTCCCGGTGGCCGGCCCTAGAAGAGAGAAGAGAGGGGAAGGGAGGAAGACCCGTGTGCAGTGGATCTTCGTCGTCTTACTGGTCTACAAGGGTAATTAGACCTCCGATTCGTTGTTTGATTCCATTAGAGTTGAGGATCCGATTGGATTTGTAGTTTCATTTTGATTCTGTTAATAGATTGATTCTGTCCAGTACGTTGTACCTCAGTTTTGGGCATCTTAGAGGCCGAATTGGACATCTGTGTCTTCTGGAGAATTGTTCCTTATTTCATTAGATTTCTTTTGGCACCTGGATCACGAATTTTCACCCAGTAGATTAAAAGTTATGACTGTTTTACCACGTACTGTTCTGTCTGTCAGAAATTCTGGGTATAATCGGTTGCACCTAGGTTTTGATCTAGTTAGAGTCAGAATCAGGTCGGCCACCCAACTAGGTTTATGAAGATAATGTCACCAGGTTTCCAGGATGATAAAGATCACTTTATTTGGATCAGTAGTTTAAAAGTTAGAGCCTTTTCTTTAGGGCTGTTCTGAATTCTGGGCAGACTGCAGTTATAGTTTTTCATTGGATGGTTAGACCTCTGTTTTGGCCGAATTAGAGTTAACCATCAACTAGAGTTTCGTATCCAGTAAAGTTAAGAAAAGTTGAGCACTGGTTTCAGGTCTTTTGGACTTACGGTTTTTTTATTGGTGAATTTTCTAGTAAAACTGCCAGATTAGGGATATTTGGAATGTTTGGGTAAATTGATCAAAATAAACTTTTGTTTGGATGGTTTGGCTAGATATTATGGGAGGACACGTGTAGCATTACCATACTCGTTTGTCCTCATTTCGATTATTTTATATTGTAGGCGGTGAAGCGGTGAGTGGAGGGGTATCTCAATTACCTCCCAACCCGTTCTTGTGCAAGCGAATAAGTAACTTGTATAATAAGATTGATGCATTATGTGATGTGTGAATGAATGATTATATTTGTTCGTATTTGTAGATGAATGCCATGTGTATCTTTTCATTTATGAGTACTATTCAATATTTCCATGGAATCACATCATGACAAGCATAATTATCTTAGTAAGACCCATCAATTCCAGTATGGGCACTTGAAAATCCCATCAATTCCAGAATGGGTACGTGAGTCCACCATTCCAATGTGGGCCACGTTGGACGATTGTATGAAACGTTCTTCATACGATTACTTTAAGTGAACACCGACGGGTGTTTCACTCGCTATACCGGTATATGCTGCGATATGTCCAATTCCTTCAATGCATCATTCCACTTCATCCATTCATAAAGTTGTTTCAAGTCAATGTTCAAATTATGATAGTGATATAGTGTTCTTGGTATGTTTGATTGTTACATACAATTACTTGCTGAGTCCTTGGCTCATTCTTACTTTATTGTTTTATTTAGGTAAATGACAAGGAAGAACGGTTTCATGAAGGGTAGATCATCACGATGCACTCACTACCATAATCCAAAACATTCGAGAACTTATTATTGTCTTCTATTTATACCTTGTGTTGAATTGTAATAAGCCAACTTGGCCTTATTCACCATATCTTCCTGAATTGTTTATTTCCATTCCGTTGAGTAAACTTGATGATGAATACTTGTTTCCGTATAATCTTAATACTTGCTTCACCTTATCATGCGTCTTGATTTTATTCTTTTAAAGAATAGTGGTTGTAGGTGACATCTTGACTTCCTTATAGTCAGGGTGTTACAATAACATCATGCATTCGAATGTACATGCATGCATCCTCATGAATATAAGTGCCGGCGTACAGAGACATAGGAGCAAAAATCTTAGAGTAGAGATGGTGCAGTCATATAGAATAGGTTTGGGGTCAGCGGAGAGTGCGTGACATGTGTCCCTAGTTGGAATCGGTAACGATTGTATGTGTATGTGTGTGGATGTCGCAATGGTTAGCATTAAGCAAGAACTGGGGAGAAGTAGAAGATAACTATGCTCTCAAGTATTGCATTGGAAGGGGTAGTAGCTGTGAGAGATCGATCAAGATTTGGACTTATTGTTGGAGGTTGAAGCAAAAAACTGTTGGACCGAAAAGGAGACTAGAGGGGGTGAATAGGAGCACGCTCACCTTTTCACAAATAATTGATTCAATAAAATTTTACTCCAGTAGCTATAAAAGCTATGAAGCTTAGTATATCAGTACAACGGAAGACTAATATTGAATCTAATTTAAACCCCTAACCAATAAGATAAAATCAACAAAGATTAAAGCAAACCAATGCACTGCCGGTCAGACCGCTGGCTCAAGGGCGGTCGGACCGATTTCACCGGCTCGACCGGTGGTACACGGGCGATCGACCACCTACCAAGAATGTAAGATCGGCCGATGACGAAGATGAAAATAGATGAAACTTTTGATCTACTAATCCAAACTTGATGAAACTTGGAACACACCTTCTCTATGATAACAGGGACCTATTCAATTGAAGATTATGATAATTCTTGGAAGAATAGCCATCCTTTTCGATTTGATTGTAGAAGGGTTCAAAACCGGGTCAAAACAAAAACTTGATCCAAGATCTTGCTCGTGGATGATTGATGATCAAGATGATCCTAGATAGATTCCCGCACATCACAGCAAGCTAGATCACGTGAAGAAACCAAGCAAAAACTCACGGATCAAAGAAAGACCCAAAATCATCAAATAGAGAGAAAGAACGCAATAAGATAAAACATTGTTCAAACTTTCCTTTGATTGATTGATATGATATGGGCTTATAGCCTCTCCATCAATGGAGGACAATGCTCAATCCAAGAACAGGAAAATCACTTCAAACTATCAAGAACCCTAGTCTCCACAAAAGCTCTCCCTAAGAAAATTAGGGTTTAAAAAAATTGTAAAAGAGACGAAGAGGAGGTGCAGCCACCTCCCACCCCTATTTATAGTAGAGGCTTAGACCTTCTAGAAGTTTGACTCTATTGGGCTCCCGTTAAGGCCCAAAACAAACAGGATATTTATGCACGCATTTTAATACACCGTCTTTAACACCCCTTGACCTAAGTAACTATACCTTGCGCCATCTTGCGCCTCGGATTAGCTAGTAGATCACCCTTGTCCATCTTGCACCACGCTTGAGTACATTGATCTCACCCGACATCGTCGATCGTTCTGGATCTCAACCCTCTAAGCCTAGCCCCAATCATCCTCGTCGTTGACCGTCGTTGACCACTAAGCAACCTGCACAACAATAGACAAGTAAACCGAATTTGAGAACAAGTTCTTTGCAACTTGACCCATGTTAGTCAAAACATGCATCATGCAACATATATGCCCTGAAACTCATGACTTTGACCTAACAACCGATAATCGCCGCCACGACGGGCGACGAACCAAGTGAAAACCGGTCAGACAGACCCTCGGGCCGGTCTGACCGCCCACCCTGGCTGGTCTGACCTCCAGCTATTGGCCGGTCAGACCGCCAGTAATGACTTAGCCAATTTTCAACCTCTGAAAACCGAAATCTACTGGAAATTTTAAACCAATAGAACTTTTGACTGGAGACTCCAAAAATTATGGGACCAAGTGCAATAGAATCACCTCTCTTGCCTACACCCTCTATTTTTGGCCCAGCTCAATCCAACACTTTCTGACATTGGTCGGTCCGACCGCCCCTTATAAACCGGTCGGACCGATTTGGGACCGGTCTGACCGCCGCACCTGGCTGGTCAGACCGGTTCAGACCTGACGGAACTGAACCTTTACCGAAAACACGTGAAACGACAAACCGTAAACGCCATTGCCAATTGTCACATCATCCTAAGATCTGGAGCATATCTCCATGATATCCACAATCTCCCCCTTGATGAACACATTGGCAATAATTCAGAAAATGTAATTTGGAGGTTTGAAAAGTAAAATACTTTTGTTTTCGCACAAAGGCACAACTTGGTCCATAAGCAAGAGAAAGCAATGGAAATGACCAAGCTGGCATCAGAATAGCATAGGCATGTGAGAAAAGGCAAAAGAAAGCACAAAAACTTTGATTTCCAGAAAAGAGTCAAAAATCTCACTTAAGGTCCATATGAAAGAACAATTGTTCAATTGACCTATGATCATTGTGGGGATAAGTAAATGCAATTCAATTTCAGAAAAGTCAATAAGACAATAAGAATGTAATTCAAAAACTCTCCCTCACTAAGATCCACAGATTTCAGACAATTTCAAATTCTCCAATTTCCCCCCTTTTATCATTTTAATATATCTTCTCACTCTTTGTACAATAATGATATATTTTCTCCCCCAATATTGAAATATCTTCCCCCCCTTGACAATGGAGTCATCAAGAAATCACGTCTTCCTCTCATCCAGAGATAACAAATGCAGAATGAAGAAAGAAGCATAAAAAGGAGTATGCATGAAGTGTAATGGAGTGACTTCATTTTTGTATTCTTCAATTTTTGATTACTAGAAGCTTTGGAGATTACCCAAAAGAACAAGCCATCATTTCTAATATTGCACAAATAGCATATCAAGCCTAACAAAGCTAGCAAGATCATGATCAGACATATATATCAAAGCTAAGCACGAAGGCTCAAAAGTAAAGCAATAGATTTGATTAATTTAAGCAAAGCTTCAAATTCAGCAAGTTCATCAACAGGGATCCTAAAGTGAAACTGGCCATGTTAAAATATCAAAGTGAGATAAAAAATCTAACAAAGACCACATTAAGAGTCAATCAGGTCCTGTATTGAATCGTTTTGCTTAAATTTCTCAAAAGCCCATTTGTCAACAGTTTTCTCATTTGCACTGAATATTGAAGTTGACTAATGATTTAACTTAGTGACAAGATCCTGGACTAGGAGCCATCCACAAACTCATCCTAAGCTTCGACCAGAAGTTGATTAAAAGTATATCTTAATGAAGAAGATCCGGGACTAGGAGCCATCCACAAACCCTTCCTAAGCTTCTACCAGGGCGACAAATCTTGAGGTTCATGTTATTTCTGACAAGCAGTCCCCATGAGATCGTCTGGATCATCAAACTATCTCCAAGTTCATGTGTAACACCCTGGCTATTCGGAAGACAAGATGTTACCTAAAAGAACTAACATACAATCAAATTGCGGAAGAACTTAAACTGTAACCCCTCTAAGTACATGAAGAGACCAACTTTAATAGAAGCATGGTATGAATTAAGACTGAATACATCAGAATATGATCAAGGAGTAATTTAAAGAACTACTTGCAACATCGAACAAAGGAAATAACCTTCAGTCTTAGACTTATTTATTACAGTTTCTCAGTTAACAAATGAAAGACATAATCGAACTTAATCAATGAAGAGGAATAATAGTGATCTGAGTGAAATGTGCTTGTCTAATCCCTCCCAACAAAGCCATCATCAACGTTCACGTAAATAAAGACAGAAAACAAGAATGAGTCGAAACTCAGAAAGTACAGTAAACAATTTGAACACACCATGTTATAAACAAGCCAATCTCAAAACGAATTATGAATTAATCTCTGAAAACTTATGGGTGTGAATGGAATGGATGGATGCATTGAAAGGAATGGACTAACACATGCTCATACCGGTATAGCGAGTGAGACACCTGTCGGTGTTCACTTATGCCCGTACTTAACAAAGCCCGGGGACCCAATTACCGTATGAAGAACGTTTCATACGGGTGTTCGAAACTGCCCACATTGAAATGGTGGGTTTTACATGCCCATACTGGAGTTGATGGGCCTTTACAAATCCACTCCCGTGGAAGGAACATGAACAACACATGAATGGAATGAACATATACAATGAATATTATCACTTTCTTCCTCATGGAATATGAACATGGATCATAACATTACCGACACATCAACCATTAACGAGCATTCAACAGAAAATTAATATATCTTAACACATTGCACTTGCATGTAATGGAATATGAATATTGATTAACATCTTTGATTGAAAACATGGATCATGGAAATATTAGCATGAATACAAACACATATCATTCATCAATATAAAGTATTTCAATGTACTTGCCTTTCGCGTTGCGAAGCGTTAGCAAGCAACGAAGGTGTGCCCACACGCGATGCCTCGCCGCCTACACAAGTATGTTCCCAAAATAAGAATGACGTGATATGACATTACTATTGGTGTTCTACAATATCCCCTGACTACCCAATATAACGCACAGACCCGAATTGAAAACAACCTATCTCTGAGGAAGTGGTAGCGAATATCTATGTGCTTAGTCCTAGAGTGTTGCACAGGGTTCTTAGCAATATTAATGGCAGAAGTGTTATCACAGAAAAGAGGAACACTAGCAAAATTTAACCCATAATCCTTAAGAGTGGTTACCATCCACAAAATCGACTACAAAGAATAAACGGCTACATATTCAGCTTCAGCAGTGGATTGTGCAACAGAAGACTGCTTCCTAGAAGACCAAGATACAACATAAGTGCCTAGGAAGTGACAAGTGCCTGAGGTACTCTTCCTATCAAGCCGACAGCCCGCAAAATCAGAATCAGAAAACCCCCGAATGGACAAAGATGAAAAACATGAATACCAAATACCATACAGAAGGGTAGAGTGTAAATACCTGAATATGCGCTTAACGGCTTGGCGATGGGAAGTCTTCGGAGACGCCTGAAACCTCGCACAGAGGTAGACCGTGAAGTGGATGTCCGGTCTCGAGGCCGTCAGGTACAGAAGGGAACCGATCATGCTGTGGTACTCGCGTTGATCCACGGCTTCTACTTCCTCATCTGGATCCAAAACAGTCGAAGTTGCCATGGGAGTGGAGATTGGCTTGCAGTCACCCATGTCGAAACGTTTAAGCAAGTCCTTAGTGTACTTCGTCTGATGGATGAAGATCCCTTCCTTGCATTGCTTAATTTGAAGTCCCAAATAGTAATTAAGCTCTCCCATCATACTCATCTCAAATTCTCTGGACATAGTCTCACAAAAGCTGAAAACAAGAGCATTAGAAGAACCACCAAAAATAATATCATCAACGTAAATTTGAGCAAACAGGAAGTCATTACCACGCCTAAGAATGAACAAAGTCTTGTGTACCTTACCCATCTCAAAGTCATTCTTAACTAGGAAGGTCTTAAGTCTATCATACCAGGCTCTAGGGACTTGCTTAAGACCATACAAGGCTTTGGATAGCTTGAACACAAGATTTGGGTACTTGGGATTCTCAAAGCTCGGGGGTTGCCTAACATAAACTTCCTCCTCAATGAAACCATTTAAAAAGGCACTTTTAACATCTATCTCATATAATCTAAAGCCCTTAGATGCAGCAAATGCAAGCAGAATGCGAATGGCTTCTAGTCTAGCAACAGGAGCAAATGTCTCATCAAAATCCAACCGCTCAACTTGGCTAAACCCCCGAGCTACCAACCTAGGCTTGTTTCTAATTACAGAACCATCCTCATTTTGTTTGTTTTTTAAAACCCAGCGGGTTCCTATAACATTATGACCACTAGGAGGTTCTACTAGGCTCCAAACCTTATTTCTCCCAAAATTCTCTAATTCCTCATGCATGGCATTAACCCAGCTAGAATCCTGCCAGGACCCAAATATGAAAATCTGGACCCTTTGTGTATACTGCACTAGTCCAGGATCACGCTAGTGCACACAGTGGCAACATCGATGAAATATCAATTCCATATACAAAGATGACTAATAAATAGACAAATAACAATAATTATCAGAGTAAAGACCTTAAGGTCAAAGCTTACAATTAATGTCTCAGAAGACAAATAGCTCAATAAAGCTGCGGTGAACGTAATGTAGAATAACCCGGTGAAGCCCATCCATATGCCCACAGCAATCGATCGTAGCGCGACCTAGTTCTCCACGATCCTTGAGGTAGACCTTGTTGATTGATGATTCTTCCACTTCTATTGATTGTTTATAGCAAGAGTGAGTACACACCGTACTCGCAAGTCATACCACAGAATGCAATTTATAGATGATGGCTTATTCCAAAGGAATGGCTTCGTGGTTATTTTGCGTAAATGCAATATTTGCAATTGAATACAAATAATAGATTGAAAGCATAATTCAAAACAAATAGACAATAATAAGTTAACAATTGATTTCACAAAGGACACACAGTCTAATCAAGTTCTTCACACAATTTGCACAAGTTATCTCACACACGGTGACCCTTTCCAATTGTTTTATGAAAATCTACCCTCGTGTGAAATTCGAGCATGTCCATATCCGAGGACGCGCTATTCGAATAGATTGATTTAAACACTCTGCAGAGGTCGTACACTTTACCCACACGATACAATCGGTGGGGCCAAGACTCGACCATAACAAAACCTTTCGAGACTTCATCTCAAACAATGACACTCCGATGTGCTTTCTGCCGTCAATTTGTACACATAGCCCTTGGAACGACACACACCGTTGGACGGGGATGCGTGAACCGTCCCATGATGTGACCCAAACACAATGGTACACACCTCCGACCCATCACATAGCTTAAATACAACCTGAGTTGTCAATGTCAAGACTCCATAACTTACTAAGTCGCCCACCCATACTAGGCATGTGGTCGCATGAAGGCCCAGTTCAATGGCGCACAAAGTTAAGTCCTTAATTGACTAAGGCAAGACTTCCAATTTTAACCCAAATCACAAAGTTTATAGCACACAGCTCCACCGTTCACACAGATCCACCACTTGCCTCAGTCTAAATCTTTTCCCACCCTGTTGATTAAGTGCAACACATGCCATCAACGAGTAACAGCACACACAGTTTCATCACACAGTTCCATAATCACTTAGTCAAGTTTATAATTGCGACTCAGATGAAATGATGACTCGTGGCATGGCTAAGCAGTCTAATCGTATCTAACCAACCCACGTTGGTGCTACGATAATACCAACTAATAATGAACCAACCTAGGGTGACAAAAGATCATGACATACAATAGACAAGGTGGATATAACAAATTGGATTAATAACTATCCCAAAAGCATTTAAATAAATACTTGAAATAGAATGCAATACATTGAAACAAAGTATTTGGAAAATTGGGTTCAATATGATCAAAGGTATAACTTGCCTTGCTATAGCAATGATGGTTTTTATTTATCTTCAATCTTCTACTTCCTTGCTCTTCAGCTCCTTCAGACGATTCCGGGCTTCAACGTCTAACGATAAAGATAGCGCAAAACAAACACAATTCAAAAGACAAATCAAATAAACTCCAAATTGAAATTGAATGGTACTGGAAGATAGATATTGAATTTAGATAAAAGTAGGAATTTGAATGGGTTCAAGCGGAATTCGGATGAATAAGATATGGCTTTTGGAATGATGAAAATAAAAAGAGAGACAAGCTGACAAGTGGAATATTATTAGAATATTCCATTCCGAAAATATTAGAGAATGATTGAGTGTATGACATGTGGGACCGACTGATATTTATGGATTTCTAGAATTAAAAATAATTCCAGAAATAAGGTAGAGAGAACGACATGTGAGACCAATAAGATAAATGATTTTCAAGAATTAAATTAATTCTCGAAAATAAGATTAGGGTTGACATGTGGGGCACTGGTCTATGGACCAGGTCCACGGAGATACGCTAGTCCACGGTGGACCAAGCTCATGGAGGAGGGTTGACCAAGGTTGACTAACATGCGGGACCCGCACGTAAGTGAGATAAATAATTATAATTTTTATTAGGTGGACGACATGTGGGGTCAACAAGTAAGTGAGAGGAGATATATACATATATACATCCATGTACATACATACATACGCACATATATATACATAGGTTTGGATGGTGTGGATGACAAGTGGGTCCACACGCAAGAGAGAGAAGAGTTGGATAATGACTTTGTTTGTATGAATGACGTGCAGGGCCAATCAACAAAGAGGAAAAGAAATATCGCACTAGAGACCCATGTGTAATCGAGAAGAGAGAACCAACCGAGTTAATCACAGAGGAGAAAATCAAGATCGAGTGCATGGAGCTCTTCTGCCCGGTTGGTTCGGTGCATGGCGCCCAAACAGAGAATTTGTGTTTGGCTCTCTACATTGGAGAAAGAAAAGGAAGATATAGAAACATCAAGGGAGAGCAGAGGAGCTCACGGCCAACGCAATGAGGATGTACAGGTGCGTGTGTGTATATATATATATATATATTTGGAAGGATTAACACAGAACCGGGCAAGTAGCAGGAGCAAAATAACCGATTGAAGAAACACGCACTGGATGACCACGCACTGGGGAAAAAAAATATATGAACAGTGACAGACTAATGGTGCGATCAAGATGGCCGGCGAACGGCGGCGACACGGCGGCGGCGAAGCGGCAAAACGGAAAGGAAACGACGAGCCGGACGCGATGGTGCGGTCGGATTTGAGAAATACTCACCGAGGAAGTAGAATACGCGAAGAATACGGTTGGGATACGACGGACGGCGGAACTCCGGTGAACTTCGGGCGAAGGGGCTGGCACCATGACGTAGAGCACGACGACGCGAACCCAATGCCACAGACGGTTCGGCAGGCGGACGTCGGACGGAGGAGAAACTCGTAGCGGAAGATTTTCGGATGAACTCCGTATTCCGCGAACTGCGATGAATACAGATCGATTCGGAGGAAAGAAAATCAGGGGATTGGAAGAGGACGTCGAGACGAACGCGTGGGCACAGACGGTTCGCATTTATATGCACCGAGCGAAAAGATATTGAGATTTGAAGTTTGGATTGGAAACGGAAACGACGCGGAGTTCGTTCGGCCGACGGTTCAGTTCTGGACGTGCGCTTGGCTGGAAAATCGGATGAACAGTACCGCATGGTACTGTTCACGTGGGGAGGAGAGAGAAAACAAAACTGATTTTCGGATTTTAATTAAAATGCAACAAATCGATAAGATAGAATAAATAGCAAACAAATCCGAAAAATCCCGAAAATACGGAAAATTCTCGAAACACCAGGAAGCCAAATAAAAAGGATTTTGATTTAATTGATGTTTAGATTAGTCAAATTAAATATTTTTAATTTAGAAAAATTCTAATTAAGCTTTATTAATTCAAATAAAATTGGTGAAATTTTCTAGTGACCTAAACTACTCAAAAGATTTTTGAAAAGCCAAATTTTGGGACGTTACATAGAATCCGATAAAGCATGTGATATATCGCGGGGTTCAAAGGAAGCAACAAACGCAGAGTGAGAATAGAGATTTGGATCATGATACCTGGAGCGAGTGACTCGCTCAAGAAGATTACCAATTATCTGATCCGGATGGTGCTGCCTTTGAATGTGAAGTGGTGCATCCGGAGAAGAAAACATCTCTTCAACCTCCGCAGGTATTGCTGATGATGAAGATGCAGCAGGAGCCTCATCTGAAAGCGAAGTTGTCACAGCAGGTTCTTGTGTTGGAATAGGAGCGTCAACAGCAGCAGGTGGAAGAACATCAAATCCTTCATCATCTTCCTCTATGAATATGCTCTCTGTCACCTGTGTATCATCTGAAATATCTGATATAGCTCCAGGGCTAGTCTCATCAAAAGTGACATTGCATGTCTCCTGAACAAGGTTAGTTTCAGCATTAAAAACTCGAAAACCCCTTGAATGTGCAGGATAACCCAGAAATAAACCATCAAAAGTTCTTGACTTAAATTTATCTAGATTTCCTGTCTTCAAAATAAAACATTTAGATCCAAAGACTCGAAAGTGCGAGATAGAGGGTTTTCTACAAAATGGAAACTCATAAGCAGTCTTGCCCAAAGAAGGTCTAACAAAGATACGATTAGCAATATGGCAAGTAGTAGCTACAGCTTCGGCCCAAAACCTCCTCGGTTTGTTATACTCATCTAGCATCGTCCTAGCCATCTCGACCAGGGTCCTGTTCTTCCTTTCCACAATACCATTTTGTTGAGAGACGTGTGGAGAAGAGAACTGATGCTCAATTCCACGCTCAGCACAAAAAGAGGCAAATGAGGCATTCTTGAACTCCGTGCTATTATCACTCGGATCTCTCTCAAGGCATCTGGAAGTTCAGAAGTTAAATGGAGAACAAGATCATGGTAAAAATCAAAAGCTTCATCCTTCGAAGCAAGAAAGAACACCCAAGTGTATTTAGAAAAATTATCGACTATGACAAGAATGTACCATTTTCCACCAACTGACCGAACACTAGCAGGACCAACAGTGTCCATATGAAGCAACTGTCCCGGTCCGTCAGTCATGACCATAATCACTGAAGGGTGTGAGGCGGCAACTTGCTTGCCATGCCTACAGGGCGCACAAACAGCATCTTTGACGGCTTTCAGTTTGGGCAAACCTCTCATAAGCTCAAGGTTGCTAATTCGCGTCAGATGGTCAAAACCAATGTGCCACAAACGACGGTGCCAAAGCCAGAACTCAGAAGAAGAAGATGAAATCAAGCATTTTAGAGAACCAGCAAGAGATTCAGAAAAATCAGCTCCAAAGATCCTAGCAACTCTAGTAATTCCAAAAACAAGCTCACCAGTTGAATCAAACACCCGACAAGCATTTTTCTTAAATATAGTCTCATGTCCATTATCAAGAAGTTGAGAGACAGAAAGCAAATTAAACCTTAGCTTGTCCACAAGGGCGACGTCCTTGAGAATGAAACTGTCATTCACCTTGATCGATCTCGTTCCTTCAATCCGCCCTTGTTTATCATCTCCAAAGGTAATGAAATCATCACCTGTCGACCGCGTGAAAGAGGTGAACCATTTTGAGTCTCCGGTCATGTGGTGTGAACAGCTGGAGTCGACGAACCACGTGTCCTTCCTCTTTTCGTGGTAATCCTAAAAATCAAGGAATAGAAAAACGATGTGTCTCAGTTCTGGGGTTAGTTAAACAAGACTTAGGAACCCATTACTGAGACACACGTCTGCGAGTAGTATGCAAAGCAGAAGTGATATCCTTGATTTTATTTGAAGTTCTGTTATGAGCACTGGTTAAAGTAACATGAGAGTTATCCTGTCTAGGAACATGATGATGAGAATGTGACACAAATCCTAAACCAGGTTTATTCTTTTTTATGTTACCCTATCTCATAGGAGCTCTAGGTTGATTAGATGAAGTTATAGTAAAATTTATCTTATCATTTTTCAACCTACGCCAATAGAACTCAATCAAATGCCCATCCCTTTTACAATAGGTGCAATGATACTTAATACCACTGGGAGAAGCACCCTTAGACTTAACAGATGGTTGAGCAATACCTGCAGATTTAAATATAGTTTTTGCAGGTTGTGTTTTGAATTCAATTAACCTATTTTCCAAGACTTGAGTAACTTTAGGGTTAGAATTATTTTGAGCATGATTGTATCCTAATCCTTGCTTCTTATAAGGAGTTTTAGACTTGTTCAGAATCATGTTTAATTATTTCTTACCTTTAGAGAATTTTTCTAAGGTATCCTTAAGATAAGCATTTTCTTCTTTAAGATTAACACATGATTCACAAGTTTTACCCTTAATGGCTCTAGCATATTTTTCCTTATATAAAGCAGTTTCAAGTTTAAGAGATGGACATGAAGCACATGTAGAAGACTCAATACTGTTCTTAAGCTTGGCATATTTAGCTCTAGCTACTTCTAAGATATCTTTAACTTCACGTTCGCGTTCTAAGCAAAAAGTGCAAATGCTAGAATCAACCACACCAGAAACAACTAACTTGCTAGACTCTAAGCATTTTTCACATGGAGCAGATTTAACCTCAACAAGTTCAGTCCTAGCATTTTCAAGTTGTTGCAAAGCAATATCATGCGCAGAATGCAGTTTAGCAAATTCAGAGTGTAAGACATGGCAGGATGAACATTCATCAGATTTAAGAGTCTTAGTATTTTCAAGTTCTAGAATCAAATTATCTACTTGTGATTCTAAATCCTTATTCTTAACCATGACAAACTCTAAAGCTTTATCCTGACTCATGAGTTGCTCAAACATAGTTTTACATCTATCATAAAGAACATCATAGGAAGGAGGTACCTCATTGTTGTCGTCGTCAACGGAGTCGGCCATGAAACACAAGCCGGTGAAGACCTTGGCCTTCCCTTTCTTCTTGCTTTGAGGGATCTCCTCGTCCTTGTCCTCCTCACTCCCGGAGTCAACATCGCTTAAGGATTGATCCTCAAAAGCGGCAAGCACCCGGTGAGCGGCCTTTGTCAGCTTGGCAGTATCAAACCTTGATTTGTTCCATTGAGGCTTCTTCCAAGCTGACTTTCCCTCCTTGTAGTTGCTCTTACCTTTCAGCTTGGGGTAATTTACCTAAATATGATTAAGCTCACCACACTCATAGCAAGTCACAGGACCTCATCGATTTCTGTTTCTCATATTATTGTAGGCCCGTGTGACCTTTTTGACTATGAGGGACAACTCAGCTTCAGGAAGACTCTCAAACTCTTCTTCATGAATTACAGATAAACCAGCAAGTGAAAATCCAGAAGAAGACTCAAAAGACCCATCAGAAGCTCTCTTGAGCGGGTCTGCTACCAAAGCAATATTTTCCTTTTTGGGATGATCAATCCTCTTAATCTCATAATTCTTAAGCTTGCTATAGAGCAGCTCCAAAGTTAGATCAGAAAGATTGACATTCTCCTCAATGGCAGTAGCCTTTATCTCCCACTCCTTGGTGTTGATTGCATCCAAGAGGTGGGTGGCATTTTCAGACTAAGAATATTCAATACCAACAGCTTTCATCTGATTAATCAATTTATTAAAGCGACTGAAAATGTCATCAATTCTCTCTCCAGGACACATTTCGAATTTGTTATATTCACGCTTATAGACTGTTTGGCGTACTTTCTTGACTTGGGACGAACCCTCATGATAGGTTTCGAGAGTGTTCCAAATCTCATGCGCAGTCTCAAGATTGCAAATCCGATCATAATCCTGTCTCCCAAGCCCGCCATACAAGATATTTTTAGCCTTATTGTTGTTAGCCAAAAGGGCTTCTGAAGCCGGCGTAGCAACTTCGGGCACCACGAGCGGGACTCGAACAACCTCTCATATAGCGTGTCCTTCGCTCTCAAGGAAGACTTGCATGTGATTCTTCTAATAGGCATAGTTGTGCCCATCGAAGATATGCGGCTTTGTGGAGTATCTATCAATCGCCAAGTTCAGTGACCGGTTAAGATCAAGATTGAACTAACCGGGCTCTGATACCACTTGTTGGACCAAAAAGGCGACTAGAGGGGGGGGGAGGGGGTGAATAGGAGCACACTCACTTTTTCATAAATAATTGATTCAATAAAACTTTACTCCAGTAGCTATAAAAGCTATGAAGATCAGTATATCAGTAAAGCGGAAGACTAATATTAAATCTAATTTAAACCCCTAAGCAATAAGATGAAATCAACAAAGATTAAAGCAAACCAATGCACTGCCGGTCACACCACTGGCTCAAGGGTGGTCGGACCGATTTCACGGATCGATCGGTGGCCATGGGCGATCCGATCACTATCAAGAATGTAACAGATCGGCCGATGACGAAGATAAAAATAGATGAAACTTTTGATCTACTAATCCAAACTTGATGAAACTTAGAACACACCTTCTCTATAATAACAGGGACCTATTTCAATCGAAGATTATGATAATTCTTGGAAGAATAGCTATCATTTTCGATTTGATTGTAGAAGGGTTCAAAACCGGGTCAAAACGAAAACTTGATCCAAGATCTTGCTCGTGGATGATTGATGATCAAGATGATACTAGATAGATTCCCACACACCACAGCAAGCTAGATCACGTGAATAAACCAAGCAAAAACTCACGGATCAAAGAAAGACCCAAAATCATCAAGTAGAGAGAAAGAACGCAATGAGACAAAACATTGATCAAACTTTTCTTTGATTGATTGATATGATATGGGCTTACAGCCTCTCCATCAATGGAGGACAATGCTCAATCCAAGAGCACGAAAATCACATCAAACTATCAAGAACCTTAGCCTCCACAAAAGCTCTCTCTAAGAAAATTAGGGTTTACAAAAATTACAAAAGAGACAAAGAGGAGGTGCGGCCGCCTCTCACCCCTATTTATAGTAGAGGCTTAGATCTTCTAGAAGTTTAACTCTACTGGGTTCCCGTTAAGGCCCAAAACAAACGGAACACTTACGCACGTATTTTAATGCGCCGTCTTTAACACCCCTTGACCTAACTAGCTACACCTTGCGCCATCTTGCGCCTCGGATTAGCTAATAGGGTACCTTTGTCCATCTTGCACCACGCTTGAGTACATTGACCTCGCCTGACATCGTCGATCGTTCTGGACCTCAGCTCTCCAAGCCTAGTCCCGATCATCCTCGTCGTTGACCGTCGTTGACCACCAAGCAACCTGTACAAGAATAGACAAGTAAACCGAATTTGGTAACAGGTTCTTCACAATTTGATGCATGTTAGTCAAAACATGCATCATGCAATATATATGCCATGAAACTCATGACTTTGACCTAACAACCGAGAATCGCCGCCACGACGGGCGACGAACCAAGTGAAAACCGGTCAGACAGACCCTCGCGTGCCTGCGCTCACCACTCGCCGGTCCGACCGCCACTATTGGCCGGCCGATCGCCAAGATGACTTAGCCGATTTTCAACCTCAAAACCGAAACCTACTGAAAATTTCAAACTAATAGAACTTTTGACTGGAGACTCCAAAAATTATGGGACCAAGTGCAATAGAATCCCCTCTCTTGCTTACACCCTCTATTTTTGGCCCAGCTCAATCCGACACTTTCTGACAATGGCCGGTCCAACCACCCCTTATAAACCGGTCGAACCGATTTGGGACCGGTCTGACCGCCGCACCTGGCCGGTCAGACCGGTTCCGACCTGACAGAACTGAACCTTTGCCAAAAACACGTGAAACGATAAACCGTAAACGCTTTTGCCAATTGTCACATCATCTTAAGATCTGGAGCATATCCCTATGATATCCACAAAATCCTATAACAACAAGAAGAGATAGAAGATACGGTTCGGTGAAGCAGCCGATGTGTAAGAGAAGATAAGTTCAAAGTATGTCGTCTATGGTGCATCGGTGTAAGCGTGAACAAGGTACTCTAATAACATGTAAGATAATAAGATAATAAGATACTTTTCCACACACATAATCAACGTATTGCTTGAAATTAAATAAAGGTACATGTGCATGCATACAATTTGAAGAAAAAAAACTAATAGAGTAAGAATAGGAGTATGGAGCTACGTGATTTATACATGATGGAGAATGGTTAGTTACTAAGAACGCTAGCAACTTATTATACTTAACGATTTTCTTTCATCAAAGCTCGTATTTCAATTATGTTCCTCAAGTTATATTTTGTTTCAAGCTTCTATTGTCATTTCCAATATTTAGTATATCTTAAAATTTTAAATGTCTTAAAAGATACGTAAATATATTCTTTAGCATTTATATAAACTTCAAAAAATCTAGGTTACCCCGCTAGTTCTTGGTTACAGCAGAATCTAAACACAGTACGTTAATGCATCGAAGTCAAGATATTACTAGTACTGTATACTACTCACTACTTGTTCTGATCTCAATTCAATAAGCAATACTACTTATTGCCCATAATGTTTAACATACCATTTCTTGAATCTGGCACACTTGGTGTTCTCGATTACCTAATCGCTCCTTAAAGATCAGTAGTACTTCTCCATTTTTGTTGTTAATTTGGCAAACCAACTCATGCTCCAACGATCGGAATAAGGCAAAGAGTCAGATATATCTCTGCAGATTCGCTTGGTTCCATCCAGCCTTGTGCCTACCAAGGACATCCCTACAAGAATTCTGGTTGCACCTAACCCCTACATCCATCCAACATTCTGCTGCTGCTTGTCATCATCAATCTAGTTGGCAATTGCAGCAGCTTCTTAGAGGGGGTGAAGTCGTGAAGAGTCACATGCTCTGAAAGATGGATGCAGTGGCCATGCTTCTAGACACGCACACTGCTGCAGCTGGCGCTGGGCCGGGACAAAATATAAGGTAGAGGTTGGTGAGACTTGAGAGAAGGATGTCCAGGCCAAACAAGATGGACCTCTTGAAATTATTGTGTTCCTCAAGATCAGCAATCGCCTTTCCTCTGATGCTGGCTGTCTGTACTGGAGTTTTTGGTAAAGCACTCACTCACTCCCTCACTGTTGTACCCAACTTACTTAACTCTGCAAATATAAGAAGAATCCTTCTAGATGCCTTTGTGGCGTCTGACATCCCGATGAAAGGTGCGTCGAGGAGAGGGAGAGGGAGTTGCCTAACCACCTTTTTTATGAGCATTTTGTGAGTTCAGATAACGACGCAACTCCATGAGATGCATATCCACCTAAGAATTCGAAAGAGAGCCGCCTAACTGCCTTTCTCACGAGCGTTTCGGTTGCTGCTGCCGATGTGGCACCAACTCAGAAGCAACCACTATGATCGATGCCAGGGAAGGACAGTCGAATGAGATTACCATCAGCTCATCAGCATGCACAGGTTAAGGTTAAAAAATCCTCTATTTTATGTGATATCACAGTGCTTTGCTGCTGCTTTTGCATGCACTTGGTCGCTGGAATCTTCCTAACGCAGCACGGGAATCACGTTTATTTAGCAGCAAAGCAGCAGGCAGGCAGGCATCGGTTTTGGTTAGGTGCATTCGGTGATGCCGTCAGCCTACCAACCTCCAGCTACCACCTTCCAATTCATGCCGTTCCGTCCAAATTCTTTCCACTTCGAAAGGAAGTAGTTATTCTCATCTAACTCCAGAACGAATGTGTGATCGATGCTATGTGTCCGTTCGAGATGGAAAGGAACCCTAGGTGGCTGGTTAGGTCCCCTACTACATAAACGATGGGTTGGTTGGGAAGCTTAAATTTAGGAGTTTGGAGCAGTGCTAGACTCAAGTCTCAATTAGTACTACCAAATTAAACTTGTAGCTTGTCACAAATCAATACGCCTGCCTGTGCCTGTTGTATGATGTCAAGAGTCAGGACTGCACTGAAATGTTCATACAGGGAACTGGGAAGTGGACTTTAGTAGAAAGGAAACTAGATATAATTCGCTGGATCAATGTAGTCCAGTTCAGTATACACGTGAAAGAAAAGGTGTGAAGTCAATCACTCAATCTTGAGGTCTCTTTGTGAGGTTCTCAGTTAGCATTCTGAACTTGTATTTTATTTTATCGACTCTCTGAACTTATTATCATTGTATTACAGGTCATTTTCGCTGTTAGACACCGTTTTTTTGCTGATGTGGCGCTCCATGTGGTTGAGTTGGCCAAAGGCAAGCTCCGGCTCGTGAAAAGCACCCAACATGAAGGTACCGGTTTGATTTATATGGAGTAGGCCGTGAAGTTTACTCCTGAGTGCTAACAGGATTTGTCACTACCACAATATCTTGCTACGAGACCAACTTGATGACATATGCCTAATTTTATCGTACTCATTGAAATGGCATTCTTTTTTCGATGATGATGATTTAAACCCTACATCTCCAGCCCCTCTTTTCAGGATGAAACAGAAAACCCAAGCTCTCGTTGAAACGATATGTACCTCCACATCGACTCATCGAGTGCGTACATCACCATATTTGATGTCTTGATCCTTCTAAAATGTGGGGCATGCACTTGGTTATGAACGGGAAACAAACTGACGAACAGTGAAAGATGAGAGCAAAGCGAAAGGAAGAATAGTACACGTGAGGAGCATTTCACTGTCGTCGCATAGTGGACTATTCAAACCTCTCAGATGAGCGATCTTCCGTCTCCTCCTGCACGGGACAAGTTCAGCGGCAGGCTAGTGCCTTGAGTGATTGGGAATGGGCTTTAGATAGCAACACCTTAATTTTTCCAACCCAATTTCTGACTCCAAATAGAGTTGGCATTGTGCGTATAATACTGTGGTTTGACTGACGAAATGGTTTGAACTTTGAAGTTGGCGTTCTGCGTATACACTGGAGGATATAGTAAGTGATGTCTGCTGTTCTGGTCATGTTTCTTCGGATCTAGTGCATGCCAAGTAGGCAGAAAGAGAACTCTGAACAGTTAACACTAAGGCTACAATAACCTTTGTGCAAGATTTGTCCCGGGTGTCTGTAGATTGCAATCTTTCAGCGCAGCTGAAACACTCCTTTACACAATGGAAAGACAGCGACACAGCCTTGCATCACACTGGGAAAAAACTGGGCTAAAAAGGATCCTACAGAGGCTTTGCTTGGCCACCTTTCTAGGTCAAATGAGAAGCAGCGGCGACACCAACGTCGGCTTCGACTTTCGACAGATTAGCGAGATATTTTCGCTGCTTTGGCTTGGCGAGCTAGCAGCAGATATTGCACGTAGTAACAAGGAAGCTAACCAATTACCAACCTAGTACAGCTACGCAGGGCGGATCTAGAGTATTCTAACGGGTACACAAGACACCGGGTTTAAAAAATATTTTTCTTTGGATATAATCATATATATATATAGTATGGATACTCTAAACCCAACATAAGAGGACACCCTAAGTCACAGTCCAGCTGAACATAACACATCTTGCCTCGGGACCCCCGATCATTTTCGTTCTGGATCCACCACTGCAGCTACGGCCTCTTTGGTCAAAGCCAGCGGTTTAACGGCATGTTTGCCTATACTGTTGGTCCAAACTAAAGGCGAACACACGCAAACACAATAGAATTATAGAATGTGAACGTAATAGCATAAGAATTTTTTTTATGCCGCCAGAACAATATCAGTTTTTGTCTTTCTCTTGCTTTTTTTATTGCTATTGTTCACAAAATCTGATTACATGGATACCCTTTTATTGAGAGCAAATGATTATTCGTATTTGGAAAGGATTCTACGTATCATCAAGGAATACCACACAAACTCTAGTATCTATAATGAATACTACCTAAATATTGTAGGACTATACAAAACAAAGTCTCTCTAAAATCTAGATATACTATATGCACAAAAATTACTAACAATCACCCCCTAATGTTTGTGCACTTACTTATTAAGCTAGCCGGTCTCAAATACGACTTGTCGAACTGTTACTCAATACATGACGACAAACACACCTCCTAAACGTCCCGAACTCAACTCCACGGACTTAACTCAGGATGGCGAACACATCTCCTCAATATCCCAGGCTCAACTCCACAGACACGCACAAATATGGCATCACAACGCCTAGTACTAACACAACGCTTTCACCTTAGCAACACGCAACTCACCTTGCGTTCCACCACTGTGCGGGCTCCTCCTCGTCATAGAGCCGCATGCACTATGCAGTGCGTCGATCTTGCCACATTGAGCCGCCGCCGACCGCACCCGTCGCATCACTTGCGCCCTGCCATGCACACCCGCTGCCGCCGCACCTGATGCGCTGCCGACATCCGTCTTGTGCGCACTCCCATCGCGCGCTACTGGAGCCCACCGCTCCGTCGCGCTCGCGTCGTAGCAGCGCATACTTCCGCTCGGGCCGCTCGCACGCTCCCAAAGCTGCGCCGCTCTCCCGCCAAGCCGCTCCAGGGTCACCGATCCTTCACCATGGCTTGATACCAATTGTTGGTCCAAACCGAAGATGAACACATGCAAATACAATGAACCATAGAATGCGAACGCAATAACACAAGATTTTTTTGGTTCTACCGGAACAACAATATTTTTTCTGTTTTTCTCTTACTTGATTGTTATTGTTCACAAAATCCGATTACATGGGTGCCTTTTTATTGAGAGCAAACGACTATTCGTATCAAGAAAGGACACCGACACCAAGAGCAGTGCCGGGCGAGGAGATTGCGGCGACGGCGAGACCTCCGCCTCGCGGAGGTGCGCGCGTAGGGCGAAGGGGCGGAGCAGCGAGCCTGCGGCGGGCACGAGGCCCGGCTTGAGCGGCCTCCGGCGGCGCAGGACGGCGCCAAGAAACGCGTCGAGGGCGAGGGAGAGCACGCGTAGAGACTCGGATCCGACTGGATCTGAGGATGGTGCGGCCCAGGCGACGGGAACTGCATCCGGGCGGTGGCGTGCAGATCGTGATCGTGGTCATGGTACTGAACAGTATCCTCCCTCTTTTTTTCCTAGACCTCATCCACAAGCGGCACCTGGGCGGGCCGCTGTTGACGGCCGATGGCGGCATCCGATACGACTACACCCGACCGTTCGCGCACTTCACGTCGGCCGTGGAGCTCGCCGAGGCCGGCATCCAGATCCACAGGAGAAGCACTTGCCGCGTGAGGAACGCCGGATGAATTTGGATCTAGCCGCCCCCGGGAGCCAAGATTGCACCTCCCGGGGGTAGCGGGCAGCGGAAGCTAGGTTGTAGGCTAGGGTTTAGAACATTTGCTCTGATGCCATGTTAGGAATTATGCGTGTCTATTGAAGAGGCCCAAATGACAATATATATAGAGTACAAGAGGTATAGATAAGGATATGTTAGAGATAAATTCCATCTCTAACATATCTCTAGTACCCTATCTCTAATATATCTCTAATATATCACACAAACTATAGTATTCATAATGAATATTGCCTAACTATTGTAGAACTACACAAAATAAACACTCCATAAAATCAAGATATGCTATACTATATGCACAAAGATTTAGTCTAATATATACGTAGCTCTAACTTTTGTTCTAAACGTAGGAAGTTATTGTGTTTGACTTGATCACTTGGCATGGTGTTCTTGTTCTGCTATGATGTCAGGTACACTTGATCATCCAGATGTAAAGGCGAGGACTTGATAGCCAAACTTGCATATTTGGCACGCAAGGAGTGAAACCATGACTTGCAAACTCTGAATATTCAAGTTTTTGAAGATGAAGATGAAGATGCAAAATTTTGGAACCTAGCAAAGGAGAGATCTGAACAAAAGATGAGCTGCAGCCTACAGCACTACACCAAATCCGCCAACTACTACCGGTTAAGAGTTCAAAGTTCAGTCACTCACATGACACCCTTCTCCTTTCCCCCTTTATGGGTTGTAAAGTCGTTTTCCTGGGTACCACGTAAGATTCGGTTACCTACCAAAACCAAAATACCTTGCTTGCTTGCCTGCTTGGTGTCCCGGGAGGTCTCTTCTCTAGATTAGATTGTTGTCCTTGGTTGTCTTTAGGTTACTGTAGACAATACAACAAAGAAAAGTCAGAGTCTGCACTTGTTTCTTATCGTTTGCACAGTTGTAAGCAATGTACCTATAACCGACTTGTAATATGTAATATTATGCTATAAATATACTTGATGGATCTCCGATTGAGATCGCAGCTTCAATATTTTTCACATGGTATCAGAGCTGCGATTATCAGCCATGACTGTGTGTCTCTAACCTCTGCCACCTCTTTATCCATGACTTCTTCCATGTCCTCTTCAACCTCTGCCGGACTTCTTGCGACGTCATCCTTCAATCACTTCGTCACGGTGAAACTTACCTGTGGCAATCATCTGCTATGGAAAGCTCAGTTGGTTCCCAATTTACGGAGCCAGCAATTGCTCGGTTTTGTAGATGGAACAACAAAGTGTTTGTCAGTGTTCATCACCGAGACCAACGGAAACAGCAGCAAAAGGGTATTGTCGAATCCGGCGCACGCCCTATGGCACCAACAAGATCAACTTGTACTGAGTACGATTCTCTCCTCCGTGAGCAAGGAAATCTTGGGGCAAGTTCTGTTTCTCTCCACAGCTGCGTAGGTTTGGTCAACTTTGGAAAAGATGTTCACCTCACATTCAAAAGTGTGGATCATGTTGGTCAGGCTACAACTTGCCAATACCAAGAAGAAAGATAGTTCGGTGACGGACTATTTTCAAAAGAAGAAGAAGCTTGCAGACACGATGGCCTCTATTGGCTATCCTCCGCGTGATGAAGAAATTGTGACATACATCCTGGCAGGATTCGACGATGACTTTGGTTCCAGTGGCGGAGCTAGAAAATTTGTGTTGTGCGTGCACCATTGATACTTAAAAATAGGGTAAAATGACAGTTGTTAAGTGATTATCGGTTGATCAAAAGTTACCTCTAAGTAAACCATGTTCTATCAATACTTAATGTTTATATATATAACTAGTAGAATTTTCCACACAATTACACAGCTAGATATTGCAACACATTGTATTTGTTATATAACTCTATTGTATTTCAGAAATATAGTCGCATTTGTTATACAATTGTAATAGTTGTAATATCTATACATGATTAATTTGTACCGTGATAATTTAGCCGCACCAAAATAAGTAGTGTAGATCTTCTTCTTTTTTCTCTCTGTTAATGAGAGAATTTCTAGGAATTTTGTTTTTTTTTCTGATTTAAGGATTATTGTGGAATTTTATAGACTTCCAAAGAGAAAGAGATACATTGAATATCGCCTATTGTTTATACATACAAAGATTAGTTGAGCTTTCTTTCCAATTAACTGGATACTTTACACAATTAGTTGAGTAAACAATTTATTTATGGAGTGAAAATGATAAAAAAATACTAACATTGATAAAAAAAAAATTTAATTATTAAAAATATATAGTTATTCTATAATTTTTTATTAGTATGCCACATGGATCGCACGATAGTTCGCGTAACCTACCACCCGACAAACATGTATGGTTTTTATTACGTATATGCTTATTAGGCTAGTATTGATACGACCTAGTTATGTCACATATGACTTCAAAATTTGTAAGTAAAATATCTCATATAAGATACCCAATATTTGTTTGGATCATTACACCCATCGTGATGGTCGCAATGGCGCAAACAGGTAGAGAATCGTACACTTGATTTTTGAGCTAGAAACTAAAGAAGTTCCTATGAGCTAAATAAAATAAAGTACTTCTGCCCCTTCACAGTGCCACATAGGTAGAGGAAAAAAGGTGCTAGATTTTCTACAAAATCTGAACAGAGGACATGGAATACAATTTGCTTCTAATTTATTCAAGTAACGACAAATCACAACGAAATTCAAATTCAATATAACCTATAGCTAACAAGGATACATACATAATTTTTGAAATATTTGGGGGGTGCCTATGCATACCGGGAACCTAGCTGGCTCCGCCCTGTTTGATTCTCTTGTTACCTCGACCACCAGTCGTCCCGAACCTATCTCACTCAATGACTTGTTTGGTCATTTTCTCAGCTATGAGTTGGGCAAAGAGCTTAACAATTCAGAGGTACAGGTCGGGTTCTCGGCTAATAATGTGACCCGTGGAAATTTTAACAACAATAGCAGTGGTGCCAACAACTTCAATTGTGGACGTTCATGTTGGAGGGGTCATGGCTGTAACCAAGGCCCTTTTGGACGTAGCTCTAGGAATAAAGGCAATCGCCCGATGTGCTAGATTTGTGGTAAGATGGGACATGGCACTCTTCGTTGTTACCGTAGGTTTAATCACACTTATCAAGCCGAAGAGAAGGTTGCGGTGCTACAAATATATAGTCCTATGCTGCGGACATGCAATGGTATGCATACACTGTCGATGAGAGAGCACTACAAAGGAATCGATCAAGTTCAAGTTGCTAATGGATCAGGTTTGTCTATTTCCAATGTTGATCAATCTGCTATATCTGGCTCAACTAAATCTTTAATTCTTATTTATTTTCTTCATGCTCCAAACATTAGCAAACATCTTTTGGCTTATTTTGAATTTCATCCGAATTGTTTCTATCTTAAGGACAAGGACACGAAGAAAGTTCTTCTTCACGGCACCAGTGAAGAGAGACTTTACCCTATTGTCATCGTATCGGTTGATTCTTCATCTCATCAGTCTCTTGTTGTGGTCCAATCTTCTCCAAACTTGTGGCATAGAAGGTTGGGCCATCCGGCAACTCTAGTCATTGAACACATACTTCACAACAATCAAGTTTCTTTTTCATCCAATAAAGATAGTTCTGGTATCTGTGACGTCTGTCAACGACCAAAAATCCATCAACTTCCTTTTAGTCGTTCTCTTCATGTCTCTAATTTCTCTTTAGAACCCATTCACTCAGATGTTTGAGGTCCAACTTTACCATTTGTAGGAGGCTTTAAGTATTGCGTAAGCTTTTTTGGATGATTATAGTAAGATCACATGGATCTACTTACTCAAGTGTAAATCTTATGTGGAGCAAGTTTTTGTTCAGTTTCAACGTCATGTTGAGAGCTTACTTAATCGAAAAATTCTTCCTGTTCAAACTAACTGGGGCGGTGAGTATCATAAGTTGTACAAATTTTTCAATCAACTAGGGATTTCTCATAGAGTTCCTTGTCCTCACACTCATCAACAAAATGGTGTAGTTGAATGCAAACATATACATATTGTCGGACCCAGATTTTGAAAATCCAAATCCTTTGTGAAAACTGTGATATTCCCTGGATCAGTAGATAGCACTCATAAATAAATCACTGATTCATTTCATACACGATGTAAACCATACCATTCATTATATTACACACATCAGAGTTACATAGACCGCATCGGGTCGAGTTTGACAATAAGGGACGAACATGCCAAATGATTACATTACAAAAGTAGCGAAAGTGGTAGCGGAAGCAAAATGGTAGAGCACATCTCTCCACAGGCAAGGGAATGGGGAAAACATGTGTGCGTCCGATATTAACCAAAGACTTAGATAATATTGGATGCACGCAAGCATAGACAGAGTCAGCTGGACTGAGATGGGACCTAGACTAAAAGAACTACACTGCTCTTCATCATCTCCGGGGCCTCCAACTTCGGGATCCTTGTAGTATGCATAGTCTCCATAATTTTTTGCTTCTGTGGGTTTGGGGGAAAGAGTGAGGATGAGCACAACTTCTGTGCTCGCGAGCTAATACACATAATGCAGTAATAATACATACAAGGCTTAACAAGGATAGTCGGGGTTCTTTTATTTGCTAAAAGCAACCTTTTCAATTACAGTATTTAGAAACTCCTATGACTTAGCAGTTTAATCCAATCTCATTTTGTTAAAGAGATATTGTTCAATATTTATAACGGCGAAGGTTATTTCCACCTATGCTTAAATTTTGATTGGAGTCACCTCCAATTATTAACATCACTGGGTACGACGACCCAGGGAATCCAAACCACGGGCTAGGTGAGCCCGGCGCTTATTCATCTCACCCACAAGGTTTTATAAATAGAACTAACTCAAGTAAGTTCTCATGTCCGCCTTTGACCGTAGACACGGCTATTTAAACAATTTAGACTCTGCGGAGATTGTACACTGTACCCACAAGAGACAATCAACTTGTTGCCCCAGGGTGCCAAGGCAGCTCGGCGCTGAGCTGGGAGGAAAGAAGGGGTAGGGGAAGGGGTTGGGCCAAGTGGGCCGAAAGGGAGAGGCTGGGCCAAGCCAAGGGAGGGGAGGAGAGGTGGCTGAGCCCAGAAGGGGAAAGACGGGCCGAGCCCCAAAAGAAGGAAGGGAAAATTTTGAAAAGAGGCACAATTTTGAAATTGAATCCAAAATTTTGATTTTTATTTTTTTGAAATGAGGTTGAAGCTAGAGGATTTTGCAAATACACAATTAATTTGAATTAGTTTTGAACTCCAAAACGTCAATGGAGAATTATTACTCACTGTTTGAAAACAGGATGTTACACATATTGTTCAGACATGACTTGCCCTTTTAATTCAATCCTCCGTGCCAATTAGATTCTTGGACAATGCTTTCTTAACAACAATGTTTCTTATCAATCGTTTGCCAAATAGTGTTCTACAAAATTCCACTCCTTTCAAAGACTCCTTGGTACCTCCCAAGATTATAGCTCTCTTCGCATGTTTGGGTGTGCTTGTTGGCCCAATCTTCGTCCCTATAATGTGTGAAAACTTGAATTTCGCTCTCATACGTGTGTCTATGTGCTTCAGCATGTAGTATTTAATGAGTCTGTGTTCCCTTTTGCCTCTCACATTCATAGTACTCCTAGTGTTTGTGGTTGTCCTTCTACTGTTGTCCTTTCTCCTCTTATGGTTTCTGAACAGAATTCGAGTGATCCCAGTTCTGAGCCAGATGCAGTAGTTGACCATCATGGAAATCATTATTTACCTTCTAATGCAACTAATGTGCAGCAAGCTTTTGATGACAGTGATCAACCTCAGCAGGGTGTACTTGAAAGGGGGACAGAGTCAGAGTCTCAGTCAAGAGAATTGTCAATAGCTCATCCTCCAAAACAGATGAGGACACGTCTTCAAAATAATGTTCGCATCCCAAAAAAAATACACCGATGGCACTGTTATATATCCCTTGACTGGACGAAGAGCCTTCTTAGCAGATCCGGTTTCTCATTCTCAGGCTCTAGAAGATCCTAAATGGTGAGAAGCTATGGATGTTGAGTTTTCAGCCTTGATGAAGAACAACACATGGCGTCTTGTTCCACCAGAACATGATCAGAATGTCATTGGATGCAAATGTGTTTTCAAAGTTAGACAGAAACCTGATGAAAGCATTGATAGGTATAAGGTGAGGCTCGTGGCAAAAGGTTTTAAGCAGCGCCAAGGCATAGACTACAATGATACTTTCAATCCTGTTGTGAAACATGCAACGATTCGCCTAATACAATCCATTGCATTTTCCAAAGGTTGGCATTTGTGTCAAATAGATGTTCAAAATGCTTTCTTACATGGAGTTACTAAGGAAGAAGTTTACATGTCTCAACCGCCAGGTTATGAAGATTCTCGTTTTCCAAAACATGTTTGCAAACATGGTAAAGCTTTGTATGGACTCAAACAGTCGCCTAGAGCATGGTTTTTACGACTTAGTACAAGGTTGTAAGAACTTGGATTCACTTCATCCAAAGTAGATACATCTCTTTTCATATTTAATCAGTCATGAGTTGTGGTGTATATGCTAATCTATGTGGATGAGATCGTGATAGATGGATCATCTCGAGCAGCAGATGACAAACATATACAACAATTGAGTTCAGATTTTGATGTGAAGGATTTAGACATGCTACATTATTTCCTTGGCATAGAAGCTTGTTTTGGTGACAAAGATTTGGTGCTTACCTAGCATAAGTATATAGTTGATTTGTTGTACTAAACTAGCATGCAGGATTGCAAACCAATTTCAACTCCATTAGCTCCTTCAGAAAATCTATCCAGAGAAGATGGTTCAATCCTTTCTGATGTAGAAATTTTTCGCTACAGGAGCACAGTGGGGGCATTGCAATATTTGACACTCACAAGACTAGATCTTTCCTATTGTGTAAATAAGGTCTGTCAGTTTTTACAATCTCCAACTGATGTTCATTGGGCAGCAGTGAAGAGGATACTTTGGTATATTAAAGAAATTCTCAATGTTAGCTTGACAATTAGAAGTCGGAATCTCAGTTACTTTGTGCTTTTTCATATGCTGATTGGGCAGGCTGTGTTGATGACAAGAGATCGACAGGGGGATATGCTGTATATTTCGGGACAAACTTGGTCACTTGGAGTTCTAGAAAACAACCTACTATATCTCGCTCGAGTACTGAAACAGAGTATAAGGCAGTAGCAAATACTACAGCAGAGTTTGATTTGGCTGCAGTCGGTTTTACATGAACTTGGTGTTTTTTTCAAGCAAGAGCACTGATTTTATGGTGTGACAATCTTGATTCAGTTTACCTAACAACTAATGCAGTGTTTCATGCACGAACAAAGCATATTGAAGTTGATTTTTATTTTGTTCAAGAACGTGTTGCATGCAAAGCAATAGAGATTCAGTTTGTTTCAACAAAAGATCAGATATCAGACATTTTTACTAAGGCATTGGTGAAGCCTCTGTTCTTGTGATTTAGAAGCAATCTCAATCTTCTGGATACGAGTTGAGACTAAGGGAGAGTGTTAAAATGAGTTGGATACATGTAGGACTATCTGATCGAATCATGAGGCAGTCCCGGAGGTCTCTTCTGAAGATTAGATTGTTGCCCTCAGTTGTCTTCAGGTTACTGTATACAATACAACAAAGACTTGAGAGTCTACACCTGCTTCTTATCGTTGCACAGTTCTAATCAATGTACAATTTGTAACCGACTTGTAATATGTAATGTTATGCTATAAATATACTCGACGGATATTTGATTGAGATCATGACTTCAATATTTTTCACATCTTACTGTTATGACCACACACATATTCTGGTCAACTTGTTTAGAAAACAATCTCCTCCTAGCTTGCACACTGAATTCCTTTGAATAATTCCTTTGACTTCTTAAGCTATCAATCCAAATATCGGTATCCAAAATTGCCTCTGGATGTCTGATAGACTACAAGCAAGAGGATGGCCAAACCATGACACATGGCCCTGTGCGGACAATCCCAGGAAGCGGCCCTCCACCTCTTCTTTCATTGCAGGTATACTACACGAGTTTGGAATGATATAGCAGAATGGCTGGGGTGCGCTCTGCTCAAACCTTCCAACTGGCACGATAGTTTTAGCATCGGGCACTGGTGGACAAAAATGAATAGTTTGGGAATTTTTCCAAGAAAAGTGACAACATCGGTCGTTATTCTAATCACTTGAGGATCAGAAAGGAACGCAATGCAAAAAATCTTACAGAACAGGTCGACTAGCCCCGGGACCTGACGGTAAAGATAAATGACGGTCTTGAACCCTAGTTGGGGTAGGTGTTTGGATCATTTTATACCGTGTCCCACAGCTCTTTCATTTTTAATACAATATGCATCCGTCGCAACTTCAAATGGTAATTTAACCATTCGAGTTCCTCTAGTGTCTAACTCCCTACGATTTGTATTTCAAGTTCCAAGACTCTGTGGAGTGCAAACATAGACAACCTACCAAAACACACCACATGATGTCTTGTACAATATCCACATGACCCAAACCGCAAAGAGGCATGAGAATCTGATGCCTAGAAGTCTAAAATAATATTACTCCCTACTCCCCACCAATTCTTCTCTTTTCCACACCAACCTTTGTCACATTATCCCCAAAATATTTCACTGAATAAACACCAACCAATGGGACAAAATTAGAAAAAGAAAACTCATTCATAAATTTTGCACAAAAACAAATACGAACAGATTAGAATATTTTTGTTACCATGTTTTTTTTTGAAACAGTACTGCTGTCCATTAGAAAACTCCCTGTCTTACAATTTGCTGTGATTTGTGAAGCTAGCCTCTCATCTCATATGTATTGGCCTTCTTCCAACGGCCTGAAATATCTAAACCCTTGTGGGCTCGCGCTGCCAGCCTGACAGCTGCACGCCTCCCCGCCGCGGAAGCCGAGGTGGTAGCACAGGCAGACCGGCTGCGAGGTGGGAGTATCCGCCGGAGGCGGGCCCACGGACAGGTCGAGGTTGAGGTCGGGGCACCGCGGCTCCCCTGTGCTCGTCGCGCCGCTGCTGCCGCCGCCGCCGTCGTCCGAGGACTCGACCGGCGCCGGCGGCTTCGTCACGGCGAACACCGCGGCCGCCTTCGCTGGGACGTTGCTGGCGGCGTCGGTGGTGCCACTGAGCAGCGGGCGGTGCGTCTGCGGGTCGATGCCGCGGGCGAGGAGCTTGCGCTTGATGTGCGTGTTCCAGTAGTTCTTAATCTCGTTGTCCGTCCTGCCCGGCAGCTGCCCGGCGATGAGAGACCACCTGCAAGAACCAACCAACCGATTGAGCTCGTGTCAGTAAAGAACCAGGAGAAGTTTGTTAACGAGCTGCCTCGATTGGCGGTTAGTTGGAGTTATAACGGCCGTACTTGTTGCCGAGGTGGCTGTGGTGGCGGATGATGAGCTCGTTCTCGTCGTCAGTGAAGTTGCCGCGCTTGAGGTCGGGCCTGAGGTAGTTCATCCATCGGAGGCGGCAGCTCTTGCCGCACCGCAGCAGCCCTGCCGCCTTGGGCAGCGAGCGCCAGCACCCCTCCCCGTGCGTCCTGATGTACGCGACCAGCCGCTGGTCCTCCTCCTTGGTCCACGCCCCCTTGTTCGTGTGCGCCTTCTCGCAGCACGGCGACCTCCCCATCGTCACCGATCCTCCTCTCTGTCGATCTATCGAGCAGCACAGGAGTGACAGGACACGATGCGACGCGCGGGCGCGCGGCTGGAGCTGCTCTCTCCTGTTCTCGAGGCGGGCAGGGGGAACGGGGACGCGGGGCGGGTACTATATATTGCGCTCGCGCGTGCTAGCGAGGGGTAATAACTGAGCCGTGTTGGTTGTGTTATTTTTCTCTCTCTCCATTGACTCGGCGGCATGCAGCAGTGAGTTTGATGGGTGCGGCCGGGTGGGTGTGGGTTAGAGTTGGGTTGGGTGGTGGTTGCGGACGCCGGAGCCCGGAGGGAGGAGTGTGCGGTTACGGCGGTGGAGCCCCCGTCGTGTCTTGTTCTCCCGCCCTGTACTTGGTAGCTTGCTAGTTATGGTTTACTCTCTCTCTTTTGCCTTAGGTTTTTTCAATCGCAGACGTCGCTGCGAGGCGCTCTTACGGTTGGATGCCCGTCTTTATGAGATATAGATTAGCAGAAGACCAAGTTGGTACTCTGTTGGATACTCTCTTTTTTTTCAATTACAAATAAGATGCGTACATAAATCGTGTGTCAGCAGGGAAAAAAAAAAATACTCCGTTGGATATTGATATGCACGGAGGAGCAATACAACCAACACCCCTTAAATTCAATAGGAAAAATATGTCAACTTGAGAGTGCCGGTTGGAAAGCAAGAATCTTCCGATGATCGTGTAGAAATTTCTCTACAAAGGTTCTAGTGCTCTAACCAGGCCTTCAGTTTCAAGTTTTTTCGACGACACAAATCAACTTGGTGAGAATGATTTAGAGCTCTTTTGCCGTATAATCAATTTAATACAAGCCGTTTGCTCTTTTTGATCCAATAATTTAGATTAGTTGGAATTTAGTTATACTATACCCAATAAGTAGTACACATGATACAAGATTGATATTTTTAACTTTAGTTGAAAAAAATCCATAATACTTTCACACAAAAATTATAAACATATAAAAAAGTCTATTCTACGCTTAACAAATCAATTATAGATTAAATTTATACTACTATTATATACTACAGATGGAATACCCCGTAAAATTTCCCTTAATTTAATCTGGTGTCGATTTTGCTCCCTAAAGTTGACCCTGAAGTGTACAGCACTTGACCTAAAGCTTCGGCACGCAGAGCAACCAACTACTGATTAGCTAACTTTATGAGCTGTAGTTGCATTACGTCCTATCCTCTGGAAGTACGCAATAATTTAGGCCTTTGATTAGGTGACGTGCTTCTGGCTAGGAGTTTAGGTCGAGTTTGGTAGCCTCGACGGGCTCGAATCGGATAAAGAATCGAGCGAAGCTGCCCCGGGTCAGAACTAACATGCCATGCTACCCTTTTCGTTGGGAAACTACTTTGGTCGTGTTGGTTCGGGCGCCATTAAATTGGATCGGATCCAACTGGACACACAGCACAACTAGGTACGCAGGTAGCTAGGGCTTGGTGTTGATACACGGTACCCCAAAATAATATCCTGTGGGATCGATGCTATTTTTTCCTGCGAAATTCTCGTGAAATTCATAAAGAATCCGGACGTAACATAAGAGTGTGACGATCGAGTGCTGACCACGTTGACCTTAGCTATTCGCTTGCTTGAGCAAAAATAAGAGGTGACTAGTTAAGCTAGGAAGGCTATAGAGAACACTGCATATCCTGAGTGAACTTTGCAAAAGAAAATTACACTGTTTTAGGTTTCTTGAGACCCTGCAACCCGATCAGGCTATCATCTGCGTACGCTGCTTCATGGTTACACTCACTCAACGGCCTGACGAGTTTACATGTCATCGATGGAGCCGGTCATGGCATGTCATGCCAGAGAATCTTCCCTGTGCGGCTGTTCAGACGACCAACTTCCTGCATGTTGCACTCTTGATTTCGTCGTCAGACACGTCTAGTTGACTCCCAAATACTATATAGCAACAAACCGAAACTATTCCTTTTGATATGTCTCAGGGTGAATCACTTTCGCCCGGTCAACCAATGATAAGTTGCAACCATGCACGGAACAAAACGTTTGTGCCAACTAGTACTCTGCAGAAGAAAGAAAAACTGTATGCAAGTTAATTTAAACAACACGATCGAGCGTGCAATCATATGGCAGCACAGGACGACCGAGCGGGGAAGAAGAAGAAGAAGAAATCCAACCAGCATGTCACCATGTGAAACCGTCCAAATTTCCACTCACCTAATCAGTGACAGTGAGTTGATCGGCTACGTACCGAGCTCCGAAACGACCAAATTTTCAGCAACTCGTGGCCAGGTCCCAACCTTGCGCGCCTGCTGAATCACCGGATGGAACACTTTCGCGGCGAAAAAGTGGCTTAAAGCGAGTCAACTTGCAACGAAACGCCGTGTTTTTTCTCCTAAGATATTATGGGAGATTTGGGTAAGGCACCAGACAGGAATGGAGCGTTGGAGGCTACTTGACAAGTAGACGGAATGAACCCGACAGCAACGAAAGGGATGGAAGCGAGTCAGCGGTTGGGATCCTCAACCCTGCTTATATCCTGCACGGGAAGAGAAGGAAGATGAGCTTATTGGGAGGACCGGCTGGAGAGCATCTTTGGAGAAAGCAATGGCGAGGTAGAAAATTTCGTCCGCGGTTTGAAGTCTTCGACGGTTAAGTTTTGCTGCACTCAGCTCTCCAAATGCATGCATGTGTTGTTTTCTTTTCAGAGGCGAAGTCGTCGTGTGGAGTATGTGCTTATCGCCGGCAAGCAAGAATCCAAGGTGCACCATGCAAGCAACTTGTCATCTCGATCACGGCGAGAGGTTGAAGGTAGGAGAAACTAGGATGCCAGAATAGCTAGTTCGAACTAATTCAGCCATTATCCACCACGATGTATGGGTTCTACTACAGACATGCATATATATGATCTGTTTGATCTGAAATCAGTGCTATAAAAGAGGAAGGTACAACATAAATAATTCTAAAATCCGTGAATTAGCCGTCGCTCGCAGGGAGATTTTGTATATCAAACTCGGTATCTCATCTGCCTCCATCCGCATGGATCATGCTCGTCCCTCCTCTCCACGGTGTAATAAACAGAAAAATACCGTGTGATTCACAAAAACATAACCGGTACCCAGTGGTGGAGCCAGCGATGGGCTATGCCCCTAGCGGAGCTGGCTGATTCTAGTTCGAGCTTTCTATTTCTTTGAGTTTTTTTGATAATTTCTTAAGAGGAATTCTATAAATTTTTTGGTCTTAAGAGTTCGGACTATAGGTAGATCAGTTCGAGCCTTCTATTTCTTTGAATTTTTGATAATTTCTTAAGAGGAATTCTATAATTTCTTTGAATTTTTGATAATTTCTTAAGAGGAATTCTATAATTTCTTTGAATTTTTGATAATTTCTTAAGAGGAATTCTATAAATTTTTTGATCAGAGTTCGGACTATGGGCTACCTAGCCCGAGGTTCAGATCAGCCTCTGCCGGTACCGGTACTGATCGCAGCTCATACAGTCAACATGCCAACAGTCACCTAAGGTTGCTTTCTGTTGAACGACAGAACAACGGACACAGGCGCCAACCTAACAGCACGCGTACAATAAAAACGATCCCTGCAGCGAGTTAAAACAAGGTGTGATGCTACTGCCGCGAACCGTGTGAAAGCACGCCGAAGAACTGCTGCTTTGCCGCTGCCCCCATTGAAGAACAGTTTTGAGCACCAAACTACCGGTTCGCGGCCGGCGGGAAGCGACGCTCGGCGCGATCGAACGGCCAGGAGACCTTCGGACGTGCGTACTGCGTAGGCGGCATCAGCGTAAAATCGCCCGAAGGCATACGTGGGCTGTCTGGGAGACGGCGGATCCTTCCACTTTTTTAGATAGAATATTAGCTGGCTTCGCTAAGGTTGGCCCTACAACGGCCGTGAGCCAGTGCCGGTAGTGGTAGCTACTGGTGCTCTCTTAACTTCATGCAAATTTTTATTATTTAATTTATTTTTATTACTAAATCAACTTTATTTATCAATATGATCATTTTGGATTAAATATATATTTAATTTATTTTTATTACTAACGCCTCATCAACTTTATTTATCAATCTGATCTTTTTTGGCTAGGCCACCATTCGTGACGTGACAAGATAACACTGCCACACGTAGGATAAGTCTAGCTAAATGACACTTCTTGTCATATCACGGATAGTGGCGTGACTAAACAACAATGTCACGTAGCTGATGGTGGAGTAGCAGAATTTGGTCACGCCTTGGTGACTTTGGTCACACCTTGGTGACTAGCGTGATAGTGTTAGTGTTCCCAGGCGGCCGCCTAGGTGCAGCCCAGCCACCGCGATTTGGGCTAAATCGGTGCCATAGGCGCTCGGCCCACCTAGGCGATTAACGCCAGTCTAAGGTGGACCCAGGCAGGCAAGGCGCTGGTGGGTGGCACATGGGAGAAAGGAGGGGGAATGACACCCTCATCGCCGTCGCCGCTCGATCTCTCCGTCGCCATCTCGGGGAGGTCGCCAGCGGCAAGGGGCACTGTCGGAGGTGGTGAATCTGGGCGGTGGCGGTCATCCAAAGAGAGGCGGCAAGAGAGAGAGAGAGAGAGAGAGAGAGAGAGAGAGAGCTAGCAACTACGACTTGTGAGACCAAGAGTAGAGGTAGCTACGAGAGAGCGAGACGGCGAGAGAGACAAGGGTGGGTTTAGATCAGACAACTGGGATTAATTTAGATCGGACGACCGAGAGGACATGGTCGGCCGACTACCTGTCCACCTCCCCTTCTTCCCCCTCGCCACCGCCTCCGCACTGCGCTCCTTCTCGCCTCTGCTCCCCCTCCACACTTCGCCTCTGCTCCCCCTCGTGTCCGCGTGAGTTGGCCGCCTAGGCGCTAGTCCACCGTTTGACTAGCGTCTAAGTGAACATTGGATATTGTTGTGCCAAAAGGGTTCGAATTAGAAATAAAGTTGGTGAGGTTAATAATAAAAATAAATTTAAAATAGGTTAGATAATAAAAATTGTTCCCTTACTTCAGGGGAGCAATGCAGATGTTTGTGTTGGGAAACCATGGGTTTGGCCCAACAGCCAACCTATGGGTGGGCGCCCCATCCCAAACCCTTGCATGGTCTGTAGACTATAAATAGGGGGTGCTAGTCATTGTAAAAGGCTTATCGCTTGAAGAAGGAATAAAGAAGAAGAATACCCCCTACACCTTTGTCTTTCTGTGTGTTCAATCCGGTGACCGTTCAGACTGGACTCGCCAGCGATGGTTCCTCAAGACGTTATCAGCAAGATCGACTCCCGCCTACCTCTAGGCCTACTCTACTCATATCGAAATGTAACCGTCATAGCACGAAGCTCGTAGATCAAATCGTATTTTCTAGATCGCTTTCAATTCTGCAAATTTGGCATTCTACAGTTTTTTCTAAAATGAAAATCCACTCTAATCTACTGTGAGTTGACTTAAAGTCGTCGACTAAGCCAATCGGTGGGTTGTATGAAAGAGAAGATGACAATTGCACTGTAGATTGTAAATTGGATCAACAATAACAAAAAAATCAGCCGACGGCCCCATACAGATGCGCCACCACCGTTCTGTCGCTGGCCTATTGTTGGCCCGCCATGCCATGCCACCGCCGCATATAGTCGCTTTACGCCGTGCTGCATGCGCATGCGCACGCTGCTACGCCAGGCGTGGCCCAACATCGCGCACCGCGCTACCACAACCACCTGGCCTCAAGAAGGTCGGCCCAAGTGTCGTTTCGCACACGCACCACCCGCCATGTGTTGCGCCCAAAGCAAGAAAAAATGGCTCGAATAAGAAAATGGTGTCACCGCTGCACCCCTTCTTGTTGCCTAGGCCTAGCAGATCGAATGGTCCAAAAAAGGATGGGATTCGAAACAAAAAAAGAGAGAAAAGAAAAATGAAAATCCCAGAAATTTGCAAACAAACCCTCAAAGTTCTGAAAATTATAAGGAAAAATTTCGAGAAAGAAATTCTTGCTGAATAACCCCTCAGAAATTGAAAAATTACGTGAAATATTTTCTCAGAACTGAAAATTAGCGCTTTACCCCTCGGAAATTACATAATTCACCAAAAATTCATATTCTAGCAGAAAAAGGGTCTCGGGAATTCAAATTTTAAATCATTTTGAGCATTTGAAACATGTTTAGCTTTGTTATTATTATTATATACAATTTATATATTGTATTTACTATTTTGATTATCTGTGATTGTTTATATTGCTTTTAATCACTGAAAATAGCAGTAAATCATGAAAATGCAGGATCACGAACCGGGAGTTCGAAGAACATTATAATAATTTTGCAACCATTTTATGCAAATTACCAGTAGTAATCTTATGAACTCTTTGGATGAATATGGAGATGACAAGCATCACGAACCAAGGGTTCAAAGAGCTGGCCTCAGCTTGGCCATTATTTGCATAGAATTTGTATTAGTTTTCAACTCTGTGGTAAGGTAATCACGGATGAGTAGAAGATTGAGAAGACCCTATTTACCTTTCACCCGAATGCGGCGTAATGCGCACGCAACTATCATCAAGATGGCTACAAGGAGTATCCCAATTTGATTGATATTATGCAAGTTGCAGAAGCTCATGATGATGTTCTAAGAAATAACTACCACTACTACAGAAAAGCTCATCACAGACGGTTCGTAACAGTCATTACAGACGGTTTTTGAACCGTCTGAAATTTTATGTCTGTGATAACAAGAGGTTATCACGCACAGCTGAGATAAGTTATCACGACGATTTAAAAACCGCTCGTGAAGGGCGGATATCGCAGACGGTTCCAACCAAGAACCGTCTGTGATATGATAGTACGGTTGAAACCGATCGATTTGATAGTATAAGTCTTATCACGACGTGATTCGTAGTTAACGGTTTGTTAAAGAACCGTATGTGAAGGGCGCTGTATTAACAGACCGCTGGAACCGCTCGTGATACTATCATATCACGCACGGTTCTATTAAAAACCACGCTGGATATCACGCGTTCTCGGATATTCGCCTTCACGCACGCTTTTTCTTTTGTTAAAAACCGTATGTGATAAGTCTTTCGACCTAACTAATTTTTGTCGTATTTTCAGCTAGCCTCAGGAATTGCTAGCCATGCCCTCTGAAAACTAACAAGCAAAAACATATCACAAATAATTATTGACAACTCAAAGTGATCATTTAACTCAAAATCAATTACAAAAGAATGTTTCAAGTATTGTCGCTAGAGTTACAAATTGAATTACAACCAGTCAAAGTGAATTACAATATTGAATCAATTGTTTCGAGGTCGTTCATTGGTGTCGACGGCGTGAAACTCTCGGGTGGTGTTAACTATGTCTGCCTTGATGAAGCCGCAGAGCTCCCATCGAACGTGCGTGACCTGGTCCATCTCGAGTGCATTGAACTCTATGTTCAAGCCTTGTCGCTAGCAGGAGTAAAGTAGTAAGCATATATATTTAAATTTATAATTAGGAAATAATTATTATGAGATTGACAAACTAAATATTCAACAAGAACGGAAAAGGACCGTACCTTTCGCCTCTTGCGCACCTTTCCGAAGCCTCCTCAGCCCTAGAAGCAATCAATAGACTTTTCCGATTTGGTACCTCGAGAACACTGATGTCAAGATATCTGACATATGATGGCATACCAGAATGTGCATAGGTGATCTCGATCATGACAATTGATGTAGAGAATAGCTAAGATGTAAAATCCATAATCTGATTAATGATCCAATTCTTTTTTCCAAGGATGATGCAAACCATGTCAAATAATCTAAGTTGAACCAAGAAGACTCATACCCAACAGCTTTAGAGTGCTACCATTGAAGAAGGACTCATTTTATCCGTAACTCCTGCCTCTTTGAAGATAAGCAATTTTAGCACATTTTTCTTTTTCTCAAGACTTTTATGGCAAAAATAGAATTACATATATATATCATGTTTTTTTAACAAACCGACATATAGCTTACTCAAAAGTTCAAAAGAGATTCATGACTCAACTCAAACTTACTTGACATGGCTAGTTCGTCATGATAGATCTAGCGCTTTAGCATAAATCATGGCGCAATATTACGCAGTATGATATATGATTATTGTATTGTAGCGTGTACGCATGTGTTCTTAAAAAATCTAGGCGATCCTACACTAAGTGAGTCGTTTCACCCAAGGGTGGCGCTCGCTCCTTGTATAAACCTCCTCAACAACATAGCGCCACTCTAACCTATGAATGCCCTACATGATTCAAAAAGTTATCCTCGATATCCGCCAACTGGGTGCCATTTCAACCCTTCTCTACGAAGGAAGACTACAATGGAGTTATGTGCAAAAGAGAGGAAATTAACATATCCAAAGCACGAGTATTCCTTTAAGAAGGGTGAAGTCGTGATTTTTGTTGAGTAGAGAATCAAGGTACAATACCATATTCCTCTTTGGCACAAGAATCAAGAATCTCGAGGCCGTGAGGGAACCTACTCATGTATGTCGCTATAGTCATAAACCTATGTTGAAATGGCGTTAGTCCGAAATTTGATGGACTCAGATCGCTTCTAAGGAACTTGAAATATCGTGCCTAGTCCTCGGATCGCCTCATCAAGGTCACCTCACGTGATTCTAACAATTTACTAGACTCGCAGCCTGCACTCTATAGGCACGAGAAGAAGTCGAGTAACTCGTAAGGATCCCATCACAAGATCGTGACTCAACTTATCTAGGTTCCTGCACTTCGTAATAAAACACTTGCAACCAAACACACTAAAATGCGAGACGCCTGGTTTTTACCATATCTCAACTCATAAGAAGTGCGATATAGCAATCCTTGACCATTTTGAGTTTTGGCAAACCACGAATGAGATCGTACGCTTAACTCGGTCGATGATCAAACTTATATGACCAAGTCTCCTATGCCGTAAAGTCAAATCACGGATTCGTAGCAATTAAACATCTGAGAGGATCACCGTAAGATCCGTAAAATCAGCACGAAAGATATTGAAGCACTTACGAGTAACACGCGTAATGATGAAGTAGTCAAGCAAGACGATTGTAGATCTACCCTCGTGACTAGCAGGTTACGACCAACGGAGCATGAGGACTTCGTAAAACCAAGTCCTCGATGTCGCACCGAATGTGCCTAAGAAACTCAACACGGCCTCACGATCTTGGTGCTCAAGCAATGATCAACTAAATGTCCATCTTTCCGATGTAAATGTAGTCCTTGTCGTCGAGCAAGCAATCCCATTTTATGTAATTCCCCGGCTTAGTTTTGATCGATGCGTTTTAGGATGTGTCTTGATTGATTATTTGCTCGAGACCACATAAGATGTGGGTCGAGGAAACCCACCGAAAGTTCTTTGATTCGACTTTGGGGGGCACATTTCATAATGTATCCCGACACACATAAGCAATGAGTTATGATATTTATCGGTATCACGTGAGTGTAGAAATTGATTGTACACACTTATAGTGTCCAACATCATAGAAGTGAAGCATCGAGAGCAGTTAGGTTGTATAGGTCAAATAAGTTTTCGAAGCCCACTACGAGGTGGCCAGGCTCGTGGAGAAAATGCTACCCCTCCTCTAATTCCGGCGGTGATTCATGTCAAGTCTGTGAGATGGCCCCCTCCTCAAGATGGTCTTGCGCAAGTACCAATCATGCAAAGCTTGACAAGCTACTCCTGAGCTCTTTATTTCCGCGCCGAAGACCAACGGACTTCCGAGGGAGTATTTCACGGGTTTGGGATGTGCCTTAATGTTCTTCGATTTCGATTTCTCCTTAACGAGGTGGCTGAGGGACGTCTTCCCGTGAGACGCCTCAACGACCGATATAGTGACACGCTTTTCTTGTCCCTTCGCCGTCTTCTCGACGGAAAAGCGATGTGGCATCTCAAATTTCATCAGATTCACGCTTGAACCGGTCTTGTCTAACCAAGTTTTGCAAGTTGAGACGGACTCATCGAGGTCCTATTGGAGAGGCAGACATCATCCTAAGCAACATCTTGACCTCATGGAGAAGAATCGCAAACAAAGATTCAACAAACAAGCCAAAATCGGATTTCTTGAAGAAGGGCAAGAAAGGTCTGTCGATCAGAGTTTCATTGATCGCTGTGGTTCTCCCCTATTTATAGCCTTTGCACTTTTGCCGCTTGGCGAAAGACCCTTTCACCCCCTTGCGCACCTTCCGAAAGGGTCAAGATTCACGTCCTTCGACACATCCCGACCGCTCGTCAAGCGCTTAGGTCTCGATGTCCTTCTTGGGCCATACAACCGAAGTTCCTCGAACATCTTGTGGGCCAGATTCGGATAAAAGTGTACGTGGCATCCCCTAGTGTTCGATTTCTTCGCTCACCAGAGGAATCTCCAAGTAGGATGGTCATGAAATTATCATGTACCATGTCCACCGCACTCTGGGCGTAACCCTCGCTCAGGGCGGATGGCCATGGGCACCGCGTCGCACCGTGGTCGCACTACCCTTCCCGATATGGATACACCATACCCCGCCACCTCAATAGGAATCGACCCAACCATCCTCACTTGAGCTTGCGTAGGCCACCCTACAAAACGGCACACAATTAGCTAAGTCCTATAGATCTATCTTTTGAGCATTTCCAGATGTACATTACCTCGATGTCGTCGATCGGTAATTACACGTCGTCATGTCCAGAATTATGTGTGGACGCGACGCTACTCCGATGTCGAGGAGGACTTGCTCCCAAATTAACAAGGGCGGCTTGCGCCTACATGAGTTGATTTACTTGGTTCTACAAGTTTGTTAGTTGTTCTTGAAATTTTTTAATAATCACATGTTCCAACCGAGCCGTGGTTGGTTCTGGATCTCTTCCTACTCCTATATGTGTCGGAGTTGTGTGGGAATCTATCCCTCCAAGGTACGTAAACCCAACGCCTCGCGTGCGACCCGAGTGCTCCTTGTTTCCCAAGGCCGTAGATAGTCCATCCTTCTCCCTATCTACTTCGAAGAAACCTTGGGAAGATACGGAAGTCAATGCTTCCCGCAAGAGGACATCATGTTATTGTAGACACCATGAAGAGCAAGACGGGTCGATGCCCTCGCCTAAAGTGCTCGAGCGAGGCTAAAGTTCGGGCAATCCACTTCGCTGGTCTCTATGTACATCCGTCGAGATACTTGGCCGTTGGGGTGAGTGTTTTGTGCTCGAAGAGCTCAGGCGCCGACTTTGCGAATTACTGTCTTCATCTCGCAGACGGCATCCCATGTATCCCGCGACAAGCTTTCTTGATACGTCGGAAGGGTGTCCGACCCGTTCACGACGCGACAAGCGTGATCTGAAGCTGCTCCACCGAGGGAAATCGCGAGCAATAAGGAGATTCCTCTGTGGAAAGTACCATCTAGTCCACATCCGTTTCTATGTACATCCATCACCTGGGGTGATCGGAGATCCAGACGAATCTCGCACCGCTTTCGCTGATCCCGCGCCACGTCCGTGATCGCGCCCGAGGGCAATTTGGAGATTCCTTCGCCATCTTGCTCGCGCACTCACCTTGATCGGAGATCCAGACGATTTGGCGACGCCGCCGACGGCATGACGTAAGACGCCGCCATCTCGCTACTTGCTATCTATATAAGTTACGTACGCAATGATTACATAATCAAATACAAGTTACCCATTGAACCTAAATATATGATACATTGTAAATAAAATATATAAAATTACACAAAAAACTGCAAAGGAGAGGGAAATATTGCAAACAAACAAACACACATACAGAGATGTAACTAGACAAGACGGCTCCCAAGGGCGAGCCCAAAACTTATAGCTGACAAGAAGTTCGATTCTGACGGATGGGTGCACAAAGATAAAACGATAAGAGCATACGGTGTCTAAACTCGTATACCTTTTAATGAGGGGGTAAAACCCAGGTAAAGACACGTCCGTCTAATAGCTTAAAGATATACTACTTTGAAACTACAAAGACACATGGGATAATCTAACACGGAAGCAAATACAAACACTGATAAAGCTATCGTTTGGTTTGCTACCAATATTTGGTAATATCAACAAAAATTTAGTAACGCCAACAAACTCCAATGTCACACGTGGCAATCCAAAGGTTAAGAAAAACTTGTAGGGGATGACAGAGATGGAAAATCTTGTGAGAGCACTGTGAAACTTTGAGCTCTGACAAATCTTGTTTTGCAGGTCATTTCATTCAACATTGCCCAACAAATGGTGATACTAGATTTGACATGAAAAGGATGAAACCCCCAACTGGCATTCCAAAATCCATGTTAATGGCAACTCCGGATGGCTCGTATGCACCGCCAAGTGGGTAAAGTGCCGCTTTTGAAGCCAAATGAGCGAGTAAAAATTTACCGCATTACTTTTGTAATAACTAATCTTGATCTACTTGGAGGCAACGACCAATTATCTTCTTTTGTTTTGTGATAGAGCCGCTTCGAGAAGGAGATAGAGGGCCTACCCACCACCCGCTCACGGTGATCTTCCACCAGAGTTACATGGCCCATTGTGTAAAGAAGTAATGAAGGACGTTGTTCTAACCATTAAATGCTACTTTAGGAGTTTCGTGATAAATGTAAGTTGGACTTGTAATAACCTATTTGTTTACACATCGTTGTCGCTGATATCGTTGTCATATAAAATGGGTGTATTTTTGCCGTATGGATTTATCACATAGCATTTTCCTATTCCTTTATCAATATCTTTACTTTCAAGTTTCAAACAAGCATGCTTTTCAATGGGCTAACATACTATTGTGTTTTGCTCGCAGCATTAGGGACTACATAATTAACAAGTCAATGTGTGTCTGTGGTGCCATTAAGCATATTGGCGTGATGACCTTCTCCCCAAGAAACTCTTAGAGAAACCATCAACCGCATATTAGAGGCAAGACCAACTAGCAAAGATAGAAAATGTGGGAAGCATGGTGCAAGTATGTGGTATGTGCATATATTTATCGCTTATAATCGATAATTGCCTCTATCACGCTTAGATATTGATGCTAGTATCTTGTGTAGACATGGAATCAAGACTACCTATACAACCCAAGGTTAGGTCTCCAACTGCTTCGCCGCTTCAAAGGAAGAGCCTAAAGTACCCACACATTGCAAGGAGAGAAGAACCTTAGGGTGGCGCCGATCGGGGAGGCGGCGCGGTGGCGCCAAACGGGAGGCGGTATTGGGTGGTGCCGGATTCGGGAGGCGGCGCGGTGGCGCCGAATGGGGAGGCGGCGTTGGGTGGCGCCGATCGGGAGGCGGCGTTGGGTGGCGCTAAACGGGAGGCGGTGTTGGGAGATTAACGGGAAGAACTAGGGCATTCTCGGGAAGAACTAGGCAAGTGTTAAGAACGAGGCAAGACCACTTATATCGATTCGAAAGGCACGGTTCTTAAATAGATCGCTTTGTGATGATTATCGCACCGATTCTATTAAATAACCGCTCAGGATAAGTTATCACACGGTTCTATTAAATAACCGCTCAGGATAAGTAATATCACGCATTTGCCCATTAAAGAACCGCTTTGATAACCTAACATCCTGACGGTTACTTAAAGGAACCGTCTATGATCTGTGATGTGCACAAATGGACCACCAACTAATTGCCGGTCTGACCGCCGCCAAATCGGTCACACCGCCAAGGGTGGCTGGTCTGACCACCAACACATGGCAGTCTGACCGATTTAGCACCGGTGAGACCGCCAGCCATGTATAATGCACTTTTAACTTTGCTCAAATGACAAAACACATTTGCCCATTTGTGTGCATTTCCAACAAGGTTTCAAAGATGATATTCTCAACAAGTTGATAACTCTAATAAGTCCGCATGAACATCAACATTAGAGATGACAAGTCCATAACACATGACAATTCCACATTGACATCATATTACAATGGAAGAACAAGTCCATAACACGTGACGTATTTCCATGTTAACATCAAATTACAATGGAATACATGCTTAACTGAAATATAGTCCTTCATGATGATTGACGCGCATATAGCTAGCTTCCTCACTAGGTTCTTTCTCCAGTCTGATGCCATCTCCGAAAGGAGGCAACTCGTCAAATTGATTGTACTCTTCCTCATCCACGACATTCTCAACTCCGACAATCCTTCTTTTTCTATGAAGAACTACGTGGTGGTTCTTATTTGCTGGGTCCGTTACATAAAAAACTTGAACAACTTGCTTAGCGAGTACGAATGGTTCGTCCTTGTATCCGACACGTTTGAGGTCCATAGTAGTGACGCCTGCATTTGTCGACCTTCACGCCGAGAAAGTTTAACCCAATGACATCAAAACAGAGGGATCTTGAAAAGTACATAGTCGAGCTCCCAAATCTCCTCTACGAACCCATAGTACGAGTTCAACCCGCATGCCCCCGCAGTATTGAACCCCTCGTGAAATGCATCTATGCGACACCGCTGCTCGGATCGTGCTCTTCCTATCCCGAATGCCAGATAAAACGCGGTACCCATTTATGTCGTATCCTTGCCATGCCACAATTGTAAATTTTGTCCCTTTAGCCAACCATAGCATTGTTTCATCACTTGATGACCTCCTAGTGAATCGCATCTTTAACCATTCGTTGAACCGATGGTTGTGCTCTCTCATTATCCAAATCTCCGATCGGTCCGATTCGTATGCACCATGTTTTGTGCTCGTTGATGTACGGGGACACTTGGGTCATGTGTTGCAAGATCGTGAAATAGGCTTGCGCGCATGTATCTAGATCAGGAGTGATTGCTTTCCTTCCGATGGTCCCGATACCCTCCAGTCTCCCCTCGTGACAAGATAGAGGCACACCTATCGGTTCCTCCTGAGCCATGTAGTCGACGCAGAACTCAATGACCTCTTTGGTTGCATAACTTTCGATGATACTGCCCTCCGACCGAGATCGATTCCGTACATATGACGTAGGAACACATGTTATCTCTCGAAATGGTACATATGACGTAGGAACACATGGCCACATATCTTTATCTCTTTCACAAGGTGAACAATGAGATGGACCATGATATCAAAAAATAACGGAGGGAAATAGATCTCAAGATGACATAGAGTCGTCACCACCTCGGCCTGCAGAGCGTCGAGTCCTTCGGGATCGATGACCTTCTGAGCAATTGAGTTAAAGAAATAACACAGCCTAAAGATTGCCACTCGAACCTTGTTCGGCAAGATACTCCTAATTGCAACAGGAAGCATTTGTGTCATCAGCACATGACAATCATGAGACTTCATACCAATTAATTTCAAATCTTTCATGGAAACAAGTTTCTTAATATTGGCGGAGTAACCGGATGAAACTTTCACACCATGCAAGCTTTGACACAGTTCATTTCTCTCGGCCTTGGACAAAGTGTAGCAAGATGGGGAAGGTACGTTCGTCCTTTATCGGTATCTTTCGGTGCTAACTCGGCTCTTATGTTCATATCAACCAAGTCACGCCGTGCGTTAACACCGTCTTTCGTTTTGCCACTAATGTTCAGTAAGAGACCGATCAAGCTATCACATACATTCTTCTCCACATGCATGACGTCGATGCAGTGGCGTACTTCTAAGTGCTCCCAATAAGGCAAGTCCTAAAAAATTGACCGCTTCTTCCAGATGTTTTTGTGAGGGGTCCTTAATTTACGTCCCTTTCCAAGCACAACATCGATATCCTTAACCATATCATAGACCTCTTTCCCTCTAAAAGCCCTTGGAGCTGAACCGTCCTCCTTATTTTTGTCGAATTGTTTCTTCATCTTGCGGTATGGGTGAATCTTGGGAAGGAACCTACGGTGACGTATATACACAGTTTTATGCGAGTTGTTCAGCCATACACTCTAGGTACCATCTAAGCAGTGCGGACAGGCTTTGGCTCCTTTTGTAATGAACCCCGACAGGTTACCAAGGGCAGAAAAATCATTGATGGTGCAGAATAACATGGCGCGTAAAGTGAAGTTCTCTCATTTGTACGCATCTCATACTTGTAACCCTTCGTTCCAAAGTGTCACAAGATCTTCCAGTAATAGTGCTAGGTACACATCAATATCATTCCCAGGTTGCTTCGGCCCTTGGATAAGTAGTGACATCAAAATGTATTTCTGCTTCATACACAGCCAAGGAGGAAGGTTGTACATACATAGATTCATGGAAAAGGTGCTATGTCGACTACTCATGTTACCGAAAGGATTCATTCCGTCTGTACTCAACCCTAACCTTATGTTCCTCGGTTCCGCACCGAACTCTTCGAAGCTCCAATCGAAGTTTCTCCACCGCGTAATCAAGAAGGTGTTTGAGCTTCCCATCTTTCTTACGCTCCTCCGAGTGCCAACACATCAATCTTGCCTCCTTTCGGTTCACAAATAAACGCTTCAAACGTGGGATCACAAGCAGATACCACAACATCTTAGCAGGAAGTCCTTGCTTCACCTTAGCAGTATTCTTACGCTTGTATCGGGATACTTTGCACACGGGACATACATGCGTGTCTGCATACTCTTTGCAGTAGAGGATACAATCGTTCGGACATGCATGTATTCTTTCTACTTCCATTCCCAATGGGCAAAGAACCTTCTTAGTTTGGTAGGTCGTGATGGGCAACACATTTCTCCTAAGGATGTCAACTAAGAGACCTAACAACGCCAGAAACTCTTATCTGACCAACCATTGCTTGCCTTCAATTTCAGTAAGTTCAAGCACGCTGGTAATCTTGTGTATTCCAACTTGCGTCGAGGAACAAAGTTTCCGAGTCCTCCATTAAGCCCTCGAATTTACAAAACTCTCTCACCGTAGTTCCTTCGCATCGCAGAGCATCCGATCCAGATTGTCATCATGCGACTTATCCTCATCAAAAGCACATTCCATACCCGCATATCGTTGACTTCTACGATGTTGACTCGCTTCTTCACCGGATCGCCCAACATGTATATCCTTTTTGAAACCCTTCAGATTAATGAGCTTCGAGGACTGGTTGTTAAACATTTTCATATTACCGCAATCAATGCATGGACAAGACATAAATTTTATCCTTCTTCAACATAATGCTCTTCTAAAAGCAAACACGACATGGGCATCTAGTTTCGTCCATCTACACTATACGCATAATAAATTAATTAGTATTAAATTATATTAATAAACCGCAAGTACCCTTCATAATGACCAAACACATTAGTGATTAGTCTAGAGAAAATATAAAGGGTTACATATCGTTACACATTAGTGATTAGTCTAGAACAAAAATAAAGGGTTACAGATCGTTACCCTTCTCTCCAAGGTGGCGCAATGTGGGAGGAGGCAGCAGAGGTACCGCAATGGGGGAGGAGGCAGCAGGGGTGACAACTCAAAACGGAATGGGCAGCAATGTGCATGGAAGGAGGAAGCAGCAGCAGCAGCAGGGTGGCGGCACCTCAAATGGAATGGGCAGGGGGGGCTGTTAGGAGCATCTATTTATAGTGCTTGTATATCACAGACGGTTCTTTATACGAATCTGTCAGGAATATCACTGACGGTTCAGATAAAGAACCGCTCAGGATACGCCCACATCATGCACGGCTAACGAAGAACCGCTCAGGATAATTTTATCACGCAGGCCAAGGAACCGTCTGTGATGAGGTGTCTTCTATTGCCTGTTTTGTAGTAGTGTACATATCACAACCGCCTAGTAGCAATGTTGGCTATGTAGCCAATGCTAGCTGCTACAAGGTGAGGAGTCCTGTCACAAAGGTGAGAGACAAGAAAGGTAAGGTCGTGGGTCGCACGTTATTGATGCTTTTCAGTCTAAAAAGAATGACAAAGGACAACATAAGACACACCTCGCCATTGCAGGTACAGAGGATCCACAACCATTAGTTGCAGTCATGGATGTGGACAGCCCAGTAGCTGCCCCCATCACCCCTCCTTTGGACATCGCAATGGCCGCAGCCATAGTTTCCCAAGAGGAGAAGATCGCGATGCAGAAGATTTAGGCAGAAGTTTCTACATACTTCACTGATTCGATCTGGTGCACGCATTGCACTTAGATCTTTTTACAGTCACATGCAGTTTGTGATTGTGATGGAACTTTGAATAATAGTTGTAAGATCTAAGAGAGCAAAGCATTAAAATTATTATGATGAGTCCTACAAGGCTTTATTTTTTCTGTATTTATAATAGCAAGTTATGTTCTGGTATTTGAAGTATCAGAATATGTGTGGCGCCCAATGGAGGAAGCGTGCTTAGCGGGTAGCGAATTTATTTAAATTAAGAATAATTTCCCTGATCATCATGTGAAGTCCATCAGAATGGACAACGATAAAGAATTTATTTCAAAGATATTTGATGATTATTGCATGAAAATAGAAACTATAGTTGAGCAAGTACATACCGCATGTCCACACATAGAATAGACTAGCAGAGACATTGATTAAAAGGATTAAATTTATTTCCGATCACTTTGTAGAATTGTAATTTATCAACTACATGTTGGAGACACGCAGTCCTGCATGCAACAACTCTCATCAATCTTTAGACTATCGGCATATAACATCCATTCACCTATGCAACTAGCGCAAAGGTCGGCACCAAAAATTTCTCATCTTCACAGATTTAGTTGCAAGGTTTATGTACCTATACCACCACCGCAGTGAACTGCAATGGGCCCTCCCCGAAAGTCTGAGATATACATTGGTTATGAGACAATATCCATAATCAGATATTTGGACCCATGACTGGAGATTTGCATGTAGCCCGCTTCGCTGATAGCATATTTGATTATGATTGTTTCCCATCATTAGGGAAAGGAAATCAACCCCTTGATGAAAAATAATATGGTAAGCCACGGGAATCTATGCAAATGACCAGCGCATTAGTGAAGCAAATAGAGAAGTCCAGAAGATAATTGAAGTCTAGAAGACAATTGAAATCCAAAAGATAAAAGAACCCTAGAAGAAAATTAAAGTCCAGAAGATAATTGATTTTCAAGCATTAGTGAATCAACTGCCTAGCCACTTTAGTGATTTGTAGAGCGTGACTAAGTTGCATGTGCCTGCACACAAAGCGCATGAGAGAGTTGAAATACCGAAGAAAGAAAAAGGTATCTCTAATCCCATCCTGAGGCCTCAAAAGGACGAGATCTCCGGCCCCTCAAATCCAAAGTAACCAAAGACACCTAGTGAAAAAGGATAAAAAGGACTTGACATAGCAAATCACCGAAGTTCTTCAGAACCAGAAGGGGAGCTAGTTGAGACCTGACACCGATATGGAACCTTCAGGAAAGACATACCAGATTTGAACATTTCCACGGAGGGAGATATCAGCATGGATGTGTGCGCACACATCGGAGCTAAAAACTAAAGGGACTTGCCCCGTTTAATTGGAAGCAGCGGTGAGCAAATAGAAGTATTACAAGAATCGCCCATAAAGAAATAACTATAAACCATGTGACCACGAGAGAATCTATGAATAAGACAACAACCAATGTTAACATTTAGTTTACAAAGAAAATTACCACAATCATCGATCTTGATCCAGAGCCTGCATGGTTTGCTACATGTAAGAAAAGATCAGATTGAGAATATTAGAAGACAATAGAAACTAAATTATTATCTCTGAATAAAAGAGATGTTTGGACCTGTAAGCCACACACCTCTCTATGTGCACCCCTGTATGGCATAAGTAGGTATTTGTTCGAAAGATAAATGAAAATAAGGAAGGCTCGTTGCACAAGGTTTCACTCAATGTCTAGGAGATGATTATGAAGAAATCTATTCCCCGGTCATGGGCGAAACCACCCTTTAGATATTTAATCTCAGTGGCGGTAAACTTGAATTTAGAAATGAAATTGATGGATATGGTATCTGCATACCTTTATGGAATATTGAATTCGGACATTTATATGAAGGTACCTGAATGTATCTATGTCCCGAACCATGACAGAGCAAATAAAAATCTATACAATGTGAAACTCAAAAAGTCACTGTACAGACTTAAACAATCAGACAGGATGTGGTATAATCGCTTGAAGCGACTTTCTATGAAAGAAATGCAACACGAACAATGAGAATTGTCCCTGTATATTTATACGACTATCTCAGGATGGATTTTGTATAATCTTAGTGTATGCAGGTGATCTGAATATCATCGGAATCCTAGAATATATCAAGAAAGCAAGCTCCTATCTGGAGTCGAAGTTCAAAATAAAAGACTTGAGTAAAACCAAATATTGCCTAGACTTGCAGCTTGAGCATGCTCCTGAAGGGATATTAGTACATCAGTCAACCTATACTCAAAAGGTGTTAGAAATGTTTAATTTTGAAAAGGAATACCCTTAGAAAGTGCCGATGGTCGGGAGATCCTTACAGCAAGATAAGGACTAGTACAGACCTAGAGAAGAGGGGGAGAAAGTCCTGTGACCATAATTCCTATACTTAAATGCAATAGAAGCACTCATGTACTTAGCAAATTGTACTAGACCAGACATTGTATTTACTGTGAAACTGTTAACAAGGTATAGTGCAAAACCTACCAAAAGCATTGGCATGGAATAAAGAACATCTTTCGATGCCTCTAAAGAAGCAAAGACCTTGGTCTATTCTACAAAAAGAACCTAGACCTGTCTATGAATGGCTATGCGGATGTCGGTCATCTGTCGGACCGTCATACAACCAAGTCGCAAACAAGCTATGTATTCTTATGTGGTGGAACTGCAATTTCATAGAAATCGTCTAAGAAAAGTCTTATATCAACTTCGACGAACCACTCGAAAATAATAACACTGTACGAGGCCTAGCGAGAATGTGCTTGGCTTTGGCGGATGATTCACCACATCCAGCAGTCGTGTAGATTAAATACCGCGTAAACCTCCACTATTATATATGAATATAAGGCAGCTTGAGTTGAACAAGTGCAAATGAGTTGTGTGAAGAGTTATCTCACAAAGCATATCAACCCCATGTTCTTCTATGCCCAGAAATTACAAAAGATGGACGAAATTAAAGTATTGTATACTAAGTCATGTAAAAATCTTACATATTTATTCACTAAATCACTTCCAGCTGTCTAACTTTGAAAGATGCATACGTGGAATTGGAATGATGAGACTTAGATAAGTACATAATTCTGGGGGAGAATATTCACGAACTCATAATTGAAACTTGGTCAAGGGATCGAGTACTCAAAGATTAAATTCTGGAGATTAAATGAAATTGGGTGGATTGTACTCTTTTTCTCTCGATGAGTTTTCCTGAAGTTTCTTGGCTAATATTTTTAATAAGACAATTCGTGTAACACAACAGAACTTGTATCATGTGCTCTTTCTCTAAATTTTTGTATACTGAATTTTTATAGAGTTTTGACAAAGCATAAACATGTGAGGATGAGTGCTCAAAGGGAAGTGTTGGGAAACCATAGGCTTGGCCCAGCAGCCGACCCATGGGTGGGCTATCCCAAACACTAGTAGGGTCTATAGACTATAAATAGAGAGTTATAGTTATTGTAAAAGACTAATCGTTTAAAGAAGAAATAAAGAAGAAGAATACTCTCTACACTTTTATTTATCTGTGTGTTTGATATACTATTTATTTTTATATTATTTTATATTTACGTACAAAAAAAATTACTTGAACTGAACGCACCAACAAGTATTTCTCGACAGCTGAGCAGAACGCACCAACAAGTGTTTCTCGACAGTTTGCTCAGCTCTCACCTCCGCGGCATGCCCTACCGTCCTCGCTGTGTGATGTCCCACGAGCACGAGCTATCAAACCGCGTGCGGCCCCATGGAATCGAAGGATGGATGGGTGTCGCCTTGTGCCGACAGCCAACGGTTTCTCCAGCGGAATCTGCGTACTCTGCCCGTGCTACTCAAAAGAAGCCGATTTCATGTAACCGTTGGAATTGGACCGTGAATCAACGGTACGAGGTACGAACTGGGCGTACCATTTATCAGTGTCGAGCCCTTGAAAAAAAACTACCGGTGTCGTACTCTTTTTCGAGTATACGCAGGAGATCTGCACATCACTGCATTGAAGGGTGTCAGTTTAAGGAGGTAGATGCATTTTCAAAGCAATTAAAATACGTTGATGAATAATATAGTCTCAACAGAAAATAAAACAGGGTTACGACGACTTCATAGCAGTTAGGTACTACTAACAAGGCCACAACTAGAGTTGAGATTTGGGTTGTGCTTTTTGGACCACCAAGACGACGATCAAGACAAAGACGATCTAAGATAAGCAAGACGCGACGCGGTCCGGCGCAGACGCAGATGAACAATGGGCCAGTCGGGCTCGAGAATGCGTCCCGTTAGGCAAGCGACGCACGACGCAAGACGATCGGTTGGGCGTGCTTGGGCCCAAGACGGCACGAAATAGCCCAACCTTTCCGTTCTAGCCCAATCCTCCTCACTGGTCCAATCACTCCCACATCGGCCTATTTCAACCAATCATCCCCTTCGCCACTCGACCAACCACGTGTGTCTTTGTCTTCCCGACGGCGGCGGGCGGTTATCGTCTTCTCAGGCGTCTATAGTTACTTAGAGTCGGACTTGGGCCGGCACGGCACGATCCCGACACGGCGGGTTTTGGACCGTGCCTGGACCTGACTAAGGCGATACGGGCCGGCACGGTACGGCACGGTGGGATAACCGGGCCGAGTTGGCACGGCACAACGCGGCCCAAAGCACGATGAGCCTGGACCGTGCCGGCACGGCACAACCTAATGCCCACCTCTAACCACAACCCACAAAAGCACCTATAACCTACATTCACATCCATTTGCCGTAAACATATCACACATGTCATATGTATGCACACAGTGCGATGTTCAGGCCTACCAAACTGGTAGTCACGGCAGCTAGCCTCTTTTATTGGCGCTTACCAGAAAACAATATCGATCGACTTGCTTGCTTTACCAACCTGACTGTGCTATCATAACGTGCTCCGCTATGACCGATGACCAAAATTATGGCAGGATAATGTTATGTATTGCTGTGCAGAATTGATCATGGGTTAATCAGTTATATGCTTCCAGAGAATTCCTCCTCTTGAAAAATAAAGCTGCTAGTGGTGCTTGTTTGATTCTTTGGCTGCGGCTCTCTACCGTAAATGCTTCATAAACCTGAACCAAAGCCTAAGTATTTGCCTCCCCATTTGAAATGTTTGCTACATAACGAGCACTCGATTGATATAGAGAAATCTGACGTACAATCTTTTTAAGTTTCGGTTCCTCTTAGCGGAAACAGTCATGCTCTGTTTTTCTACTTTGGTAGACTCTGGAGGAACAAGTCTTATGTGACGGTTTCTTTTCCACGCATGACGAGAATCCGCCGGTTTCAATAGGAACTTCTCAGATGGAAATACTTTTTTCTTACTGATGTTCCTATCTGGCCAGCACACGCATGCATATTATCGTTGCTGATTAATTTCATCCGTCGAAAGTGGTTGAGTGCTCAGTGTTCGTCTTCAGCCTTCACGGATGTACAGTTCGGAGCAAGAGGTCTGACACAGAGATGCACCGTTTTTGGTTTTTTTAGTTAAATAATACATTTTTAAAAAATAAGAATTACCAAAATAAACCATCCCTATTCTATCGCCCATGAAACAGAATTCTGTCGCTAATTCAATTGATAATAGATATTAAATCCCTAAATTGCTCTTGCTTAGAGGGGACATATTCCATTGGAGCCGGTCACCAATTAAGATCTAAAAAAATCTATTATTTATTTCTGTAATTTTTATAATATAATATAATATAATATAATAAACCGTTTTTGCTCGTATGCAGAGCTTAATGATCACAATGCGACAAAGCATTTTTGGTGTTCCTTGCTCGGGGACGAATCGTCCAGATCAGGAGAATAACATTTATTGTCCAGCTTGGTTTCTTTTGCCATTGTGAAATCGCGCCATGTGGTCAAGTTTTCTTGGAAGTCGTTGCAACATTCTGCATGCTAGTTTTGACAAGCAAAGAAATTACTAACCATATTGTTTATGCTGATTAGCGGTGATTACTCATTGATACTGTGTTGTTAAGTTTCGCGGTTATATTTCTCGACAAAAAAAATTACTAACCAGAAATAAAACCTAGGTTAATTTTACAAAATTATAACTTTACTAGCTAAACTACCAGTTTGCTGCACTTTTAAGATACAACCATAACGACGATTTTTTCACATATGCGCAACTCCGTTAGTTGCTAGCCCTTCCAACAAGTCGAGCCCACCCGTCATCTCAACAAATCGTGTGTCCGCCGTTACGGCGTGCCATGCAAGCATGCCACCTCAGCAACTGGGCCTTCGTCTCCACTAGAAACAGAGGGGGGGGAGCGAGGAGGAGGTAGCCATGGGTGCAGCACTAGCGAGCTCAGCTCTAGCGAGACGGGCGACAACAGAAGCTAATGAGAGGAAAACAGGACCATAGAGGCTATGACAACCTCAAGGGCGGCGATGTCAAGTGCAAAGATGACCTATGGCAGCGGTGGCTAAGCAGAGCGACGATGGTGCGACACATCTACCATAGTGAGGGCACAACAACGATTAATCCTAAAAGTTACGCGGGTCACGAGCATTAGCGAGTTGAGGGTGTTCTAGAGGATGCTAACCACGTGTCTTGAGGTGCTTCGGGTGAGTTTGTCGTTGCTAGGACGATAGCGTGTAGGTGCGGCGGCTCTACGGTGCTCTATGGCTAGCCTACCGAGGCTTTAGCTCTACCCGATCGCCCTGCTACGTTCTTTTGCCATCACCGTGACCTGGTCACCATTCTAGGAGTTGTTGCCATCTTCCTGAGTTCTGGTCGCCGCCCGATCTCCATCTCCGTTGAGCTTCCGTCGAACCCAATTGTGTCACAACATGTTCCACCTTCGCACCAATCATCACCCTCAGTTAATTGCATTCTCTCGTAATCGTTCGTCAGAATCAAGCCATCTTCCTTATCGTCGCCCAAACCGCTGTCATCACAGATTTTGTCACTGCCGATGAGCCCCTGATGAGACTATGGCCCGATCTTCCTAAGTTTTGAACCAGAAGATTTTGTGTATCTTCAAGTTACCCCGCTCAGAGGTGTCAAGAGATTTCATGCTAAGGGGAAGCTTGCCCCGAGGTATGTGGGTCCGTTCAAGATTCTGGAACGTCGTGGACAAGTTGCTTACCAGTTGGAGCTACCGCGGTCGTTAGCAGGAGTGCATGATGTCTTTCATGTCTCTCAGTTAAAGAAATATCTCTAGGTGCCAGAAGAGCAAACACCGTTGGAATCAATTGAACTGAAAGAAGACCTCACCTATAAGGAGCAGCCTGTCCAGATTTTGGATGTCGCAGAGCGCCGTACCAGAAGCAAGACCGTTCGTTTTTACAAAGCCCAGTGGAGTAACCACTCAGAAGGAGAAGCAACGTGGGAACGTGAAGAAGAGTTGAAAGTCGAGTTCCCCAGCCTTTTCTCTAGCTAGCCGGAATCTCGGGGTCGAGATTCGTTTAAGGGGGGGAGGTTTGTAACATCCCAACTTTTGAGCCTTTTAAAATCCTTTATTTATTTGCTAGTTGAAAATCTCATCATCTGCATTTTATTTGAATTTATATTAAAAGCTTAATATGGATTTTAAGGACAAAATAATTTAATATGATTAATCCCAACATCAACAATTGTCAAAACTATTTTATTTAGATTCTATATGCTTGGATATATTTTATAGAATTTTTCCAGGATCATTCGCTATTTTCGATTTGCTATTTGCATTTTCTGGATTTATTAAAAAGAAAAATATATTTAAATCCCTCGGAACAGTGTTGGGCCAAAGCCCAACACTATTCCCATGCGCCAGCCCATCTCCTGCTCACTCGCGCCCTCGTCCGTTGGATGTGCGACGCGTGCCCCTCATTTTGATCGGACGCTCACGCTCAACCCCGCCCTCGTCCGTTGGATGTTCGCCGCGTGGCCTCGCCCGCTGATCTCGCTCGCTCGCTCGCCCGCGCCTCGCTGCCTCTGCCAGGTGGGACCATCACCGAGTCGTCGTCTCCGCGGAGTCTTCTTCTTCCTCGCGCCCGCGCCTTCGCCCGCCATTGCCGAAGCTTCAAGCTTCGTCCGACAAAATCGATTCGGTTGCTGATTCTTCGCGCCGACCCCACCAAATCGTATCTATGTTTATTACTTATCTTTTCCAAACCGAATCAAACCCCGAATCCCACTCAATCTCCGAGAATCAAGGATTTCAAAACCCCGGCCGTTTCGGACTCGAATTGGGGGTTTCCAATTCCGACGTCCCCCGGGCCTATAAATACCCCCCTTTGGATCGCCCAGGCCGCCGCAACCCAGAGCCGCCACCCTCGTCTCCCCGATCGCTCTAGCGCCGCCGCAATCCAAGATTTAGGGTTTTCTGCCGAGCTTCTTCTCCAGTGAATTGCGCCGCCGTCGTTATCGCCCTTGCTCCACCGACTGCACCACCGTGATCAGCAAGTCTCAGGCCACCTCGTGCGCCCCTCCTCGTCGCCGGAGCATCGCTGGAGCACCCTTCCGATAAAACCCGAAGCCCCCCGCCGCTTCTTCCGCCGCCGGCCGCCACCGTTGCTGCTACCACCGATAAGGGCACCCGAAAAGCGCAATAGCACGGGAACAATCGGTACTTTCGCGCCGATGACTTCGCCGCTAAGCGCCGGTGACCATCGGCTCCCGAGCGCCGCCGCCGTCGCAATTTCGGCGCCGCAAGACGCCTCGATCTTTGGTGTTGCGGCAGCGTGGCGCCAAATCGGCACAAGACACGCGAACGTGGTTTAGTCCACCGCGCCAGATCTGACTTGGCTCGTTGAACCCGGCCACCGTGAGCGATCAGCGACATGTGGGGCCCACCTGTCAGTACGGCTTTTTATTTATTTTCTTTTCCCGGCTGACGCAAGCATTGCGCAATAATCTATTTTTCCTTTATAAAAATAATTCAGGAAATCAAATTAAAATCCAAATTAGGGTTTTAATTATTTTTCAATCTTCCAAAGCACATATCTTTTGCATCCGACCTCCGATTGAGCCCATTCAAATTTGTAAATTCAAATAAAATCAAGATCTATTTAATGGTGAATTTTATTTGATTTTTGGAGTTGGTTTTACCTCTTTTATTTATTTATTTTTGTTTCTTTTGTCTCGTTTACGAGTAGACGTCGATACTTCGGGAAGTTTTGCAGAAGAAGGAGCACCTCAAGACCAAAACCAATATCTAGATCTATTCCAAGGCAAGTTATACCTGTGATCATATTGAACCCAGTTTTCAAAATACTTTGTTTCAATGTATTGCATTCTAATTCAAGTATTTATTTAAATGCTTTTGGGATAGTTATTAATCCAAATTGTTATATCCACCTTGTCTTTTGTATGCCATTATCTTTGTCACCCTAGGTTGGTTTATTACTAGTTGGTATATCGTAGCACCAACGTGGGTTGGTTAGATACGAGTAGATTGCTTAGTCATGCCACGAGTCATCATTTCATGTGAGTCGCAATTATGAACTTGATTAATGGAATATGGGCGTGTGATAAAGCGTGTGTTGTGTGCTATTACTCGTTGATGGCATGTGTTGCACTTAATCAACAGGGTGAGAAAAGATTTAAACTGAGGCAAGTGGTGGATCTGTGTGATTGGTGGAGCTGTGTGCTATAAACTTTGTGATTTGAGTTAAAATAGGAAGTCTTGCCTTAGTCAATTAAGGACTTAACTTTGTGCGCCATTGAACTGGGCCTTACTGTACGACCACATGCCTAGTATGGGCTGGGCCTAACTTAGTAAGTTATGGAGTCTTGACATTGACAACTCAGGTTGTATTTTAAGCTGTGTGATGGGTTGGAGGTGTGATATGTCACATCCCGGGACGGTTCGCTGCATCCTTGTCCAATGATGTGTGTCGTAACCAAACATTGTGTGTATCGGTTGGCCGGCAGGAAAGCACATCGGGAGAGTCAATGCTTGAGATGAAGTTTCTGAAAGGTTTTGTTGTGATCAACTCTGATCCGGTTGGTTACATCTTGTGGGTAAAGTGTACAAACTCTGCAGAGTGTTAAATCAATCTATTCGAATAGCCGCGTCCTCGGTCATGGACATGCTAGGGAATTTCACACGAGGGGTAGATTTTCATGAAACATTTGGAAAGGGTCAGCTGTGTGAGATAACTTGTACAGCTGTGTGAATAACTTGTTTAGACTGTGTGTCCTTTGTGAAACCAATTGTTAAATTAATATTCTTTAATTGTTTTCAATTATGTTTTCAATCTATTATTTGTATTCAATTGCAAATGTTGCATTTCCGCAAAATAACCACAGAAGACATTTCTTTGGAATAAGCCATCATGTATAAATGCATTCTGTGGTATGACTTGCGAGTACGGTGTGTACTCACTCTTACTAAACAAATCAACAGAAATGGAGGTGTCGCCGCTTTGCTTTTGAAGAAGAGTTCTCTGAAGGTTGGTGTTAGGGTCTTGATCGATCGGTTGCACGTGGTAAATTGATGGGTGCCCATTTGGAGTTTACCGTTTCATTGCAGATTTATTCTTTATTGTCAGCCTTGCATGGCTTAATAAATGTAAAACTCGACCGTAAGGTCCCAACAGTTATTTGTTATTCAAAGTACTCGTTTATTCTTATATTTGTTGTATGGATGTGATATCTCATCGATGTTGACACTGTGTGCACTAGCGTGATCCTGGACTAGTGCATAATACACAGATGGTCTAGATTTGCATATTTGAGTCCCGACAGTGGTGGTATCAGAGCCATACTGACTGTAGGTCTTGACCTTAGTTAGATCGGCCATCGTAGTATGTCCAAAATTATTTTCTAGAGCAAATATTAACTTGCAAGATTAATTGAACTCCTTAACTCATCTCATGTCTCTCTGGACTCAACTATTGTTGAAATTCTTTCTCTCCTCGCTGTTTTAAAGTTGTTTTCATCTCCTTGTCCATCTTGTGGATGCCTCGTCTTGAGTTATGGAGAGCGCAAGGGAGGACTTGCCGCTGAACTTTGGAAGTTGTTACAAGTACTTGGAGGATTTGACCGTCCAATGTACCGTGGCAGTGCTTGGATCGTGAACGGCCGAGACCGTGGAGTGATTTGCCATTTGACCATTTACGCCAGGAAGAACACCAAGGCGAGCAAACCCCTGAACAACTCAGCTCGAAGGAGTGTTTGGATTGAAGCAATTCAGGAGTCTTCGCGCATTGCCATTCTGAGGATCTGCAACATCTACGCTCGAGAGATTCGGGACACCATTTTCCGCTACCATCCCCGCTCTTCCGACGTGGATCTTGCTGCACGCTACCCGTCTACGGAGGGAGAAGGCAACGCAACCATTGTACATCTTGCCCAGTTCGCCGCTGCCCAGGAGGAATCATTGGAGTTAGCCGCCACAGAGCTGGAGTGTGCCTACGAGACCCTTCAGAGAGCCGAGGAGAGGATCGCCATGCTGGAAGAAACTCTCTATGGACGGCACGATCACGAAGAAGGCACTGAAGAAGAAGACCCAGAAGAAGCTGATGAACCGGCTGGACCAGAAGAGCCAGTAGAGGCAGCAGAGCCAGAGGAACCAGCAGTACCTACACCAGAGACACCTGCTCCTATTGCACCAGCCCCGGGACTTCAAGATCAGTTTGCAAGGATGCCAGCTCACTTTCAGATCTACAGCAGGCGGGAGCACCGTCAAGGCTACGGAGGCTATTTAATCGAGTAGTCTGTTCGAGTTTGTTTCAGGCTTAGCCAGTATTAAGTCTTGAGTCGCCCTTTAGGCGGTAGTTTACGTGCTTAGGTTCGTCCTTAATTTCTTGTGTGCAAGTATGAACTGCAGAGGCCCTTAGGCATTTGTTGCAAGCCATACTATTATCTTAATTAATATCAGAGTTTCAGTTGAGTTTTCTTAAAATATGTTGTTGGGTTTTATCTACCCCGCTTAGTTCTACAACTTATCTCGTGCTTGCTACCTTATCTAACCTATGGAGATTCACCAGATGGTTCAGACTCGTCATCCTCAACATCACTAGCACTTACATAACCACCATCTTCTGTCGCAATGTACGCTCGTTGACTTGGGCAATCTGTCATGAAGTGGCCCATTCCTTTACATTTGTGGTATACAATTCCTGTTGTACGACCTGTGGAGACAACCGATAAAGAGCTCTGCGCTGGTGCCTGCACACTAGTAGATTTGCTCGTCTCGGATGCGCGTGACGGTGGAAATGGTGTTGCTGAATGCGCCCTACTCACAGAGGGGGCAGCAGACCGAAAAGCATATAGGGCTGTCTTGGCTTATCCCGGCGTTGATCTCGATGTAGATGTACTACCAAAGTTGCTCCTGGTCCTTTGTTGTCTACCCTGCAATTCTTTTTCTGTCAAACAAGCAAACTGGAACAACCTATTAATATCATTATAGTCTTTGTAATCAACTATGTCCTGAATCTCATGCTTTAAACCACCATAAAAATGAGCCATCTTATCCTCCTCATCCTCAACAACATTACAACGCAACATGCCTATTTGTAGTTCTTGATAATATTTCTCGACAAATTTATTACCTTGGTCTAAGCATTGTAATTTCTTACGCATATCACGTTTATAAGCAGGGGAAACAAATCTAGCACGCATAGCTACTTTCAATCTATCCCATGTATCAGGTGTTAAACCAGAATTAACCACTTGATTCCACCAAATGATAGCAAAATCTTTAAATTCACTAGTAGCTTGTCAGACTCTATGCACTTCAGAAACTAACTGAGCATTAAATTTTTGTTCAACCGTCATCTTCCAATCTAGATAAATTTCAGCATCATAAACACCCGCAAAAGATGGTATGGTGAATTTAACCTTAGCAAATGGGTCATCATTAGCACGAGCATGGTGTTGCTGAAAATTATTACCTCCCATACCATGACGGTTGTGTTGTAGGCGGTGTTGTTGATGTGCATCTTGGTCAGCAAACACGGCACTGGTATCACGGTTTCTCCTTTCATTATCATCTCCCTCCTCAAGATCTTGGGCTGCATCGTGATCATACACACGTCCAATGTTTGGTGGTCGGTTCACCATTCTTTCAAGGCGTGTAGTGAGTGCTGCAATACTATCGTTGATTGAGCACTGCAATGTGATCGTGGTAGCTTGAAACTTCCTATCGATGTCCTCATTAATGGTAGTGCGTTGTTCATCCAGGAGTGTCATGAGCTCTCCCTTTATAACACACTCTTTCTCATCAGACGCCTCACCTGACATAGTTAGCAGAAGACAAAAGATAACACAAAGGTATTATCCCTATCAACTATTAGGTGTTGGAAGGTGGAAACACACACTCTCAAGCGTCTTACCACACTCTTACAAGTGTTCTTACCAACGCAGTAGGTGGTACGACCGGTGGCTGGTTCGTGATACCTTGGCGAGAGTGGGTATAATTGCAAGAGGGAACATGTTCTGATCAAGAGTAGGTGGGGCTCGAAAGGCACAATATGTAGCAAGGAGTAGCAAAAACTGTAATCTGATTAGCAAAGTTGAATAAGGGTCCAAAATACATCCATTATTCTTTGGTCTAAAAAAGTGTCCCTAACCCTGGCACAACACTGATCGATAACAAGGACTAGATACAAAGGATTCAAATGATGCAAGACTCTGAGTGGTCGTAGACCAACTGGGGGTGGTCGATTTGATTATTCTTCACTGGTGGTGGTTGATATGCTTCTCCTTCTTCTCTCTCTTTTTTTTGACTATCGAAACCCAACCTAGGGTTCCTTTTTTTGCGAATGTGACCTTGACTCAAAACTCTTCAAAACTCTCTTCTGGGTCTATAGAAATATATGGGTCACAAACTTTTTGTAGAAGCCAGGGTCACAAACTCTCTCTCTCTCTCTCTGAACTTTGGCTATGGAAATTCTTCTCGGACTTTGTGTGGCAAGCACGATATGATGAGTACGTGGGGGTGTCCGAGAACAAGAAACAAATAGGGTGGTCGGGGCGGAAACGAGTAGATAGTTGAACCCGAGTAGGTGGTCGAACTCGACTAGGTGGTCGAACGCGAGTAAGGGGGGTCGAACACGAGGAGGTGGTCGAACTTGAGAAGGTGGTCGAAAGGGGGTTGTTCGAGTAGGCGGTGGCGCGACCAGGATGGTTGGTGCCACGACGGGCGACGGTGTTGACTAGAGACCAAGAACACGACTCTAAACCAGCAACACGATTTAGATAAAAGGACACTAATTCAACAACGCGAAACAAAGAACGAAAATTGCAAGGCACAATAGGTGATTAGACAGCGGAAGAACACGACGAACAAAATATTTTGTGGGGTAATTTTCTGGAGCTTTAGGACGATGGAAAACAACTAATCTAACAGGGGGAAAAAATTGTGATTACCTAACGGACAACTTGAGCTCTGATACCAACTGATGAGACTATGGCCTGATCTTCCGAAAGGTACTGATAAGTCCATTGTGGAGAACTCGACGTTGATGATCCGGAGGCTCCGACCAGAACAGATCAACCTCCCACAATCACTACACCACTGCTCCGTTGGTTATCAACCGTGCCGAACGCGGTTGAGCTCGCCAAGAAGGCTATCTCCTGCATACGAATCGAGAACACAAGCAAGAAAGTAGAAGATGCAATCTGATATTGTATTACGAATATAGATGAAGCTCACAATGTGGGGTTCCTCAACCGGACGTGCGGTGAGACTGCTAAGCAGAATAATCTCAAAGAAAAACCCACGTTAAACTATGACGGCTACTGTATATATATAGGGGGACGTGGGGAGGTCGACTTATTAGGGTTGTGCGGCCACAGGAAGAGGCGCACACTACCTGGACTCCAACCTCGACACGCTTACAAGATCATATTAGGCCAAAACGGTGACGCATCACCTTATTCACTATTCAGGTCACGTATCTCTGGTCGAAGACCTGGTCGTAGGACTGGTCCTGTGGTGGTCTTGAGGAGTCCATGTTACCTCTGGTCGTAAGCCTTTTTGAAGTGGTCGTAGACCCTATGGAACTGGTTGTATACCTTCTTGAACTGGTCGTAGTCCTAGATTCCTAAGTACAAGTAAATCATCTCCATTAGGCAGCATCATAGAGTTCTCAAATAATACACTCAGCCCTAGAAACGAGTTTACCTGATAAATAAGTTGGCGAGCACGTGCTCGAGTAATTGGATCTTGCACATGAGGAGTGTTCGTATCAGTAGAAGTGATGTCCTCATCAGCCCCTACAATCATAAACCTCGCCATCATATTCCCCATGCCACGTTCTACCCATTTCTCACCTCGCCCTCGCTGGAACCCCACCGGAACATCGATGTCATCGTTTGCCTCCACCTACGCCTTGGTCGTGAATCCTATGTGTGGCTAGCACCACTGATGTGCGCATCCACCGCAAGGTCCCACCAACCCATTTTGGTCGTCAGAGCCAACGTCGTCCACAGTCGTGCGCCATGGCCTTTGCCTCATTTGTTCTTTCTCTCTCTGTCCCAAGGGGTGCGGTGGTTGTGGACGCAGAGCGGGAGGCGGGGGGTAGAGTAGGCGAGGCTGCGACAATAGGATGGGGTGGAGGCGGTGGTGGGTGATGGTGGCGATCAAAGAAGGAGAAGAGGGAGGAAGGAGGAAGAGGACCGGTGGCGAGGTGGTCGGTTTGCGTGGCACACCTTAATGGTGGGAGTGTGACATGTGTGTATGATAGGTGGGTCCGAGTTGTCTGGAGGCTAGCAACGGACAAAGTTGCACATATGTGGAAAATTGTTCTTTATCGTTGCAGTTTTGTGAAACATCCACTTAAAGGTGCATCAAATTGATAGTTTAGCAAGTAAAGTTGCGATCTTACATAGATCCATACTAGAATAAGTCGATAAAATTGATTGACGAATCGTAATACGGTATGGTACCATACATGTCACAATGCGTACACCGAGATCATGTCATTGTTGGCTTAACACGGGATAGCACCGCACACCTCACCCGACCACTGCCGCTGCCGCCGCACCACCGCCAGTCAAACGTGAAGTCTGGCTGGAAAGCTCGTATATCCATGTCAGATGAGCGCAGCCAGCGCATATCCCGCCCAACAGGCACTGCCCCAACCCCAAGTGTCCATACACCGGTTCCAGCGGCACGCTCTCAAGATCGGGCGGCAATACAACGACAAGCCCACCCTTCCCCGTGTAAACAATTTGATCAGCGTGTCCGGTGGTCCACGGGTGGGCCCACCATGCAGTGACCCGTGCACCGCTCCCCGTAGACCCACCCCAGTCCACCGCGATTTTTTAAATAATATTTTTAAAAGAAAATTACAAAAATAAATAGTCAGCAAAAATGGGTTCTTGTCGTCGGTTGAACTGGCGACAGGCCACAGGTACCCTGGCCCCATTCTGTCGTCAATTCAACTGGCGACAAGAAATGAATAGTCGTCTGTCGCTAGTTCAACTAGCGATAGTAATCCAGTTATAAAAACTCTCAAAAATTAGTTCAAACTCATTTTAATTCCGGAAAAAACAGAAAGAGAGGAGGAGAGGGAGAGAAGAAAAGGTAGCGAAGCTCGCTAGTTCGTCGCGGAGGAAAGATAGACGGAGCATCATATCCGATCGGCCATCTTGCAAGTATAATTTTTCGAACTTTGTACATTATGTCAAAACATTGTCGGTTAGCAAACAAAAATAGCGACACGTAATTTAGTAGATTAGATAAATGTAGTCCAATTATGTAATATATCTTTTGAGCTGTGTACGAGGTAGGTAGAGGGTAATGTAAATAATAACAGTTTTATTTAGCTCCCCATTTTTGTGCGGTAATTATATTGTTAATATCGGAAATTATTTTTTAAGTAGGAAAATAGCATGACACACTTTAAAATTGAAAGGAAAATTCGTAGCAGCTAATTAGGGTAGGTAGAGCCTAATTGAATTAATCACAACTTTATTTAGCTCTTTATTTGTGTGTGGTAATTATATTGTTAATGTCAAAAATTAATTTATAACCAACAAAATAGCATGACATATTTTAAAATTACAAAAAATCCGAGAGCAGCTAATTAAGGTAGGTAGAGCCTAATCGAAAAAATCTCAACTTTATTTAGCTTTGTAGGTTAGGTAGAGCATAATCGCAGCTTTATGACTTGTCGCGTAATTTTGGTTTCTATTTTTAGTTGGTAATTAGTTTGCTAATATCGCTTCGTATTATCTTTTTTACATATTTCATAGTTTTTACAATATATGCACTGAATTTTTAGGTATGACGGATCCAGACCACGCCGCTGAGTGGCCGTACAAGTTGCTTGACCCAGTAATTGTCCTACATCACTATAGCCGCCTCAGTACCATCCTCCCACATGAGGGCGAGGCATCGATTGAGCTTGGCGCGTTGCGGCTGCGCACGCCCATCGGGGCCTGGATGTTGAACCCCAGTTGGGTGCCGAGGTACGTGCCATTTCGATCGTCATGTACTCATTCGTGGCCTGACTACTACGTATGGACTAACGTTCATTCGTAACCTGACCCGGCACATGTTGAGAGCGGCGGGCCTCCTTCCGCTGGCACGGATGGTGGAGGCGATGTGGTAGGATTACCAAGACCACGGTCCTGGTTGTACGTCCAAACGTTTTCCATACGACTGGGCCCTATTGACGGCGTTGGTCGACCGCTGGATGCCGGAGACACACACGTTTCACCTCCCGCGCAGGAGGAGATGACGTTGGCGCTGCAAGACGTGAGCTTCCCTGACCGGGTTGCCCTGCGTCGGCTTCCCCATGGCGGCGTATGAGATCTTGCCCACATGGCGCACAGAGTTCCTTGCAAGGTTCCAGGATGTGCTATCGTCGGGCAGCGATTACCACGAGTTCAGCAGCCCGCATGGGCCGACGCTGAGGTGGTTCTGCCAGTTCTACGTAAGTCTTCGTAACTATTGTCCTCTCGCATCAATTCATTTATGAACTTTGTTGACGTGTATATGTCTTCATGCAGCCCGAACGTATGGCTTAGGACGCACCCGACGAGACGGTGAGGAGGCACTTCGTGTACTAAGTGTTCCTTTGGTCTACTCTACAGGTGACCTACGCACCGATCACCACGCAGGGGTCGTACTCGTCCTACGTCGTGATGTTCGACCAGCTGACGGATGACCGCGTCATCTGGAGACTGTACACGGAGAATAGGGTGTCCGCGCGCACCTAGAGGACTGTCCAGTCTGTGCACGCGAGATCACGTGTACTGGTACACGAGGAGGGCCTTGGTGCACAAGTTCTACGTGGAGGAGTACCAGGTAGCGTGAGTCATGCGCTAGTTCGATCTGCGACAGTAGGTCCCAACCCCTTGGGCGCAACGGCTGCTGGCCCGTGTCCACGGGTTAGTTTGCACTTTAATTATTTAGTATAATCTGCGTTACATACGTACCAAATAATTATCTTGCCATTCACAGGTACAATAGGAAGGGAGTATGTGGTACTTCCACCTCGACGGAGAGGATGTTCCCTTGGGTTAAGGGCTAGCTCAGTGCCTACGTTGACGTCGTCTTGGAGGATGCTCCCTACGACCCTAGGGAGTACGAGGAGTACATGGAGTGGTACGATAGTCGGATGAGGCTTCGCTACGTTCGGGTCGTGGTCGACCCACCACGACACGAGGCTGCGACATCCGACACGTACCCCACACGGCCGGATTCCGCATTCCACCGCGTGGTACGTATTAAACGGTTGGTACTTCATATTTAATTAGCTACATTTAGGTTTCCAACTTGTTGATTACGTGTGCAAGTGGATCTACATCGGGAGATCCTCGAGTTGACAGGACAGACGCAACAGTTGTCGCTTGGGGGAGGCTAGAAGGATCTTACAGCGTATCGCAGAGAAGGTGAGGCGAGGGTTCCAGATCGCAACTTGTCGCGGCCCGAGAACACATTCGCATTCACCGGTGCGTGGACGAGTCAGCTTTGCGGAGAAGGCGAGACAAGGGTTCGAGATTAGTTGCTCCCAGCTCGGATGGCCAGTGAAATGGCCAGCCATGGTGTAACCATACATCTCCGCACTCCATGTTTGCATCACCGTCTCCTTGTTGAAGTAATCATAGAGGTACTGTCCAGGATGCTGCACCGCTGTGGAACATGCAGCCATGACATGGTAGCAGGGCCTATGCAGAAGAAGGGGTTCGTTGCAAGTGCATACACAACTAGAGCGGCGTAGCGTGCACTCGTGGATAATCCTCTCGCTATTCGTCCTGCAGAGTCCTTTATCCCTTCACATTATCTCGAAGCGAAGTTCCCTTGTGCCCATCTTGAATACGCGATGCATCTCACCCTTTTTGCTCTTCTCCTCCATGTACTTGGTGATCATGGTAGAGTAGAGTACTCTGTCATTTGTCATGGTGAGTGACACGTTGTTGCTTCTGTCAACGAAGTAGTTTATCGTATCGCTGAGAACTGCCTCCACAATACCAACCAAAGGAGACACCTTGCGCCGCGTATGACCTAGTTGTAAACCTCGACTAGATTAGTTGTTATGACACCATATCGAGCACCACCCCTGTCATGCAGCAGCGACCACTTCTCCTTAGGCTCGTGCTCAATCCAGTCCGAAAAGCATTTCACCTGCGTTCCTGTCCTCCTTGTCGGACTGGGACCATCTATGGGTAGTCGTGGCAATGTTTTGGGGGCTTGGTCAGCGCTTGAGGTGATCCTTTTCGCTGCATCCCTTCTATGCGTCAGGGTCTGCTCATCCAGAATATTTCAGAGTGCTTCAAACTCCCGCTACTCATTCTGGTTGCACAGCCACTTGAACAGGTTCATCAGGTCCTTGTTGCGAAACTGCTTATAAGTTTGCCCCCAAGTGCCTCATGCACCACCTACTCTGCAGATCCGCCCATGCAAATGGTTCGTTATCTCCTCGTTGTAGCTGGGTTATTGCACTGAGCAGGCCGACATGCCGATCATGAATGATGCATACGTTTGGACGACTCTGTACAGCAGAAATTCTCATATTCTTCAGGAACCACAACCAGTTGTCTGTGTTCTCGCTTTCAATGAAAGCGAATGCCACGGGAAGAACTTAATTGTTGTCGTCCGTCGCTATTGCGGTCAGTATCTGACCCTTGTACTTTTCAGTTAGGAATGTGTTATCTACGCACAAGATTAGACGGCAGTGCCGAAATGCATTGATGCATGGACCAAAGATGAAGAATACTCCCTGCAGTACCCTCTTATCGGCCCACTTCAGATGTGTGGCATCTTGAATATCGACATGAGTTCCTGGATTCCTATCTTGTATGACTTGGAGTAGCCCGGGGAGGTTGTGGTAGGAATCCTCGAACGTACCGAACCTTGATTCCACTGCCTTCTGTTTTACCCTCCAAACCTTGGCATAGTTGATTGTGTACTGGAACCTTATCTCAATCGCATGAATGATGGATCGTGGCTCAAAATCAAGATTATCCACGATCTCACCGTACAAGAGGTTGGCGATGAAGCCTGATGATAGGTTCCTGTGGGACTGCACTGACTCAGCGACGACGCATGTGTTCGGGTCTACTATAGAGCACATCCAGTAGGTGTCCCACTTATGCTGAAATGCGTGCACTCGCCAAGGGCATCCCTCTATTTTGCACTTCATGTCGTAACATCTTGGGTTAGACTTGATGACTGTGAATGTGTACCGCACCGATAAGGCCTGGAATTTGATCGCCTCCTGCACGACCTCTGATGAGGACATCCCTCCTTCGGATACACGCACGACACAAGACCCTCCAGATCTGGGTGCTGAACTACACGGTCCTATGACAAGAGCTAGAACACGTCACTTAATCGATCAGGTAAAGTCGTTTCTAGGGCTGAGTGTATTATTTGAGAACTCTATGATGTCGCCTAATGGAGATGATTTACTTGTACTCGTGAATCTAGGACTACGACTACCCAAGAAGGTCTACGACCACCGCAAGAAGATCTACGACCACTACAAAAAGACCCACGACTAGTTGATTCGATTGGAGCAATCTACGACGTAAAAGCGAGCACAAGACTCGCTGGACACAATCTACGACCAAAGATAGCATGGACTCCTCAAGACCACCCTAGGTCACCCCACGACCGGATCTTCAACTCGTAAATACGCAACACAAGGTGTTTGCACACCGCTTTGGAAACTAATAAGACTTTGTAAACGTGACGAGGTCGGAGTCCGTGTTGTGTACGCTTCATCCCACTACCGCACAACCCTAGGTCGATCTCCTCACGTTCCCCTATATATATACGAGAGCCGCCATAGTTTAGAGGGGTTTTTCTTAGATTATTCGCCAATTGCGGTTTCGCGGTTATCGGTTTGAGGAACCCCACTTGTAAACTTCATCCATATCCGCAATACGATTGATTGCATCTACCTTGTTCTTGTGAGTTGCTTCGATTGCTTGCGGGAACAATAACCTTCGTGGTAAGGTCGATCGCGTGCAAGCGTGGTCGATAACGACAGCGCGCGGGTGTAGCGAATTGCAGGTGACGATCCGCTGGTCGGAAGCCTCAAAGCGCCAACGCCCTCACGACGAACCAAATCGAACCTATCGGAAGATCGGGCCGCCGTGACTCATCAAGTGGTATCGAGCAAAGGTTGCCCGTTAGGTAATTTCGCTTATCCCTTTTGTTAGTTGTGTTCCTCACCTAGAGTCCGTAAAACCGCCCTACAAAAAGTTTTAGATCGTAATTATTCCGCCGTCCAAACCACTTTGTGCCTTCGCAATTTTGTTTTCGTTTCGCATTGTTGAGTTCGAGTCCATCGTCGGTGTCTTTGTTGTTGGTTTAGAGTAGCATTCTTGGTCTCTAGTCAAGATCGCCGCCGTGCCACCATCCATCCTGGACGCACGACCCCCTTTTTCGAGCAACACCCATTCGACCACCCGCTCAGGATTTATCATCTGGTCGGAATCGAACCTCTACTCGGATCCGACCACCTCTTCGAGCAACACCCATTCTACCATCCACGCAGGAACTACCACCTGGTCGGATTCGATCCCCGGTCGGATTCCAGAGCCGCAATGTAATCTAGCCCAAGTTTCGAGAGAGAGAGAGAGTATCTTTTAATTACCTATTTACCCCTGCTCTCCGGAAAAAGTTTGTGACCCAATCACCTCATCGGATCCAGAAAAGGTAACAGAAGAATTTTGGGCTTGGGTCACGTTTGCAAAAAGAAAAAAGAAAAAAAAAGAAGCAAAAAGTGCAAAAGAAAAAAAGAAAGAAGCAAAAGGTGCAAAAGAAAAGAAAGAAGCAAAAAGTGCAAAAGAAAAGAAGAAGAAGCAATTCGACCACCCCTAGTTGGTCTACTACCAGTTCCAGCCTTGCATCCTTTGGACTCCTTTATATCGAGTCCTTGTTTTGATCAGTATTGTGCTAGGGCTAGGAGCACTTTTAGACCAGCAACTGTGACGAGTACTGTGGACTTTGGTTCAGCTTTGCTAATCTGATTTCATTATTGCTATTCCTTGCTACTAAACATTGCCTGTCCGAGCTCCACATACTTTCGACCCTCAGATTGGATCCTCGCATTCACCTCCGCCGTGATCGTACATCCCACCTTCGCCGATTAGACCACCACGCAATTTGGTAAGAAACTCATAAGAGCTTGGTAAGACGCTTGAGAGTGTGTGATTCCACCTCTCCACCACCTAATAGTGATAGGGATAATATCTTTGTGTTGTCTTTTGTCTCCTACTAACCATGTCAGGTGAAGGATTGGATGCGCAAGAGTGTGTTTTGAGGAAGAGCTCATGACGCTATTGGATGAACAACACACTACCGCTCATGAGGACATCGACGAGAAGCTTCAAGCTACCACGATCACATTACAACGCTCAATCAACGATAGTATTGCGCGCCACTACACGCTCGAAAGAATGGTGAACCGACCACCAAACGTTGGTCGTGTGGAACCTCATGGTGCAGCCCATGACCATGAGTTTGATAATGATAATGAGATACACGACCACGACGCCTTTGATGCACGACAACGAAACCGACCGAACTTCAACCGTCAAGGTATGAGAGGTAATAATGTTCAGCAACATAATGCACGTGTTAATGATGATCCATATGCTAAAGTTAAGTTCTCTATACCATCTTTTGCGGGTGCTTATGATGCTTAAATATATCTAGATTGGGAGATGACGGTAGAACAGAAATTGAATGCTCACTTAGTTCCTGAAGTGCATAGAGTTAGGCAAGCCACAAGTGAATTTAAAAACTTTGCCATCATTTGGTGGAATAGGGTATGCACCGAAGGATTAGCGCCTACTACGTGGGAAGGTTTAAAGGTTGCTATGCGTAACAGATTTATCCCACCTTCTTTTAAACGTGATTTGCGTAATAAATTGCAGCGCTTAAACCAAGGTAATAGATCCGTAGAAGAATATTATCAGGAGCTACAAATTAGCATGTTGCGTTGTGATATTATTGAGGATGAGGAAGCTGCAATAGCACATTTTTATGGAGGATTAAGACGTGAAATTCAGGACATAGTGGATTACAAAGAATACGATAGCGTCCCTAGATTGTTCCAACTTGCATGTTTGGCAGAAAAAGAATTGCAGGGACGACAACAGAGGCTAAGGAACAACTTTGGGAGCATGTCTACACCACGATCAGTGCCGGAGCAAGCCAAAACAGCCCCACCTTCAGCTACACGGTCCGCTGCCCCTCCACGAGTAGGGTGCGTTCAAAGAAGACTCTCGACCACATCACATGCACCCGAGGTAAGTAAAGTTACTAGTGTGCGTGCACCACCAAGTGTTCTTCGTCGGTTGCTTCCATCGGTCGTACCATCGGGATTGTGTGCCATCGTTGCAAGGGAATGGGGCACGCCATGAGGGATCGCCCGGCCGTGAGCATACCTTGCCACCAAAGACGGTGGTTATGTAAGTACTAGTGATATTGAGGACTAATATGTACTTGCAGCTAACATTGCGGTGGAGGAGATGAGATGAGCGGTGATGCCGATAATGTAGAGGAAAAAGTAGTCATTGTTGACACCGAGTATCATGTGAGCCTTGTTATGCAACGAGTGCCGAGCGCACAAGTGGAGAGAGCGGAGCAAAATCAACGCACAACTTGTTTGCACTGATTTCGTGAAGGACAGAGCCTGAGAGTCATCATTGATGGAGGGAGTCGCAACAACCTTGCAAGCTCCGAGATGGTCGAGAAGCTTGGCTTGACCACACAACCACACCCACGTCCCTACTACATCCAATGGTTCAATTCGTGTGGTAAATTAAAGGTACACAAAGTTGTGAAAGTGCAATTTTTAGTAGGTAATTACAAAGATAGTGCTGACTTTGATATCGTGCCTATGCAAGCATGCTCTTTGTTGCTCAGTAGACCTTGGATATATGACAATGATGTTTTGCACCATGGTAGAGCTAATACCTACTCATTTTCACATAAGGGTAAGAAGATTAAGTTGTTACCTTTGAAACCAGCTGAGATTCTGAAAGATGAAGAAGAGCGCGCTAAAAATGAAAGAAACACCGAGAAGCATGATTCTGAAAATCAGCAAGTAGCAAAACGTGTTTTCCCACCCAAAAGGGAGAAAGTGGCGTCTAGTCCTAAGTTCGAGGGAATTAAATTAAAGGGATGTGTTATGATTGCCACTAAATCTGAACTTGCTGAAATTTGTAATAATAAGCTGCCATGCTATGCTTTGATATGCAAAAATGCCTTATATTCGCTTGAGGACATAGCTAGCTCTTTGCCTCCTGCTGTTGCTAACCTTTTGCAGGAGTATGTGGATGTATTTCCAATTGAGGTACCCCCGGGATTACCACCTATTCGAGGAATTGAGCATCAAATTGATTTGATCCCAGGAGCGACTTTGCCAAACCGTGCTGCATATAGGACCAATCCAGAGGAGACTAAGGAAATTCAACGACAAGTCCAAGATCTTTTGGACCGTGGGTACGTAAGAGAAAGCCTTAGTCCTTGTCTTTGTTCGATTCTTTTGGTTCCTAAGAAAGACGGTAGTTGGCGATGTGTGTTGATTGCGAGCCATTAATAACATTACTATAAGGTATCGTCATCCTATCCCAAGGCTAGACGACATGCTAGATGAATTGAGTGGTTCTATTATTTTCACAAAGATCGACTTATGGAGTGGTTACCACAGATTAGAATGAAATTAGGAGATGAATGGAAAACCGCTTTTAAAACTAAGTTCGGATTATATGAGTGGTTAGTGATGCCTTCGGTCTAACTAATGCACCTAGTACTTTTATGCGTTTGATGAACGAGGTTTTACGTCCTTTCATTGGAAAATCTGTGGTGGTTTACTTTGATGATATCTTGATTTATAGCAAATCACATGAGCAACACTTAAATCATATACGTGCTGTTTTTAATGCTTTGAGAGACGCATGTTTGTTTGGTAACCTCGAGAAGTGCACCTTTGCACCGATCGAGTTGCATTTCTTGGTTATGTTGTGACACCACGTGGCATTGAGGTGGATGAGACAAAGATTGTAGCCATCCAAAGTCTGGCCGACGCCTACCATCGTGTCACAAGTGCGGAGTTTCCATGGCCTTCTTTGGATTCTATCGGCGCTTTGTGCGGGATTTCAGCACCATTGCCGCACCATTGAATGAATTGACAAAGAAAGGAGTGCCTTTCCAATGGGGACCTACACAAGAGAAGGCATTCAACTTGTTGAAAGAGAAGCTCACCCAAGCACCCCTACTCCAACTCCTTGATTTTGGTAAGACTTTTGAAATTGAATGTGATGCCAGTGGGATTGGGATAGGTGGTGTATTGATTCAAGAAAGTAAACCGCTTGCATATTTCAAAGAAAAACTAAATGGTCCTAGTTTGAATTATTCCACCTATGATAAGGAATTGTATGCTTTAGTTCGAGTGCTTCAAACTTGGCAGCATTATCTATGGCCCAAAGAATTTGTTATACATTCGGATCATGAATCGCTAAAACATATTAGAAGTCAAGCTAAACTGAATAAACGACATGCTAACTGGGTAGAATTTATTGAGTCATTCCCATATGTTATAAAGCATAAGAAAGGTAAGGATTATGTGATTGCTGATGCGCTCTCTAGACGTTATACCATGTTATCTCAACTTGACCATAAGATTTTTGGTTTGGAGGCCATTAAGAGTTTATATGTCACTGATTTGGACTTTAAGGAAGTGCTTGAACATTGTAAAGGAGGGAAGACATGGAATAACTATGTGTGAATGATGGTTTGATCTATCGTGCTAACAAGCTATGCGTCCAAATTAGCTCTATTCGCCTTTTGTTGTTACAGGAGGCACATGGAGGAGGTTTGATGGCGATTTTGGAGCAAAGAAGACAGAAGATGTGCTGGCCACCCACTTCTTTTGGCCAAAGATGAGGCGTGATGTCGAGCGCCACGTAGCTCGGGCCGCACTACATGCAACAAAGCTAAGTCCCGCCTCCTTCCACATGGACTTTATATGCCTCTTCCTATTCCTAGCGCCCCTTGGGAGGATATTTCTATGGATTTTGTTTTAGGATTGCCTAGGACAAAGAGGGGAGAGAGATGATATTTGTAGTAGTGGATCGATTTTCTAAAATGGCACATTTTATATCTTGTCACAAAAGCGATGATGCTACAAACATAGCTGATTTGTTTTTCAGGAAATCATTCGCTACATGGAGTGCCCAATACTATTGTCTTGGATCGTGATGCTAAGTTTTGAGCCACTTTTGGAGATCACTTTGGAATAAATTGGGGACAAAGTCGCTGTTTCTCATTACATGCCATCCCCAAACCGATGGACAAACGGAGGTTGTCAACCGCACGTTATCCACCATGTTGCGGGCTGTTTTAAAGAAGAACTTGAAGATGTGGGAAGAGTGTTTACCGTGATATTGAGTTTGCTTACAATAGGTCAAGACACTCCACCACCAAGGTAAGTTCATTTCGTAGTGTATGGTTTTAACCCCATACGCCTATTGATTTACTACCTTTACCGACCTCTGAAAAAACTAATCTAGATGCTAAGAGGCGTGCTGTATTTATTCTCAAGTTGCATGAAACCACTAAAAAGAATATAGAGCATATGACCGAAAGGTATAAGGTTTTGGAAGTAAAGGTAGGAAAGTTGTTAAATTTGAACCGTGTGATTTAGTTTGGGTTCATTTGAGAAAGGATAGGTTTCTAATTAAGAAAATCAAAGTTGATGCCTAGAGTCAAGGACCGCTTAAGATAATTAAGAAGATAAATGATAATGCATATCAATTAGAATTACCTCGCAGATTTTGGGGTTAGCCCCACATTTAACATTTCGATTTGAAACCATACGTGGGAGAAGAAGATGAGCTTGAGTCGAGGATGACTCCAATTCAAGAGGGGAGTATGATGAGGACATCCTCCTTCTGATACACGCACGACACAAGACTCTCCAGATCCGGGTCGAACTACACGGTCCTATGACAAGAGCTAGAACACGCCACTTAATCGATCGTAAAGTCGTTTCTAGGGTCGAGTGTATTATTTGAGAACTCTATGATGTCGCCTAATGGAGATGATTTACTTGTACTGTGAATCTAGGACTACGACCGGCCCAACAAGGTCTACGACCATCGCAAGAAGATCTACGACCACTACAAGAAGACCCACGACTAGTTGATTCGATTGGAGCAACCCACGACCGTAAAAGCGAGCACAAGACTCGTTGGACACAATCTACAACCAAAGATAGCATGGACTCCTCAAGACCACCCTAGGGCCACCCCTACGACGGATCTTCGACCGTAAATACGCAACACAAGGTGTGCGCACACCGCTTTGGAAACTAATAAGACTTTGTAAACGTGACGAGGTCGGAGTCCAGGTTGTGTACGCTTCATCCCACGGCCGCACAACCCTAGGTCGATCTCCTCACGTTCCCCTATATATATACAGTAGCCGCCATAGTTTAGAGGGGGGTTTTTCTTAGATTATTCTCGCCAATTGCGGTTCACGGTTATCGGTTTGAGGAACCCCACTTGTAAACTTCATCCATATCCGCAATACAATTCAGATTGCATCTACCTTGTTCTTGTGAGTTGCTTCGATTGCTTGCAGGAACAATAACATTCGTGGTAAGGTCGATCGCGTGCAAGCGTGGTCGATAACGACAGGCGTGCGGGTGTAGCGAATTGCGAGGTGACGATCTGTTGGTCGGAAGCCTCAAAGCGTCAACGTCCTCACGACGAACCAAATCGAACCTATCGGAAGATCGGGCCGCCGTGACTCATCAACCTCCTTGCATTTGTACACAACTCCTTGTCTGACCTCGCTCTGGTCGTACTCCCACAACGCACAGGAGTCTTTGTAGACAATGAAGTTGTCGAACTGGTATATGTTCCACTCGGATGGAACTGCCAGCTGGTCCACATCATCCTCGTCGTTGGATCCTTCATCTTCTGAGAATGCATTGTAGTCCCAGGATTTCTGGACCATCTTTTGCGCTATGGCTTCCAGCTCCCCACCCTCGTCACCAAGCCCACTGGCCTGATTGACTGAAGGAGTTACTTCTTCAGAGTCTTCGTCGACAGCATCAGCAACTCTGGGAGCTTCGGGTACTATGTGCGCCACGCTGTGGCCGGCGTCACCGACTTCTTCTTCGGCATCACCACCCCCTTTCTTGTTCAGCCACGGATGCAAGAATGAGCTTGGCATATGCCTGGGTCAGAAGGACCAAATCCCACCCTCCCTCCCTTGCCACGCGTAAATATGACTGCTATGAGTTTGTTCCCTTCAGTTGCACTAACTTCAAATATGTAGGCTGTGTTGCTCGAGGGGCAAGACAACTCAATCTCAGATCATATACATCACGGTCCACTTGGAATGTGTGAAACAACCATCGCATCACAGCACCCCATGTACGCCCCTCTGCTCTTGGCAGGGGCACGGTCGCCGATTAGAAATAACGTAAGTCAATCCCCTCGGGACCCTCCAGAATAGTCCCCGGACCGTAGTAAATTTTGAAATTGGTGACGTCTGACATAATTTATGCACTGCACTATAAAGAACATTTCCACGATTAACCACATATCTAAAATAAGACTACCAACTGAAAAGAATTGTGTACAACATACTGCACTACGCAACCGTACATCCAAAACTATGTAATCCATTTGGTTCAAAAAATTATCTCACAGGTGAGCAACCGGACGGACAGCGCTTCGCTAGCTTCTCTCCTCCCCACTACTCCTCTCACTTCCCTTCTCCTGTTTTTTTTGAATACAAATGAATCCTTTGCCGAATGTTAGAATTTCATCGAGCTTTATAAGGTAGGAGACCCTATCGCCAGTTAAACTAACAACAGAAGGGGGGCAGGGTACCTGTCGCTAGTTGAAGCAGTGAACCGGCGGTATAAATCCATTTTTGTTATTTTTTTTGATCGGTTATTTATTTTTATAATTATTTTAAAAATTATTATTTTTCAAAAAAATTCAGTCCACCGCAGCGCTACCTCGTCCTCCTCCCCTCCCGCTTCCCGACGACACAGCTCACAAGTCACAAGGCAAGGGATAATCTCCAAACCAAAACCCTCCCCAAACCCTGGCCTCATTGATGAGCTCCAACTCCGCCGCCGCCGTAGATGCACAAGCTCTCCCTCCTCCCCACCGCCACCGCCGCCGTCACCTTCATTGAAGCCGCCGCCGCGACGGCGCCCTTCCTGCTCTCGTCCTCCATGCCCGCCCTCCAGCTCGGCTCCCCCGCGCTCCTCGCCGCACGCCAGGGCCCCCGGCCTCCCCCATGGCTGCGCTGCGGCGGCGGGGGAGTGAGGAGGGGCCTCTTCTGCACCTTCGAGGCCGCGAGGCGCGGCGACGACGAGGCGGAGGAGGAGAAACGGAGGGGAGGCGGGGGCCGCGCGGCCGCGGAGAGGAGGCTGAGGGGCGGGAATGCGGCGGTGGGGAGCGGGGAGCTCCTCGCCATTCCCGGGGTCGGGCCGCGCAACCTGAGGAAGCTCGTGGACAACGGGTTCGAGGGCGTCGCTCAGCTCAAGCAGCTTTACAGGGATAAGGTGTGTGTGTTTATCTGGAGAAATTTTGGTTATCTGTTGGTTTTTGTGTGTGTGAAGTATGTATGGTAAGAGTAGGGTTTTGTTCTACCCATGTCTCAGCGCGTGAGATATATGATTAATCCTTATAATAAATATTAAGCTGTGTCTCCGTTGGATTGGTGGCAATGCTGTGTAAAGGGCGCACATATGTAACGGCGCAAGGCAAGCATAGAACTTTGTGTTCATCAACATTGAACTCGTTAAACTAGTATCTGTCAGCCTAAAAGGATTACATTACATAGTACATTCATGTGCTCACCTGGAGCTTTCGGTTTCGGTTAAGAACTCCCATGCAAGGCTTGTTATGTCCATGTTATGGTGCGTAAAAGACAAAAATTTGAATATCATGTTGCGCATGTACAATCGTATAGTATGTTCAAGTGTGGATAGATGCTATGGTGAAAGTTAAATATTGTAATATCCTTTCTGCATTACACTAGTAGTGGAAAAGTATTCAAGCAACTCATTTAGTGTTACAGAGGGGCTCATTTACCATTTATTAGTTGGTAAAGCTTGTGTGAAACACAAAGGCACATGGAAAGTAGTGTGACATTAAACATACTGCGATCTGCAATTTAAGTTTGTATGGCTCTTGAAATCTTAAGTGAGCCCATCATATCACCTTTTACTGGGTATGTTGTGGTTGTACTAGCTTGAAATGGAATACAATCCAACTCAAACTACAAATAAGAACAGACGTTACATATTATTAAAGGCATATAAATAAAGTAATCGCTTCATTCGATTATTCAACATGCAAGTGTGCTCTTGTGGCATAACAAATTGTTTTATACTCCAAAAGTGACCATTAACAGCTATATTTTTCCCCACAAAATTACACGTCTCTTAAACAAATTTAAAATCAACTCCTTCTGTAACAGTTTGAAACAAACACTCAGCCAAAATTGTAACTGTCTCATGTAGATTGTGCTGGAAGTACACAAACATGGCGCTCTTCTTGCATTATTTTCCTTTTTCCACTAATGCTTATGCCAGTTGATCTACACCTTATTATTTTACTATTGCAATAGACGGAGGAAACTCAGATGTTTTTTGTTTGTCTATTTTTAAACTGTGTCCAGAAAAATCGAACTGTAGATTGATTATGTCACGTGTTCTTCTGTGTTCTGGGAAGCAAGTTGTATTTTTTTCATTTTGGGGTAGACTTTTCATTTTTCAATACTTAAGTCGTGCGAGAGGTTAACAAATGACATGATGATACTACAGCTTCCTGCCACCCTATTCTTTTGTTTTTTGTTTGTTGTGGTTACATTATTGTGCTGTAGACTTCTCCATTTGCTGACAATTTACGTGCATGTTCAGTTCTTTGGCAGGTCTAGCGAGAAGATGGTTGAGTTCTTACAGAGCTCAGTTGGCATCATACATAAGAACCATGCTGAGAGTATAACTTCATTCATTAAAGAGAGTGTTGATGAGGAGCTGAAGGATACAGACTCGTCTAAGCCTTCTCAGAAGAAGAGGCTGACCTTTTGTGTGGAAGGGAATATTAGTGTTGGGAAGACCACCTTCCTCCAAAGAATAGCCAATGAGACTATTGAACTTCGTGATCTTGTAGAAATAGTACCTGAACCTATTGCTAAGTGGCAGGATATTGGCCCTGATCACTTCAATATATTGGATGCCTTCTACGCTGAGCCACATAGGTACGCTTATACTTTCCAAAACTATGTGTTTGTGACGAGGGTCATGCAAGAAAGGGAATCTTCAGGTGGAATAAAACCTCTCAGACTGATGGAAAGAAGTGTTTTCAGTGATAGGATGGTAGGTCTATCTTACTTGCTAATGCTAATCCAGGCAGTGAACAGAGTATTTTAGTTACATTCTGATTTAACTGATTAGTATCTTTTGTGTAAACTAAATTCTTTTGCCAATATCCACCAGGTATTTGTACGCGCTGTTCACGAAGCTAACTGGATGAATGAGATGGAAATCAGCATCTATGATTCCTGGTTTGATCCTGTTGTGTCTTCGCTCCCAGGTCTTATCCCTGATGGATTTATTTATTTAAGAGCTAGCCCAGATACTTGCCATAAAAGAATGATGCTCCGAAAAAGATCAGAGGAAGGTGGTGTTACTCTTGACTACTTGCAAGGTTTGCATGAGAAACATGAGAGCTGGTTACTTCCTTCAAAAGGAGGAGGCCCTGGTGTCATATCAGTCAGTCAGCTGCCCACACGTATGGAGGGCTCCTTGCCTCCAGAAATACGGGATCGTGTCTTCTACTTGGAAGGAGATCACATGCATTCCTGTATCCAAAAGGTACATTCTCCTACCTTAATTTGCTTCAAAAGCTCTAGTACTAAGCACCTCAGTTATAAAGTTGAGGTTTTTGCTATGTAGGTTCCTGCTCTGGTCCTGGATTGTGAACCTGACATTGATTTCAGCAAAGACATAGAGGCTAAACGACAGTGAGTTTGCAAACCTTCATTTTACTGATTGTATATTGTACATAGTGTCACTTTTTTTAAATCTTCGAATGACCAGCTTTTCTAGGTCCTATGCACATTTTTGTGTTTTAATATAGATTCAATTGGGCTCTCGCAATGCTGTTCTAGTTACTGGATATCAACAGTAGGAAGTAGGGGTGAAAACCTTGACTGCTTGACATACTCCTAAATACCTCTAAAATTCTGCATTCTCATTTGATGTTTGAATCTTTTGTCTACACAGATATGCTCAGCAAGTTGCAGAGTTCTTTGAATTTGTGAAGAAAAAGAAGGAAGCTCCATCCGAGCAAACAAGCACCGACAAGGACTTCATGAACCCACAGATTATGCTTCCTCACAGAGGCGGTTTGTGGGTCCCTGAAGGTACCCCTTTGCAGGCTCCGATATGAATCTGGATTTCATAAGAGCCATGTCTTCATATCTCTCAGCTTAGGATTTCAGCTTCAAAAGGACTTAGGATCTTAGGAGATACTCGCTCACTGACCTTTGTAAATCGCTGATGCTTATTTTCAGACCTAGGTTGTCTAATGCTAGCCATAGATGTAAAATAGTCTGTCTGTATCTCCATCTTGTAAATGACGATGATCTTACTGCTAGTTTCATGTTTTTGTGGTAGCATCAGCTTTATCTGAATTCTGAACTATGCTGAGGGCCCATGTCTGTACCGTACGTTTGGTTGCTGGCTGCATTCTGTTGAAAAGATCCAGAAAGAGTACATCGTTCGCTAAGATGCTGTCTGTACTTGTGTACCCTGTGATTATCATCTGGAAGGTTCCGTGTGGGTCATGCATTTGTTTTCCAACTGTTGCACTTAGGACTAGTACTGACGTTTCAGAAAGATGCTTTGGACCGTCCTGAAAGGTTTGATATTGACTGACGAGCGATGATGTTCGTTATTGAAAAGCTAGTGGTGTCAGTTACTCAGTTAGACAATGGTTTCGTCCGTCGGCAACGGCGTGCGTCGTCTGCCGATTTACTGCTGTTAGGTTGGTGAAACTCCACTAAGAAGACTTCAGCAAGGAGACCCTGGCCCATACAGGCGGCCAACTTCAACCAACGTTGTCCGTGGCAATGTGGTATCTGATGCCTTGTTCCATAGGGTAGAGGAGTAGAGCGGAGCCTCCTGACGCATCAGACTACATATAGTGATGTACCACAGCGTGTCAGGCAGGGCAGGCCTGTTTGGTTTAGTGTCCTTGGAGAAGCCAAACTTGGCTGAGCCAAATTTTGGTAATGTTGATTAGATTTGGTATCTGTTTGGTTCGATAAAAATATTTGGTAAGATTTCGTTCACATTAGCTATCTAGATCATTTTCGTAGCCGAACTTTGGCAAAATCAGGCTGCCCGGATTTTGATAACGCTGTATTTTGATTTGGCTTTCACTTGCAATTTTGGCCCCTCAAACCGAGCACCAAGCCAACTTAACGAACTTCCAGGATTATCTTAGGCATCGAGAAGGAAACCTACTGTGCATTCCTGTGTAATATTCTACAAAGTTTGTACCGACAATATTGTTAATAACCAGTAGGCTCCACGAACACCTAGGCTGCGTTCTATTCGTGGTTTGACCAGCCAAACACCCGTGGCAAGAAACTCTGCCCTCTCAGGCGTCCAGAAATATCCTCTCTCTCGACCGCTCACTTCACCAGTACGTCCGTCAGTCAATCACATCTTCGCATGCTTTTGGTTAGGCGTACGTACAGACGATGTGCTCCATGTCCGCCGATGGCGAGCAGAAAGCGGCCGGAGAAAAGGATCGGCCAAAAAGGGCGGCAACGGCAACGGCAACGGCATCGACCAGAATCCGATCAATCGGCGTCAAATCGGACAGCGGTCACAGCAAACCATCTGGCTGAGCTAGTTTGGCATGCTTTGCCCTGACTGACTCGGTCTCCCTCCACACAGATAACGACGCGATGTCCTCTACCCTGCCGTGCCGTCGTCTCCCGCGGCCCCATCTGTTCTTCGACCACACATGGCGATCTCGGCTCTCACCTGCTCGTCGATCGTGTTGGAATCAAGCCGCACAAGGTGCAACGCATCCGAACGCATGGAAGAGAGAACACAACGAGATGCGATGCACAACTACTCCCCTGTGTTTTCTTTTCTTCACTATTTAAAACACTAAAAAAGAAAGTAAAGTACATGTAAAATATGGCCTGTAGGACCTCATACTATCACACCACAATCCCTATAATTTCAAATTAGCTAACAAAACATGCACGCCGTACGCTAAGTGCATGCATGCACAGTAACTCATTTCGGACCCATGCAAATGCATGCATGCATGACAAACGTGGGAAAACAAAGCAACAAGATTAGTTCTAATAACCACCCCTAATCTTGTTGTCATTATTCGAGTACCTTCTCGTCGAACTTCAGAGTAGCGCCGGTTCATCATTCGCCGCAGCGAAATGTGTCTCTTCCTTCTTCGACTTGCAGCACTCGTTGGCAAAATACCCTCGGATGCAACAATTGTAGCATTTGATCTTCTTCTTGTTGAACTTGCGCTCACTGATATCAGAGTCGCTCCTATCCCCTCGCACTACTACGTAAAAACCTTATCGCGCACGGTTCGAATCGTCATCACGCACGTTTTTGAACCGCTCGATTTTTATGTCTCGTGATAACAAAGCGGTTATCACAGACGGTTTTATAACCGCCTCGTGATAACTTATCACAGACGGTTTTTAATAGAACCGCTCGTGATACTTCCGTATCACAGACGGTTCTTGGTTTAAACCGCTCGTGATACTTCGATATCACTGACGGTCTTTTAATAGAACCGCTCGTGATACGATTAAAGTATCCTGACGGTTCTTGACTCAAACCGTCGTGATATCAATATCACGAGCGGTTTTTAATAGAACCCGCCTGTGATAATTCGAGATCACGAGCATTTTCTATTAAAAACCGCTCGTGATATTGAAGTATCACGCACGGTTTGAGCTAAGAACCGCTCGTGAGGTTTGCATATCACGCAGGCGGTTCTTGGATTAAACCGCTCGTGATATGTCCTTCCACTAACTAGTTTTTGTCGTATTTTCACTAGCCTCGTGAATTGCTAGCCATGCCCTCTGAAAACAAACAAGCAGAATACATCACAGATTATTGTTGACCACTCAAAGTGTTCATTTAACTCAAAATCAATTAAAAAAGAATATTTGAAGTATTGTCGCTAGAGTTACAAATTGAATTACAACTAGTCAAAGTGAGTTACAATATTGAATCAATTACAACTAGTCGACGACGTGAAACTCTCCGTCGGGTTAACGATTTCGACTTGATGAAGTCACAGAGCAACCCTCGAACATGTGTGACCTCGTTCTTCTGGAGTGCTTTTAACTCTAGGTTTAAGTCCTGTCGCTAGCAAGAGTAAAGTAGTAAGAATATATATTTAAATTTATAATTAGAAAATAACTATAGCGAAATTGACCTACCTGGGGATTGTGTGTCGTGGAATTAATCAATAGCCGCATATGATGGCATACGAGAATGCGATAGGTGATCTTGTTTTTTTCAAGCAAGACCGCAAAATGGATATACATATATAGGTACAAATACCGAGATGCAATATTTACTAAGTATGATATATTATTATTGTGTTGTATCGCTGCATCAAAATCGCATCTTGTGGGTTAGTGTGGCGCTGTTCCTTGTATAAACCTCCTCAAAGAACATAGCCGATGAACGCCCTACATGATTCTAAAAGTTATCCTCGTCCATTTCAAATGAAGGAAGACTACAATACAATTATGTGCGGAGGAAATGATCGTACCTTTCGAGTATTCCTTTAAGAAGGGTGAAGTCATGGTTTTTGTTGAGTAGAGAATCAAGGTACAATACCATGTTCCTCTTTGGCACAATAATCACAAGAATCCAAAGGAACCTACTCATGTATGTCGCTATAGTCATAAACCTATATATGTTCAAACGAATTTTGTGTAGCAAGTAGTGAAGCACTTACTTCTGGTTATACGGCACCATTATGTACTCCTTGCCGTTCTGAGCAAGCAATCCCATTTTTATGTAATTTCGACGAGGATGCGCCTTGGTTTATTGTTTGCTCGAGATCACGTATGGTCGAGGAAACCCACCGTTCGTTGATTCGACGGGCACATTTCATAATGTATCCGCACGTAAGGAATGAGTTGTGATATTTATCGCTATCACGTGAGTGTAGAAATTGATTGTACACACTTACAAAGGTCCAACATCGTAGAAGTGAGGCGCCGAGGCGCTTAGGTTGTATAGGTCGAATAAGTCCTCGGCCCACGACGGTGGCCCGCCTCGTGATGAAAATGCTCGCTCCGTGATTTGACGCCGATTCCAAGATGGCTCCTCCTCTTGGGTCTTGCGCATGTACCACTCATGCAAAGATTGACAAGCTAGTCCCGAGCCGGTTAGTTCTTTGTCGAGACCAACGGATATCCAAGGGAGTATTGCGGGCTTGGCGGTAGCGCTGAATCTTCTTCGATATCGATTTGTTCGTAATGACACGCCTGCGGTACGCCTTCTCCGGAGATGACTCGTGGATCGATATGGTGACACGCTTGTCTTGTCCTTTGGCGCCTTCTCGACGGAACCGATGAGGCGGGCTTCAAGTTAAGGCGGGACGGACTCATCGAGGGTCCTATTGGAGAGGCAGCGGTCGTGACGATATCGCGTCATCGCAGGTCCGAGCGATGTCCTTCTTGGGCCATCGGATAAAAGTGTGCACGGCATCCCCTAGTGTTGTGATTTCTTCGCTCGGGAATTTCCAATGGATGGCCATGAAATTGTCATGTACCATGTCCACCGCACTCGGCGTAACCTCGCGCCACCGGGCACCGTCTTCGATCGCTTCTTCCGGTATGGATACACCATACCCGCCAAACCTCAATAGCAATCGACCCAACCATCCTCACTTGAGCTTGCGGCGTCGGCTCCTACAAAACGGTACACAATTAGCTAAGGCGCCCTATATGTCTATATTTGGAGCATTCCGAGATGTACATTACCTCGATGTCGCCGATCGGTAATTGCACGTCGTCATGTCCGAATTATGTGTGGACGCGACGCCATCCGATGTTGAGGAGGACTTGCTCCCAAATTAATGTGGCGGCTTGCGCCTCATGAGTTCATTTACTTGGTTCTCAAACTTGTTATTTGTCCTTGAAATTTTTAATAATGACATGTTCCATGAGCGTCGTCTTTGGTCCTTGGATCTCTTCCTACTCCTATATGTGGCGGAGTCGTGGGAATCCATCCTCCAAGGTACGTAAACCCCAACGCCTCGCGTGCGACCAGGTGCTCCTTGTTTCTCGGGGTACGTAGATAGTACATCCTTCTCCCCGCCCACTTCGAGGAACCTTGGGAAGATGCGAAGTCAATGCTTCTGCAAGAGGACATCATGTTATTATAGACACCATGAAGTTATGGACTTATTAACAACTAAGCGGTTCGACATATTTACAGCGCTGGGACACCGCTCGCTCGTCTCTGGTTTGCGAAAGAGATGTCGCCTCAAGACGTGGTCGATGCCCTCGCTCTTAACTGTGCTCGAGCGCTTCGTCGAGATCCCAAGAAACGGCCCGCATCGGTCTCGTCCTCCGCCGCCCACTTCGTGGCTTTACCGCGTACTCAATGCCGTGCCGAAGTTTGTGGGGTGAGTGTTTTGGGCTCGAGAGCTCAGGCGCCGCACTTTGCTCCCGAATTCGCCGTCGTCTTCATCGCACGAAGGCATCCCATGTATCCCGCGACAAGAAAGGATACTTCGTGAAGGGCGTCCACCGGTGTTCACAAACCGCGTGACAAGCGGTGCTCTTGAAGGTCCTCCACGCGTGGCACATCGCGAGCAGCGCGTGCCATCGCACACGGTCCGGTCTCGCCGTGGAAAGTGAACGAGGCGTAAAGCTCACCCACAATCGGTCTCTCTGTACATCCGCCGACACTTCTGTGTTGGGGTGGTTATGGGGACCCGCTCCTTACAAGTACCCCGCAGACGGTCCGAATCTCGCACCGCTTTCTTGGGACTCGGCGGGATCTCGACGCCATCGACATCCGTGATCGTCATGCGCCCGAGGGCAATTTGGATATTCCTCGCCTTCTCGCTGCGTACCACCTTGATCGGAGATCCAGACGATTTGGCGACGCCGATGACGGCGGCGAAGACGGTGCCTCTGCCATCTCGCTTACTTGCTATCTATATAAGTTACGTACGCAATTATTACATAGTATATAATATATGGGAAATTGCACAAAAATATAAACAAATATAATCAACGCTTGCCATCTCGAGTAAAATAAAATAAATTGCCGTCGCTGTACCATAAGAATCATCACGGTTCCTGTGTTTACCTGCATTAGTCGGCACCCTAAGTATCGAGACTACCCACACCAACCTAGGTCAACCGGCATCTTGTTTTTTCAAGTCACCTAGGCTAACCCAGATTAGTCGGCACCGGGATACCCATGATACCTATGTCGGCTATGTCGGCTGCTCATGTTACCGAAAGGATTCATTCCATCCGTACTCAACCCTAACCTTATGTTCCTCGGTTCCGCACCGAACTCTTCAAGCTCCGATCAAGTTTCTCCACCGCGTAATCGGCAGGTGTCTTAGCTTTCCATCTCTCTTACGCTCCTCCGAGTGCCAACGCAGCAATCTTGCCTCCTTTGGGTTCGCAAATAAACGCTTCAAACGTGGGATTACTGTGCGAGATACCACAACATCTTAGCGGGAGGTCCTTGCTTCACCTTAGCAAGATTTTGACGCTTGTATCGGGATGCTTTGCACACGGGACAATAATGCATGTCTGCATACTCTTTACGGTAGAGGATACAATCGTTCGGACATGCATGTATTCTTTCTACTTCCATTCCCAATGGGTAAATAACCTTCTTTGCTTGATAGGTGGTCTTTGGGCAACACGCCCTCCTAAGGATGTCCGCTAGGAGACCTAACAACGCCGTGAAACTCTTATCGGACCAACTATTGCTTGCCTTCAATTTCAGCAGATTCAAGCACGGTTGACAACCTTGTGTATTCCGGCTTGCGGCCTGGAACAAAGGTCTCACCGAGTCCTCCCTTAAGCCCTCGAATTTACAAAACTCTCTCTCTGTAGTTCTCTTACGCATCGCGTAGCATCCGATCCAGATTGTCATCGTGCCCCTATCCTCACCAAAAGCACATCCACATCCGCAAATCGTTGACTTCCTCGGCGATGTCGCCATTATTAACTTCGTATAATCTGCTCTTCACCGTGATGGTCCAACATGTATACCCTTTTTGAAACCCTTCAATCAAGTGCGCTTCGATCTGCGCGCGTTGTTAAACATCTTGATTACCGCAATCAATGCACGGACAAGACATAAAATTTATCCCTTCTTCAACATATCCCGCTCAATGCTCTTCTAAAAGCAACCACGCCATTAATGTAATCTTGACTCACACGGTTCACACCGCACATCCGATTCGATCCATCTACACTACGCATGTAACAAATTAGTGTCAAATTGATTAGCGATTAATTTATAGCAAACGAAAATGTGCAATATAAACTCATTCTCCAACATTTGCATCTAAGGTTATTGAAAGAAAAGTCTTCACTAGTTAAGTACCACACGCGGTGGCATAGCGTAGCCATGCCTACGGCCACAACCATGATCCCTACCTCTCGACAATCGATATCTATCTCAATTGAACAATCATGCAACCCAAATATAGGCATCATCTCATACAACACTTATTAACTGAAATACCGAACCGCAAATGCAATATTGTTGACCCAAACCCCACCGTGATCGTGTGAACCGGTGTGTAAATTTTATTTTTTTAAGCCAATTAATTATCCTAACTCAAATTTTAGTGATTATTAGACCTAATTCAATTTTATTAAGTTACCACTCCTAAGTCAAATTTTAGTTCATTAGTTATAAGGGAAACCATTATTCAAAACTAAGATTTGCAGGGCTAATATTATTTATTCCAACATTGACGGTGCAAGATCGATCATGTGCTCATACCAGTATTAGAGGAGGAGCCGCAGGTTGGAGGAGCTAGGGCAGGGAAGTGGCGCCTGGAGCGGTAGACACAGCGCAGTGAGGAGCTAGGGCAGGGAAGTGGCGCAGGTTGGAGGAGCTAGGGCAGGGAAGTGGCGCCTGGAGCGGTAGACACAGCGCAGTGAGGAGCTAGGGCAGGGAAGTGGCGCTTGGAGCGGTAGACACAGCGCAGTGCGGCTGAGGGATGTCTCGGCTCAATTTATATGAAGCGCAGGAAATCACAGACGGTTCTATTTGTAACCGCTCGTGATAGTCAATTATCACAGACGGTATATCACGCACGGTTCGAAATAGAACTGTCAGGTAATATCACTGCACGGTTCTATATCGTAACCGCTCAGGATATTGATTATCGCGCACGGCTCAAATAGAACCGCTCGTGATAGGCCCGCTAGACTAAAACAAGGCTCAGACAGATTTAATACGCACGGTTCCTTAGGAACCGTCTGTGATGGGCCGTCTGCTATAGACTCTTTTGTAGTAGTGTCGTCTCCATGGCCGCCGCCACGATCACCAGCTTTGCCGCCGCTACCACCGCGGTCATGGTTCTTCTTTGCGTCGTTGCCTGACCCTTCTCCATTCATCTTCTCTTTGGTGAGGATCTTCTATTGCGTGCGCGTGAGCAACAGATGCTCACCCCCTTTCGGGTCGCCGAAACTAATTTGGGCGCGCTCGTCGTAGGCTTTGTACCACCCAACAAGGTCTTCGACGATGAGGGTCTTCAAGTCCATGCACTGCTCGATGGAGGTGACAAGCTGCATGTAGCGCGCTGGGGCCACACGAAGAACCTGCGAAAAATAGCAATCTCATCCACCGTGTCACCCAATGTGCGGATCCCGGTGACGACCGATGTCACCCAACCAGCGAAATCTTCAACAGTCTCCCCTTCTTCCATCTTCAGCCCCTCAAAATCGGGTCTGTAGGTTGGCCTCACGCAAACGCTCGTGCCCCATGTGCGCCATCTCGATTGCCTTCCATGCCAACTTCGCTGTGTCTTTCCCAGCAAGGAAAGGCATGGTGTGCTCCGGCATGGCCTGGTAGATGGCGTATAAGGCCATCCGATTCTTGCGGTACTCTGCGGTGCCAGGCTCCACGGCCTCCCACACGTCCTACGCCTGTAGAGCGACGCACATCTTCATCACCCAAATCGTGTAGTTCATGTGGGTGAGCTGCGGGTACGATATAGTCACCACACTCTCTTTCTTCACCCCCTGCAACATGGACATATCGCCTCGCAGCAGGTTTCGCACAGCGGACGAAGACATACTGCTTCCTTCCCTAGGCATTCTCTCCGACTCTATAACACCCCAAAAACGTCTGAATGCAAATATATGGAATTTTTAATTTTTTTCATGTGTTATGTATTGCCATCCTTTTGCCCGCATTGTTGAGAATTATTTGAGCTGTATTTTCTTCTGTGCCAACACAAGTAAACCTAAAACATAAACCCTAGAATTAGAATCATGTTCAAGAGCCAATTAGTATTGGTTAACCAATACCAGAATAGGATCTATCAACCCTTGGAAAATTCCTAAAAGCAAAATCCCTTTTCAGTATCTTGAGCTTTTGAAGGATCTAGACCCGCCATTATGAGTTAATGGAGTGTTTTGGTAATTAATGATAAATCTATTTGTGAGACTAACGTTTCTATTGTTATATCTAGTGTGTAGTATCATTTGGATATAAATGTGAAATTTAACGAGGTATGCATTCGACATCATATTTCTTATATATTGTTGCATTACTCGGAGCTAAAATATAGGTTGCACTCCACCATAAGTCTAACTTGAATATGTGCATATATTCCTATTACACATTTGTGTATGCACATATTTAGGGTGGGGTGGGAGGGTTCACTTTATATTTTGTAGTTTCATTAGTATTGATCCATATTCCGTTCTCCACATATATTTTGGATCTCTACTTTGAAACATATCCTTGAGTACATATAAAACTTTTGTAGTTCGTATATACTCATTTGTTCTCTCATTTATCTACATTCAATTATGTGTAATTAAAGTGGTTATCATCAATTACCAAAGAGGGAAAGATTAAAGTATCTTGTCCTACCATTATGAGTTAATGGTATGATGTGGTAATTAATGATAATCATATTGTGGAACTAATATTTTTCATGAGTTGGATGAATAGGTTATATTCCAGGATGATCAAGACTTGAAGTAAAGGATGCATCATGTGTTGATGTGTATCAAGAGCTTGAAGAAAAAGAAATCATCGTGTGTCGATGATGTTCAAGAAGAGGAGATAATCATGAGTTGATCATCAAGTCTAGAGAAGATCCATCATGTATTGATGAAGGTCTAGTGAAGGATGTATCATGTGTTGATGCATATCAAGATTCGGGATAAAGGATGTCAGTCAAGATCCCGAAGTAAAAGAGATCATCATGTGTTGATGATTATCAAAGTCAAGGACCCGGACTTGAAGTGAAGATGTGAGTCATAAAGCTTCAAGAAGTTGCTTAAGGCAAAGGTATGACTAGCTAGGGCTAAGAATGTGTTCCTAGTCTTTTACCAGTCTTGGTGTTTGGTTGAAAGACTGGATTGCTAGTATAAGTTGTCGTACTATTAAGAGGGGTCTCAACTAGTAGCATGAGTTAGTCATGTGTTGATAGCTCATTGTGTTTGCTCTAGCTCATCTATGCATGGTGCTATTATTTGCGAATGTGTTTTGCAAATAGCCGAGGCTCATGCATTTAATCTTTGTAGCATGAGACTATAATTTACAAATATATTTTACAAATGGTTGAAGTCCATGCACCTTAGCCTTGTGGCATGATGCTATTATTTGCGAATGTGTTTTGCAAATAGTTGATGCTCATGCATGATTCTTGTAGCATGTGACTTGAGTTTGCAAATGTGTTTTGCAAATGGTTTAAGTCCATGTATCTTATTCCTTGTGGTGTGATTCTAAAAGTTGGCAAATGTGTTTTGCAACTTTTTGAGAATCTTACCTTTAACTTTTGTTTGAATCGCAAGTCAATTGGTAAATGTGTTTTACAAATTGTGTTTTTCTTAGGAATATCGGTAGTTCCGACGTTAAGTAGGCGGAACCTTTTTGAGTTTTATTGCTCTCTTGGAAGTGCGGTAGTACCGGAGTTGTTCGGGCGGAACTACCGCAAGTCGGCTGTACCGAAATCCTTACAGTACGTTTTTTTTTACAAAACAACGCATTTTGGAGTTTTGGTTTGCTCTTTGAAAGTCGGTAGTACCGCTGTGCTTTGAGCAGAACTACCGCAGATTGGTAATTCCAAAAAATGAACGACGGTATATTTTTTCCAATAGGTGCCATGTGTTGGACCTAAGTGGAAGCGGTAGTACCGCCCTTCAGAAATGGAACGACCGAAGATTGGAACTACCGCGTATTGGTTGGCGGTAGTACCGCACTGCATTTTTCAACGGTTTGTTTCTCGTCTGATATAGCCGATACTGTGCTTGTCGTGTAGTTGCGGTAGTACCGGCCATTTAACAGCGGTACTACCGCTTGTGCTGATTTTTTTAGTATTTTATTTCCAACGGCTAGTTTTTATGCGTAGGCTATATATACCCACCTTGGCCGGTTGGGAAATGATCTTTGGCACCTCCATTCATTCCTTTGAGTAAAGAGCGAGTCTCTCATCTCTTATGTACATGTGTTGCACTTAGTGAGCTTGGAGAGCAAACCCTAAGTGCATGTGTTGCTTTAGGTAGTGGATTGTGTATCCACTTGAGCTTACACTTGAGCTTACACTTGATTAGCTCAAGTGAGAGTTGAGACTTGTTACTCTTGGTGTTTGCCGACACCTAGACGGTGTGGAGGCGTCGTGTTCGGTGATCTCAAGAAGCTTGTGAGAAGGTCCGGCGTGGTTATGAGTGGTTTGGTGCTCACCATCTCCGGAGTGGAGGAAGTGCAACCCCGAGTGGATCGAGGTGTTGGTTCGTGTTGTGAGAACCGGTATAAGTGGTTGGACTTACCTCGGAGGTGTTGGCTTAATTTGTGGAGCCGATCCAATTCGTTTGGGCTTACCTCAACGTGGATTAGGGGAGACCGCTAAGTCTTCGAACACCACTGTAAAATATCATTGTGTCATTGTGGTTTGTTCTTGTGCTTTACTTTGAGCAATTTACATTACTTGCATTAATTGCTTATATATGTTTGTATGCTGCTAGTCTTCATTTGTTGTATATTGTTGGTGCAATTAGGCAAGCCTAGTTGATTTAGGTCTTAATTGTGCAAAATCAAATTGTTATTAGCTTCCGCAATAAAAAATTGATTTTAGCCAAAGAGAATTTTAAAACCGCCTATTCACCCCCATCTAGTCGGCCTCCTCGATCTTACAGCTTTCCCTGATCTTCCCTTTTCGCTTCTACTACTCCTCTGTCAGCCGGCATGTAGCCCCCTAAGCCACCGAGTTCACTAGCTGGCCGTGGCAGTTTCCTCTTCCCCCGTGTATCTCAATACCTCCTTAACACTTCCTCTGGCCACTGTTCCTCCAACCAATGACCAGCCAAACCCGGTGTAGTCGAGACCGTGTCCTGGTCGTGGTCTTCCGAGTGGGCCCGAGTCAACATGCCCTCTCCTCTGTTGGCGTTGACAACTGCCGAGTCCGGACGCCCCGATGCGACAAGGCATATGCGCTGGCGACCGTCGTCACTCGACCATTAATCGCCATCGCTCAAACCGTTACATCGCTGCACTGTGCTTCCGACTCAGTCAAGGTCGCCAACCACTCCTTGGTACCATGCAACGCCGGATGCAACGTATACTCTCGGACGACCTCCACCCATGCGGCTATAAATAGCAGCCCCAAGCCCCCTCGTTGCCGTTCCGCGCCACGAGAGCTAGTTTCCCCACACTCCTCAAGTGAGCTCGAGTTCTAGGTAAGGCTTGAGTGCTCGCTTCGACCAAGCGCCTCCACGACGTCGTCAGCAGCATTGACACTATCAGTGAAGCTCTTTCCTTCTTGAATGCATCAGCTCACATTCCCTAACCCCAGAGGTAGTTTCCCTCATTTGATTCCACTCTGTATTTACAGAGCTGCCACCGACCTCGTTCTTCCTCCCCTCTGACCAGAGTAGCTCAGGTAGTTGGATCGACCTCGTTGGCCATCACCACCGCTTGGAACCTCTCCCGCTGTCGCAGACCATCATCGCCAGACCGCCTCCGGCTAGCTCACTTCCTCCGCGTCCTATTGGTACATTCTTAGTGGCCACCAGATGCTTACTTTCACTCTAGATGTGCGAAAGCTTGTCGGAATGACGAATGCATTGTAGACCCTAGCTATAGTCGAACCTCCTTCCTATCGGGTGATCGAAAACTCCTTCCGACCGAGTGGTCGAAACTCCTTCTGACTGGGTGGTCGAAAACTCCTTTTGTCCGGGTGGGCGAGACTCCTTTTGCCGAATGGTCGAAACTTCCTCCACCATATAGTCACAACTTCCTTCGCCCAGATAGTCGAAACTCCTACGACCAGTTAGTCGAAACTCCTACGACCAGTTAGTCGAAACCTACTTTCGACCAGATTGTCGAAACTTCTTCGACCAGATAGTCGAAAACCCCTTTCAACTAATAGTTGAAACACCCTTACCAATAGTCGAAACATCTTTGACCAGACAGTCGAAACCCCTTCGACTAGTTAGTCGAAACCCCCTTCGACTAATAGTCAAAACTTCTCCGACTAATAGTCGAAACTCCTTCGACTGATAGTCGACACTCCTTCGACCAGTTAGTCGAAACTCTTTCGACCAGTTAGTCGCAGCCCTTTTCGACCAGATTGTCGAAACACCCTCGACCAATAGTCAAAAAACCTTCGACCAGACAACTGAGACCTCTTTCGACTAGTTGGTCGAAACTCCTTCGACCAACTAGTTGAAACTCCGTTGACCATAAGCCGAAAGAATGAACAGTAGTCGAAACAATAAACAGTAGTCGAAACAATATGTAGTAGCTGAAATAATGAGCAGTAGCCGAAACAATAAACATTACTCGAAACAATGAGTAGTACTCGAAACCATGAGCAGTACTCGAAACCATGAACAATACTCAAAACCTTCTCGACCAATTATTCGAAACTCATCCCGACCAAGTGGTCAAAACTAGGAATAAAACTCGAAAGCCCTCTCGACCAGGTGTTCGAAACCCATTTTTGACCAGGTGGTCAAAACCATGAATAGTAATTGAAACAATAAATAGTACTAAAAAACTCTTTCCTTCCAGGTAGTTGAAACCCCCTCCGACCAGGTGGTCGAAACATTGAAAAGTACTAGAAGCCGAGAACTTGTATACGGACTAGCCACTGTCTCGGAACCAGCTTACGATACCTACTCAGATTCTATTTCCAACACCGACCGCGGTAAGAAGAACCAAAGACTAACACAAGCTGCTCAACTAAACCAAGACACCCCATTTGGAGTTTTGAATGCAAGTCGAATTAATTTGGGCTTATTTGATTTTTTGGTTGGATTTTGCGGATAGAACCTGAAGCTCTCGAAGACCCTCTACCAGACCACGAGAAGGAGCAGCAGTATCTCGACCAAGGCGAGTCAATACTTTGATCATATTGCACACAATCTTTGCAAATTATGTTGCTTTACATTATGAAATTACATTGTTGTGATTTATACAACTATATTGGTCTAGTTCATAGTTAATGCGTGACAAGGATTAAAACCTCTATGTATTACTTTAATACATAGAAAAGACCATACGTCTTCGTGGTCGTAACCCCTAAGGCTAACGACCTCACTGGTCATAAGCATTCCAGAGGTTACATAATAAATACCCTGGTCGGACAAGGTCCCGTACCTAGTCCCCGACCAGTTAACCGCTCATAAAGCTATGAACTGATATCTGGATCTAAATCCAGGTATATCATTTATGGTGTGATGAATGGAACACGTGTTGTATACTCCATACCACGCGACGTTACATAATCCTAAGACACTGACTAATGGTTAAATGTTTCACCGACATTTAACCGCATACCAGTTGATAATTTAATCAACTGCCACCTCCCTCCAACCAGATGCAACGCTTCACACGGGCGTCTTCTCCAGAAAACAACTGCCACCTCTTCGGAAGCTATTTAAAGATGGAGCATAGAAGAATCAGGGGAGGCGAAAAGCGAGACAGACGATAAGACTCTGGGAGGCAAAGAAGACAAGGGTATAGCCAACATCATACTCAATGTAATTAGGATTAGTCCTTTGCCTGATCGTAGGCATTCCTTGTAAACAGCCAATTCATAGTAGTAAAGAGCGACCTCATTCTCTTCCAGGAGATACACATCATTTTTCTCTATTTTTTATATATTTTCATAAGATCGACGATTTGATCGTCGATAATGCCTTAATGATAATTGAGTATAAACTTCTAATCCTTAAACTTGGACATTATCAATTGTCACCCTAGAATTAATAGTTTACATACTAGTTAATAAATCTGTATCTAAGTGTCATGCTTAGCCTTGCTTAGATACATTGTCATGTAGACATTAAATTGCCCGACACCAATCTTTCCAAATATGAAAAGTGGATTTGGGCAGTCGAGGCTGGGAGCCTGGCTGGTATGTTGGACTAAAAGTTATATTCAAAACAAACCAAAACCTAAAAACCGATTTCGACTTGGGCGGATGGAAAGAGTGGCTAGTGCTGGTGATGCACGTCGGTTGGGTATGTGGATGCACCGCCCAAGTCAATAAAGGACCAAGTTCTTGTGATGACCTCTCATGTAAAAACTATACGACGGCAAGTCTATAATGGGGTATGAACTGACTAACTAATTTGTTCGCCCCCTTGCAATCTCTCCATTGGTGGATATGTGGCATGCATATGGGTAGGAGGAACAGGAAAACCACAGGACGTAAATGGAGACCCCTAGGGGCATGGTCCAAGGGGTGATGCTTAGCGGTGTGGGGTTGCATTGGGGAGGACATTGTAAAGGCTTTGTGATAATCAACTTAGTCGCACACCATCGGAAGTGTGTAGGAGATATTATAAGTTGAATATCCCTTGTGGGTAAAATGTTTGAACTCTACAGAGTAAGAAAACTATCTAGATAGCCATGCTCATGGTCAAGAGTGGTGCTGGAAACTCGCTTGAACTAGCTTTCATTTTTACAAAATCATTTGTGTGTGGGGGTGTGGAATGAAAAGCTGGGGTGGGACCCTAAGGATTTGAGAAAGCTTGGTCGGGGACCAGTGGTAAATACAAGTTAGCCCGAGCATTAGGTAGATGGAGCCACTCGATGGTATAGGAGATGTGATTGCCACTAGTACCTTACAAATAAAACTCATTTTATAAAACCTATTGTTAAAAATGCCAAGTCTCAGGATGTTTTACTACTTGATCTATTTCAACCGTGGCTTTATACAAATAAAAGAACTATGAACCTTCCCTTGACTAGCCTTGCATCTATAATAAACTGCATTGTGTGTTGACTCGCAAGTACGGTTATGTACTCAAGCTCGTCCAATATAATCTTTCAGAGCTATTCGACCAGGACCCCTACGACTACTACGTGGCAGCTGGCCCCATCGGTGGTGAGGATGATGAAGCTTAGGTTGGGACCCCACGCTTGTCTGTGGGCAGAGTGAATGGATCCACTATTACTTCTTTTGCTTCCGCACTTGTCCCTACTCTGTACTATGATTTTATTGTTCGGTGGCCTTTGTGACCTTTAATAAAACAGTGAGCCGCACGACAGGTTATGTAATATATTTTGGTTGTGTATGCGATGTATGTGATTGATCCAAGAATATATATGTGTGTGCTATCTACTGATCCAGGGAATGGCAAAGTATGATACAGTAGATTCCAAATTATAAATTTGGGGTCCGACAAACTCATGGAAATCACCAAGGCTTTGATACCAATTGTTGGAATCGAGCAGGAGAAAATGCAACACACACGAACACAAGGAAGAGTGAACACACAACGAGATGCAACACACAACTACTCCGCTGCGTCTTTTCTGTTTTCTTTTCTTCTCTATTTAAAACACTAAAAATAAAGTAAATTACATGCAAGATATGGCCGGTAGGACCTCCTACCATCACCCCACAATCCCTATAATTTTGTTAATCAAATAAGCTCAATCTCTATAGTTACGCTAATCAAATCAGCTAGCAAATCATGCCTTACACTAATGCATGCATGCACGACAACTCATCTCGGGTGCATGCAAATACATGCATGCACTGCAAATGTGGGAAAAACAAAGCAAGAAGATTAGTTATGATAGATCGCCCCCTGTGTCGTTGCTTTCTTCTATTCGGTCTCCTCACTTACTCTTCTTTAGAGCTGTTCAAACGCCGGGCTGCGCTGGGCCGGGCTCAAGCTTAGTCTCAAACGGGTAGGCCCGAGCCCGGTCTGGCCCAATTTTTTATATTTAAATATATTATTTTAATCATTTTTGGAATAAAAAAGAAATATTTAAATCATTTCTAGAATTAAAAAATAATTTTGCATTTTAAATCATATTTTTCAGGCCGGCGGGCTTTGGCGGAATTCGAGTCCCAAGCCCGGCCGGATAGGGTTGGGCCAGCAGACCGGGTCGCCCATGAACATGTGTCAGGGTCGGGCTCGGGTCAGTCACCCGTGAATAGATCTACTCTTCTTCCACGGTCCTGCCATGCTAACCCCAACGTTCAGCTGATGTGGACAAGTTAAAGAAAGACTACTTCAAAAGTAGATTTTCTTTGTTGGTGATATGCCCTAGAGGCAATCATAAAGATGATTGCATCACATCTATGCTTATGAGTCAATGAATAAATGTTATTCTGTTCCTTGAATGAATCATCTGTTATAAAGATTAACAAGTATGTGACTTGTTGGTGAAGCTCTTTTAACTTATATGATGTCATTCTAAATGTATCCTTGGTTGGATGTCACTGGTCAGAACGTCAGTGATCCTATCGATCAACACATGTATTGATTGATGAACATATTTCACCAGTCATGAATATAAGGATATCGAATCAATAATGTGAACACATGTTAGAGAACATGGTGTTGGATTGACCCACCTTGAGACACTGTTGAGATTGTTATGATTTCATGTGTCATCAGTTGGTCTCAAACAATGATGATGTATAATCCTTAGACATAAGATCAACATGGTTTTCTACATCTGTAAAAGTACACTTTGGAGTGGTCAAATGCTACTTTCAGATATGCTGTGAAACATGCGGAGGAATGTGACTGGTCAGATACGAGATTTGCCCCTCCTAACATAACAGAGAGATATCCCTGGGCCCCTCGATATGGTCGGATAAAGAAAGTGCATGACCATACCACTAGTGGTTGAAGTGTTCAACAATGTGAAGTTATCCGACACTTGATCGAGAAAGTATTGAACGGTCCATGGATGACATGATATCTCACCTGGAGTTCAACCAGATATCAGAGGCAAAGGGATAATACACGAGTTGGTCGTTCAGTTCGATCAGATACGAACTAGTCATATGGAGATACAAGTTGGTCGTAAGCTGGTTGAACATGATCACTAAGTGGTCGAAACCTGGTCGTAAGGAGTTACGAACTGGTCGGGACCAAATATGAGCTTTTCGTATAGAGATACGAGCTGGTCGTTAGTGATAAGTACCTGGTCGTAGATTATATTGCATTAAAGTTCGTCTGATATAATTCGTGTGTATTCGGAATTGTTATGTTCTGCTAGGAGCCGCTAACGACTCGTGATCGGAAAGGAGTTTCCGAATCACAACCAACTACGCATGAACCTAACGGGTCACACACTTAATGAGTTGGAACAACCAGTACAGATATGATTCGTCAAACGTGTTCGGATAGGATCCGTCACGAGCATTATATAAGGAGATACTTGAAGCTATTGGGGACAGAGGAGACACACGATACGAGTTGACGTGAGTTGCTTCAAACCCTAGTCGCCATCTTCCTGAGAGAACCTTCTTGTGTGAGTTGGTGCTAGCACACTAGCGTACGGTGTTCCTTCCCTGGACGTGTGCATACCGTAGAGGTGCTACTGCGGTTGTTGTTGCACTTGTGTATGATCCACGACCTTGGTGAGGAACTCGATTGGTTACTGGAGTGGACGATCGACTACGCTTGACAATCGACTACGCTGGACGATTGATTACGACCACTTCATTGACGTGTTTTTCGTTGGACCAGACTGCTCCAACTCTTTTTCCACTGCACTGCGCGTCTGGTAGCAACGATCTATGATCTCTTGCTTGCATTGTTGGAATGATCTCGGCCAACTGCCGAGACCGAGTCTCACGGGGCTGTAAGCCCACGCGCCCTGATCGGGGGCGACTCCAACCCCTTTTGGTTTCGGTCCCGGCCACCTAGCGCTATACAAAAGGACGAACCCGGCAAACCTACGAGTACTAGCTCTAGGCTATCCAAGTTCGAACAAAACCGATCTTGACGGGTGCTAAAGGTGGACGAAGACCAAGCCGACGGCCACTGGATCTTTGCCGTCACTTCGACTTCACGCGACTCAGACCGACGGCCACTGGATCTTTGCCGTGACTTCGACTCCGCGACTCAGGCCGATCCACGGCGCTCAGATCTACGCCGACACCGACTCTCAACAATCACGATGGCATCCTCATCTAACGGTATGTAATGATTCCGCACTCATGTATTACGGTGTTCATCTTTGATCTAGGCTTATGTATGTTTTAGATTAAAGTGATTATTCTCAGTTTTAAGTCAACAATGGTATCAGAGCCTTAGCCTAGATTGTTTTGAACCCGATCTATCTTTAGCGGCTCGGGTTAGCAAGTAGAAGGAGGGGATTTTGAAAACTTAGTGAAACCCTAACGAAATCCCGACCCCAAACCCTCATACTCGGATCGAACCCTAAAACCATCGATCCGAAGCAAAAGGAGCGGCGGTACTTACGTTTTCCTTCAAGATCAAGAGCCGTCGCTCTGGTTTTTGGCACCGCCGTAGCTCCATTCGACGGCAGTATGCGGCCTGCCGCGCACGCTTCGCCGGCGAGGAGAGCTAAGGGGTGCTGCGCCACCATGATGATCGCGCCCGGTGATCGCCCGCCTTCTTCTCCAGGTAGCGTCGCCGACGGAGTCGCCATTCGTGGCGCTTATTGCTCATGCGCCATGGAGTTTTCGGGAGCGGGACGAAATGGCTTTAGGGTTAGGGTTTTCGCGTTCGGCCGGCTTTTATACGTCGCGATTTTGTTTCACGGCCGTTCGATCACATCCGACGGCTCGCGTCCGATCGAAGCCGACGCAGTGACGACGCGCAATCATCTCAGCCGCTCATTTTGATCCAACGGCCACCGAACGAAAGCGTTTTTTGCTTATGGGCCGCGTGTGATGAAGCCGAAGCGAAGCGCAGTCGAGCAGAGCGAATGTCTTGAGTCGTGTTTGGATGAACAAAGTGACCTTTTTTCTTTTTACAAAATGATTTTCTGATTAAGTTTTTTGTTTACTGTTTAATCTAATGTTTATTTCTCAACTATGTGATGCTGTAATAATGCTTTTCATTTTGTAATATGGTTTTATGATTAATGTTTTATGATTATTCATTTTTGTGCACTGTTTTAATTAATGATAATTCCTCATGTTTCGGTATAAATTCGGTCTCTGATTAAAATTGAACCAACGAGATATTTTAATTAGAGAATTTTATGATTTATTTTGGCATTATGTATACACATGATTACATAATGACCAACGTTGTTTGTAGTCATGTGTCGCCACATTAAATGTTATAGTTCTTTTTATTTCTGCCCAACGGTGATATAAACTAGAAGCGTAATTTTTGCATGTTATTAATCGACCAACGTAGGGTTAATTGCATGCAATACTTTTATGTCATTTCTAATTTTTCCTCAGATTTTAATGTTCAAGAATGAATGCTTCAAATGTTCTTTGCTACAATTGACAACATTGAGCGACTTACGGGGAGCAATTTCCCCGCTTGGAAAGAAAGAATTTCAGTTGTCCTTGGAGTATTAGATCTTGATTATGCATTAAGAGTGCCTGCTCCCATTTCTCCCACCATTGGTGAGGACGATTACGATGAGAAAAAGAAAATATATGATAATAATGCTGAAAAATGGGAGCGGTCTAACCGTCTATCACTAATGATTATGAAGACTTCTATCTCGATCGGAATCGGGAGCAATCCAGCATTCTCAAAATGCTAAGGAGTATCCGCTTCAGTAGAGGAAAAATTCAAAGGCTCCACTAAGGTTTATGCCAGTACATTAATCCAGAGGCTTCTATCCACTAAGTATGACGGGTCCAGCAGTATAAGAGAGCACATCATGATGATGAGTGATATGGCTGGAAAACTCAAGGGCATGGACATGAAAATATCTGATGGTTTCCTAGTTCACTTCATTATGACTTCTCTTCCTTCTGAATACACTGCTTTTAAGATAAACTATAATACTCAGAAAGATAAATGGAGCATGAGCGATCTTATCGCCATGTGTGTCCAGGAGGAAGAAAGGATTAGGGCCAAAAGAAAGATTTTGTGAATCAAGTTGGCGGTCCTAGCAAAAGGAAGTTCTCAGGGGACTTCAAATCCAAGAAAAGGCTGCACTACTCTCCTAATTCAGATAAATCGGGGCCTAAGGTGCAAACTACACCTAAGCCCAATGTTGCTTCGCTAAAGCACCAAGTGGGAATGCATGTCACTACGCAGGAGCCAGGACATTTCCGAAGGATTGTGTTGGTTTCCTAAAGTGGCTTGCCAAGAAGGGTAATGATTCTATAACTTTTGTTGATGAAACCCTTTATACTAATTTTCCCTTAAATCTTGGTGGATTGACTCGGGTGCAAGCGTGCACGTTACCAACTCTTTACTGAGGATTCCATACCGTGAGAACACTAAGAAAGGGGGAGCAAGTCTTAGAGTCGCGGATGGAAAAGAAGACGAAGTGGAATCAATTGGTTCTGTCTCCTTAGTTTTAGATAGCGCTTCACACTTCGTCTTAATAATGTAGTATTTGTTCCTTCCATTAGAGGAATTTAATTTGAGATCTTTATTGGACGATGATGGATTCAAATGTAATTTTGGTAACAATAAGTGTGTTATCACATTTAATTCAAATAATGTTGGTCTTGCTGTTAGACAAGACAAGCTTTATATGCTTTCCCTTAATGAATCACCGATATCTTTGAATGTGTGTGATACTATGCTTAAAAAGAATAATGAGACTTCTTCGAAACTGTGGCACTGTCGTTTAGGCCACATTTCGAAGGGGAGAATGGAGCGTCTCATTAAGGAAGAGATTCTCCAACCATTAGATTTCTCGACTCGCACTAACGCATTGATTGCATTAAAGGAAAATACGTAAAGAAAATAAAGAAGGGAGCAACTCGCAGCTCAGGACTATTAGAGTTAATTCACACTGATATTTGTGGTCCTTTTCCTGTGACATCAGTGGATGGTTTTGATTCTTTCATTACATTCACTGATGATTTCTCCCGTTATGGTTATATTTTCCCCATTAAGGACCGATCTGAATCACTTGATAAATTTAAGATATTTAAGGCTGAAGTTGAAAATCAGCACAACCTAAGAATTAAAGTGGTAAGATCGGACCGTGGGGGAGAATATTATGGGAGACATGCCCCTTATGGCCAAATTCCTCGCCCTTTCGCTAAGTTCCTTCAGAAAATGGCATTGTTGCCCAATATTCTACACTAGGTGAACCTCAGCAAAATGGGGTAGCTGAGAGACGCAACCGTACACTTATGGATATGGTACAGAGCATGCTTAGCTACTCTAGTTTATCAACTGGTTTATGGATGGAGGCACTAAAGACAAGAAAGACATATTCTTAATAGGGTTCCCAAAAATCGAGCACCTAAAACACCTTATGAATTATGGATGGAGAAAACCGAGTTTGAAATATTTAAGAGTATGGGGTTGTTGTGCTGAAGCTAAGATATTTAATCCACATATTGAAAAATTAGATCCTAAGACAGTAAGTTGCCATTTCATAGGGTACCCTGAAAGATCTAAAGGGTATCGGTTTTATTGTCCCGATAGAACAACTAAGTTTGTAGAAACAAGGCATGCTGTGTTCTTAGAAAATAATGAGGACCTAGAGCCTAGGAAAATTGATCTTGAAGAGAAGCGGGTTTACGTTCCTTCACCGCTTATCCCAGAGATTTTTATTCCTGCACTTCAGGTGGTTGCACCTCCAGTACCAAATACTGTTGATGCACCCACTGTTGGGGTCTCTGAAATTCCTAATGTCATACCTAATGATGAGCCTCAGCAGTCTCCTGCGCCTCAGCCAGCCTCCGGCAATAGTTCTTGAACCTATTAGAAGATCACACGGGAGAGAAGATCTGCCATCCCAAATGATTATGTTGTTTACATGAATGAGGATATTAATGATATAGGGAAGGTAGATGATCCCACCTCTTATAAGGAAGCAATGATGAGTGAACATTGTCCTGAATGGCTTGATGCCATGAAGGATGAACTAAAGTCTATGAGCACTAATGATGTATGGGACTTAGTAGAAATTCCTGACGGAGTCAAAACAGTAGGCTGTAAATGGGTCTACAAAACAAAACATGACTCTAAGGGAAATATCGAAAGGTTCAAAGCAAGACTCGTAGCAAAAGGCTTCTCACAAAGAGAGGGGATTGATTATAATGACACATTTTCTCCTGTCTCGACTAAGGATTCGTTCAGAATCGTTATGGCACTTGTAGCTCATTATGATTTAGAGCTACATCAGATGGATGTTAAGACGGCATTCCTTAATGGCGATTTGCAAGAAAATGTTTTCATGACTCAACCGGAAGGTTTTGTCGTGGAAGGTAAGGAGCATATGGGATGTCGACTTAAGAAATCTATTTATGGCTTAAAACAAGCATCGAGGCAGTGGTACCTCAAATTTGATAAAGTTATAAGGAATTTTGGATTTAAGGAAAATGAAGTTGATAACTGCATATATGTTAAGTTCAAGGGGAGTAAATTCACCATCTTAGTACTTTATGTGGATGATATCTTATTGGCTAGCAGCGATAAGGATATGTTGTTTGAAACCAAGAGATTTCTCTCATCCAATTTTGATATGAAGGATCTCGGTGATGCCTCTTACGTTCTTGGCATTGAAATTCACCGGGACAGGTCCAAAGGAGTATTAAGTTTATCTCAAAAAGCATACGTTGACAGAGTACTAAAGAGATACAATATGCATAAATGCTCTGGCTCACCTGCTCCTATCGTTAAGGGCGATAAGTTTGGGACATTTCAATGTCCAAGGAACCAATATGAAACCGATCGATGATGATACGGTTCCTTACGCTCACCGTATCGGAAGCATTATGTATGCTCAAGTAAGCACACATACGACTTAGCTTTTTGTAAGGAATGCTTGGCGATATCACCAAATCCAGACGGACCACTCGAAGGTCGTTAAGAAAGTCTTGCGTTATATGCAAGCTACTAAGCATCTCATGCTCACATATAAGCATACCGATAACCTTGAAGTTGTTGGTTATTGATTGATTTTATGGATGTGTTGATACTAAGAAATCCACGCGGGTTATATCTTCACACTCACCGGAGGAGCTATCTCGTGGAAAAGCTCCAAACAAACCCTTACGGCATCTTCAACGATGCAAGTGAGTTTGTGGCATGTTATGAGGCTCTTGGGCGTTGTATGGCTTAAGAACTTTATTCGGGCCTTAGAGTGGTTGATGAGATTTCTAAGCCACTCACCTTATACTGCGATAACGAACCCGCAGTCTTTTATGCGAGTAACAACAAGTCAAGTGGTGCTGCCAAACACATTGACATTAAGTATCATGTTGTGAAAGATAGAATCCAGGATCAAACCATTAGCATCAAGCATATTAGTACTAAGTCAATGCTTGCGGATCCGCTTACCAAAGGCTTACCACCCAATATATTTCGTGATCATGTTGCCGGCATGGGTTTATTGGAAAGCCTCTGATTCTGGATAAAGGACTTTAAAGCAAACCAACTCCCATTAAGTATTATGAATATCCATTTTAAAATGTGATAGTATACTATAGGTACTGAGGTTGTATGTCACTTCATTGGTCATGCGACACATTACCTTGGTACACTATTTCATTTGAGGATGGACTTATGTTGTTAGCCTTACGATCAAAGGGGAGAATGTTGGAATGATCTCGGCCAACTGCCGAGACCGAGTCTCACGGGGCTGTAAGCCCACGCGCCCTGATCGGGGGCGACTCCAACCCCTTTTGGTTTCGGTCCCGGCCACCTAGCGCTATACAAAAGAACGAACCCGGCAAACCTACGAGTACTAGCTCTAGGCTATCCAAGTTCGAACAAAACCGATCTTGACGGGTGCTAAAGGTGGACGAAGACCAAGCCGACGGCCACTGGATCTTTGCCGTCACTTCGACTTCACGCGACTCAGACCGACGGCCACTGGATCTTTGCCGTGACTTCGACTCCGCGACTCAGGCCGATCCACGGCGCTCAGATCTACGCCGACACCGACTCTCAACAATCACGATGGCATCCTCATCTAACGGTATGTAATGATTCCGCACTCATGTATTACGGTGTTCATCTTTGATCTAGGCTTATGTATGTTTTAGATTAAAGTTATTATTCTCAGTTTTAAGTCAACATGCATATCATCTTAATTTATGTGGTAGAATTTTTGAATTCCCTTCGTTCTTTTCTTTGTGGAGAATTTCTTCGCTGCAAGAGTTATCTTTTTACTTAACTGAATGGCGATTGGTCATCGAGATCGGTAGGGTTTGCATGGTTGCTGGTATTTGTCAGTTCATCAGTGATCAGCCCCAAAGCTGAAGGGCAAAAGAAATGAAAAGAAAAGTGGAGTGGGGGAGTACTGTGGAGCTTGCACTTGAGGCCCTGACCACGTGGGATGTTCAGGACTCTGATGATCACTGTAGTTTAGTGCTTTTCCCTCGAAAGGTGAATATTCTTCTACGGTGTTCCTGCTTTTTTACTACAAGCACAAAAAAGAAGAGTAGAGTAGGCCCTTGGACAAGCGGTCTGCCTCGAGATCTCAAGCTGCAAAGTGTTTGTTGGTCAGAACTCTGCAGCAGTGATTTGCAACTCCTTTTCTTCCTCGATATTTTCTTTAAGTTGACACATAAAATAAGTAGGCACGTGCTAATCACGTTTTTGGGAGAGCGAGTGTCTAATCCACATGTGCCGGGTAAATAAACAAGTTCACGGATGACTTCTGTCCTGTTAACCTGACCATATGCATGTGAATGTTGACCTGGAAGTCTCTGCCACTCGAAAGAGCACTGCATAGATGTAAAAGAAAAGTGCATTTCATAACAAAATAAAGTTACTAGCTCCTTGCTTCCTCTGAAGAAAAGAAAAATAAATTCCTTTTTTTCAATCACTTTCATCTTTTCCAATTTTCCTTTCTTTACTTCTTGGAAGGGAATAGGTATGCCCGGTCGGGTCCATTTAGCACGAGAAAAAGACAAAGGTAGATGTCGAAGTTGACTATTGTTAGAGATATATATGTTAGAGATATATATGTGTTATTAGAGATATGTATGTTAGAGATATATATGTGTTAGAGTAGGACTATAGATATTATTTGATTTTCTTATCTGTAACATGTACTTGTGTATATATACTTGCCCATTGACCCACTGATAATACAAGTTGCTATTCCTAACATGGTATCAGAGCCCATTAGGCTTACCTCTCCCTGACGCGCAACTCGTCTACCCTAGCCGCCACTGTCGGCCTTCCTCTCCTTGCCACTGCCGTTGGCTTCCCTCCTCCGTTGCTGCTACTGCCGTTTGTCATCTCCACCAACGGCTTCCCTCTCGGCTCGGCTTCAACTTCTCTGCCGGGGGCCACTCTTAGCCCCGCCGCTCACTCTCCTTCGCTGGGGGCCTCCGCTGCTGCCGTTGCCTCTGAAGCCGCCACACTCTCAGCCCCGCCGCTCGCTCTCCTTCGCTGGAAACCGCTGCCACCGCCGCAGTCGCCTCCGAAGCCGCCGCCGCCAGCCGAAGGAATCACTGGGGGAACCCTAGTCGTCCCCCAGCCTTTTCTAAGCAGGCCAGGCCGAAAAAAACGTCAGTCTGATCGCCGCGCTGTCCAGCGTCGCCTATTAGACTACGTTATCTTGGTCGCCGCGCCGTCCAGCGCCGCCTACCAATGGGCACTGTTTCCCTCCCTCGCTGCCCGGTAATCTTCGATGGTGTTAATTACATCGACTTCGTGTCTCACATGCGCATCCACATGCGTGGTCTTCGTCTCTGGGCCTCCTTTCTGGCGATGTCACTTGTCCGCCTTGCCCTACTCCTCCGACGGAGCCTACGTCTGTTGCGCTGCCTCCGACAGCTGATAAGGCTGCTGTCGAGGCTACTGGTCTTGCTGATGAGAAGATTGCCTCTGCCTACCAAGAGGCTCTGGATTCCTACTTGGATCAATTAACCGCCTACACTCAGTGGTGTGACGACGACCTCGAGCTGCTGCTATCTTCATCGCCAGTGTCCAGCCTCAGTTTTCTTCTGAGGTTGTGGGACTCCATTCGGCTGTCTAGATGTGGACTCACCTTCGTCAGCGCTACGAACCCTCTGGAGATGCTCTCTACCTGTCAGTGGTTCGCCGGGAGCACTCTCTTCAGCAAGGTGATGCTACTGTTGACGCCTTCTACGCTCGAGTTCTCGCATGCGGCGTTAGTGGACTCTCTTCGCGACCGCTTGGTCGCCGCTGTTCGTCTTTGCCGACCGCATGCGTCTTGACTGGAGTTTCAGCATGTCTACGAGTTCCTTACTCGCCTTTGTCCTGAGTTCGAGCATAGGCGTGCCCAGCTTCTTGCACGCCACCCTCATGTCACTCTTTTGGAGGCCCTTACCGAGATACGTGCAGAGGAGACTCGTCTGAGTGGTGCTGGTCTGATGTCACTACCCTCCGTGCTCGCCGTCCGTCCACCTACTACACCGACTACTACACGCTTTAGTACACTGCCTCCTCCAGCGGCTGCCACAGGTGGTGGTGGCTGCCCTCCATCTGGCGGTGGCCGTCATCGCTGCTCCTACTGCGACAAGGTCGGCCACATTGAGTCACAGTGCTACAAGAAGCAGCGGCATCTTTCACACCGTTCTTCTCCTAGCACTGGCACGATACTTCTACATCGACGTCTGCATCGACTACTTCCGTATTTTCTCTCACTGAGTAGGAGATAGCCAGACTTCGACGCATGCTTGCCGCTTTAGGTTCTTCCTCGACAGGTTCTGTGACTGACTCTTCGGGCACTGAGAAACTACCTCCTACACAGTCAGGTATCTCCCCGTGGATCCTTGATTCCAGAGCATCTTTTCACATGACTTCTTATTCTTCCACTCTATCTTTTGTTACACCTCTTGATTCCCTTGTCAGTGTGCTTACTGCTGATGGTACCTCTCTTTCTGTCTCTGGTCGAGGACCTCTTAGCAACTCATCTTTTCATGTTCCTTCTGTTGCTCATGTTTCTCGCCTAACCATGCAGCTTCTTTCTGCTGGACAGATTACTGGCCTTGGTTGTCGGGTCATTCTTGACTCTTACTCTTGTTGTGTTCAGGACTGCCACACGGTGGCTCTTGTTGGTTATGGCCCTCGGCGCCTTAACTCACAGCGTCTCTGGAAGCTTGACTGGCTTCACCTTCCTTCCGCTGCCACCGTCGCCACCAGTCTCTCCGCTTCCGCCACTTCGTCTAACAGCTCTTTCCAGAAGTGGCACCACCGTCTTGGTCATATGTGTGGATCTCGTTTGTCATCTTTAGTCCGTCGTGGTCTTCTGGGGTCTGTCTCAGGAGACGTATCTTTAGATTGTCATGGCTGTAAGTTAGGGAAACAGATTCAGCTTCCCTATACTCATAGTGAGTCTATGTCTCAGCGACCATTTGATATTATTCATTCAGATGTTTGGGGTCCGGCTCCTTTCCTTTCGAAAGGGGGGCATCGATGTTATATCATTTTTATAGATGACTTCTCTCGTCACACTTGGATATACTTTATGTCTTCCCGTAGTGAGACTTTGTCTATCTATAAACAATTTACCATTATGGTTCGCACACAGTTCTCCACTCCTATTTGAGTCTTTCGTGCTGACTCTGCTGGCGAGTACCTCTCTCATTACCTACGCAGCTTCCTTGCTGAGCAGGGCACTCTCGCTCAGTTCTCTTGTCCTGGTGCTCATGCTCAGAATGGTGTCGCTGAGCGCAAGCATCTTCACCTCCTTGAGACGGCTCGTACGCTGATTATTGCCGCATCTATTCCACCTCACTTTTGGGCTGAGGCTATTTCCACCGCCACCTATCTCGTCAACATCCAGCTCTCTTCTGCTCTTCAGGGTGAGATCCCGGTTAAGCGTCTCTGTGATCTTTCTCTAGACTACTCCACCCTTCGTCTGTTTGGCTGCGTTTGCTACGTTCTCTTTGCACCTCGAGAACGCACCAAACCGACCGCTCAGTCTGTCGATTGTGTTTTTATGGGATACAGTGCCGAGCACAAGGCCTATCGGTGCTGGGATCCTGTTGGGCGACGGATGCAGATTTCTCGGGATGTGACTTTTGACGAGTCTCGTCCCTTCTACCCACGTCCTGCCTCTCCTTCGGTTTCCTCTGTGGAGTCCTTGTCTTTTTTGACCTTTCCAGATATACCCATCTCTGTCTTGCCTTCGTCCATCCGTCCCACTGAGTCTCCACATATATCTCCTAAGGCCTCTCCACCGTTGTCGCCTCCTGCTTCGTCGCCTGTGGATCCTCAGGCTCCTCCCACTCTCTTTTACACTCATCGATCTCGTATTGAGGCTCTTCCAGATGAACCATCTTCCCCTGATATTTCATCTTCTCATGATGCTCCATCTTCCTCTGATGGGCCATCATCTCCTCGCTACGGTCTCCGCGATCGTCGGTCGATTCGGCCTCCTGCTCGTTTTGGTCTTGCTGGTGCAGCTACCCATGAGCCCGTCTCCTATCGGGATGTTGTTACTCATCCTGAGTGGCAGCATGCTATGGCCGATTAGATTGCTGCTCTCGGCGTACTGGTACTTGGGATCTTGTTCCTTTTCCATCTCATTCTCGTCCCATCACGTGTAAGTGGGTCTATAAGATTAAGACTCGCTCTGATGGCTCTCTTGAGCGTTATAAGGCGCGTCTTGTTGCTCGTGGCTTCCAGCAGGAGCATAGTCGTGACTACGATGAGACTTTTGCTCCTGCGGCCCACATGACCACTGTCCGCACTCTTCTTTCGGTGGCGTTTGTTCGCCATTGGTCCGTTTCTCAGTTTGATGTAAAGAATACATTTCTTAATGGCAAGTTGCGTGAGGAGGTCTACATGCATCCGCCACCTGGGTATTCTGTTCCTGAGGGTATGGTCTGTCGTCTTCGTCGCTCTCTCTATGGCCTTAAACAAGCCCCTCGTGCTTGGTTTGAGTGTTTCTCCTCTGTGGTCATCTTTGTGGCTTCTCGCCTAGTGATCATGATCCTGCTCTTTTTGTCCACACTTCGTCTCGTGGTCGGACTCTTCTTCTTCTATATGTTGATGATATGATCATCACCGCGATGATTCTGAGTACATTGTCTTTGTCAAGGCTCGTCTGAGTGAGCAGTTCCTTATGTCGGATCTTATTCCTCTTCGTTACTTCCTTGGGATTGAGGTTACTTCCACTCTAGATGGTTTCTTTATGTCCCAAGAGAAGTATATTCAGAATCTTCTTGATCGCGCTTCTCTCACTGATCAGCGTACTGTTGAGACTCCCATGGAGCTCAACGTTCATCTTCGGCCTTCTGATGGCGAGGCTCTTTCTGATCCGACTCGCTATCGTCATCTTATTGGGAGTCTTGTCTACCTTGCTGTTACTCGTCCGGATATCACTTATCCAGTTCGTTTCCACTCCCACTCAGGTCCACTATAGCCACCTTCTTGAGTTCTACGATACCTTCGTGGGACTATCTCTCGCCGTCTTTTCTTTCCACACTCTAGCTCGTTACAACTTCAGGCTTATTCGGATGCTACTTGGGCCAGCGATCCCTCTGATCACCGGTCTATCTCTACTTACTGTGTTTTTCTTGGTAGTTCTCTCATTGCTTGGAAGACGAAGAAACAGACTGCAGTGTCCAGTTCGAGTGCAGAGGCTGAGTTGCGAGCTATGTCTCTCTTGACAACAGAGATTACTTGGCTACGGTGGTTACTTGAGGATTTTGGTGTTTCTGTCACTACAACGACCACTCTCTTGTCAGACAGTACATGTGCTATCAGTATTGCCCGTGATCCTGTGAAGCATGAGCTCACCAAGCATATTGGTGTTGATGCTTCCTTCATGAGGTCTTGTGTGCATGATCAGGTGATTGCTCTTCAGTATGTACCTTCAGAGCTTCAGATAGCGGATTTCTTCACGAAGGCCCAGACTCGAGCACATGCACAGCTTCTACTTTTCCAAACTCAATGTTGTTGATCCACCATGAGTTTGAGGAGGAGGATGTTAGAGATATATATGTGTTAGAGTATGACTTTAGATATTATTTGGTTTCCTTATCTGTAACTCTGTACTTGTGTATATATACTGACCTATTGACCTTCTGATAATACAAGTTGCTATTCCTAACAACTATGAAGAAAATTGAGTTGCTTGTTGCATTAGACTGTTTCCTTGGTTCAGTTAAACTATAATAGATAGGCCACCCAAGATCTTCCTAGCTAAAATTCACAAAAGGTCAGGCCGGCGCAAGCTCGCCGTAGTTCCCGTCAATAAAAATTCACAAAAGGCACAAATTTGGATTAGTCTTCTGTTCTTCTACTAGGCCACTTAAGTTTGGGTTTGACCGGTTCCACCTTTGTCCCCTCCATGTTTTCGTTAGGCTTCCAATTGCAACTTGGAAATGATGTCTGCCCCCAATTGTTGCACCCTTTCAAGGAAAATGCAAGAGTTGACACTTCGTACGGATCGTTTAGCCAGTTATCATGCCTTCAATTTCAGAAGGCTTAAGTTTACACTAGCTGACATAAAAGGAAAAAAAATGCAATTGTGAAGGCACAGTTTACTAATGCCTTTTTTGGAAACACAATGTACAGTAATGCCTTTTGAGATTCAAGTTATGCGATTGTATAAAATCTTGTATTATGAGTATCAATAAAAAACCCAGGAAAATTCAAATACACTAGACCGTGTAGGGGAGCTAGGAGTGAACCATGTAGTTTTTATTTATGGTTTACTGATTGGATATATTTTCCCATTTTTCTTATTTTTATTCATAAATTGTGTTTATGAAGTAATACTTAGTAGTGCATTTATATTGAAATATCCATTTAATAACCGAAAACCAGAGGGAGTTGTGAATTTGTGACTAAACCTAGTCCTGACTAGGTGGCTGAGAACTCACCATGCATCATGTGTGTGTTTTTTTTTTGCAATTATGCCATCATGTGTTTTATGGAAAAGAGAAGGAAAATAGTCAACACACGTTTGATTAGTTTCCATTCTAACGTAGAAAATGAAAATACAATGGTATAGGTTAACATCTTGCTAGAAGTTACGGTGTGATTTTACAATTCTGAATTGTATAATAAGGATGAGATCAGTAAAGTAAAAAATTTGAAGTGACGCTCTCACCTTTTTAACAAACAAACTTTAGTACAATTAACTATGCTGTGCCAATAAAACTCAAAGGAAGATTCCATGTTGAAGTAATAGTTGTGTGTACATCTGTTTGTGTGGCAGTAGCAGTTTACCAGAGAGCCTTATTGTTATTGCCCTGTTGGTTGAGACGTAGTGGACTCGCTTCCCCCGCTTCCCCGCAACAGCAGAAGGCTCTCCTCTCCCTTCCCTCCTCCATTCTCCTCCCCAAATCCGCCAAATCCCGACGCGAAGGTACGATGTTTGCGACTCTCTGATTCCCGCGGTCCCCGAACGATCCCTGTCAGGTTCGTCGCTGCAGCTTTTACCACTCAGATTCCACTAGAAATCTCATATTTTTTGCGGACAAGAAAATCGGGCCTCTTCTTGACTTGGCCCGTTTGTTTGGCGTCTGGCAGGCGCTCGTTCCATGGATTGGAGTTGCTGGGATCGCGCTGCGAAGGAAACCCTCGTGCTGAGCTGATTCCTTTCTGCGTGGTTGGTTTGGTACTTTGGTCCAGTTTGGTGGATAGAGTGGCCTTTTGGTGGTTCTTGGAGGTGTTGATTGGGGGAATTCTGGAAGGTGGTGGAATGGGAGTCGCTAGATTTCTGTAACTAGGTGGAAAGATTAAAAAGAATTTGGTACTTTGGTGCATGGGAGGTGAGCAATTGGATTAGCATAAGGTGGGGATCAGTAATTTTGTTTAGGAAGGAGATGGGAGGCCTCTGCTCAAAGGTTTCGGCGGTAGACAAGTTGCCGAGCGACTCCACGCTTGGCCGGGACCAGATAGTCGATCATGAGCCCACAGCGCTGAAGGGGGAGAAGTTGTCGGTGTCCGGTGAGGCAACAGCGAAGCAGGTGGAAGAGCAGCAGCAATCTTTCTCGTTCTTGGAGAGTGTCGTGCCTGGGCTTGCTGTTTACGGTGGTGCAGATGTCGGTCAGGCGGGGTCGAGAACACCGCAACTGGCCCGGACACTGTCGCAGAAGGCTGGTTTGGGCAAGACAAAGGCCGGTGCTGCCAAGGTTAGAGGAATTATTGTTCCTTTTTTTTAATCTACGGTGAATTAGACTGCAATGTACCACATTTCATTAACTGCCAGTTGTTCCAAGTGATTTTTCAGTCATTAGTTTGTTAGATAGTAGTGATATACTGTGTGTTCTGTTATATGGATCGTCACTAAAGATCTGTTATCGTAATATTGGTATATGGGGATAGCTAACTTTGACTATTTTGTATCTCTATATGCTTCTCCTTTTGAATTTGGAGATACTTGTTCAGGAAAAACTATTCAGGTTGGCTGTTACCACGAATAGATTTATTCGTTACTTATCAGTACCCTCACAAAAAAGAGAGTTCATCGACTCCAAATAACTATTTTTAGGTGCTAGTTGGTGCCTGCAGTTGCTTCTACTCCATTACACATTGTACGGTTGTACCTAAGTCTACTGTACTGGATTATGGATGGTGCATTCAGTTCAATTTGATTATATTTATATACCTATAATTCTATAGTGCAGGCTTCGTAGCCTGGATATTTTGTAACCTTTCCCGTTTAGTGACATGTTAACACAAGAAGTCATAAGTTCTAAGCAACCACTTCAGTGAGGAAATAACACCCACTCCTGTTGACTTGGACCCTTGGTGTTGATTAACAATTGCGAGTGCTTTTCAGTGATAATTTGTGGTAATTTAAGCGTGGTTAACGATAGTCTGTAGTTACTAGTAATAAGTACCCCCAAACAAACTCATAGAATCTCTTAAATAAACTGAATAGCCACCTGCATCACTTCATGCAGAATTAGCTTGTCTTTCCCGTGGTATCCTATGCAAGATTGGTTGGTAGTTGGGACAAGCAACCAAAAACTACCCCAATTTTTGGGCTTTAAATGTTTTTTATTGAGGTTCAGTTCTGCAATCTGCATATATTGCAGTGCAATCACTTAGGCTTTTATGTCACAATTTTTACAAGCTTTTCTTGTTATAAAGATCACTTTGTTTCCTTTACTTAAATGAGATATACTTTTTTGGGTATATTTCTCTACCAGTGTCCTGAATGTTGAGTCCATGAGAGAGATTATTAGACTTCTTAATGGTTGCTTGGTATATTGAAACAGGTTTCGGAAGTGAGCTCAATTTTAGGTAGAGCTAGCACTGCTGGGCTTGGAAAAGCAGTGGAGGTTCTAGACACACTTGGTAGTAGCATGACAAGTTTAAATGCTAGTAGTGGTTTTGTGTCAAGTGCTGCAGCAAAGGGAAACAAAATATCTATTTTGGCTTTTGAGGTGGCAAATACCATAGTTAAAGGTTCCAGTTTAATGCGTTCTCTGTCAAAGGCTAGCATAAAGCATCTAAAAGAAGTGGTGCTTTATTCAGAAGGTGTCCAACACCTTATATCCAAAGATATGGATGAATTACTCAAGATTGCAGCTGCTGACAAAAGGTTAGTATTGAATATACACTGCTTCATAAGTTCATAGCATTTAACCTAAACTATTCATGCTTGTTGTACATATTATCCTACTAGAACTGTATTCAGAAAACCGTAACACAACTTTTTTTTATCTTGTAAATTCTAATTGAGTGCTTAATTGTTTGATTCCAACAGGGAAGAGTTAGAGGTATTCTCAAAAGAGGTTGTTCGCTTTGGAAATCGTTGCAAGGATCCACAGTGGCACAATTTGGACCGCTACTTTGAAAAGTGCAGTTCGTTTCTGTCCCTGCATTTAATAAAGGTGATTATTTTAGGGTACTAACTTGTGTTTCTCTGTTGAATTCTTTTAGGTTGGCATCAGAAAGGACTTCCCAGCATCACTTGAAACAAGATGCAGAATCAATGATGCAGCAATTGATAATTTGTGTTCAGTATACAGCTGTAAGGATCACCAGACTAATTTAGCATGATTTTTTTATAACTTATTTGCATTATATAGAGCACCATTTTGGTTGCCTCAATTTTGCGGTTCTCATAAGTGTACTCTGCACAGAATAACTTGGCACTGATTCTTGGCTAGATAATCAACAAAATGTAGCATTCTCTGTTTACCTTTCTAGTTGTCAATACTTCATTTGAGTGGCCTGTAACCTAATTTGTTTGATATATCAAATTTTTGTAGTAAGTTTTGCATTTACTGGTCACTGCCACTGCATGTAAGCATGCAATGTACTCCCTCTGATCCTAAATGTAAGCATCCTAGAATGTGTATTGTGTGCAGTCAAACATTTTCAGTTTTAAGTTTTGATAATGAATACATGAAGTATCTAGAATTTTAGATTGGTCGCATGAAATCGTTACTAATAGATTCATCGTAAAGCATACTTTCATAACATATAAGTTTGTAATATGCAACAACGTATTATGATCGAAAATTCGTAATTATCTGTCAAACTGGTACCTTGGAGACCATGTAAATGTCCAAAATGATCATTTTTTAAAATGGCATTTGCCAAATGTGCCTTATTTGTACTTATTCATTTTATTCTTGTTAGTTTTTTCAAGAACATGAATTATTCTGCTGATAGATTTCACATTATTGACTTTGCTTCACTTTTTTTTCCTCAGGAATTATATCATGAACTGCATGCTTTGGATAGATTTGAACAAGACTATCGTCGTAAGCAGCAAGAACAGGATGGCTTGAGTTCAAGAGGTCAGTTTTGTTTGTGATCTGTATAACTGTATTGAACTTATCTGGCCTGGTTGCACTATAAACAACTTTGCATGTCTTTTAGTGAGCTCTGCTCAGTTCCGTAGCCATTTAAGCAGTAGAATGTAAGTATCCTCACGTTTGTTAATAATCACATATCTATGTTCGACTTCTGCAGTTCAATGCATTCTGTGAATAGGTCCCTTGTCTAGTTCTTATGTTGTCATTGATCACTGTTCCCTTCCTTGAAAGCTTATCCCCATGGTATTCCTCTCGTCCTTTTTTGCATAAAAGTAACAAATAACACTTATGATGCATCTCAAGTATTTGTGGGTGGAGCCTATTTCATTTGATCTTTTTTAACCATACTATTTAAGGGTGGATATTTATCATCTGATGTAGTTTATAACGTACTAAAAGAAAACTTCTGATTCATTTGCAGGTGATAGTCTGCATATACTAAAGCAGGAAGTTAAGAGCCAAAGTAAGCATGTTAAAAGTTTGAAAAAAAGGTCACTTTGGTCCAAAAATTTGGAAGAGGTCAGTAGTTGGTGGTTTTGTTTTAAATCTATTATATTAATAAATGCTGGCTCGAGGAAGGCATTGGTTATGTTGTTAGTTATCACCAGGGATCCAAAACGCATTTCTGGGGAAATTCCCGATCGCCGGTCATGAAAAAAACCGTGTTACCGCCCGGTTCCCGGATTTCCTGGAAAAAACGCGGACGAATTTCGTTTGAATTTGCTTAAAAACAGCCAAAATTCGAAATTTAGAATTTAAACGGGCCAAACCGGGAAAAACCGGCCGGTTTTCCTCTTCCCGGACCCCACCAGTAAATCCGGTAACGGCAGTTACCGGCCGGTTTTTTCTTCCCTGGTTACCACTAGACGTCTAAAGTCTAAACCACACACTAAATAGATGCTTTTCTCTGACCTCATGTTTCAAGGTTTGAAAAATATTATTCTCTTCGCAGGTGATGGAAAAGCTCGTAGACATTGTCCACTTCTTACATTTGGAGATCTATAATGCTTTTGGTCGTGCTGGTATCAATCCTTATGGCTGCTGTCTTAGAAGCGTACATGCTGCTACTACAGTTTGAACTGTTGTTGGCCAATAGTGTATCTTGATTATGGTGCTTTGAAGAGTCATATATTTGCTTTGTCATAATAGATTTACCCCACATATGCTACAAGAATGCATTCTGATGTCTGGTTAAGTCCTATCATGTCAGCAAGTTTTTCTCATGTTAGTCCACTAAAAAAATAATAAAGGGTTTGACTAGATGACCCTTAATTTCCTTGCGTTTATCATGGCAATTGAACATTGAACAGTAATTACCATTGATGTCATTATCCCTCACTAGCACTGCATGGAACACAAAGTCCATATCAAACAGAGTTCTTGTTGATTTTAGGCTACTTTTGTACCCTTAGCCAAGGAAAGTAAGATTTGCTTATTCTTCAGCCCTGTTAGAGTCTTGCTCTGAACTTCAGCCCTGTTAGAAAGTCTTGTTCTGAACTTTTACACACTTAAAGCAGGGGGTAAATGTACATACATGCCAGTATAATTGCGTAGAACATTCTCGGGCTTTGCCCGTCATTGAAATTGTGGCGTTCAACAATATGATCTTCACAGTGCATTCAATACCTGGCCTGTGCAATGATTTTGGCAAAAAAGATGACTTGCTTGCATGCATGTGCAAACAGCTATGTTACTCTAAATTGTATACCGTGATAGGTAATTGAAGTGGAGTATGATTGTTGTCAAAATATTGTGATTGTTATTATGTACCATCATTTATTGTGACAATGATTTAGAGGTTCTTGCTGCTATTAACTGTAGACAGTGAAGGGCCACAAGAACCTGCCAAACACCATAATAGATTGGGACCAGCAGGACTTGCACTGCATTATGCGAATATCATCAATCAGACTGATACTCTCGTAAGTTAACACTCTACTGGACAGCATATTAAACTATTTTGTGATCTAGAAGGATAAATTGGTCACACTTTCAACATTAACAATCTCAGATTCTCATGTATTGCCAAAACAAAGATGTCTGTTTCAACTTTCAACTTCCCTTGCATGGTCCAAGATTCTTAGAAAATGAGCACCATTTTTGTAAGGATCATTATCAATTACACTATGAGATATTAGCACCGCAACCATGTGCGGCGCTCATCTTCTGTGGTGATACATGCTTGACTTGAATTTATTTCATTATATCCTAAAAAGGATTTATCAATTGGCAGGTTTCTCGATCAAGTTCCATCCCTCCCAACACGAGAGATACATTATACCAAGGTTTGCCGCCTACCATCAAATCTGCTCTCCGTTCTAAGCTACAATCTTTTGAAATCAAAGAAGAGGTATGCTACATATTTCCTGTTATTATGAGTAACGGTCATGAATCACAATTCCATGCTGTGGAACCGTCAATCACAATTCCATGCTATAGTTATTACATATATCATATATCTCTAACACTGGTACATGGTTGTGATAAATGGATGCAGCTTACGGTTTCTCAAATCAAAGCTGAAATGGATAAAACTTTGCGATGGCTTTTCCCGATTGCAAATAACACGACTAAGTAATCTAATATCACCTATGACCTGATTATTTATAACTGCAAAAATTATCCATATCTTACTGAGAATGCAATTATCTGTTCATATCAGGGCACACCATGGCTTCGGTTGGGTTGGAGAGTGGGCAAATACAGGGTTAGCATATGATTGCAATAATTTTGAATAAAGATGATGAAACTAGAATTTTCTCAGAGTGACAACCATTTTGTTGTCTGCAGATCTGAGCTGAACTGCAAGCTATCAGGACAGATGGACTTGACCCGAATTGAGACACTATATCATGCTGAGAAAGACAAGACCGAATCACACATCCTTGAGCTTGTTGTGTGGCTTCATCATCTCATCAGTAAATCCAGAGCTGCTAATGGAGGTGTAAGGTCTCCCATCAAATCTCCTGTCCGTTCACCAACACAAAAGGGTACTGCAATCACGCTGCTGCCAGACAAAATGAACAGTTCATCACCAATTCTCACACAAGAGGATCAGGATATGCTAAGGGATGTTAAGTACAGGAAATTCGTCCCTGGGATAAGTAAAAGCCAAGAGTTTGACACAAAGTCGAGACACAGCAAACAGAGCAGATTGAGCAAGAGCAATAGTCATTCTCCAACCAGTGGCAACAGGAAAGACTTGCTCTCAGTTAGGAGGTCATCCATGCTTCCTGTCATCGACTTCGAGATTGATAGGACCAAAGCTTTGGATTTAATCGACAGGCTTGACGATCTAAAAATACAATGAGGAATCGAATTAAATAGGAACATGAACCTGGGAATTGTGCAGTCGTCTTTAATCTTGAAATCCATAGCCCCGGCAGGGATGTCAAAAGTTGGCATTTATCTGCAGCAAGGCCGCCCGTCTGAGGTGAAGAACTAGCAGTATGCCAATTTGGTGGCGCAGAGAGTAATTGGTGGTAGCAAACATTGTCTTATATATCATGCACTGAACAGAAAAGGAAAAAAAATCGTTGTAAAAATATTTATTTTTTAGTTGCTTCTATCTGTACAAGAAATGCAAGTTTTGAAAAAAAAGGGAGATAGGATCTCTATGTTCTGAAAATTCACCGACAGAATAATTCCAGTGCTGGGTGAACTAGACAGTGTCACATTTGGAACATAGATATACGCAGCTAAACTGCGGAGGTATAACTATCAAATTTCACCTCAGTACCCTATAGAAATGGGTCATCCAGAAACTGTCAGGGGAGCATCAAATTAGGCAAAATTGAAACCATGTTTTATTTCCCACACTTGATTCTGTAACAGCTTACAAAAATACAATCATAAAACTAACCCAATATGTCACATGCTTTCAGCTCTGTCGCTCCAGACAGCCAAGTAACTACAGGGGCCAATTTCTGATGTGTTGTCCACTTGTCCTCTGGTGATAGAGCCACCCTATCATCAATTGATTCCTCGTTCCTCACTCTGTCCTATGATGGTGCTAAAAATGACATTGTAATGGTAGTGTGCTGTACTATGAACAAGTGCAGCTCTAACATCTACGAGATACAGTGATATCTCCATTACTTATTTTGGAGGTCTCTCCAGGGCCACCCAGCCAAATTTGCCTTTCCTGAAGTCAGACAAGATGCGGAAAGCTGCTTGGCTGGCATCTCCATTGAACAAGTGAAGAGCGAGCTTTGTGACAAACCTGCAACTTGTTAAGCATGCCATCAGAACATCAACTCAACTTTTAATATCATTTACAAAGAATTACAGAGGATCGAAGCATACATTTTACCACAGTCGCCGTCCACATCGATCCTGTATCGTTTTCGAAATGCTTCAGAACCTGTTTCACACTAACCCATCAACAACAATTGAAGCCCATATACAAAATAAAAGCATGAACACTTCATGATGGAATGCTAGCTAGCGAATGTTTGTTTTTTGAAACTAGACAAGAGTCTTTCGGAAGCATTATGATCAAAATATAATATGATAATCATTAGCTTGTAAGACCACTGACCTACTGCTGGATGTCTTATCAATAACTGCACAAGAATCGCTGCCACATCAGCAAAATCATATGACTTTTCTCCAATATCATCACATATAGCAAGCTTAATTGCAGCTGTCTGGTCACTAATTCGCATTGGCAAAATTCCAGGTGAATCTAACAGCTCTAGATCCTTCCCAAAACGAACCCACCTGTTCAGAGTTTCAAATGTTAGAAACTGAATAATGCAAATGTCATATTATTTCCTATTAACAGCGACTTACTTCAGCTCTCTTGTGACACCTGGTCTAGGTGCTGCTGGACACATTCTTCGTTTTAGCAAGCGATTAATTAAGGAGGATTTGCCAACATTTGGATATCCAACTATTCCAGCTCGAACCTTCATACAAGGCACAATAGAAACAATGAACAAAGTAAACAAGTTGAGGTTGATCACTTAAATTAGAAGAATCATTTTTTTTTACATAAGTTCACAAAAAAAAATCTAATATAGCTGAACGAACTCAAAATGTTTTATTGTATCATTCATTTTAAGAAGCAAATAATCTAACAACAGCCTATTTCAAACTGAAACCTATCAGAATCAAGATATTAACCATTTGGAAAGAACACACACCACCATTAATTCTATGATGTCAAAAGCAAGTTCCACAATGTACTTTTCTTTATGGAAATGGTTCCAGAGTACACTAAATTTGCACGTATGAAGCAACAAAATAATAGGAAGCAACAAAAGACAGGTAACGAGAAATCAATTGGATTACCGGACGAGGAAGCAGTCCCTTTTCTCTTCGCTTTGTGTTCACAATAGATGCTACCGATTTTGCCATTCTACCTAATTTCATTGTACCCTGACCAACAAAGGGGAAAGTGATATACATTAGGGCATAAGCCAGAACTGACCTGACCAGTTGGCAGCTGAAACTACATAAGGGTTATCTTACCATGCCTAGCTGCCCATTTGAGTAAACAACTTTGACACCCTGACTAGCAAAGTAAGTACCCCATACATTTCTGTCCTCAGTCGACACCATGTCCTCACGGTTCATGACTATGATCCTTCTCCGATTGCCTAGCCAGGAATCCATCTGATCATTCAAAACAGACTCAGTAGTCAGTACTATCCCAAGTCACTGTTTCGTAGAAATAAATACAAGAAACCACCAAAACTATAACCTTAGGATGGCTGGTGGCCAAGGGAATCCTAGCATCGCGGACCTCTATGACAACATCCATGAGCTTTAACTGTTCTTTCAATTCCTTCTCTGTTTTTGCAATATGACCAGGATACCACTGCAAGGTGATAGAAATGAGAAAATGAACATATTGAACATTAGCTATTTTTTCAAGCTAGACCTACTATGACGTTGAGCATATATGCCTGTTAATTCCACTAAAGCACACCTTATATGTACCTGCACTGGGCGCAGGGATCTGGTCCAGTAGCGCAAATCAGCATCCAAGGTTTCCCAGTACATCTTTTCTTTGGAGTCCTCATCAGCATATGGTGAGAGGCCTAACCTCTCTTTCTCGTACAAACCCAGCAATGTATCACCAGAAACCTAATAATATGCCATAAGATGAGCAAAGCAATGTAACATCAGAGTAATAGAAGTGCGCCTATTCCAACTTATAATTGCTATAAACGGTATCCCTTCAATGCTAGTCCATAGTTCTTTCCAAGTGGACCAGCTATATGATTATACGATGATCATGGCCCTCATTTGAAGCAATCCCAAAGATGTTAAAGAATCATGCTGAACCCTTCCTCGGTCTCGATGGTTGTGTGGTAATTGAAAGACAACTGCATAAATCTTGTAGTAAACAATTTGGCAACATAATAATATGTGTAGGAAAAAAGGGGTGCTGGGTTTCTCATCAAACTATATAACTCCCATGTAATTGTGAAGTAACTCTTCTAATATTACTCTCCAATTAACATCAAGAACAAAACTCCTCGCCAAAAAAAATACATCAAGAACAAAAACTCCTCGCAAAAAAAAAAAACATCAACAACAAAAATAGGTTACAATCTTAAACGGTAAAGATTCTGACTTTGGAAACCAATACTACAACGATCCACATAACACAAGCATATCCTAGGGGCTGTTTGGTTTACATCAGGTCGGTTTTGCCTCCGAGGTCACCAAGCAAACAGTCCCCCGATTGCTCCAAACTGTACTTTACGGCAGCTGTGATGGCGGCTTTGGGCCACTGGCTAGCAATTTCTACTACAGCAATGGCTCGGCGTTGGTAGCGGTTGCTGCGGGCATGGGCATGGGCATGGCCGCGCACACAACGGCGAATTAGCGAAAGAAGGGCGAAGCGGAAGCGCGAAACTACCGGGGCTAGGGGTTTTAGCCGAGGATGGCAACCAAACAACCCCTAATGCCAGCACAAGAACCCAATCCACGCAGCAGAAAAATCAAGAACTAGTCGGAATGGGTAAATCAGGCAACAGAGAGCTCGGAATGGTTCACGAACCGAGGCGGATTCGCTGGCCACCCTGAGAATACTCCGCCGGGGAAGCCTCTTGGTGAGTAGAGGTGCCGCCTTGAGACTCCCCGGCGCCGGCGCCGGCGCCGGCGCGAAGGAGGTGGTCGGAGGAGCCAAGGAAGCGGCAGCCATGGAGGGGGACTGGAGAACTGGAGATAGCCCAAATGGGTGGGCTTCAATTAACGGCGTGATGGATGTTGTACTGGCCGTTGGATCTAACACAATCACCTTGGAGTACGCGTTCCGAACATGAAGGCGTATCATGATCAGGGTTTTGGTTACCGGAGATAAAAAAAAGGGTCACCGAGATTTTCAAACAAAAATTAAATTTAACAGAAATTTGAATGAATTCGTAGAAAACATTACGGCGTGTTCTTAACTTTCTACACACCGTTTATGGCGGGCGGCACAACGCTGCAGCAGGAGGTGTGAGGAGGCAGGACTGCGGGAGCGAGTCGAGAAAAGGATGCGGCCGCACATGAGCGGGAGTAAAGAGGAAGCAATGGCGGCGACATAGTTTAAGTGAGACGTTAGGGTGAATTTTGGTTCAAGGACTAAAATGACACATGTAAAGCAAGTCAACATTTAGCGCTACCAAAATCGGGGTGGTTAAATCGGTCTCCTAGATTTGGGCAAAGTTTGACAATAAAAATGAACGAGATATTACAAATATTTTAGCATAAAATCAAACAGAGGTCAAATCCTATCAATAGTACCAAAATTTGGAGGCCCGAAGCCATGGGAACGACCAAACGATGGTGAGCCAGGTGAAAGAGAAAAAAGGCTAACTGATGGACAGGAGAGGGGAACAGGACCTGCTGGCTGCTGCGCTCCTGGCTCACGCATAACCACTGGAGCAACCGTTAGGACGAACATAACTTAATGAGAGCTTCCATTCGTTCTCTTTCTTTTTGAAACCGTATCAATATAGCATCCATAGTCTTGAATCAGGCCATTATTTTGCACTTGTCTATGATTTCCCAATACCACTCGGTGAACAGCGGGTCGTCTGATCTAATTAAAGATTACGAATTTACTATCAGTTACCTACAATTACACAATACTAAATCTAAAATTACAATACCAAGTAATCAGGATTGTCAAGGCATCGCCTAAGCGGTAAGGCTCCAGCGGGGGGCAAGGCGTTGCGCCGCCTTGCCGAGCGTGCGTATGGCGTCCGCTTCATGTGCAAGGCGTCGCTCAGGTGGAGAAAGGCGTCAGCAAGCTCTGAGGCGACGCCTTGGAAACGCGGTTGTGCTGGGTTGCTGGCTAAAGCGCAAGGCGCGAGCTCGTGTTGGCCCAACCCGAGCCCGCGAGAGAGAAGGGGAAAGAGCAAAGAGGAGAGGGCGAAGAGCGGGAGGCGAACATAAGACTTACCCTGAAGGCCTGAACCCTAGGCGGTGGTGGCTCCATCTTGGCATCGCCGTCTCCTCCCTGTCTCGGCGTCGCCTAGCACGGTCGTGTTCGCGCCGTCACCCTCTCCAGGTCATCCCTGTCGTCGTCGCCCAGTAAGGTACACTCGCTCCCTCCCTCCTCCTCCTCTCCCTCATATCCGCTCTGCCGCCGCCGCCCCACTGGCGTCGCTGCTGCTTTGCCGTCGCCTTTAGCTCTTTGTCGCCACAACTTCATGCGCGTCAACCGCCGTCGTGCATTGCTTCGCCCATCACCCTTGAGCTCGGTTGTCGCCCAGAATGGATGCTCAAGAGTCAAGACAACAAACTGCTCCGAGTCTCTAATATTTATCGACTCGGTACGGTAATTCGGTAATCGATACTAATAAACAATGGGTGTGGCTGTGCTCAGCAAGTCAGCAACTGTGTATTTCTTCATTCTCTTGCTCTCTGATATTTGATAGAGTTGCTTTGATATTAAACATTGCACTGCCTCTTGTAGCAACTTTTAATTATGTATACTCTTGCTGGTTCTTTTATGCGAGGGCGCTGACATCATGTCAAGTGCGACTTGACCGCAAGCAGAAGAGATACGATCCATGGTGATCCAAAACGGAAGGCAAAGTCAAAGGATCCGGGCTGGAAGTATGATGGCCAGAATTTGGCAACCGAGATAAGATGACGTGTATCATTTGTAACACCCCAAGTACAGGAGAGATTAAAAGGCTGAAGGAGCATCTTGCGGGTGGCTATTCAGATGTGGTAATGTGTCCCAATACTACCACGAAAATTAGGAAAGAGATGGAAAATTATTTAGAAAAAAACAAAAGGAGTAGACCAATCTTCCTAGATGATGATGATGATGATGATGAAGGGGAGGTCAAGATGTGGAGGTGGTAACACATGGCATCGAGTCCCAAGACTCCACTGTGAAGCCAAGTTCAGGGACAGCCGCCAAAAGAAGGCGTGCTTCCTATTCATTCAAGGTTCTACCATCAAGCAAGGCCAAGGCAAAGGAGACCAAGTCAGTGTTAGTTACTGGTATGCTTCGAAGAACACCCGAAGAAATTGTAGATCAAAGACGGTTCTGGGTCTTTTCAAAGCACCATGGAGGGCAGCACAAGGACCAAGGATGAAAGGCATTATGTTAATAAGCAATGGGCCTTGTGGTTCTATGAGTGTGGCATTCTATTTAATACCGCAAACTCAAGATAGTTTGAGATTGCTATAGAGGCCAGTGTGCAGTACGGTTCCGGGTATAAGCCTCCTAGTTTCCATGAGATGAGGGAGCCATTGCTTCGGGATTGCATCAATGAGACAAGTACCTTAATGGAGGAGCACGAGCAGGCGCAGAAGCAATATGGTTGCACACTTATGTCGGATGGATGGTCCGATAGGAGGGGACGCCACTTGATCAACTTCCTTATCAACAACCGGAGGGGACTTACTTCTTGGAGTCCGTTGATGCATCAAGTGAACAACATGACACGACTATGCTAGCTAATTTGCTAGAGGAGAGAATTGAGGCCATTGGAAAAGACAAGGTTGTGCAAGTTGTCACCGGTAATGGTGCTAACTACAAGGTTGCGGGCAAGCTTCTAATGGGTAGGATTCCTACACTGTTTTGGAGTCCTTGTGCTGCACATTGCTTGGACCTTATGTTGGAAGACATTAGGAAGTTGAAGGAATTTAAGAAGCCTATTGTACGTGCTAGGCGTGTCACGACATTCATTTATAGGCATGGGATGCTTCTTAGTGCAATGAGAGAGAAGACAGGTGGGATGGATTTTGTGAGACCCGCAGCCACTCGGTTTGCCACATCCTTCCTTACTTTGAAGAGCATGCACAAGCACAAGGATGCATTGAAGTGTCTATTTGTAAGTGAATCATGGTCTAGTATCAAATTGTCAAAGACGGAGGCTGGCATGCATGTGACAGACATTGTGCTCTCTATGGAGTTTTGGAATTCAATTGAAGATTGCCTTAGAGCTTCAGCCTCACTTCTTATCGTGCTTAGGGTGGTTGATGGTGATGAGAAACATGCAATGCCAGAGGTTGCAACATTAATGTCTTATGCAAAGGAGAAGATCAAGCTTAGCTTCCCTACACAAAACCGAAACGTTTGCTCAAGAAGATCATGAACATTATTGAGCGACGTTGGGTGAAATAAATGGATCATCTATTGTACGGGGCTGCACTCTATTTGAACCCAAGGAAGTTCTTTGCCATCCAAAAGAGTGGAGATGATACCTATGTTGGGGAACTAAGGAGTTGCTTCAATGATGTGCTTGCAAGAATGGTACAATATGAGAATATTCAGAACAAGATTGATGAACAAGCCATGCATTATGAGGACCAACGAGGAGATGTCTTTTCAAACAAAATGACAATCCAAAACTTAGAGTCAAGGAGCCCAAGTAAGTGTTGTTAATTTCAGCAAGTTAACTTCACCATGTTTATTTGATTATTTCATTCCTAATTCCTAATATATGCATGTATTTGCCATTCTAGTTGATTGGTGGCGTTCATATGGTGGCCGAGCCATTGACCTACAAAGGTTTGCTAAGCGTGTTGTTAGCCTTTGTGCTTCATCATCCAGTTGTGAGCGAAATTGGAATACCTTTGAATTTGTGAGTCAATTTGTAGCTTCTTTGTGTTTATTTTCATCTACTCAATTTGTAGCTTATATATGCTTATTAATTTTAACAAGTTATTTATTCATTTTATTTGTTTTGCTTGCTATTTGTGCTTTTGTAGCTCCATACAAAGAAAGGAACCGGTTACTACACAAGAGATTGAATGATTTGGTCTTTGTTGCATACAGCCGGAAAATGAAAGCTAGGTTTCAAAAGAGGCGGGAGAAAGCAGGCAAAAACTATGCCCCTTTGGTCATTGAGGAGTTTGATTGGGACAATGAATGGGCTGACTCTGGTCGTGAGTGCGACCTTACATGGGATGATGTTGATGAAGCCATCGGCGCATCACACTCGCTTCAAGGTCGTAATCTTCCAATGCAAGCTAATAGGAATAGTCATGGTGAGACTATGACCTACCAAAGGCGTGCAAGATCTACAACAATGGTGGTTGAAGAAGATGGCTTAGATGAGCAAGAGCAAGACTCGGATTCGGGCAATGAAGAAGATGAGGAAGAAGATCCACATGATGATGCGGATGTGAGCGATTGTGACGAAGCTCCCAATGCCACCGAAGATGGTGGAGAAAACTTGGATTCTACTAGCAATCCCAATGAGTTCGATGATGGATATTGAGAGATGAGAGAGTTGGGCTATGCTACTTTTGTGTTGTGGACTACTATTATGCCATTAGACTACTATAAGCTTGTGGACTTATCGCCTATGTTATTTGTGTGGATTTATGTCGCTTATGTCGTGCTTGTTAATTTGTTATGTTGCTTATATTTAACTCTCAAATTCACTTCATTGTTATTGTGGACTTATGTTGCTCGTTATTTATGTACCTTGTTGCTTGGAAAAAGAGAAGGGAGGAGAGATTGTCAACAAGATAACAAGGTATGTCACTCAATTCGTATTTACTCAAATAATTCGATTACAATTTGTATCTATTACATTTATAACAATTTATATGTTGAAACTTGTAAGGGGAATTGATGCTACATTGGGGGGGGGGGGAGCAATTGGAAAGGGGGGATGGGTGCTACATGGGCTCAAAAATTGGAACAACAAGGTACATATGTGCTGCTAAAATGCTCATTTTATTTGCTGCCTTAGCGCCTTAGGATGTGTAAGGTGTCGCCCTACCTCACGCCTTACCGCTTAAAAGGTGTGAGGGGGGTGGGTCGCCTCGTCTCGCCTTACTGCCTTAATAACCTTGAAAGTGATATGTAATTTTAGCATAGCGCTACTGTAACCTTTAGCTCTATTTGTTTTTGTTTTTCCTTGTTTTTGTATTTGTAGGGTTCACCTAAATTTACTTTTATCTAATTTAGTTTTTTTGTATTTGTAGGGTTTACCTACATTTACTTTTGTCTAGTTTAGATATTTTTGTCCCAACACAGAAACCTGTGGTATCCATTATATCAAAATCATACAGCTAAAAAATGACTGATGAATAAAAGAAATTCTAGTCACCTGAAGTATAGACACTCTCTGGAGATTATATCCATCTGTTTAGCGCTTATTAGCACAAGTGGTGGAACAGGATTACAGCCAACATGTGTGGTTTGATTGTACCATTGAAGAGGCTACGGGTCCTAATAACTATGCTCAAATTTTTAACCTATTCTCCTAATCTCCATTACTTAAAAGAGGGAGTTGTTGGTGGTGGTTTATCTATTCCTCCCAACTCCCCCTTTCACTTCTCTAAAAAAAATCTCTAACAAAAACAGAAAAAACAATCTACCAACAAACAAATTCTACCACCTTTAAATTTCTCTGATATGAAAAAAAACAAGAGAGCTCCGTGGCAGAGCAGATGGTGCGGAGGTACAGTGAGTGCGTGGAGTAAAACCTATCATGCCGACTTCACATGATGAAGTAATATGATTTTTTTATCCGTAGCAAAACACAGATATTCGGCTAGTTTTGCTCAAGTAATACTCACGTGATCTCCGCAGGTTAGTACGGCTTTTGTAGGATCAAGTATAACCAACTAGAAGGGGGAGTGAATAGGAGGTTTTTAAAATTCTTTACCTAATTACAATATTTATCTCAATTAAGAGCTAGACAAAACTAGATACAATTCTAGCTAGACAAATCTACACAAGTAAATACTAGAATTGTAAATGCGAAAGAGTAAAGACAAGAAACTGAACCACAATGGAGACAATGAAGTTTTTCTGTGGTATCGAAGACTTGCTGATCTTCACTAGTCCACGTTGAGGAAGCTTGAACAAATCAAGCTGGCTCCACGAATTGAGCCTCACCCTCGATCATTATAGTTGCTCTTCCTCCGCTCCGGAGTTGGTGAGCACCACACCAATCACAACCTCGTTCACAAGCTTCTTGAAGTGATCATCGCATAGCTTCTCCAAGCCATCTAGGTGCCGACAAGCACAAAGAGTAATAAATCGTAGCTGTTGCTTGAAGACTATCAAGTGCCTAAAGATCAACTAATGAATACTATGCACCTGACTAGCTCCCAACTACCTCAAAGAGTGAATTGAATGCAAATGAGTAGAAGAGAGAGCAAGAGTATTCAATATGGCCAAAGGTTCCTGCCTTGGTGCAGGTGATAATGTATTTATAGCCCCTAACTACAAAACTAGCCGTTACGACTGCTTTCCTGGAAAAAACAGGATTTGCGGTAGTACTGCTGTTGAAACCCCGTACTATCAATCTTTGGCTCAACGGTCGAAACAATAGCATTTAATGCTCTGAACTATTACACAAAAAAATTACGGTACTACCGACAACTAGAAATTGGTACTACCACACCGTGGTTGTACCGCTCGGCTAGAACGGAGCTACCATTTTTTAGAGCTCAAGAATTCTCAAAAACATCTTCTCAAAAACTCATACCACCAAGAAAACTTTGGTACTACCGCGCTCCGGTAGTACCGCTCAGGGATGTGTGGCCATACCGATCCAAGGGAGATCAAAGACTCCCAAAACACGCTCTCTGTGATATACGTACCACCATGTATGTTTTGGTACTACCGACCTACGGTAGTACCGCAATTAAACTGCGGTCGCTCCAATTTTCATAGAGTAGCAAACCACACAAAAACACGCTCTCTGGTACATTCATACTGCCATGTATTTTTCAGTACTACTGACCTACGATAGTACCGCAATTGAAACGTGGTCATTCCAATTATCAGAGAATAGCAACATACCGAGGCATACCGGGAACAAAGGATATCGCAAAGTCAAACTATGACTTCATCCCAACAGTCCTCCCTTGGTAGAGGGTTGCATGGTTAAGTTGGGGATCAACCGATGCCAAGACCTTCTCGACGATTCCGACCGAGGAGTCATGAGGGAAGGAGGTTGTTTCAGACAGCTACTCCTTTCCCTCGTTGAGGTGATCAATTGTTTGATCCTAATGATCTTCGGCATCGCTTGGGCCGAGCAGGTGGTTTGATCCTAATGATCTTCAGCATCGCTTGGGCCGAGCAGGTGGTCGGAGGCCTTCCCTGAACGCCCACGACCAGGTTGGAACACCGGAGCCCCGGATTTCCAACATTAGAAATCGGTCCCCGACCGATTACAATCCGGCGCTGTTCCAAAGGAGGCACCATGAATCAATCACCGGTTGTCGAGCTTTCTCTGCAGGGCTTCAGGCTGTGCGTTGGCTCAACAGGTTCTGACCGACCAACATGGACAAATTCAACGGGGCCCAGAACCCGTTAGAATTTCTCCAAATCTACACTACCGCCAATAGAGCCGCTGGTGGTGATGAGAATGTGATGGCTAATTTCTTGCCCACGGTACTTGAGGGATCCGCCCAATCATGGTTGCTCAACCAACCGGTCGGATCAATCTATACTTGGGAGCAACTCTGCGACCTCCTAATTGTAAACTTCCAAGGCACGTACGATCGTCCTGCATGAACCAAAAGAAACTCTCTGTCAATATATTAAAAGGTTTAGCCAGGTTCGTAATTCAATACCGGAGATTGCAGAGTCTTCTGTGATTCAAACCTTCAAAGCAGGTTTAAGGAATCGGCGGTTTATAGAGGATATCGTTATGAATCCTCCACGATCGACCGCCGAACTTTTCGACATGGCTGACAAATACGTAGCCGCTAGTGAGGCGGTTGAGTGGAGCGAAACCATTGATCGAAAAGATAAAGTCCCTTGATTTGTCTTGGAGGAGTCAGAGAAGAAGCACAAGAAGACTCTTAAGAAGAAGAAACATCGCAAGCCCCAGGATAAGGAAGTCCTTGCGGTCCCTGACAAGTTCACCAAGGGCAAGAAGGATTTCATCGGTCGAGGAAAGGCCAAGATTCCGACCGGTGGATATCCAAAGAACAAGAAGTGGTGTCCGCTTCACCAGCAGGCAGGGCATGATTTGCGCACCTGTCGAACCTGGCAAAAGAAATTAGAAGATTATTATACAGGTAAAGGTCCACTTCCCTCCATACAGGAGCTTGGGGAAGCAAGTTCCAAAAATGACAAAGATGGAGACGAAGAGATGGAGTACTAGGAGCCTCAACATACAATTAACATGAACTTCGGAGGATCTTCCTCGTACGACTCACGACGTCACCTGAAAGCTGTGGAGCGAGAGGTCAACCTTGCAGAGTCTTTGACTGCCATCAAACCATCGAGGTGGTCGGACACAGTGATCTCCTTCAGCAAAGAGGATTGCACCATCCCGTCAACTCGACTAGGTAGGTTCCCTGTTATCATTGAACCTACCATTAACAATTGTAGAGTTAATCAAATCTTGATAGATGGTGGTAGTTCCTTGAATATTTTGTTGGCGGGAGCATTAGAAGAAATGCAGGTACCTGGTCTAAGGTAAAACCCGTGAAATATGCTTTCCACGGCATAGTTCCTAGTTCTACCGCAAAACCGATAGGACAAGTGTCCTTACCGGTTACATTCGGGAGTCTTGACAACTTCCGAACGGAGAAGATTTCGTTTGATGTGGTTGATTTTGAAACTGCGTATAACGGAATCCTTGGTCGTCTGGCTTTAGCAAGATTTCTGATAGCCACGCACTACGGTTATCAGAGTCTGAAGATGCTAGGACCAAAAGGAGTCATCATGGTTTGAGGTGACCAAAAAATGACTTATGCATGTGATCGGGAGTCTTTAGAACTGCTCGATGAACTCCCGGCCAGAGCAACTGACTCATCTGGAATGCAGGTCAAGCACTCCAGACCGAAGATGACACCAAAACCATCCGACCAGACAAAGGAGATCCCGCTCGGAAGAGGCATTTCTTCGGGAAGCTCCAAGTCGCCACGTGGATCAGGAAACACTGATGGGTTTCTCCCAAAAGTGCTGGTCGGAGAAGGGCTCAACCTCAAATAAGAAGAGTCGCTCGTCTCCTTCCTCCAAGCAAACCAGGACGTATTCGCCTGGCAGGCGTCCGACATGCCCGGAGTCCCCAGGGAGGTGATCGAGGACAGGCTAGCCCTCCAGCCTGACAAAAAACTGGTCAAGCAGAAGCTACGGCATTTTGCACCTGACTGGAAGGAGGCGATCCAGTCTGAAATTGACAAGCTCCTGAAGGCTGGATTTATTCGTGAGGTCAATCATCCTCAGTGGCTTGCCAACCTTGTAATGGTTAGAAAGAGTAATAGGAAGTGGCGAATGTGTATTGACTTCACAGATCTTAATAAAGCTTGTCCGAAGGACGACTTTCTCCTTCCCCGCATTGATCAACTCGTGGATTCCACCTCCGGATGTGAGTTATTAAGTTTTTTAGATGCGTATTTAGAGTACCACCAGATTAATATGAGTAGAGAGGATGGAGAGAAAACTTCCTTCATCACTCCATATGGCACTTACTGCTATGTTAAGATGCCTTTTGGTCTTAAAAATGCTAGTGCAACTTTTCAAAGGTTAATGCAAAAAACCTTTAGTCCACAGATAGGTCGAAATCTAGAAGCCTATGTTGATGATTTAGTTGTAAAAAGCATCAACGCAGGCGATCATGTTCCCGACTTACAAGAGACTTTCAATAACTTGAGAAGGCATAACTCAAGTTGAATCCGAAGAAATGTGTGTTCGGAGTTTCCGCTGGAAAACTTCTCGGTTTCTTAGTTTTGGCTAGGGCTATCGAAGTAAATCCTGCGAAGATATCGACCATCAACTAGATGCACCATCTGACCACAAAGAAAGAAGTCCAGAAACTAACCGGCTCTATGGCAGCGCTAAGTCATTTCATAGCAATGTTGGGTGAAAAATGGTTACCTTTCTTTAAACTTCTCTGGAAGCATGGATGTTTCGAATGGACAAAGGAAGCAAACGATGCCTTTGAAAAGCTTAAAGAGTACCGTACGAGTGCCCCGGTCATAGTCTCTCCGAGACCAGAAGAAACATTACAGATTTATGTAGCTGTGACGCCATAAGCTGTCAGCGGTGTACTAGTCGTAGAACGTGAAAACGTCCAGCGACCAATATATTACGTAAGCGAAGTCTTACATGGACCAAATGAAAGATACCCACAGGTATAAAAGCTACTCTATGGTCTCTTTATAGCTTCAAGGAAAGTAAGGCATTACTTTCAAGCCCACAAAGTGGTCGTACCTACCGGACATCCCCTTGGTCAAGTCCTTGGAAATAGGGAATCACCAGAACGAATAGCAAATTGAGCGGTTGAACTAGGGACGTTTGACCTCCATTTTATCTCACGAACATTAATAAAGTCCCAGACAATAGCCGAATTCATTGCCGAATGGACGAACCCTGAACTCAAGCAGACCATAGTACGAACGCCACGAGGAGTGGACAATGTACTTTGACGGTTCTTTAATGCTCAAAGGATCAGGGGCTGGAGTTGTCTTGATATCTCCTACTGGCGAACACCTCAGGTACGCCATCTAATTCAACTTTCCTGCTACAAACAATGTAGCAGAATACGAATGTTTACTAACAGGACTTCGAGTAGCTCATTCACTCGGGATTCGTAAATTACTAGTGAAAGGCAATTCTCAACTAGTAGCGAATCAAGTGGAAAAAGAGTATCAGTGCTCAAGTACCAAGATGTCATCTTATCTGGCGGAAGTACGAAAACTCGAAAAACACTTCTTCAGTTTTCAGATCCAACATATTCCTATAAAGAAAAACTTGCTGGCAGACCAGTTGGCACGGATGGCCTCAACCAGGTCCACCGTCCCGCCCGGAGTTTTTTTCGAGCAACTCGATTCACCCTCGGTGGTCGAGCATTCTGAGAACATCAATGATCCATATCAGGTCATACGAATTGATTCTGATGACATAGATGCTCCACAGATCGGTGACGATCGGGGTAGAGATTGGATGACATCGATCTACAATTATCTTCAGCATGACTTAATTCCAGAATATGATGTAGAGGATGATCGTATAGCACGAAAAGTTAAATCATACTCTAATTGAACGTACCTTGTATAAACGAGGATCTCATGGAGTGTTCATGAGATGCATATCTCAATCGGATGGCATTAAGTTGCGAACTGAAATTCATGGAGGAGTCTGTAGAACACATCATTCTTACAGAACATTGGTCGGTAAAGCCTTCAAGCAAGGATACTATTGGCCAACTACCCTTCATGATGCAAAAGAGCTCGTGACGAAGTGTGTACAATGTCAGTTTCATAGCCGACAAGTACATCAGCCAGCACAAGCTTTGCAAACAATTCCTTTTTCTTGGCCTTTCGCAACCTGTGGGCTAGACATTCTGGTACCTTTCCCAAGAGCACCCGGGGGCTTCGAATTCCTTTTCGTCATGATTGACACGTTTACAAAATGGATCGAAGCCGAACCAGTTGTCAAAACTACAACCGAGGCCGCTAAGAGATTTCTCACAAAAAAAATATGATCACACGATTTGGTGTACCCAGTCGTATAATCACAAATAATGGTACTCAGTTTTCAAGTGGTAGTTTTCAGGAATTCTACGATGAGCTTGGAATCAAAGTCCATTTTGCTTCCGTTGCTCATCCACAGAGCAACGGAGCAGTTGAGCGTGCCAATGGTATCATAATGCAGGGGGTTAAACGCCGAGTGTTCGACCAGTTGATAAAACGGTCAGGAGCTTGGGTTCAAGAGCTTCCCTCTATTTTATGGGCCGTTCGAACCACGACTAGTTGTGCGACCGCGAAACGCCTTTCTTTTTAGTTTATGGTGCTGAAGCCATGCTTCCTCCAGAACTGAAAATTGGCTCTGCTCGAACCGATTGTTTCAACGTAAACGATCAAGAGGAACGACGACTCAACGATATCAATTTCATTGAAGAACGACGAAACCAAGCCTTAATACGTTCGGCAATCTATCAGCAAGCCATGATAAGGTACCACAGTCGTAAGGTGCAACCTCGCAGCTTAGCTGTAGGTGATCTGGTCCTTAGAAAAATTCAGAGTCAGGCAAATTGCAACAGGCTTTCTTCCAAGTGGGAAGGTCCATACACTGTGGTCGAAGTTACCCGACCAGGCTCGGTACGATTAGCCATGTCAGATGGGAATGTTTTGTCTAATTTTAGGAATATTGATCAACTGCGTAAGTTCTTTGTTTACTTTCCTTTTTTCATTTCTGTTAAATTTAAAAGGTCATTTAATCCATTAAATTCTCTTGGCGAGTGATGTTATTTATATGTTTTTATCCAACTCTGGTCGACTAGCGGTTCATTTGCAAAAGATTATGGAGATTATATTTTTATTTCAAAATTATGTTCTACTCTCGTTTGGCTACTGGTCGGGACACGGAAAACCTCCTAGTCGAAGTCTCTCCTTTTTCGCACGTGGTCCCGTCCACTGGAAGGAGCTTCCTAGCGACGAACCTTTTCCTACGATCCTCGCTGCCAGTCGGACCAGAGTATGAGCTCGTATTACGAAATATATTTTATATCATCGTTTCTTAGCAGTTCCTTCCGACCAGCATTGAGTATTACATAGAAATAAAACCACTTGTCATTTATTTTTTGTGCATCCTTGCATTCAAATTTTCTTATGACTTAGTAAGTACTTCGATTATGAGGAACAAGTTTACAACTAGTTAAAACCTAGCAATGGTTCCGACCAAAAAAGGCTTACTAGTATTATTACGATCAGTTCTTCACACAATCAGTACATACTTTCAAACAAATGGTTGAGACTTAAGTTCATATTCCTGGCCTACTGCTTATATAGTAAAGTTCTTCTACTATAAAACAGTCGGGGCTAGGTAATATATGAATATTCATAAGTCGACCGGTCGAACAAGCGATTTCATTTGATAAGAAAAAAAGATAAGTTTTGCATTTTCATATATCTTTACATTGCATTTCTACTTGAGATCGCCCGACTAATCACTACTTGACGGAGATCCGACCTCCATTTCTTCTGCAACCTTGTCTCCAAGAGGTCTTACTTCCTTGAGAAACTTGGTCGTCTCTTCATGCAAATAGTTGAAATCCTCTTCAATGGCTTGAAGATTGGTAGAGGGGTTGGAAGCTTTTAGTTTTGCTAAAGAGAAACTAACTCCACGAGCAATAGATTCTTTCATAGACTGGGCATAATTCTCTCTAGTAGTCTTGAGCAGGCACTTAAGATCCTCCAGAAGATGGCCTAGGTAAGTCACCTTTTCCGTTGGATCTCTCAAAGAGGGCAAGCTCGATCCTGATCTCATATCAAAAATCATTTTATTAAGTGAAGTTATTTTTTCATCGAGATTAAGCATAAGAGCTGCCTCCTTGTCTTGCTCAAATTCCATAGCTTTCTTTGCTCTGGTTAGCGCTTGGTTTTGTTCTGCATAAGAAAAACGAGCGTTAGGCAGTAATGATTAGAAGAGATAGTAAGTCAAGTCTACGACTAGTTACCTTCGATCTTCTTTCTGGAAATTTCTAAAATTTCTTTATTTCTGGTCGTCAAGTATGCGATCGACCGGTCCTTAGCTTGGCATTCCTCCTCAAGCTTTGTTATTTTGGCTTCTTTGGCCATAACTTCTTCTTTTATTTTCTCTAAATCTATCAAATATGATAAGGGAAAATAATTAAAAGAGAATAACAGAGTCATAAGGAAGAAAAACAAATTAAGAAGAAAGTTCTTACTTTCTAATTGAGGTGTTTTGCTCCAGGTCTTTATTATTTGGTCATCCTCAAACCACAGCAAAGTTCTCGACCATGTGCTACATAGATAGCATTCTTCCTTAAGTTTCCTATACAACTTTAAGAGAAACTAAGGAAATGGTTGTAGATACTTACCCGAATTGCCACATCATTATATTCGGCAAAAATATTATCAGGACTCATCTTGGCTTGACGGTTTGATATTTGCCCCCAAACGGCATCAAGCTCCTTATCCTCGATAAATCGAGGGGAAAAAGGGAACTTGTTAGTTTGGAAAGGATTACTTACAAGAGTCGGAACTTGTTGAGGGTCTTTGGGGATTTCTACCTCCGCCGACGGAGTTATGATCACCATAGGATCCGGAATAAGTTCTGGCTTTGATGCCTGCTCGGGGGCTTCCTCGACCACTTTCTCCCCAGGAATTCTAACCGAGGGAAGTCCCGGTCGAGGACTTCTTCGACCACTTGATCTTCCGGTATATTCTAGTTGGAAACGACCAGAGCACCAGAAGATCTACAGAAAATGATGAAAGAGAATTCAGGAGTTCAAGATCACCAGCGACATTTAAGGTATGCATTCATAAGACTACTTCATTTGTACATACCTAGTCAATTTTTTGGTCTTGTCCTTGAAGCTCGCTGGTTTAAAATCAATAGCGCTTACTTTCCTCTTCTTTTCAACCATTTTTGCCAGTTCTAAACTGGTAGGGTTGGTTGTACCCTTTATACTCTCTGACAAGGGATCAGAGGTGATATTCTCGACCAGCTGGTCCAGAATAATATTCCCAATCGCTAGATCGGAAGGTGTAGATTCGTTGATCTCCAAAATAGTTGCTTCAACCACAACTGGCAAATCTTGAGTGATTGCATGAGACTCAACGATTACCGCCTAGATTAACAAGCAAAATTAGTCAGGTGATGACCTTGCTTCATTTAATAATAATATTTTCTGCTTGCACTAGGATGTTGGTTTGAGCATCAACTACTTTAGTTTCTTCTCATCGAGATACACATATATAGTCATTGATTCATGGCTCACTGGTTCACCTTCAGTGAGTTCTCATGCTATACCTTACTTCATGTGAGGTGATTCCCTTGATAAAACTGTCATCTTACTATCTTCTCAACACTGATTTTTTTTCTAGCATCGGTTTAACTCTAGGGTTCAACAAATATACTCTTGCACTAACTCAAGATTCAACTTCTGGCTTTCACAGGTAACTTTAGCTGACTCTTCACTTGATCAACAATTTCTTGCGATAGCTCTTCCGATTTGAGGCATACGCCACTATCTTGATCTGAGGCGAGGAGCAGACTCCAACCTCCTGGTTCTCGATCCAATAAAACCATCTTTAATGCTCTATGATAGCAACTCTGAATTATGACTAGCACAATTCACTACTTGAAACTGTAGCTGTTAGGAAGTGTTGGCGAAACTCCGTAACACACAAATTTTTGGACGCTCCATGATAAAAGTTATCAAGTTTCTTTCAGGTAGCTGGTAGTATGAACACTGGAGTAGTGGTTGATCTCTTCTGAAATTCTCACTTGCTTAGTTCACTTCTAGCGATCAGGGTGAACTTGTCCTTTTACAACGATGAGGGTCTTGAATATCTTGAAATGACTGTCTTACTGATCTTCAGCTAACACAAGCTCAAAACGATTGTCTCACTAATCTTGAAATGACACTGTCTTGTTCATGGTCGATCTTAAAGAAACTGTAGTTCTCCCTCAAAACTCAAACAGGCTGATTCTGAGGTTCTGGGATTAGCTCTTGAATAAACCGAAATTCTCGCACATTCTTGTGCTAACAATTTACTTTACAATCAACATTGGTGCTTGCCAAGCTGACAATTTGATTTAACACTACCTTTATCTGAGAAAGTAATTTGCTCAACTGTATCATTTTTGTAAACTCATTAGCAACTTTTGCCATATATCATCCCTGATGTACTTCTTTCGACATAGAAAACTTTCTCGTTATCATTGCATTACCTACCTCTACGCGGTCACTATCTCTAGAGATTGCATGACTGGTCAGATCGTCAATTGGCTCACATGTTTAAGTGGCCTCATTAATCCTAAGTCCGACCGACTGCATGTCAAAGAGGATTTTGGGTAAAAACCGATCAAAAAATATTAGAAAGATGAAAAGTGATTGATAAACTTACCCGAAGTCTCTCAGCTCTTTCTTCTGCGGTAACAACCACTAGGATCAGAGCCTTGTCGTTGGGTTCTCCAGCGCAGATCATTTTGATCCTATTTCTGACCCCATCAGAAGATAAGGCTGCAACAAAAGAGAGGTCTTAGAGTTATGAAAGTAATCAATCAATCTAAACAAACTGGCCGTATTCCCTTGGGATTTACCTTCCCTTAAGTCTTTAGTCGTATCGTCATGACCAATGTACCAAAGCAACGTATAAGCTCTAGCCTTCAAGGGACTAATTCTTCGCATGGAGAAATCCCTCACCACATGCTAGTAGGTTAAACCCATGACATTAAGGAGACGGATGGCCTCAACCCATCTCCCTACCTTTCCCTCCTTCTTTGAGGAGGAGCACCATCGTGGATTCTCAACCGCCTTTTTACCGCTATAGTAAAGGCCGTCTTGCTGAGTAATCTTCATGTAAAACTAGCTTTCTTCCACGATGACCATGAAGATTTTGAGTACATGGGAATGTACTCATCAGCCTTCCCGTCGTGGAGGCGCAAAGTACACTCTCCAGGTGTGCTGGTCGTTTTCTTCGTGTTCATCATTCTGTAGTAGTACTTGAAAAGATCCAGAGTTGTTAGAATTTCCAAGTACGCTTCGCAGAGGTAGACGAAGATGCTAAGGTTGGCGATGGCGTTAGGAGCCAGATTGATCAGTTCGACCCTATAATACTCCAAAACTTGGGGAAGAAAGGTGTGAACTGGGAGTCGGAAACCGCATTCTATGTATGCGAGAAAAACCGAAATTTCTCCATCTTCGCCGCTTGGAGAATGCTCCCCGATAGCTGATCTCCAAGGGATCAGACTTCTGTTGGGTAGTAGTCCAACCTTCTCCAAACTTTCCAGTTTCTTCTCACTCAAATCGGTGATCGACCAGGTTGGTGATGAGATCCGACATGTCGATTTCTTTTTATATGAGGAAGGCAAAAGTAGTCGGAGGTGATTTATCCTCTAAGAAGATGAAGAGGAAAATAGAAGGCGTAAAAACCCTAACACCCAGTGCGAAGGGGTTTTTATAGTCACAATCCTGTAACCGCATCCGGGAGAAGTCCAATCGACAAAAACTTTTTTACCAACGGACAGAAAAGCTTCTCAAGTCCTAAGGCAGTTTCTCAACTTTAAAATGAATACAGATTACTTCAAATATCACGACATTTAATGGGGGGTCTGCCCGATACGATTTCGTCGGAAGAGTGTTTTCACATGACCCATTCATTTAAAGTTCGGGGGCTAGCTGACAATGATTAAAACATTGGTGTATTATTTTAATACATAAGAGAAGACCATACGACTTCTTGGTCGTAACCCCTAAGGCTAACGACCTCACTGGTCGTAGGGATTCCAGAGGTTACATAATAAATACCCTGGTCGGACAAGGTCCTGTAGCTAGTCCCCGACCAGTTGACTGCTCGTAAGGCTATGAACTAGTATCACCTGGATCATAATCTAGTTATATCCCTACCGTGTGATGAATCGAACACGTGTTGTATATTCCACACCACACGATGTTACATAATTCTAAGACGCTGGACTACAGTTGAATGTCTCACAGACATATAACCGCACATAGCTTGATACCCTGTCAACTGACACCTCTTTCCGACCAGACACGTCACTTCCTAACAGGCGTCTCTCTAGAGGATAACTTCCACCGCTTCATTAACTACTTAAGGAGGACCGCGGAAGATGGAAAGAGGAGGGAGATTGAAGGCAATTGAGAAGATTAGCAGTCGATTCTCATAGCAAGCATTGTACTCCAGTGTAACTAGGATTATCCTTCTATCTGAAGATAGACATTCCTTGTAATAGCCAGTCCATAGCAATAAAGAGTGATCACATTCCATTCCAGGAGATACACTCCATTTTCCTCTATTTTTTATATTCATAAGATCGACGATTTGATCGTCGACAACATCCGACTAGGGATCTTTTAGAATGATGTCATACAACTATCGAATAGCTTAACCAACAAGTCGCATACTTTCTAATCTATATAAATGATAATTCATCCAATGAACATAATAACATGTATTCTATAATTTATAAACATAGGCGTGATACAATCATCTCCATTATTGCCACTTAGAGCACTTGTGGAAATATTCCACCCTGATCCGAGACCGTGTGGTGCGATTTTTTTGCCGAATGAACTCGTCCCAGATGGAATCATCGGCGCATGTGGGTGCACGTGACATGCACGGTGGATGCAATCACCACCCACCGACCGGCGGTGGCTGCGAGGGCGACGATGCGGTGATAGCCGGCAGAGCTCAACGACGAGACATAGTCGCGGAGCTCGCAGATAGGCATGGTTGGCGGAGCTTGAAGGCGAAGGTGGGCTGTGGTCGGTGGAGCTCGACGACAATCCGTTGTTGGCGCTGTGGAAGAAGGGCAGTGGGAGGTGGCTGTCCGTGGTCAACATCAGTGAAGAAGGGTGCACGGGAGGCGGCTCCGGCGACGGCGAGAGGTAGTGGACCAGCGGTGGGAGGAGGCTCTGGCGGTGACATGAAGTAGTGGATCGGCGGCAGGAGGGTGGCGGCGGCGTTGGATTGGTGAGTAGGGTTTGGGTTGGGAGTGGTGAGAGAGAGATTATATACATTTTAGGAAGATGGGATCAAATCCGTTAAATCTTGATCCAACTGTCCAAAAAAGATGATGTATTTAGGGGTATTCTCACAACCTGTTTACCATCTCAAATCCCATCTTATTCCATTCCTCCAACCAAACATCAACTTATACTACCCCAAGCATCTCATCCTCTCAACTCAACAAAATCCGGAACCATTACATCTCCCTAATCAAACATCCTACTCATACCATCCCATCCAAAAAAAATAGGACGATCCTATCCCATCTCACTTGGTCCTAGCAACCAAACACTACCTTACCCTTATGCAGCTAGCGGATTGTCTAACCTACGTATGCTTATTTCATCAGTTCATACAAAATATTTAGATAATTATATACAACTGTTGTAGCATACTTTTCTTTATTGTGGATCATTTGCACTGCAACAAATTCAAATGACTCCAACAATGTATAAATTGCACTAGAGCAATAAGCGTGCGATACAATAAAAAGAATATCATATTACCATTTTTTAGCTTTCACCTATTTTCTTAACCGAATACAACCAACGGTTTTTAAACAAACATTTGCAATGTTTTAAAAATGATGCCAAAATTTATAGTTACAACATTTCGATACACATCAAAATAGAGTTAAAAAACACATTTCTTGTTGGAATTTTTATTTAATCATTTTTATTAATATTTTAAAGTTAACCCCGCGCTAACTTTATTTCCAAATCCGACCTTAACCCCGCCCTAACTTTATTTCCAAATCCGACCCCTTTGGCCACACCACCCCCTATGACGCGACCAAAACATTATGCCATGCCACCGAGCTTGGCATAGCCTAACATGCCACGCAAGCCCTCTAGGGCACGCTGTGCCAGCGTGGAGGGCTGGTGTGGCAGTCATCACACCCGAACCCATAGTGTGACAAGTCTGCCTTGCCACACCATATCTTGTCGCATGACAGTGGCAACTTAGGCGCCGCCGCCCACCCATTTCGTCATTTTTCCCCAACAACTCGTTCCTCCCGAGCCTCCTCTGTCCTCCCCAAATCTCTTCTCGCCGTCACTTCTCCCGTCGTCCCCAATGTTGCTTCTCGCCGGCTCCCTACACCGCCTCTCGTCGGCCCCTACCCCACTGTCATCCCCACACCGTCCTCCTCCCCGCCTGGCATCCTCCTCCCCGGGCCGACATCCTCCCTCTGCCGACGTCCTTCCTGCGCCGTCCTCTTAATCGCGTCGACCTCCTCCCCTGCGTCGGCATCCTCCCCGTGGCCCCCTGCCTCCTTCACTGTGAAGGTAATACCTTTCCCCCTCGACTGCGAACGTGTGTGGAGATACGATGCATTCTTGATATGGACGCTAACTTATTTCTTTATTTTGCTGGCTCTAGAGTAGTATATTCAATTTGTGTGACTACATCAATTGTTGTATGAATGATGTCTCATTAGTTTCTTTACAGTCTAGATAATGAAATGGTGTTCTTGTTCGAGTTTGAATGCCAAGCTATTTGTATTATTTCAAACTTTTCATCTGAAGCCTTCAGATGTTAGTATGAAGATATGCATCGCAAGACTTTATATGCTACTTTAGTGCATGCAAATTACAAGAAAAGCAACTACATTAAAACAATTTGATAGTCAACATGTACTGTACCGTGATATACACGTTTCAAAATGGTTGATTCGATACAAGGAAAAAAATCTATCAAATTTTGCTGTAACAACAAAAGTGAAAAACCCCACAAAGGTATAGTTGAATGTTCCTCCCTCGATTGTGAACGTGTGTGGAGATAAGAGGATTTCCATAGATAAAATTGTGATTTGAGATGAATGCGGAGTTAAGAGTAAGAACAAAAAGGAGTGAAAGTTTAAAGGGTTCAGTAAAAATATTGCCCTTTAACCCTAATAGTGGGGAAAAATATGAGCAACTTTTCCTTGACAAAGTAGTACAGTCACGCCAGTACACATGGCGTGGCAAAGCAGTACAATCATGCCAATACACATGGCGTGGAAGGACTTGGCCCTCTGTCACTCTCTCTCTCTCTCTCTCGCCCCTTGTAACATGCATCACCCGTGAGAACATCCGATTGGCTCACGTGCATTTAACCACACCATGACGCCTGTTTTTCAGAAAGACAAGACCATACTCTGCCGCGCGGGCTACTCATATTCATTTAACCACACTATGATACCAGCTTTTCAGAAAGACAAGACCATACTTTGCCGAGCAGACTACTCACATGCATTTAACCACACTGTGACACAGGGTACCAAATCGATATGACAACACTCTACCTCCTCAGCTTTTCAGACCGAAATACTAGGCAAACTTTTCAGAGGGACATGACACCACTCTGCCACCCCAACTTTTCATATTGAAAAGAGCAAACTCTGCCACAAAATCTTTTCAGATGGGCGTGACAACACTCTGCCTCGATAGCTTTTCAAACCGAGAAGACAAAACACTTAGACTCAACTTTTTTATAATTTAACGTACCACACACATCGATTTATTATGCGTTCTCATTCCACCATGAGAATTACACCCTATAAAAAGAGGTGGAAAAGATCTGGGAGAGATCACTACACCACCACACCAACACTACACCAGGGCTTAGCTTCATAGAACTAGGAGGAAGGGTATAGAGGGCTCGATGAACATGTACAAAAGGATACTGCAGAAGTGCAAGTGGCTAGACGAGAGAGCAAAACCCTACCTAGATAAGTCTACGAAGGATGCGCCGGTACCACCGCGGTTCCCAATACCGCAATGTGTACACAAGGAACCGGTACATATCATCAAATCCACACACCCGACTATGTCCGCTCGGGCGTACTACACATGCGGCCACCACCTCATAAGTTCATCTTGCACACACAAAGATTTTTTACATCATACGTTCCATTCCATAAATCCCTGAGTACGCGTGTGTACAATGGCAGCCAGAGATACAATGCAGCTTCTTCCAATAGATTGACAGCCAAGAGATGTACTATAGGGCGTTCATCCAACAGAAGTACATGTTGAACTATTCGATGAGAGCTGAGATCTTCAGGTGTTGGACACCTTACGTACCTGACCCTGACCCAACTGAAAAGGCATCGGACGAGCCCAAGAGAGCAAATGAGTACAACAAGGCCAAGCGGGCCGCAGACAAGGGGAAGGCTCCTACAAGTGAGACCGTGGGCCTTACTAAAGCTCCCTATCGCCGGGCGCACTTCGAATCCAAGAGGTAAATTATGTTCATTATTTATCATAATTATTGATTTGGCCCGGCGTTGTGTTATTATAATATCATTCAACTGTTCAGCCCGTCTCACAGGATATGGATGACTTCGAGACTGACCGCCGCTGCCGCGGGCAGTAGGGGGACAAGGGGAAGGCTCGCGGGTAGCAAGGAGACTAGGGGGAGGGAATGATGGGCCACGAAGCTAATAATCTATGTTCCAATTGAATTTATTTCTATTAAAAAAGACGCATATGTATCGTAGAAGTATTTTATTTTGTTGCATCGTGCAAGATGTCGTTTCTCACGCACGTAACCAAGCCATGTGTGCCGTGTAATTTGCAGATTTATTATAAAGTCTAATTTAATTCCCGACTGCGTTGTAAAGCTGACTTCAAATCTTGTCATCTTTTGCATTCAATTCTTCGCATAGTAAGGTAGGCAATAACATAAAAAAAGTCCAAAATGTGTGTTCTGGCAGTAGGCATGGAATGGTCTATGACCCCAAAGTGACGACGAGCAACACATATCATTGCAATTAGGAGGGATGTGCATGCCTAATCATCCATCCGTTCATTCAAGCTAACAACATCGCAGGTCCAAAATAAAATCTACTGCCTAGGATTTTTGTCGAACCCGGGAACGAAGGATCATTGATTCTCTGTGTTTCATACACTAGTCCAGGAACAGCTAGTGTACACGGTCAAAGAAGTGATAGCAAAATCATATCACACATTTATTAATTGATAATCGGAGTTTATTACAAAATTGGGCACAAGACACAATATAAAGATACAACGGAAGCAAAATAAGTAGGTAGGCCACACGATTCGCCACAAGCAATCGTTTGGGGGCGCAGCCTAGTCATCCTGATCCTCACCGACTTTATAATAATCTTCGCCTAAATAAATTTTATTTAATAAGGGTGAGCGCAACTTCCGTGCTCGCAAGTTACACCCAATTAACAGAATATAATACATGCAACGATATATCAAAGGAAGGCTTATTCGTTGAATTTGCATAGAGCAATGTTTTTAAAAAATATTTGTACTTAGTTCCAAAGCAGTTATTCTATAAAGTTTTATAATAGGATAACCTCCATATGAAATATGGTGATGGATACCCTCCTATCACATGGCTAACCGCCCAAGTTCCCAATTGGATAAACTATCCAAAATCATTTGTTAAAATCTTTTAAAAATAAAACCAAAGTCTAACTTTGAGTGGCTTTGCTAGCATGTTCATGACCGTGGACAAGGCTATTCGAATAGTTTTACAATCTACAGAGGTTGTACAACTTTACCCACAAAACACGACTTCTCTAGTTTGTTTGGCATCCGTCGATACCACTGGTAACTACGTTAGATAAGCAGTCTAGAGCATGTGTCAATGCCTTTAGAATGCACCATCCCACCGTAGTCCCACATCGCTAAGGTTTCATTTCCTTTGGACTGAACCATCTGCCGAATTTAAGCCCCGTCTTGCGCCAGGTGGGGAATACATAAAAGTAGGTCATACAGACACCCACGCAACTGGATGGCACAACCACGGTGAAATATTGCAAATTAGTTAATCAGGTCCCGCCCATTCGAGACATGTGGTAGTACGATGGATCTTAGCAAGATTCGGCTCGAAGATAGGTTCTTAACTGACTTGGGCGACTTCCAATAGAACCCTGGGCCTCGATCATAGAAATGAATAGATTCCGTGCATGAACATGCACCCATCCAAATATCTATTTCGCCCAAGTCCAAACTAATTTTTATTTCTTTTGCAAGTAAAAGCATTTTCTAATATTTCTATGGTAAGACAATACAATAGACTCAACTTGAATAATTTTAGCTAAACTACCAAAATTCCAGACTTTGGTCTAAGCATTGTCTAAGCATGTCATTTTCAAATTTTATTTTTGTAACACCCCGGCTATTCGGAAGCCAGGATGCCACCTAATGGGACGACATACTACTCAATTAATAAAAATAATATCACAATAAGAGACAATATCGAATAACCAAGATAACAATCTAGAGTTTACTATCAGTTCATCAATATATTAAAACAAGAATTAACCATAGAGAGAAAGATGAACATCCAAGTGACATTTATTACAAATCATCACATTATAATTAAACCAAATAAACGTAAATAGAATCTTAATAAATGTATGATTTATTCATGTGTGTGGAACGTGCTGGACTACTCCCTCCCGCTAGCAACAAGATCACCAGAATTCACCTAAACAAATAAAAACAAGGGTGAGTCGAAACTCAGCAAGCACAATGATTATATCACAAAGGGTTCTGAATCAGAAGAATATGCCAAGTAAAAACGATTCGGTTCCGGAAAGTTTTAAATCTCGTTTTCGAATAACATTCCCATACATTCGAAACGATACAACCTAGCTGGAATTATGAGGTATTACACTCTATCCCCCTTAGAAAAGATTCGACCTCGAATCTACGCAACAAACTTCGAGAAAGATAGTTAAACAACTTAGATAGTTACCTGAAACGAACAGGTCGGGGTATTGTTCTCGCATGCGGGACTCCAACTCCCAAGTGGCCTCTCTCTCAGTTTGATGAGACCAAAGAACTTTGACATACTTCAGGGTCTTGTTCCTTAGAACCCGTTCCGCTCCTTCTAATATTCTCTCTGGCCGGGACTCAATAGTAAGATCTTGCTCAATAATCAAAGGCTCCAAAGGAATGACATGGTCTGGATCCCTCAGAAATTTCCGCAACATTGACACATGAAATACATTGTGGACCCCCTTCATGGAGTCTCAGTCGGGAAGTTTTCCAATTCGTGCCACGATTGGAAAAGGTCCAACATACCTTGGACTAAGCTTCCCTTTTGTGCCAAACCGCACCACACCTTTGGATGGCGACACTCTCAACAGAACTTCGTCCCCCACTTCAAACTCCAGGTCTCGCCGTCTCACATCGGCGTAACTCTTCTGTCGGCTCTGAGCAGCTAACAACTTCTGCCTAACTTCGGCCACCCTGGCCACCGTTTGTTGGACCCAATCAGGACCCAAGACTGCTCGCTCTCCAACCTCATCCCAACACAACGGGGACCTGCACTTACGTCCATAAAGAACCTCGAATGGTGCCGCTCGAATCACGGCATGATAAGCTGTATTATAAGCAAACTCGGCCAACGACAAATGATCTTCCCAACTTCCTTTCCAGGATAAAACACAACACCTGAGCATATCTTCCAATGTCTGAATTGTGCGCTCAGACTGACCATCCGTTTGTGGGTGAAAAGCTGTGCTAAGACGAAGCTGTGTACCCAAAGCACTCTGCAAACTTTCCCAGAACTTGGAGACAAATTTAGCATCTCGATCAGAAATAATTGTTTTGGGCACTCCATGCAATCGCACCACCTCCCGCACATAGAGAGGAGCCAAGTCACTTGCGGAATTAGTTGTGCAGATAGGAATGAAGTGAGCAGACTTACTGAGCCGGTCCACAATAACCCAAATAGCATCCTTCCCTCGCTGCGTGCGAGGTAATCCAACCACAAGATCCATAGATATATCATCCCACTGCCAAACTGGGACCTCCAAAGGTTGCAGTAACCCTGCTGGCCGTTTGTGCTCAGCCTTGACACGTTGACAAACTCCGCAAGAAGGTACGTACTGCGCGATGTCAACTTTCATCCGTTTCCACCAGAAACTTTTCTTTAAATCATTGTACATCTTGGTCTCACCAGGATGTACGGTATAAGGAGTACGATGGGCCTCCTTCAAAATCTCCAGTTTAACCTGAGACTCCTGTGGCACACAGAGGCATCCTTTAAATCGCAAAGAATCAAACTTGTCCACACTGAAATGACCTTGCTTGCCCTCAGCACAACGCTTCCTCACTCGTTGGAGCATCTGATCTTGCTGTTGAGCTTCCCGCACTCTATCCGGAAGAGCTAACTCTAGAAGCAATCGAGTCTCAGACTGGGCGGTACCCGCAAAACAAAAGGATATATCCATGCGTTCAAAATCTGCGATAAGACAACTAAGGATAGGGGGTGTCGCCTTCCGACTCAAAGCATCCGCTACTACGTTAGCCTTGCCGGGATGATACTGAATAGTGATATCATAATCCTTAATCAACTCCAACCATCTTCTCTGTCTTAGGTTCAAATCTTTCTGGGTAAAGATATATTTCAGACTCTTGTGATCAGTGAAAATGTCACAAGACTCGCCCGTACAAATAATGGCGCCAGATCTTCAAGGCGTGAATCACTGCAGCAAGCTCTAGATCATGGGTGGGATAATTATGTTCATGCTTCTTCAGCTGTCTCGATGCATAGGCAATCACTTTACCATCCTGCATGAGTACACAACCAAGTCCAACTATGGACGCATCTGAATAAATAGTGAACCTCTTCCCAGGCTCAGGAAGAGTAAAAATTGGAGCAGTCACTAATCTATCTTTCAAAGTGCAAAAATTGCGCTCACAAGCATCAGACCACTGGAACCTAACACCTTTCTGTGTCAACTGGGACATTGGTTTAGCAATGGTTGAAAAACCCTCCACAAACCGCCGGTAATAGCCAGCTAAACCCAGAAAACTCCTTACTTCTTTGACATTGGTTGGTCTTTTCCACTCTACTACTGTCGAAATCTTGCTAGGATCAACTGAAATACCCTTCTGATTAATAACGTGACCCAGAAACCCAACTTCAGAAATCCAGAACTCACACTTCTTCAGCTTGGCATAGAATTGATTCTCTCTTAAAGTTTCAAGCACCAACCGCAAATGATGGGTGTGATCCTCTTCCGTCTTAGAATAAATCAAGATATCATCTATGAACACCACAGTGAAATCATCAAGGTATTGATGCAGCATACTGTTCATGGCTTCTATGAAAACTGCAGGAGCATTCGTTAGTCCAACAGACATAACTTTATACTCATAATGACCATACCTCGTAGAGAAAGCCGTTTTCTCAATATCCTGCTCTCGAACCCGAATCTGATTATAACCCGACTGGAGGTCAATCTTGGAAAATATCCTAGCTCCTTTCAACTGGTCGAAAAGATCCTCAATGCGAGGCAAAGGATATTTATTCTTCACAGTCGCCTGATTAAGAGCTCGATAATCCACGCACATACGCCAGCTGCCATCTTTCTTCTTAGTAAAAAGAAGAGGCGCTCCCCATGGCGATACGCTACGCTGAATCATACCTTTGGACAGCAGGTCGTCCAATTGTTTCTTCAATTCTTCCTGAAAGGGACGAGCCAATCGGTAAGGAGACTTGGATAAAGGCCGAGTTCCCGGAATAAGATCAATCCGGAACTCCACTTTCCTCACCGGAGGCATTCCGGGAAGTTCTACAGGAAAGACATCGGAGAACTCCTTCTGGCGGGATCTCCTCAATACGCGCGAAGAATCAGTATTTTCATTGAGGAACAAAGTAATCCGATGGTTGATGCACGCGGCTAGGGAATAGGTTAGCGACACAAATCTTGAATCGACGGTGCCGCCTCGAATACCGTTCTTCACCGGAAGGAGCTAGCAAGGTCACCGTCTTCCAGAAACAACAAATCTTGGCACGGTATTGGAATAACCAGTCCATACCCAGAATAACATCGAAAGGTGCCAATTGAATAACCATAAGATTAGCAGTGAAAGCCTCATCATCAATATTTATAGAACAACCGGGACAGACGGTAGAGCTAGAAATAAGACCTCCTGGAGAGCTGACTACCACTGACTCAGAAATAAGCTGAAATCTCAAACCCACTTTTCTAACAAACTCCAAAGACACGAACGAGTAAGTAGCCCCCGAATCAAACAGTACAAAGGCATCGTGCGAATCCACTAGTAAAGTACCTGTCACCACATCAGGACGGCCCAAAGTCTCAGGGGTGGGCATGGCGTAGACCCCCTGATGCACCGGTGCAGAAGACGCACCGACACTCCGCGACGGAAAGCTGGAAACAGCTGCTGGAGGGACAAACGACGGAGGTGCAGATGGTACGGGGTTCCAATAGAACCCTGCTGGAGGTGCCTGAGGAAACATTGAAGGAGGAGTCCACCACGAGGGGCGTGGTGCGAGCTGCTGCCGAGTCCGAAGCAACCACCGTGAACGCTGGAAGATGAAGTTCTTTGGGCCATCTCCCACCGATGACATCGCCGGGTTCGCAGAATCGACGCTTTGTGGCCATCCCGACCACAATGACGACATGACCCTTGAAGAAGCACTCAAGCTCGATGCTCTTCACCACAGGAAACATTTCATGCCCCGACTGAGCAGACGCATTGATGGGGTGGAAGAGGAAGGACGGGGCGCCGAAGAGGAAGAGCGCCATGCAGGCGGGACGAGTGTTGTGACCCTTCTGAAACCTCTTGGGAGCGGGTCGCTGAAAAGACCCATTCCTCCACCAAAACTCGCTTCGCCCACCACCGAATTACGGTGGACAGAACTAACAATGCACTGACCTTGCGGCGTACCTTTCTCCAACTCCATTCCTCTAGCTTTGCTCGACCACCGAGCTAAAATCACATGAACTGTCGCTCCCGAATTTGGCGATACTCCTGATTGAGGCCCCGCTGGAACCTCTTGGCCTTCTCTTTATCATCACCTGCCATGGCTGGTACAAAACGCACCAGATTGTTAAATCCGGCCTCATACTCGACATCGTCATCTTTCCTTGCACAAAAGTCGGGAGGGATTGCTCCATCTTCTCAATGAAGGAGTGCGGATAAAGCGTGTCTCCGAATCTCTCCACAAATACCTCCCAAATGCAGACCTCGCTTTGGAGTCACGGAAGATAGGACTCCTTCCCACGGATGTCGGCTACCGCCCTTGGTGAAAGGCCACAAATCGCGCCTTGTGGATATCGTGAGGATATGTGAACGATCTCAGGATGATGAGTCAATTGGCAATGGCGTTGTTGGTTTGCAAAATCTCGCATTTTCGGGTTTGCTTCAAGGCTGTCAGACCACAAGGGGTCTGACCGGTTGTATCGGGCGGTCAGACCGCCCGTGGAGGAGTCCGACCGGCCTTGGTGGCCGGTCCGACCGCCATATTAAAAATTGGCTTTTGGAGCTGAGCCAAAAATAGGTTGTGTAGGCAAGTGAGGGGAGTCTCGTGGATGTGGTCCCATCATTTTTGGAGCTCCCAGTCAAAAGTTCTATTGAGTTGAAAATTCCAGAAGGTTTCGGATTTTCACGCTGGAAATTTGGCTAAGTCTTTTGGACCGGTCCGACCGCCGTTGTGGGAGCGGTCCGACCGGCCTGAAGTCGATCGGACCGGCCTTGTGGGGCGGTCAGACCGGCATTGACTTGGTGGTTAGTCAAGTTTGCATTGATGTGATTTGAATGTGTTCTATGTATGAACTTCAATGCTTTATTGTTGTATATTGCATTGTGGAGCTAACGTGGGTCAAGTTGTGAAGAACTTGTTCCCGGAAACGGTTTGTTTGTCTATTGCTGTGCAGGTGGCTTGCAGGTCAACGACGTCAACGGTGAGTGGATCGGGACTACGCTTGGAGAGTGAGGTCCGAGCGATCATGGATACGGGTGAGGTCGTGTGACACAAGCATGGTGCGAGAATGGGCAAGATGGATCGAGCGGGTAGTTGATGCAATTTGGTTGGATCGAGTGGTGCGGATATCGGTGCGAGTCTCTGGGAGGTTCCGATGGGATTCGGACAAGAGAGGCTTGACGACGTGATGAGAACCGCTGATCAACCTACACGTGGTGAAGCAGGCGATTGCTTCAATAGTTATGTGTGTGGGTCCCATGTGTAAGTGGTCCCAAAAAGGGAAACCCTAGCTCTCTAGTATAAATAGAAAGGGGGGAGATGGAAAACCCTCTTAAGCATTCATTTGGCCCCTTCTTCCATTTTCTAGGGTTTGGAGGAGAGGAGAGGAGAACTAGGGTTTGGAGAGTTTGGAGTGTGCTCCTTGTGTGAGCTCTTGCCCTCCTTGTTGGAGAGGCTTTGTAAGCATCTAGTGTGATCGAACAATCTTGTGATGCTTAATTGAAAGATCATTTGCTCCCTTTGTGTTCTTCTCCCCTTTTGGATGATTTTGGTGCTTCCTTGATTCAAAGGTTTATGCTTGGTCCCTTGGACTATTTTATCTTGCTTTGATGTGTGGGGATACTCCTAGAGTCATCTAGATCATCAACCCCCACGGGCAAGTCTTGAATCAAGATTTTCATATTTCTAGGGTTTGTGCACTTCTTTGTTAAATCTTTGAGAGATCGATTCTGCAAGTGGATCGAAGGATCGTCGCTAGAAATAGGTCTCTAATATCATTAGGGAGGTGTGTACGAAATTTGGTCAAGTTTCATTGGTTGAATCAAAAGTTGGATCAAATTTCGTTTTGGATTTGGGTTGAGTTTTTCAGTTCTGGACTCAACCGGTCAGACCGGTGTTGCAACGGCGGTCCGACCGCCCGTGTATTCGATCACCATTATCTGCTTGGGTCGAACGCATCACCGGTCCGACCGCTTGATTAGTAGCCGGTCGGACCGCGTGGTAGCCTGGTCGACCGCTGTGCCCAGATTCGCCTTTGAGATTAAGTCTCCACTTTTGTGTCGTGTGGTCATCGGGGTTATCGAATTCAAAGACAAGGCTTCTATCTTGCGCTATCGATCTTCTTAGCTTTCACAGCTAAAGGAGAAAAATTCGTGTTGAATTTGATTTAGGCGAGAAAGTTGAGAAAGCGCCTATTCACCCCCCTAGTCGCATTTACGGTCCTACACGCCTTCTGCGCGGATGCTAGCTCTAATGCTCCAAACTGACGCTCCATGTATCTCAACCAGTCCGCAGCCTGAACCGGTGTGCCTGCTCCGTCAAAAGTGTCCAGACGAAGCGACATCCACTCACGGAGGCTCATTCTAACCTCGGGTGGAACAGTAGGAGCAACGAGTTCTCATCAGAGGCGCAGTGCGCAGAATGGCCGTCTGCGATTCTTGGCGGAGTTGCTGGTTCTATCTCATAAGGTTCTGGATAAGTTCTGCCGATGCAACAGGAGGCTCTGCGACCGGAGGAGCGGCAGAGGCAATCTCCTCTGTGGCAGCCTCAGCAACTCCCTCAGACCGAGAAGAAGACACAGCCGGACCGCGTCCCCGACCCCGACCACGGACCGGTGGACGACCACGGCCACGGCCTCTCGCCGTCTAAACACCACCACACAAAAGATCAAACAATTCAATATCAGAATATAAGGGAATGACTTGAAAGAAATGCAGAAGCAAAGTTATACCCAACCCTTCCTACTGTGCACAGTGTGTCAAGTTTAAGTTAATAAACTGTTGACAGATTTTAGTAAATTTTATTAATCTATTCACCACGGACCTGAAGCCCGCTCTTATACCAACTGTAACAACCCGGCTATTCGGAAGCCAGGATGCCACCTAATGGGACGACATACTACTCAATTAATAAAAATAATATCACAATAAGAGACAATATCGAATAACCAAGATAACAATCTAGAGTTTACTATCAGTTCATCAATATATTAAAACAAGAATTAACCATAGAGAGAAAGATGAACATCCAAGTGACATTTATTACAAATCATCACATTATAATTAAACCAAATAAACGTAAATAGAATCTTAATAAATGTATGATTTATTCATGTGTGTGGACGCGTCTTTGGACTACTCCCTCCCTTAGCAACAAGATCACGGAATTCACCTAAACAAATAAAAACAAGGGTGAGTCGAAACTCAGCAAGCACAATGATTATATCACAAAGGGTTCTGAATCAGAAGAATATGCCAAGTAAAAACAATTGCATCCATGAGTTTGTGAAGGCATGGTATGAATGTATGCATTGAAGGAGAATGGACCTCTCACGTGATTATACCGGTATAACAAGTGACACACCGTCGGTGTTCACTAAAGCCCGCCCTTAACCAAGAGCGGGGACCCAAGTCCGTATGAAGAACGTTTCATACGGAATGTCCAAAACTGCCTACTTTGGAATGGTAGGTCTTACATGCCCATATTAGAATTAATGGGACTTAATCAAGTTTCCACTCCCGTGGACGGCAAAGGAAATATGTGTGCATGGAATGAAATGCATAACTTGAACTTCATCTCAATTTATCACAGAAGAAGGTATTGAATTCTACCACATCATGCTCAAATGACAGGAATATTCATAAGTTACCAAATTATCATGCATTCATCGAATTCACACAAGTTAAACATTGCACTTGCCTTCCGTGCTGTGACGTACTGGGAAGCAACGAAGGTGTCCTTCCACTCACCGCCTCACCGCCTATACAATCATTATCACGGAATAAGAATAACAGGGTATAACATAGTTACACGAGTTCTACGATACCCTCTAATCAACCCACATGCCCAAATGTTCGTTTTGACCTCTACGCCAAAAGTCCAGATTATCGATCTACGAGCAGTTGTACGAGAAAATTCACCATTAATTATCTGTAACTCTAAAAGACCTGAAACTAGTGCTCACTGAATCTTAACAGATCAGGCTACAAAACATTAGTTGGCGGAATCCCCTGATTCGGCCAAAATAGAGGGCTAATTATCAGCTAAACACAACCCATCTACGTCTATCCAGAATACAGATCAGTAATAAAGAAAACGGCGTAACTTTTAGCATACTGATCCAATGAGAATGATCCTTATCAACTTGGAAAGATAATTTCGAGAGATACAATAACTTAGTTGGGTGAAGGTTTTGATTCGGCCCCTAATATACACAAAACCGAGGGACAAACCTACTGACCTCAGTTTTCAGACAGACCGGACAGTTCGTAATCAAAAATTCATATCTCCCAAACTACAGATCGGATTGTCCTGATCTCGGTGCCAAAAGAAAGCTAACGTTCCCAGGAATAAAACTTTAGAAGGGAAAAACCCCAGATTCGACCTCTACAGTACCGTAACTTGCCGTGCAACGTTCTGAACTAATCTGTAAATTCTGGAATACTAATCTGACGCGACTCAAAAGATCTCTACCACAACAAAAACCGATCAAACAATGAATCGAGGTGCTCGTTACCCTTGAAGACCAGTAGGACGACGATGATCCGCTGCACACGGGCCTTCCTCCCTTCCCCTCTCTTCCCTCTCTTAGGGCGGCCCGAGGCGCGAGCGAACGTCGGCGTCGGCGGGAACGGAGATGTCGGAGGATCTTGAGGAGGAGCGACGGGATCACGAAGATGGCACCACCACAGCGAGGAGGCACCAAGGAGCAGCAAGGAGCGGCTTTGGGGAGGAGGTGGCGGCCAAAGGGGGAGGGAGGTGGAGGCGGCTAGGGTTTGGGGGGGGAGTGGCGGCCCCCTTTTGGCGGCCTACATGGGCCGACGGCCCCTCTTGGACCACAGGTGTGATCATGCGGCCCAGGTTGTGAAATAGCATATACCCCACTGATTGGAAAAATCCGACGAAACTATTTCTTTTACTCCCTTCGACTTCTTTCTTTTTACCGATTCGGTTCCGGAAAGTTTTAAATCTCGTTTTCGAATAACATTCCCAGACATTCGAAACGATACAACCTAGTTGGAATTATGAGGTATTACAATTTTAACTATGGAAACAAGGGAGATAACTTGATCAAACATCAATATTGGCCATACAAAGGAAATTGTATAACTAGACCTTTAAAATATGAATTTAAAATACTGAATAGAAATATGCATGCAATAATAATTTAAAACATGATTTAAATAATTTAAAATATTAGGGTCAACATGGTCAAAGGTATAACTTGCCTTGCTCGAAGGACTCTTCTTCTTCTAATGAAATTTCCGAAGAGTCGTCGAAGTCAATACGTGAAAAATACAACAAGAACAAACAATACAAAATAATTCAAAAGAAAATACAAATAAACTATAAATTAAATAATTTTAGATCAAGAAGGTAGATATTTAATTTATCTAGTCGTAGGAAGCTATGGCTATCTAGTCGAAGAAAACTACGACTACCTATTCAAAGGAAACTACGACTATCTAGCCGAAGAAAACAATGACTGCCTATTCGAAGGAAGCTATGACTATCTAGTTGTAGGAAGCTACGACTATCTAGTCAGAGGGAGCTACGACTACTTAGGCTAAATATTTCGACTTCACAGGGCGAAAGCGGCGGCGCTCGGCTACTAGCTCGACGGTACTACACGCCATGACGAGCTACGTGAAGGTGCGCAAAACAAAGAGGAGAAGACACTGAACCTTATGGGGTACCTTACGACGGCAGAGCAAAACGGAGTGGCCGGCGGCGGTGGGTACGGGTTCTAGTGGCGACGGTGTTCCAATGGTCCTCCGGCGAAGAAAAAGTATGCTTGAGGTAGAGCATGACGTACCGAAACTCCCGGTGTGGACAATGACACTAGAGACCAATTGACAGCGACGCAAATGATGACGCTAGGGCTGGCTGCGGAAAAGCTTTGGCTTTGATTCCGGCGAATAGAAACGAACAGCGTGGTCGTGGGTGCAGGGACTGGTGTGAGGGGAGAAATGCGAAGGTAGTGCCCCCTTTTATAGGGAAAGGGGTAGTCGGATCGTCGGGGATGTGCGCGGGGGATAACGGCCGAGGCGGCGGTGATGAGTAAAGCGAGTTAAGAAGGAGAAACATTCGATTGAGTGCGGCCAGGAATGAAGGGTGGTCATGGCGAATAATTGTGCATGATCTCGAGTGGAAATAGATGATTCAACACAGTTTAATCGACCGGATCAGGCGGTGCTCTGCTTCGGGCGAAGGAAGACGATGGGTGAGGTCGGGGATGACAGGTGGGGTTGGGCGGAAGAGAGAGAGAGACACACACACACACAGAGAGATAGAGAGAGAGAAGAAAGGGTTGGTCGATGCGCGGCTGCGGAAGAAAAAGGCCGTGGGTTGGAAGATGGGCCAGAGGTGCGGAAAGAGAAGATGGGCCTAAGGGATTCAGCCCGAGATTGTTTTGGGATTTAAACATTTTAAATAATTCAGATAAATGAATTAGGTTTTAGAAAATAGGAAATAAAGTCAAACAAATACGAAAAAATTCACAGAAATTCCCTGCGTCAAATTGGACTTAAATAAAATATTTCTAACTCATAATTGGTAATTAATTTTTGCACATACTTTATTTTGGCTTTTAAAATAATTAGGGGAAAGCTTTAAAACTTCCATAAAATTCAAAAAATTAATTGATTTCCTTTTTCACTTTAAATCCAATAAAAACCCATAAAACTTAATAAATTCTTTTTGACTTTTTAAATCTAGAAAATTCAAGAAAACACTATTAAAACTCAGAAAATATAATAATAATAACTTTATTAATTTAATTTTTAGTAACAGAACTTTTGGATGTTACAAACTAACCCCTTAAAAGGAATCTCGTCCCCAAAATTTGGAAAGGCTAAAAGGAAGCATAGGAATACAAGGTCTTCAATTAACACTGTTGTCATGCATACCATTTTCCAAATTTGACGGGGACTGAGCTGTGATGTTGTATAGTTGTCCCTTTCTAGAATTCTACAACTTCCTTTTGCTTGCATGGTGTTGACTGTTGGACTTTGAGCTGCTCATGACGGCTAGATTTGTTATTTGTCGCTTCTTTGCACATTTATTGGGATAGTGCCCTGTCTCTCGGCAGTTGAAGCACGTGATACCTGCGGCATGAGATGATTTCTTCTGTGACTGGCCTCCAACAGAGGTGTTAGGGGCCAAGAGCTGGCCAGATGGTTCACTGCTATTTCTTGAGGCATTGGTAAGCCTAAACTCATGTATTTTTGCAACTGTGACAAGTACCTTATATTGTTTTTACTTCCTATGGATGGTGTTATTATCGCGATTAGAGCAGTTTTAGGAATGCTATCTGGGGTGACCGCTAAGTGTGTTTTTGAGCATTGATTAGCATAATGCCCCGTATCCCGACAATTGAAGCATTGCAATCCTACCCTTGGCGTTTTGTTCTGCTGAGACTAGCCACCATTGTTGTTGCTGAATATCTACATCGGTGGACTTAGTGCTGATCCTAGAGTCATGAGTGTGGTTGCTGTTGGTGCTTGGTTGGGCTCAGATTTAATCACACGAGCCTTGGAGTTTCTTACCATACTTTGCACTTGAACGACCATCTTCCTCTTGTGAAAATTATCCTACTGTTCGAACGTCTTGTGCTTGATATGGTTGGAATTTTGTCCCTCTGTTTCTTGGGATAATTTGGTAGATGTAACCAATGTCTTGCCTTCCTTGGCTTGAATGAGAGCGGCTTGGTAACTTTCACACTGCTGCTGTAATACAGAGGTCAATATTGTCTTGAAAGGGCATTGAGTCAGATAATGATCATTGCCTTCACAATAGTAACATATAATCTTGTTCATTTAACATTCTCTGAGTGGATGGTTTTCTTCACAGCTTGAGCAATTGATTGCTGCTTGGTGTGGCGTTTGAGGTTCTTCTGACCTATCCTTTAGTGCTGAGGTTGCTTGATTATGTAAGGGGAGTCATTTGGCAAAATGTCCTTTCTCGCCACAACATTTGCAGACTTGATACTGGATCATCTTCCTCTTGGAACACTTGGTGAAATAGTGTTCGATGCTATTGCAGTTAACACAATGAATATCTTGTTTTGACTTTCCCTTTTGAGGGCATCCGTAGGCGAAGTGTCCTAGTTCACCACATTGTAACAGATAACATACTTCCACTGATGGTGACTTTCAGGAAGAAAGTGGCCCATGTCGGTTTTATGGGATACTTCTGATGGCTTGATCCTTGGTAACTCATCGTAGGAACATTGTACATGAGTTGTAGGAGCAGTGGCTGAGGAATCATTGTTGTTGTCCATCTAAAGTGGTAGTTGGGCTTAGAGGAAGACAAGGGAAAAGAAAGGACAAGGGAAACTAGGGAGGTTGCAACAACTCACAAAATCCAAATTACTTTGCAAAAAACCAAGCAACTCAAAGGAAATCGTCTACACAATCGATACTCTTAAGCTGGTGAAACGACTCTATACACAGAATGGGTCTTAGCAAACTTAGACTATATGGCTAGACTAACAAAACAATCTTCGGTATAACTTGTAATTTGTCCTTTGATTGGCAAAGATGACTTGTCGACTTTACGATGCTCTCTTGATAGCTTCATGTCTTGTGGTCGTGAACGTAAAGGTAGGAATCGCATTGACCATCTATAAAAAAAATTCAAGGAAAAGAGGATCCATTTAACATTATCAAAATGGTGAAGAAATAGCTAGGTAAGAAAAGAATTGCTATGAAGGAGCTAAGTATAGATAGATGACCAAGATGAGGAGAGAACAATTTATTTTTTTGTTGTGTAAATAAATTTTAAAGTTTTCAACTAACGGCCATTCTAACTAGGTCATGACCTGCAGTCGATATGGCTCTGATACTACTCTTGTCGAACCCAGGAATAAAGGATCCCTAATTCTCTGTGTTTCATACACTAGTCCAGGAACAGCTAGTGTACACAGTTAAACAGAAGTGATAGCAAAATTATATCACGTGTTTATTAATTGGTAATAAGAATTTATTACAAAATTGGGTACAAGGCCAAATATAAAGATACAGCGGAAGCAAAATAAGTAGGTAGACTACACGATTCGCCACAGTGCAATCGTCTAGTAGCGCAGCCTAGTCGTCCTGATCCTCACCGACTTCATAATAATCTTCACTTGAATAAATTTTATTCAGCAAGGGTGAGCACAACTTCTGTGCTCGCAAGTTACACCCAATTAACACAATAATATGCATGCAATGATATATCAAAGGAAGGCATATTGGTTGAATTTGCATAAAGTAATATTTTCTTTAAATATTTGTACTAAGTTCCAAAGCAATTATTAGATAACTAAAATTCATTTTATAAATTCTGAAGTTTTATAGTAGGATAACCTCCATATGAATTATGGTGATGGATACCCTCCCATCACATAGTTAACCGTCCAATTTTCCAATTGGATAAACTATCCAAAATTATTTGTTAAAATCTTTTAAAAACAAAACCAAAGTCTAACTTTGAGTGGCTTTGCTAGCATGTTCATGACCTTGGACACAACTATTCGAATAGTTTTACACTCCATAGAGGTTGTACAGCTTTACAAACACAACACAACTTCTCTAGTTTATTTGTCATCCATCGATACCACTGCTCATTATCTTAGGTAAATAGTCTAGAGCATGTGTCAAGGTCTTTATAATGCGCTATCCCATCTTAATCCCGCATCGCTAAGGTTTTGCTTCGTTTGGATTGAACCATCCACCGAATTTGAGCCCCCTCTTACGCCAGGTGGGAATACATAAAAGTAGGTCATACAGACACCCACGCAACCGGATAGCACAACCACGACAAAATATTACAAATTAGTTAGCCAGGTCCCGCCCATTCGAAACATGTGGTAGTACGATGGAGCTTAGAAAGATGCGGCTCGAAGACCGGTCCTTAACTGACTTGGGCGACTTCCAATAGAACTCTGGGCCTCGATCATAGAAATGAATCGATCATGTGCATGAACATGCGCCATCCAAACATCCATTTCGCCCAAGTACAAACCAATTTTTATTTATTTTGTGAGTAAAAGCATTTTCTAAAATTTCTATGGTATGACAATACCATAGACTCAATTTGAATAATTTGGGCTAAACTCCCCAAATTCCATATTTTGGTCTAAGCATGCCATTTTCAAATTTTCTTTTAACTAAGGCGACAAGGGAGATAACTTGATCAAACATCAATATTGGCCATACAAAGGAAATATTATAACTAGAACTTTAAAATAAGAATTTAAAATACTGAATAGAAATATGCATGCAATAATAATTTAAAATAAAATTTAAATAATTTAAAATATTGGTGTCCACATGCTCAAAGACATAACTTGCCTTGCTCGAAGGACTCTTCTTCTTCAAATGAAATTTTCGCAGAGTCATCGAAGTCTATACGCGAAAAATATAACAAGAACAAACAAATACAAAATAGTTCAAAAGAAAATACAAATAAACTCTAAATTAAATAAGTTTAGTTCAATAAGGTAGATATTTAATTTATATGAATTTAGGAATAAGAATTGACGGATTTGGAGTTCGTATGAAGGAGAACGAACATTCGGAATTTTGGATGTCACAAGAAATTATATAATTCCGAGTACTGCTCTTGTTCTGAGCATTGTTCACTCTGAGCACTGTTCATCTCCAGGGTACTGGTTATCTTCGAGAATTGTTCATATTTGAGTATTGTTCATCTTCTGAGTATTGTTCATCTTTGAGTGTTGTTCACTTCCGAGTCCTGTTCACCTCCGAGTACTGTTCACTTTCGAGTGATGTTCATCTTCTTAGTACGGTGCATATTCCCAGTACTGTTCATCTTCGAGTAGTGTTCGAACGGGATTACGACTACACTGGTCGGAGGAAGAGTTTCGACAACATTGGTCGAGGAAGGTTTCAACAACACTGGTTAAAGGAAAGATTTCGACAACACTAGTCAAAGGAAGGCTACAACTATCTAGTCAAAGAAAGTTACGACTATCCAGTCGACAGAAGCTACGACTATCTAATCGACGAAAACTACGGCTACCTATTCGAAGGAAACTACGATTATCTAGTCGCAGGAAGCTACGACTATCTAGTCGAAGAAAACTATGACTACCTATTTGAAGGTAACTACAACTATCTAGTCGTAGGAAGCTACGACTATCTAGTTAGCAGAAACTTCGACTACCTATTCGAAGGAAATCACGACTATCTAGTCGTAGGAAGCTACGACTACCTATTTGAAGGAAACTATGACTATCTAGTCGAAGAAAACTACGACTACCTATTCGAAGGAAGCTACGACTACTTAGGCAAATGGTTTCGACTACATAGGGTGAAAGCGGCGGTGCTCGGCTACAAGCATGACAGTGCTATACGCCACGGCGAGCTACGCGAAGGTGCGCAAAATGAAGAGGAGAAGACACCGAACCTTATGGGGTACCTTACGACGGTAGAGTACAACGGAGTGGTCGGCTGCGAGGTGGTTTGGCGGCGAGGTACGGGTTCTGGTGGCAACTGTGCTCCGATGGCCCTCTGGCGAAGAAGAAGTACGCCTAAGGTAGAACACGACACGGCAAAACTCCCGGTGTGTACAACGACACCAGTGACCAACGAATAGCGAGTGCAAACGACGGCGCTAGGGCTGGCGGCGAAAAGCTTTGGCTTCGATTCCAGCGAATAGAAACGAACAGGGTGGTCGTGGGTGCGGGGACTGGTATGATGAGAGAAATACAAAGGCAGTGCCCCCTTTTATAGGGCAAGGGTAGCCGGATCGTCGGGTATGTGCGCGGGCGATAACTGCCGAGGCGGTGGTGACGGGTAAAGCGAGTTTAAAAGGAGAAATAGTCAATTGAGTGTGGCCGGGAGTGAAGGGTGATCGTGGTGAATAATTGCGTATGATCTCGAGTGGAAACGAACGATTCAATGCAGTTTAATCGACCGGATCGGGCTGCGCTCTGCTTTGCCCGAAGGAAGATGAAGGGTGAGATCGGGGATGATAGGTGGGGTCGAACGGAAGAGAAAGAGAGAGAGAAAAGAAAGGGTTGGTCGACGGTGCGGCTGCAGAAGAAAAGGTCGTGGGCTGGAAGATGGGCCAGAGGTGCGGAAAGAGAAGATGGGCCGAAGGGATTCAGCCCGAGATTGTTTTGGAATTTTAATATTGTAAATAATTCAGATAAATCAATTAGGTTTTAGAAAATAGCAAATAAAGTCAAACAAACATGGAAAAATTCATAAAATTTCTTGTGTCAAATTGGACTTAAATAAAATATTTCTAACTCATAATTGGTAATTAATTTTGCACATAATTTATTTTGGCTTTTAAAATAATTAGGGGAAAGCTTTAAAACTTTCAGAAAATTCAAAAAATAATTAATTCCCTTTTCATTTTAAATCCAATAAAAACCCATAAAACTCAATAAATTTATTTTTAACCTTTTAAATCTAGGAAATTCAAGAAACCCAAGACAACACTATTGGAACTTGGAAGATATAAAAATAATAACTTTATTAATTTTATTTTTGATAACAGAACTTTTGGATGTTACAATTTTGCATTCAATTAGCACCGTTAAATTCTTGCTATCTCAACTCATGTTTAAAATTTTTGGAACAGACTTCCATACAAAATCAAATGCTAAGAACAACCTACATGAGAGTGAACTTGAGCATTACAATTTCATCTTTCGTGCCAAATGGTCTACATATCTTATGCAATAGACATAAGATTTCATCATCTGATAGCACTTCCAAATAAAGGATAGCTCTATCACGCCAAATCTCGTGGCGTGACGAGACTCGTCACGCCATGGGTGCGGGCGTAACGAATACCACGCTAGCCCTCCACGTTGACATGGGGTGCTCTGAAGGGTTTGTGTGGCAGGTTTGGTCACGCCAAGTTCGGTAGTATAAAGGTGTTAGAATTGAAAATAGTTGGTGAAATGTTAACTTTATAATATTAGTAAAAATAGATTACATAATAAAAAATTTCTTCTTATTCCGACGAATACACCCCCTTGCAACCCTTTTCAACCATCTCTCTCTCATCCGTGGTATTCTTGCATCTCCTATCACCTTCAAATCCCGTCTCCCAAAGCACTTTCTATTCGGCATTTCCATCTGATTAATCCGAATCCTGCTCGGAACTACTCCCTCCGTCTAAGACATGCTCCGAATCCGAGGCGGGATCGTCGTGCCATTCCTACGGATTCGTTGCTACTATAAATGTGGGATCCAATTCCATGGCGCAGACCATCAATTCATTGCTCCACAGCTCTCCTCTCCGCTTGCTCTGCTCTGTGGGAAGAAGAATTATCGGTGTCTCGGTTGATCGATCGTTCGTGGCCGCACGCGCGAGCAGCCATGACTAATGCCGTTTTTCCGGCGCTGCTCCCCACCCCGCCGAGGAGCAAGATGATGCCGCTGCTCCCGACTCCGTGCCTCATCATCCTGCCTGCCCCCTTCGCGTCGCCCTCCAAGCCCGGCCGCACGGACTGCGAGGAGAGGTGGGACGCGTGCAAGAAGGGGACCAGCAGGAGCCCCTGCCGCGCGGACTCGTGCGAGCGCTGGGACAGCAACAAGAAGAACCCCAGCAGCACGTCACCGTCGACCTATCGGCGCCAGGACAGCCACAAGCGCCCTACCAGCCGCGCTGTTCTCCACCGAGCGCTGGAACATCCACAAGAAGCCGCGGCCGCAGCCTGGCGCTCTCGACGGTGCGAAGGAGAGCAATGCCGGCAGCCGGATGGGCGAGCACCGAGCAGGAGAAACGATGGAAGTTGCCACGGCGGCGAGCGCGGAGGTCGTCAGGCCCCAGGCCGTGTTCTCTGGACCGAGCTTCATCACCTCGCCGGAGCCGAGCCCCGAGCATGCTCCCGTTCCCGTCGTTCTTGATGGCACAGTAGCAGCAGCTGCTCGCACGCACGCAAGCACTCGTGCAGGATCGATGCATGCTCGCAAATGGGCCTTAAAATAGCTTTGTGTTGTAAGATAGTAGTAGTAGGTTAGTAACTTAGAAAGGCAGCTCATGGTCATGGGTGGCTCTTAGCTTAATGGCTTCTTGTGATCAATTACACAATTTAGGATGTTGGTTTGTACTATGTAGTAGCATCTGACTTGATATGGCTTAGCTTGTATATACTTGCTTACAAGTCCTGCAAGTGGTTCGACGTAACTTCATCTATTGATTCGTTCATAGTTTGATGAAAAAGATGCAAATTGAATCAAACGTGAACTTGATCTTCGGAGCGATTAGCCTGTTAAATTCGAGGGGGAAAAAGAGCTGAAATGGTTATTGCAGGGCGTTGTTTGGTACTCCTCATACGAATTCACGGTTCTGTTTTGTCCAGGTTATTTTCCTGTTTCTTCTTAAATTCCTGCAAATTCATGCGTTAATTGCACGTTATTCCAACAAATAATACTCAACTATCTGGGACATGAGCAACCATAGCAGCTGCGTATGTCCAATATCAGCATGTGTCACCTGTATAGATGAAAATATGTTTGCACGGGCTGCAGTATTGTTGTTGATTTATGTGCAGGTTATTCGTCGATCTTTAAAAAATATTTGCTCGGATCTACTACCATGATTCTTCAATCAGGAGGCAAGAACATTATTACATGTTAGGAGTAATACAGGACTGCAATAGAAAGGATCATCAAGTTTGTCACTAAAAAATTGCCCATATTCTAAATGCTTAACGTGTATACCGACGTGCATTTCCAACTGCAAAGAGTTTCACATTCTGAAGAGCTGGTAGGTTAGCAACAGGCTGCTTGACCGATTTCAATCTCAGAAAAGGGGGAAAAACAGCTCTAATTTCATACATTCACATTAGACTGTACAATATACATACATCAACTAGCAAACTCAGAAGCTGAAAGCTGAAAAACTCTCAGACTAGAAAGAACAAGAACATGCAAATGCTGCTCAGATAGAATAGACAATACACATTAACACATCCCGCCATACCACCCTGATAAACTCGCAGCAAATCCTTCATCACACCAATAGGGTAGAAGACATGTTGCTCAGATGTTCCTGCAAGGGCATTGACTTGAGTGCGCCATGATCAAATGGCAACTAATCCTACAATTTCTGCAAAAAAACTTTGCAATAAGCACAGCAAGCATCAGCTTCCATCAGAAGAACTAAGCAAGGTAACACAAATCACCGAGCATCTGGGAGGATCTCTAGAGTGTAGAGTCTAGACAAAGTAGTCTTGCCGCACTACGGTGATGAAGTCACCGGAGAGCAAATAATCCTCTTTTTGTTTCCCTGTCTCACCATTCCCTTGGATATGCCAATATATTGGGGGAAGAGGAGTATGAAGATCTGGTGAAAAAACAGAAAGTTACTGCAGTGGCACTTTGAACAAGACAAAAGGATACAAAAATAGGCGGTAACTGGCCGTACCGGTAAAAAAATATCGGTCCGAAAAAGTTCTAGATTTCAATTTTGAATATTGAATTTAAAATTATGAACAGTATCCGGGCGGTAACAGGCCAAAAACCAGCTAAATTCAAATTTTGAGTTTAAATTGGATAATTGAAACGTCCGGTAGAAACCGGTTACCGGTATTGGCCAAGGTCCAGTATTTTTTTCCGTAACCGGTTTTTGAATCCTTGAATAAGACAATGTGATTTGGATAACCTACAAGATGTTACATGGACAAGAGCATATATTGGTAATATCCTAGAAAATATTTCTCAACATCCCTTCTTTTTGTTCTGAAGAACCAGCATATGAAAAAACGGTGAGGGAGTTTTGGTCTAGCAAAACTACCTATAGACAAGCCTTGAAGCAGCTGAAAAGGACAGATATGTCAGCACATCACGAATAGTAAGTGTAATGAAAACTTTTGAATGGTGGACCATTTCTTAATCCATAAACTCAAAGACCATGATTTGATGTCCGTTGAAACCACGGGTAACAGAATGAACTCCAGCTGCTTAAAGCAAATATTCTAAATAGCTTTTCAATTCAACCAACTTCATTGCTAAATAAAATTCAACCAACTTTAGTAACTAACGTAAAGCACCAACTCTTAACAACCACAACTTATGCCAGATTTGAGATTTGTAACCATAAGGTTGGTAAGGGGAAAACTGATAACTTAAAAACTGCAGTGTGCAAAGCATTTATGTTTAGTAAAAACCACGCATGTTTGCATAAATAATATTTCAATCGTGCCACCAGTGTGAATAATGTATCTGTCGTGAACCTTAGTTCATGAACCAATCAATAATGTATCTGTCATGAACCATCAGAGGGAGGTCGGACGGCGACGACTTGAGGTAGAATAGCGCTAGACGAAGAGGGCACCGGTTGGGGCGAGATGGATCTAGAATAGCCGACCTGGAGGAGAGACCAGAGCTAGACTTAGGGACTTGGGAAATACTTCTTCATTGTTGATTGGTTCCGTAAAGAAGATACAATATCATCTATTTTATAGGGATAACTTGACTTGACCCTAAAGAAAGAATCTCTAAACTATAGAAACAAACTAAATAAAGATAAGCTTCCAAACTAACCAAAACAATCTAATCCCTAAGAAAAAACTATTTGTGGGTGAACAGTAAATGTGTGAACAGTGCACATAAACAGTACCACACCCATGACATTACACCCCTCTCGGTGAAATAGCTCGTCCTCGAGCTGCAACATAGGGCGACAAACTCCTCCGATAGGGTGGGATAAATCTGCTGGAGCATCATCTTCAACGTCGTCTTCATCGACTCCATCAGGCTGTCTAGTAGGGATAGTTTGCAGCAGAAGCCATGGTGTTGCCTCTGATACCAAGTTGTCATGACCCTTAGTTCATGATGGGGTAAACATCCGTCGGAGTGAGGTTGGACGGCGACGACTTGAGGTAGAACATCGCTAGACGAAACGGGCACCGGTTGGGGGAGAGATGGATCTAGAATAGTCAGCTTGGGGGAGAAACTAAAGCTAGACTTAGGGACTTGGGAAATACTTTTTCATTGTTGATTGCTTCCTTAAAAAAGATACAATGTCATCTCTTTTATAGGAATAATTTGGCTTAACCCCTAAGAAAGAATCTCTAAATTATAGAAACAAACTAACTGAAGATAAGCTTTCAAACTAACCAAAGCAATCTAATCCCTAAGAAAGGAAACTATTTGCAGGTGAACAGTAAATGCGTGAACGGTAACCACGCCCATGACAGTATCACATGGCAAATGTTCATCTTGTTGTTCAGTCATTGCAGAATGGTCAAATCTTCATTCATTAAAAACAAGGAAGCATTTACCTGAAGAAAGACTTTGATCCGATTCTCTGGTAGAATGCAGCACAACAGTACCAGCAAGAACGGTAAGAAATCCGCAAATCTCAGAGGCGATACTGCTTACACTCTGCCCAGACCAGTCCTAGTAATTACAAAACAGAAGTTTTCAAATTTTCGTTCTAGTAAAAGGACTGCAGGTGCTTGGCATTTGTGGAAGGTTTTCAAATCACATACCTTGAACATTATGGCACTTGCTAAAATTGTGAGGGATGTAAACATCGCATAATAGATGGGAGAAACAACTGCAGTATTGAAAGTATCCAATGCCTGAAAGTTTAACATGATGTGAAATGCAAAATAACATCAAAATTACTGTTCTGAAATAAAAACTTACCAGGTTCTTCTTTTATGTTACTCAACAAAGAACATCGTAAAATTATTACTATGATCACACTGTAAATGATGTTTTAACACAATAAAGTTATGTGGAATTGAAATTTAAAATATCTTGGTCATCAATTTTGAGGAAATTTGCAAAATGCATATGAATTATTTTTATTGTGTTTATCCAAAACAACAAAGTAGGAAAACCATAACCTATGTTTGATGCCAGATGTACCTTGTTCAGGTAAACTAACTGAATAATTATGCACGTAGCTGAAACAGTTGCAAACAACCAAGTTTGGAAATAGCCAGCCTGGTTTATGCCCTCAATTGTAAGCTTGATAGCAATGCCTACCGCCTTGATGCTCATTACCTAGCAAAACAAAAGGCAAGCAAACATCCTATAAACACCAAAACAAGGTGATACCAAAGGCACTGCCATAGACATCATTTACCGTCAAAGATCCAATCACCGAACAAATCCCCACATACACCACTATGTTGGTCTGCCCATAACGGGGAGCAGAATGCAGCATCAAGATCAGTGAGACCGCCAGTGCAGTGGCCGCATAGCAAAGAAAGGCTGAAGAGCAGCGGAAGTGAGGAGAAACATCACAGAATGCACATCAAAACCAAACATGCCAGTTGCGATGACTGATGATAACAAGACACACAAGGCAACAGCAAAGATATACCAGGTTGCGTCGCCAAGTGCCAAATCTGCTCCACGGAGCTTGGTGTCTCTTCTTCGGGCGCATGGAGGATGATCACCGTCGACCCGACAATACAGAGCACACAACCCAACACGCCCATCCGCTGCAGCTTCTCATCGAGGATAAAATGGGCTAGAACAGCACTATTCCGCAGAGATCACCACCCATGCGCATGCATAAATCAAAAATAAATTAAACCACGAATTCCGACCATTTGATTCACAAAATAGAGCCTGTGCATCAGCAATCACAATTCTACCTGACAATTATGCTGAGCGCGCCAAGGGGTGTGACGAGAACAGCCGGCGCAAACATGTAGGCCACGAAATTCGCAATCTCACCAATCAGCACTGCGAAGTATGACATTTTGCTCAAGCATTTCAATTATGTTTGAACTAGGCCACCAAGAATGAAGCAACCAAAGGAATCAAGAACTTACTTGTAACCATCCCAACCCACCACAGTGGCTCCAAGAGGTATCTATAGCCTCCAACACCTAAAATTCCCACCAAGAAAACAAATGTTACAACGTATGTTGACAAAGCACACCGAATTGGCCGTAAAGGAGGCGCCTTTCCGATATCCGTCGTCACATAACCTCAAAATAACGCCTAATAAGGACCCAAAGAAACAAAAGAACACGATGCGCTGTCTAAGATTGCACCGAAAAGAACCAAAAAGCAGGCGCCTTTCGGTCGCCGGCGGCGAGGGAGGCGCGGACCTGCGCGCGAGCCGGCGGTGCCGGCGCGGCGGAGCCCCTTCTTCTTGACGATAAAGCTGACGCCGATGAACGTGGAGGAGGTGACGGCGAGGAGCGCGCCCTTGAGGTTGGCGGCGAAGAGGTCGCCGCCGGCGTTCGGAGGGGCATGACTCATCGACGTCGTGCGGCGGCGGCGCGCGGCCTGCGCATTTGAGGCGTGCCTGGGTGCGGGTTTCAAATTCCTGGGTCGGGATCGGATTTGGGTTTTCAGTTTGAATTATCTGCTCTTCACCTGAGAAATTTGAGATTTTTTGTTTGTACGTATGTGGGGGTGTGCGGGGTAACGGTGTTAGAGGGAAGGAGGCCTGGGTGGGGAGGGAGGGAACAAGTGTAACCGGAGAGAGAGATTCGGAGGTGGTTAAAAGTTTTTTTTAGAGAAAAGAGGTGATTAAAAGCTTAGAGTGTATTTTATGCCTGATTTGCCTTCATCTTTGCTTCGTGTATACATGATGTGCACACGTCCACGACTGACTGTTTTCAACTGTTCTGAAGAATAGCTCGTGACTATCGAGGGATGCACGCTCCTCCTGCGGTCACTCTCATGGGTAGTTTCCATCAAATGGGTAAGAATTTTATACTTTAAATGGAACAATATTTATATTATGTGAAGCTTATGTACAAAGTTGAAGTTTTCTTAATTAGCTTCCATTGAAAATTTTCAGTAGTTATGAATGCAAAATAATTCTGCATTTTATTTTTTGTCTCGAATTTTTTTGAACAAAATCTCAAATTATTGTTCAAAGTAAGTAAAAAACACATATTTATATTGAAAAATTTAGGCACATATTTGAAGTTAAATCAAACAGTTGTAATAGCTTAAGTCTATTTGCGGTCAGAACTCAGAACCAATGATGTTTTTAGGTAAACCAACCATAACATGTCTATGAATAAGTTGATTCCATGTATCATGTCATAGTTAGATACTCGTGCGTTGTAACAGATAAAAATAATCGAACATGAGATGGAACACACTCCACGACAGCGAGCGAAAGTGGGAGAAGGAGGAGGATGTGCTGAGAGCCACATCGCGGGAAGGGGACGAGTGCGTGATTGAAGGAGCGGTGGCGATGGGAAGCGAGGAAGGATGTGACGGGCCTCCTCCCCCGACAACCGCGACGTCGTCGATAAGGAGGACCGAGAGGTCCGAGTGTGCATTCTGCACGCGGCGAAGCCGGTCCCTGTGGATCTCCCCGGGCGCGAGCAGCACGGATGTCGCGATGCCGGCAAGGCGCTCACAACGGTGCACCTAGTCGACGACGTCGTGAGTAGCATTATAAACGTTGCAGAGTTTTTGTTCAACAATTTTCTCTTATCTTTTCCTAGCAGTTTTTTTTAGGGGAGGGGGGTAGGAGGGTGTAGGGTGCGCACGGGAGGGGTAGGAGGAGTCACGCAAGTTTTTTTTCTCCGGAGGTGGGACGATCGTCCTGCGCAACGAGAGTAAACTCCTTATTTTATTAGTTAAGATAAGACGCGTTCTATTAAATCACAAAGGTATATTTGTATTTGGTGTTTTTTTTTCTATGTATGAAGGCGTTCTTAGAATAGAGCTGACTTTGGTCATTTAACTACAAACGTTAATTCTTGTGATAAGATTTAGCGTAGACTATATTAATAGGAAACGGATGGAGGACTGGTGATGCCGAGTTGATATACACAATTAAGATTAATTTCTAATGAACATATTTGCCCAATTCCTGATGCACCCGAAACATGACAGCGAAACTACATTATATTTGATATGTGAACTTTTTATGGCTGAGACGGAAAAAATATATTAGTGAAGCAATCACGTGCTATAAAGGAAAACAAAACCGTCTACACAACTTTCTTGGTCGGTACACACTTGGATGTCCATAGCGCAAACCCCACACCAGTTTACCGAACCAAATGGACCCGAGCTCGTTTGATTAACGGTGAAGCTGGCAGTGTTAGCGCACGGCGACACCCGCGACAGCGCACGCCCCATATGCCGCCCCCTGTCGCGATCCATGTCTCAATTCTTAATAACAACACCGGCGAGGTGGGCCCAGCTGCACGTATCACAGTGCCACCACTTATAAGCAGAGCGCCTCCCCGGCCCGCGCGCGAGGTGCCGTGACCCAACTCGCCTCCCGTCTCTTCCCCCCTTCTCCACACACGATCTGTCTCATCTCCGGAGCGACCGCGCGTTCTGTGCCGAAAGTCGTTGCGTTTCTTGGATGTGCTTCGGGCCTTGCTGTCCACACACGATCTGTCTCATCTCCAGTTCCACTTGCTGTCCAGGTGCGGGCGGGTAGAGGTGAGCATTGGGCTGGGCCGGTTCAGCTCGGATTCAATGTGCTTCGGGTTTTGTCGTGTCGTGTCGACTCGGTCCGATCACCCGTCGTGCCGTGCCATGCCGGTCCACCTCACCTCCGGTCAGGTTCAGACACGGCACAAAGCCCGTCGTGCTGGAGTCATGCCGTGCCAGCCCAAGCCCAACCTGAAATAACTATAGACGGCGGAAGCGGCGATGGCGGCGGTGACCGCTATCTTCATTCCTCTTGTACTCGTCTTATTAAAAACTAGTTAAAATTCAATTAATTGGTAAAAACATGAGTACGTAAATATTTCGGGGAAAATTGAATTTTTCTTAATATTTTATAGATACAATGTTACTGTCTCGTTAAAAACCTTACGTCTAGAGTGGGTTTAGAGTAAAAAAAAAGACAAGAATAACAACATGTGTACATACTAGCTACTCATTAATGTCGACATAGTTCATGCATTCGAGGTCAGCGTACGCCTGCCGATCTCAAGATCCTCCAGTTGATGTTGTTGTCGCTCTTTAGCCAATTCCCAGCCCTTTGCGCATGTGATTGCCTCTACCATCCTAGGCGTGGGTGATGATCTTCTTTCTTCAATTATTCTCCCTGCCATACTGAACGTTGCTTCTGAAGAGACAGTGGACACCGGCATCAGCAAAACATCCCGTGCGAAATGTGACAACACAGGAAATATCCGCTTATTGTTCTTCCACCACTCGAGCAAGTCTATCTTTCCACTGGAAAGATCAGGATCGATATTTGCAAAATCATCCTCCAGATAGTGGTTTAGCTCTGAGATAGAATTCCACAAGGGGGTTGCTTGAGACTGAGAGGACGAAGAACTGGACTTGCCCTTTAGTTTCATCCACAAGTGGGATGTCAAGCTTTTCTTTCCTTGTTGTGTCTGCTGTGAGGCCTCCGATCTCCCGCTGCTGCCGAATTTGTCATGATACATGCGGAAAACACGAAAAAGTTCCTCTTTGACATGTGCAAAAGCTTCCGAGTAATCAAGACCAAGGCATTCACCTATTCCCTCCATACCGATCTGCAAACCTGACAACTTTTTTGTAGGATCGAAAATGATAGCAAAGCAATACACATGTGAAATAGAACCGAAATATTTAATAAATTTTTCCTCCATTAGTGCGACAGCATGACCTAAAAAGGGATCATTCCTAAATTTAGCAAACTTATCTGCAATTAACCAAATAAATTCTATAACTAAAGGAGAGGTAGGGTAATAAACACCAGATAACATCTTTGTTGCTTTATAAAAATATTTTAAAAACTCCCAAAAATGACTAGCAATCTGCCAATCTAAATTAGTAACTACTAATTCATTGTCTTGAGAGTTAGCATTGACAAATACGGATATAACATGTTCATACCCTTGTAACTTCTTTAACATGATATAGGTCGAGTTCCACCTCACCTTCATATCAAGGCCGAATTTTCTTAGCTCCTTTCCATTGGCCGCGCAGTACTCCGCGAATCTAGCTGCCACTTGTGGGGAATTTATGAGGTAGCGAACGGCGTCGTGGACACTGTTCAAAAATCCGCCAATCGCTTGCATACCATCTTGAACAACAAGGTTCAAGATATGGCATACACATCTCTGGTGGAGAACATAACCACCAATATACGTATGCAATCTTGGGGTGAGGATGTTCATAGCAGTAGTGTTCGCTGATGCGTTATCAAGAGTTATAGAAGCAATCTTATTGTCTATCTTAGAATCATCAAGTACGCGTAGTATACGCTCGGCAATGGCCTCTCCCGTGTGTGATTCGTTAATTACCTTAAACCATATGACTCTCTTGTTTAGCTTGTAATTGTCATCTAAATAATGGGCTACAACACTAAGGTATGCACTTCTCTGGTGTGATGATGTCCAGATGTCCGAAGTTATAGCAAAAGAGAACTGAACTTGTAGGAATAGTTCTTTTAGCTCTGCTAGTTCCTTATGATATATCCGTAAAATATCAGATGTAGTGGTTCTCCTACTAACATGCTGGTACTGTGGGTAAAAGCCACGTTGGATCATTCTTTCGAACGCGCGACTTTCACCCATCCTAATCGGTTGATCTTCTGCAACAATATATCTAGCAATTTCCTCATGGGCAGAAAGCGGGTTGTATACCCAAGTACTTACAGAGCCATCGGCCTCGAAGTTTAGCTACGTTTGTACTCCTCCCCCTCGGCTCTGCGCCCCGATCTTGCGTAAGCATGCTTTGTAGTGCCGGTTCAAGTGCCCTGTCCCTGCAGTTGTACGAGCAGATAATTTAGCTTGGCAATAATTACAAGTTGCAATATCTACCGTTTGGCCGTCTCGGATTTTCCTGGCTCCAAGTCATGTGCTTCCAGCAATTCGCCCTTCGTCCAGACCCGCCAATGTTGCCGTCTGTGGACGTGAAAGAGAACTCTGGAGCCCCCATTGGCTCCGGACCGCCCTGGTACTCCTCGTAGCCCTCCGTACCATCCATATGACGGTCATCCATGCCGTAGTCTCCCATGCTTGGCGAGAACTGGCGAGGATCAACGGGAGTTGGAGCCGGAGGAGGACTAGGGGAGCGACGGCGAGAGCTTACACTAAGTCGCCCTGCTGTCCTTTTTGTGCTCCGACTCCTCGATAGCATACCGCTAGGGAACTCCTTGGTACTCCGACTCCTTAGAAGCATAATGGGTGAATAGATGGTGAAAAAATGAGGAGAGTAGATGGGATGATGAAGAAATGAAAGTTGATTTTTGTATGGTGAAGAAAAGAGATCATTGAGTTGATTTTCGTTGGTGAGCATGACGATTGACTAATGCTTGGTGATTTTATAGGCACGGTGAGTTGCCAAACATTGAGCTTCGAACGTTGCGCTTCCGAACGTTACCGCTGGCGCTCTCTATCTGAATGAAAGAAAAACAATAAGTGTCCATTTGAAAGCAAAGCTGTGTCTCGGATTCCCGTTGTGTCTCAGATTCCCTCTGCCCCCCTCTCTCTCCCGGTTTCTCTCCCTCCCCCTATTTTTCCCGCCCCCTCTTTTTCCCCGCACCCGGCGCTCCCGCCAACTCTCTTTTTCCCCGCCCCCAGCCCCACGACGGTCCCGCCCGCCCCCTCGTCTCCATCGCCCCTCCGCCTCGTCTCCTCGCCCCGCTCCAGTGCCGCCGCCGCGCCGCCCCTCCCGTCGCCCCCTCGCCTCCTCGCCTCCCCCGCCTCGCCTCCCCGCCCCCGCCACCCCTAGCCGCCCTAGCCTCCCCCTCGCTCCTCCCTCGCCGCCTCGCCTCTCCCAGCCCGGCGTGGCCTTCGGCCGCCGACCCTCTTCCGATGGCTCGGTGGGGCGGCGGGCGGCGGAGGCGACCCTCTTCCGAGCGGGAGGCGAGGTGAGGAGTGAGCGGGCGGAGGCGAATCAAGCAGCAGCGGCAGCGGCGAATCGGCGAGCAATGCGGCGGCGAGGAGGCGCGGCGGAGGCCCCTCCCCATCCCCACCGGCCACCACCACCAGGCCACAGGAGTCCATCCCCACCACCACCAGCGCGGGAGGCGGTCGGCTGAGCGGCGCGGGAGCCGAGGCGGGAGGCGGCGGCGGAGGCGAGCGGCCGCCGAGGCGTGGAGAGGCGGCGGAGGCGCCTTCCAGCCTCTTCCGCGGCGGCCCCGGCGGCCGCAGCCGGCCGTCGTCACTGCGGCGTCGCGCGCTCTCGCGTCAGCGTCCGGCCTGGCCGGAGACTAGAGTCGGTGGAGGCGTGCCGGCCGTGCAACGTGCCCACGACCGTGCCGTGTGCGTGCCGCCCGACGCGGGCGGCTTGCGCTGACGCAAGACGCCCACCATTTGGGCCGGGCCAGCCCGGCCTACCACGTGTCGGGCTGGGCCGTGCTTCGACCGTGCTGGGTCGGCCGGGCTTTGGGCTGACCCAGAAAAGCCCGGCCCGACTCCCACCTCTACGGGCGGGGGGAGAAATGCGAAGCAGGGTGGTGGGTGTTTTTGTTTTTTTGCTCGTGAGTTCCCGGTGTTTTGTGAGCAATTTTCTAGGCTGTCTGCTGCAGATTGCCCAATCGTCGTTTGACGTGGAAATGCTCTTGTGTTGTTGTTCTGTGGCTCGCCTAGTCCATTGTACTCGCTCGAGTGGTTTTCTTGGTTAGATAGGCGACACAGATATTTCCCTAGTTATCAGTAGTAGGTGATAACCTAAACATAATAATCCTTGATTAATGCATTAATAGTAATTCTCTTACCATTTCATTAAAAAAAATCCTCCATTAATTAAGTTGTTTATATGTTATTGTTATTATAGATAGCAATATCTTCGTGTTATTCATAAGTATACTATTTATTATTCACAAGGGAAAAGTTTAACTGAGTGGTTGTAAACTATTTTACGACCTCCCTATATGGCCATAAATACTCCTATAACTAACTAATAGTCGTAAGATTTCCTATGATCACCTGGTGATCGTAAGTCTTTCTACTACCACCTCATGGTCGTAAGTTTTACTATAATCATGTCAACTACGACCATCCTATAGTCAACAAAGCCTACAGACATGTAGGCCCAGTCGGCTAGGAATTCTTATGCGCCATGTTTGATACACACAACAGTTAATATGCGTTGTTAATCTCCGGGATAACTGCACATATTAAGCATATGTCTTTGATGTAACTACAAGGTGACATAGGGTGTAATCTCTCTGACAATAATTACCATCAACATACACATTTCATCAAGCATTCAGATGCCTCTTGTCATGAAGTAACTGTCGTGTCTTCGCACGCTATATAAGGAGTAAGGAAGGAAGATCAAGGGTAGCATTATTCTAGTGATTTCTTCCCGATTGTAAAAGCATAGCCAATACAACAACACAGGAGTATGGTTATTATTCCCTAGGAAAATGCTCGAGCCTATCTAAATCCATGTGCCTTTTTCTGCGTGGATCTATTTCGAGGAAAGCCCCAAACATTCATTCGTACGGTCGATACTAGATCATCGACACCTATCAGATCATCCACTCCTTGTGACTCACATCAAGTTGGGAATGACTAGTCATTGTGCGCATGATTCCATCCCTACAAATCTGTAATACTCCGAAAAATAAATAAATATTAATAATCGCGTCTTAAGGATCGGAGAGTAATTAGTTAAATAGTATCAATAAATAATTAATTAATAACGTTTTAAGGGTCTGTACGTAATTAAATAAAAATAATTTGGGAAAATAGAATATTTTCAGAAATTTTAGAGCTATATAAATGGGTTTTGGATTTTCTTGAAAACCCTAGCTTTTCTTTTGTTTTTTGCCACAAAGAATCTTCTTGACTGCTTGTTTTCCCGGCCGCTTCTGTGCGCGTGGCTCCTGCTTGGTTTCTTCTTACGCTTCTTTCCCTATATTCTTTGCCATACCGGGCGTTCTTCTTAGAAGTCTCGCCTGCGTCCTTCTGTCCTGGCGAAGCCGGCTAGCTCTGCTGCGTCTGTTGCGCGCCAATGACGCCAGACGTCTGTTGCAAGTGCCGCGCTTTCGCTTTACGCATGCGAGTCTTCTTCTTCTTGGTGAGGATTTCTGCATTTTGCGTGAAGCCCGAGATCGATCTTATTTGTTCCCTTCGGTGAGCGAAGGCCGTGACGACCGCCATCAGATTCTTTGGAGCCAGCGCTTTGTGTCAAGCAACTGCGCTGTGGCTGCGATTCTTTGTGCACTGGCCGCTTTGCCAGGCGTGTGCGTCGGCGTCGTCGATGTGGAGGTTTGATACATGTTCTCTCTGTTTTGCTATGTTAATTAGAGATTATAATTGAGATTAATTAGAGAGGTGTAGAATTTCTAATCGAAGAGTCGAATAATAGATCTGTTTAGCCGCTGTTTTGTTGTACAAGTTATTCGGGTACCTTAATGTCGAATTTTGGAAATCTCATCTACTAGTTAATTGTAGATAATTTCGATATCTTTCTTTAGCATGTTTAATCATATCAATCGGACAAGTAGATTTAGAGTTATGATTTTCGGAAGACCGCTGTTTTTGCGGTCGTCGTTATTCGGCGCTGTTTTGGTAGGTTGGTTATTAAAAATGGTAAACAGATTAATTAGTATTTTTGATCTACATGAAAGTTGTAGATAATTGTCCAATGGTTCTATAGGATCTGAGAACGCGCATTTTGGTTGAGTAAAACAAAAGTTATGAAATTGGGAAGACCTGCTGTTCCGAAGCGGACAGACCGACTTTCTGGGCTAAATACGGAGGGTTAGATGATTTAATTAGAATCCTTCGTAATCTAAGAAAATGTGGATAATTTTATAAAGAATCCAGAATGGGGTGGTTTGCGGTGATCGGACTTTCGAGTCAAAAGTTACGCTCTTTTTAGCAACCGGACAGCAATGGGTAGCTTTTCGATACCGGCGTAACGTGGTATATTTGGGGACGTGTAGGGGCGTTGTATATTGATCGTTATTCTTATGATGCTGTAGCTTGTATTGAGATGTGTGTATTTAATATAGGAGAGGCGTCGTGCTTGTTGCCGTCTTCTAATCAGATCGTGCGTCGCAACTAGTAAAGGCAAGTGCATGGTAGCGGCGATCAATGATCGATCCTTATTTTCTTTATCTTCTATTACCATTATTGTTGTGCTTTTATTTGGTTTAATTGCAAACAATGAATTGGTATGTTTATATCTTTGTTGACAAGCATGATGAAAAGTTGGATATGATGTTTATGATGGAGTTGCATGTTTGCATTCATAAGCATCTTTGCATAAGAGAAGGTGATCATGATGATCACAACTCCACGGGAGTGGAGGAGGTCCCCGATCCTTATGGAGGAACGGGCTTGAGAGTGAATGTTGTCGCGAGCATTCACTCACGCTATCCAGATATCGTGAAAGAAGTGCATGTGGACATATAGATTAGAGTTGCATTGATATTTGAGATTAATGCATGAGAATATTAATGGAAGTACCTGTGATGATAATGAAGTTATTGAATGCTGATGATTTATTACTGTTCGTTGTATATCGATGTGTTTGCTGAGTCGTGGACTCACCCTTGCTCTATTGTTGTCTTTAGGTGATCTTCGAGGATGCCGTAACTGAGAGCGAGTAGAGCACATGGACATCACATGATCATTCGCCATGATAATCATTCATTTAATATTGGTTTACACTTGGACATGTTAGTTATTGAATAATGTTTAGGATATCATTTGGACTAGACTATTTGCTTTATTAATTTGGATTCATTGGTTGATGCTGCTTTGGATTATTTGCCTGGTTATTATTTCCCATTGCTTATTTACTGTCGCTTGATCCTTAATTATACATATTCGGTTATGATCCATTGATATGATTATCATTGTTTCCTTGATGTAATTTTATAGTATGTCGATAATTATCAGTTGAAAGAGTAGTGTGGTGGCATTCTAGGCTCAGTGTTGGGCTGGGGTGTTACAAAATCACCCGTTATTTTGGACCATCGGATCTAACCTACCTCAATATCAAACCTAGGACCTAATTCCCTTAACCCTAACCTATCCTCCCTCACCTCTCTCCATCTCCACTCCTAAACTACCGCCGCCCCTCCCCCATCCTGCGTACCTACTGCCACCACCACCCCGTTGCCCCCTGCTGCCTCGCTGACATCTCTCCTCCTACGCAGGTGAGGTCCACCGGCTTCTCACACCACCATTGCCCTCCCAAGCCGCCTTCCTCCCTCCACCCTGTGTCCACTTCCCCCATAGCCATCCTTTCTCATCTCCAACGTGCTCTCATCGCTCGCGCGCCACCCTCCTTTCTTGTCGCCGGATCCGCCACCTCTCCCCACTGCCTCCTAACCACTTCGGTTCCCATCGCCACTGCCGACCTCCACCGCCTACTGCCCTCCTACGACCTGCGGACGACGACACCACCATCACATGCCGTCACCGACGCTTACTCTCGTGGCTCTGCTGCCCCTCCCTCCCTCTATAGTGGGGCGCCAGTGAACCCAAACCCTAATCCTACGAACCCCCTCCATAACACACCGCCGCTGGAGAAGATGAACCCGCTGGAGCCTCGCTTGAGATGGAGATGGAGGTGGGTAGGCACATGAATCATGATGCAGACCTCAAAGTCAGAAATTCAAATGATTTGCACACAAAAATAATTGTGCACATGGTATATAGCAATTTTGCATCAAGTTTTGTGCAGTCTCAACTCTTATGTTGGAAAGTAATTCAATTGGAATTGGGTGAGCAGTGAGGACAATGGTTGTGGGAGATCCTTATTTGGAACACGGGAATTTCACATGAAATAGTTTATCTATTGTAGGATTATGAGAAAACTCTCATAGTTCAAACAGGGCTAGTGAATCATACTAGTAATTATTGGAGGAAAAAATATCAATTATAGTTCCCTACCAGATGCTTTGATTTTCTAGTACCTCCATTTTTTTACTTATCGTTTTGGATATTGACATGGTCTCTAATACATGCCTTTGACCATTACATTTTTAACTATATGTTACCAAAAAAATATATCAAAGAACTTTCAATGACAAATCTACTCATATACTCCCTCTAATCAGAAATATATGATGTTTTAGAAAGTGAGTAATCAGACTTCCTTAACTTTGATCATTAATATACAAAAACTATTTGTTTTGGTTATGTGAAAATGATATCATTTTATGTCATACAAAACTTAATAATATAATAATTTTATATTATTTTATGAACATATTCATATAAAAAGTAATGGTCAAAATGGTATGTTGGAGACCATATCAATATCCAAAACATCATATATTGTTGATGACGAGGATCTAATAATCCTCATTTTATCTTTTATCTATAATTCTTATTATGGGTAAATATGATGTCACATAGTCCCCAGAAGTACCCCTTATATTTATAAAGGGGAGACCTACCAAGTGATTGAAAGATCTTCTACAATCACCTCCATAGTCGTAAGTCTTACTACGACTATGTCATGGTCGTAAGTCCTTCTACGATCACTACCTGGTCGTAAGTCTTTCTACGACCATTACCCAGTCGTAAGTCCTTCTACGACTATTGCCCAGTCGTAAGCTCTACTACGACTTATACCCAGTCGTAAGTCCTACTACGACCAAATAAACCACGACCACCTTATAATCAAACCTACAAGCGAGTGGGTCCAATTGATTAAGGAATCCAAACGGTTCACACGCACTATTATTCCGCGTAGTAATAGTGCTTAAATACCCCATTACCTCTGAAAGATAACAGCCAGACGGCGTGAAGAAGCCAATGCGCCGGTAATTACTGCCATCATGCGCCCATTATCGCTTAATTAGGCGCTCTTCCGCAGACAAAACGGCTACTTCTTCACGACTATATAAAGACATCAATCAGAGGGTGAAAGGGAGGCAAAACAGAGCGAGTCAAGGAGAAACACAAGTACTATTCTCTGTAATAGTCTTAGTTTCTTGCTTGATCATCGAGAATACAGACAATACCATACACACACAGAGTAGGGTTGTTATTCTCCTGAGAAGGCCTCGAACTGTCTAAACATCCCGTGTCAACCACTCTGCGTGATTTCATCTCTAGGAGACCCCCAATCAAATAATCTTTACGTAAGATCGGTTCTAATACACCGGCTAGCTGGCGCCGACCGTGGGGATCTTCGATAATCTCTTGTCAACATACTCTTTTCCAATCTCATGCAATCATGGCAGGAGAATGGAACGAGGAGAACCGGTTTGACTTGGCAGACACGCAGACGCCGACATGGATGCCGGTTTCGACTACGAGCCGAGTGATGCATCCGCCGATGGTGATGTTGCCTCCGAGATCATTCTCCAGAAACCATCCCATCAATGGAGTTGAGGAGGATCCTTATCCCCACAACGATACGCCCAACAGAGGAGCCAATTCCTCAAAGGACAAGGGTCAATCCGACTGAACCGCACCTGTGAGGACTCACGACACGACGAGAGTTTTTCCTCCAAGTGTCCAAGTCCCCTAAGGCGGTCCGACTGGTGAGACAAGTTTCGAGAGCCACCATTCCAGACTCCACCAACATCCGGTGATCCTCTCTCGTGGTAACTCCAGAGGGTGGGATCAAGCATGCTTTTCCCGCAAATTGACCGCCTCCGCAGATCTCATTTACTGACGGAGATAGTTATAACCTGAGTTCCCTACCGGAGGGGATTGCTCCAAGTCGCCAGATGGTGTCTCTCGAGTACTCCTCAAGCGGGAGGCCTCGAGCGCAAGTGAGAATCATCAACGGAGGTCTTCGCCCTTCCTCAAATCGTGGTCACCTCATGGAGGCCGAGATAAGAACACTCTCAAGATCACACACCGCGCCTCGTGGTAATGGCAAGGGCACCACCGGTGACTGATGTAACCAACACTGATGAACGCGAGGGAAATCCTCGACATTCTCGCACTCCACTGAGAAGGCCTCAAAGATCTGATGAGGAGGATTTTGAGGCCATCCGACGGAAGAAGATTGCAGCCCAGAAGAATCTGCCAGGGCGCATTCAATATCAGTCGAAGGAGGTGCAAGAACTCCAAGACATCAACGACTTGCTCGAAAATCCCACCCAAGAGCTTGCTCGAACGCCAGGGTACGATCTCTTTGTCAAGAGATTGCGCAAAGGCTTCAACCGTGATGACAAGACCGAAGTACTCGTCGACATCATTCGTAGTCGTAGCAATGCGACTTCCTCAACTACCAATCAATCAAATATTTCACCACGAGAAATCGACACGCCATAAGTCGATCGATCCCTACTCGAGAAATACATTTCGATTGGTCGATGATCAAGAAGCCCCTCGGAGAGGTGACCATTCACCACTTCGACAAGGAAATCCGCAACGGATGGAGTACGAGGAGTATTCCCCTCGTAGAGCTGAGACCTACTACAGACAGTCACCGTTGTCGGGTATCGTCAGATACGATCACCGGTGACATTAACCCTTCTTTCCCGCAAAGAAGGCGCCAAGAAGTTATTACGGATGCCGCATTTTCGCCGACCTTCGAGCGCTCACGCCACCTCATTTTCGACCAAAGGAACATGGAGAAGTTTGATGGATCTCAAAATCCCATCGAATTTCTTCAGATCTATACAACACCGTCCGAGCAAAGCAGGAGGAGGAGAGCATGTAATGGCAAATTACCTTCCGATCGTGCTTGAAGGATCCGCCGATCGTGGTTATTAAACCAACCACTCGAGTCGATCTACTTGGCAACACCTCTCGCGATCTTCTACAGCGAATTTCCAAGGCACATACAACCGCCCGAAAGGAAGACGACTTGCACCGATAAAACAGAACAACAACGAGACTTTGCGCCAATTCATCAAACGCTTTAGTCGTTCAGAACTCAATTCCGAAATTTCTGACTCATCTGTGATCAGGGCTTTTAAGCAAGGAGTCCGTAGTAGAAGGATAACAGAGGATATTGCTTTGAATCCTCCCAACACTGTTGCCGAGCTCTTCGAGATGGCCGATCGATATGCGACTGCTTCTGAGGCGGTCGAGTGGAACAACACTATTGATCGAGAAACGACACCTCGAGAGCCGTGAAGTTGGTAAGGACAAGAAAGCAAAGAAGTCCAAGAAGAAAATAAAGAGTCAAAAACCACAAACCAGTGGTTTCAAGGAGGTCTTGGCCGTGAAAGATAAAGAGCCCCGAACCACCAAGTCGTACCCTGATCAAGGCAAAGGTAAGCGCCCTGATCGTAGGAACGACAAACCAAGGTGGTGTCCTTTTCATAAAAAGGAAGGACATGACCTCCGCAACTGCCGAGTTTTCCAAAGAAAGCTCGAGGACTACTACAACGGCAAAGAGCCACTCCCCACTCTCGAGCAAGTAGGGAATACGAGTGGCCAAAAGTCGCTGGATGATGAAGAGATGCCGCCCAAGATCCGCAACATACCGTAAAGCACATCTACGGAGGATCATCGACATACGAGTCGAAACGACAACTCAAAGTCACGGACGAGAGGTAAACTCTATAGATGCTCCTCTTGTCAATAATTTCACCAAGTGGTCTGAAGTTACCATTTCTTTTGAGAAGGGTGATTGCCCGATCACTTCAATCGATCAGTCGATATCCGACAGAGTCGAACCCACCATCAACAACCGCGGGTCAATCGAGTGTTGGTTGATGGTGGCGCCTTGAACATACTATTTACTAATGCCCTGGACGAGATGCAAGTACCCAGGACAAAGGTAAGACCGGTACGATACTCTTTTCATGGAATCGCATCGGTCTTCGCCAAACCCATTGGCCAAGTTTTCTTCCTTTAACATTTGGCTCACCAAGTAATTTCGTGACGAGAAAGTCTCCTTTGATGTGGTCGATTTCGACACAAGATATAACGCCATACTCTGACGACCAACTTTGGCAAAATTCTTAATGGCTACTCATTATGGGTATCAATGTCTTAAGATGCCAGTCCCAAAGGAGTGATCACAATTCATTGTGACAAGAAGATGGCGATAATTGCGATCGCCGATCCTCGAGATGGTTGGTCAAATACCAACTCGAGACGAAAGTCACCTTCGACTAGCAAGTCGGCTTCAAAGTCGCACTAAAGCCGAACGACTAAGTCAAAGAGGTTCCTCCGACGCAGAAACCCTCAAGACTGCTCGACGGGAGACTTCCGACCCCAAATAGGAAGACACCTCATTACCTTCCTCCGAGCTAACGCAGATGTCTTCGCGGCAAGCATCCGACATGCCCGAGTCCCTGTGGAGGTGATCGAGCACAAAGCTAGCTTTACTACCGATAAAGTACCCAGAAACAAAAATTACGAGATTTGCCCCGATCGACGAGATGCTATTAAATCGTAATTGATAAGCTACTTAAAGCGTGCTTTATAAGAGAAGTCAACCACCCGAGTGGTTGGCTAACCTCGAATGGTCAAAAAGTCAAACGGCAAATGGCGATGTGCGAGACTTTACCGATCTTAATAAAGCTTGTCCAAAAGATGATTTTCCTTTACCTCAGACGATCGCTTGGTTGATTCTACCGCAGTTGTGAAATATTAAGTTTTTAGATGCATATTCGATATCACCAGATCAATATGTGTCTGAACGATGAAGAAAAGACCGCATTCATTACACCATTTGGTACCTTTTGCTATGTCAAAATGCCATTTGGTCTAAAGAATGCCGGTGCTTCTTTTCAACGCTTAATGCAATCGACTTTTTCATCTCAATTAGGCCGGAATCTGGAAGCCTATGTTGATGATCTAGTCGTAAAAAGCGTTAAGAAATTTAATCATATCACCGACCTACAAGAAACATTCGACAATCTCAGAAAGCACCGCTTAAAACTTAATCCCGAGAAGTGTGTGTTTGGAATTTCTTCAGGAAAATTGCTTGGATTCCTAGTATCTGAACGAGGAATCAAGCAAACTCGAAAAATAAAGGCCATCCTCCGATGCGCCCGACCACAAAAAGGAAGTCCGTAAACTCACCGGGTGCATGGCGGCTTTAAGTCGCTTCATCGCACGACTAGGAGAAAAGGACTACCTTTCTTTAAACTTCTCAGAGACATGAAGGTTTTGAGTGGTCGAACGAGGCAAACGCCGCTTCGAGGATGTCAAGAGGTACCTTTCGAGTGCTCCTGCTCGTTTCTCCAAAGCCGTAAGAGACGCCTTAATTTACCTAGCCGCCACGCCACAGCAAAGAAGCGCAAGATCGGGTCGAGAACGTGAAAACGCATAACGACCGGTTTATTACGCCGCAAGTTTTACACGGCCTAAGGAGCGTTACCTCGTGTCCAAAACTTCTATATGCCCTCCTCATGTCTTCGAGGAAATCGCGGATTATTTTCAGCGCACAAAATAGTTGTGCTGCCCGAGTTTCCTTTGGGAGCAATCCTCCATAATAAGGAAACAATGGACGATGGCAAAATGGTCACGAACTTGGGAGTTCGACCTCCATTTCGTGTCCCGAACGGCCATAAAATCCCGTGATCTTGGCGCACTTTGTCGCCGAATGGACAAATCTCGAACTCGCTCAGATCCCCAAGACGATTCCCATGACCGCTGGATGATGTACTTTGACGGGTCACTTACTTTAAGTGGCTCGGGGGCTGGGGTGGTCCTGGTATCTCCTACCAGAGAAACCTTAAAGTATGCCATACAATTAAACTTTCAGGCCACTAACAATGTGGCAGAGTACGAAGGTTTGCTAGCTGGCATACGAGCTGCGAAAGCACTCTCGATTCGTCGACTACTCGTGAGAGGAGATTCTCAGCTAGTCGTGAATCAAGTTGGGAAAGAGTACCAGTGCTCTAGCTCGACAATGTCTCGGTACTTATCGGAGGTACGTAAGCTAGAAAAGCATTTTTTAGGTCTCGAGGTACAATTCATCCCTCGAAAGGATAATTTCCTCGCAGACCAACTTGCTCGGATGGCTTCTTCCCGATCTACAGTACCAAAAGGAGTTTTCTTGGAGCAACTCCAAAGCCGCTCTCGGTCGAAGAACCGAGACACCTCCTATTGAGATGGCCTCACTAGACTACGAGGATACCTGGATGACTCCCATCTACGAGTATCTTCACAAGGGTTCCGTACCCGAAGATGATCTTGAGGCAGATCGTTTATCCCGAAAAGCCAAAATGTATACTTTGGTCGAAGGAGTCCTCTACAAACGAGGAACCCAAGGGATACTCATGCGATGCATTCCGCAAAACGAAGGAATAACACTCCTTCATGATATACACAAGGGCATCTGTGGGACGATGCTTCCTACTGTAACATTGGTCTGAAAGCCTTTCGACAAGGTTTCTCATCGCCTACAACTCAGACGATGCCAAAGAGGTGGTTAAAAGTGTGTCCAATGCCAATTTCATGGTAGATGATACACCAACCACTCAAGCATTACGCATAATACCTCTTTCTTGGCCTTTTGCACTGGGTCTTGATATCCTAGGACCGCTTCCCAAAGCACCAGGAGGTTTCAATTCCTTTTGTGGCCATTGACACGCTCACAAAGTGGATCAAGCCAACTCAGAATCGATAACAACTAAGCAAAGAAAAGGTTCATGATGAGATGCGAATTAGCCGATTTGGAGTTCCAAGTCTGATAATTACGCATAATGGTAAACAATTCGCAAGTGCAAAATTTCGTGAATTTTGCGACGAGTTGGGTACCAAGTTATGCTATGCTTCGCTGCACATCCCCAAAGCAACGGGGGCTACGAACGCAAACGCCAAATAATGCGAGGAATTAAAACCCGAGTCTTCGACCACCTTGTTAAGCGCTTGGGGCTTGGGTACAAGAATTACCTTCAGATATGGGCGTTCAGACGACCACTAGTCGAGCGACAGGAGAAACACCATTCTTTCTAGTGTTCGAGTCAAGCCATGCTTCCTCCGAGCTAAAATTGCGGTCGACACGAGTTGAAACCTTCAACAACTCCGATCAGAACAACTTCGAGCAGATGACATTAACCTACTCAAGAAAGGAGAAACATGGCCTTAATCCGCTCAAATAGCCTACCAACAAGCCCTACGCAGATACTACGATCGAAGGTCCTACCGCGCACTTTGTCAGAGGTGACTTGGTGTTGAAGCTCGCCAAACCAAGTCTAATCGAATAAACTTTCTCCCAAGTGGGAAGGTCCTTACACAAAGTGGTCGGTCACTCTACTGTGGCCTCAGACGACTAGCAATGGAAGACTGACAGTTCTCTCAAATTCTTGGAACATCGACCGCCACGCAAATTCTATGTGTGACCAACCTCTCGTGCAATAAAAGTCCGTGTTCCTTCTACCTCTTTTGTCTTATTTTTGAGTAGTGCTTTTATAATCTTTCGACTAAGATCCAAAATGCCCGCTTTCTTTACACCGGTCGAAAGGCAAGTAACATCATCTAGTCAAGTCTCTCCTCTCTCGCATGTGGTCCCGCCCACTAGAAGGAACTTCCTAGCATCGACTGCTACTCACTTTTGTTGCCAATACACAGAGCTCAGTTCTATCTAGTCGAAATGTTCTCAAAGCCAACTCTTCCCATCTTAGTTTATTTTTTCAAGAATTTCAAAAATATTCTAAGTAGAGTGCACTTTCTTATATTTATTCGACCACCTTGGTGTACTCGCTTCGCTTTAATCGGTCAAGGAAGAGATACACCTAGTCGAAGTCTTTTCTCTCTCGCACGTGGTCCCGCCCACTAGAAGGAACTTCCTAGCGCTGCTCGCCTCCCACTTTTGCTATCGAAAAACTTATCGAGTCCACTAAAAAGGGCGAACGAATTTTTAAAGTCCTCTAAGACGCTTGCTTAACTCAAGTTGTTGTTCCCGGTTCGATTAAACTAGTCTGGAGGTGGTAACATCACCTAGTCGAAGCCTTTTCTCTCTCGCACGTGGTCCCGCCCACTAGAAGGAACTTCCTAGTGTCGAGCCGCTTCTACTCTTTCGACCAAAGGCTTGACAACCATAACAAAACTATAAGTTAAACAAACCTCTCTCTGCTTTCGTAAACCCAATTTCAAACACTATTTACTTAGATTGTCTAAACAAGCTAAGCAAATAGTCGGGGGTTAGGATAAAGTTATTAATTTGACTTCAATTCTTAGTATTTCATTCGTTTATTATCTTTTGAGTTACTAACTACTCGACAAGATGATTTTCAGAAACAAGATGGCCTAGGATAAAGTTATTAATTTAACTTCATCCTTGGTTTTTCATTCGTCTATTATCTTTTGAGTTACTAACTACTCGACAAGATGATTTTCAGGAAACAAGTTGGATCATATATTTCTCATCAACAGAAATTGTTTGCCTTACAAAGTAGTTACAAGATTACTCTGAAGGGGGAGTGCCTAGCTGCATTTCCTCCGCCACCTTTTGCCAATCGATCGCATTTCTCAATCGCACGACTTGCCTCTCGATTCAGATACCAAGTCGGCTTCGATTGGTTGCACATTAAGGCTGGGTCTTGAGCTTTAAGTTTCGCCAAAGCGTAACTTATCGCAGCCTTCGATCGCTCCCTTATTGATTCGGCTTGATTAGCCTTCAGAGTGGTCACCATTTCTTGCAAGTTTCCGACTTGTTCCCAATGGTACTTATGTGAGCAGCTACAGTATCTTCTCGAGGAGTTTTTCCCTCAGAATGTAGCTCACCAAGTACATTGTTCAGAGTGTGATGTTGCCTTGAAGACTAGTCTTCATCGACTCCATCTCCGTTGGGTACGAGTCGAAGCCTCGCAAGTTTCTTGTTTTCACCACTTGTTCTGAAAAGAATAAAACCGGTCAAACAAAAATAAACTTCTAGAGGAAGATAACACAAAGATAATTGTAGGTAAAAGCATTTCTTACCTACTAGTTGAGAATCCAATTTCTTGACCTCTTCTTCATGGGAAGCAATGGTTTCAAGATGCTTTTTCTCCCATGATCCGATGTCCTCTCAGATTCATCTTAGCAATGCGACGGACTCATTGTAGATCGTAGTCTTCTTGGATTTCAAACCTCGAGGCTTCTCAACTCTAAGCAAAGAATTTCTCGAACAAGAAATTAGCATTAGAAAAGGAAAATACTCAAAAGGACAACAGTAAAGAATTGCTTACTGTTACTCGAGTTCTCGCACTCGAGTTCCCGATCCTTGTTCTTGGTAATGCGAGAAAACTCCCGAATAACCAAAGCTTTTTCTTCAACTTCGTCCGAGCTTCCAGATCTCATCTTCTTTTTCCGAAAAGAAATGAGAGTTGGGTAAAGGTTAAAGATAAAAGCAGTCTTAAGTTCAGCACTTACTGTTTATTTTTTCCTGCAATCTTCTAGATGCAGAGATGGCTTCTCGAAGTCTATCCGAGAGGACTATTACTTCCTCCCTTAGCTTTCTCGACTCTCTTTTCATAATCGAGTGAGTCACCTAAGGTCTTCGTGTCGCTTTTTAGCCTACAGAGGACAAAAATGGAGATAAACATCAGCCGATTGGTTGCAAGTCCTTCTACAACCACCGACCTAGTCGTAAGTTTTTCTACGACTATGTCATGGTCGTAAGTCTTTCTACGACCACCACCTGGTCGTAAGTAGTCGTAAGCTCTTTACGACCAGTACTTTGTCATGAGTTTTTTCCATGACTATTCTCGTGAAACACTATACGAGTAGTCAAATCAAAACGACTATGAATAACAAGAACTTACCATCTCTCCGCTCAGATGCAGAGTTCTTCTTTCTCTTGTCGCAGCTCTAAAAGTTGTCGATGATACTCACCGACAACAACAATTTGCTCCAGAGCTTTCGCAAAAAGAAAACCAGTGAGAAGAAAAGGAAAGCCACATATATAAGTATTCTAAAAATACTTACATTCATAGTCGACCTAGCAAAGGTCGAATACACAAACTCCGGTTCGCAGCCTTGTCTATCCTCGCGACTTTATCCCACCACACCTCCTCAAGGCGCCATTGTCGAAGGTATTTCCTCTATTTGGAATATCCTTGGGATGGGGACTGGTCGCGAGATCCGTAAGAAGCAGACCTTATGACGGAAGCAGTCCAAAGAAATCAAGCACATGGTTGAAAGGTTCTTCATCCTCCGATTTCGTGGTCGCATTTTCTTTGGACACCGGAAGGAATGTCCGCCACGACTTCCTTTCCCAGACGGGTGCAGAGTCATCATCACCTTGACCGGGCTCTTGCAATGCCTCGTGGTCTCTACGACTTCAGAGTCGCAATGCCTCTCAAGAGTCGTAGCTATGACTTCAAGAGTTGTAGCTACGACCACGCAGCTTGGAGAAACCACTTGAGCCACTGGTCAAGGAAGCTCCTTCAACCACTTCCATTGTTACCTCTTCAAGAATCAAGAAGTAATAATGGGCTTCTCAACTAAGCATCCCCTGGGTCAAGGAGTCTGACTAAAATAAAGAGAAGCAAATCAAAGTTGTGAAAAGGAAAAGGTAAATGTTGTTCTTACACTTTAGTACATTTCACATACTCCGCACTCGGTCTTAACCAGAATTTAGGAGCAATCCTCCCAACGGAGGACCTCTTCTTCTCCACGACCACGCCCGGTCGAAGTTCAACACTGGCTCACTACGACCACGCCTCGTCAGAGTTTGAACAGAACCGTGGCTCGTCTCTCGTTCTCTGGATGGCCGAGATCGGCCTCGACTATTCCAAGAGCAAAGACTACCTCGATCGCAGTTGTGCCGAGCAAAGATCGCCCTTCATAAAAGACATAAAATCTTTCCAGATCTCCTTTCCAGCTTGCTTAACAAAACTAGGAGTGGCAAGAATCGCGAAAGATTCCTTGTCATAATAGAAGGGTACCTTAGCCTTGCGAGGTTTGCGCTTAAGAGATTCACCGCTTCAACCTCCTCGGCTCGATAGCCGCAATTTCGGCTTCAGATATGGCTACTACGCCGCAGCTTTGTAGAGGGTCCGGTCGAAAGACCGAGCTCGAGCTTGCTCCTCCCTTGTCGGCAGATCTTGCAAGTCGACGCCTCTTAGATGGAGGAGCCGAGCCTCGTCTTCGACAACCTCGCGCCAATAGTCATCAAGACGACTTCCTCGTCGTCTCCGACGATTTTCCATGCCTACTTTTCAGAACGCAAAATGTAAAAAGAAGAGTCACTAACCAAATGTAAGTTTTTCTACGACCGTGCCAAGTCGTAAGTTTTTCTACGACACTTTCTTGATCGCAAGACTTTCTACGATCACCATTAGTCGTAAGTATCTTCTACGACTATAAAGTCCTAAAGAAAGAATCAACTTTTGATTACCTTTAGGCGCCTATCTTTTCATCGCATGACAAAGCCGCAATGATTTGAGGAACCGCCACTCTGAGTGGCGGAGATTTTCACAGATGAGTCCGACTCTAGAGTCAACTCTCACTGCGGAAAGATCCGTAAACAGATAAAAATTTTAGACAATGTTAAGAAAGACTAAACCAAGGCTAAGTCGGAGGTTCACTTACCCTCGTCGTAGTCTCTCGGTTGTCTCTCTCCCGAGTATCTCCACATAGGAGATGCTCGCTTCTTCAGAGGACTAATTCGGCGGTGATGAAATCTTTCACCACATGCCATCCGGTCAGCCCTTCTTCTTTCAAGTCCTTGATGGCTTGAATATAGGGGGCAATCCGGCTGATATCTTCAGGAGTCGAATCCCATGAAGATTTCTTCTCGGCAGCCTTCCCCGCGAAAGAGAGGCTGTCTTCAGAGGTGACTTTCCAAAGAAACCACCTCTTTCTCCACCCCGCCATGAAGACCGGTAAAACTCAATATACTCCTTCGACTTCGAGTCGTGGAGCTTCAGACCGCAGCTTCCGGCGATTCCGGTTTGTCGAGCCATCCCATAATAATATTGGAATAGCTCGAGGTCCGCCGGAATCCCCAGGTACGCCTCGCACAGGTACACGAAGACACTCAACATGGTAATGGAATTAGGACCTAAGTTCACCAATTCCACCCCAAAGTGCTCGAGTACCATCAGAAGAAAGGGGTGAGCAGCATGGAGGCCGACTCACAATACGCTTGGAAGACGGGATTTGCCCATTTTCCCCGACGGCCAAGGTCGCCTAATAGCCGAATCCACTTCACCGAGCCTTCTCTCGAATCTTTCTGCGCCGACCAAGATTTTGATCTTGGCCGCATCCATCTCCGATTCTTCCCATTCGAAACTCTCTTGGCCATTTCGCCGTAAACAAGAAGTTTTTGATTGGGTTGGCGGAGAAGATGAAACCTAGTCGAAGACGGAGAAAGCAAGAGCTCAAGAACAAAGCAGAGCGATTTGAGGAAAAGGTAAAATCCAAGTTTAACTCCCGTGAGTTTTTATAACCGCACGATTGTCACCGCTCGAAACCGCCTCGCCTATAGGTCTGTGGGAGTTGGTTGCACCGCTTCGGGAACCGCCTCATAGGACAAGTCTGTGAGAGTCGGTTGCAATTCCCCAGATGGTCCGTTCGAGAAAATTAGGTACGCTTCGTCACCTCCAAGCGAAATTACTTTCTTGACCAAGTCTTTCTGGTCGAAAGAAGTATCAATCGGAAGGGTTTTTTCTCCGATCTCTACTACGCACCACCACTTCACGGTCGAGGGTTTTTACGATTTTTGATAGTCGTAAGCAATCTTCACGATTGCAACCGCCGGAACCGCCTCATCAACAGATCCGGGAGTCGCTTGCAATTCCTGCACGGTCCTGCTCGGGAAAATTAAGTTCGTTTTGTCACCTCCAAGCGAAATTACTTTCTTGACCAAGTCTTTCTGGTCGAAGGAAGTATCAATCGGAAGGGTTTTTCTCCGATCGTCCTACTACGACCACTTCACAAATGTAGGGTTTTTATGACTTTTGATAGTCGAAGCAACCTTCTTGACCAAGCAAATTCCTGGTCAAAGTAGCACTCAAATGTCGAAGAGTTTTTCCTTCGACCATTATTCTACGACATTTTCATAGTCGTAAGTCCATTTGCAAATCCTTCACCAAGTAAGTTACTTTCACTTGAAGCTGGGGGGCTAGATGACGAGGATCTAATAATCCTCATTTTATCTTTTATCTATAATTCTTATTATGGGTAAATATGATGTCACATAGTCCCCAGAAGTACCCCTTATATTTATAAGGGGGAGACCTACCAAGTGATTGTAAGATCTTCTACAATCACCCCCATAGTCGTAAGTCTTACTACGACTATGTCATGGTCGTAAGTCCTTCTACGATCACTACCTGGTCGTAAGTCTTTCTACGACCATTACCCAGTCGTAAGTCCTTCTACGACTATTGCCCAGTCGTAAGCTCTACTACGACTTATACCCAGTCGTAAGTCCTACTACGACCAAATAAACCACGACCACCTTATAATCAAACCTACAAGCGAGTGGGTCCAATTGATTAAGGAATCTGAACGGTCCACACGCACTATTATTCCGCGTAGTAATAGTGCTTAAATACCCCATTACCTCTGAAAGATAACTGCCAGACGGCGTGAAGAAGCCAATGCGCCGGTAATTACTGCCATCATGCGCCCATTACTGGCTTAATTAGGCGCCTCTTCCGCAGGACAAAACGGCTACTTCTTCACGACTATATAAAGACATCAATCAGAGGGTGAAAGGGAGGCAAAACAGAGCGAGTCAAGGAGAAACACAAGTACTGTTCTCTGTAATAGTCTTAGTTTCTTGCTTGATCATCGAGAATACAGACAATACCATACACACACAGGAGTAGGGTTGTTATTCTCCCCGGAGAAGGCCTGAACCTGTCTAAACATCCCGTGTCAACCACTCTACGTGATTTCATCTCTAGAAGACCCCCCGAATCAAATAATCTTTACGTAAGATCGGTTCTAATACACCGACATGAAATTAAATTTTGTGTACAATGAATAGGAACATGACATAAACTTTTAGCGGCGACAGAGTCAAGTACCGTATAAGTTATACCGTTAGGCATTGTTGTCGAAAAGTTGCGATGGATTGTTAGAAGAATTGAAATGCATTCCAACATAGCTAATGTTTGTGGGTATGTCTGTAGAAGCAGATGCATATTATTTGGTAAAATTAAAAAACGGCAGTAGATGTTATAAAGTTAGCGACATGTACTGATGAGATAGCAGGTTACTATTCATTTATGTATAGGATAATGGTAACGGTGAAACAAGGATAGAAACAATATGATCTACATGACAGAAAATCTATAAGTGGCAACATATTTTCTAAGGTAAACATATAAGACCTGTAGGTTTCAGTTCTTAATTTCTAATATATCTAGCGATGTGGAAACTGCTTCGGTCCAAACATAACAGGAATTATGCATAATAGACGTAGTATGTAAGGCTACGGTACAGATGTCGAGGGTATGTATATAACAAAATGTATTATGGTACATACGCAAAATGGGCCATCATCATGTTTGTTGCACTGCTGTATTGACCTCAAAGCAGTATGGCTTCACAATTTCAAAAGTCGCAGGATACCTCCATTGTTTTATGGTGCATCCCTGAAACATGGATAGCAAAATGTGGTTATCTTTGTGTTTGGTACTTTGCAAAGGGAACTGTATATATGTTGTATGGTGGGTTTTCATCTCATAGGTCATAGCAAACAGGTTGGCAGTATACCTTGCCAGTCTTTTTTCAGCTGGGCCATCCTTTTTTATATTTTTTCATGGCTGATGGTTTTTTTTTCCATTGCGGATGAAATAGGTAAAGAGATGTATTAGCAAACGAGCATACTGAGAGTACCACTATGGTGATATATTGATAATATCTGTGGCTAACCTTTTTTGGTGAACCTGAATCAGCTGCAATTAATGACTGTATATAAAGAGGAGGCACGTTTAGCAAGGACTAAGTCTGGTGACTTGGTCTGTGCATGAGTAGTAATGGAAATGATTAGCATAAGTATATAATAAGCAAGTAGTAAAAGGAATGTGATGAAGACGGGGTGCCCGATCTTTCGATGAGATTGGTAAATATCGATTTTAGTGGAGGCGACTCTTGTGATCCGACTACAACCGTACGACGACGCTTGCGCCTTAGCAATCGTTGAACCAACTCCGAGATGTTATTGACTGCTGGAAGCACGATCAACCTGACAACGAAGGTCTATTCCTGCATGCAACCGAAGAACACGCAAGAACAAGATAAAACGCAATCTGATGTATTGCAAATATTTATGAAATTTCATAAGATGGGATTCCGAAGGATGTCTTAACAGGTGGTCATTTGACACAACTGAAGAACAATAGTTTGCACAAGGGCTAAACCTTAACTCAACAAAATCCGAGAAAACTATAGGGGTGCGACCTCCTTATATAGGGAAGGAGAAGCCATAAATCTAAAAGAAAAAGGGTGGGACTAAACCCATGGATTAATATTCACATGAACAGTAACCACACCCCTAGGTGGGCCACCAGCATATGGACCAAGTTGAGTATGATTACAAAGCCCAATTTGGCCCAAATAGGTAATGTAACATCTTCTTTTGACTATTTTGAAGTCTATAGAAATAATTTGAAGGTGAGGTTGGATCCATTTGAAAGCTCTCGGAATAAGCTTTCCAACAAGCCCAAGAACACCCGAATCGGACTCCGTTTACAAAAGTTATGACCTTTTTACTATGAGCCTGTTGGGTTGTCATCGTGGTGGATTGTTTCAGCAATTCCGACTTGCACAAAAGGAATTTGAAGGTGGGGCTAGATCCGTTGGAAAGATGACGAGATAATATTTCCATCAAGTACTGGTGGACCTACAACGGACTCCGTTTGTGAAAGTTATGCACGTTTGAAGTCGGTGCTGTTTCTGGAGGCCGAATTGGATTCCAAAATAGGTACAGCTCGAACTCTTGCAAATCAACCACTCTCTGTTTTTTATTCCTGAAAATAACATCACATTTATTAGGCAATATCATATAGTTCATGTAATATAAAGGTACTCTTAAAAATGAGCTAACCTGATAATCTAAGTGATGCGTACGAGCTCTTGTAACCGAAACAACAAGCATAGCAAATATGGTTGTAACCATAGGAGTCATGTTCTCATCATCCTCCCCTTCTTGAAAACAAAGCCGTCCTAGGCTTTTGATAAGCTGAAAATAGGGTAACAAAGAAGCCAAGGTGTATGCATGGTATATGTATATGTCATCTGTTTTAACGGTTCTTCGTTGTTGCACAATTAATAATTTAAAACAACAGCATTTATAAAAGCTCATTGTATTATTAGCCCAAGAATAATCATATATGTCAATGAGCAAAATAAAATTTCTCACACAGCAATTATTGCAACTAGTTTTGCAAATCTAAGTGAAGCATTTATGCAATTGAAATACTTGAAGTTGTAAACTAGCAGTGGTAGCACATATGAGCAAATCTACAACCTTTGGAATCAAACAAAGTCCATCCATATAATCAGATTTCAATTGAGCGTTAGCAAATTCATCTAGTAAAGGTGAAAAGATTTGAAAGTTCTTTCATACTTCAACATCATGATGCAAATTATCAATACTAGATGGTGCAATAAGAGATGAACACATAGGCATTGGATGATCACTAAAGTTTATTTTTCTCTCATAATGAACAAGATTCGGCACACAAGAATCGTTGTTCAAAACAGTAAGCTTCAATTCATCTATGTGATCACAAGTTATGCATATTCGATATACAAGAAATTGATTGTCTATACCATAATCTCTAATCAAATTAAACTTATATCCAGGGTGTACGCACTAGACAAGGAGATTGTACATGCGATTTCAGAAACTTTCTCCATAGCATGTGACAATTTCATAGGTGGTCCAACATAATGTAGCATAAAGAATCAGCAGGATAAATTATAGTCAAAACTTCTTTATATCTAACCAATTCCACAGTATCATTATATGTGATTGATTCATCACATGAATCGCTCAAAACAGTAGGCAATTCAATTATGTTATCACATGGTGCACTTAAGTCAACAGGTAAATCAACAAGATTATCACATGGTGCACTCAAGTCAACAGGTAAATCAACAAGTTTATCACAAGGTGCACTAAATTCAATGTCATCTAAATTCTCTACGTGAAACATGTGCATATCAGAATTGTTTTCCACTAATTTTTGCTCTAACAAAGCATTAACAGTGGACAGTTGTAGTTCTTCATAAACATACTCACCGTGCTTGATGATAGCACCATGATCTTTACCTTTTTGGCTCTCCTCAAATGATGTAGGTGCATCCATCTCCTCATCTTCCTTCTCAACCAATGGAGTCGATGGTTCAATCAGCTCATTCTCCTCTTCGGCGTGGTTCTCAACTTCCTGCGAATTGTTAGTCATAGAAAAAGACACAAACACAGACTTGTTCTCATGATTTCTATCACCAAGTATTCTTAATTCCTCCTCAATCTGACTTTCAACCTTACAAGCAAGAATAAATAAATGGGAGAGAGAATTATATTCTTTATGAACAAGAAGGTCTTGATTTTCTTGATTGAGTCCACTTAAGAATCTATTTTATGTAGCTTCAGCATGTTCCTCTAACCCACAACACAACAAACGATTTTTCAATTCATGATAGTATTCTCTTACAGTTCTACTACCTTGATTTAAACGTTGTAATCTAGTTAGTAAATAATCAGCATGATATTTAGGAATGAATTCATCTCTCAAAAGTTTCTTTAGTGCATTCCAAGTTTGAGGTACTTTTCCATGTCTATTTAAATACTTCCACCAAAGTAGTGCATACTCAACAAAAACGCTAGTGGTAGCTCTAATCTTTTGCCTATCAGACCAATTATAATATTCCAATTCTTTGTCTAATGCTATTTCCCAGTCAACATAGGCACTAGGATCAAAATTACCAGCAAATGATGAAAATGCATACTTAAATTTACCTAGCTCAGACACAGGAGATGAGTCAATCGTGTTGTTGATCTCACGAAACATCCGACTTTGTGATCTTGAACCTGTCATGGTTAGTAGAAAGAAAGCATATGTCCTTAGCAACTACTAGGATGTGGTGGTTCAAAAGTCGCTCACACTCAAGCCTTCTATCGAATTCTTACCAGTTCTTACCAAGCAACAGGGGTGATCGGCAACCAGCGGTGTCAACGTATCTCTGAAGATTGGATGGAGCGATTGCCAAGTGAAGGTCAGCCTATACGATGTAGAAGAGGTGTAGCTGGGAAGGCTCAAGTATGGTAGCAAGGATTATCAACAATCAATTCAGCAAATGCAAGTTGAATAAATGTTCAAAGTAGTAGTCAATGTTGCTGATCCTATCCTAGAAGGAGCTAGCCAATCAAAGCCTACCAAGAGAAGTGTATGAACGCACACGCAAAGATCAATGTGACTTGATGTAAGCAAAGAAAATTCTCACACCAAGTGCTAGGAGCGACGCTAGCCAACTACCCAAACTTATTGGTAAGGGCACAAAATTGTTCACATGATGTAGAGCACAAAATCAGAATAACGTGCAATGTAAACAACCCTCTAGTTTAAACAGTATACAACAGCTAGTCTCAAAAGATGTACAAGAATTTTTTTTCTATGGATTATATATGCTCGTTTAAAAGGTTTCGACGAGATCTACAACTTTGATGTTGAGGTGAAGCCCAAATTCCGAAGGGAAGACTGAAAAAAATGGCAAAAACAGAAACTGAAAACTTGCGACGCAAATTTGGGGATGAAGATGGCCGACTTTGGGGTCCCTGGAGGGTGATTAGGTTTTAGGTCAAAAAGATGCGCCTCGTCAATAGCTTTCCAACAAGTACAAGAACGTCCAAAACGGACACCGTATGCAAAAGTTATGCCCCTTTTACTGAAGGTGTCTCGGAAACGGAATCGTACTCGGACTGAAAACCGAGTCGGATTTAATCTTGAAACTGCTATATCTTTTGATTCCATAGGCCAAACTTTCTGAATTTGTTTGTGCAAGCTTGTGGCTATATGTAGAAGGACCACCAATTTTCACTAGTTTTGGTGAAAATTTGACGTGCTTTTCAATTTTTGGAAAGGTCGACACTCTTCTTTTTTTTTCTCTCTTTTTTATAAAATAATTTTTTTCTCTACCGCGGCTTTTTTTTCTTGCGGTTGCCTCTTTCTCCTTCTACTATCTGGCCAACCCTAGGGCTTGCCGCAAGTCACAAATAACACCAATTCTCTCAAAAGATCACAATAGTCCTCTTTTTTTTGGATTAACAACAACACGATATTTCTGTTTTTGGTGCAGATTAGAGGAGTTCTAACCCACGAATTTTCTGTTTTAGATGCAAAAACTAAAAACCCAAAACGAACGATTAAGCGACGCGAATGAAGACACGAGAAACAATTTAGACAATGACCAACTAGACAACAACTAGAACTAAAGATCAGCAACTAGACACGACAATACAACCAAAGATTCAACAAGCAAACTGAAAAGAAAAAATTACGATGGCTCAAAGGGCTCAGTAAGGATGATAGATGTGAAATTTTTTAGGCAATTTTCTAGAATCTAGGTATGAAAAACGAATCTACTACTAGAAAATTGGAAACTCTCACCGATGAACTGTAGCTCTGATACCACTTGATGAAGACGGGGTGTCCGATCTTTCGATGAGCTTGATAAATATCGATTTTGGTGGAGGCTACTCTCGCGATACGACTACAATCGTACGACGACTCTTGCGCCTTAGCAATCGTTGAACCAACTCCGAGATGTTATTGACCTGCTGGAAGCACGATCAACCTGACCACGAAAGTCTATTCCTGCATGGAACCGAAGAACACGCAAGAACAAGATATCTGATGTATTACAAATATTTATGAAATTTCATAAGATGGGATTCCGAAGGATGTCTTAACAGGTGGTCGTTCGACACAACTGAAGAACAATAGTTTGCACAAGGGCTAGACCTTAACTCAATGAAATCCGAGAAAACTAGAGTGGTGCGACCTCCTTATATAGGAAAGGGGAAGCCACAAATCTAAAAGAAAAACCGGGGTGGGACTAAACCCATGGATTACTGTTCACGTAAACAGTAACCACACCCCTAGGTGGGCCGCCAGCATATGGGCCAAGTTGAATATGATTACAAAGCTCAATTTGACCTAAATAGGTGATGTAACATCTTCTTTTGATGATTCTGAAGTCTGTAGAAATAATTTGTAGGCGAGGCCCAGCCCAACCTGAGCCTGGAATGCCACCACACTAACATAAATATAAAAATAAGCTAAGGAATTTTGCTAACTTTCGGCAGAACCTCCTTTGTATAATTAAGTGTACCGGAGGTTCCAACAGATGCATATACTATTATCAATATCTCAACATCCAAAGTTCATCAAAGCATCCTTAAATAACCTATCCATCTAATGCATAAGCAAGCATAATTACAATTTACCGCTCTCATTATTATAAATAATCCAATGCATTCAAGCATAACCAAAATTAATCCTTAACCAGTTTGCTTATTATTAGGGTACGACCTAAAAGATAATCATCTTTAAAAGATTGTGTGGTAGTGAGTGCATCCAAAGCAATTCTACTCCCTCCCATGCATGTCGTTCTTGCAAGTGGTACCTAAAAGCACAACAAAAGCAAGAGATGAGTCCAAAGACTCAGCAACTATAATAAATGACATCAACAACATACAAGCATGTAACTCATCAACTATACTTCACAAAATCACTTATTAATCACTTTACACATGTATGCTATGCAATATGCTCAACATGGTCTTTTTCTCTCTCTTTCCCTTTTGCATTTTACCGGTAATGCAAAGTGCGCATCCGTCGATGCACACCCATGCCTGTAACATCTGGTACAGGGACCCTTGCCCATACTCCACGTGTATGGGGACCTGAACCCATGCTCTTTAAGCATGAGAACCTTTAGCCCGTCATTAACATGACGGAGACCTCAAGAGTTGCTTGGCCCTCGCATGACCAAGACTTCAGTAAACCAACACAATGCATATGTATGAACTCTCAAAGTAATACAAATACGCGTCCACAACAACGCTATGATAAATAACCTAATCTTACTCCAAAACCTCATAACCATAGACCAACAACCATGAATAACACGTGTTTCACACCTCTATCAACCATGAACAATACCAATTAAGTCATCATCATCACAAACATGAACACACAAGTACTCATAGTATATACCAAACATTGCCATTCAATAGTACATAATATAGTCATCGTTATACTTGCCTTAACCACGAGAGAACGAGGATGCATGAAGGTGCCGCTCCTGCATCACCCACCACCGAATAATAATTATTACACACGCTAAGACACAGCAGCGTACTAAAACAAACTATATAACAATAACCATGGACTTGCAAAACTTCTAACTCGATCCCGTCCCCAAATTCCTAAACGTCGATCTGTCCCCTCGGTGGACAGTCAACTTCAAAAATCCATATCTATTAGTACAGAGTCCAAATAAGATGTTCTTAGACTTTCTGGAAAGGTAATTAAATTCTCCAACTAGGTCTAGTTGGTGAGCCTTACTGAATCAGCCAAGTAATACCCCTACTAGGTCAATTAATAAAATATCAACTTCACGTCGGGTTCTCTGGAATGAGCACTAAAACAACCATAACTTTTGCTACGCAACTCGGAACGGGGTGATCTTGGACTCTCTGGAATCACGACAAAACCAACTACAATAGTCTAGTGGGCTGCTCCTGGGTCACGGCCCGCGGCCCAGGTTGTCGAAATAATGCAGAAAACCCCTTTTTATTAGGAATTCCTACTCCTTTAATTGCCTTTTTCTCCTCCCGGCTGATTCTCTAATTACCGATTTGTTTCCGGGGTATTACATCTTTCTCCCGAATATTCTTATAATCGACTAAACAAATTTCGGGGTATTACAAGACGAACCGAGAAACCGATAGGCAAGCAGAAGCGGAGCAAGCTGCAAAGGCGACGGAAGAACCAAGAAACTCGTAGGCAAGCGAACCAAGACCAAGAAGCCGATGAAGGCGAGGCGAAGCGGCGACGTCAAATCAAGGCAGGGAGTGGTGCCGTGGGCAACCACTAGCCAGCACGTGTGGCGTATCATGAATAGCGCTGTAGAGCGATGACCGGGACAAGCGCTGGGCCAGAGGATGAAACGCGAATGGACCGGTGGGTGGATGCCAAAACAGTACGCGAGCGCATCGAACCGGAACAAGCATGACATGCGGGATCATGAGCACAATCTCTGACGCGCGAAACGTAAAGACCATGACAGGTGGGACCGAAAGCAAGGAGAAAGCAGCATTTCTATCGCGTATAGAGATAAGAAAGATGATGCACACCACAGTAGACGAGACACGGGGTAGTTATAATGAAAACAACCTTAATTTTAGCTTTTGCAAAGTTTCTTAATTGTTGCATCGCAGGAAAAAAAAGAGGGAAAGCCTGTGAGTGTCGATGAGTCACCGTCAGTACCAAAACTGAACATTCGATTTCAAGAGAAACACGGGGATCTTGAGTGATTTAGAGTACGTGAACAGTATTCAGCGGTGGTATTATAGCTATCGATGGGACGTTGGGGATCAACTCAATCAGATGATAACACATAGTGATGATGCCATGGTAACATCCTCTATGACTTTTGACACCCTCAATGCTTCGCCGCTTGAAAAATGATCAATTTCCACAACATAGTGATGACAGTTACCATGGTAACATGAGCGGGCATCATTTTAGGATTCAATGACTATTTCGAACGCAAACATTCCCTACAAGTAAGGGTGTGTTTGAAATGACTTCTGCTTTTCGCTTGAAAAAGCCGGAAACCGTTTGACGAGGATTAAATTTTTAAATATAGTTAACATACGTGGTCATAAATCACATAGCTAACGACTCCCTATGGTCGTTAGAATCCTAAAGGTCGCCGATGGATAATAGACCCAAAATGAAAATAAACTATTGACCGGAGTAACACCCCGTAATCTTAACAGATCCTACAAAACATTAGTTGGCATTTCAGAGCTAGTCCCATGATCAGAGATAAAGAAAATGGCATAACTTTCAACCTATTGATCCAATGAGAATGATTCTTATCAGCTAGTTCACACAGTAAACAAATATGGTAGCATCCATAATTTGCATAACTTTATTAATAAACAGAGTTGATTATAAGAAAGGCTTACAAGCCAAAATTAAATAAACATAGCGGAAGACGAAGAATAAGTAGTGGAGTCCGAACGTATCTTACCCAAAATCAACGTACAAGGCGCACAGCAAGGGGAAGGGGCGGCGGCAATCGATGGGCCCCTCTCGGCCGTGGCCCAGCTCAGGTTGTCGAGGTAGTGTCCTAGTCGTCGAGATCCACACCAAATATGGTAGCATCCATAATTCGCATAACTTTATTAATAAACAGAGGTGAAGTTCTTCTCCTTTGAAATTTTGTTTGCATGAAGCAAGGGTGAGCACAACTACCGTGCTCGCAAGTTACACCCAATAACAGAGTTAATGTATGCATGGATATATCAAAGGAAGGCTTATTGGTTGAATTGGCATAAAGCAATATTTTTTAAAATATTTGTACTAAGTTCCAAAGCAGTTATTTTATAACTAAAATTAATTTTATAAATTCTAAAGTTTTATAGTAGGATAACCTCCATATGAAATATGGTGATGGATACCCTCCTATCACATGGCTTCCTGCCCAACTTCCCATTTGGATAGAAATCCAAAACCATTTGATAAAGTCTTTTGAAAACAAAATCAAAGTCTAACTTTGAGTGGCTTTGCTCAGCATATCCATGACCGTGGACACGGCTATTTGAATAGTTTTACACTCTGCAAATGTTGTACAACTTTACCCACAAAACATGAATTCTCTAGTTTGTTTGGCATCCGTCGATACCACTACTCACTACCTTAAGTAAGCAGTCTAGAGCACGTGTCAATGCCTTTACAATGTGCCATCCCACCGTAGTCCCGCCTCGCTAAGGTTTCGCTTCCATTGGGCTAACCACCCGCCGGACTCAAGCCCCCTCTTGCGCCATGCGGGAATATATAAAAGTAGGTCATCCTGACACCCACACATCAACATGGCACAACTACGGTGCAATGTTACAAATTATTTAGTCAGGTCTCTCCCATTTCGAGACATGTGGAAGTACGATGTGGCTTAGCAAGATACAGCTCGAAGACTGGTCCTTAATTGACTTGGGCGACTTCCAAAATAACCCATGGGCTTCAATCCTACCCAGATTGAGCCCGTGCATAAACCTGCACCCACCAAGCATCCATTTCGCCCAAGTACAAACCAACTTTTCATTATTTTTCTTTTCAAAATCATTTGCAAAATCTTTCATGACAAACCAATGCCATAGACTTTTAAACACTAGTTAATCATTTGGCTAAAATTTCCCAAACTAAATATTTTTGGGCTAAGCATGTCTTTGCATAATATTTTCAAATGATCTCAGTTCATACTATCGTATCAACTAGGTTTTTATCTAGGGTGATAATATATTTGATTCAAATATCAACATTGGCCATACAAAGGATTTATGTATAACTATAAATTTAAAACAGGTATTTAAATTACATTGAATAAAAACAAGCATGCAATAATAATTTAAAATAGAATTTAAATAATTTTTAATAATAGGATCAAATATGGTCAAAGGTATAACTTGCCGTGCTTGGTTAAATGTTGTTCTCAAACGGCGTCGAATTCCGGTTCTCCGAAATCGTCGAAATCTAAACGCGTAAACGAGCCAAATTCAAATAACATTCGACTGAAATCCAAATAAAATCCAAAAATTATAAGACAAATACTGGAAGGAAGGTATCGACTTTATATGAATATAGGAATTTGAATCGACGGAATCGGAGTTCGTATGAAGGAGAACGAATATCCAGAAGTTTGGATAGCCAAGAAAAGATGGAATCCGAGTATTGTTATTCTTCTGAAAACTGTTCACTTCGAACACTGTTTATCTCCAAGTACTGTTCATTTTGTGTGAGTCGGAAGGAGTTATGACGACACTGGTCGAAAGAAAGGTTTCGACTGGTCGAAAGAGAATTCTACTGCACTGGTCGAAAGAAAGATTTCGACTGACTGGTCGAAAGAGATTTCAACTACACTGGTCAAAAGAAAGGTTTCGACTGCACTGGTCGAAAGAGATTTTGACAACACTGGTCGAAAAAAAAAGGCTACGACTTCCTAGTCGGCAGAAGCTATGACTACCAAGTCGATAGAAACTACGACTATCAGGTCGAAGATAGCTACGACTACCTAGTCGAACAACACTACGACTATCTGGTCGAAGAAAGATACGACTACCTGGTCGAAGGAAACTACTACTATCTAGTCGAAGAAATCTACGACTACTTGGTCGAAGGAAACTACGACTATCTAGTCGAAAAAAGCTACAACCACCTGGTCGAAGGAAACTACGACTATCTAGTCGAAGAAAGCTGCGACCATCTAATGCAGCAACGACGATGCTCACTACGGCCTACCGGTGTTACACGGAACGGAGAGCTACCCGGGTGCGCAAAATGAAGAGGAGGAGACGATGATCCTTATGGGGCACCTTACGACAGCAGAACTCAACGGAATGGTCGGCGGTGAGGTGGACATGACATGGCAGTTATGAATTATTGCAAAATTCAAAATTTTGTTTGAATAGAAAGGTAGATAATATTGACAGGAACATGTAGGTAAAAGGGCTCGAGCAATTACCCAACGGATGAACAGATAGGGCTCGACGGAGTTCTCGCCGGACATGGGGAAGGAGATTTGGCCGGTGGTGAAAAAGTTAGTAAATAAAAATTCCACTTGAATAGAAATGTGGAGAATCTCAATGGGAACTCACCAATAAAATTTGGTACACAGTGGAGCAACGGATGAGGAGATCGGGCTCGCTGGAGTTCTCGCCGGAGTTAAAGAAGAAGACCGACGGTGCTTTTGTGGCCGAGGTGAAACAATAGGTAAATTAAAATTTAGCTTGAATAGAAATATAGATAATCTTGATAGGAACTCACCAGCAAAATTTGGTGTACAACGGAGCTACGGATTGGGAGATCGGGCTCACTAGAGTTGTCCCCGGAGTTGGAGAAGAAGACCTGGCAGAGGTAGCGACGGGAGGTTTTTGGCAATTCTGAGCGAGTGAGATGTGGGGAATGAGGAGGAGAGGCTACTATTCAATTTATAAGGGTAAAGAAGTAACGGTTTGGCGAAAATTGCTCACCGTAGTTATAAGTGAAATAATGGGGGCTGAATTTTCGGGTGCGGTTACTGTAACCGCCGAAATATTCTGAGGAATCTTTTTTAAAAAAAAAAATCGGAAAGCATTAAATGATTCCAGAAAAATAGTAAATAAATTCTGAAAAAATCCAAAAAAAATCACAGATATTAAACACCACATTCTGAACACAAATAAAATAATAGTAGTAAAAATAATAAACTTATTATTATGCAGTAATTATTTTTATATTACTAAAAATTATTTTTAAACTTGAAAAATAGTAATATAGGTCTAAAAATTCTACAACTTTTTAGAGTAGTTCAATAGGGTATTTTTAGCTTAAATAAAATACTTTCAACAAAAAATAGCTTTTACAAGCGAACAACTATTCATTTTTAATTGCTAGATATTACAAAAATCAAATAGAGATTTTTAGAAAATAACAAATAGAGTCCAAAAATTCTAGAACAATTCACAGAAATTCTATGAATTATTTTATACTTAATAAAAATAGTTCCAACTTAAAGTTGGCTTTTATTTTTGTACAGTAGTTACTTTATTTTTTGAAAATAGGAAAAGCCTTTTTAAATTCCAGAAAATTCCATAAATTAATTAAAATGTTATTTTTCACTTTAAATCCAATAAAATCCCAAACAATTTTAATAAATTTTATTTTTGACTTTAAAACCAAGAAATTAAACAATTTATTTTTCTAACAAAGATAACTCTTTTAAAATTACAAAAATCAAGAAAAATCTTTGACTCCCAGAAAATCCAATAAAATAATAACTTTATTAATTTTATTTCGATAATGTAACTTTAGGATGTTACAATAACCTAGTCAGAGAGGGTCCTGTACCCATTGCTCGACCAGAAGGCTACTCGTAGAAACTCTGAACTGGCACTTGGACCTAGTTCCAAGTATATTATTTTTGTGTGATGAATGGAACGCATGTCTTAATTGCTCCAACCAATACGACGCTTCCAACTCTAAGTCACTGACAAAATAACTCCTTGACAGTTTTGTCTATTGTTAACTCCAACCGGTGATCAATTTCTAGAACTACCTCCCTGACCAGACGCGTCACTTCCAAGAGGCGTCTTCTTTAGGAGTAACCGCCACATCTTCGCCAGTTATTTAAGGATGGATGATGTATAGTAGAGGGAGAGCATCGAAGGAAGCAAGTCCCAACGATGTGAAGACAATTTAGGCAGTAGCAAGCAATTCACTCAGGGTAACTAGGGCTAGTCCGTCGCCTTGTTCAAGGCACTTCTTGTAAAGATCCAATTCATTGTAATAAATAACAACCCCATTCTCATCCAAGAACACTTAGCCAATTTCCTCTTTTCTATTTCGTGAGATCAGTGACTTGATCGTCGACAGTTGGCGCCATCCATGGGGAAAAAGGCATTGAGTTCTTGAAGATTTCTTCGCTTAGCAATCCTCATTTTCATTTTGTTCCGTTGTTGCTTATGCGATCATGGCAGGAACATAGGATGAGAAAACTTGTTCGACTTGGCAGACTACTCCAACCTCGATATGGACGCATACATCAACACCATGGAACACGACGCAATGTCATCATCATTCTCTTCCATCTCAGGCTCGCCGCTCGGTGAGACCAGCGAGATCAACCGGATGGAGGAGGATTCACTGCAGCCATTAGTGGCGCACCCAGAGGAATCGGTTGTTCCAACCAATTCGGAATATTCGAACGCCTCTTCAAGCCCGGTTCTTTCGACCGGTAAGAACGACGATAAAAGCCCAACGATGCAATCAGAGGGTCAATGTACTCTCGATACAATCATGGGCGACCGGTATTTGTCGATGGCTCCTACGTATTCCGGGGTCAAAGCGACAGTTGGTAAGGGTGTCAATGAAGTTACCACCGGTCGATGGCCAGGGTGAAGATGATCAAACTCAGCCTATAGTCAGATATCCACCGGATCAGGCTGGGTCCACCACAAAGCCCACTAGAGGTGGTAATCTCCGACCGCTCCCCATCATAGAGGCTCCTTGCAGAAGCCCTAGAAGTCTCTCTTTTAGTTAGAATGTGAGCTCGTTAGAAGATTGTTGTTGGAGGCACGAGGTTAACACGATTGATAATACTAATCAAGATGTCGTGCACCATCCTCCATAGTATAACCCGCCAATACCCGTTGGCAAAAATGACGTGGGCACTCAGGCACGGACCGAAATGGCGGAGGTAATGGAACTGGTGGACATCAATCAGTTAATTCACCTGTTTCTACCCCGCTGCACATGACGAGTCAGAGAGGGCAAACCAGAAGGTCGGAGGGGAATTCTAGCCATCGAACACCTTTGGCCACGGGACCCCCCAAGACCTTCGGTAACAATTCAAAACCTACAGCGATTTTACGGCATTTTGAATAAACTAGATCCTGCTCCGACATAGACTTCAGGTTATGTTCAACTTGTAGGGTAGGTATCGGAGATTCTCCAACATACCATGCAATGTACAGAGATGTACAGGAAATAGAGGAACTCGCGAATTCACACTATGACTTCGTCCCAGCATTCCTCCCCTAGCAGGAGACAACATGGTCAGACTGGTGTCGATGATCGAGTCGCCGATCTTACGAAATAAAACAGATGAAAATAGTAAAGAGTTCTTAGGAGAGGATGAGCGTGCTCTTTATTACTATGAACTGGATCCATTACAGGGTGCCCTTGACAAGACAATGGACTAATCCCAATTACACTAAGCGTAGTGCTTGCTATGCTAATGCTTCAGATGAAATACAATCATTCCTTGATCTTCCGAATTGGATTGCCTTCTACCGTTCGCGTTCTTCATTAAGTAGTTGATGAAGTGGTGGCCGTTAATCCTAGAAGAGGCACTGTTGGAAGTATCACGGCTGGTCGGAGCGAGGCAACAGTTGATGAAGCATCAAACGTTCGGCGATTGATGTCTGTGAGACACTACACTGGACGGTAGTTTGTTGTTAGTGTATTAGGACCATGAAATGTCACGTGGTATGGAACCAATATGACATGTGTTTCATTCATCACACGGTAAGAGATATACTTGGAGCAAAATTAAGATGCTAGTTTATTGCTTGTACGAGCAGTCATCTGATCGGGGACTAGATACATGACCTCGTCAGACCATGGTATATATAAGTAACATGAATACTTAGTTTAGCCTTAGGGCTTGTAATACCTCGAGCTAGGTTGTATCGTTTCAATTATCGGAATTTTATTCAAAACGAGATTTAAAACTTTCCGAACCGAATCGGTAAAAGAAAGAAGTCGGAGGGTAAAAGAAACAACTTTCGTCAATTTTTCCAAACAATGGGGTTATTGCTATTAGACGTCAACTGGCGCAGTCACACCAGTGGGACTATGGCCGGTCAAAGGGGCACCACTCCCCCAAAACCCTAGCCGCCACCCCTATCCCCAAGCCGCCCCCACTTGGTGGTGGTTCCATCCCGGAGATCCCCATCGCTCCTCCTCAACCTCGTCTCTCGGTGGCGGCCATAAGAGAGGAAAGAGAGGAGAAGGAGGAAGACCCTTGTGCAGCGGATCTTCGTCGTCCTACTGGTCTACAAGGGTAATTAGACCTCCGATTCGTTGTTTGATGCCATTAGAGTTGAGAATCCGATTGGATTTGTAGTTTCGTTTGATTCTGTTAATATATTCTGTCCAGTACGTTGTAACTCGGTTTTGGGTGTCTTAGAGGCAGAATTGGATGTCTTCGCCTTCTAGAGTTTTGTTCCTTGTTTCATTAGCTTTCTCTTGGCACCTGGATCAGTAGATTAAAAGTTATGACTGTTTTACTACGTACTGGTCTGTCTGTCAGAAATGCTGGGTATAGTCGGTTGCACCTAGGTTTTGATCTAGTTAGAGTCAGAATCATCGGCCACCCAACTAGGTTTTTGAAGATAATTTCACCATGTTTCCACTAAAGATCACTTTATTTGGATCAGTGGTTTAAAATGAGCCTTTTCTTTAGGACTGTTCTGAATTCTGGACAGACTGCAATTATAGTTTTTCATTGGATGGTTAGACCTCTGTTTTGGCCGAATTAGAGTTTACTATCAACTAGTGTTTCGTAGCCAGTTAAGTTAAGAAAAGATGAGCACTGGTTTCAGGTCTTTTGGACTTACGGTTAATTATTTATTTTCTAGTAAAACTGCCAGATTATGGATATTTGGAATGTTTGGGTAAATTGATCAAATTGAACCTTTGTTACGTGTAGCAATGCCTTTCTCATTTGTCCTCATTTCGATTATTTTACATTGTAGGCGGTGAAGCGGTGAGTGGAGGGTATCTCAATTACCTCCCAACTGGCGAGTAAGTAACGCATTATGTGATGTGTGAATAATGATTATACGTATTTGTAGATGAATACCATGTGTATCTTTTCATGTATGAGTACTATTCAATGTTTAGCCTCCACTATATGCTATAAATAATAGTAAACTTCTTTGAGTTTTTGAATAAACTTTGAAGATAAAGCTATAAGAGTGGTCGTTCAAATTATGAAAGGTACTTACCGACCACCTTGTCGGTTTTCGTGGTGGGTAGAACAACATGATGCACTCATATTCCAAAACATTTGAGTAAATAACTATCGGTGTTGAATTGTAATAAGAGCCCATTTTTGTTTAAACTTGATGATGTTGATATTCTTCTCTTGATGTTAATCTTTTAAAGAGTAGTGGTTGTAGGTGACATCTTGACTCCTTATAGTAAGACTTCACGACCACGGGGTCGTTAGTCATCAAAGAGCCGAGGAGACCACCTTACATATTCGAGTAAATAACATCGGAGCCCGTTTTTGTTTGACGGGTTGAGGTCGTTAGGTCGAAGAAGGAGATCTCCTCACTAGAGAAGTATTTATCTCCTCTTGAGAAATCCCAACAGTAGGCTTTGACCTGCTGGGATTTTTCCTTGGTTCCTATCTCCTCAGGTGGGGTCGGAACCGCCAAGGAGTCTTGCATGGAGGAAACCAGAGTTGGGCTTCTACCCGCTCAGGGGCTGGCCCGATCATCCTTACCTCAGGAGTTTCCTCTCGAGGGGTGCTTTGATCGAAAGCGACTGAGACACCAGAAGATCTACAAAGAAGGAGAAATGAAAGTCATGATTTCAGAATACAAGAAAAACAAAAGGTATGGGTTTATAAACATTCTTTATTTTTCATACCTGGTCTTTTTAGTCTTGATTTTGAAACGCCCTAGAGAAAATTCCAGAGTGCTTGCCTTCCTCTTACTCTTTTCAACCGATTTCACCGGTTCCAACCCGGTAGGGCTGGTTAGACCCAACGCATCCTCCGATCGTAGGTCGGAAGAATTCTCCTCGACCACGTGGTCGAAGTTAACCTTCCCAACCATTTAGTCAGAGGTTGCGGTTTCGTCGACCTCTGGGACGGTTACCTTAGCAGCAACCATCTGGTCGGTCATGACCACTTCAGAGTCCGTGACCACAGTAACTTCGGTCAGCAATCTTCTTTTTCTCCCAGATAATTATACATCAAAGTTAGTTTGGCGATGGAATACTTCATCTAAAATGTAAATTCCTTTTTGATGCTTTTCTTACCTCCAAGGGGCCACCCTCCTGAGTGGTCGTTGGGGCAGAAGTGGTCAGAGCGTCGATTGGACCGCGGCTCTCGGTGAGCTCGTTGATGTTTAATCCAACAAACTGCACATCAAAGAGTTATTAGGGCAACCAATCAGAAAATACATGAACAATGAATTGAAGTCGTTATTTTTTACGCCGAGTCTCTCTATTCTCTCTTCTGAAGAGACAATAGCCAAAATCTAGGGAACTTCAGCCTTGTCGTCAGGCTCCCCGACGCAGATCATTTTGATCCAGTTCCTGACCTGTTTAGCGGAAAAGGTTGTAAAAAAGACTTTGAGGTTACAAAATAATCAACTAAAACAAACCAAACTGGTTGGGATTTTTAGGACTTACGTTCCGGAGAATCCCATGTCGCATCATCCCGACCAATGTTCGAGCATGGAATGTGCCCTGGCTTTCAGAGAACTCATTCAGCGCATGGAGAAATCTCTCACTACGTGCCAGGAAGTTAGACCCCTGATGTTAAGGTGTTGGATGGCTTCAATCCATCTCCCCACCTTTCCCTTCTTCACAGAGGAGCGCCACCTTTGGTTTTCGATCGCCACCTTGCCGGCGAAGTAGAGGTCGCCGCCTTAGTGACCGTTATGTAGAACCAGTTATTCTTCTATGAAGACCACGGAGACTTTGGGTACATACGAATGTACTCCTCAGCCTTTCCATCATGGAGGCGCAAGATGTACTCTCCAGGTGATGCCGTCGATTTTCCCGACTTCACCATCTTGCAGAAGTACCCGAAAACCTTCAGATTTGTTGGGGATATGTCCTAGAGGCAATCATAGAGATGATTGTATTATATCTATGTTATGAATTATTGAATAAATGTTATTATGTTCCTTGAATGAATCATCAGTTATAAAGGTTAACAAGTATGTAACTTGTTGGTGAAGCTCTTTAACTTATATGATGTCATTCTAAATGTATCCCTGGTCGAATGTCACTGGTCAGAACACCAATGACTTATCGACCAACATATGTATTGATTGATGACCATGTTTCACTGGTCATAGATATAGGAATATCGAATCAATAATGTGAATACATGTTAGAGAACATGATGTTTGATTGACCCACCTTGAGATATTGTTGAGATTGTTATGATTTTATGTGTCATCAGTTGGTCTTAAACAATGATGATGTATAATCCTTAGACTTGATATCAGTATGGTTTCCTTCATGTGTAATAGTTCACTTTGGGGTTGCTAAACGCTACCCCGTAACTGGGTAGTTATAAAGGTAGTTTTCAGGTATGCTATGAAACATGCGGAGGAATGTGACTGGTCGGATATGGGAATTGCCCCTCCTAACATAAAAGGAGAGATATCTCTGGGCCCCTTGATGTGGTCGGATATGAAAAGTGCATGGCCATGCCATTAGTAGTCGAAGTGTTGACCATATGAAGTTATTCGACACTTGATCGAGAAAGTATTGAATAGTCCATGGATGACAAATTATCTCACATGGAGTTCAACTAGATATCATGGGGCAAAGGGAGAATACACGAGCAGGTCGCTCAATCCGACTAGATATAGACTATTCGTATGGAGGTACGAACATAATCACTAAGTAGTCGTAAACTAGACGTATGGAGTTACGAACTAGTCATGACTAAACATGAACTGGTCGTATAGAGATACAAGTTGGTCATAAGTGATAAGGACTTGGTCATAGATCATATTGCATTAAGGCTGGTCTGATATAATTTTTGTGTATTCATAAATCGTTATGTCCTGCTAGGAACCGCTAACGACCCGTGGTCGAAAAAGAGTTTTCAAGTCACAACCGATTACGCATGAACCTACAGAGACACACACTTAACGGGTTGGAACAAATGAGTTCGGATAGGATCCGTCTTGGGCTCTATATAAGAGGATGCATGTGGCTATTGGAAAACACAAGAGATGACACAGATAACGTGAGTTGCTCCACCGAAACTCTAGCCGCCATCTTCTCAAGAGCCCTAACGTGCGAGTTGGTACTAGCACATTGACGTACGGTGTTCCACCCCTGGATGTGTGGATACCGTAGAGGCGCTATTGCGGTTGTTGTTGCGCTAAAGGATGATCCACGACTTCACAAGGGACAAGATTGGTTGCTCCAACTCTTCATCGACGCGCTCTACGTAGGATCTGGCTGCTCCAACTCTTTTTCTGCTGCACTACACGTCTAGTAGTAACGATCTATGATCTCTTGCTTGTATGGTGTTTTGGTTTACATGGTAGAAATTTTGAATTACCAGCTAGTGTAGCCTATCCATATCCCTTCATAGATCTGGCGGAATCCCCCGGTACACTTCGCAAAGGTAGATGAAGATGCTGAGATTAGCGATAATGTTGGGGGCAAGGTTCACCAATTCAACTCGATAGTACTCAAGAACCTTGGAGAGGAAAGGGTATGCTGGTAACCTAAATCCGCGCTCAATGTAAGCAAGAAAAATAGGGATTTCTCCCTCATCTCCGCTCAAAAAATGTTCTCTGACCGCATATCTCCAAGAGATCAAAGTCTTGTTTGGAAGCATTCCGTTGTTCCCCAAAGCCTTGAGCTTCTTCTCGCTCAGATCGGAGACCAACCAGTTGGTGATTGAGTCCAACAATATTGAATTTTGGGCAAGAAGATGAAAGAGAGTTGAAGAAAGTTCCCGGCGAAAAGGTGAAAGGACAAGAAAAACTGATAGTATAAAAATCCTAAGTCGGCTCACTCAAGGGATTTTATAGCCACACTTCTTTAACTGCAAGAGGGAGTTGCCCGAAGCCCAACGGAGACAAGCCTCTTCAGTTTCCCAGACCCTCAACTTTAAAGTGAATACGGACCACCTCGCTATTTACGCCGTTAAACGAGGATTTTTCCCGATACAGATTTCGTCGGAAGGGGTTCACATTATAAATTCACTTAAAGTTCGGGGGCTAGCTGACGAGAATTAAATTCCTAAATATTAATTAAAAGCCACATAACATATGTGGTCGTAAACCGCATAACTAACGATCCCCTATGGTCGTTAGAATCCTAGAGGTCACCATATGGATAACCTGGTCAGAGAGGGTCCTTTACCTATTGCTCGACCAGATGGCTACTCATAGAAGTTCTGAACTAGCATTTGGACCCAGTTCCAAGTATTTTCCTTTCGTGTGATGAATGGAACATGTCTTAATTGCTCCAACCCACACGACGTTTCCGACCCTACGTTTCCGACCCTAAGTCACTAATAAAATCACTCCTTGTCAGTTTTGTCTACTGTTAACTCCAACCGGTGATCAGTTACTAGAACTACCTCCCCGACCAGATGCGTCACTTCCAGGAGGCGTTTTCTCTAGGAGTAACTGCCACCTTTGCACTAGTTATTTAAGGATGGATGATGGACAACAGAGGAAGAGGATCGAAGGAAGCAAGTCCCAGCGATCTGAAGTCAACTTAAGTAGTAGCAAGCAATTCACTCAGGGTAACTAGGGTTAGTCTATCGCCTTGTTCAAGGCACCCCTTGTAAAGATCTAGTTTATTGCAATAAAGAACAATCTCATTCTTATCCAAGAACTCTTAGTCAATTTCCTCTTTTCTATTTCATAAGATCAACGACTTGATAGTCGACACCATTCCAAACGGTTTGCTTTTCTCCCCCGCTTTTCCCGAAGCCAGAAGCCGTTACAACGTGCGAAAGCGAAAGCCACTCGTGGGGAGCTTCTCGCGGCTTCCTACAGCCTCGTTCCGACTTTGCCCCTAAACTAGGGGTTACTTACCCACTTTTTGCCATCAAACAAAGCCCCCATCCCCCACCCGCCCCCTCTTGCCCGAACCCTAACCCTAACTCCCGCCCCAGTCCACCCTTCTCCTCCTCCCCCGGCACCGACGCCCCGCCCTCGTCCTCCCTCCACCTCCTCCCCTGGCAATGGTGCCCCACCCCGTCCTCCCTCCTACTCCTCCCCCGGCGCCGACGCCGGTGCCCCGTCCCCGTCCTTCTCTCTCCCAGCGCCATGTGTCGTCCTTCCGTGCTGCCGCCCCGACCGGATATGCACACTCCCAAGTGCTTGTGCCCGCTGTCGAGCCGTCGCCGCCTGCCCGCGTGTCCGCCCGCCTCTGGCAGATCAGATCCGCGCTCTCCCGACACCGCTACTCCTCTCCTGACCCTGAGCCGCCGCCACTAGCCTCCTCCCTTAACCTCGAGTCGGTCCTCGATGCCCCCGACGTGGCCCCTCCTCCACCGACGGCCCTGACGTCGGCCTCTTTCCCCGATGTTGGCGGCAGCAGCGGCCCAAACCCTAGCCGCTGCCGGCCCGAACCCTAGTTTTTTTTAAAAAAAAAACTTTCTTTTTCCTTTTTTTTCGAGATGTAATTTAATTATTTATGCTATATTTGTATTTTAATAACTATTTATTTTAATAATTTTATTATCATTGTTTATGTAATAATTGTTTAGTGTAATTATTTACATAATAATCGTTAATTACATTAATTACAGTCTATTATGCTAGTTGTCGTTAGTTGCATTAATTATCATTAATTGCGGTCAATTGTGTTAATTATCATTAATTATGAGTTATCGCCCATTACGTTAATTGTCATCAATTGTGTTAATTATCATTACTTGCGATAGTTGTTGAAAAATGCCGTCAATTTTCGTTAATTATCGTTAAACGACATCAAACAAGTTATCTTGTAGCTCAGGGATATTTAAGATATTTCTCATCTCAAATGTGTAGCCAACTTATCTAAAAATTATACAACCAAATACCAAACTTTTTAAGTTTATCCTAACACTTAAATTTTGCACCATTCTGCTAAAGAAGCTTTTTTTTTGGCTCATTTTGTTTTTTAAAACGAAATAGCAAATATAGTCTCACCGTGTCCGAAATGATAAAATTGGCACTTCTATCGTGATCTCAGTCCGCGAAAGCCACTTACCTCGCTGCCAAACTGCAGCAGATCATCACCGTGGTATGAAAGTATGATAGGTAGCTAGTATCTGTTACAGTACTATTTTAACAGATTTCCTATGGACATACACTACTTTTGTTATTGTAAATAAAAAATACGTCAATTCAGCAGCAGACACAAGAAGGAGAAAGGCAGAATTGCAAGGCAGGCGGGGCCTTAACCTCATTTCGAAAGGAATGGTGTGCCTTAAAAGGAAAAGGAGTGGGTGTAGTGTAGCTGTGAGGTCGCGAGTTTTCGAGTATGAGGCTAATACGGGGCCGCTTATCGTGCCCAGAAAGCAGTAACACTGTCACAGAGAATAGCGTGGCCCAAGAGAATGGCAGAACAATCTCCTCTTCCTCTGCTGTTGGTGTGCCCAATGAAATCAACAAGTGGGGCCCCGGCCTGAACTGAAAATGGACCATACGGCGCCATCCAGACCCATCCTCACCTACAATTACATCACTGGTCCAATGATCCAATCCACTAGTGCTCGAGTCGGCAGGAAGATGGACCCACCAGTCAGTGCCTCCCCTCCAGTCACTAGTGGGCCATTTTGAATTTCTGATGCCTCCGTACTATACTAGCCGCATAGCCTCCGATACCGACCGTATCCGATACTACATCGCATCCTACGGCTCCCAAAAGCCCACCAAACAAACGTCTTTAAATCCCGCCCCTTGGCCAGCGGTCGGAGGGGCATCCCCCGAGAATATTCCGTCCCCCAAAGACCTCGCCCTCCTAGTCCTATCCTCCTCAGCCCTCACCAATGGGAATCGCCGCCGCCGCCGCCGCGTCCACGTCGCGCCTCCTCCACCACCACACCACCGCCGGCTCCAAGCGCCGTAATCGCCAGCAACTCAGGTACTCCGCCAAGCCGTCTCCTCTCGCTCTGCGCTGCGACTCCAGCCGCCGCCTGTCCCCGGTCGGGGCGCTCCTGCCCGACCGCGTGACCCCGTTCTCCTATGAAGGGGATGACGTATCTGACGACCACCCGCGCGAGGAGTGCGGCCTGGTGGGGGTCGTCGGGGACCCGGACGCGGCGTCGCTCTGCTACCTGGGCCTGCAGAAGCTGCAGCACCGCGGGGAGGAGGGCGCCGGGATCGTCGCCGTGGGGCGAGACGGCAAGCTCAAGTCGGTGACCGGGCTGGGGCTCGTGGCCGACGTGTTCGGCGACCCGTCGCGTCTGGCCTCGCTCCCCGGGCCCGCCGCCATCGGGCACGTGCGCTACTCCACGGCCGGCGCCGCCGCGTCCCTGCGCAACGTGCAGCCGTTCCTGGCCGGGTACCGGTTCGGGCAGCTCGCCGTGGCGCACAACGGCAACCTTGTCAACTACCAGGCGCTGCGGAACAAGCTGGAGGCGCGGGGCTCCATCTTCAACACGTCGTCGGACACGGAGGTCATCCTCCACCTCATCGCGACGTCGCTCTCGCGGCCGCTGCTCGCGCGCATCTGCGACGCGTGCGAGCGCCTCGCGGGGGCCTACTCGCTGCTGTTCCTGACGGCAGACAAGCTATTCGCCGTGCGCGACCCGCACGGGTTCCGGCCTCTGGTGCTCGGCCGCCGGCGCAACGGCGCCGTCGCGTTCGCGTCGGAGACCTGCGCGCTGGACCTCATCGACGCAACCTACGAGCGGGAGGTAGAGCCAGGGGAGGTGGTCGTCGTCGACCGCCGCGACATGTCGATGTCATCGGCTTGCCTCGTCCCACACCGACCCCGCCGGGCCTGCGTCTTCGAGCACATCTACTTCGCCCTCCCCAACTCGGTCGTGTTCGCGCATGAAGTCCACGAGCGCCGCACCGCCTTCGGCCGCGCGCTGGCGGAGGAGTCCCCGGCTCCGGGCGCCGACGTGGTCATCCCGGTGCCGGACTCCGGCTTCTACGCTGCGCTCGGGTTCGCGCGCGCGTCGGGGCTGGAGTTCCAGCAGGGCCTGATCCGGTGGCACTACAGCGGGCGCAGTTTCATCCAGCCGACGCAGGCGATCCGCGACCTGGCCGTGAAGCTCAAGCTGGCCCCGTGCGCGGCGTGATCCACGGCAAGAGCGTGGTGGTGGTGGACGACTCTCTGGTGCGCGGCACCACGTCGAGCAAGATCGTGCGGCTGCTCCGGGATGCCGGCGCGCGGGAGGTGCACATGCGGATCGCGTCCCCGCCCGTGGTGGGGTCGTGCCTGTACGGCATCGACACGCCGAGCGAGGGAGAGCTAATCTCGAACCGGATGGACCCGGAGGGCGTGCGCCGGGAGATCGGCAGCGACTCACTTGCCTTCCTCTCGCTCGGCAAGCTTCACGGCATCTACGGCGCCGAGGCGGGGGACTACTGCGACGCGTGCTTCTCGCGCAAGTACCCCGTGCTGCCCACACTGCCGGAGCCGGCCGCCGAGCTCGACGAGGAGTGAGCGAGTAATTGAGTAGGTGAGCTCTACTCTGCCGGTTCGGTTGTAATGTTAGGGTAGTATCAGTTTTGGTTGGGCTTGAAAATTTTGTGTGCCTGCAAGGCTGCAACTTCATTTGATCAAGAATTTTATCATGGTACTGAACTACTGATGAACAAGTTAACCCTTCAATGGTTGACACACAGATAAAGCCTCGTCTTTTTTTTGTGCGTTTAGCTTCAGTGCTCGCATATTTGTGCCGAATGCCGTAGCAGGTGACTAGATGAGGGGGTTGTGCTTGGGCACACCGCTTCAAGAAAAGTTTTACGAATTTTAAAAGCAAAATAGTTAATATTTCGTGGGTCAAATCTACAATAACCTTTAAAAAGTCAAATGAAAGATTTACCACCGGTTAATATTCAAATCTACATCTATATCTAATCTTCAAATTGATTGATTTATTTTGTGTCATAGTGATTTGCCCATAACTTTTATTAACCACTTTGCTTTAAAATTTATAAAATTTTCTAAAAAGGGTATAATGGAGCAAGGCCGTTAGGGCAGAACTTCAAATGCTTACCAAAATTTATAAAATTTTCTAAAAAGGGTATAATGGAGCAAGGCCTCTAGGGTAGAACTTCAAATGCTTACCTCGTGTGTCCTAAGCAGCTACTGTTAAGAACCACAGCATGAATTTCTGACAGGCTGGACACGTTTGGCTTCATTGAAAACAGGATCCATGGAAGTGCATTATCCCATTGCATAAGTTCTTGTCTTCCTCTGAACTTCTCCATGATTAATACTCTCTGAGAGTAAATTTTTTAAATAATGTTAATTTAAAAGATAATTACAAAAAATAGTCATTTTTTTAACAAATATAGGTGCATGTTACCAATTGGAACAGAGATTCCTGTCGCCAATTGAACTGACGATATATATATATATATATATATATATATATATATATATAGTGTAGTTACTCTCACCTTTGATATACCACCTAAAAGAATGCATACTCCTTTATCACTTTGGATACTCATATACTAATTATAAGATAATCCAATGCGAACCACACGAAAAATTTGTAAGAGAGTCCATAGTTTTAGCATATTTTGTAAATACCTTCATATTCGCACTAAAAAGGAGTATGTCTAAAAAATTATACATAACGCCCCTGGAAAAGTGTGAATACCACCTAGGTGGTCTTATATATTCGTATACTGCACATACATATTCTTGGTTGCGCGAAATACTCCTTACGTTGTGAGATACGGAATAGGGAATAACTACTCCCGGGAGTAGGAAAAAGGCTTCATATATATATATATATAGAGAGAGAGAGAATTCTGCCTAAAGATTAAGTGTATTTTCATAAAGTTTTTTTTTGTAATACCTTATAGTGCTCGTGTAGTTCGTAATCCGAAATTAGAGAAGATAACAAAATGTGAAGTAGAGAATGTGAGATCAGTGGTGCAATAACACAAATAGCTCCCTTCGGAGCGAAATGAAAAAAAGGGTTTCGGGTTTCTATGCACGTTGTTGCCCCGATTGTATTATCCCTAGAACCGATTCCTTGGGGAAAAAATTATGTAATATGTAATAGTCAAAATATCTAGGAAAAGAGACTTAAGTTTGAAAGATTTCATAATTTAATTGCGAAACACATGTCACGCTTGGTTTGGTTACGTACATTAGAAACGACAACATTTACGAATGAGCAAACCGAAATATACCTACGATACATGTGCACCTTTTTGGAATAAAAAGGTTGATTTGAATGAAATCAATTGGCACATCGCTCCTTCCCTTTTCTACACGTTGGTATGTCTCGAATTCACCTCGAGAAACGATTGAATGATGTTAAGATACAACACCAAGTTAATATTCAAGATGTGGTCTTATATACTGTATACTACACATACATATGTAGGGTTTCGCTTGAAGATCTTGGCTCACACAGTTTAGCATGTCTACGCTTGAGATAACAGGGTTTCTTATGCATAAGCTATCGATAAACTATGTCTGGGCCGTTGATCCATTAGAAGAAGTTGCATCGCAACTCCGACTGTTATTATGCGCTGATGTAGTTAGGGATTTGTGGAATGGAACGTAAGATATGAAAAATCTATGTATGTGCAAAATTCACGAGGTGATATATGTGATATCGCCGGTGTGTGGATGGATGATATCGCACACACATTGCGGTGTGTACTCCGGTGGTATCCTTCATATTACGTAGGGTATAGCCCTCTTGGTAAGCCACTTGCGAGCGGAGAGAAGTTATATATCGACATCTCCTTCCTCATAGTTGTGTGAATCGAGCTTAGGTGAAGTATTGGGTGTGGTGGTGTAGTGTTATCCTATAGCTCTCTTCTTCTCTACTTCTCTTCTCTATCATTTTATAATGGACTATTTTGGTCTAAAAAGGGGGGTGTGGCCGAGTGTGGTCTTTTCAGTCTAAAAAGGTGGTGTGGCATAGTGTGACTTTGTCGGTCTAAAAGGTCCAGAGTGTGTTGTCAGCCCGCAAAAGTTCTGTGGCGTGATAGGGCGCGTCTCTTTCGGCTGAAAGGGGGTTAATGTGGTCTTTTTAGTCTGAGAAGGTGGTTTGGCATAGTGTGGTCTTGTCGGTAAGGTAGCCGCGTTGTTAACTTTCTAAAATTACATTAGTGATCTTAAAAGGGTGTGTACTTCTTCCTAAAATTATATTAGATCGCAACGATAATCCTAGTGTTTCGAAGGGTTCGATGCTTCTCACGTGGTTACGTGCACACAATAACTAGGAATGTAACAAAATACTACAATGAATGCCATAAATAAAATAAAGGAACTATTTACAACTAGTATCTATTTTCGGTGGCCTCGACCTCGGACGTGGCTCTTGGTCTCGCTCCAGGCACTGCGGCGCCTGCACGAGTAGATCAGCGTCGAGGCACCCCACCGACACGAGTAGCTTGAGGGGTGTCGCAAGAGGATCTTGGCGTCGCTGCGTCGCTCGCGCGCAAACTATGAAGCCCCACGGAGACCTATATAGAGTCCCCGAGCGTGTGGATACCTCCTCACAAAGGTGTGTGAGTAACAAGAAGTTATGCATGTAAACATGATGGCTGTAAACAAGATAGATATACCTAGGGAGGATTATCTTAGTCAATTGGCAATGGCATAGTTGGTTTGTGGTTGTGTCCACCGGGTTTGGTTCAAAGTGGATTTTGAAGCTAAGCCAAAATAGGAACGATGTGGTCACATAATTTTGGAGCTAATAAAAGTTCTATTCATTTGAAAATTGAAGGTTTCGGATTTTCAAGATGAAAATTATAGAATTGGACCGGCATGAAATTAATTCACGATCATGGAGGTTAGCCTTTTGGCATTGATGTGATTTGAATGTGTTTTATGTATGGATTTCAATGCTTTATTGTTGCATATTGCATTGTTGAACCGACGTGGATCAAGTTGTGAAGAACTTGTTCCTGAGCAAAGTCAACAATGTCAATGAGGTGGATCGACAAAGTGGGGTCGTAAGCGATCATGGATGGTCGTGTTCAAGCATGGTGCGAATGGGCAAGATGGATCAAACCGTTGGATCAAAGCGGTCGTAAGTCGGTGTAAGTCTCGGGAGGTTCCGATGGGATTCAGACGGGAGAGTCTTGCCGACATTGAGACCGGTGATCAACCTACAACGCGATCGCTTCAATAGATAAGAGTGGGTCCCATGTGTGTGGGCCTTCATGGGAGCCCATTAGTGGAAACCCTAGACCTCTCCTATAGACATAGAAAGGGAGAGGAAAACCCCAAGCACTCATTTAGGAACTCCAAGTCCTTTTCTAGGGTTTGAGGGTTTGGAGAGATTTGTGTGTGTGCTCTTTGATTGAGCTCTTATCCTCCTTGAGGATTGACAAGCATTACATTGAATCATTCAATTCATGAAGGCTTGTTCATTGATGAAGTTTCATTTGGTTTCTCTCTTTTGATGATTGTGGTGCTTCCTTGATCCGGTTGATTTTGGTTGGTCTTGACCTCATCTACCTTGCTTTGATGTGGGAATACTCCTAGAACCATCTAGATCTTCAATCCTCCACAAGCAAGTTTTGGATCAAGTTTTTCATATTTCTAGGGTTTGAGCACTTCTTTGGTGAAACCTAAGGAGTCGAACGACCGTCGCTAGAAATAGGACTTAGATATCCTCGTGAGGTGTGCTCCAAATTTGGTCAAGTTTCATTGGTTGAATCAAAAGTTAGACCAATTTTCGTTTTGGATTTGGAGTCCGCCATCAATCGCCGGTCCGATCGCTATCAACCACGGTTCGACCGCCAAGATTCGAGACCGATCTTCTGAGATCATATCTCCTGTTTGGGTCTTGTGGTTAAGGGGGTTATCGAATTCAGCACAAGGCTTCCTCTGTGTGTTTACTGATCTTCTTAACTTTCATAGCTAAAGGAGAAAAGTTCGTGTTGAATTTGATTAAGGCGAAGAATTTCAAGTGGTATCGTGAGCCTGTTAGCTCTTCTCATAGATCTTAACCGGTCTTTGGAGCCATGGCGACTGACAAGTACTCAACCAAGCCACATATTTTTGATGGAGTTGATTTTGCATATTGAAAGGCCCGAATGCAGGCTTATATCGAGGCTCAAGAGCACGCTATTTGACTTAAGGTAAAAAAACCCTTATGTTGTATAGGCTCGAATTTTTGATCCAAGGCCTTAGTCGATCCGAGTTTGAGCGTGTTGCTCACTTGCGGTCCGCTCATGAGATCCGCGGACTCTTTGTGACTATCACGAGGGTCCACCGCCATAAACGAACGAGTCAAGAAAGTATACTCTAAGATCGAGCAAAGGCCCGTGAGTCTTTGGATTTTCTTCATGATCTCCGCGCTGTTGACCTGGTCTTTTCTGAGTCTGAAAATGCACGCCAGCTTTTGGGTGCTCTTGATGTAAAGGTCTGGGGAATGTGTAACACCCTGGCTATTCGGAAGCTAAGATGCTACTAAAAGGAGGTTGAGTAACCTTGAAGTATTACTTATTACAGCTCATCTCATAACCAAATAACTTAGCAAAATATCTTAATGAATATTAAAGCAATAATCAAGACAGAGAACATATCTTCCACGAATTTGTGAAACTGCATAGCATGAATGCATACATGGAATGAAAATGGACCTCTCAAATTTGATATACTCAGATATCGAGTGATACACTGTTGTTCACTTAAGCCCGATTTAACAAAGTACGGGACCCAAATCACCGTATGAAGAACGTTTCATATGTTACCACATTGGAATGGTGATTTCTTCCTTATAATAATTCTAACGTAAGAATAACACAAGTATAAGAATTTCTACAAACATGAATAACCAATCTAACAACTCATCCACATATTTTCATCAACCTTCATTATGATAAGATAAGGTACTTGCCTTCCGTGCCGCGACGTACTAGGAAGCAATGAAGGTGTCCTTCCACCCACCGCCTCACCGCCTACACAAGTATTTACACAGAATAAGGACAACAAGGTATGATGTATCTACATGTGCTCTACCATACCCTCTAACCATCCCACACAACCGTAGGTTCAATTTGACAACTTCGCCCAAAAGGTTGGATTACTACTCTGCTGGCAGTTGTACGAGAAAATTCACAATTAAATATCTGTAACTCCTAAAGACCTGAAACCAGTGCTCAGATAATCCTAACGAACCAGGCTACGAAACTTTAGTTGGCGGGATCCTCTGATTCGGCCAAAACAGAGGACCAAACTGCCCAAGAAGACACCGACAAAAACCTATCCAGATTTCATAACAGTCGTAAGGAAAAGCCTGTAACTTTCAGTATACTGATCCTATGGAGATGATCTTTATCAATCTGGAATCAGGGAGAAATTATCTTCATAAACCTATTTGGGTGGCCTCCGTGAATCTGGCTCTAACTTGAACAAAACTGAAGAGCAACCTACAGTCTCTAAAATCTCTGACAGACAGAGTAGTGTGCGGTTAAAAATTCATAACTTCTAAACCACAGGGTGGCGTAGAACGCACGAAGATCAAGTGCCTCAAGAAAGTTTGGTTTGAATATGGAGATAAGGTGGAACTCTACTTACCTCATGGTTAATAGTCTTTTACCATACAATAATATTTTTCTGTTTTTATTCAAACGCACTATTAGAGCGCTGACGGTAGTATACTATTGACTGAGTAACATTGGTTCGTTGCTGAGAAGATACTACGGTTTTTTAAAAAAAATTATGAGGTCATTGTTGCTTTGTCCGCTGTGTATTATCCAACATCTCTTATAATCGTGCATATTATTTTACAGATTGCTACTCAATTGAAAATGTTCGAAAATAACATAGTTTTATGCGATACTATTGTTTCCATGAAATCTAAATACCTTAAATATTAGAGAGAAATCCATTACCTATATGCATTTGCATTTCTTTTAGATCCTAGGGGTAAACTTGATACATTTGGTAGTATACTTGAACTTCTTAGTGATGCTACAGGGCTAGACTATACTGACTATTTACAGAAGTTCGTTCTCGGTTATACGAGGTTTACCAAAGGTATGAAAATAAATTCTGGAGAGTCCGTTCGCAACGACCTCCAGTAGCCCTCACCTCAACTAGGAAGACAAATATGTGGGGCAAGATCTTCGGTGCCTCTTCCTCCAGGTACAGATCTTCTTCTTCTACGCCGCAGCCTGGTCAGACAAGACCCACAAGGAGCGGGGAACTATCCACCTATCTGGACAGCGATACGTGGATTTGAACTCAGAAGGCTTCGAAATCTTGTAATAGTGGCAAGCACATAAGTTAACATATCATGTGCTATCCATACTTGCACATGATGTGTTAACTGTTCCTGTCTCGACGGTTTCCTCCAAGTCTGCTTTCAGTCTCTCTGGAAGAATTTTGGAGGAGAGAAGAACAACTCTCACAAGTGACATGGTGGAGATACTTCTAGCTGCAAAGGACTGGGAACAAGCTGATTTACGAACACAATACTCTGTGAAAAATCTAGAGTTGTCGGAGGTGTTCGAAAATCTGTACTTAGACAATGACACTAACACATAGAACAAGAATATATCATGTATATAGAATTGTAGAGCTATAGGTTGTACTCTTTTTCTTTTGCTAGGGTTTTATCAATTTGAGTTTTTACTTGGCGAAGGTTTTAATGAGGTAGTCAGTTGGACATTAATAAAGCTCTTTATTATATTTTCAATATGGTTGTTTTATTTTTTTAATTTTCATATTTACTTCTAAATTCTACATGTTTTTCTAATTTTTTTAGTTTTTTTGATTCTCATGGACTACACGGGCTAAACAGATCAAACTTAACCCGATAGACCAAATAAGCTTGTCCCAGCCCGATACGGCGCAAAATTCCAACAGACCATCTCTAAACCGCCTCTCCGGCGTATAGATCGGCGCAATATAACCTATCTAATAGCCGAATTTGACCGTACCGGGGCGGACCGGATCTGGGCTCTCTATGCACTCAACTCTATCGGAGCGCGATTGTCCGGCGGCAAAATCCATTGACAATTTGGAATGTGCCCTCGCGTCTATCTGCCCGACCGGGGGGCGGTCAGGACTCTGTCGGATACTTGGCGACCTAATGATCTGTTATGCCAAGCACCGTCGCCTCACCGTCATTGATTTAACCGGACCCCGCCGTCGCCTAGACTGATGGGTGGATATTACTATATGCCTAATGAAAGCTACTTCAACTTTCTTATTTTTTACGTTTTCTTGTTAAGAAAGCATTATTTTGAAGAAAAAAATTCCTCGGGTACGGGTATCCAACCAAACAACACAATCTCACCGTACATGGCTAGACAAAAAAAAAATCTAAATTTCAGCTATCTCAGACATCAACTTTTCTCATGCACGTTGTTCATTGCTCTAACCAAACAGCCTCTGAAACACTTAGGTTGGTCTATTTACCTTCTTTTTTTAGTATATATTGGACAGTGGACACACACCTCACACACACTACACGCACGCATAAATGCATTCTAAATAGCTCTAGAACCACCTAAATGGTGAGGCGCCCTGACATCGATCCCGGCGGGCTTACTCACGTGACGGCGACGCAGCCAACCGAGCAGAGCTCGGTCCTCGGTGGTTTGTTTACCAGGCCGCGAAAAATCCGATGTTTCGTAGGAGAGGCAAAAACTCTGTCAGGTGATCATAAATTGTTCCAGACAGGTGGGCTGGCCCTCACGGTTTGGGAATGTTGGACGAAGACACTAGCGTGGGTATGCCCGAGGGCCGTTTTGTGCAGGGCGAGTAGGCGTACGCCCGGTGAATTTTTGGGCCGGATCAATAATTCAGGGTTCATTTTGTCTTGTGCTCTTTCCACACGACACGTGATTCAGAATAGAAACTAGCCTATACACCCTAATTCTCCAATCTCCCCACACAGCACAAATCGAATTTAACAACATCAATATAATGTAAGCTTATACACCCTAATTCATCTATCGTATACCAAGCACAAGCATATATCTAACCAGCAGCAGTTGCAAGAAGAGCTCCCTTGTTCTTGTACTTGAAAGTAGCCGCGAAGTAGACGTAGGCGAGCAGCTCGAGCGCGCTGAGCGCGGCGAGCAGCCAGTAGAAGTAGTCGAGGTGGCCGCGGTTCAGGTTGTTGGAGAACCAGCTCCGCCCCCTCGCCGCCGTCACCCTGTTGATGCCCGACACGAGCGCGCTGCTGATGAAGCTGCCGACGCCGAAGATGCTGAGGTAGAGCGACAGCCCGAGGCTGCGCAGCTTGTCGGGCACCTGGTCGTAGAAGAACTCCTGCAGCCCGACCATGGTGAACACGTCCGCCGCCCCGAACAGCACGTACTGCGGCACCATCCACCACAGGCTCATCGGGACCGGGACCTTGGGCTTGTCGGCCAGGCCGGCGTCCCTCGCGACCCGGAGCCGGTGCGCCTCGACGAGCGCCGCGATCACCATGGACACGAGGGAGAGCACCATCCCGACGCCGATGCGCTGCAGCATGGTGATTCCGGACGGCACGCCGGAGTACCGGCGGGACAGCGGCACGATGACGCGGTCGTAGATTGGGATGAAGACGACGATGGTGATGCTGATGAAGCTCTGCAGCGCTGCCGGTGGCACTTGGAGCCGTGGGCCGACGCGCCGGTCGAGGGTGGCCGCCTGCTTCGTGAAGAACGTTGACGACTGAGCGAACGCTACGGCGTAGATCAGGCACGTTGCCCAGATCGGGAACAGGCGGAGGACGCCCTTGGCTTCCTGGACGAGGCCTGCATTGCTCACCACCTCATGCTCGTCTTCTTCGACTCGAGTACTACAAATTTGGACAAAGCAGAACAATGGCGTGACGTTCTTACATCGATCAAACACCATGCGTAAGATTACCAGACGCGTGCAGTTTTACCTTAATTCCGGCGCCGCTATTTCTGCCCGGTGGCATTCCTGCGAAGCCGAAGCTGGCAGAGGGCTCGCCTTCCGCCTGCTCCGCCACGCCGCGAGAGCCTCGCCGGCACGAGCGAGCAGGCCCTGCTGCTTGCTGCCGGAAACGTAGTAGCGGTACGTGCGGGTGCCGAGCAAGAACACGGCGAGGGCGCAGGCCATGACGACGCAGGGGATGCCGAAGCCGAGGCCCCAGCCGATGTTGTCCTGGATGTAGCTGAGGAACACCAGCGTGACGGCGGTGCCGGCGCACATTCCGAAGTACCACCAGTTGAAGAAGGAGCTCCGGGAGACGGACTCCTCGGGGTCGCTCTGGTCGAACTGGTCGGCGCCGAAGGCCTGGACGCACGGCTTGTGCCCGCCCTGTGCAACGGCCACCATGTAGAGCGAGATGTAGAAGAAGGCCACCTGGAGGGTGGACGGCGCGCAGACCAAGCCGGCGGTGGCATTGCTGCATTGGTGGCCGCCGGAGGAGAGCAAGGTGGAGAGAGCTAGCATGCCTAAACCCTGCACGCAATTTCAACAATCAGCAATGCGAAGTGAGAGATTACCCAACACTGAACGATTATCTCATCTCAGATCAAGCGAAAGGCCCATGGGCCGGCCTATGGCAAGCCTTGATCCAGCACAATTTTATTCAACCGGTCACTGTAAACCCTAGTACTACCTACCCAACAACACAGCACACCAATCAAAGGACCTTACAGTCGTCGTCATTGACACATTGCAGACGGACTGACTGCCGTGAATTAATAACTTGAAATTACGTCAGCTGTGACCAACTCCAACTACTCCTATGAATTCTGCGTATTCTATTGGAGCGGAAACAATGCACTCTAACGCTGACGAGCACCAGCAGCAGCGGACTCGAAATATCTTGAGGCCTGGAAAATACCATGGCCACGCCCGATTCGAACAAATCCCTATCAATATTCCACTGACATGCGTGCCCTGCACTAGGCGCTCCCGGGATCTCGCCCACGTCGGTCCAGGCTTGCTGACGAGGACGAAGGAATATTAAACAGAGTGGGTGGAGTAAGGAGTTTGGCATTTTGCTTACGAGGACGTAGAGCAGCGAGGCGACCACGATGGTGCGGTAGCGGCCGAGCCACGAGTCCGCGAGGGCCCCGCCCAGCAGCGGCAGCAGCTGCGAGACGCCGTTCCAGGCGTTGATGGACGCCGCCGCCGCCGCGTTCCCCTCGCCCAGCGGGCCCGTCAGGTAGCTGATCAGGTTCGCCGACACCCCGTAGAACGCGAACCGCTCCGCGATCTCCACCGCTGCAGGAATGCATGTTCATTTCGACCATCACGCCGCAACCCCAAGTAAATCAAACGCCGCTGAATTAAATTCATATGGAACTAAAAAGTCACTAGTACTGTATAGGCACTTGCCTATGATGAAGAGCGCCGACCTCCAGCGGCCGGTGGAGGCGCGGGAGGCGGGGAGGCCGCGGTGGTCCACCGCCGCCACGGCGCCGTCCGCCATGTCGTCGGCGTCCGCGAGCAGGGGCTCCGAGCCGGAAGGCATCGTCGCCAGAGGATGGGCCGGGGCTTATATAGTCTAAGACTCCAGAGATAGACAGCCGGAGATGAGCTAGCTTAGACTCTCGGAAGTCAGAATTGGCAGGGGCAAGCTGTCCTCGGTCGCTCACAGAAGTCGCACGCAATCGAGAGGAGGTCGTGCAGCGCTCAATCGCGCACGGCCGCCTCGCCTGGGCGACGGCGGCGGCTATTGGAAAGCGTCAAAGCGCAGGTTCACGAAATGGCAAACAACTAGCTTGGCTACTGGTAGTCTGGTAGTACTACTCCATAATAAAGGCTCCAGCCTGCAGGCACAGACAATCCGGGTCAATCAATCGATCGGGATCCCATCAGCGTCAGCCACATTGGCGGCCACCCGTTCCGGCCTGAGCCGGGGAAACCCGCCCAGATCCATCGGACTAGTGATATTTCAGGTGGAGACGGACTCGGCCGCTGGCCGGTGAGGGCCCGTGCACGCGTGACGCTAATTGATCATTCATGGTCTCACGCGCTGACGCGGGCTCATGCTGTCAACCAGCTAATTGATCATTTTGGTGCGGTTTCTGTTTTCCTTGCTAAATCTGTAGCCGAGTGCATGCGCGGCACACAACAAGTGAGGCTTTAATTTACGTTCGTACATGATCGCGTCGTCAAACTGAGAACGAGGTTTTGTTTTCTCATCGAACGTTTATGTCGAGAAAGATGTGTGATTACTGTACGCTAGGTCAAGAGGATCAAATTGTATGCGTCAACTAATTCACTCAAATATTTAAGTTGACGAGTAAAAGTGGAAAATTATTTTAATATTTGCATTAAGCAGATCTTAAATCTATGATCTATTCGCTTTTACACGCACTAATTGGTTCACCAAAAAAAATCAAGATAAAAAGTAGACAAATGTACTATATAGTACTTGTTGTATTTTTTATGGCTATTTAGTAGCTTCTCATTTTGAGAAAAGAAGAAATAGAAAAGAATAAGGAAATAGAGGGGCCCAATTGTCACTCATTGAGTTGAGGGGAGGATAAGGTCAAGAGACCTCGTCTCCAACTGAAGGCAGGGAGGCATTCGGGCGCTTAGCCTTCAGCGAGATGTTCGCCAGCTGTTGGCGGCGGAAGCGCATTTCCTCCTCTTTAAAAATCAGCTCCTTTCTTCTTCTTTTTCAACCCCGAAACACAGTGAGCAATTTTCCCTTTTATGTTTCTTTCTCTCTTCCGATTTGGCTTCGATTTGGGCGGTGGGACCTGCTGCGCCGCCGTGTTGGTCACGGCGCCGTCGGCAGTTAGGGTCGGTTCCTCTTCCTCCTTGCGCACCCCGATTCCTCTCTTGTTCTCTCTTCTCTATTGAGGTTGCGGTGATGCTTTGGTCTTGCGCCGATTGGAGGTGGGTTCCGACCGGCTTTGGCTTGATTGATTTGGGTGTGAATACCTCTGTTGAGTGGTGATCTCTTGCGCTACTGGTGTATTCGACCGGTGCATCTTCGTTTAGATCTTGTGTGTCATTATCTGTGCCTTGGGTTCATCTTCGGTGTGTCCCGAATTGTGAAGATTGACATTGTATCTCCATCAATCTCGTCTAGTATTCACGGCACAGCGAGGCGATTGGTTTTCTAAGTCAGCGTCTTCGGCGTGTCTTGCCGGTTGACGAGGATTAAAACCTCTATGTGTTACTTTAATACATAATAAAATGATCATCTGTCTTCATGGTTATAACCCCTAAGACTAACGACCCGTGGTCGTAAGGATTCCAGGGATTACTTATAGGTACCCTGGTCGGACGAGGTCCTGTACCTGATCCCCGACCAGATGACTGCTCGTAGAAGTCTTGAACTGGTATCTGGATCTAACTCCAAGTATATTCTTACCGTGTGACGAATGTAACACATGTAATATTTGCTCTATACCACGCGACGGTTCATAGTCCTAAGACACTGACAACAACTACCATACAATTAAGTGTCTCATAGACGCTAACCGACGCCAGTTATTGTATTACTAATAGCAATTGTTCTTCCGATCAGACGCGTCCCTTCTAACAGACGTCTTATCTAGGAGTAACCGTTACCTCTTCGTTGGTTATTTAAAGACGGAGCACGGAAGAACAAGGGCATCAAATTGAAGTATGAGATTGAGGCATCGGATTAAGGCATCGCAATCAAGATTAGATTTATGTTTCAACTCTGATTCAATAGCATAGCAAGCATTACGCTCAGTGTAATTAGTATTAATCCACCGCCTTGTTAAAGGCACCCCTGTAAAGGATCCAGTTCATAGCAATAACGAGCAACTATATTCTCTCCCAAGAAATCTTGATCATTTTCTCTGTTTTATTTCGTAAGATCGACGACTTAATCGGCGAAGATAGTGCCAACCGTGGGGAAGAAGGCATTGGGTTCTTGAAGATCGTTTTGCTTAAGCATTCTTCATTCACTCCTTTCGCTCTGTCATCGCTTATGTGTAGGATCGTTAATGACAATCAGAGAGAGGGTGAATGATTGTATTTCGTAGTAGAAGCTTTTTTCACAAATCTACTGTTTTTGATTGTCCAACCTGTCAACACGGTAAAAACACAAAGAAAAAAATAGCAAAAGGGAAAAATAATATTTTTTTAGTTCGATAACAACCCTCACACTGTAATAAACAGTGCAACAAACTGTTCTTAAACAGTAGATTAAAAATAAAAATATCGTTCGGTAGGTCGCTTCATGTACGCGCATTAGTGCATAGAGCTTCACGCGAATTGGAGACGACGTGCGTCCGCGGGGCCGACAATTTACTTTTGCCGAGTCGATTGTTTAGTCGCGTGAACGCCAAAGACCGACCGTGGCCACAACAGCCGCTAGCACCAAGCGTCCTCACCCACCTGTGCAGCCGCGAGAACGCCAAACAAGCCGTCGCCACCGGGACTGAAACTTCCTGCCGAGCGTCACTTCTTTCTTCCAATCCACCAATCCTTCATGTCAAGCTACAACTAGCCATAAACTAATCCCAAAGTCTGTAGCACACTACTAGCAAAACACCTCCACGCAAGGAATCAAGCCACTACTAGCACATGGAAGATCATGCATGCTCGGGAGAATCTCAAGATTGGTTTTCTATTCTCCGGCTGCGAACTACAGCCACCGCCAGAGCCAAAAACCTCCACGTGAGGACTTTTCTTGTTTTGCTATCCTAACAGCCGGTCCGCCCGCCGAAAGCTGCCAGCTATTTATAGAGCAATAAACTAAGAACCTCTAATAGGCCTTCTAGCGTTTACATATAAATACCCACGTATAGCCTAACAGTCCTATAATTCAAACCGTGAACTTAACATCTCATTACAAAATATCATATTTTAGACACCCTAAGAATATCACGTGTCGTAGCCTCCGAATCGCATCTTCGTAGCTCCAACACACATCATCCATCTTTAATCTTCATGCACTCCAACTCGAGCTCGACCGTCTCCTCCAGCATCCTCGACCCTCTGGACCATAACTTCGCATCAAGCCATCTCCCGGCCACCGCCGTAGACCACGATCGCCTCCGAGTTACACTGCACATGCAAAGACCAAATCAACATATTTTCCTGGTACAAATTCTTTCTAACTTGACCGACATAAGTCTACACACCATAACACGCCTCAAATAACATCTGTAAATAACATTATCAATTATTCATCAGCTAAAATATTTTAGACCTAGCCACATGATCTAACATTATGCGAATATGGCAGGGACTTGGGATGAAGAAAACTGGTTCAACTTGGCGAACTACTCCGACCTCGGCATGGACGTGTGCATGCGCGCCATGGAAGAAAACGGTATGCCCTCATCATCCTCCTCCACTGGATCGCCACTCGCTAAGACCAACGAGTCGACCGGATGGATGAAGATTCACCGCCACCACCCGTGGCGCTTCCTGAGGAACCAGTCGTTCCGACCAGTTCGGAACATCCGAATGTCTCTACAAGTTCGGTCAATCCGACCGATAAGAACGGTGACGGTAAGCATCAGAGAGTCAACATACTCTTGATGTTATCATGGGCGACCGGTATTCGCCAAAGGCTTCTACGCATTCCTGGAGCCAACCGACACTTGGTGAGAGTGTCAATGAAATTACCGCTATCACTGGTCGAAGGCCAAGTTGGAATGATAAAGCTCATCATACGATCGGCAATCCGCCGGATCAAGCCAAATCCACCACAAAGCCCGCCAGAGGATCTCTGATCGCTCTCCGTCATGGAGGCTCCTGGCCAAAGCTCTAGAAGGCTCTCCCTTAGCTATGACGGGAGCTCGTCGAAGATCGATGTTGGATGCATGAAGTTAATGCAATCGGAGATACCAATCAGGTTCCCGTGCACAATCCTCCATGGTCTCACCCGCCATCACATCTTGATGGACATGGTATGGGTGCTAAAACACTACCATCACATCTTGATTCACACGTTCCTACCTCACAGCGTGTGATAAGTCGGACAAGGCAAGACGGGAGGTCAGAAGGACATTGGACCCATCTAACGCCCAATGCTAGTCAGAATCCTCCAAGACCTTCGGTAACGCTTCAAAACCTGCAACGAGTTCATGACCTTCTGGGTAATCCAGATCCTGCTTTAGCAGATACTCCAGATTACGTGCACCTTGTAGGACAGGTGTCAGAGATCCTTCAACAAACCATGCATCGTACGGGAATGTACCGAGGGCAAAGGGGTTCGCAAAGTTACACGATGACTTAGTTCCAACACTCCTCCCTCAGTAGAAGACAACATGGTAGGACGGAGGACCGGACGGTACCAAGACCCCCTTGTAGGTTTCGACCAAGGAATTACAAGGGAAGATGGCTCTTCTCAGTAGCCACTACTCCTCCTCATCAGGAGGAACGACCTCTTGGTGATGGTGACCTCCATCACCATCTCAACCAAGCAGGTGGTCAGAGGCGTTATGATGCGTCCACGACCGGATTGGAACACCAGATACTAGATATGCTAATCTAAGGAACCGGTCCCCAACTGACTACAATCCGACTCCTTTTCAAAGAAGGCGCCATGACTCCATAATAAGTTATCGGGCCTTCTCATCAGGGCTCCAAGATGTACGCTGGCCGGACAGGTTCCGATCAGCCAACATAGAGAAGTTCAATTGGACTCAGAACCCATTAGAATTTCTTCAGTCTATACTACCGCCATCAAAGTTGCTAGTGGTAATGACAATGTCATGGCAAATTACCTGCCCACAGTCCTTGAAGGATATGCCTGACCGTGGTTGCTGAACCTGCCGGTCGGATCAATCTATACTTGGGTGCAACTTTGTGATATGTTGATCGCTAACTTCTAGGAGATGTAACGATCGCCCCAGAAAAGAAGACGATCTCCATCGGATCAGGCAAAAGACCAATAAAACTCTTCGATAATATATCAAGAGGTTCAGCCAGGTTCGTAACTCTACCCCAGAGGTTGTCGAATCTTCGGTTATCCAGGCTTTTAAAGCAAGGCTAGGAATCAACAGTTTACGGAGGATATCGCCATGAATCCTCCACGAACGACCGTCAAGCTTTTTGACATGGCAGAAAAATATGCGGCCGCTAGTGAGGCGGTCGAATGGTGTGAAGCTATTGATCGAAATGATAAAATACCTCAATCTGGCATAGAAAAACAAGAAAAGAAAAGCAAGAAGACTCTCAATAATAAGAAGAACCGCAAGCTCGACAAAAAAGAAGTCCCTACGATCCCTGAAAAAATTTCAAAGGGCAAGAAAGACTTTTCCAATCGGAACAAGGCAAAGGTTCGACCAACGACTACAAGAAAAATAAGAAGTTATGTAAACTTCACCAGGTAGCAGGGTATGATCTGCGCACCTACCGATCCTAGCAAAATGTCGGGACCCAAAATATAATTCTGGACCCTGTGTGTATTCTGTACTAGTCCATGATTACGCTAGTGCACACAGTGTCAACATAGATGAATATCAATCCACACAAGACAAAACAATAGAATAAACGAGTAATTTGAATAACAAATACTGTTGTGACCTTAAGGTCGAGTTTACATTTATTAAGCCTCACAGGCTGACAATAAATAAATAAGCAGCGGAACAAATAAACTTCAGCATAATTCCATCAATTCACCACAGACAACCGACTAGGATCATGACCTAGCGATCAGCACCTTCGTAGAACTCCTCCTCGAACACAGGCGAAGATTCCTCCACTTATGTTGATTGTTTATAGCAAGCATGAGTACACAACCGTACTCGCAAGTCATATCACATAATGCAATTTATAGATAATGACTTATTCCAAATGAATAACTTCTATGGTTATTTTGCATAAAGCAACATTTACAATTGAATACAAATAATAGATTGAAAAACATGCTTAAAATAAATAAACAATAATAGTTTGACAGTTGTCTTCACAAAGAACACAAAGTCTAATCAATTTATTTCACGTAGCCATATGACTTAGAGCACACAGCTCCCTTCCCAAATGTTTAATGAAAGTCTAACCCTCGTGTGAAATCCTCGGGTATGTCCATGACGACGCTATTCGACGCTCCCCAAGGCGCATTTAACTAGGTCTTATGAAACCTTTCTCAAGAAGTTCTATAATCCGCTTCTTCATTTCTACTATCAGCTAGCATCCGATAGGGTGGCTTTGGAATTGGTGTTGTTCCTGGTACTAGATCGATAACAAACTCGATGTCACGGTCCGGTGGCATACCTGGTAACTCTTCTGGAAACACATCTGGGTATTTTTTGACAATAGGCACATCTTTCAAAGATATGGTCTTCATACTGTTGACTAACATATGTCCATCACGGACAGAGGTGGATAGAAACTCCACTTTCTTTCCATTGGTATCGTCGATTGTTACACTCTTCGACCACAATCTAATACAGCTTTGTGCTTTGATAACCAATCCATGCCAAGAATGACATCTAAGGTTTGGGTTTCTAGAACAATTAAGTTGGCTAGAAACTCAACTCCAGCTATGAGTAACATAGCTCTTAAATATCCAACTTTAGAGCTTAGCTCTACTCCAGGCGACTGGACTAACAGAGTATGCTTAAGAGGCTTAACTTTCAAATTATTCTTGGTTGCAAAAACTCCAGAAAGAAACGAATGCGAAGCTCCAGAATCAAACAAAATTGATGTAGGTACTGAGTTTACCATAAACTTACAATAATGATGTGGTTTCGACCACGGATTGCGGTGCTCTCTGGATTGGCCGACAACTTTGTCCCAAATTGTTTCACTTGGTGGTGTAGCTCCAAGAAGCACGGATATTAGTTGGTGAAGTGCCCTAACTCTTGGTACAATTGGGGTTTATTTCACAACTACTAGACGAGGTGCCATATGACTTAGAGCCACGGTTATCTTCCGCTTTGCGCTTGTCTTCCGTAATCAAGGCTTTGTTGACTAGCCTTCGGGAAAGTATGGGCCAAATGCAATTTCAATGAAAGCCTTATCTGGCGATACCATAGTGGACAAGCCGAGAAAATTTATTGAGATAGTGAAATCCCTCCTTGTTTGAGAGCGCAAAAACCATGACGCTATTCGAATAGATTGATTAACACTCTACAAAGATTGTACACTTTATCCACACGATACCATCAGTGTAACTAGCACTAATCATAACAAAACCTTTCAGAAACTTCATCTCAAGCATTGACACTCATGGTATGCTTTATCGTCGTCCAACCCATAGACAGCGCTTGACACGACACACACCGTTGGACAGGGAAGCGGCGAAACGTCCCGCGGTGTGAGTTGCCAATGAGACAGAAACACACCTCCACCCTAGCACAGAGCCTAACCTACTACCCGAGTAGTCAATATCGAGACTCCATAACTTACTAAGTTAGGCCCGTCCTATCAGGCATGTGGTTGTACGGAAGACCTAGTTCAATTGCGCACAAAGTTAGGTTCTTAATTGACCAAGGTAAGACTTCCAATTTCTAACTATAGCACAAAGATTATCATTCCCATGCACAAAGCTCCACCATATCACTTAGAATCCACCACTTGCTCCAGTCCAAATCATTTTTCACCCGATTGGTTAAGTGCAACACATGCCATCACAAAGTAATAACACATAGCACACAGTTTTACACAAAGTTCCATAGTCACTTAGACAAATTTATAATTGCAACTCGAATGATATGTGTCAACACTCCATAACCTAATAAGTTAGGCCCGTCTCATACCAGGCATGTGGTCGTACAGAAAGACTCAGTTCAATGCGCACAAAGTTAAGTCCTTAATTGACCACGACAAGACTTCCAATTTCTAACTAAGTCACACAGATTATCATTCCCATCACACAGCTCCACCATATCACACAGTATCCACCACTTACCTCAGTCTAAATCTTTTCCCACCTTGTTGGTTAAGTGCACACATGCCATCAACGAGTAATACACACAGCACATATAGTTTTATCACACAGTTCTATAATCACTTAGTCAAATTCATATTTGCAACTCACATGAGATGATGACTCGTAGCATGGCTAAGCAATCTACTCGTATCTAACTAACCGACGTTGGTGCTACAATAATATCAATTAGTACTGAACCAAACTAGGGTGACAAAAGATCATGGCATAACAATAAACAAGGTGGAAGTAACAAATTGGATTAATAACTAAACTCAAAAGCATTTAAATAAATACTTGAAATAGAATGCATTAATTTGAAATAAGTATTTTGAAAACTGGGTGCCATATGATCAAAGGTATAATTTGCCTTGGAATAGGTCTAGGTACTGGTCTTGATCTTGGTGCACTCCTTCTTCAAAAGTCCTCGAAAAATTAACGTCTACTCGTAAAATAAATAAATAAGATAAAAACAAACTTCAAAAATTAAATAAAAATCTTAAATATATCTCGAATTTAGATGAATTTAGGAATTTGAATGGGCTCAATCGGAGTTCGGATGAAGAAGATACAGGCTTTGGAAGATCAAAACTTAAGAAAATACCCTAAATTGGAATTTCTGGATTTTGACGTCAACTGATGTCAGCGAAGGAATTTGGAATTAAAATAAATCCCGGGAAAAAGCTACATTGCTAACATGTGGGGCCCACTATCTATAGACCGAGTCCACGGAAAGGCTTACTGATCAACGGGTTTACGGGTTTATGGAACAGTGGATCTGACAATGGGACCCACATGGCATAGGCACGGCTCACAGTAAACCAAGTCCACCGAGCGATTGTATCTAGGGTTCGGTGAACCGTCCACGCACGCGCGCACGTGGCCGCTGACTCGGTGCCACGCAGGACGACACGCAGGCGCAGACGATGAGGTGGCGGCGGCAGCTCACCGGCGGTGAGTGGTACCAGCGGATAACCAAGGCTAATGCGAACCCGGTGATGGCCGGCGGCGAGGTCGGAGCGGCGAGAGAGGTGCGGATGTTGTCGGGCGAAAGTTCTGGCGACGCTCCTACAGCGGGGAAGGGCGTACGAGGTAGCCCGGGCGGTCGTGGACTCGGTGGTGCAGTCGACGTCGACGAGGTGGCGACGACGGTGGCACAATTCGAAAAACGAAAAGCTTCGACCGAAAACCTAAAACTTCGATTGCGGCAGCAACCTCGGGAGCCATTTATAGGAGCTCGGACGCCCGGGATAAGGAATCCCCAAATTGAGTATGTTTTGAATACAAAAACGAATTCAGAAATCCCATAGATAGAAACCGGGTTGAGGCTTGATTCAGCCGAATTTGGATGGGGGAAGATACAGGATGAGATTTGACATGAAATCCAGGGCGATTTAGTTGAAAAACCATGTTGTCGTTCGGAGCTTGTGCTCCAACCATGGCGACGACATTGCGTTGTCCACTTGATATAGTTGGATCTTTTCTTGAGAGGGTAAATTCGATTGGATGATGGGATTCAAAGCTGAACGCAAAGACGAGGCAATCGTTGAACTAACCACTGTCGTTATCAACCGTGCCAAGACCCGGTTGCGAACCTCAAGCAATCGAAGAACAAGCAAGAACGAGGAGCCATTTATAGGAGCTCGCAGACGTCCTTTACCTAGTCGACACAAGCGGGATAAGGAATCCCCAAATCGAGTATGTTTTGAATACAAAACGTTACAATTGGGCCCAAGTGAGGTGAAATCCCATAGATAGAAAAGACGTGGACTCTTTTGTTTGAGGCTTGATTGATGATGATTTTGAATTTGGAAAGTAGACTTGATAAGCTTTCCATGAAAGATACGGAGATGAGATTTGACACGAAATCCAGGGCGATTTAGTTGAAAAACCATGTTGTCGTTCGGAGCTTGTGCTCCAACCATGGCAGACGGACATGTTGGTTTATTCTGTAATATATAAACATGGGAAGATGGGCACAAGGAGGTACGACATCCATGGTAGGACCCACGTGGGGAAGATGGGCCAAGGAGGGCGACAAGCCAAAGAAACAAGAGAGATGGAGAGAGAGAGAGTCGACATGCGGGACCCTCAAATTAGTCGGAGGCGAAAGCGGATTGGGTTTCGGCCCGAACATTGTTTCGAGATTTTAAATTAGTCTTTCTTTTTAGAAAATACCAGAAAATCCAAATAGCAATTAGAAAATAGCAAATGAACTCGAAAAATTCTAGAAAATATATCCAAGCACATAGAATCCAAATAAAATAGTTTTGACAATTGTTGATGTCGGGATTAATCACATTAAATTATTTTGATGCTAAAATTTCATATTAAGCTTTAATTAAAAATTCAAATAAAATCCAAATGTTGAATTTTTCAACTACTAACTAATAAAAAAATTTAAAAGCTAAAAAAATTGGGGTGTTACACATCTCCACCCTAACATAGAGCATAACCTTCTACCTGAGTAGTCAATGTCGAGACTCCATAACTTACTAAATTAGACCTGTCCCATCAGACATGTGGTTGTACGAAAGGTCTTTGTCAATGACGCACAAAGTTAGGTCCTTAATTGACCAAGGTAAGACTTCTAATTTCTAACTATGCCACAAAGATTATCATTCTCATACACAAAGCTCTACGATATCACTTAGAATCCACCACTTGTCTCAGTCTAAATCTTTTCCCACCCGGTTGGTTAAGTGCAACACATGACATCACAAACTAATAACACATAACACACAGTTTTACACAAAGTTTCATAGTCACCTAGTCAAATTTATAATTACAACTCGAATAATATGTGTAACTCGTAACATGGCTAAGCAATACTATTTGTCTAACCAACCCACGTTGTGCTATCATAATTAACATAAAAATATTACATATCGTATGTCATTCTTGTCTATATTATATATTGCTATATTTAATACTGAATATTTACAAAAAAAAACTACTAATTTTACGACAGTAGCTACCATGTAATCAGCGGCCATTCGGAGTAATCGATGTGGACGACTGTCGACTGGACAGTGTTAAACTAAACTAAGCACGTCCGGCCCGGAAAGAATTGGGTTGCAGTATAGGCCCTCTCCAAGACAAAAACATAGCTCGACCCAAAAAAAGACAACGCTGAGCCTACCCCACCCAGCTCATTTTGTCAGACGACCTAAAGAAGATCCGGGCTGACAATACTGCCCGGCCGATCATGGCAAAGGCCTAGACTTTAACAGTCAACACCCAGAAAAGTTCAGCAGGAAGAAACTAGCAGCAAAAGTTCAGGTGGTGGTATTCTCAAAAACTAAAAGCAACTTGAAACCATAAGCCAGGCAAGTGGATCGCCCTGCGCTTGATATCTTTAGCCAAACTGACCTCACTCTTTTGCTCCTCGAGTACCAGGGAGTGTGTGCAATTACGGAGTGCTACAAGCATACACCGTTCGAACTCTGTCCTTCGCCGAAACTGCCATGTCCAATCACAATTCTGAGAAAGGGAGGACGAGCTGTAACCAAATCGATCGGCGTAACGAGTTAGTACCCCGCACGCAAGCTAAATGGACATAAGTTTCATGCATGTCATGTTACTACGCACTATGCCATCTCTAGGTAGGGACTTTGAGCATAATAAGTGATTCAAACTCATAAGGTACCTATCGTCGAGAGTTGTATATTAAACGAGATTTTGAGTATTTTTTTCTAATTGATAAATTGGTGGGGATTGTTGAACTTTGTAAGGGTTTTTTTTTTAGTAATTTCTCATTTTGAGATAAAGATTTAAAAGAAAACAAAAGGAAATATGGGGGCCACTTGTCGATGGAAGAGAGGGAGAGGATAAGGTGTTGGAGACTTATCTCCAGCTGAATCGAGATGTGCTCTGTTGTTTGTCTTGAGCTCTCCTGAGCTTGGCGGCGATTTTGGCTGATGGGAGTGGCAGCGCTGGAGGCGCGAACCGGCCCGGGCACTTCAGGGGCTGGCCGTTTGCTACCATCACATGTGCTCTCTGTCTCCTCTCTTCATACGGTGGCCGGAGGCATTTCTTTTGGAACCCAAAAACAACAGAAAAATCCCCATTGATTTTGGTGCATCTTCTCTCCCGATCTGATTTGGAGTTGTTTCCCTTTTCACTCCTGCAACGTTGTGAATCTTTGAACGACATTGGTGGTTCCGTCTGGAATCTTTCTCCCTTGTGCGTCTTGTCGGTTCTCCTCTTGCGCCATTCCTGTGGTGGGTGCTCTGAGAGAGAGATCTTGACTCTTGTATTGGGAGTCCGATTCTGGTATGTTATGGAGTGATCTTCGGTGGTGAGCATCATTCTATTTTGGTGATTGATGCTTCTTGGTGCTTTTGGCCCAAGCATCCTGGTGGTGGCTCTTGTGCGACATTTCTCCCTGTACCTCGGCTTCATGATTCGGTGTGTTCCAGATTGCGAGGAGGGGCATTGTATCTCCGTCAACCCCTGTCTGGTATTTGCGGCACAGCGAGGCAATTGGTTTTCTGAGATAGCGCTATTCGCGTGCCTTGCCTGGTTCTTCTCGTTGGCTTTGAGTGCCATCGGCTTTGTGAGTATCTCTGGATTCTTCTTGTATACTACTTTGCTTATGTGTTGTGCTTGTGGTTTTCATTTTGTGAATACCTTGTCTGTGACTAGCACTAGGAGATATAGCAAAGTGGTTTTTGTGAATTGCTCTATGATGAATTAATGTCACAAACGAAATTGGATGTGATATTGTGTATAGATTGTGCCTTGAGCTGTTAGATTACCTGTTGTTATCTATTGTTTTGGGCAATTTATCCATTCTGATATACTTGATGTCCTTTGAGCTCTTTCAGTCAACTAATACATGTTATCACGTAGGAGTTTCAGTCTACTAGTCTGTTCTTCTGTGATTATTTACAATCACTGATCTACATCGCAGTTAATAGTATCTTGATAGATTTTGTTCATATGTATAACAAAGTTAATTTAGTATAATTTTCTCGAACTAGTCTGAATAAATTAGCAAGTTTTATTTTTGAGCTCAAGGACTAATCTATAAATTGCCATGTTCAACTTGTGATTACATTTGACATGAGTGATGTGATTGCCAAGGTTAAATCTTATGCAATTAGTCTTCTGAGAGCAATAATCAAATTTATAAATCTTAGCTTTATACTAATTTTAACTGTACATATATTGTGTGTGTTGAGTATATTATTCTTTTTAAATGATTTACATGCTTATATATCAATTATTTTATTTAATTGGTGCTGAAATTATACTTTATTTATAATTAACTTTGCTGAAATTAATTCTTAATTTATGCTAAAACCGTGTTATTTACAACAGTTGTGCTGCGTGTGCCGGCCCACTGGAAGACGTCGATCTGGAAGGCTCCGGCCTCACCCTATAAATTGAGCTAGCGCCCTCTCCCAGCTAGCTCCCATCATCTCTCCCAAGTCACAAGCAAAACGTACTGTTTAGCTACGACATTTCTCTCTCGTCATGAGCAAGGCTGGGCTGCTCCTGCCCCTCTCACTCGTCCTCCTCTTGCTCCTCGTTGAGGTGAGCAAATACTAATTAACTGATCGTCTTTAGCTGCTTAATCTGCACAGCTGTTGATTTCTAATCGATCATACTAACAGCACTTGTCTGTATACTACTGATTACTGAAGAGTGCTTAACTAGTTAGATCGTGCTGCGTGCGTGCGTGCGTGCGTGCACGCATGATATATATATATATATATATATATATATATGGACATACGGTTTGTCTAAATTGATTCAGCTCCTGATTGTTGTTTTCTTCCTGATCTGCAGACCACCACTCCCCATGGACAGGCTTACGCCATCAGTAAGTGCATATATACCACATCAGATCCATTAGTCGTTATTACTACTGCTACCGCGCGCTGAACAGAACACAAATTGCTAATCAATTAGTTTCATGATGACGATATAATTATAGAGCGAGATCGAGCAGATCGATCCTTGTTAATTAATTCGATCGCTTCTCTGTGATTAACTTAGCGTACGTTTGTGCACGTACGCAGATTGCCCCGCCCGGTGCTCGTACCGGTGCAGCAAGTCGGGGCGGCCGAAGATGTGCCTGAGGGCGTGCAACACGTGCTGCCGGCGCTGCGGCTGCGTGCCCCCCGGCACCTCCGGCAACGAGGACGTCTGCCCCTGCTACGCCCACATGACCACCCACAACGGCCGCCACAAGTGCCCATGAATTACTGGACTCTCCACCACCTCCGCTGCATCGCAATCTCATGAAGCGCTAGCGATGGCAACCTTACAACATATACAGTATACTGTCTCTACCTACCTACGGTTCAGTCGTCCATCCATCGTGCATGCGCTGCTACTGCTACTGCGAATTAGCTGGCTACATGTTCGTGTGTTTCGATCATGTATATGAATAAACGAAGTACTGTTGGCTATTACACTAGCACGGTGATTGATTCATTATAATTAGCTGGTTGTTTCATCATGGATGCAGTGGCTTCTGAAACGGCCCACAGATAAGAGTTTGTTCGTACGCTACTAGCTGACAAGGGCGCCTTGTATGCTTGCTCCATGTGACCAAAAACGGCAGCACTGGCTACTAGCACTGCTGCACTGATGTCGCAGGAGTAGTATGCTACAGCCTACAGGCACTTAGGCACGCACGGGCGGATATACACGTACGCATGTGATCTTAGCAAATTAAAATGACGAGTACTACTTCCTACGCGGCCAGAGCGTTTGTTTGCCTAAAAGGGTTTTTACTAGAAATGAGCCGATGTGGATTGTGGAATCAATCATGCCGAACATTGCTTGAAGGCCCAGGAACCAGAGCAAAAGTATGCCCAAATTAATATTGCAGCGTGTGAACTTGAAAGTCTATATGCTTCCATGTCCAGTTGAGTGAGTCGTGAGCATTTGTCGATCGTAGACGCACTTTACTAGTTTTGTTTGGCCTCATTTATCAGCTTCTGAAACAAGTTGCTAGATGGATCGAATTTGATTTTATCTATAGATGCATGGACCAGCCTTGTCGACAACTCGAAAGTAAATTTGTTGTGTGCCTCGGTTAGCCTCAAGGCTTCCTCCTTTTAGTTTGTGACTTTGTAGTGTACAATACAAGAACAATTATGATTATCTTCTCACCCTCCGTGTTCGTAGCGTCGTTAACGGAGACATATCGTGTGCACATATATCATTTCGTGAACATATGCACATAAGACATCTGAGACGTCTATCCAACGATCCACGACTGTCCTCGCACCCACTTCTCACTTACACCATATTTGTTAAAACCCCCTCGCCCGAAATCTGACTAGGAGGGGTTTTCGCAAATGTGGCATAAGTGGGAGGTGGGTGCGAGGACGACCGTAGATTGCTGGATGGACGGCTCGGATGTCTCATGTGCATATGTTCACGAAATGGTGTATATGCACACGATATGTACTCGTCGTTAACTCATGATCGTTGTAAGGAGGGATGCACCTGGCTCATGGAAAAGGCGAAAGGCACCAACGACCGCAAAGATGCTAGAGGCCCATTCCATCGGGACCGGCCCAATAGGGAAGTGCAACCGGTGATCAACTCATGAAACACATCTTTCATCTAAACAAACTGATTACAAATTTGGCATCGCTAACTCTCAGTTGCCTGAAGAATTTAGAAATCCGGTTGAATTTCCTCACACTCTCACGATTCATGCGGATCATCCTCTCTGGCGACGGTGATACTGTTAGATCCTCTCCGGCAATGGCAGACGGCGGTGGCAGTGGCCGGCGGATTAGAGTGTGGGTTCACCCATTTAGGGTTTCGATTCACCGGTGCCCCCGAGCTTAGAGGGAAGCTAGGGTGACGGCGGACGTGGGTGAGGAGGAGGGCGGTGAACACTAGAGAGAGGTCGGCGGGGGGCGATGAGACCGAAGTGGTTAGCAAACGGTGGTGAATCCGGCGATGATAACCGCCAGAGACGAGGAAGGGGTGGCAGCAGTGGCGATGATATCTCGCTAGTGAGGAGAAGGAAGAAGGCGATGGTGATGGCTAGGGGAGGAGCTTGCAGGCGGGCCTCGTCGGCGTCGGACAAGCGGCGCGGGGGTGGGGTTTGGGGTGGCGATGACAGAGAGTGGGGTGGGAGGAGTGGTGGGTTAGGGTTTGGGTGAGTTTTATAGTTATGAGGTGAAGAAAATCTAGATCACGTGATATTGATCTAACGATAGGAAAAAGTGATTGGATTTCTTTTCTAAAAAAATAAGCAATTGATCATTAGACAACCCCTTGAAAATTTTATTGGATCTAACAACTGATTGATTAATTAAGGCATCTGATCGATCTCATAAAAAAAAGTCATATGACCAACTCACGATAGAAATGTTTGGTGCTAAAGAAAGGGCAGGTGCTTTGACCTGTCTTGCAAATGCCGAACACCAGCACACTGTTGAGGAACCGTCGCTAGCGAGTTCAGTTCGATCGGTAACTCGTAGGAGAATCACACAAAATAATATAATAATAGTAGATTGAATACAGAGATATAAGATGACTCTTTTTTTCTTTACTCCTCTTCTCAAAAGATACTACAATCCCCAAATCCAAATCGTAAACCAACACAGGTCAACTTGGTGGTTTTCTTTCTTTAAAAAATATCTAAAACAACTTGCTTTGTTGGAATTGATCCCCTAAATCTGTTGGTTCGTGCCAGAACATGCAGCGATATTGAAAGAAGGCACCAACTACGCCCTAGTGGAGTTGGGTGTCAGTGATTCTACGTGACACGCAGGGGTACGTAGCGCCACGGATTTGCACAACCCATTGGAGGAGACGATGAGAGGGTGCCGGGAGGGGCCGCCAATGGCAGCGATGGTGCGACCATGCAAGGTCTCACATGATGGCAGGGAAGACCGGGCATCCATAAAAATATGAGAATTTTCATGTTTCCAGCCAAGGCCCAAAAGACCTAAACCCTAATTGCAAAATTGTAAAAAGTACCTGAAAGTTCCTCCCACCTCCGTCCACAACCCAGAAAATATAAAAATACCTACTCGCTCTTATCCTCTTCCAAGTTCCAAGTCTTCCTTCCTCTTCCCTCTCCGAGAGGCTTCTCGACGGCGCGGCGATTGGATTCCCCGTTCGGCTCAAATTCTCACGCCAACATCACCCAACCCTCTCCGCCGAACAAGGCTCCAGGCCTCCTTGCACCGAAGCACACAACCTCGAAGGAATTCTTCGTCATCGTCCTCCGCTGACCGGCGTGGAGCGGAGACTGGAGATCCATCCGGTCCGGACTTATTGATTTATTATTTTGTTGGTAAGGAAGCCCTAGCTTTGCTTTGAGCCTTTGATTGTTGTTCTAAGATTGATTTTTGTTCTGATATTTTCTTTTCTGTGTGCAGTCTAATCCAAATCTTTCTTTCTGGGATGGATACTCCAATCCATCCAATTTGTTGTGGATTTGTTTGCTGCGTGGCGGAGTACACATAGCAGTTTATTTTCCAAAAATTTTTGGGGGTTGAACTGAATCCCCGTGCCCCAGGGTTAGGTCCGTCCCTGCCACTTCGCTTTAATGAGAATAAGAGAGATGTGGCTATAGAGGTGTTTTATGCTTCCCATATCAACGCGGTTTAGAGAGCCTCTCTTTTGATATAGCGTATTTTGGTAGGGTGCATTTCTGGAATTTCCTAGCTTCAACCAAAGGAAAGATTTGGATTAGGTGCTGAAGGCTTAATTGTCTGCTCATATAATCAAGCAACTCTATTTGCATTCAACTACCCTGTATTATCTCTTGCGATGGAGAGCTCGATCTTCGCTATGTATAAGGGGATCTTTCCCTTTACTATAATACTAAACATCTTGGGATGGATTCTTGTCCCTTATTTGAGAGTGTCAAGTATTTGTGTTCATATCCATTGGCATCCTTGATAGTTGTTTTGAATTATCAGGCATCTTAAAATTGTATGTAAATGTCTAGGTGCTACTTCAGTCCTTGTCATTGCCAACATGCAGACCAGATATGTTATTTCCTTCTTATTTGTCTCGCGTGTTTTTTTTTTTGTGTGTGTGTGTGTGCGCGCACGCAAGATGTGCTCTCTGGGTTGTATAACTTTGATCCCTAAATATGAATCTCAACTTGGATAACAATTATCATTCTATTTGTCATGGACCACCCCTTTTCCCATGATTGAGCAGATGCAATGGGGACTGATGCTACTACATAGAATACACCCTTGATGCAGCATGGTAGATTGGTAGCTAACTAGCCATTGTCTACTAACACATTAGCCTTTTTATTTTAGTAAATATTTAATTCGAAGCTCACGTCGTATGTTTCGTTACCCCATCAATTATTACCGAAACAATAGTGTTGTTAGAACTTAAGTGTTACTGCTCTATGTAGCAAGATTATGATTGCTTAAAATTCTGTCTGCAAGTTTTGTTGGGATCGATTGTTTGTTTCTGGCTTGGTGCTACGTAAACACCAGTATTCTATATGCATTAGTCACACGAGATATGGCCTATAATGATAGTTTCAATTGAACTTGATGTTCTGATAGTTTCAATTGAACTTGATGTTCTGATTTAATATTCTAACTATTGCTCATTCCATTGCAGTAGTAAGTGGCGGTTTCGGCTAGGCATTAATCATGAGTCTTGCTTGTCTCGTGTGTCATGGCATGAACAGCCCCTCTCACTCTCTTAGAAGCTACTCTGTGTCAAGCTCGGAGGAGGAGAACCGATGTGGAGCTGTTGTTTCCTGCTTAACTCGGAGAGTAACGCCAGCTGGATTTGGTACTAGTGTTGGGACATCAAAGGTGACCCCATTGACCGATCAAGGCACTGAGGGCACTCCTCGCCTTCAACGGAGCCGTGCTGTGTCCAGGGACCTTGTCAGAGATTGGAATTTTGATGAAGCCATCGTCACAAACTAGAGTAGCCATCAACAATTCCCAGTTGAACTTTGCACGTGTACTTAACCGGGAGGAGATTCCATCATTTAATGTACATTTTTTGCTACTATACTGTATACATCTGGAAATCCATGTATATCAGCACTTATTTAGTCTCTGGGAAAATGCTAAGAGTGATGGTACTATCAGGAGCAGTCTCTGGCTTAGTGCAGTTCTATATGATTGTCAACCTGTGTGGTTAGAATAATTTCTAAGGTGTTTTTTCTGTTTCTAAACATGGATATGTTATCATCTACTTCTCTGTATATTATGAATGGTCCTGTAACTTCTCTATTGATGTTTCTTCAGCACCTGGGGTAACCATAGAAGGTGAAACATACCCACATGACAATGCTGCAGTCGTCAGTTTTATCAGCTGTTTCTGTCATGCATAATGTGGTGCCTGCATCAGAAATGATTTCCTTTTTCGCTGATAAAATGCTGAAAAGCTCCATGCCAGAAAACGGGTTTGGGAAGAGAACAGAATTGTGCATAGATGATTATTTCTACTTGACAATAGACAGTGAGAAGATTTCCCACAGACGAGCATGACCTAGATGCATATTTGTCCAATGAGCAAAACAACTATTTCCCAAATTCAGGTTTAAAAAGCTATTTTCCATTTTCCCTTGCAGGTACAAAAAATGCCGAGTTCCTTTGTTCACAGGCAAAAGTATAAAGTCCGAACCCTTAAGATACAAACACCAAATGAAAATTTGAAACGCAGCAGATCTTGACCCTAATTGAATCTCGAGATGAGATTAAATATTGTAGGTTGTCCGATATAACACAATGTCTTTTGTGTAGTAACATAGTTTTCGTAGCATATTAACAAGCTTGATAACGTAGTTGAATCATATTAGATCAACAATATCCGAAGTAGAAGCGATCGCATTAGATACAAACACCAAATGAAAATTTGAAACGTAGGCAAATGTTGATGTGCATCGAACCTCGAGATGAGATTAAATCATGTAGGTTGTCTGATCTTTTGCGGTGGAACAACGGCAAAAGTGTGGTAACACTCCTGTTGTAGTGTAGTAACACAATATCTTTTGTGCAGTAACATGACATTCAAATCAAGTGTTGAGCTTTTATCCTCCATGTTGGAGTGATTGTAAACCAACAATGTTCTCAAATCAATCCAAAACAAGATTTTTTAAGATGAGTTCCTTCTTATTCTTGCTCTCTTTGATGCCTTTTGGGATTTTGCTTGTTTCTTTGGGTTTTTTATCTTCATGATGTGATCTAACTTGCTACGATATGTGAGAATATATCTATGATTATCTTGATCATCATTCACCTACAAGCAAGTTTTTGGATCAAAGTTTGAATTTCCTCAGTTCTTGTGCCTTCTTGACCTCATCCAAGAAATTCATGGAACCTTGGCTTCGATCTCTCCGATCGTCGATTGGAATAGGTTCATAGCCTTCTTGATGAGCTATGGTTGAAGTTTCAGAGGATTTTATTCACCGGAGTAGAAGTTAGGTTTTTGTGTGATCACCTTAGGGTGCTCGCAGGGCACCACTGGTCAGACCGCCACCCAAGCGGTCGACCGCCGACCACAGTCGATCGGCCATCAGGCGATCGGCCGTACCGTGTGCCACTTTGTGTCATTTTTGTGATTTTTGTTCTTTTGTTTATGGGATTAGTCGATTTCAATACAAGACTTCCGTTGTGCTTGTGCTCTCTGATCTTCATAGCTATCGAGGTGAAGAAGAAGCTGAAATCGATCGAGGGTTGAAAAATAATATACCTCCTATTCAACACCCTCCCCCCACCCCCAAATAATCTAGAAACACTTGATGGCAAAGGAAAAAAATCTACAGCTATATATTTTCTTTTTTAAGACTTCGGGTGATTGCCACTTGTACTAATACAACGATCATGTAACATATAAACCACCATTTTTCATCGGCCATAAGTTATACTAAGAATAAACAGTGTTCTAGTTGGTCTTCTAAATTAAAACACAGTTCTCAGTCCTTAGTGTATTGTTAAGTTGTGATTTCTAATATATGGGTGGGCCACCCATATCATAATGATTTCTTTTTGGATAGTTGCCACTTCTTACAACATTTGTCCATTTCTTATCGACAATATCTGCTAATAACTTATTATCTCCTAAATAAATGGCATCATTAACATCGATCATTGTACTCTATTTAATCATACCAGAATTTCTACTATTATATTTTTTAAAATTTTTAATGGGCCTTAACTTCTTAAAAAGAACCATGACAACAAATATATTTTTCACGTTTATTATTCACACCTAGTCTTTTGTTGGAAAAAAAAGACTCATCCTAGGAATTTAGGAAATGATAGTAATTTGTTTTACATGTTTTGTCACTTCATCGCTTCAGTTTAAACAATTAAACCAATAGCATGTTGGACCTTCTTTTTCCTATCTACCCTAGTTTAGCTTGCTGAAATTAATTTGAGAATATAAACTAGTTATCAGAGAATATCCCTCAACAAGAATGCAACAAATGTCATATAATTTCATATTAACTGAATTGTACTCATATATCTTACACAAGTTTAGATGCTACTAAGAATTTTTTTAAAAGTTGACTATATTTAAAATAGCATACCAGATGAATTGCAACACAACTAGTTATGCACTTTAAACATGGGATAAGAAGAAATGAACAATCAAATGAAAATAAGTTTACATCAAATTCGACTCCAAGCATAACAAGTAGCGTGCAAACATGTATTATATTTATTCAGTTCTATTTGCATTTGGGATTAGTCTTGTTTCCAAACTTATTTCTTCTAAATTCATGTTTTTCGTTAAGGTCCATTACTTAATTATTACATATTCATTTAATTCTTTCCCCAATAGAACTTGACTGATTCTTATAGTAATCTCAGCATCACGAATTTCTCACCCCACAAATTAAAAAAAATGATAATAATGTCTCTCTACTCCTGCTAGCCCTTACTAAAACAAGGGCATGTTGCCCCATTTTTTCCTTCTGTGTATATTGTTTTTTCTACTAGGCGCTTTGTATATTTGTCCAGGGTTTAGCTTATAAAAATCTCACGTGCATAAAAAGTTGTTATCAAAGTATAACCATCGCCAGAACATGACAGTATGTGAGAACTTCTTGTTTACAGCTAGATGGCTAGAGATTTGGTAAAGCTTAGGTGTCTTCTAGAAAACAAAAGTGACACAATACAAAAGATTAATAGTGTTTCAAACACTAGATAAGTTGCAAAGCAACTCACAAGCGTAATTTAAACATTCATCAATAATAATAATAATTGCTTGCCTCATATTCAACACCGACCCTGAGTAGAATTGTGCACATTGTGAGTATAGTTCTGATGTTCCAATTCTTTTCAGATTGGGCTGGTCCCAAACTTCTTTTTGTTGAATCCATACTTCTTATCCAAATCATGCACTTTGAAGACATGCCTACTTCCTTTTGGTTTTTTCTTCAGATAAGATGTTGTCACTGAAGTGGAGGCACAAGTAGTGCAGTGAGTTGAAAAGGATTCACATGCACTAAGGGTGTGTTTGGTTGCCTGCATGCCTCTAGCCTGGTCTGTATGGGTCATCTAGGCTGAAGCTAGTCAGACTGGGTGGATGCAATGGGGGTTGTTTGGTTGCTTGTTTCTGTTGGGCCAAGCTGTGCTGAGATATTATTTGGTTGGTTGCATCAGGATCCTAGATGTATGAGTAGATGCAATGTTGGGTTGTTTGGTTGTCTGCATATAGTAGAGTGTGCTCACCTCTTCTAGTGGGTGGTGAGAATACCCCCTTGGAAGGATGTTTTAGTTGGATGGGAAAATAGCTAAGGGAAAAAACTGTTATTTTGTGTGAGCTGTAACTGCATTCTTGGATGGAAAAATGGCTAGTTGGATGTTTTAGTTGCATACACAGTCACAATCTTCTATTCATAGACTTCTAGCATTCCAGGCATAGTTAATTCTTGAGTACATTCATCATCATGCAACAACAACATGCAGATTTTATCAATCAACCATAAGTACTACTACTGTACACAGTCTTGAGAGGAAAAGTACAAAATCATACTCCAGTTCTTGAACAAAAGACCCACAATCAGATTTTTTTTCAATCATTTATAACTACTACAACCATATTTTTCTCATACATATTCATGAGAAGGTACAAAATCAAGCCAGAATGTTGATTCTTCTGTCAATTTGACCTCATCGGCAAGAAGTAGTTCGACCTCATCGGCAAGAAAATCCACCTGAAGTTCAGGGCAAACAAAGATAAGCAATTCACACATACAAAATGGGAACTCAGTATGTGGAGAAGATTAGAGTAGGAAACTCATTGCGACTCCAGTTTATGCAGTATTAGAAAATCTTCTAAATTCAGCAACTCATTGAAAACAGACAAAATCATGCTAATGCTCTGTTTTGGTTATTTTTTTATTGCTCTCAGGTGTCGGGCTTCTCAAGATGAGATCTTGGCCTCCTTGCCACTTGGGTTAAAATTTGATCACAAATTAAATATGATAATTAATCTAAAATAAATTAGGTCTTAAGCTTCTAAATAAAATCTTGCAGACAAAACACATTACTGTGAAGAATCACACTGAACTAAAGAACCATAGTGAACTGCAATAGACAAAGAATCACATTGAACTGTAATAGACAACCAAACAATGCGAAAAATGCATGCACAGATGCGAGACAGGCTTATGCAGGGAACAAAACACATCCTAACTTAACACAATAGGAAACAACAAGTAATGTACAAGCTTAGGACCAATTTATATCTAATTACCGTATTCAATCTCAATTTGACATCAATTCTTCATCGAGCATGTCAGAAAATTCTTAATGGCGCTGAGCTGGCGACAACGGCGGCGGTGGCGCTCGGGACCCGATGGCCACCGGCGAACGGCGGCGACTCGCCACCAGTGGAGGGTACCAGATTGTTCCCCGTGCTATTGCGCACTCAGGGGTGCCCTTACCGGTAGCTGGCAACGACGGTGGCGACCGGCGGCGAGGCAGAAGAGGCGGTGAAGGCTCGAGTTTTGTCGGGAGAGTGCTCCGACGATGCTCCGGCGACGAGGAGGTGCGCCCGAGGTAGCCTGGGACTTGCTGATCACGGTGGTGTAGTCGGCGAGGCAAGGGCGGCGACGACGGCGGCGCAATTCACCGGAGAAGAAGCTCGGCCGAAAACCCTAAAACTCGAAATGCGACGGCGCTAGGGTGATCGGGGCGACGAGAGTGGCGGCTTTGGGTTGCGGAGGTCCGGGCGGTGCTGAGGGGGTATTTATAGGTCCGGAGACACCGAGATTTGGAAACCCCCAAATCGGGTCCGAAACGGCCGCGATTTGAATTTCCGAGATTCGGGGAGATTGAAACCGATCCGGGGTTTGATTCGGTTTAGAACGGATAAGAAATCAACCGAGCTACGATTTGGTGGGGTCGGCGCGAAGAATCAGGAACTGAATCGGTTTTGTCGGACGAAGCTTCAAACAACGGCAATGGCGGGCGAAGCGCGGGTGCGAGGAAGAAGAAGGCTCCGCGGAGACGACGACTCGGTGGCGGTCCCACCTGGCAGAGAGAGCGAGGGCGAGCGGGTGCAGCGCCGTGCGTTGGAAATCCAATGGCTGGAAGCGAGCGCAGGCGAGCGAGCGAGCGAGATCAGCGGACAAAGCCACGCGGCGAACATCCAATGGACGAAGGCGGGTTGAGCACGTGCGTCTGATCGGAAACGAGGGCACGCGTCAAGCATCCAACGGACGAGAGCGCGGCCGGGGCGAGATGGGCTGGCGCGCTGATGGAATAGTGTTGGGCTTCGGCCCAATACTGTTCCGAGGAATTTCTTTTGGTTTTTCTTTTAAATAAATCCAGAAAATACAAATAGCCAATAGAAAATAGCAAATGACTTTGGAAAAATTCCAGAAAATTCTATAAAATATATCCAAGCATATAGAATCTAAATAAGATAGTTTTGACAATTTTTGATGTTGGGATTAAGCACATTAAATCAGTTTGTCCTTAAAGTCCATATTAAGCTTTTTAATTTAATATTCAAATAAATCCAAATGGTGAATTTTCTCTCTACCACTATTTAAAAGATTTTTAACGCTCTGAAAATTGGGATGTTACAAACCTCCCCCCCTTAAGGGAATCTCGACCCCGAGATTCAGGCTAGCTAGAGAAAAGGCTGGGGAACTCGGCTTTCAACTCTTCTTCACGCTCCCACGTTGTTTCTCCTTCCGAGTGGTTACTCTTTGGACTTTGCAGAAACGAATGGTCTTGCTTCTGGTGCGGCGCTCTGCGACATCCAAAATCCTGACAGGTTGTTCTTTGTACGTGAGATCTTCCTTTAGTTCAATTGACTCCAACGGGGTCTGCTCTTTTGGCACACGAAGACACTTCTTCAGCTGAGAGACATGAAAGACATCATGCACTCCAGCTAACGATCATGTAGCTCCAACTGATACGCAACTTCTCCTCGCTGCTCCAAAATCTTGAACGGACCCACATACCTTGGAGCAAGCTTCCCTTTTGTGTGGAATCTCTTAACACCTCTGAGCGGAGTAACTCGAAGATACACAAAATCCTCTGGTTCAAAGCTGAGGTCACGACAACGATTATCGTCATAACTCTTTTGCCTGGACTGGGCTATCTTTAGTCTTTCTCTGATCATAGCAACTTATTCTTCGGCTTCCTGAATAATATCTGGCCCGAACACTACACGTTCAGCTGTCTCTGACCAATTCAATGGTGTTCTACAGGCACGACCATACAAAGCTTCAAATGATGACATCTGCAAACTGGCTTGATAACTGTTGTTGTACGAGAATTCTGCACACGGTAAACTCTTATCCCAACTGGTAGCATTTGCTAAGGCACAAGCTCTCAACATATCTTCTAATATCTGGTTGACTCGTTCAGTCTGTCCATCTGTCTGTGGGTGATAAGCAGTACTAAAATTCAGATGAGTTCCCAGGGCTTCATGTAGACTTTGCCAGAAACGAGAGGTGAACTGAGATCCTCGATCTGACACTATCCTCTTAGTCAACTGAGAGGTGAACTGAGAGGTGAACTAAAATTCAGATGAGTTCCCAGGGCTTCATGCAGACTAACGATTTTTGACATATACAATTCCGCCAAGCGGTCTCCTGAATAAGTGGTTTTGACTGGCAAGAAATGGGCAACCTTAGTCAAACGATCCACTATTACCCAAATCGAATCATAACCTGATTGAGTCTTGGGTAAACCGGTAATAAAATCCATACCAATCTCTTCCCACTTCCATTCTGGTATCTTCAGCGGTTGTAGCAAACCTGCTGGTCTCTGATGCTCTGCCTTTACTTTCTGACACACGTCGCATAAGGCAACGAACTCGCAACGCTCTCTTTAAGTTTGGCCACCAAAACATATTCTTAACATCCGATACATCTTAGTACTTCGGTGGTGAATCGAATACTTTGAGTCATGGGCTTCCTTGTAATCACCGTCTTAATCCATCAATATCCGGTACACGATACGCCCATTGATCCACAGTATATCCTGATCATCCACGGTAAAGTCTTTAAATTTTCCTTCTGCCATCTTCTTCTTGATGTCGGCAAACTCAGAATCCTTCGGTTGGGCTTCATGAATCTGTTTCTCCAGAGTAGACTGCACTTCTAGACTGGCCACATATCCTTCAGGAACAACTTCTAGCTGTAGCTTCTGGAATTCCTTTTGAAGTTCCGAGCATAACTCTTTTACTTCCAGAGCATTGCAGTAGCTCTTACGACTCAGTGCATCTGCAACTACATTGGCCTTACCAGGATGGTAATGGATTCCAAGATTATAATCCTTTATCAATTCTAGCCATCTTCTCTGTCTCATGTTCAAATCAGACTGAGTGAATATGTACTTCAGGCTCTTATGATCTATGTAGACTTCATAGCGATTACCGATGAGATAATGACGCCAAATCTTCAAGGCATGCACTACGGCAGCTAATTCCAAATCATGGGTAGGATAATTCTCTTCGTGACGCCTTAATTGCCTTGACGCATAAGCGACAGCTCTTCCTTCTTGCATAAGGACACACCCTAATCCTTGACGCGAAGCATCACAATAGATATCAAAATCCTTACTGATATCCGGCAAAACTAGCACTGGGGCTGAAGTTAAACGTTTCTTCAATTCTTGAAAACTTTCTTCACAAACTGGGGTCCAAATGAACTTCTTCTCTTTCTTCAACAATTGCGTAATAGGCTTAGCAATCGTTGAGAATCCTTCAATGAAACGACGATAGTATCCTGCCATTCCCAAGAAACTACGAATTTGAGTAACCGTCTTGGGCTGCTCCCAATTCATTACAACTTTAACCTTTCCGGGATCAACTGCTACTCCTTCGGCTGTCATCACAAGACCGAGAAAATCAACTTTCTTTTTCCAAAAGTCACACTTGCTAAACTTAGCATACAACTGATGTTCTCTAAACTTCTCTAGGATTAATCTCAAATGGTCTGCATGCTCTTCTTCTGACTTTGAATATACCAAAATATCATCAATGAATACTACTACGAACTTATCCAAATATTCCATGAATACTTTGTTCATCATGTTCATGAAATAGGCAGGGGCATTAGTCAGATCAAACGACGTGACTAGAAACTCATAATGTCCATACTGGGTTGAGAAAGCGGTCTTTGGTACATCCTTAGGACAAATCTTCAACTGATGGTAACCTGATCGCAGATCGATCTTGGAGAATACTCCGGCTCCTTTCATCTGGTCAAACAAATCGTCAATTCTGGGCAAAGGGTATTTGTTCTTGATGGTGACTTCATTGAGAGAACGATAATCGATGCACATCCTCATGCTTCCATCTTTCTTCTTGACAAACAAAACTGGCGCTCCCCATGGCGACGAACTAGGTCTTACAAAACCTTTCTCCAGTAGTTCTTCTATCTGCTTCTTCATTTCCACAACTTCATCGACCGCATCCGATAGGGTCTCTTGGAAATTGGTGCTGTTCCCGGCACTAGATCGATGACAAACTCAATGTCACGGTCCGGTGGCATTCCTGGTAATTCTTCTGGAAATACATCCGGGTAATCCTTTACTACAGGTACATCTTCCAAAGAAACTATCTTCAGACTGTTGACTACCAAATTTTCATCACGTACTGAGGTGGCTAGAAATTCAACTTTCTTTCCTGTGGTATCCTCTATTGTTACGGCTCTTCGGCCACAATCTAGCACTGCTTTATGTTTGGATAACCAATCCATACCAAGGATTACATCTATGGTCTGAGTGTCTAGAATTATTAGGTTGGCTAGAAACTCGACTCCAGCTATGAGTAACCTAGCTCCTAAACATCCAACTTTAGAACTTAGCTCTGCTCCAGGCGACTGGACTAACAGAGTATGCTTAAGATGCATAACTTTCAATTTGTTCTTAGTTGCAAAAACTCCAGAAACAAACGAATGCGAAGCTCCAGAATCAAACAGAACTGATGCAGGTACTGAATTTACCAAAAACTTACCCAGTACAACGTCGGGTGCTTCTTGGGCTCCTTCCAGAGTGACGTGGTTGACACGGCCTCTGACCACTGATTGTGGCGCTCCTCCGAATTGACCGGTAGTTTGAGATGTTCCCTGATGGTTGCCTTGTACTGGCGTCTTGGCTGGTGTGTTTCCAAGGTTGAAGCGTACTGGAGTGATAGTCCCATTCTGCGGACATCGGTTGGCGAAATGCCCTGGCTGACGACAGGTAAAGCAAACTCTGGGTACATTCTGTGGGTTGCTTACTGGATTGGGGTTGACTGGTGCGGGGTTGCGGAAGTTCTGAGTAACTGGACGAGGTGTTGAAGTTGGTGCAGGTGGTCTGGCAGAATTCTGTGGTGGAAAACGGCTAAACTGCGGTGGAATCATTCTTGCCCTTAGCTGGGGTTGGTGACTTCCTTGCTGAGCCATTCTGCGCTTACGGTGATCTTCCAATTCTTGCGTTTATCCTCAAGAATCAAAACCTTGTTGATCAATTCTTGGAAATCAGGAAAGGTGTGAGCGATCAAGTTGACTTGAAGTCCAGTGTTTAATCCTTTCAGAAAACGACTCTGACGAGCCTTGTCAGTGGCGACATCTTCTGCAGCATATCGAGCAAGTTGAGAGAATTTGTTGAGGTAGTCAGTCACTGACATTCCTCCTTGCTTGAGAGCACGGAATTCATCCTTCTTCAGATCCATAATTCCTTCTGGCACATGATACTGACGAAAAGTAGTTGTGAACTCTTCCCAAGTAATGTCTTGCGGCGTTCCATGCGCTGCACAGAAGTTTTCCCACCATTCGGCAGCAATACCTTCCATCTGGTGAGTGGCGTACAGAACTTTCTCATGATCGCTGCATTGAGTGATCAGTAGTTTTCTCTCAATAACACGAAGCCAATCATCAGCCTCTACTGGTGAGACATGTCCAGAGAAAGTTGGTGGACGGGTTCTCATAAACTCGGCCAACTTGGATGATCCATTGTGACCATGAGCAACCTGGGGCTCCATTATGATGCCGATTGTTGTGGTTACGTTATTCATAGTTTGCATCCGTTCATCATGGTATACATCGGTGGTCCGAGCCGCCATGAATGCTCCAAAATTCGCAGATCAATTGAAGGTGCTTGTGGTGGAACTGCTTCTCCGGTCCGCTCTCGCCCTTCCGACATCGAGTATCGGAACCACTTGCGCAGCTTGACGAGTTTGAACCATCCGTGAATCTCGTGGGTTAGATAAGGTAGCAAGCACAAGATGAGTTGTAGAACTAAGCGGGGTAGGTAAAACCCAACAACATATTTTAAGAAAAATCGACTGAAACTCTTATATTAATTAAGATAATAGTATGGCTTGCAACAAATGCCTAAGGGCCTCTGCAGCTCATACTTGCACACAAGAAAATAAGGACGAAGCTAAGCACACAAAACTACCGCCTAAAGGGCGACTCAAGACTTAATACTGGCTAAGCCTGAAACAACTCGAACAGACTACTCGATTAAATAGCCTCCGTAGCCTTGACGGTGCTCCCTTTCTTGTAGACACGAAAGTGAGTGGCATCCTTGCAACCGATCTTGATGTCCCGGGTTGGTGCAACAGAGCAGTGTCTCTCGTGCAGTCTTCCGCTGGTTCCTCCGCTCTGCTTGCCTCTGCTCTGGCTCTCCGTTCACCGGTCCATCAGCTTCTTCTGGGTCTTCCTCTTCAGTGTCTTCTTCGTGATCGTGATGCCCATAAAGAGTTTCTTCCAGTATGGCGATCCTTTCTTCAGCTCTCTGAAGAGTCTCGTAGGCACACTCCTGCTCTGTGGCAACTAACTCCAATGATTCCTCCTGAGCAGCGGCGAACTGGGCAAGATGCACAACGGTGGCGTTGCCTTCTCCCTCTGTAGACGGAAAACGTGCAGCAAGATCCACGTCGGAAGTGCGAGGATGGTAGCGGAAAACTGTGTCTCGAAGCTCTCGAGAGTAGATGTTGCAGATCCTCAGGATGGCAAGGCGTGAAGACTCCTGGATTGCTTCAATCCAAACACTCCTTCGAGCTGAGATGTTCAGGGGTTTGCTCGCCTTGGTGTTCCTCCTGGCGTAGACGGTCAAATGGCAGATCACTCCACGGTCTCGGCCGTTTACGATCCAAGCACTGCCACGGTACAATGGACGGTCAAATCCTCCAAGTACTTGTAACAACTTCCAAAGCTCAGCGGCAAGTCCTCCCTTGCGCTCTCCATAACTCTGAAGACGAGGCATCTGTCAAGATGGACAAGAAGATGAAAACAACTTTAAAACAGCGGGGAGAGAAAGAATTTCAGCAATAGTTGAGTCAAGAGAGACATGAGATGAGTTAAAAAGTTCAATTAATCTTGCAAGTTAATTTTGCTTTAGAAAATAGTTTGGACTCACTAAGAACGGCCAATCTAACTAAGGTCAAGACCTACATATCAAGATGGCTCGATACCACCTCCGTCGGGACCCAAATATGCAAATCTGGACCCTCGTGTATTCTCGCACTAGTCCAGATCACGCTAGTGCACACAAGTGTCAACATCGATGAAATATCACATCCATACAACGAATATAAGAATAGACGAGTACTTTGAATAACAAATAACTGTTGGAACCTTACGGTCGAGTTTTACATTTATTAAGCCATGCAAGGCTGACAATAAAGAAATAAACTGCAGCGGAAACGAAATAAACTCCAGTGGGCTCCCATCAATTTACCACAGGCAATTGACTGGGATCAAGACCCTAACGATCAACCTTCGTAGAACTCTTCTTCTTCAAAAGCAGGCGACGACTCCCCCACTTCTGTTGATTTGTTTAGCAAGAGTGAGTACACACCGTACTCGCAAGTCATACCACAGAATGCATTTATACATGATGGCTTATTCCAAAGGAATGGCTTCTGTGGTTATTTTGTAGAAATGCTACATTTGCAATTGAATACAAATAATAGATTGAAAGCATAATTCAAAACAAATAGAAAATAATAAATTAACAATTGATTTCACATAGGACACACAGTCTAATCAAGTTATTCACACAGCTGCACAAGTTATCTCACACAGCTGACCCTTCCCAATTGTTTTATGAAAATCTACCCCTCATGTGAAATTCCCGAGCATGTCCATAACCGAGGACGCGGCTATTCGAATAGATTGGTTTAAACACTCTGCAGAGGCTGTACACTTTACCCACATGATACAATCAGTGGGGCCAGCACCGACCATAACAAAACCTTTCAGAGATTTTATCTCAAACAATGACACTCCCGATGTGCTTTCTGCCAGTCAATTTGTATACACAGCCCTTGGAACGACACACACCGTTGGACAGGGATGCAGCGAACCGTCTCGCGATGTGACATATCACACCTCCAGCCCATCACACAGTTTAAATACAACCTGAGTTGTCAATGTCAAGACTCCATAACTTACTAAGTTAGGCCCAGCCCATACTAGGCATGTGGTCGTACAGTAAGGCCCAGTTCAATGGCGCACAAAGTTAAGTCCTTAATTGACTAAGGCAAGACTTCCAGTTTTAACCCAAATCACAAAGTTTAAAGCACACAGTTCCACCATTCACACAGATCCACCACTTGCCTCAGTCTAAATCTTTTCCCACCCTATTGATTAAGTGCAACACATGCCATCAACGAGTAACAGCACACATCACACATAGTTTCATCACACAGTTCTATAATCACTTAGTCAAGTTTATAATTGCAACTCTCACATGAAATGATGACTCGTGGCATGGCTAAGCAGTCTAATCGTATCTAACCATCCCACATTGGTGCTACGATAATACCAACTAATAATTAACCAACCTAGGGTGACAAGAGATCATGGCATACAATAGACAAGGTGACATAACAATTTGGATTAATAACTACACCCAAAAGCATTTAAATAAATACTTGAAATAGAATGCAATACATTGAACCAAAATATTTTGAAAACTGGGTTCAACATGATCAAAGGTATAACTTGCCTTGGAATAGATCTAGATATTGGTCTTGGTCTTGAGGTGCTCCTTCTTCTGCAAAATTCCCCGAAGTATCGATGTCTACTCGCAACAAGATAAAAGAACCAAAAACAATAAATAATAGAGGCAAAACAACTTCAAAAATTCAAATAAAATTCACCATTAAATAGATCTTAATTTTATATGAATTTACAAATTTGAATGGGCTCAATCGGAGTTCGGATGCAAAAGATATGGGCTTTGGAAGTTTGAAAATCAAATAAAACCCTAATTTGAATTTTATTGAATTTCCCGAATTATATTTATAAAGGAAAATTGGATTATTGCGCAATGCTTGCGTCAGCCGAGAATTTTTGAAAAAAGAAATAGATTTAAAAAGAAATCTGACATGTGGGCCCCACATGTCGGGCCTCGGGTTCACGGTGAACCGAGTGCACCAACCAGGAGATCTGGCGCGGTGGACCGAGCCACGCACGCGCAGCGCTTGTTGGCGCTGATCTGGCGCCACGCAATCGCCACACCAAAGATCGGGTCGACGCCGTGGCGCCGAGTGGCGATAACGGCGGCGGTGGCTTGGGACCCGATGGTCACCACGAACGGCGGCGACTTCGCCGGCGATGGAGGGTACCAGATTGTTCCCGTGGTATTGTGCACTCAGGGGTGCCCTTACCGGTAGCTGGCAACGACGGTGGCGACCGGCGGCGAGGAAGAAGCGACGGTGAATGCTCGGGTTTTGTCGGGAGAGTGCTCCGGCGATGCTCCGGCGACGAGGAGGTGCGCTCGAGGTAGCCTGGGACTTGCTGATCACGGTGGTGTAGTCGGCGAGGCAAGGGCGGCGACGACGGCGGCGCAATTCACCGAGAAGAAGCTCACCGAAAACCCTAAAACTCAAATGCGGGGCGCTAGGGTGATCGGGCGACGAGTGGCGGCTTTGGGTTGCGGAGGTCCGGCGGTCGAGGGGGTATTTATAGGCCCGGAGACGCCGAGATTTGGAAACCCCCAAATCGGGTCCGAAACGGCCGCGATTTGAATTTTCGAGATTCGGGGAGATTGAAACCGATCCGGGGTCTGATTCGGTTTAGAACGGATAAGAAATCAACCGAGCTACGATTTGGTGGGGTCGGCGCAAAGAATCAGGAACTGAATCGGTTTTGTCGGACGAAGCTTTGAACAGCGGCAATGGCGGGCGAAGCGCGGGCGCGAGGAAGAAGAAGGCTCCGCGGAGACGACGACTCGGTGGCGGTCCCACCTGGCAGAGAGAGCGATGGCGAGCGGGTGCGTAGCCGTCGGCGATGGAAATCCAATGGTCGAAGCGAAGCGAGCGAAAGCGAAGCGAGATCAGCGGACAAAGCCACGCGGCGAACATCCAATGGACGAAGGCGGGGTTGAGCACGTGCGTCCGATCGGAAACGAGGGCACGCGTCAAGCATCCAACGGACGAGAGCGCGGCTGGGGCGAGATGGGCTGGCGCGCTGATGGAATAGTGTTGGGCTTCGGCCCAATACTGTTCCGAGGAATTTCTTTTGGTTTTTCTTTTAAATAAATCCAGAAAATACAAATAGCCAATAGAAAATAGCAAATGACTTTGGAAAAATTCCAGAAAATTCTATAAAATATATCCAAGCATATAGAATCTAAATAAGATAGTTTTGACAATTGTTGATGTTGGGATTAAGCACATTAAATCAGTTTGTCCTTAAAGTCCATGTTAAGCTTTTTAATTTAATATTCAAATAAATCCAAATGGTGAATTTTCTCTCTACCACTATTTAAAAGATTTTTAACGCTCTGAAAATTGGGATGTTACACACACATCCAAAGTGGGCCGATAAGATGGTACTGCAGCACGCATTCTTCGCCTTTGGTCCATGCATCAATGCATTCCGGCACTGCCCTCCAATCTTGTGCATAGATAGCGCATTCATGACTGGAAAGTACAAGGGTCAGATACTGACCGTAATAGCGACGGATGGCCACAATCAAGTTCTTCCTGTGGTATTCTCTTTCGTTGAAAGTGAGAACACATACAGCTGGTTGTGGTTCCTGAAGAATGTGGGGATTTCTGTTGTACATGGCTGTTGAAACATATGCATCATTCATGATCGGTATGACGGCCTGCTTAGTGCAATAACACAGCTACAAAAAGAGGATAACGAACCATTTGCATGGGCAGATCTGTAGAGCAGGTGGTGCATGAGGCACTTGGGGGCAAACTTCTACAAGCAGTTCTACAACAAGGGCCCGATGAACCTGTTCAAGCTCTCTGGAATATTCTGGATGAGCGGACGCAGACGTACAGAAGGGAGACAGCGAAAAGGGCCACCCCAAGTGCTGACCAGGCCCCCGATGCATTACCATGGCTACCCACAGATGGTCCAAGTCTGACAAGAACTGGATTGAGCACGAGCTTAAGGAGAAGTGGTCGCTGCTGCATGACAGGTGGTGCTCGATATGGTGTCATGACAGCCAATCTAGCCGAGGTTTACAACTGGGTCATAGCGCGCAAGGTGCCTCGCTTTGGTTGGTATTGTGGAGGCAATTCTCCGCGGTACGACAAACTACTTCGTTGACAGAAGCAACAATTACTCTACTCCGTCATGATCACCAAGTACATGGAGGAGAAGAGCAGGTTGGGTGAGACGCATCGCGCATTCAAGATGGGCACAAAGGAGCTTCGCTTCAAGGTAATGTGCAGGGATAAAGGACGTCGCGGGACAAACCGTGAGAGGATTACCCACGAGTGCATGCTACGCGTGCTAGTTGTGTATGCACTTGCAACAAGCCCCTTCTTTTGCATAGGCTCTGCTCCCATGTCATGGCCGCATGTTCCACAGTCCGCCGTCAGTAGGGTCGGCTCCAGTGCACCTGGCAGCTGAGAAGCCCCCACAGAGGCCTTGTCCTAGGGAAGTAGAAGTCCTTGGTGAATATCTCATCGTACGATAAGTCTGCTTCGTCCCAACGCGGTGGACGACCTGTGAAACATTACGTTATGCATGCAATCATGGGAAAACCACAAAATAGGACGTTACGAAATCAAGCAAGGTAGCATACCCGGGGGCACGAAGGCAGCTGCGGACTACTCCGCGTACTCCTGCCCCGTGTATTGGTGGAATTGAGGACCTGCAAGAGAAGATTGTCATTAGTAACTAGTAGGGTTCGAAATAAAGAAGCGGAAGTGAATGTATCATGCTCACCTGCAAAATTGTCCCGATGAGCTCCCACCACGGTGCCACGTGGACCCGCCCACCACGTTGGGGGGAGAAGCCCGTGGCCATGAACCACCATGGCTGCCCCCTTGTCCACGCACTGGTTGGTCCACCGCGTCCCTCGATGTGCGACAAGTCGCGATCTGGATCGCTCACCTCGTCTTCTCCGCGATGCGCTGTAAGATCCCTCTGATCTCCCGCTAAGTGACGACTGCTGCGTGGAGCCTATCAACTCGAGAATCTCCCGATGTAGATCCACATGCACACGTAATCAACAAGTAGAGACCTATATCTAGCGAATTAAATATGAAGTACGACCCCTGCGTGGTGATCGGTGTGTAGATCACCTATGGAATAGACCAAAGAAAACCTTAGCACACAAAATTATGATTGCATTACGAGAAAATAATAAATGTTCACGAAACTAACCCGTCGGTGGCACCACACCATGCCCATAGTCGTCCGGTCCACGTTGTCGTCCTCGGAGTACATGTTGACCGTGTACGCTCCCAATTCCAGCTGTGGACGTCCGATCTTGAAGCGCTTGAATGACCACAGTTGCAGAAGTAGCGGGCATCCGGAGAGGATGGAGCTGTCTTGGGATCGGTGGTACGCGTCACACAGTGCGTGGTACATCACGCATAGCACGGCCAGACCGCAAGCGTAGGGCTAGATATCCTCCATTGGTCAGTCTGCGAGCTCACGTGCGTAGCGGATGTAGTGCTTGTCGACGCTGTCACCGTGGGACCTCAGGAACATGACCCACCCAAACAACCACAGCAGGTAGGCCTCGAAGTTCCTCCTCACTGTCTCATAAAAGCGTCCTCCACTATACACTCGGGCTGCAAAAGACATACAAGTCAGCAAGGTTTATAAATGAATTGATGCGAGAGGATAATAGTTACGAAGACTTATGTAGAACTGACAGATCCACCTCAGCGTTGGCCTGTGGTAATTACGAAGACTTATGTAGAACTCGTGGTAATTGCTGCCTGGCGGTAGCACATCCTGGAACCTCGCTAGGAACTCTGTGCGCCACGTGGGAAAGATCTCATACGTTGCCATGGGAAAGCCTGTGCAGGGCAACCCGGTTAAGAAACTCACGTCCTGCAGTTTCAGCGCCATCTCCCCGTACGGAAGGTGAAACGTGTGCGTCTCCGGCCTCCACCGGTCGACCAACGCTGTCAGTAGGGCCCGATTGAATGGAAAACGCCTGGACGTACGACCAGGACCGAGGTCTTGGTCGTTCTCCCACGTCACCTCCACCATCTGTGCCAGCGGAAGGAGGCATGCCGCCCTCAACCCACGTCGGTCCAAAAATGCGAACGAATGTTACTCCACACGAAGTAGTCTGTCGGACCCCCGGGTGTTCACACAACCCCGAGACCCTCTGTGCATACCAAGCTAGTCCCATGATCAGTAGCTAGCTCGCACAGTTGCAACAATGATGTAATCATAACCATTCAACAACGAACTAATGAAGCGCATAAAGTAATATTAGTTAACAAAGGACCTTATGGTCAAGGTTCTACAAAAGTCGCCACAGTGGCTTAACCACAACAGAGTATCCGCAATGAAATCTCAAAATACGTGGAGCCCAATCGACATGCCCACAGCAATCGAGTGGAGGACGGACCTAGTTCGCAAGTTTTCAAAGTAGCGCTCTTCATAGGACTCAATATTTCCGATTCTTCATTGACCGATCAACAAAGGGCATAAAGCCGTGAGTACATAAAGTACTCAAGAAGTCGAGAGAAATGTATGCACATAGTATTCATGTCGCTTAAGCAAGGATGGCTTTATGGTTAATTTGCGTAAAGCAAGTTTAACAAGAATTACATTAATTAGATTGCAAAGCGGATTTTAAAAGAATAATACATAGATAACCAAGTTCTTTTGAATCAAACAAAGGAACATCCTGCTCACTTCCCAACCATTCCAACCAAACGCTTCCATCGAACCAAACCACATCTTTGAAAATGCTACCCTTGCGCGAAATCACTGTGCATGTCCGTAATCGGGACACGGCTATTCGAATAGATTGTTAACACTCTGCAGAGGTTGTGTACTTTACCCACAAGAGATAAATCACTTGTAATGTCCGTCGACACACTTCCGAGGGTGTGCGACTAAGTGGTTATCACAAGGCCTTTACAAAGTTCCATTTTGCCTCGGTTCGCCCGCTAAGGTTTCGCCATCACACCTCTCTTGCGCCATTAAACCACCACAATGTAACCGACCCAAAATTTCCCCAATTAGTTGGCCAGTCCGTCCCATACCGGACTTATGGTTGCACGAGGTGGCCTGTGATCAATGACTTGCAAAGTTAAGTCCTTAGTTGGTCGCCGCATAAGTCTACCACAACCCAATGTGCATCACACACCCACCTTTACTCCCTACCTCAAGCCCGAGCATAAATCATTTTTGTTCAACCCGACCAAATGGCAATCCCTGCCATGGCACAACATCTTTTAATAAAAGTGGCCTCACACCACAGTTCCATAGTTCCATTAGTCAAATTTCATTAATCAATGAACATGTGATCGAAAGTCTCATGGGTAACTAAAGCAAGACTAAGCAATACTACGCTCCCAAGTTGGTATACAATCATGTCCAACTAGTAATAACCAACCTAAGGTGTCCAAGGATATATGTCAATCAAGGAGACATTTCATTTTCAATTCATCAAGGAGGCATAGTGGCAATTTGGTAATTATCTACTCCCAAAACCGTATTGGTGGAATTGAGGACCTGCAAGAGAAGATTGTCATTAGTAACTAGTAGGGTTCGAAATAAAGAAGCGGAAGTGAATGTATCATGCTCACCTGCAAAATTGTCCCGGTGAGCTCCCACCACGGTGCCACGTGGACCCGCCCACCACGTTGGGGGGAGAAGCCCGTGGCCATGAGCCACCATGGCTGCCCCCTTGTCCATGCACTGGTTGGTCCACCGCGTCCCTCGACGTGCGACAAGTCGCAATCTGGATCGCTCACCTCGCCTTCTCCGCGATGCACTGTAAGATCCTCTTATCTCCCCCTAAGTGATGACTGCTGCGTGGAGCCTATCAACTCGAGAATCTCCCGATGTAGATCCACATGCACACGTAATCAACAAGTAGAAACCTATATCTAGCGAATTAAATATGAAGTACGACCCCTGCGTGGTGATCGGTGTGTAGATCACCTGTGGAATAGACCAAATAAAACCTTAGCACACAAAATTATGATTGCATTACGAGAAAATAATAAATGTTCACAAAACTAACCCGTCGGTGGCACCACACCATGCCCATAGTCGTTCGGTCCACGTTGTCGTCCTCGGAGTACATGCTGACCGTGTACGCTCCCATTTCCAGCTGTGGATGTCCGATCTTGAAGCGCTCGAATGACCACAGTTGCAGAAGTAGCGGGCATCCGGAGAGGATGGAGCTATCTTGGGATCGGCAGATGCAGCCACACGATGCGTGGTACATCATGCACAAAGACGGCGGACCCTGCGTAGGGCTAGATATCCTCCACTGGTCAGTCTGCGAGCTCACGTGCGTAGCGGATGTAGTGCTTGTCGACGCTGTCACCGTGGGACCTCAGGAACATGACCCACCCAAACAACCACAGCAGGTAGGCCTCGAAGTTCCTCCTCACTGTCTCATCGGGTGCGTCCTCCACCATACACTCGGGCTGCAAAAAGACATATACAAGTCAGCAAGGTTTATAAATGAATTGATGCGAGAGGATAATAGTTACGAAGACTTATGTAGAACTGACAGATCCACCTCAGAGTTGGCCTGTGCGGGTTGCTGAACTCGTGGTAATTGCTACCCAGCGGTAGCACATCCTGGAACCTCGCTAGGAACTCTGTGCACCACGTGGGAAAGATCTCATACGTTGCCATGGGAAAGCCTGTGCAGGGCAACCCGGTTAAGAAACTCACATCCTGCAGTGTCGGCGCCATCTCCCCGTACGGAAGGTGAAACGTGTGCGTCTCCGGCCTCCACCGGTCGACCAACGCTGTCAGTAGGGCCCGGTCGAATGGAAAATGCCTGGACGTACGACCAGGACCGAGGTCTTGGTCGTCCTCCCACGTCGCCTCCACCATCCGTGCCAGCAGAAGGAGGCATGCCGCCCTCAACCCACGTCGGTCCAAAAATACGAACGAATGTTACTCCACATGTAGTAGTCAGGCCACAAATGAGTACACGAAGATCGCAATGGCACGTACCTCGGCACCCAGCTTGGGTGCAACCTTCATGCCCTGATGGGCTTGCGCAGCCGCAACGCACCAAGCTCAATCGGCGCCCCGCCCTCCTGGGTAGGATGGTACTGAGGCAGCTACGGTGATGTAGGCCAATTATCGAGTCAAGCAACTCGTACGGCCACTTGTCGTGGTCTGGGTCCGCCATACCTGAAAATTCAGTGCATATATTGTAAAGACTACTAAATATGTAATAAGGTAATACGAAGCGACATTAGCAAAATAATTACCAATCACAGATACAAACCAAATTTATACGACAAGTCATAAAGCTGCGATTACGCTCTACCTACCCTATAGAGCTAAATAAAGCTGAGATTATTTCGATTAGGCTCTACCTACCCTAATTAGCTGCTCCAGATTTTCTTTGTAAATTTTAAATGTGTCATGTTATTTTCCGGTTATAAATTAATTCCCGATATTAACAATATAATTACCGTGTGTAAATAGGGAGCTAAATAAAGCTGCTATTAATTCGATTAGGCTCTACCTACCCTAATTAGCTGCTACAGATTTTCCTATCAATTATAAAATGTGTCATACTATTTTCCTACTTAAAAATTAATTTCTGGTATTAACAATATAATTACCACGCAAAAAAGGAGAGCTAAATAAAACTGGTATTATTTACATTACGCTCTACCTACCTCATACACAACTCAAATGATGTACTACATAATTGGACTACATTTATCTAATCTACTAAATTCGATGTCGCTACTTTTGTTTGCTAACTAACAATGTTTTGACATAATGTACAAAGTCCTAAAATGTACTGCAAGATGGTTGATCCGATGATCCGTCTATGTCTTCTTCGCGACGAACTGGCAGAGCTTCACTACCTTTCTTCTCTCCCTCTCCTCCTCTCTTTCTGTTTTTTTTGGAATTAAAATGAGATTTGAAGTGAATTTTTAGGGTTTTTATAGCTGGATTCCTGTCGCCAATTGAACTGACGACAGGTGACTGTTCAACTTCCTATCGCTAGTTGAACTGGCGACAGGAAGTTGGACCGGTGATATGTGGGGCAAGGTACCTGTAGCCAGTTGAACTGGTGATAGGAGCCTGTCGCCAGTTCAACCGGCGACGGGAGCCCATTTTTGTTATTTTTTGGATCGACTATTTATTTTTGTAATTTTCTTTTAAAAAATCAATAGATTATTGGGTTCATTCCAATATGGTACTAGACACAAGACTCTTGAGTTCAAGACCCAGTTGGCGTAATTAAAGAAAAAAATATATCCCACTTCTATTCCACGTCTTAGGCCTGATGGAGCCTCCACGTGAGGAAGAGTGTTGAAGTATAAGAGAATTGGTCGTCTTTCCTCGTTAGCTTAGGATTTTTGGTAAACTATTTGGTGCATACAACTCAATAAAGTATCAGAGCCATGGAGATCCTAACCCTAGCCCAATACCTTACCTAACCGCCACCGCCTGAGACTCCTATGTTTTCTTCTTCCCCGATTTATGTCGGCTCCTCCTCTGTTTTTTCTTCTTCCCCGAGAGCCGCGGCCTCCCTGACATTCCGCAAGCGCTAGCGGCTCTCCCCGACGTCGATCCTGCTCCCTGGCTCCCCTGCTCGAGCCTGAGCCGCCCTGGATTGGCACCAGATCCCTTAAAGCGCGTCCGCCAATGCCCTTCCTCTGCTTCGCGCGCGCCAACCTCCGCCCCGAGCGATGTCGACCTGAGCTGTTGTGCCTCCGCCCCGAACTTCGTCTGTTGGATCCCACCCAAGCCTCCTCAGATACGGCCGCTCCTGCACGGATCTGGCGACGACCCTGCCATCATCGCCGTAGCCCGGGCAGCTCCGACCGCCGTTGCTCGGATCCCGCTATTGACGCTTGGATCCCGCCCCTCCGCTCCGGATTCGACCGCCGCCCCTTTGCTCTTCGAGCTCCCACCGGCTCATGGTGCCCGGAGCCCCGAGCTCCTCTGCTCTAGGCTATAGAGACACCTCGACCTCGTGGCGTCCTGACACCGCCACCTCTGCATCGGGCTCTCACCGCCACCTCCTTCACCCAGCTGCCTGGCTCTGCCCCTATTCCTGGCTAGTGCCACTATCGCCACCCCTAACTTGGGCCACCTCTGCCGCCCCAACCTTGGGTCCCGGAGGTAGATCCAGTCATCAGGGGCCGAGGGAGGAGCTCGACCGCCTTGGGTCGCCGCCGCCACCCCCGCCGGGCTCTGATCGTCTAGCTCTTACTTCTCAATAGTCCTCGCCTCCACCACCTCCCTCGTTCGTTATCTTGTCTCCGTGGATCTTGGATTCTTGTGCTTATTTTCACATAACACCAGACTCTACTCGCCTTATCTCTGTGAGTCGCACAGTTTTTTCTTCCATTGTTCAGACTACATATGATACCTTTCTTCCTATTGTAGCTGAGGCATCCTTTCCACTTCTTCCTTTCATGTTCCTATTATCTCTCATGTTCCCAAACTTACTATGTAGCATATATTGGTCGATCAGATTATTGATCACCACTGTCATGTTATTCTTGAGTCTGACTCTTGTTGTGTCCAAGACTGCCACAAAGGAACTCTACTTGGTGTTGGCCCTCGGTGCTGTGATTTGCAGCATCTTTGGGAGTTCGATTGGCTGCACCTTCCTTCCGCTGTCTCCACCAACCAATTAGTCACTACACCTGCCTCTATTTTTGTTGAGTCATCTACTGCTTCCTTTGCTCAGTGGCATCATCGTTTGGGTTATCTATGTGGATCGCGACTATTGTCTCTAGTAGGTTGTAGTCTTATTGGGTCTGTTTCTGGTAACACCTCTTTAGCTTGTATGGGTTGTAAGCTTGGTAGGCAGTTGCAACTCCCCTATCCCTCCAGTGACTATGTTTCTATTCGTCCTTTTGGTCATATTCACTCTGACGTTGTGGTCCGACTCCCTTTGTTTTGAAAGGGGGTCATCAACACTATGTGATCTTTATTTATGATTATTCTCGCCATACTTGGATCTACTTTATATCCTCTCACAGTTATCTTTTCTCTATTTACCAGATGTTTGCCACCATTGTTTGTACTCAGTTTGATTAGCCACTCGTGTGTTTTGTGTTGACTCTGCTGGGGAGTACCTATCTGCGTTGTCTTTCGTCGCTTTCTCGCTGAACATGGTACTCTTCCCCAGTATTCTTGCCTGGTGCTCATACTCAGAACGGTGTCTCTGAGTGTAAGCATTGTCGCTTGTTTGAGAAAGCTCGCGCTCTCATGCTTGCCTCTTCTGTTCCACCTCACTTATGAGATGAGGTTGTCTTCACTATCGCTTTCTTCATTAACATGCAGTCTTCCACTATTCTTTAGGGCTCTACTCTAGTTGAGTGTCTCTACGGTCGAGCTCCAGAGTACAGTCACCTTCGCTGTTTTGATTGTATCTGTTTTGTCTTTTTCTACCTCGTGAGCGCACCAAGCTGACCACTCAATCAGTTGAGTGTATTTTTATTGGCTACAATCTTGAGCATAAGGGTTATCGCTGCTACGACCTTGTTACCCATCGGATGAGGATCTCCCGAGATATCACCTTCCCTGAGCCCAAACATTACTATCCTCGTTCCCCTACTGTCAGCTCAGATTCTCTTGTTGAGTTGATCTCCTTTCTGACTTTTCATGGCCCTCAGCTTTCCACTTATGTTTCACTTCCGCCTCCACTTTCTTCGCTTCCCTCTCCTCCGGCTCCACCTATTCCCTCTTCTCCGGAGTTTCCTTGCAGCTCTTTTTTTAGGTTCCCCCTTTTCCTCTGCACTACTCTCGTTGTCCTCGGTCTACTCCTCCTCCAGTTGAGCCTCCGTCTTTGTTGGGCCCTGTTCCTAACTCTTCTCCATCCTTGCTGGGTCCTGGTCCACCTTCTCCTTCCAGATATTATCTTTGTGATCGTTGCATTGTCATGCCTCCTGAGCACTACGGCTTCGTATCCACTACTCTTTCTGAGCCTACGCCCTCTGTAAAGCTGCTGCTCACCCTGAGTGGCAGCTCACAATATTTGAGGAGATAGCTGTTTTGGAGCATACTAGTACTTGGGATCTTGTGCCCTTACCAATACGTGTCACTCCTATCATGTGTAGGTAGGTGTACAAGATCAAGACCCGCTCGGATGGTTCTCATGAGCACTACAAGACTCGTCTTGTGGCGTGTGGTTTTCATTAGGAGTATGATCGTGACTACAATGAGACCTTCGCTCTTGTCGCCCACATGACCACTGTTCGCACTCTCCTTGGTGTGGTCTCTATTCGATAGTGGTCTATCTCTCAACTAGACGTCAAGAATATTTTTCTCAATGGCGAGCTGCGTGAGGAGGTATACATGTAGCCGCCCCCTTGAGTATTATGTCCATGATGGTATGGTTTATCGCCTTCGTCGCTCTCTATGGGCTTAAGTAAGCCCTCGTGCTTGGTTTAATTGCTTCTCCTCTGTTGTCACTGCTACCGGCTTCTCCGCCAGTGGTCACGATCCTACTCTCTTTGTACACACCTCTTCTCAAGGTCAGACGCTCATTCTCTATGTGGAGGATATGATCATTATTGGGGATGACTCTCAGTACATTGATTTTGTGAAGGAGCATCTCCGTGAACAGTTCTTTATGTCTGATTTGAGTCCTCTTCGTTACTTCCTTGGGATTGAGGTCAGTTTTATGCCTAAGGGCTACTACCTCTTCTGAAAAATATATTTAGGATATCCTTGCTCACGCTTGTCTCACTAATCAACAGATTGTGGATACCCCTATGGAGCTTGGTGTTCACCTTCGCCCTACTGATGGTGAGCCTCTTGAGGACCCCACTTGCTACCGCCATCTTGTCGGGAGCCTCGTCTACCTTGGGATCACTCGACCTGATCTTTCTCACCCAGTTTACATTTTGAGTTAGTTCGTTTCTGCTCCAACTCAGCTCCACTACAGTCACTTTCTTTGTGTTCTCCAATATCTTCCTGGGACCATCACTCGTTGTATTTTCTTTTCTCGCTCCAGTTCTTTGCATCTTCAGGCGTACTCTGATGCGACCTGGACTAGCGATCATTCTAATCGCCAGAGTACGACATGGGCTAGCGATCATTCTGATCGCCGGTCTCTTCCTGCCTATTGTATTTTCCTTGGTTCCTCACTGATTGTCTGAAAGACCAAGAAGCAGACTATTATTTCTCGTTCGAGTGCTGAGGCTGAGTTGCGGGCCATGGCGCCATTGGCAGCTGAGATCACCTGGCTTCGGTGGCTACTTAAGGATTCCGATATTTTAGTTTCTGCACTGACTCCTCTCTTATCAGACAGTACTAGTGCGGTCAGTATTGCTCGAGATCTAGCGAAGCATGATCTCACTAAGCACATTGGAGTAGATACTTCATACATAAGTTATTACTCTTCAGTATGTGCCTTCAGAGCTTCAGTTAACAGATTTCTTCACCAAAGCACAAACTAGAGCTCAGCACAGCTTTTACATCTCTAAACTCAGTGTTGTTGATCCACCATGAGTTGGAGGGGGGTGTTAGATATGTATATTTCTTAGGGTGTTCTTTATATATTCACTAACACATGTACATGTTATATTGGCATTTGGCCATTTGAATAGATTAATTGGTTCATTCCGACAAATTCATCCTAAAAAGCTACCTAGAGATAAGAACAATAAAGAGACACGATAATTACATGGTGTCATAGGGATCGGCCCCATGACCCCAACAACCCGATGAATACCGCAAGGTCCCCCCTTTGAAGGACATGAGCTGAAGCCCCCGAAGGGTACCAAGTACTCATTCGGGGGGGCGAAGCCCAAGCGAAAGCCGCCAGAAGACAGATGCTTCGGGGGTGGCCTGGAGGCACCCAAAGGACCACCGAAAGTATCGCATGCACAGAAGACACTAGTCCCCCAAGGCCACCTCGGGGGTGCCGAGGGGTACCCGAGGCCCCGCGCCCCGGAGACACTTGGCATGGTGCAAAGGGAAGATGGCATAAGTGGACCAGGCGTACCAGCTAATTGGACCAAGACTAGGGAAATCCAATGTGAGCCGAAGGCTACGCACAGGGAGAGAAAAAGTCCATGCAACCCCTAGGAGTGGAAAACCTTTTTAGGGGTAGGCATGTAACCCCACAAACCCTATCGGAAGGCTATAAATAAATTGTCTCCCCATTTGCACACTAGAATTTGAAAGAGATATTGAGGAATGAGTGAGTGCTGAATGAGAATCGGGTTATGGTGGCTATTTATAGAGAAAAAAATCAAGTGTTTGATTTTTTTTTTGCTATTTTTAAAGGGCAAAATGGTAAAAAAATGAGAAAAAAACATCCAACGAGCAGATTCTAGTCGGGTCGTGTCGTGCCAGGCACGCCCACGAGCCTATTGCGGCCCGCCTCCCGCTGCCTGCACCCATGTCCTACCCTTTCTTCCTCCCCCTATGCGTGCAGTGTGTCCCTGTCCTGTCCGCGCATGCGGCACATCGGCAGTGCGCCTGTGCCCGAGTGTGGCACACCGCAATGCCACTGCTGCACGCCCCTTACCTCCACGTCGACGCCGCCCCCTCCTCCTCCTCCACCACCACCTCCTGGCTCCCTCCTTCCTGAGCCGGCCCTGCCGCCTTCTCCTCCCTCGATGATGGCGTCGCCCTCTCCCAGCCTCCTCCCTCCACGCCGGCCGCCCCTCCTCCTCCACCTCCTCTCCTCCCCCGGCCCCCTCCTTCCGGAGTCGGCCCCGCAGCCTTCTTCTCCCTCCACACCGACACCGCCCCCTATTCCTCTTCCTCCTCCACCTCCTCTCCTCTCCTCCACCTCCCGACTCCCTCCTTCCCGAGTCGGCCCCGCCGCCTTCTCCTCCCTCCACGCTAGCGCTACCTCCCCCAGGCTCCCCCTCCCTTACCGGCTTGCCGCTCCTCCTCCCTCCCTCCTGGCGCTCCCTGCGGCCTGGGCCGCCTGGCTCAGCCTATCCACATGCGAGCTAGATGGGTTGTGCTAGGCTCGTAACGTGTCGACCTGGCCTACTGTGCCAAGGTAGCGGCCCAAGCTCAGCACGGGCCTTCGTGCTTGATTGGCACAACCCGTAAACAGTGTTGGTCATATCATGCCTAAACCGAGCTAACAATGTCGTAACTCGGACGTCACCTCTAATTTCAATACAATTTATAAGCAGTATATACTAGACTATATCTAAATCATACCAATAAAATCACGCCTCGGACTAACTCGGCGGGCACGGCCACCTCTAATTCAGATCCAACGATCAACAACTTCCACGGATCTCCGGCCTTTTTATCTCTCAACCTTTCGCTCGCACACCCAGCTGCGCTAGCTCCCCTTCGTCTTCCCCGTCACACCCACCGGAAAAAGCAAAAAGAAGGGAGGAATCTCCCTTCCGCCACCTCATCCATGGCGACGCCAAGCTGGATCCGGACGACGCGCGCGACCCTCCTCCTCCTCCTATTCGTCCTCCACCTATCCCTCTCCCTCGCCGCCCACTTCGAGGGCTTCGACTCCGACGACCTCCCTTCCGCCGCCGCTGACCTTGCAGCCGCCGAAGACGACGACGAGGGACTCGACCTCGACGTCGAACTCCCGCCCATCTCCCTATCCACCTCCGCTCCTTCCCCTCCCGTCACCACCACCACCACCTCCACCCCAAACCCCAACCCCAACCCCAACCCCACGCCAACGCCTCCGAACCCCACCCCGGTGCTCGATCTCTGGGACGAGGACGAGTTCGAGGGCATCCCTGTTCCGGAAGCGACCTCCGACGACGAATCCCCTACGCCGGCGGAGGCCACCCCGTCAGATCCCTCCGCTGAGGCCGCAACCGAGGCGGCGCCGGACCCGCCAAGGCGACCTGCGGAGCTCGTCCGCGCGTACTCCGTGGAGATCGCCTGCGTCAGCTTCCTGATCTGCTTCGTGCTCAACTACTTCACCGGGAAGCGGCAGAATGAGGCGATCGCGCTGGCCTGGGCCACCAAGTTCGCCACCAGAGACTCCATCTTCGACAAGAACTTCAGCCTACTCGGCACCGGCGACGGCAAGGACACGCCGCTGCTGCTCAAGGAAGGGCAGGACGTATTCAAGTTCTACGCAAGCGGGAGGCGCTTCTGCCAGGGGATGCTGGCCACCATGGAGATGCGCGCCCGTCACGACCTGCTGTCCAAGCTGGTGGAGCTGGTTTTCCCCAGGAAGGACACCATCACGTTCGAGGTGGTGATGAACGAGGAAGCCATGGACCACGTGGTGGTGGCCGTGGCAAGGAAGAAGGCTGCGAAATCGATGCAGAAGGAGGAGAGGGGCCTTCAAAGGTTTGCTAGTGTTCTCACTTCGGCTCCTGCAGGGAGGAGATGGGTTGCGGATGAGCTTGCGGTGGTGGCCGAGTCAAAGGAGGTTGCTGGGGATATGATCACTGAGGCTGTGCTAGATCAGGTGAGGATTTAATTTCTTGCTTCCATTCAGAATTTTAGTTTTGTAGATTCAGCTGAACTGGTAAATGTTTCCTTCGGGTAACGTTAAGATAGATAGTTCTAGTGAGATGTACTGCTGATTTTAATTTTTGATGAAAGTAATATAGGTAAATCTCCAATGAATGAAGATAGTAATAGTATAGCTTTTGAATTGTTTAAGAATACATCCAAAAGGAGAAAGATGGAATATTTCTCACTTGGGAAACCCTCGCACTTTCTTGAATTGTGTCATTATTTTTTTACATGGAATTTGGATAAATTATAAAGGAGATAAATTGTAAATTGAGTTGAGTTTCTTGCTTTCTGGAGAATTGCTGTCAGATGAATTCCCATGTTTATAACTATTCTTCGCCTCTTCCTTGTGGGTAGCATTTTGTATGATATTATATTGGTGACATATTATCAAGTGATAGGAAAATCACCTGTTTTTATGTTTGTAATTTTATGGCTGCAGAAGTGTGGTATCATGATGATGGCTTTTACATAAGGTTTTATTGATTTTGCACATGCCATATTGTCTTGGAAATGTTTTTTTGGGTACCTTTAGCATATTAGGAGATTTGGTATATAATGAAGCCTCATTTGGATAGGGAAGGAATACCTTGAACTTTATATTTCCATAGTCATAGTTCAATCATGCTAGAGTTCTATCGAAGCCGCCAGCATTTTTATGATTGAAGTAACTCCCAATTTTTTAATACTACAATACCATTCTGCGCAAATATAGGTGCTCTGCCGTTGAGAAAATTGGATAGAGCATTTGGTAATTAAGGCCCTACTTAGCTTAGCTTAGAATTTTTTTCATAAGCTGGCTTGTATGCTTGCTGCTTTTAAGCCAGATAAGCTAGCTCATAAGATATGCTCAACCTCAGCTTTTAATCCCCAGAGCCACTTCCTGCCAGCTTTATCTTACTCTTTGGAGTAAATTTGAGCTTAAATTTAAGAGTAGGTAACATCAAAAGCAAGCTATTTTTTGGCCCTAGAACTAGCTTGTAAGCACCCAGAGCCTGAGTATTAGCTAGGCCAAATGACACTTAAACAATCAATAAAACCTACTTTGAGGGTTTTGTATTTAGTGTGCCTTTACCATGATTGAGCAATGCTATGCGGTGGCTGACATCTATATAATATTCTAACAATTCATTGTCTGTGCAGGTTCTTGGCGACAAAGCATTCGAAAAATTTGGGAAGTGGTTCATCTCACTTCATTTTTCAGATCAATTGGCAGGCTCTTACAAGAAGGTCCTCACGTTTAAGTTTGTGCTGCCAGATGCAAACATGGCTGAGATGACAAGATTAGTTGCTCTTGTGCCATACTACATTGATTTGGTTGGACGTTACAAGCTCAGCTCGCATGTAAGTATCGTATCCTCTTTCTCTCTTCCTATTAGTTCACAATCTTTTTCAGTCATATGGTCACTCTAATGCTTCCTATTCGTGCTAATGGCAGGCTCACTCGAAAACTGAAGCTGCTAGAACAAAAGCTTCTCAGGAGGCTTTCAGGGAACTTCAGAGTGTCAGGCAGGAAGCTCTGCAAAAGAAAAAGGCTGAAAAGAAAAAACTTATGGAAGAGGCAGATGCCAAATTGAGCGCTGAGGTACTCCGCAAGAAAGAGGAAAAAGAAAGGTCACGGCAGATGAAGAAGGGGATGCCCAAAGTTAAAATGCTCCGTTCTTAATGACATCAAGAATCTGTAATAGTCATTGGCTTTCGCAATTCACACGCTGATTAGCCTATAGTTCAGCATCTGACAGACTCTTTTAAATGTTCCAATTTTGGCTGTCATATTTCCCTATTCAGCAAAAGGAAAAGAGAGAAGAATCCTCTGGTGTTTCGCCTTTGTCGGGGCATTTGAAATGCTGACCTGTGCTCTGTTGCAGGCTGGTTGGATGTGTGCCGGAATGACATATAGCTCAATTCGCCCCCGGTAGTTCAGCATAGTTTATCTGAATTGGTGGTTGTGGACCTGTGGTTTCGAGGACCAGAGCACCAGGCAGAGGTATTGGCGTGTTGGTGTTACTGCTAGCGGTCTCGACGAAGATATCAGTGTCGGAAATTAGTGGCGGCGCCAGGAATCAATAAGAATCAATAGGCAAACTTCCAATAGCATATGAGCGTGGCGAGTTATGGGTTAATATGATACTTTTTTTGTTTTGTGATAAAATAGTAAAATAGCTGAATGAATTAGTAAAAATAGCACTTGTGCTTAAAATGATCCAATTGATCCTTGTACCGAAGGCGGAAAATGTAATTTGCGAAGAGGAAAAGAAAAGACTCACGTACACGTCCAGCAATAATATCCGAGGGTATGCTTGCAAAATGCAACAGTAGCAAGGCTATCAACGCGAGAGAGAAAAACGCGACTGGTCTGGTCTCTCTTAACCTTTCCTGAATACTCTGGGTCAGTCCGTACTCCGCCGCGTGCGCCATCCAATGGAGGAGGTGCAGGCCGCCGTGACGGCGCACCTGGACCAGGTGTCGGGCCTCGTCGAGGCGCTCTCCTCCGAGCTCCGCCGCGGGATCGGGCCCGCCGCCGACAGCCTGCTCGCCTTCGTCCACGCCGTCGACTGGACGGTACTCCCGGATCCCCAAGTGGGGATCACAATATCATCACCAATATATGCCCTTTCGTTCTCTTTCCTTTTCTTTTGGAACTAATGATTCGCTTGCGAGACGGTTTCAGGAGCCATGGCTGATGTGCTTGATGGCATTCCATGCGATTCTGCTGCTCACGGCCGTCGGGTTGAGGAGGAATGCCAACTTCCAGCTCTTCTTGTTATTTCTTGCTTGTGAGTTCTCTCGTTTCCTCTTGTTCTTGTTCAGTATGATTTATCAATGGGGCAGACTAATACATTATTGTCATGGAAGAGAGGCTATGGATTTTTTTTAGAACAAGAGAGGCTATGGTTCTGTTTGTAGCAGTATTTTCTACCAACGTTCAATATTCGTATTATTCCTAATTTCGTTAGGAAAACTATGATCTAGTTTGTGGTGGGTTTGGCTCGTTGGGTGCTTATCATTCGCACTCAGACTCAGCTTTATAATGAGATAAAGATTTTACTAACTTTAGCAAATAAGTGCCAGTTTTATACCCCCTCAATTTTGTATTACAAGTCATTCACTCAACCCCATTTTGTATTACTTCATTCTAGCTGTTACGGTCTTACCGCAAGAATCACGGTTTGGCAAAATGACTAATTAGCTGTTTTTTAGATGTCTTGGCACAACACAAAACATCTATTTAGGTAGGATATTGGATAGAAATAATATGTCAATATTTATCTTGGAAAGGTAGAGCTTATAATGTTAAACAAAAGTATAAGACTATAACAGCTTATACCATGAAACAGAGGGAGCATGAATAAATGATCAATTTTAATTATTTTGGCAAAAATATGTGCAATTGGATTATTGCTAGTACGTGCTCCTGGAATTCACATATTTTTCATACTGTCTTCTGTATAGTTCGAAGCTACTGTGACATAAATTATTATTTTTGGATTTGGAAGAAGACATAAATGATATCATATTATCATGCAAGATGCAACACTAGGTTGCAGTAAGATCCTAGGATAGGAACCTGACATTTTGATTTGCTCCCGTTCTGATTTATACCATGGTTGCCTGTGCAGATTCAGGAGTGTATCTGGCTGAAAAGATTAACAGCTACCTGTTAGAGCACTGGAAGAGCTTTGCCAGCCAGAATTACTTTGACCGAGCTGGAGTTTTCATCTCTGTCGTTTGGTCTGGCCCCCTTATCTTCATATCTATCGTCACTGTGGTTAGTAAAGTACCTTGCATGTCCTGAAGTAAATTTTCTGTTAATTAGAATCTGCTTCTTGTTTGCAGGTCAGCTTATGTTTATATTTCAACTCTTTCTGTTCATTCCAGGTTTGCTCTCTCATGGCATTATGTCGGTTAATGGTGAAATGGAAGAGAGCAGAACTAAGGCATCGGGCTCAGCTTGCTTGTGACAAGGAGGATTGAAAAAATTCCTTATTATGGTAGAATGGAATATTTCAGGCATATTACTTCATCAGAAACCCAGGCTCAGTATCTGGTTCTATCTTTTTTTGGCTTGTGGTTGCACTCTGACCAGGGGATGTAATTTTTTTTAAAATTGAATATGATAAATTTGTGAAACCACATATTAATATAAGTTTTATTTGCTATGAACTTGTAGATAACCACCTTGGTGCAAGAGTTTTTCTGTGGCTAAATTTCTCACAAGCTATGCTTGGTTCTCCTATACAGACATGCTCTTTCAGAGTTTCAGTCAAGTTTAATGGTAAATACTAGATGAAATTTTAATTATAATACAAGCGGTCCAGAATAAACAGCGAAATGTAGGGAGGTATTTACTAATTCTCCTTAACAGAAACATGAAAACTAAAAACGAATTCAATCATTGCATGGTACTATGTCACAACTCACAACCAGGGATGGAAATCCCGGCCGGTTACCGGCGGTAACCGGCCTTACCGGTGGGGCCGGGATTTCAAATCCCGGCTGGTTTTTCTGGAGTTTGCAAATTCAAATTTCAAATTTCGATTGATTTTTAAGCAAAAATTAACGAAATTCGACCGGAAAAAACCGGTAACGGTCGTTACCGGTACCGGTCGGGAATTGCGCCGGGACCGGTTTTTGAATCCTTGCTCACAACTCGATCTTTTATTATATTTCCTAAAGTCGTCAGTGCACAAATATGTGCATCACTGGTTTTTGCCAGGATTTTACATATTACAAATGAAACAAATTTGTGTAGGAGTGATCACAAATTCTTTAGATTCTTAACCATTTTGCTGACAAAGAATTCCTAAACTTTTTCCTAAACAAGATAAAACCTAGGGTGCCAATCAAAGGCCAAGATGTTACAACAGCAATGTAAGCAAGCAGCCAGATTGACCTCCCCTGGGATCGAGTGAGCTGGTTAATGGATTTCTTAACAGGGGCAATGACACCTTTGATTTTATTTGTGTATAGGTCTTCTCGCTGTTCTTGTGACCCTACAGGGCTTTGGGTGGGCGTTACATTCTCTTCTGAGCTGCTCTTATTCTCCACTTCACCGCCACACTCGTTCTGTATTTCTGTGGTGGTTCCATTCTGTTGTATAGAAACCATGCCATCACTGAGTTCCATTTCATCGGCGATCTGGTTACCGAAGGAGTCATCATTGTTGGCACCATCACTTGTTACTGCAGCTACCATTCCGTCTTCCATGAAATTAACATATGGGCTCTTATCGATGGTTGATTCCAACGAAGAGTGCAACCCATGATCTCCTTTCTGCATTCAAATATGATATGTTATATCATGTTATCAAAAGCTGATTTGTGATCTAATTATCACTACCTTTTGCCGATGCATGCAAGGGCTATCATGTAGAGCAGAGAGGAACTCGGAAACAGCTCCCACCCACCTATAAAACATACAGAAGATAGAGACTAGATGAGAATCAACATCGTATGACACTTATACATAAAATCATATAGGCCACATCACAAGTAAAAAGTGAGGTGAAATGAAAGCAAATTAACGAGTGGCATTTAAAAGGACGCAACTTTTGTCCCTGTCCCTCTCCTGCCCAATGAAATTGCAATACACAACATAATTTAGGCATTTGCACATCCTAATGCAATTTTGAAGAGTATATGCGTGCATCCTGTGGGGATTGCCACCCCTGCCAAATCCCTGTACAAGTTTCTTAGTTGAGGAGAGAAACAAGGAGGTGACCCTTTTGTCAAAAAAAAACTTACCATAGCCTTCCAGCAGTTAGGCCTTGAAAAAAAGCAAGATGACCACCATTAGGTGTAGTTGCCAAAACAACATTTTTATTTGCCCTAAATCATAGAATGTAGACATTATCAATATGTAAAATTAGAATTGTTTAAGATAGTGATCTTTCGTAAGACAAGTTACTTGCCTGCATTCATCCCATGGAATGGCCTCCCTTGTGCAAAGGGGGTCATCTAAAGCACTGATACAAAGCAGGGGAACTGACACATTACCAATATACTTTGCACTACTGCACCGGCGGTAGAATGTGTCCACTGTCTGGCAAAATAATTAGCCACTGCATGAAATTCATCGATAAAACTATCCAAAACATAAGCTGTTACAACGGCGGTAGGATTTTTGACACAGTAGAAATTCTTGTGAACAAAAATTGAATTAAAAAAATGCACAGCATTGTTCTTGAGTTGCGTCAATAAGTTGTTTGGCTCAAGCATTTTCTATTGGAACCCAAATCAACTCACCTATTTGATTCATGTTAAACTGAATCTGAATGCTAGAATGTAAATACACTGCAATACAAATTTGAGTACGGTAGGACTATATGTCTCATCTCCGTGATGGTGTCTTGTCATCAATGACCGCAACGAGTATTTCCATTTCAGTCTCCTTTTCCCCATGAAAAATCCGTAAACCCCAAGGCTCCAACCCTTGCAGCTGCTGGCGATCACCTAACAGCAAACTCTGCAACCCTTGCTATTACTATCATCATCAGCAACATGCATTTCAAGCTGCCCATCCATGTTCCAACGAGGTGAAACCAAATGTAGATACAGTCCATGCTACCGGTGAGGCCACAAATACCATAAACTCACTCATAAGCTCAATACCATCGCAGCCTGCAGTGGATGTGAATATGTGATCAAGCAAGAGGCCCAACCAGAGATGGAAAACCCGGCCGGTTCCCGCCGGTTACCGGCGGTAACCGGATTTACCGGTGGGTACCAGGATTTGAAATACCGGCCGGAAAACTTCAAATTCAAATTTATTTGGATGAATTTTGGCCAAGTTTTTTCCTGGAATTCCGGTAACCGTTACTGGCCGCCCGGCGGGATTCCCTCCGGGAACGGTTTTATGATCCCTGGGCTCAACTGCCCAACATGGGGATACATTTGGAGTTCCCTTGGTCAATCTGTCTTTTTTTTCCCTGTGATGATCACTCTGTATTGTGATAGTACTGCCTAAGGATCAAAATCTCGGCGGTTACCGGCCCAGGGATCAAAATCCCGGAAAACCCAGTGGAGACCGGGATGAATAGTAACCAACCGAAAATTTTCAAGTTTAAGTTTAAATTTAAATTTATGACTGCATAATACACTTCCTATGTTGGTTTAGTCTTTTTTTTGTACTAGATTACCTATTGTATGAGCTAAATATGATTGAATTATTGTACTCCCAAGTCCCAACATTTTTTAGACAATGTTAATTCATTAAACACTTTCGAATTATAACTAGACATCAAGCTCCTTATGTATCAGGAGTGTTATTTCATTAAACACTTTCTAATTAATATTTGTATTATTCCAATTGCTAATTACTCATAACGGATTTTTTCTGTTTTTTGAGGTTTTTTTTTCGGGTTTTTCAACTGGTATTTCTTGTTTTGGGCGGTAACCGGACTGGTAACCGGTTTAAAAAATCCTCAATTCAAATTTCACTTTTCGAATTTCGAACGGTTTTTTCCCGATTTTTCCAGTAACCGGCTGGTTACTGTTACCGCCCGCCGGCCGGGTTTTCCACCGGTTCTGAGATTTCAATCCTTGGTACTGCCACTTCAGATTTTATTTTATTTTTTGAATTTTCCATGGTTATAAGTTCAGAATTTCATTGTGAAAAAATAGGTGATGCTTGGTGGAAAGATTGTGGTTTTGGTGTTATTCTTATGGAAGAGAGCTTGAAAATTGTGTCTGCTGCAAATTAGAGGTACTTCCATACTAGTTTACGAGCACTTGGTTACTTCTCTCCAAAAGTTTGATTCGATGCACTAGCTTATGAGCAATCTGGATTCCATCCCCTCCCAAACCAAAGGTAGGAAGGATTTGCAATCCGTTTCTGCTTGAACCAAACAAATGTGGTTTTGCTTCATTCCACTCTAACTCCAATGAAATTTTAAAAAAAATCCTAATCATCACCAAAGTTAATCAAGTAGTAATGAGGGGAGCAGCAAAATTTGATGCAACTCGTAATTTTAGATAATGGAATATGAATACTTAGATGATTTCGGAGAACTAGAGGGTGCAGATGCATTAGAAAGAGTACCTCATACTTTGCAACAACACAAGTGGCATGGTGGTCAAATTCCCGGATAGTGCGTGACTGATGAAAGGAAACAAATTAAGAAAGGGTAAACGCAATCCTTTTGTATGATCAGCTAATTTATTCAAAAGTTGTCATACTATTGCATATATGAACTACAATATTATTGTTTTTTTTATGGAAACTGAATACCATAATCCATATAATTATGATAAAGACCATATAACTATGAGAAATAGATCAACAGGGTTACCATACCGTTCTAATAGCTTCCCAGTTTGCAAGTCGTGCCAAGACTGGTTGATGCCTGCAAGGGGGATGCAAAAGATGGTAATAATTGAGTGCGAAGCAAAAGGATATTCCAACTTGTTGGCTTGGTCTCATCATAGCACAATGTGGTTAACTACTAACATGTGCAGTATGGGCTTATACTTAATTTATTGCTCAGGATCATGGTGAAAAGCTCAAAGTTTTTATCAAGCTGTTTTCTGTTTAGCAAATCTGATAATACAAAAATAATATTCATCATTGTTATTGCTTAAATTAGTTTAATTATCTGCCCTTAATTACAGTTGCTGTATCTGATCAGATTATTAGTAAATGAAGTGTATATCATGCAGTTGCAGCACTTGTACAGTTGTAATATAGGAGGATCACAATTCACAACTACTAAGAATTTGCTACAGTACCCGTCCTCCTAGCTTAAGGCACATATCAATTAAAGATCACAAGATCAAATACCCAACCTACTCACAAATACTCCAATTATCGCATGATTGTGTTCATACAACCTACTTTATGGAGTGAAGTATGTACCTTTCCTAGAGTAATCGAATGCCTTACCAGTTCAATTGGTGACAACTAGTTTGTCCTCTACTATTGAGTTAGAGGTTGTCCGCAACAGTCCGACCAAAAGTTCTAAACACATTTTAGGTTTCACATGGATTGTGTTAGAACCCAACCATTTCGAACCCATGCAAACAAAGTCTTAAGGAGACATGGTCAACAAGTAACAAATTATAGAGCTACCAAGATTACAGAGAAACAACAATTCAGTCAATCAGTAGTTCATATTTATCTCATTTCCAAATTAACTAAAAGCAGCAATTCTTCATTGGATTTCCACAAAGTCAAGTATGCATCCCCTTTGCTCATTTTCAATAGCTTGATATTTGTTGCTTCCCTCCACCAGTGCTGATTTCTCTCCGACAACTTTATACAACCTTTTCACCTCTTGATAAATATGCTTCCAAAGAGAACAAACAAGTGGGGTTTATCATGAGGAGCAGTGTGATCAGCGATCGCACAACCACTTGACTCGAATTGCTTGCACATACAACCTAGAAGACATCCAGGGCCATATATGATAGATCTACAGGGTGTAGGGGATGCAGTGGCCGTTGTGACCGTGAGTTCACCAATAGTGGCTCCTAATTATTTGCCAACAAAGAAAAGAAATTTCAACTAAGATCATAAACACTCGTTTAACTGATATAGGTTGCATCTTGGACTTCTTGTTATAAGGACTAAGGTCCAAAACGAAAATTATCCATCACCATTATTGTTTGTTGGTTCATAAAGTCAAACAAGGATCCTCTGTTTGTCTCATCTGAAAAGTTCAAAATTGTTTCAAAGAATGACTCTGAGGTGTTGCAAAGAAAGGTCTTCTAAATGTTTGAGATGTACATAGGTAAAGCATCATGCCAAATAATAATCAATGTGAAAAGGATTTTTTTTTCAGTAATTAGTAAACCTTGATTAGCACAAAACGATGGGAATGTATCAATGAAGGATAAGGCAGATCATACATAATGGTAATCTTTTTAAAATGCTTAGTGAGGCACAGAGCCTAACAAATACATACAGTTTTGCATATCCTTTGAGACCAATTGCAAGAGCTCTATCGTAACATCGTTGCACAAGCTTGCGAGAAATAAATCTGTTGGTCACCTGCAAAATTGAAGTGATATACCAAAATATTATTATATAAAACCAGTGAAAATCAAAGTGTGGTAATAGTAAGATGAAGCACTAGAAGAGTATCATTTGTTGTTTATTAACTATGACACCGAGGGAAGTAGTGTGCAAATGAAAAGAAACAGAGAGCAATGCCATTTAAAAACTACAAGTGTGGTATAATTGATATTCAAATCAAAGTATTCGTGCATAAAAGAGTCATATTAAAGCCGGAACAAAAAAAATGCAAAAAAACTGCTAAATCATTTAACTGTGGCTCACTAACCAGCAAATCCCAGGGTGAACAAATAGATACAGAACCAGCTACAGGAGTACTTTGACCCTCTTCTCCGAGATACTTGACCTAAATGGGCAATGAATAAAAATATAGAAATTAAAGTTGATTTTAAAAAATATATTAATTGCAGAAAAATAATAGATAACAAGGTATACCAGAATATTGGCACCTATGCTTGTCCCAACAGTGAATAGCGGAGCCCCTGGATACTTTTGATGAAGGTAATTAACAACTTCACGAATATCTTCCGTCCATCCAGCATTGTAAAAGCAATCAGACTGCCAGGGAAAATATAAAATTTGAGTAACAATTGCCAGCAAACATTTTTCAGACACTGATGTCTGTGAAATTTTTTCTGGTACCAGAACATATATTCATGGTTTGACTAACTTAACAAGTACATCACTAGTAATCATAAGATTTTGTTGTATGAGAGAACTTACTGTTATGGAGATGCCACCCAGACCCCTGTGATTGCTTACAACAACGTTCCATCCTTTTCTTGCCATAGAAAAGACTAAGTGTTTCACATACTGCAACAAACCACTGCATCTTGTTTAAAACAATTAATAAAGGTAGCCCAACACCAAACATGGGTCATATGTTCAACCTTCAGTTCTTGTTTAAACCAATCAATTTGGTAGAGCAACCATCGGAACTTACAGCAGCAGTAGAATCACTAGTTAATCCAGGTATCACAACAAGAAGTGGTGTTGAATCATCCTCAGAAATTATTCCATCACAAGAACCAACATCTGAACCTGCCACAGAGCACAAAAGGTCAGGCATCCCCTTGTTTGTCGATCGATCTCAAACTATTTAAAATCCTCAGAACCTTCACAATCAGAGGCTAGTAACCAATCCAAAGCAATGGTTCCACCATCACGAACTGTGTACAGCTTCCTGCAATATAAAGAGTTTAATTAATGTGACAAACTGGAATTGTCATAATTATTGCTACAGAATAGCTCCACTTTATCTTGTGAGGTCCAAACTAAACAACAGATGGATATCTACCATATGGCAGCTGATGTTTGGCACCAGATTGCAAAATTACTGATATTGAAACAAGAGAACGCCCAAACATTTTCTGGAACTTCTAAAAACTACTTTTGCCTCCCCTACACGTCTGAATATTTACAACAGACTTACCCAATACCTGTAGTACAAATATGTAACAGAGTTTCCTATTCTTTCTTTTCCTTCTGGGAAATGTGTGCAACAGTCATAAAAACAGCAGAATCGCATAACCAACATTATATGAACTTAACTGAGTCTTATTAGACCATCGAACAGCAATATAACAGTCACATCAACATCAGGGACACTATATGACTATAAACAAGTACACCTGGATAAATGCAGTAAGTAAATGCATCATATACGACATGAATTTACTCTAACCTACCACCTATAGTCATATACGACATGAATTTACTACCTACCTCCTATACGTGAACGAAGGCGGTCTCCCCCAGATGCTCAGGAACAGTGTCTGCAAATGAGGGCTTGCCAGCCACGGCGTCGCCAAGTACCTACGCAACCAAATTTTGTAGTATAAGAGGGAACCATAAGCAAATTTCCTCGAGAGAGACGAATCCACAGGCCGGAAGTCTCATCCCCACCTGCCGTGGAGGGAGTGGCACTTGGAGGCGACGCGGTGGTAGACGTGGGAGGCGGGGTGGAAGGTGAGGGCGACGCGGCTGCCGCGGAAACCGCGGAGGAGGTCGCCGAGGAGGTGGAGCTCGAGGAAGCGGTACAGGAAGGCGGAGGCGAGGGCGAGAGCGGCGAGGTTGTAGTGCGTCAGCGGCACCAGCGCTGCCGCGCGGAGCAGAAGCTCGCCGGCCGACTCGCCGGCGGGGGCCGCGGCCGCCATCTGTTTGGGATATCGCGTGTCAGGGAATAGCGATTCATACGAGACGAGACGTCGCTGCGCCGCGCCTACGAGGAGATAGGAGGGGAGGCGAGTGATTGGAGTCAGACACGTGAGCCGTTCCGCCGGTTTGGAAATGAACGATCAGTGGGCCCCACCTCGCCATACACATGTCGGTGAAAAGAGGTGGGTAGCTGTTGACGAGAGATTTCGTATTTTCTCCGAACATGCGCTTCGTACTTTCGTGTCTGTTTGGAAATATGAATTTTGCATGAATACAAGATTTTGTCGATGTATGAAACAAAGAAAAATATCCATTGTGCGTTCAAAGTATGTAACTCAAGATCCTGAGATACAGATAAAAGAGAAATGCGAGCACATACCAGAATATTAGCTGGTTTTGTATCTCTGTGTACAATATACTACCCAAGGATTTGCAGGTGTTGGAGTCTTTGCTGTAAAGTACAATGGAAAGCAATGTCAAATTGGTACTTTCCGTGCTTTGCAACAGCGGACATGCAACTAAGATTAGATCCAACAAAACCGCGTTACCTGACAAAAAAGAAATATATTCAGTAATGTATTACTATTTCCGAATTAGATGTGTATTGATGCTTCCTTTTATTAGCATTAATACTTATTCCATGGACTTTAATTTGAGCTTATTATCATCTTTGTATTTCAGGAACGTTATTTTCCTTTTCGGTCCATTTAACATTACAATGAATATGTTCATGCTTCACTTTGACACCTCGGATTTTCGCTGGGCTCCCTAGATCGCGCGGGGTGAGGAGGCCATCCGTGTGCCCTCGGATCGCCATCACAAAGAATGATCTACAGATAAGGCTTCCTCGAGTGAAGAATAAGTTCCTATTCGTCTGACGCGCTAAATTTACATGCTTACATGATTGTTTCCTATAAGTCGTCATAGTTGCAGAATTAATTACTCTTGAGTTGTTATATTAATAGGTGTGCTCCTAATTCTGTGTGCTGTAACATTTTTATATTATTCGCTTACCTGAGAATACTTTCGTTTACTCAAAATATGTAACAGCCATTGTCTATGATAATAATTGTAACAGCCATTGTCTATGATAATAAGCATGCGGCATCCTCATGCTTAGCCATGGTTAACCTATTAATAGTAGGACATGGGTATATTCTACACCCACGCCGCCACTGCAAGCCCGCGCCACCACCCGCATTGTCTATGATAATAATTGTTGTAGAATATAGATGAACGAAGCATCAACAGCAGAGCTAAAGGTTTGTATAGGTGCCACTTATAAGCCAATATTTCAATTTCTAAAATGTTTATCTTGACAGGCTGAAAAAAAAACCTGAATTGCACAATACATAGTAAACTCAAGCAGCCATCTTCTATAAGCAGTAGTACAAAAAAAAATGTCCATAGTGTGTGCGTGAAGTCCAGGTCCAGTAGCCATTTTAATCCATGTAGTTAAATATCATTACCTCAAAACTTGCTTCGAGTAGTAAGTATAGATGTAGTAGCTGTCCGTCTTTAGCCCTTTGGGTCATTATTTTTGCAATGCATTTAGTCAATACCGTGGTTCAGTTTGTCTCATCTCAAGCATCAGTAGCTCAACTATAGCGCGTTGAAATATAAGCGATCCTGCTACCTAATTAATATGTACACTTTTATAGCTTGGTCCTTCCGCTATATATAATGACCTATTCATGCTTTCCTTTTTAACTACTCCTTTACATATGCCTTCCATCTCTACGTTTACTCAAGTATGTAGGCATCATCCATCCTTTTAGAGTATCTTTAAATTCGAACAACGCTTCATTGGCCATACCTAGGCTTGCGAGGCTTAACATTTTTTGACGCGTCGCTGAAAAGGGTTATCCTCCACTAGCGTTGTGTTTTTAAAAGTTGGTTATAAATATTTATGCACCACCTATGCCACAATGGATCTTTGAAGGAGGACTCTATCTGAAAATGTTGTCAAACAAGGATACGATTGATCCAGTTGTCAAGACAACGTTTTCACTATTTCTATCTTTGTATAAGCAAAGGATCTATATTTTGTCCCTACTTAATTTGCCTAGAAATAGTGGAGGATGCTGAGTTCTCACACCGGTCCACTGTTTATAGCTTTTCTTTATATCAAGTTAGAACGAAGGATGATGAGTTCTCACACAAATGTGGACTGTTTTTTTTTTGTATATTCATCTTTTTTATTGCGCATATTTTCCTTATGTGCTATAACGTGTCAGCTCCTAATTTTCATAGAAAATAAGTATGTTCGTCTAGACCTTTACACCGCATACAACAACCACATCTGCACCATTCATACTGTACATCTCATTTGTTTTTTTAAGCGACTTTCTGATTGATGTTTAAAATCCTTGTGTGGTTATGAGCCAAGAAAAAGATACAAGATTCCTTCGTTCGGTAATTGACAAGGACATGTTTAAGGTAATTAGTTTCGTTAGTTTTTTCATGTTATTTCTCCTTGCTCATGTAGAATTCAAAACTTATTACCTAAGACTTTCCTTTCCTGTGGAAAGAAATTGCTTGAACACACGCTCTTTTACATTACATATTTAATTTTAAAAACACCTTTTATTTCTCCTTGATGCCAGCTACTAAATTATGTCCTGTTTAGAATAACGCCTTATTGATCTTGCATGACAGGTACAACTGGGCAATCATCTTTGGCGATCATATTTCTGATTTTAGCCTACTAAGGTCTTGCTCTCGCATGTCATATTTAGCAGACATTCATGCTGTGGATCTCAGTTTTTTTTTCACCTTTCTAATTGAGTATGAAAATCCTTCGGTATAAATCATGCATGATTTGGATTTGTACCGAATTCTAGACGTTAGACTGAATCGGTGATCAAAGATGGTTGAATAGGAGCACTATATCTTTTTTTATTTAAACCAAATTTAATTTATTTAGATTGAATTTAACCTAATTCTTACTCCAATAGCAACCAAAGCTATGAAGATCGAAGAACAATCACAACGAAAATCTTGTATTGAATCCAATTGATATCCTAAAACACAACTAAAATCACGAAAAACTCAAAGAAGAATGAGTTGGGCGGTAAGACATCTCAAGTTGAGCGATCTGTTTGATGGCCAACCGATCAGACCTCTCACAGGGGTAGTTTGAGCTCCAGCACGATAATCAGCAAAATCGGCATGAATTGAAAATCACAAATCAACTCAACTTTTGATCTGGTGATCTAAATCTCCTCAAATTTTAATCATAGCTCATCAAGAAGGTTAGGAATCTATTCCAATCGATGATCGAGAAGATAAATACCAAAGTTTCATGAATTTCATAGATGAGGAAAGGAGAGCACAAGAGCCTAGAAAAATCAAACTTTGATCCTAAAACTTGCTCATGGGTAAAAGATCATCAAGATGATCCTATATGTATTCCCACATGTTACAACAAGTAAGATCACAGTAAGAAATCAAATGATCACTAAAATCTCAAAAGTCACCAAAGAGAGCAAAAACAAGAACATACTCATCTTGTACCAATCTTGGTTGGATTGATTTGAGATAGATGTTGGTTTACAGCCACTCCACTGTGGAGGACAAAAGCTTAATACTTGAGTACACAATCAATCCATCTCTCACAAATCCTAGTCTCAAGTACTCCAAAATTCTAAAATCACAAATTAGGTTTTTTTTTCTTGGAATGACTCGAGAACTCCATATTTGGATATTCTCCTTTTACAGTGAAGGTTAGGCTGAGAGACAAGACCATAACGGGCACCCGTTAAGTTCACACACAAACAACTATATGCTCACGCACGCTTCTCAAAGCAGATGACGAACCGAGCTTCTCGAATCCGTTTCTTCATGATCTTTATCTTCACTTAACTGGACAATTTCTCCTTACACCGTCTTGCGCCGCGGTTTAGCCAAAGGTCACTAAGACGGTATTTTGGTGAAGTTACCAAAATACTCATTCTCGATCTTTTTTTAAAGACCGAGTCCAATCTTCATGAATCAATCTCATGCTTCGTCACGTATAAGTTGGTCAATGACTCTCTTCATGTCGGCAAGTCTTTCTCATTCGGCTTCCACCGAAACCACTATGTCGCTTGCACCGACCCCCGCGCTGCTTGATGCAACCCGTTGCACTGAACTTCTCATTCGGTCATCCTTGTCTATTTTTGCGCCACGCTTGAGTCCATTGACTTCACCCGGCATTCTCGATCGTTCTGGACCTCATCTCTCCAAACCTAGTCCCGGTCATCCTTGTCGTTGACCGTCACTGACCTCCAAACCTCCTACACAACAATAGACCAAGAAACCGATTCCAGAACAAGTTCTTCGCAACTTGACCCATGTTAGTTAAAATATGCATCATGTAATACATATGAATTGAAAACCATGAATTTAACCTAACCTATGAACATCGTCGCCTTACCAATCAACGAACAGGATAAAAATCGGTCAAACCGCCACCCATGGGCGGTCTGACCACCCTCTGGCCAGTCTGACCTCCCAGTATGGCCGGTCTGACTGCCAGCACAGAGACTTGGCCAAGTTTTCCCCCTAGAAATTCTAAACCTCTTTGAAAAATTAAAAATGAATATAACTTTTGACTCGAAGCCTAAAAAATTATGAAGCCTAAAAAATTATGATACCAAGTGCAGAAAAATCACCTCTCTTGCCTACACCCTCTATTTTTGGCCTAATCTAAAATTCCACCGAATGTTTTGGCCGGTCAGACCACCCCTCATAACCGGTCTAACCGCTTATGACCTGACAACATCTAAATTTTTGCCGAAAATAGGTATTTCAACAAACCATCACCGCCATTGCCAATTGTATCATCCTAATATCATGAATATATCCCCGATGATATCCACACCATCGTTCCCAGATGGGATCGAGCTTATACAAACATTCACATAAAGCACCAAATCAACCCAAGCTGCCATAAAAATTTCGAGAAGATTAGATCAGCACATTTGTTTGCCATCATATTAAAACAAACTTGTACGCATTGGTACATTACACTTCAGAAACAGGCTTGAAAGTGTATCCATTGGAAGTATAGGTGATACATCTCATATTCTTATGCTACAACCATGAGATGCATTCATTGGAACATTCCCACACTGGAAGACAACCTTCTCAGTTATGCCTTCACATAAGGCCCATGGTGTGGGTTGCGCTGGCATGTCGACCCTGAATGCCAGCCCCGGGTCCATGGAGCTGGTAAGTCTGGCTTCGCACAACCTGAAGAACACCTGGTTGCTCTGCAAATCAAGAGCCAACAGACAGGTTAACAACAAGCCCACAAACAACAGTGAATAGAGGAACATGTATAAAATATTGCTTCTCTAACAAGCAACTTGAGCATATCTAGTACAAAAATTTCTACTAGACATATCAGATCGGCGTATACATTACAAAAGTCTTTCTAGATTAATGATGAAGAAGAGTACAACTGAAATTCTTTAATCTTGAGAATTGGTAACTGTATGTCAATAAAATGTATTGATATATGATCCCGTCGTGTTAGATGTATCAGTTAAAAATAAAATTTGTAAAACCCACCATGAAAAGATATAGTCAGAATATATAATTCCAATAAATGAGCAAATATAGGTCTTGGTTCACAAGGAAAAAGTTAATTCCCAAACACCTTAGGAAGAATGGAGAATCTATCTTGTAACAACAATTAGGACTATCACAAATCTATTATTCATAGGACTCTTCACTATGGGATAAGTAGGATGTTAGAATGATAATCATACAAATGTCCACAGGAAACAGCAAGACCAAATCTTCTATGATAAATATAACACCGAACTCCCATATCTGGTGCCATGTGCTTTGGACCTATTTCGAAGGGGTTGATTATATAAGCAGATGCTCCAAGCACTTATTTTTGAGAACTTGAGGCACTTATAACAGCTCCAAGCTACAATACAAAAAAAGGGTTCTTTGTAGCTTGTGATTTGTGAATGTGAACTGAAATATTCTACCGTGAGAGAAATGCATGATTGCTCCCACATCTCTTAATTGCCTATATGAGTATAGACTAAAATGTCAAGAGGGTGGCACTTTGATATTCTACAATATTATTATCCAAGAGTGTCATCAATCATACATATCAAGTCCAAGCATCCAATATTTTACAGATTGGAGTTGATTTTACACTACAAGGTTAAGTGATTTGGAACTACGCCGTACTCCGGAATTGTGCAAGATCGTGCGTTTCAGTTTCAGTAAGAATTGGAGCTGGTGATGGGCCATCCAGTGATTTGGTGCAACTAGAAACTAAATATTGAAGTATATTCCTCTCCAAATCTCTATACATTTTTCCAATACAGCGGAACGACGAAGCGAGTATAACTGAAACTCAAGAAAATAGAAGAAAAGGGGGCACTCACTCTTGAGCTCCTCGACCTGCTCGGGGGTGAGCTTTGCAGAGAATCCGCTGGCGGCGTGCTTGTAGTGGTAGAGCACTGCGTCCTTGGCCTTCTCCTCGCTGCCAAAAAAAAAAAATCCTCAGATCAGACAATTTCCATACAATCAAACACATCTCAGAAAACCAAATTTCTATGAAAAAGGCATATTAGAGCTAATCGAGTCCCCAAAGACCAATTTTCTGCCAACAAGCACCATCAGATCGCGAAAATCAAAGCCGAACGGCCGGAGATTCGGTCCGACTCGACGGTACCTGCCAAGGACGGGGGTGAGGGTGCGGATGTGGAACTCCTCAGGGTCGGCGCCCTCGGGGCGGTCCACGTAGACGATGTGCACGGCCGCTTCCTGCGCCGCAGCGAGTGACGCCTGCTCCGGCTTGGCCGCCATGGCGATCTCGACGAGGGAGCTTGCGGCTGCTGCGAGGAAAAGGAGGATGCGGAGAGAGTTGCTGAGATGGCGCGGGGATTTGGTCTCCGTGGCCATCGATTTCGAGGTGGCTTTCGTCTTTAATAGCCGTGTGATCGCGTGCTGCTTCGCGTCCCTCGCCGCGTTCTTGGCTGTTTTTCCTTCTCGGCGAAGTTCTTTTTTTGCCCGCAAGTTTTGTAAAGTTTCCCTCACAAGTTTGGTTTATTCGAAAAAGGTTCACGTCTTTTCCCCCTCTCTCTTGCTGGTGAAGCAAGTGGCTTTAGCTTTTCTGAGGAGCCAATGCCAATAACAAACTTTAAATTTCTGTTAGCTTTAAGCTGAAGTAGAAGCTCCTCGAACATGACCATACCGCAATGGATTTTGTGTGTTTGTGAACTGTGGACAGCATACAACGCAGAATCAGTTTTATTGCTGGTGAAGCTATGTTAAATTCAGTTAATTGTACAAGTACTATCAGCTCCACTAAATCTCATAGTTTGGTTTCTTTCAATTTTATTAGCTCCAGCAAATCATACAAGTTCCAGCAATATGACACTGTAAATACTGGTACATGCACATTCTTCTTAGACAGACACTACCATAATCCCAAAGTAACTCTCTAAATCACAAGACTTGTGCACAGCAAACTAGGCAATATATTCAAATATTTCAAACCAAAACTGTAGCACATTTTGGTGGATGATGTCCTCGACATGAGATCATCTGGAGCCCCAAACCCTGTGGTGGAGAGTGTGTGCTTGTGCAGAAATGATTAATCTTGATTGGTGGCAAGGCAAACATTTGTGTTGACATGTCACTATGGCCGATATCGGAGACAAACTGATGAGTTAATCACTCTAGCATCTATGCATGGGCTGCGATATATAGAAGTATGAAAATCATGGAAATGGAATCTGCGTCCTCTACCATTGGTTCAAACTGCATGAACATGTTAAACATAAGACATATGTCTGAAGAAAGGCGATGAGAATGGTTACAGGGCTTACAAATTCACTACAGCTCAAAATTTTAGATATACCAAATAGTCTGGTTTATTTAATTAGGTAGCTCTGAGTCAATGATCTTGGAACGGAAAAAATTGGTACAAGGAGACAAACATGTCAACTTTGCGCAAGTGCAAACCTGTTAATAAGATGGACTGACAGACTCCAGAGTATTTCTACGTTGCGTTTCGCATTTCCAGTTAAGGGGTCCATTTTAGACACCATGTTCACTTTTGACCATTAATCCGTTCAGTGAGCCATCCAGTCAATCAACTGTAAAGTGCAACCAAAATTATTTTGGGCATGCCAACAAGCACACGAATCATACTAACTACAGAACATGAACATAGGCAAGAAAAAGAGCTAAACGCGATGGCGTTATCCAAATGATTGGTAAATATGTGGAGTTAATATTTCCATACATGTGTTATACTTGGGGGGTTTTCTTGGACTCGGAAGGTATGCGCCTGATTCCATACTGCAATTCAACAGCTTGCTGACATATCTTTCAGCAATTTACAACCTGTTACAAAGGAACACAGTTCATAGGATACGAGGGTTGGTCTCGAAAAAGAAAGAAAGAAAGAAAGAAAAACGAATCGACATGGTAACATCACGCTCAAAGGATTAGTCTCAAAAAACGAAAAAGAAAGAAAAATGGTAACATCACGAGAAGCTAGCGAAACCAGCCAGCACCAGCTTGGCCATTGCAGTAGATAATGGCTCTGGCTCCGAAGTCCTCTAGAGCCCAAGCATTTGGCTGGCCGGTTCCAACTTCTCCCAAGAGCCGGAGCCCGGCCAACACCCCCTAAGATTGTCTCCAAACTGTGAGAACTGAAGATAGACTTTTAGACTAGATCGTTTGTGCTGCTCTGCTTGTAACTCTGTAGCCTTGTAGGTCAAAACTATCCTAGCTAAGATTGGATGGTTTAACAATATCATGATAGATTGAGGTGCACAGTAATACAGTGTTACATTCATGACAGAGTCTCAGGAGACCAATCCTAAACCAACATAACTCAGTTTCTAATCTGAAGAAAAGGCTTGCATCGAGTAAATTTTCCTTGACAATTTGGCTACCTAACATTTATTTGGTTGGCAGTAAGCTCAAATATGTAACATAGGAAAACAAACCGCACAAATATATCAGTAAGGAGGAAAAGTTTACATTTGTTCAGATGCGAACCTCACTTTCTTCAATACAAATTATCTGAACAACATTTCGGATGGGAAAGAGCTGTAGAGGACTGAGAAGTTCCAGTTGAAGATGACAGAAATCTAGAGTGACAACTCACTAGCTAGTAGCTACTGTTGTCTTAGAACAGCCAAAATCAATGGAAATGTTAAATACATTGTCGATTTAATTACTCATTTTCACAAAGCAATGCTCACAATTAGTGTTACCAAAAAGAAATTAATATAGACAAGTTACAAGGTTCATGCAAACATACTTGAAAGTTGAAACAAAAGAACATTTTCATCCCAAAAGAACAAATCATGAGTTCATCTCTTACTCATACTCTCCTAGCCCTGTCAATATCTGTCAATTATAATACGCGCGCAAGCGGGCGGCGATTTATGAAAAACAAAACATGGAGGTATTTCTCTTACAATTGTGCTACCAAGCAGAGTTCGTTCCTCATTGTTAGAAATTGGTCGCCTTCTAAGTTTCCTACCCATGCATACACAACAAACATAAATTGAAGAGTGCATAAATTAACGGCTTGGTTCATGGAATGTGCAAAACAATGCCTCATTGGTCTATTCAAGCACAATCCTGCTTGATAACGTGGAATGCTTTGCGCATAGATTACTTAATGAATGAAGTTACAGCTTACAAGTATATATAGCACTAGCTATACACACATGAGTGTGAATACAAAGAGAGAAATGAAGAGACTAGAAGCTGAACCAAGGAGGCATGCTGTGCATGCATGCGTGGGAAGATGAAGAGGCAGCCATGTGAACAGGCATGCATTCATGCATGCGTGGGAAGATGGAGAGGCAGCCATGTGAACAGGCGTTTGCTAACACCCCCCTGCAGTCAGAATGTCGGGACAAACGACATTCAGACTAGAGCGAAACTCGGTGAAGACAGACGTCGGTAACCCCTTTGTGAAGATACCGGCGAACTGGGACGTAGTTGGGACATGAAGAACCCGAACTTCTCCAACGGCGACTCTGTCTCGAACGAAGTGAAGATCGATCTCAACATGCTTTGTCCGCTGGTGTTGCACAAGATTTGTTGACAGGTATACTGCGCTTATATTGTCACAATAAACCAGAGTAGCCTGAGGGAGAGGGCTGCACAACTCCTGTAGTAACTGGCGCAACCAACAAGCTTCGGCAACACCATTTGCAACAGCCCGGTACTCGGCCTCAGCACTAGAGCGAGACACAGTTTGTTGCCGCTTGGAGGACCGGTGCCAAGAAAAACCGCATAGCCAGAAGTGGATTTCCGAGTGTCCAGGCAACCAGCCCAATCCGCATCAGAGTAGACAATAAGCTCGGAGGGCGCCGACGAACGTAGAAAAAGGCCATGATCAATTGTACCCCGAAGATAGCGTAGGATACGCTTGACAGCGGTGAGATGATGTTCCCGAGGATCATGCATGTATAGGAAGACCTGCTGAACAGCGTAGGAAATATCGGGGCAAGTGAATGTTAAGTACTGGGAGAGCACCTGTTAAGCTGCGGTAATGGGTAGGATCGCTCACGGGGGTGCCAACAGTGCCAGACATCTTAGAGTTGGTGTCAATTGGTGTGCTGCAAGGCTTGGCGTCCGACATCCTGCGCACGCTCCAAAGATATCCAGAGTGTGACGAGAAAGAAACATTCCATTTGGAGACCGGTCAATATGAATCCCCAAAAAATGATGAAGCTCACCAAGATCTTTCATTGAAAACTCCTACTGAAGGGCCTGAATGGTCTGACGAAGTAGTGTTGAAGAGGAGGCAGTCAATACAATATCGTCGACGTACAACAGCAAGTAAACTGTCTCGGAGCCACGATGAAAGATAAACAGAGAAGTGTCTGATTTTGCCTCCACAAAGCCAAGTCCAAGTAAGTATATGGTGAACCTGCTATACCAAGCGCGAGGAGCCTGCTTCAACCCATACAGTGACTTGTTGAGACGACAGACCCAGTCAGGATGTGCGGAGTCAACAAATCCAGTTGGCTGGGAGCAGTAGACCGTTTCTGTCAATGTGCCATGTAAAAACGCGTTCTTGACGTCAAGTTGATGCACCGGCCAGGAGCGAGAGAAAGCCAGAGAGAGGACAGTCCGAACTATCGCATGTTTCACCACCGGGCTGAAAGTTTCATCATAATCCACGCCTGGACGTTGGGTAAAGCCCCGGAGAACCCATCGTGCCTTGTAGCGGTCCAGTGTGCCATCCGGTGCGAATTTGTGACGAAATATCCATTTACCGGTAACAATGTTTGTGCTGGGGGGACGTGGAACCAGATCCCATGTGTTGTTGGACAGCAGGGCACGATACTCCTCTTCTATAGCTCCTCGCCAATGAGGGTCGGTCAGGGCACTGTGGTAAGTCTTGGGATAGGAGACAGAGAAGTGGCCATGAGATTCATGCGATCAACAGCAGGTTGCCTGAAACCATGCTTACCACGAGTCATCATGGGGTGTGAGTTGACTACCGGAGTTATGGGAACAGCCTTGGCCGGAACCCGTTGTACTGGAGGGGCCGGTGATGGGCTGTAGGGTGTGCATGGCTCAGGTTGGGCCTGTCTGCTGTAGACGGCACCAAAGCGGTGTAATGGGGCCGCACACGGCACAGGAGCGCCGAGGGAGGCAGCGGGCGCGTCGGACATGTGGGGCGCGGACGAAGGAGATGCCGTGGCCACGTGTGGCGCGGATGGAGTAGTCGTCGTGGCCACGCGTGGCGCAGGGCACCACGGTCTCAGGACAGGTCGCCGAGGCAGGTGAGTTGGGTGCATCAGATGGTTGAGCCGTTGTGGGAGCATCAGATGGTTGAGCCGTTGTGGGAGCAGTGGCGTCAACCACCGGCGGCGCAAGAACCGGTGTGCCTAGAAAGGTGCGTCGGGAGCCTGTAGACGAAAAAGAGCTAGCCGGAACCAGGCTTGTCTCAAAGTTAGTAAGAAAATCAAAATCGTCTAGGGGAGGCACCACATCTCTGGAAGAAGGAAAAAGAAACTCGTCGAATGTGACATGTCGGGAGATGATGACCCTGTTGGAGGAAGGGTCAAGACACCGGTACCCTTTGTGATCGGAGGAGTAGCCAAGGAAAATACATAAGGTAGAGCGAGGGGAGAGTTTGTGAGGAGCGGTGGCGGACAAGTTAGGGTAGCAGGCGCAGCCAAACACCCGAAGATGGTTGTAGGTGGGATGGACACTACAGAGAGCGAAGTAGGGTGTAGCCATGTCTAGGGTTTTTTAGGGAAGACGGTTGCGAAGGTATGTGGCATTGTGTAGAGCTTCGACCCAATAAGAAGGGGAAGGGACGCCTGAAACAAGAGGGAGCGAACAGAATTATTTAGGGATCGGAGAATTCGTTCAGCTCGACCGTTTTGTTGAGACGTGTATGGGCAAGACATACGGAGGGCAACGCCATGGGTGAGGAAGAAGGTGCGGGTCGAAGAGTTATCAAATTCACGACCGTTGTCGCACTGAACAACCTTGATGGTGCGCTGGAATTGGGTGGCCATAAAAGAGAAGAAATTTGCTAGAGTAGAAAAAATCTCGGACTTGAGACGAAGAGGGAAAGTCCAAGTAAAATGAGAGCAATCATCTAGAATGACAAGGTAATACTTATAACCAGAGATGCTCACTACAGGAGACGTCCACAGATCACAGTGAATTAGGTCAAAAACATGAGATGCTCGAGAAGAGGAACTAGCAAACGGTAAACGTATTTGGCGACCAAGTTAACAGGCATGACAAAGGGTATCACATGACAACTTAGTATTACAAGTAATGGCGGAAGTACTAGAAAGACTGGATAGGGCTTCAGAGGAGGGGTGACCAAGGCGGCGATGCCACAAGGAGGCTGGGGCGCCGGCAAGGAAGGAGCAGTTGGATGAAGAGGACGTCGGGAGGTGCAACGAGTAGAGTGAGCCAGAACTATTGCACCTGTTGATCATGGTCCCGGTCCTGAGATCCTTCACAGAAAGACCAAAGGGATCAAATTCCACAGAGCAAGAGCTGTCAGTGGTGAATTGGCGAACAGAAATAAGAGACTTAATAATGTCAGGGGCAACTAGAACATTATTAAGATAAAAGGGCCCAGATAAAACTGTATCACCGGTGGAAGTAACAGGCAGTGTGGAACCGTTACCAACAATGATAGATGAAGAGAAGGAAGTACGGGAGGAACAGAACAAAGAGATGTTACCGGTGTTTGGCGTCATATGAGAGGAGGCGTCGGAGTCCATGACCCACTCAGTGGAGGCTGGTGGAGTGACAGTCATGGTGCTGAACGCATTTTCCAGGGACTGCTGATCCCAGGAGCCACCAGCCCACGAAGCCCATGGCGAAGGAGGCTGTATAGGCGCTGGCTGGGGCACCGGCTGGGGTGCGTCGAACGTAAACCCACCCTGCTGTCCGGCCTGTGGCAGAGGGTATGGTGCGTATGGGCCAGTGCCGTATGGCCCCGACGCAACCAAACTAGGGTGCAGTCCGGGGGCGGCCAGGAGCGCTTGTTGCGGCTGACCGTGGTGCTGCTGCAGCGGCCTTGGCTGGTGACACTGCTGCGGGCCACCTGTCGAAGGTGGATGTCCTTGGCCGGGCCACATCTGGATGGACCCGGTCCAGGGATTGTAGAACAAAGGCCACTGAGCAGACCCGGCGGAGCCCCCCTGCTGGTCGAACTGAGGGTTGGTGTTCGGTTGGGTAGGCGGACCAGCAGGTGGGCGAGAATAGCTCCCGCCAGATGGAGATCCCTTTGGGGCAGAGGTGCCCTTAGCGGCGAGAAGAGCTGTCGACGGTGTCGAGAAGGATGCCGGCGCCATGGTGAGTTCTTCAAGAAGCAGATCGGAGCGTACCTCGATGAACGTGGGGAAGGGCCGCTGTTATTTGAGAAGGGCCGACATGTACTGGAACCGCTCGTTTAATCCACGAAGAACATTTAGGACGAGGGTTCTGTCGTGAACGACTTCGTCGAGATCAGCGAGGGCATCCGCCATACCCTTCATCTTGCGGCAGTAGTCGGAGATCGACAAGTCCCGTTGAACAAGGTTACGAAACTCGGCATCGAGATGAAGAACACGAGTCTCGCGGTTGCCGAGGAATTGTTGCTCAATGCTGACCCACGCGAGGCGCGCTGTTGTGCCGCGGGCACGGACGATCTCCATGAGCTTGGTGGAGATCGTGTCGTAGGTCCATGAGAGGACCACACAATCCATGCGGTGCCACGAGGAAATATCAGGGAAGGTGGCGTTGCACAGAATGTGATCGGAGAGGGAGAAGCGGCCGCAGAGGAGGAGCATGAGGTCACGCCACTTGGTGTACTGTGGCGAGAAAAGATCGAGAACAATGGGAACAAGGGCCTGGATGTTCTGGACTCCCGCGGCTTGAGCGTGCAGGTTGGCGATGAGGGCGGATTCGTAATGATCGGCGTCGTTGCAGACGGAAGCATCGTCGGAGACCGAGTGGTCGTCGTGGAGGCGATCCTGAGCCTCGGCTGCTGCGCGCTCCAGAGCGGCTGTTGTAAGATCGAGGTGGCCGACTAGAGGGGGGTGAATAGGCGGTTTTAAAAATCTATCGGGCTAAACCAATATATAAATGCGGAAACTAATAGCGAATTGGTTTTGCACAATTAAAACCTAAATCAACTATGCTCAACTAAGTGCACCGACAATACAAGAGAGCAAACATACAATGATATATAAGCAATTAAAGCAGGAATGTAAATTGCTCAAAGTAAAGCACAAGTAAAAACAAGATGACACGATTATGTTTTACCGTGGTGTTCGGAGACTTGCCGGTCTCCCCTAATCCACGTTGAGGTAAGCCCAACCACGTTGGACCGGCTCCTCAAATGAGCACACACCTCCGAGGTAAGTCCAACACTTGGACCGGTTCCAAACCGAACCAACACCTCGCTCAACTATGGTTGCTCTTCCTCCACTCCGGAGATGGCGAGCACCAAACCACTCACAACACGCCGGGCCTTCTCACAAGCTTCTTGAGAAGATCACCGGGCACGACGCCTCCACGCCGTCTAGGTGTCGGCAAACACCAAGAGTAATAAACCAAGCCCCTTGCTTGACTTTCACCACGTGCAACGAATGCACAAGCTCAAGTGGATACAAAATCCACCTCTAGATGCAACACATGCAAATAGAGACCTCCCTCCTTACTCACAAGGTGCAACACATGCACAATTGATAGGAGAAGCTCACACTAGCTCAAGTGAGTGAAATAGGATGCCAAAGATTGTCTCTCAACAGGCCAAGGTGGGTATTTATAGCCCACACACAAAAACTAGCCGTTGGGAGCGTAAATCCCCAAAATCGGGATAATCGGAAGTTCCGCGTGCAAAAATCGAACTTCCGTTTTCTACTGTTCATGGGCCGTACGGGTGCATAACGGCTCAAAAAATAGCCGTTAAAACTTTTGGTGCGGAAGTTCCGCAGAACAAATATCGGAACTTCCTATTATCGGAAGTTCCGCAGTACAAATATCGGAACTTCCTATTATCGGAAGTTCCTCTGTTCTCGGCGGAAGTTCCGCAGCCCAATTTCAGCATGAGACGATACTCGGTAAAAATGTCATAACTTTTGACTCGATGTCGAATTGAGTGATCTCGGACTCTATGGAAAGCTTATTCAGAGGGCTACACAACCCACCTATTTGATTGATCTCAAACACATTTGATCAAATCAAAAGCACAACTCAAAGAGCCACTATCATGATCTAAGTCCAAATAAATAGCAATAAGCAATCTTAGACCATGCCAAGGAAAATGCATGAATCCCAACGATTTGCAAAACACATTTGCAAACTTAGATCATGCCACAAGGTGTAGGTACATGGACTTCAACCATTTGCAAAACACATTCGCAAAAGTATAGTCACATGCTACAAGGATTAATCAGATAAGCCTCAACTATTTGCAAAACACATTCGCAAATAATAGCATCATGCCATGTAGAGCTAGAGCAAGCAAGATTGAGCTATCAACACATGATGAGACTCAAGCTACTAGACAAGACCCTCTTAATAGTACGGCAACCTATACTAGCAATCCGGTCTTCCAACCAAACACCAAGACCGGTAAAAGACTAGGAACACATCCTTAGCCCTAGCTAGTCATACCTTTGCAGTGAGCATCTTCTTGAAGCTTGATGGACGCACATCTTCACTTCAAGTCGGGTCATCGTCTTGACATGCATCAACCCATGATGCATCCTTTACTTGACCTCCATCAACACATGATGGGTCTTCTTGACTTGACGATCAACTCATGATCATCTCCTTCTTCGAGATCTTGTTATGCATCAACACACGATACATCCTCTTCTTGAACCTTGACTTGATGACGATCAACTCATGATGTCATCCAAAGTCTTCGTCACCCTAGAACATAGCCTATTCATCCAACTCATGAAAATGTTAGTCCCACAATGATTAACAATAATTATCAAGATATACGTGCAACAAATGCTTCTAAACAAACTATTGTAGAAAGGTGCGGTACTACCGCCAACTATCATGCGGTAGTTCGATTATCGGAAGTTCCGCTCATTTCATTGCGAACTACCGCACTTGCGAAAATGGCTAAGTCCTAAAAAGGGTACTCTGGAAAAATCAAACCGCGCATTTTTCGGACCATCCGATAATCGGAACTTCCGCTCTTATCATTGCGGAACTTCCGCACCTCGAGAAATCGGCTAAGTCCCGAAACCGGATGCTCTCTGGAAAAATCAAACCGCGTATTTTTCGGACCATCGATAATCGGAACTTCCGCTAGTATAACGCCGAACTTCCGATTGTGCCTGAGAAAGAGATTTTGCTTTTGAAACCAAACCAAAAGAGAATGCATGATCCTAAGTTGATCTTTTACCATCTTTGCATTTCCTTTTCATGTCTTCATTCAGACTCCGGGACTAAGCCTTGAACACATCTTAGCACACACATTAGTCCCACAACACAATTGCAAATAATTGAATATAAAGCAATATGAGTATATATGAACTACACAAGTTTTATATACTCAAAGGATTTGTTTCAAAGTAATGATCCTTAATATATGAGGAGAATGGAATATGGATCAATACTTATGAAACCACAAAATATAGAGTGAACTCCCCCTAAATGTGTGCATACACAAATGTGTAATAAGAACATATGCACATATTCAAGTTTAACTTATGGTTGAGTTCAACCTATATTTTGGATTCGAGGAATGCAACAATATATAAGATTAAGATGTCGATTGCATACCTCATTGAATTTCACCTTTATATCCAAATGAGACTACACAAGATATTACTAGATAAAAGAGTTAGTCTCATATTTGGATTTGTCATTAATCACCAAAACAATCCATTAACTCATAATGGCGGGTCTAGATCTTTCAGCTGTCCTCACGCTCACGGTCGAGGGCGGTGGCAGCAGCACGAACGCGGACCTGGGCGTCGGTGGCGGCCCGAGTAGCAGTGTCGGCGGCGGTAGTTAGGGTTTCGTGCTCGCGGGCGACGGTGAGTTCGCGTTCCGAAGCGGCGGCGGCGACAATGCCTCAGATCGCGCTCGCGTCTGCGGCGGGCAGCCGCGTTCAGCGTCGCGCGCGCAGTGGCAAGCGGTCGCGATCGGCAGCGGCTTGGCGGTCGCGATCGGAGGCAGCGGCTTGGCGGTCGCGATCGGCGGCAGCGGCGGCAACAGCGGCAGTGACGTCGGACATGGCTGGTGGTGGTGGAGTTTAAGGTTTGTGGAGCGGAAGCGAAAAGGCACAGGAGATGAACCCTCCTGATACCATGATAATGTGGAATGCTTTGCGCATAGATCACAATAACGTGGAATGCTTTGCGCATAGATTACTTAATGAATGAAGTTACAGCTTACAAGTATATATAGCACTAGCTATACACACATGAGTGTGAATACAAAGAGAGAAATGAAGAGACTAGAAGGTGAACCAAGGAGGCATGCTGTGCATGCATGCGTGGGAAGATGAAGAGGCAGCCATGTGAACAGGCATGCATTCATGCATGCGTGGGAAGATGGAGAGGCAGCCATGTGAACAGGCATTTGCTAACATTGCTTGATACCAAAACCACCACAGAGTGAATGTCATTAGCTAAGTTCGATCAATCATGACAAGGAACTAAATCATGCAAGGCTCAACCTAATTGGCTTATTCTGCATTACAACAAATCACAGAATAACACGACTCCAAATTACTGAGATTATACTTTGCCTAGCTCGAATCTCTACTACTTAAAAGAAGAAATCGGTGGCGGTCCATCCTCCCACCATCAATCACGTCCGTCCGATCAAGGGCCCGAGGATGAAAGCCCAGATTTCGAGTGGTCCTCTCCTCTCCGCCCACACCCACCTCCCACCTCCCACCCACACGCACGCACGAAGCTTCTCACTGAAAAATTGGTCGCCCAACCACCCTCGCCTCACTGCCTCAGCCAAACCGCCGCCTGACGCTCGCCCCTGCCCTTCTTCCTCATGCAACCAACCGCCTCGTCTCCTCCTCCCCACCCTCGTTCAGTTTGACCACGTCGCCCCTTCTCCCCCACCTCTCCCTTCCTTCCCCTTCCCCCCAGCCGCCGTCTCCCTCGCCGCCGCCCGTCGCCTCCGTGTTCCGTGCGGCCCGACCGCCTGATCCCCTCCCCCGCCGACGCCATCGCCGAGATCAGTCTCGGACTCTCGGTGCTGTCGTCATCGAGCACCTCGAGAAGGAGTCTGCCGCGAACGACGCCCCACTCGCCGCGCTCTTCTGTCCTGCAACCATCGACGGATGCGAGCAGTCAAGCCAACACCAGCAGTATGTAACCGATGCGCGCGGTATGTTATTATCCTCCTTTGGCACCATCATATCGTCTTCCCTCTTCCTCCCGAATATTGGCCACACGACCTTGTGTCCTCATCTAGGCATCCTCAGCCCTTCCCAACCTGTTCGGCACAGCAGGTGAATGCCCATCTGGTTTGCCTTCTTCTAAGTTTTTTTTTGTGTGTAACAAGAATGTTTGATTGATCGCTATATGAGTAAATGTTCAATTTTATTAGTGTTCTTCCATTAATTTTTGCTCTGCTTCTAATCAATTTTAAACATGCTCCTCCCCATTCTACTTCCTCACAGGCATCTCCTCCGCTCCTGCAGATGAAGAACGTCTTTGCCATCCAATCTGATTACTATCATAAAGTGTAAGTGGCGAATTTTTTTTCACATGTCAATTCATTCTTAGGGATTATTGTTGATGTTCTCTGTTATAGTAGAAGAAAAATACAGGAATCCCATAAAAAATTCAGGCGACCATCAGGTAAGATCTCTCCCTTACCCCTCTCATTTTGTTCAGAGAATCCTACAATCATCTGATTGTATATATCGTTTAGTTAAAAATTATGCAGGTGTTTAATGTTTCAATTGATTGAAATTGTCCACTCTTACCAACAAGAGTTTAAATCTTATTTGCTATCGTAGTACTTAGTAGGCTCCTTATGCTATGGACCTTGAAGATAAAAATATATCTACTTCTAATTTTTATATGCAAAGTTTTTTTTACTGATTTGGCTATCTCATTTAAATATTCAAGCCATACATAAAATGCAATGAGGCCTTCTCTATTTTTATGGGCTTACTATGTCCCCCATTGCCTAACAAGCACATTTTGTCTTACAATCTTTGAGGTAAGCACTTGCCTCACTGAACTAATTTTTTCCCTTCTGATCTTGTTTTTTCCATCTTTAGTCAAGCTACCCTATAGTTTTTCATCAACTAAGGCCTAAGGTATTCTTTTACTTAACTTATGTGTATTATTTTGTTCTCCCTTTTTTGATCTTCAAGACCATGTTTTATTATTGCTTTTCCCATAATTGATGACGTCATATACGGTCATTTGTGCTAATGCACTACATGTATTTTTCCTTTTTTGAGTAATTTTTTTTTTTGAAAAAGCTTGCATTTGCTTAACAATTTGATACACTCCTGCAAGGATGTGACTTTGTCACTTATTAAGTGGCCATATCCTTTGCTATCTCCACAATTGTCACATGATGAGTTCCTTATGGTTAAAGACAGATCAATGCTTTGTCATAGTAGGTTAAACTGTTCATGGTAATTTAAGTGTAAGTATGTAACTATGCTATATAAAATTTACAAAAATATGAGATGTAATTGATCCAGTAAAAGTTTTGTCAAAAGTAAGGGTGTTCTTTATGAAGAAACTCAACAAGAACCTTGATCATGATTTAATGTATTCGATGATGGCACTATTTGAGGAGGAGGGGGGGAGTATGAACAGTAGTGGGAAGTTTCATGGTATGATGCTATGATATAACAGGCTGCATGATATATCATCACTTTTTTTAACCTTAGGGAGGGTTGAGCCTCTTGCCCTGTTGAACTACAATATAGTTGTGAAACCAAAAATGGGATGATGATCATCTCCTGTAAAAAGGTTTCTGACTTTATGTGGAAAACTAGAAACAGGGGTAGATCCCATGAATACAAAAAGAAAAAATATACCATTTTTATCATTGGATCAATACTGTCCTTAATTTTATGTTGTTTTCAAGTTTTTTATAGCCCCAAAAGACAAGCGTGAGCAAAAGCGTAGGATCCAGAAGACTGACATGCTCTTAAATTTGCTGAGGTTTGTGATATATGTAACTACTGTGATACAATTTCCTGGTGTAGTTCCGGGATGCACTCTCTTCAATCTTTTGTTTCTCATGATTGTAGGAGGAGCTGATGACGGTGCTGTTAGAAACAACAAGATCAAGAGAGCTGAGGAGAGGTGAAATGTTACTACAGTAAATGCTGGCAAGAAGGATATAGAAACTTCTATTACCCAACAGTGAGAGAAAGTTCAATCAGACTCTTTTCATTTTCTGTAGATGCGCAAGCAATGACACCAACATTTGTTTCAGCACATGGTTTTGTTGAAAATTCGATGATTGTATATTTGAGTGAATAGTTTACATCGGACACGGTTATTATAGAGTACATGCTAAAATTTCAGTTTAAGTATGAGTTTCCGTTGCAATATACGGGCACATGACTAGTAAGTCTAAACGGCTAAACCACTGAGATGCGGCACCAAGTAAGCATTATCCCATGAACTCACATAGAAGTGGAATGCGGAGGTAGAGGAGAGGAGAACCGGCGAGCCGCCGACGAAGACCCCGATCTTTGCGGCGCCGCCGATCCCAGTGTGGCGAGAGTTCGCGAAATAGGCAGCTTGATCCAACGGTTTCCATGAATTCAAATGATGACCGCGAACTTTCTATACGATCCAAGTGGGTGGGCGTGAAAGATTAGATTATAAATGCAGAATAAGTCAAGGGTTCATACGCAAATTTCTCTCGAAGACTTGTGCAACTATGCCGCCTCGATCTGGGCCGTGTAAGCCTGATCCAACGGCCTATTTTGGGGGAACCCTGGTTCGCCATTGCGGCGGCCCGGGCGACCGGAGGCGGCAATGGCAGCGGCGGCGTCGAACTTAGACTACTTCAACGTGATCAGCAAGCTCCCTCCCCACATCGCCGGCAGCCTCCGCCGAAGTCTCCGACCGCCACGTGCACAGCGCAAATGCTGAGAAGATGCGGTGGGAGGAGGAATCACGGTGAAGCGGAAGGCGAGAAAGGCGGCCACCGTCTCGTCGCTGGCGAGCCAAGCTTGGGGATCGCCTCCCGCTTCTCCGGCATGGAAACGTGGCAATGGTTCTACTTCTGTACTTCTGATGCTTCCATCGTTTTCTTTTCCTGCCAGTCTTTCACATAATCTACCTGGTTTGTTACCCATTAATTTTCATACTTGATCACTTGATGTTTTCAGAAAGTTCATGTATGCAATAACCAAGGCATCTTACAGTATCTACACCACTACCTGGAAACCTTCTCGATCTATGTCAATACGAGTAAAAAAAGTAGTTATATTGCTCCTCACTTCGCATATCAATGATAAGAGCTTCCATTTCAGACAACTACATGACACAGATCCCTCGTTAGACTTCAATCAAGCAAGCTAGTATTACATCGAACCTGTCGCAATCACATATGCCCTCCAAAATCCCAAAATAGTTTGATGCACACATTGCACACAAATGGCAAACATCTGCCATCCAAAAACGCAACCAAATGGATTCCCTGTACAAAAACCTTTCTCCTTCGGAACAATCTCAGACCACACATACAGTTGAAGCAAAATTATGTTACAGAGTGGAAAAGACATAAGTAGACTACTACTATATCTGCAGTTAGAATTGCATACATCCTACCAAACCCAAGAAATTATATAATGATCCAAATTATCTACACCCAACCACCTCACAAGCAGCGTTTAGATGTGCAGTGAGCTCATATTAAGCTCCCCACTCTCACGAACCTCCCTGACCGTCTTATCGCACTCATCTTCTTCCTCCTCTGTGTCTTCTGGTTCGTTATGCTCTTCCTTCTTTTCCTCCTCATCTGATCCCTCGTCGCTATAGACGTAGCCTGATCTGGATGATCTTGGCATCCTCCTTGCTTCTTGCACAGTCTTCATGATTTCTTGGGTAGTTTGGTCCGAGAAAGCAGGGACACTGTTGTCCCTCCTGTAGTAGACAGATTGCGCCACTTCTGTAAGCTCCCTCGGCAAGTTCTTCAAGAACCATGGATGGCTCTTTATTTCCTTCATGGTGATTCTCTATACACAATAGAAAGTTGCCACGTCAAAGCTCGCTCACTTATAGACACATTGATACTGCAACCCAGATAGTTGAGACCATTACCCTCATTGGATTGCTGACAAAGATACGTGAAATGAGCTGTCTGCAATCAGCAGATATATGGACATGGTCTGGGATATTATAATCAATTGCTGCTATTCGCTGCAAACAAAGATAAGCGACCAGCATTCATGAGTGTAAACATTAGGCGACAAAAGAATTTTTATAGCAAGGCCTATGCGGCATGTCCATTAGATATAGGACTAAGCTATCACCTGAATGGTCTTCTTAATATTTTTGGGGTCATCCTGGTCTTCAAACGGGTAGGCTCCCACAAGCATGACATACAGAGTCACCCCACAGGACCATACATCCGCAAGCTACACTACCAAAATACACTCGTCACTACTCAGTTACACCAGGTAATAAAAATCATTTTGTATATATATTTATAAAATTTAGGTAAGAGTATAAGAGATAATTTCTTCCATCTGAGGTGTCTCAACAAAATAAAATAACATAATGTCACGGCTAGGTAAGTTGTCGTCACGACCAGGTCCACGACCAAGTCTTGGTCGAAGGTTGTAATCGTGCAGGGCAGGGAACGCCGGTCGGAGTCTTCGGCCAGACGTCGTACTACCTTGTCACGGTTTGGAGACCGAATTGGATAATCGTGTGTAATTACAGGCTTTGACCCCGGGCCTCGACGACCAGGAGCCGTGATGGAGATAACAAGGATAGAGAAGGAAGCATGCGCCGGAGGAGATGCACAGGGAGGAAGATGGCAGACAAGGAATGAGGAATTAGAGATAATTCTTGCTTACATTTCCATACGTGAGAAGCTCCTTAAATAAAGATAGCCCCACCTAACAGTCATATCTAATCATACCAAAATTGGAGATAACAAATTAACGAAGTAATCTTTTCTGAAATGGAAAGTAACTAATACACCATATCTGATTGGCTTGATTTGCGTCTCTAATATGTGATGCCGACCATCACACATAACCAATGTTTTATCGATTGGATCACTTACATTCATTTCAGCTCTGCACTGCCTGTGCTTTCTAAAATAATGTGTTTTTGTAGTATGATGAATCAAGAAATCATAGTATATCACACTAACATAGCTTAGCTTTGCTGTCATTTGACAATATTTACACCAAAATCATCTTAAGAAAAATGAAGGGGAAAAAAAGTAAACTGATTTGACCAACTGGGAGATCTAAAATGCTACACGGACTAGTGAAACAGGGAGATCAACATTCCTTCAGGAATAAAATATTTAAGATGTTTTTTTCACACACAAAAAAAGATGGTGGCGGAAACATGGTATATCATCACTTTTTTTAACCTTAGGGAGGGTTGAGCCTCTTGCCCTGTTGAACTACAATATAGTTGTGAAACCAAAAATGGGATGATGATCATCTCCTGTAAAAAGGTTTCTGACTTTATGTGGAAAACTAGAAACAGGGGTAGATCCCATGAATACAAAAAGAAAAAATATACCACTTTTATCATTGGATCAATACTGTCCTTAATTTTATGTTGTTTTCAAGTTTTTTATAGCCCCAAAAGACAAGCGTGAGCAAAAGCGTAGGATCCAGAAGACTGACATGCTCTTAAATTTGCTGAGGTTTGTGATATATGTAACTACTGTGATACAATTTCCTGGTGTAGTTCCGGGATGCACTCTCTTCAATCTTTTGTTTCTCATGATTGTAGGAGGAGTTGATGACGGTGCTGTTAGAAACAACAAGATCAAGAGAGCTGAGGAGAGGTGAAATGTTACTACAGTAAATGCTGGCAAGAAGGATATAGAAACTTCTATTACCCAACAGTGAGAGAAAGTTCAATCAGACTCTTTTCATTTTCTGTAGATGCGCAAGCAATGACACCAACATTTGTTTCAGCACATGGTTTTGTTGAAAATTCGATGATTGTATATTTGAGTGAATAGTTTACATCGGACACGGTTATTATAGAGTACATGCTAAAATTTCAGTTTAAGTATGAGTTTCCGTTGCAATATACGGGCACATGCGGCACCAAGTAAGCATTATCCCATGAACTCACATAGAAGTGGAATGCGGAGGTAGAGGAGAGGAGAACCGGCGAGCCGCCGACGAAGACCCCGATGCTGCAGGCGGCCGCCGATCCCCAGGTGGCGGCGAGAGTTCGCGAAATAGGCAGCTTGATCCAACGGTTTCCATGAATTCAAATGATGACCGCGAACTTTCTATACGATCCAAGTGGGTGGGCGTGAAAGATTAGATTATAAATGCAGAATAAGTCAAGGGTTCATACGCAAATTTCTCTCGAAGACTTGTGCAACTATGCCGCCTCGATCCTGATCCAACGGCCTATTTTGGGGGAACCCTGGTTCGCCATTGCGGCGGCCCGGCCGACCGGAGGCGGCAATGGCAGCGGCGGCGTCGAACTTAGACTACTTCAACGTGATCAGCAAGCTCCCTCCCCACATCGCCGGCAGCCTCCGCCGAAGTCTCCGACCGCCACGTGCACAGCGCAAATGCTGAGAAGATGCGGTGGGAGGAGGAATCACGGTGAAGCGGAAGGCGAGAAAGGCGGCCACCGTCTCGTCGCTGGCGAGCCAAGCTTGGGGATCGCCTCCCGCTTCTCCGGCATGGAAACGTGGCAATGGTTCTACTTCTGTACTTCTGATGCTTCCATCGTTTTCTTTTCCTGCCAGTCTTTCACATAATCTACCTGGTTTGTTACCCATTAATTTTCATACTTGATCACTTGATGTTTTCAGAAAGTTCATGTATGCAATCATGCAAACCAAGGCATCTTACAGTATCTACACCACTACCTGGAAACCTTCTCGATCTATGTCAATACGAGTAAAAAAAGTAGTTATATTGCTCCTCACTTCGCATATCAATGATAAGAGCTTCCATTTCAGACAACTACATGACACAGATCCCTCGTTAGACTTCAATCAAGCAAGCTAGTATTACATCGAACCTGTCGCAATCACATATGCCCTCCAAAATCCCAAAATAGTTTGATGCACACATTGCACACAAATGGCAAACACCTGCATCCAAAAACGCAACCAAATGGATTCCCTGTACAAAAACCTTTCTCCTTCGGAACAATCTCAGACCACACATACAGTTGAAGCAAAATTATGTTACAGAGTGGAAAAGACATAAGTAGACTACTACTATATCTGCAGTTAGAATTGCATACATCCTACCAAACCCAAGAAATTATATAATGATCCAAATTATCTACACCCAACCACCTCACAAGCAGCGTTTAGATGTGCAGTGAGCTCATATTAAGCTCCCCACTCTCACGAACCTCCCTGACCGTCTTATCGCACTCATCTTCCTCCTCCTCTGTGTCTTCTGGTTCGTTATGCTCTTCCTTCTTTTCCTCCTCATCTGATCCCTCGTCGCTATAGACGTAGCCTGATTTGGATGATCTTGGCATCCTCCTTGCTTCTTGCACAGTCTTCATGATTTCTTGGGTAGTTTGGTCCGAGAAAGCAGGGACACTGTTGTCCCTCCTGTAGTAGACAGATTGCGCCACTTCTGTAAGCTCCCTCGGCAAGTTCTTCAAGAACCATGGATGGCTCTTTATTTCCTTCATGGTGATTCTCTATACACAATAGAAAGTTGCCACGTCAAAGCTCGCTCACTTATAGACACATTGATACTGCAACCCAGATAGTTGAGACCATTACCCTCATTGGATTGCTGACAAAGATACGTGAAATGAGCTGTCTGCAATCAGCAGATATATGGACATGGTCTGGGATATTATAATCAATTGCCGCTATTCGCTGCAAACAAAGATAAGCGACCAGCATTCATGAGTGTAAACATTAGGCGACAAAAGAATTTTTATAGCAAGGCCTATGCGGCATGTCCATTAGATATAGGACTAAGCTATCACCTGAATGGTCTTCTTAATATTTTTGGGGTCATCCTGGTCTTCAAACGGGTAGGCTCCCACAAGCATGACATACAGAGTCACCCCACAGGACCATACATCCGCAAGCTACACTACCAAAATACACTCGTCACTACTCAGTTACACCAGGTAATAAAAATCATTTTGTATATATATTTATAAAATTTAGGTAAGAGTATAAGAGATAATTTCTTCCATCTGAGGTATCTCAACAAAATAAAATAACATAATGTCACGACCAGGTCCACGACTAGGTAAGTTGTCGTCACGACCAGGTTCACGACCAGGTTTTGGTCGAAGGTTGTAATCGTGCAGGGCAGGGAACGCCGGTCGGAGTCTTCGGCCAGACGCCGTACTACCTTGTCACGGTTTGGAGACCGAATTGGATAATCGTGTGTAATTACAGGCTTTGGCCCCGGGCCTCGACGACCAGGAGCCGTGATGGAGATAACAAGGATAGAGAAGGAAGCATGCGCTGGAGGAGATGCACAGGGAGGAAGAAGGCAGACAAGGAATGATGAATTAGAGATAATTCTTGCTTGCATTTCCATATGTGAGAAGCTCCTTAAATAAAGATAGCCCCACCTTACAGTCATATCTAATCATACCAAACTTAGAGATGACAAATTAACGAAGTAATCTTTTATGAAATGGAAAGTAACTAATACACCATATCTGATTGGCTTGATTTGCATCTCTAATATGTGATGCCGACCATCACACATAACCAATGTTTTATCGATTGGATCACTTACATTCATTTCAGCTCTGCATTGCCTGTGCTTTCTAAAATAATGTGTTTTTGTAGTATGATGAATCAAGAAATCATAGTATATCACATTAACGTAGCTTAGCTTTGCTGTCATTTGACAATATTTACACCAAAATCATCTTAAGAAAAATGAAGGGGAAAAAAGTAAACAGATTTGACCAACTGGGAGATCTAAAATGCTACACGGACTAGTGAAACAGGGAGATCAACATTCCTTCAGGAATAAAATATTTAAGATGTTTTTTTCACACACAAAAAAAGATGGTGGCGGAAACATGGAATCCAGATTATCACAATTCGCACCATGAGCTTCCTTTAAAAAAAAAGGAAAATCATAAATGAAGCAATTAATGATATTGACATAGTTTCCAAAACGTCATCGTTTCAAAGAGATGTCTAAATGGGTTTCTTCCTGTATAGTAAGTTACGAGAATTGGACAAAACAATGAATAATTTGCCTATAGAAGTCTTACTAGGCAAACAACTCAATGTATGCAGTATTTGACCAGGAAACTTCAGTGATGTCTTAGAACATCTTTATATAATAGGTTGTCTTAGAACATTGATTACATGGATTTTTATCCTAGTCAACAAGTTAATCCTGCACTATGAGTTTAGCTTGTTCAAACAGTCACGACATAATAATTGTTTGATAAAAATAACTGGTTTCACCATGTAAATTATTCACGGATGCATCATCCTCACTTCACCTTGACTTCGACAATTCTTGATGGGAACATAGTGTTCGTTTGTTTATATGAACTATGGACTTTCTTACCAAATACTAATCATGAAAGTCAACCACAGAAACAACCACACGGGTGAAACGTACTGAAAAAAAAAGTCTTGCATAATCTGTCCATTCAGTGACATTGATACCATAATTCAATTGACACAAGCTAGCTTGATTCCTCTAATGTATACTGTGTTGAAACTATAGTAATGTGACAGCATATACTGTGTTTAAAGTTGAAACTATGCGTGTGGTGAAAGCACCGGAACATACACCACAATTTGCTTAACAATCTGGTATTTGCATAACAATCTGGCCTGATTGGGCAGTGTCATACTCATATAATTTGAATTGCACATACAGATACAGTAAACAAATAATTGCACTTAATACCAGTAAATTCCATAGAAGGCATGACATATATTGAATTAAACAAGCTACAGCCTACAATCCACCACAAAGGCAAGTTGCGGAAAATTAGGACCTGACCATAAGTAATACATTATTGCATTGTCCTTAAAGATACAACATGTTACATGCCAAGACTCCATTAACCAGACAAAAATGGAACCAGTTTACAGGAGCATGTAGAATCTGTGGGATAAGAACCACTTGTTTGAAGAATGGTCTGCATTTGCCAATGAGTCTACAAAACTTTATCAATGTCAACATCTGTTGGGGTTACATCTTACCTCAACAGACCCAAGGAAAGAGATTCCAACACCATATCTGACAACGACTACTTATCCTTTATTCACTGTTGCTACTTATTCCAATGATTCATTCCTTATCCTAGAAGCCACAAGCATTTATCAAGAGTCTACCTGGTGGGACTTATGATTGCTCACCAATAGCTAATTAAGATGGTGATAAAATCGAATGAACTATATTTTCTCCTAAAGAAGACAAATGACCTATATTTGCAACAATGTTCATCAATGAAGTCAGTAATTGTTTATGGCTACACATGTTTTCAACAAAGAGCATAACAACTGGCCAAATCATGTCTTCTTAAAAGAAGTGACCAAATTATTCATCTAAGTCTAAATAAAAGTGGCAAAACAGGTATCTTTCTTATCTTAAGTCCCTTTCTCACGTGATGTCAATGTTGGGAGCGAATTCTCCAGAATCAAGACAAAGAACTGCGGATCATAGTTACCAGATTCACTATAAAACCCCGCGAATCGCGAACCGGATTTGTCAAACCCAAACCGGTTTAGGGTATAGGGTTCGTGTTCATGGAAATTGGAAGAAAAAGTGGCGAACTACGAACCCGAATCCCGTACCGCGATTCGAACGAACCGTATTTTTGGTAACTATGTTGTGGATCATCAGATTCAACTGCCCATAAAAATTCAAGACCCATGCACATCCATAATCCATTACCATACTCTATCGCAATCTTGAAAAGAAACCAGATCCTGTATGCACTTTTAATGGAGAACTTCAATCACCATGACCTAAAAGAGTTTGGTAAAGTGATACTTCTACACCTAAATAATCATAACGCTCCACCAAACAGCACTTTCAGATTTGCTTGGCATGGCAATTCATTTTGTAAGTAACGTGGCAAGGCAACATCATGCGTTTATGTGCATGCCATCGTGAAAGAAAGATAAGTAAATATACACAATGCCAAGAAGAGGAATCATAGTGATGTGATCTTCAAAAATATGCTTAAGAAACATCAAAATACACATCGTAAATAAACAAGAGGCTCTTTCCACTCACCTTCCCGTCATACTCCCTGCGCGAAAGCACCTCTGGTGCAATATATGCCGGCGTCCCCACTGCAGATTTGGGCCTTGAATGCAATACTGACGACTGTTCCAAAATGGTAAATGGTTATTCTTAAGTAAACTAACAAAGACATGCCAAGAACTACCAAGGCACCACACTCTGAGAAATTTGACAAACAACCTTGGAGTACCCAAAATCACATATCTTGAGCCGCGGAGCTGGGCTGCCATCCGAGAGAACATTCTCCAGCTTCAAATCTCTATGGCATATTTGCTGAAAAGAAGACAAGATGATTGCAACATTTAAGCATATTTTTGAGGTCCCACTCACCTTATTAGAAAAACCACACTGACACTTTTTACTACAAAGCAAGATGTGAACTGTAAATTGCTGGATACACAGGTAATATATGGCCAATTTACTGTTTCTCCATACCATGTAATGGCAGTAGCTTACACCGCAGATCAACTGCTGGAAGAAATACCTGGCCTGCAATGAGCAGAGGGAAAAAAAAATAGAAGCGTAAAAACACTGAAATTTCGTTCTTCTGTGTGGGGAAGAGGGTAGAATCAAGGACTATATTTTGTGACCTCATCTTCGCTAAACCGCCCACGATCAACGATTCGATCAAAGAGTTCGCCACCCGCCGCATACTCCATCACAATTGCAAGATGTGTCGCAGTTAGGATCACCTGTGGAAATTTTCAACCAAAACAGCTTTTGAACTGGAGCTCGTTTTATTTAATATGGAGTTAGTATTTTACAGTATGCACCAAATAGCAAGAGAAAAAGATATCAACTTAACACACGTTCCCAATAAACCAACACAGCAGAACTGCCCCCCACAAATCCTAACAAGTAAACACAGCGATTAAACCTGAAAGGAATCTAGAATGGAAAGAGCAAACGAATATATTTCCCCGCGATTCCCACCTTCAAATAGAAAACCCCTCACCGCATTCAATTAATAAAAAACAAAAACCCCAATACATTAGGGAGAAAAAACCTATATATATATATATATATATATAATCCCCATTATATATTTATATCCACGCGTCCCTCTCAAACAGCAGAAAAACACGAACACTACACGTAACCAATAAAAAAGGCTTATTTTTAAAACCCAGAACAGCCAATTAAACCCAAAAGGACAAAAAAAGAGGAGTAAACAATTCATAACTCTCTGTAATTCTGTTCATTATCCACACACGCACGGACGCACCTCTATGAACTGGATGATGTTGGGGTGCCGCAGCGAACGGTGGTTGATGATCTCCCGGTACACATTCTCGTCAATCTGCGCAAACCAGAGCCCATCTATCAGAACGAGCAAAACGCTAGCTACCGGATCCGGATGCGCAACGAAAACTAACCCAAACCCTATGATAATAAAGGAGCAGAAGGGCCCGACCCGGTGGCCGCGCTCGATGATCTTGACGGCGACGAGCCCGCGGGTCTCGCGGTTGCGCATCAGCCGCGCGACCCCGAAGTTGCCCGACCCGATGTCCCGCACCGCCTCGTACTTGTCCATGCCGGCTGGGTGGGCCCACCTGCCGGTGGGAGCGGCCGCCGCCGCGGAGGCGTGGAGGGCAGGGGAGCGAGGCGAGCTCGACGAATCGATGGATGGGTACAGGTGGCGGAGGAGGCGGTGTGCGTCGCTTTCCGGCGTGGCGCTTTGGGCGTCTTGTGCGCTCGCCAGGTATATATAGACGAGCGGGGGCGCCGAGTGGAGCCCACCGTCAGTGCCCGTGGCGTGCCCAGGAAGGAAGAGGCTGGCTCTCCGTGGAATCCTTTTTGTTATTTAATTCTTTTTAAAATAAATTATTTTAAAGATGTGTGATGCCAGGACTTAGTCCAGAAACGAACGTATCCAAAAGAATCGGTGACGTGATAACACAGTTTGATCACGTCGTAGTCAGTAGCGTGATAACACAATTTAGTTACGCTACGAGTCATAGTGTGGCCAATGGGTCAGAATTGAAAATAAAATTAGGAATATATTATCTTTAAAATATATTTTTTTATAAAAAAGATAAAAAAATAAAAAATCTCTCCTTGGTGCTCTGTTTTAATTCCTTCCGGTGTGGTATTAGCCTCTGTTTTCTCTTCGGATTTTCCCCTATGGGGTTTGGTTTTGTGTTGAGATGGTTGTGGCAATTTGTTCGATTTCTATTTAAACTAGTAGGATGCCTGTGTATTGCAACGGAACTCTAAATCTTACAGAAATAATATTTTTCTTTAACACATAAAGCAAATCAAGCAATGAAAAGATGATTTTACATACGGACATCACAATAGTGTAACATGATAGAACAAGAACTCTGTGCGACAATTCTAGAAATGAACGGTAGAAACAATATTTTTCCATAATTTACTTCAATACATAAATAATTGATATACCATCATGTAAATTAAGTACAAACCAACAGATAAAGCACACATCATGCATTAAACAGAAACATAAATCTGAAATGTAAAAATAAAGTTCATGGAGCAGCCTTATGGAAGATGCATCCTCATCTCTAGCTTGTGATGTAAAGAGAATGGAAGCACATTCTACAAAATAACAAACAAAAGTTAAACATCATAAATATATTTATATTATATGTAAAGATATGTCAAAAGATTGAGTGACTTACTTACGTTATTAATGTACAAACATTCCAGTAAGTGCATCATTCCTTATGTCAACAACATTCATGACAAAATTTCTTACATATACATCATGCAGCACTACTTGTCGTAGTTCTGTTTAAAGCGAATACCGATTAAATTATTATGAAAGAAAGAAGTCCATACATTATTTACATGGTTGTTTACCTTCGAGCTTGTGCACTAGCAACTTGAGGTTGAAAGAATAAATTGGTACATCCCATTGTTATCGAGCAACCTTTTCAACATTATAATGTATAGGATTAGTATGTTATAACAATTTGTTGAGTACCAAGAATAAGTTCAAAATAGCTTTACACATACCATAATGACTATTCTTCTTTAGCATTGTCACGGTCAAACACATGGTGGTCTTCACCCGCAAGTCTCCACCGTGTTAGATACCACACAATTAGCGAATCCCAAACACGCACGAATAGTAAGTTATGGCTAATTCACAGAAAACGTAGACTCAATAAAAGATATGCAATATAATATATTCTCTTTCAAGAAAATAGAAGCATTATTGTGCTACTCGTACCTGTCATCCATGATGCATAATTCCCTCATCGGTATACGACGTGGGAAGCTGTTGATGTGTTAAATTGGGCCGACGTGTACAACTAAACCGACCACATCTTGCCAAAGTTGCATCAAGTATTATTGTGAGAAGTAACAATATAAAAAGTCTATTATACGAGAAGATACAATATGTGAAAATAGAGATCTTACCAACAATTGGCTTATTTGGTTTCTAATAAACCTCTTCAAAATACGTGAAGTAGGTAGGGAGATCAGAAAACGGAATAAAATTGCTCAATTGCCGAACAGTAGTTTGGTACGTAAACCTTAACTCAAGCTCCTTCCCAAGGAAGTGAAATTCATTGGGTTTTGGATCAACGTTTACGACACGGGCCTCGTAAGAATTTCCCTCCGCAAGTAGTCTATCAAATCTGGGCACTTGTCTGCCGAAGCAAAATGCTTCCATTTTCATGCCCTAATAGAAATGCGGAAAGCATATGGTCAATGTATGAAATGACCTTCGAGAAAAATATTAATAACATGTGTGTGTAATAAATTATAAAGTAAAAATCGATACATATGTTCTCATCAGCAACAATAAACTGAAGCATAGGTCCGGACATGGCCTCTCGCACACGGAATTTGTGCACTACGTACACACAGAACAACCACGTAAAATGCACGCTGTCTAGACCCAACTCATGAAAGTGGATGTATCTACAAAAGAGAAATCATCAACCATATTATTTTATATTCACATGAAATGTACATTTATTACATGCGAACACACAAAATATTAACTGAAACAGAAAGGAAATATGCATAAAGGTGCATTTGGAAAAACTTACCTCGGCTGGGATGCAGTGGGGGCATCAAACGAAGCATAGACTCTACGAGTGGAAATGTTCCTAACCGACATGATACTGACATGGCACATCAAACAATTTGTCAGAAATAAATCTAATACGAGCAAATTTTGTTTAGTAACTTTTCTGCTAAAATCATTTCAACAAGACATATATCTTGACAAGGATGCCAATAGCAAACAACAAAGGATCACATAGAAAACATTTTTATACTTAGACGGTTGTAAGTAAAATAACTCGAATACAAAACTCCACATTACAATAGTTTGCATAGTTTCTCTTCCAGTGTGTATACAAACCAAATAAATTCAAGATAGTACATAAGCCATCTACGACGTAAGAACATCTTTATAGACGATATTTTTGGTGACTATCCGGGTAGATGCGAAAGTCCTATCCTTTTCTTGTGAAGCAAGTATTCTTATATTGCTCCTAGCAGTAGCTCGCGAAAGTGCAACATAGAGTTGTCTATGTGAGAAAACAGGACCTGGAAGGTACACACCAACATTCGGGATAGTTTGGCCTTGTGCCTTATTAATCGTCATAGCAAAACTTAGCCTGATTGGAAACTGCTTTCTCTTGAACTTGAAGGGGAACATTTCATCATCAGATGGGCATAAAGGTATCCGTGGTAGAAAAACCCTCTTCCCGACATGTTGTCCTAGCACTATTTTGGTATCAATAGTATTCTTTTGAAAGCCTCGAACTACCAATCTCGTCCCGTTACACAATCCATTTATTGGATCCAGGTTTTGTAGCAATATAACAGGACAGTTAACCTTTAGCTTGAGCACATGTGGAGGAAAACCATTAGGCATGAGAGAATTCAAGAATTCAGAGGGGTAGTAGTTTTGTGGATCGTCCTCCGCACGATCAAAACTGTCATAGATTATCTCCTCCCCAGGAAATCGATCGACCAGCTTCATGTTTATCGTATCAACACACTCATTACGCGTTGCTAGAATAGCAGCTTCATGTTTATCGTATCAACACACTCATTACGCGTTGCTAGAATAGCTCGAGAAGTAATGTAGTGCGGATCGAAGATATTTGTTTCGGACATTGTGAAGACATTCTCTATAAGGTTGTTTATGTTAGACTCCTCGCCAGTGTATGGAAGCATATCTTGTCTGGAAGCTTCACATAATCATCTTCTACGGTTTCTTCAGTACCATTGCCGATTCTCAGAAGGTAATTAGCAAACAACAGATCGTTTTGAGCCCTTATGCTACGAACAAGCCTTAGATGCCTCATGCTTTCCCAAAGGTAAGACTTGCATAGCGTGGCATCAGTTATCTATGCCCTTGTCCCTTCGAACAACAGGTAGCACCTGCCTGAAGTCACCCCCAAACACAACCGTCTTCCCCCCAAAAGGCAAGTCATGTCGACCCGTAATGTCCCTCATACTATTGTCAAGGGCCTCGACACTGCCTCTTTGTCATGGAGGCTTCATCCCATATTATTAGAGATGCCCTCCGAAGAAGCTTAGATTCACCACTTTGCTAGGTGAAGTTGCATGTTGCACCATTTTCAAGGTTTAGGGGTATCTTGAACCTCGAATGCGCAGTCCTACCACCAGGCATAATGGAGGATGCGACACCCAACTTCGCAGTTGCCATAGCTATCTTTCCCTCACCTCGAACCTTTGCAAGCAAAACTTTGTCTAGAAATGTCTTTCCCGTGCCTTCCGGGCCATCAACAAAGAATACACCCCTGTCATCATTATCAGTCGTGGCTAGTATCTCGTCATATGCGTACCTCTGCTCATGGTTGAGAGAAGATGTTAGAGATGTGTGGTCTTGGTCTACTTCAATCGTGGACCCTCGATGATCGCCCTAGCCTCACCACCAGTATAGTCGTGGGTCTCATCGATGTTGGGAAGAGGGAACAATGTTATATCCTTCCCCATCGATTGGAGCATGAAGGATCGCGGGAAGGCTACAATAGCACAAAACAAAAATTTACCGCGCAACTCAGGAACCTCCGCTAGTAATAGATCATGAGATTACCACTAGACGCGCCGACTCGTAGCGAAAGTAGAGTCGATGTAGCGAGTTGATGCAGTCGTAGTCGTACTCGCCACGCGTCTTCTCCTGCGAGTAGTCGTACTCGCCGCGCGTCTTCTCCTCTGAGTAGTCGTACTCGCCGCACGTCTTCTCCTCCGACTCTAGTGATCATCACGAGTTGCGGATCGTCCTAGTGTTGATGCTTCGCAACAACACCTCCAAGGTATCCACATGTACGGGTAGGGGCACCACGCGTTGGAGTGCTAGCACTGGCGGCGTGGTTGAGGAAGGCGTGGCTATTAGGGTTTCGGGAGTTCTTCAAAAGATCATAACACCCCTTGTCACCGTCCCTCTATTTATAGGCATCCATAATGGGTCTCGTACTTGAGGCCCATTAGGAACTCGTGGCCTACAAGAATTCAGATCAACATCCAAATCAAATCCTAGCCCTTTAAGTGTGCTACCCTATAGGTTCATGTGTAATCGGTTGTGACTCGGAAACTCTTTTCCGACCACTAGTCGTTAGCGGTACCTAGCAACACATAACAATTCCCAAACACACATAGAATATATCGGACGAACCTTAATGCAATATGATCTATGACCAGATCCATATCACTAACGACCAGCTCGTATCTCTATACGACCAGTTCATATTTGGTCTCGACCAATTCGTAACTTGTCGGCGCCCCGGGTATCACACAACCCCGAGACCCTCTGTGCATACCAAGCTAGTCCCATGATCAGTAGCTAGCTCGCACAGTTGCAACAATGATGTTATCATAACTATTCAACAACGAACTAATGAAGCAGACAAATTAATATTAGTTAACGCCTAAAGACCTTATGGTCAAGTTCTTACAAAAGTCGCCTCACAGGGCTTAGCAATAACAGAGTTCTTGCAGCAGAAATTCAAAATACGTGGAGCCCAATCGACATGCCCACAGGCAATCGAGTGGAGGACGTGACCTAGTTCGCGAAGTCTTCAAAGTAGCTTTCCTCGTAGAACTCAACATTTTCTGATTCTTCTGCTGGGACTGATCAACAAATGGCATAAAGCCGTGAGTACTTAGAGTACTCAGCAAGTCGTAGAGAAATGTATGCATATAGTATTCATGCAAGGCTTAAGCAAGGATGGCTTTATGGTTAGTTTGCAGAAAGCAAGTTTAACAGTAAATACAATAATTAGATTACAAAGCAAGATTTTAAAAGATTAATACATAATTAATCAAGTTCTTTGAAACGAACAGTGAACCTCCCGTTCACTTCCCAACCATTTCAACCAAACCTTTCCATCGAACCAATTACCATATTTTTGAAAAAGCTACCCCTTGCGTGAAAGACCCGGGCATGTCCATAACCGGGGACACGGCTATTCGAATAGATTTTTACCTCTGCAGAGGTTGCACAGCTTTACCCACAAGAGATAAATCACTCGTACTGTCCGCTCACACACTTACGAGGTGTGCGACTAAGTGATTATCACAAGGCCTTTACAAAGGTCCATTTTGACTTGGTTCTGCTCGCTAAGGTTTCGCCCTCACGGCCCCCTCTTGCGCCCTTCCCATCCAAAACAGAACCGACTCAAAACTTTCCTAATTAGTTGGCCAGGTCCGTCCCATATCGGACTTGTGGTTGCACGGTGTGACCCAGTTCAATGGCGTACAAGGTTAAGTCATTAGTTGATTGCTCAGACGAGACTTTCCACATCCCAATGTGCCTCACGCACCCACCTTCACCACCGCCCACAAGCCCGAGCATAAATCATTTTTGGTTCATTCCCGACCAAATGGCAATCCCTGCCATGGCTCAACACATTTTAATTATAGTGGCCTCACACCACAATTCCATAGTGTCATTAATCAAATTTCATTCATTCTGTAAACATGATCGCGAGTCCATTGGATAACTAAAGCGAGACTAAGCAAATTTACGCACCCAAGTTGGTAAATACAATTATGTCCAACTAGTATTAACCATCCTATGGTGTTCATGGATATATGTCATTCAAGGAGACATTTCATTTTCAATTTATCAAGGAGAAATAATGGCAATTTGGTAATTATCTATTCCCAAAACCATTTCTAATAAAACTAGTCATGCATGATAATTTAAAATAATATACATTTGTAAAATGGGTACAACATGATCAAAGGCCTACGACTTGCCTTCGTTGACGAGGAGAGGGTCTTCGGTCGTCGGGTCGATGAAACCTTCCGGAATGCCGGAATCTACACGTGTGAAAATAGCACAAATAAATAAAACAACACCAAATGAACTCCAAAAATTACAAAACTTATTTATCATAGATGGTTAACGAAGAACCGTCTGTGATAATTTTATCACAGATGGTTACAAAAGAACCGTCTGTGATGGGGTGTCTAGTATAGCATGTTTTGTAGTAGTACTAGTAATTAAGTTATTTTGGTGCGCTTAAGGTGCAATTAATTTGTTATTAGTTGGCATTAATGTTAGTTCCATTGTAACTTTTGTTATCGTGTGTTTCTCTAAAGGTATTTTTTTGTTATCGATGTTTGCTTGTTAACAAATAACTCTGCTTGGCGTGCACAATGTGGGTGAGTAGGAAATAAATGCGATGGGGGAGGGCCTCACCGTGAGCCCCCCCCCTCAGCCGTTGGATCGGCTTTCCAATTCCCTTCCGGGTGAGTATATAGTACTAGTGCATGCTAACATTAATTGTGGCTTTTTGTTTGCTTGTGCACTTTTGCCCCCAAAGTATTTTGATAGTTTTTTTAGCACACAAAACAACTTTATAATTCTGGTCTGCAAATAGGTTCTTTCTTGACTATTAATTTTATCCGGCCTCATATGTTTTAGTGTGGAGATGATAAGATGAGTGCACTTTCTTTATTCTTAGCTAGTATTTGTTTGGGAAAATTGGTATAGTAGCATCCCTTTCGGTCATATTTAGATAAATACCTTCGCTTTAGTGACACAATGCAAAATAACACCACGAACGCTCGAAAATAATAGGAATGACATTGCCATCGGTTTGGCACCTGTTAGTTGACGTTGCACGGATAAAAAGACAAGTATGCCCTCTCGAAAAAATGGCAACCTCTTTGAAAAATGCATCTCGATTCTACCTGTCCTCCCTACCGACGGCCTTCTCCTCACCTCCCACCGCGCCACCACCCCCCTCTCCTCCCTGCTCTTCCTCCCCTCTCTCCTCCGTCGCCCCATTTCCGCTTCGTGCCACCTCCTCGCCTCTGTCCTCCCTAGCCGACGGCCTCCTCCTCGCCTCCCACCCAAGGCATGAACCCGCCGCCTCTCCCTCCACCACTCCTCTCCTCCCCCCTCCTCGAGCTTGCTCCCACGGTGGGGGTGGTAGAGATGGAGGCGACGCCACTGGATGGCTTCTTCGATGATAGCATGACATCTTCCACAGCTTTGTCGAGCTTGCTCCTGCGGTGGTCATGGAGGCGGAGGCCGCTGGATCCAGCAGCGACGGATGCGGGCGACCTCCTCCTCGGCCCAGCGGCTCCCAACCAAATTGGCGGCAGCTTCCTTGTCCTCAACCTCAGATCTGACAACGGCGGTGGCTCCCGACCAGATCCCGTGGCGAGCAGGAGGGGGTGGTGGAAATTCATCCGGTCGATAGCCTCCTCGTCACCGACCTCGCCTGGCGGCCGTGGATGGGCGTGTGGCTTCCTCAAGCTCAGTGGTGCCCTCCCTAGATCCCGTGGCGGTGCTAACGCCCACATTCGGATGTGGGTCCGCGGGCCCCCTACCTCGAGCTCGGCCTCGGGTAGACGAGCAGGCCGATGGTGAGGATGGGCGCGGCGGGCTAGAGCGTGGCACACATCGCGTCGAGCACCTCCGACTCAAACTCATCGAAGGTGTTGAGGACGACGGTGTTCACCTTTGCCAGCCACTTCATCACGTGGCGCTTGAAATGGGAGAGGCATTTAAGTGGTGCATCGACGAGCTCGCGTCTGCCGAGCTAGCAGCAGCGGCGGCGGCGAGCTCAGCAAGCCAGTGTCGATGTTCATGGCGTTGGGCTAGATGACATTTGTCCGGTCGAAGGGGCTGGTCGTGGTGTGGTGTTCCTCGCCGACCTGCGGTCCAGCCTCGACTAGCCCATCGATGAGGGCTACCTTAGCAACTGTGTCAGGGCATGCCTGGCGAGCTACGATGACGCGGGGGGAGCTCCTCGGCGAGGCGGGTCTGCTGCGCGCGGTGCGAGCGGCCATGGCGAAGATGGAGGTGGCGCCGTTGGCTGGGAGAGTCGTAGAGGAACAACACGTCCTGGGATGGTGGCGAAGCAGAAGCCCAGGAGGCCGTTGAGAGCGGAGGAGCTGGCAGTTGTTGAACTCAGAGTTGACGAAGGGTAAAACAGGCATTAAAATTATATTATCTCACATCATACCTCCTTGCTATTAAAGATGGATGGAAAACGTGACAACAATATCATTCTCAATATTTTAGAGTGTTCACATCATACCTCTTTGCAGTGCGTCTCCAAAGCGATGTTGTTTATCTAAATATGACCGAAAGCAATGTTACTGAACTAATTTACCCTATTTGTTCTGGCCCATCTTTCGTGTGCATTCTAGCATTTATTCTACTTGGTTTTTTCATACTTGTCCGTATACATGGATGTAATTTTCTTATTCCAAGTTGTTATTTTGTCATGTTGTAGCTACTTTTCGAATGCATGTCTTTGAAATGCTACTTTTTGTGTCTGTTTATCAACAACTAACTATGGTTTGCACATGCAATGCGAATAGCACAAGTACAAGATTTTTCACATATATTGTCTCTTTTTATGTTTAACTATTTGCCTATCTAACACAATAAACAGTTCCAAACTTATTCATCAGAGAAAATCTATTCATAATTTGCAGGATGTATAGTAGTGTCAATTCCAATCTTTTTCTCTCTTTAATTTATAGCTTTCTTCCCCCGGAAAGAGACTTTTGCTCTGCAAAACAAAATATTTACCCGTGCCAACCATTAAAGCCAACTGATGTGGCTCCTTATTTCTCTTGACACGGCTAGAGTTCAAAACAGCATGTTGCGTGTTTTTTTTTTTGGGGTGTGGATTTCTAACATGATTTGTCGGGATTTACCATGACTTGTGTGTTGTTAGCTTTCAGGCATGTACACGGTTACAGATTTTACCACTTGTCACGGCCCGGGCAACACGTATCGACACGCTGCCGGGCCAACGCCGAGTAGCGCATGGGCAGGTTGCACGAGATCTTTGGCTAGTCAAGCAGAGGTGCTCCCGACGTCGACGCGCGCGCGAGAGCGACATGCCGACCAAAAAAGAGTTGACGACGTCGTTTGGTTGGTGCGCTGGGTTTATGTTCAGGAAAAAGTGATGTGTCAGAAGGTGATTTGGAAAATATATAATTTTTATCTGTTTAGATAAGTCAGATAAAAAGTGTTTGGTTAGTGACTTGGATACGAAGAAAGCGTAAAAAAAATACCCTTTAAGAAGGATAAAACGTAAAAACTAAAAATACGCTCTCATAATAACCATTCTAAAACCAGTCTCATCCGATCATCCAGTGACAGGCATACATGCTTAGAGCAACAACCAAACGGTACCCCAAAAGTATCCCGGTAGCGTCCTGGCCAGGCGAGCGGCTTCTCGATGTCAAACGAACATGCCCTCAATCTCTGTCACAATGCCGTCCGTGAGATGAGTTGTTCATCTTTGCTTCTTAAACCAAATAGTAGCTCGCACAAGCATCTAGTCTAATCGGCAAATATGACATGCAGAGATCGACTTCGATTCAGAGGGCACATTTACTGTATGGTAAGTTGGACTGCCAAATTATCGAGTGGGATCAACGGGCACTGCTTTTAAGTTTTAAATACTGGCTAGAATGAATGAACCCAAGGACTACTAATTCATCGTAGCCAAAGAAACAACAAGAGAAGCGGTGGAGGCAGCAATGAAGCACAGATTCGGTGTGCTGGAGCAGTGATACGAAAGATTCACCCAACCGGGTCCGCTCCAGGAACGAAATCTACGTCAAAAGAATGGAAAGATTTGAAGGCGGAAGAGCGCGTCAAAACTCGAAACAGCAGCGAGGAAACGAGAGCACAGACAAGCATTTCTCTTGGATGGCAGGGCCTGCACCGCGCGCGTGGGTGGGGAGCTGGTACCGTGTCCAAAGGATGCAACAATGGCATGTGATGCCGTATACTGCTGTTTACTTAGCCCCTTGCATCATTGCATGCCAACAAGCTGCCCTTTGCTGCCTTCACAAGCGTCACATGTTTTGTCCTTTGATAGCGAGGCCTTCCATGATTCTCCTCTCTTTTTTTTTTCCGCCCTTTTCCCTTCTCAGCTCAACATAAATACTCTGGAATTACTTTATCGGGTCGTAAAAAGGAGTCGTTTTAGGATGTGTGCAGTCAGACATTATAAACTTTAACTATACTATCTTTTAAAATATTTAAATTAAACATGTGAAAATGATACGTGTAAGTTTGTCTCAAAAAGTACTTTCAGAATACTATAAGTTTTATAAATATATTATAATAGAAATAAGTAGTCAAAGTTGTATTTTGGATACTATGTCGATATCTAAAATGACTTCCTCTTGTACAGTGCGAATCCACCGGGTGGCCTTCGTCAGGCTGAAGCCCACCCTCCAAACACACCCCCCCGGCAACTCCAGCTCTCGGGCCAGACTGCTGTGCACGCCTATGACCAAACAAGAAAGAATCAATCAACGCGCCAAGAAAGAATCAATCAAGCAAATGCGTTGGGCCTTGCCCTTGCCGAAGCCCAGGCTCAACTCACATCCACCGGTTCCCCCATCCACATTCAATCATCCTCATTCAATCGATTCCCCAATCCACATTCAATAATCTTCATTCAATCGAACGAGCGAGGCGCACTTGAAGTATGATTGCAAATCTTCAACTCCGAGTTGATTTCAAGCATATGCCTGTTGCACACACTATCACTTGTGATTTTATAGTTGGTATGAAAATGGGGAGGAAATTGGGCATGTTTGGGACATTGGATGTCAAGAGACATAGAAAAATATTCAAAATAAGAGTCATGGTAGACACATTGATATATTCTAAGTTAAAGCCAGAAGCAAATTAACTCGAAGTAATAAATTAATCTAGTTTATTTTGGGAGATAATTAAAGTAAATTGCATGATTATTATCATTATCCAGTTGATATGGAAAATGATATTTACGCCATTACCGATACCCATGCTGTTGGCAACCACAATCATTGCTTCCCATGAAGGGCAATTGATTTGTGTCTTCAATAATATGTTAATCGCCATCATGCGGGAATGCACACGACTAATCGATGACCTCTTGACGCAGTCGCACATATGCCATGTTGGCTACACACTGAAGAGTGTCATTTTCACATATGCATAAATTGGTAAGTGCGGTCGGTAACTGCATCACCACTAGAAACCATATCACTTGCTTGAAGCAAATATAGGCCCCGAAAGAAAATTGACCTATTGGATTTTATTGATCCTAAATGATCTAATTTTGGCTATGTTGATTCTGGCATTACAAATTAAATTAAGGCATACAATTCATCACCCTTAATTAAATTTGGTGTTCCTGTTGAACAATAAATATTCCCGTCGAACAGTTATACTATTTGGGTGATTCAACTAGATTTGTAGTCCCAAAGAAAATCCAATATTTATGTGTAGATTAACTATGATCAAATATTTTATGTTCTAGCATTATATTTATGTTCCTAAAGAGCATCCTGTAGTTTTATGTTGTTAGAACACTGCTTATGACCATAAGAAAATATGTTGCGTAATTATAAACTTAAAGTTTAATGATCTAAATTATTTAAAATATGATATGAATAATTGGATCAAAACCTTAGCAAATAATAAAGAAGATAGTCTATATAATAAGTCTGTTAACACTCGGACCCCGTATAGGACCTTCGTTGCAGATTAATGACCAACCAGAAGTTCGAATATTCAAAATAATATTAGGATCATGTAGTTTTCTTGCTTCTGCACTGATAAAAGTATAACTCGCTGCATATAATTATCAAATCCCCGTGGAAATTAGTGTGTGTTAGAGCAATAAATACTCAAAAGTTCGAATGTTGTCGTATTATTCAGCAGTAGCCATGTGACGCGCGTCCCAGCCAGCAACTGCTCGTGGTACGACAGGTGCATATTTCATTCCCAAAACGCTAATAAAGCACCGGTTAATCAGGTCTTTTGTCTGTACTACGTACTGATCACTTTCGTTACGGCGCTAATGCTCGCGATCACATCCACTGATTCGCAATGGTTACAGAATACAGATGTTAGGAGCTCTGTGCTCCCTTGTGCCGTCGGCAGACCGGGTGACCGCAAGCGTCCAAAACCTCACATCGGAAGGCTACCCCTGCAACACATCTGTTTGGTACTCGTTAGCTTCCAGAGAAACAAACTGCTAATTTAGCATATCATCAACCAACCCCCCAGGAGAAAAGGAAGCTTATCCTGGGAACTGTTCAGTAGCGCTCTAGAACCCGACTGACAGCGAACCGCAGATAGTCTAATTATTATGTCTGCACGAGTTGCGTCCGTTTTGCCTCGTCCTTCTCGATCTTTAGCCTTTTGGCCTCGTAAACTATTGGCAGCAGTACAGGATTAAAGATTTTATTTGCAATCTGACACGCAGCGTCAAAGTGCAGGCATGCACATCCATCTTTCGGCTAGCTCGATCAGCCTGTGCTGCAGGGCCTCTCTTTAGACTTCAGAGGTCACTTGGTTCCAGGTACTGTACTGGACAACCACTGATAATCACGATCGAGGCTATGTTTACTATACTTTAGTGGATTCAGTGGCTGATGTTCGAGATAGGATAGGCGCGAGCCTCGCGGGTGTGGAAGTTGGGAGCGCGAAACCGAAGAGAAAAATACGCAGCGAGCGGAGCATGCTGATGCGCGCTGAGCTCGTGATTCATTAGGCTTTGGCCCAAGCCAATGTAAACGGATGGGCAAGGCCGAACTGGCCCGATTCTTTTCGCCGTTTAGCTCGACAGAAACAAGTTAGAGAAGGTTCGGCAGGTGGGTTCGGCTGCCTACTCTTAACCCGTCTAACCTAACGGACGCCAAGATATGGTATGGAAACCCGCACGGCCCAAGTGCTAAAGCGGTATTTCGGCCCCGTGTGTAGCCCACATGGGACGGGCGTCAAGCGGGCCACGGCATCCCAGACGCCCACAGCCCACTGCATTGGCTCCTCAGCTCCGCTGTGAGCTCCGCGCCCGCAACTTTGCAGGATTTGGCGATGACTACTGGTTGAATTGCCTGCTCGTCTTGACCTGGAGCACCGTACTGCGTATTATTAAGAGCTGGGATTCGGGTCCCTATATTACTACAGATATTTATTAGGAACAGTGTTTGTGAGTGTATGAAAAGTACTAGTAAACCACTGTAGTTATTGATACCGTTTTTGATATATATATATATATATATATATATATATATATATATATATATATATATATAATGGTGGAGATCGTTTTCTAAAATCATCCTTTGCATTGAATCCTTTGTTACAAAGGATCTATTTATTAAAAGATGGCACATGCGTTCGGAACTGATGATGGTCTCTATCGAGTGCTTGTAGGGTCAAGCGCATGTAGAGTTGCATTTTGGCTTGCCGGCCCGTTTGCAGTGACATAACTAGGGATGGTAATCAGGCGCGGTGAGTACAGGTAGTGCTCGCACGTACCCATACCCGTGACCTCGATCCCCCCAACGGACATGCCCGCGAAGGACGACCGGTGAAGAACATCACCCATGCCCGTGGGTATCCGTCGCCCATGGACATGCCCATTTACCCGCGAACAATGCACTGCCGCCCATAGGTACCAATCACCCCGTTTGAAAAAGGTATCAACAAGAACCCATAACCCTCACGGTCACCTAACATCAACCATCTAGTTTGTAGCATCAAAAGCAAATCCAACACCACTAGTAGTTACCCCCTTTATCCTCTCCATGCATGAACCATAAATAACAATATCATAAAAGTAAAATCAAAATCGAACCAGGAAACTAAAATAGAGAGATGGGAAAAGGGGGATGAACCAAATCCATGCCACCAGAACACGGGCCAGGCAAGGGCGACAGTGCGGTGGCTGGAGGCCAAGCCGCGTGGCCACGGGCGCGGGGGGAGGTGCGCGACAGCTGGAGGCGAGCGGGTAGACCGGGCTACGTGGGCATGCGCATGGACTGGAGGAACTGCGCTGGACCAAGGGGAAGTGTGGCCGAGCCTCGTAGGGCCTAACCAAGGGGAGGCGCAGAGGCGCGGTGGGTCAGGTGCTCCGACACCGAGCAGCCAGGGAGGAGCACGGGCGGCAGCACCGGCGGTCGGAGACGCCGGGACCTAGCCGGGTGCGGCGCCGAAGAAACTCCATGGGAGAGAGAGAGCCATCGGGAGGAAGAGAGATTGGGGGAAGAAATGGGATGGGGGAAAGGAAGAAAGCATGCCTAGGTTGTGTTGGGAGTGGTAATGAAGATAGCGAGTGGGGGAGGAAGAGCTCGGGAAGTGGGAGGGCATCTGGCAGCTAGGGACTTGACCGAGCGAGTGGCTAGGGTTTTACACAGTGACTCAGTGATGGTGTCTCACGGTCCCACCTGTCAGTGTAGATGGCGGGTAATCGGGTGAAGCGGGTACGGGTGGAGTTTATCCATGCCCTCACCTGTTTACCCGATGGGAAAGAATTGTGCTATTTTTTTGTCCGTGGGCAAAGAAAGACGCCCAGATCCGCTTTTATTAAGGTATTTACCCACAAACACACAAATAATCGAGTAAAATTGCCATCTACGTAACCGTGTGCGGATCGACAAAACCCAAGGACTCTCGTCTCCTACGTCAAACTGGGAGCCAAGGGAGGCCCCCACCCACCATTTTATTATTTAAAAGTAGGTTCAAGCTAGAAATCTGTCACTACCAATGCAGTGTGAAAGTGAAACCAATCGGGTTGCAGCTCTGTATCATTGTTCTCTGGGAGAAGAACAAGAGAGAGTACCTTTTGTGACTACATTATAGAGGATGTCTCGTATTAATTTACCGTGCCGGCACATCCACGGAAACTGCATATATAAATAAAGACGCGGTTGTCTATCCTATCAACATCCATAATTATTGAATTAAACGTGGAGGAATTACGCCGAACGTGTCCAGAACATGATGATCTGAAAAGAAGTCTTCCCTACCGAGCGTGGACATTCTACAAGCATGTGCCACTACAATCACTATCCAACGGTCCAAAATGCTCCGAGATTCGTGTGTCACCCCCCTGGTTCCTCCTCTCTTTTGGCTCCGCCACAAGCCACGCCGCTTGGCTTCGTGGTGGCGGCGGTGGTGTGGGCTCGCCGTGAGCCGGAGTGCGCGCCGTTGCTCGGGGAGGAGCCGCCGGGAGAGGGAGAGGAAGGAAGAGAGTAGCTGGAGCAGAGAGAGAAGCGGGAGAGAGAGAGAGAGAGAGAGGAGGAAGAGAGAGGGGCGAAGTTGCACGAATCTTGACACAAAAAAGCAATGGTTGTGATAGTGCTGTAGGGTCAAGCGCGTGTAGAGTTTGCATTTTGGCTTGCCGGCCCGTCTGCAGTGACATAACCGTGTGCCGATCGATCAACGTCTGCATCTCTGTATAAATAATATACGTACGCTTGCTAGCTAGCCAAGCATCGCCACAACTCTGGTCTCCGCCCGAAAGAGATCGAGAAGAAAGGCCAAGAAAAATGGATAAGACGGTGGTCATCGTGTGCGCGGTTGTAGGTTCTCTGGGGGTGTTGAGTGCCATCCTGGGGTTCTCAGCAGAGGGATCAAAGCTCACTGTAAGCTAGCACTACTGATCTCCTAGCATGTGTGCACACATCAAGTTCTTAGTATGCATGCGTGTTCTTGTTATTGAACTGTTAATTGTAGATCTTGGTGTGTGGTGTGTTCTTCTTGCACTGTGGAATGTGTACATGTGTATATGTACAAGAACACACACGCCTATGAACCCCAAGCTCTTAGTATATATGATGCATGTGTGTTCTTGTTGAGATGTGTCAGATCTTGGTGTGTGTAGTTACTCGGAGTTGACGGCATCTTGCAGATTTCTGACATACTGGTGATTGGCGACGAGTGCTTGTACCCTCAGAACCCCGCGCTCGCGCTGGGGGTCTGCGCGGCTATCTTCCTGCTGATGGCCCAGATCACCGTCTCGGCCGTCGGCGGCTGCTGCGGCTGCTGCAAGTCCCGGGCCATCCCGTCCGAGACCAAGCGGATCGTCGGAGTCGTCTGCGCCGTCATCTCATGGTGAGTGGTCAACAGGTCCATGTACGGTCATGCATGGCTGTAGGCTTTGTATATATGATCTCGGAACAAATGAATAAACGAGTACTGCTTTCGTGAAGGATAGCGGCGGTGATCGCGTGGGCGCTGTTCGTGGAGGGCGCGGCGTGGAACGCCAACGTGGCGCGGGTGACCGCCCCGGTGTGCTACGTCCTCAAGGACGGCATCTTCGCTGGCGCGTCCGTGCTTACGCTCGCCGCCACGGCCCTCGGGATCACCTCCTTTATCATGCTTCGTAGGCAGCCGGACGCGACGGCGGCGGGCGCGCCCAAGCCAGGAGAGCAGCAGCCGCCCGCCGGGATCGCGATGGGACACCCGCAGTTCCCACCTCCGCAAGGGTATGGGCAAGCGCCGAGTCACCCGCAACAGTACTCTCCACCTCAGGGATATGCAGCAGGGCAAGCGCCGAACGCAGTACAGTTCCCTCCTCCACCTCCTGCTCAAGGCTATGGATGGCAGTCGCACGCACCGAACCGGCAGTTCCCTCCTCAAGGACATGCACAGGTGTAGCGCCGTGCCCTTGATCAATCACGTACCTCATCATATCGAGAATACATGAGTAGGTGGTGTGAATCGAATTAATAATGCTTGCCCGTCAAGTCAAACCATTGATAATGCTATTTTGTGTGTGCTACATGTATGTATCTACCAACGTATGGAGTATCCCGTGTAATCATTAGAGAACCAGGCAACCAGCAATGCTTGCTTAATTACTGCTTGTTGTTTTTTTCCGGTTCAGATTTCGAGTAAGTTGCAAAGGCGAGATGGTAGTGCCATTTTGGCACCGGAAATATCCCGTCTTGTACTTCAGCTTAACAAAATATAGAGGATCAAACGAGACACACAATATGCGACTCTGCGTCCCTATTCCAGAGGTCGGGCGCAGATATGACACCAAGTCACGGACACAAAACACTCGGACGGCAGCTGGACGAGATGGCCTGGTGGAGTGGTGGGTCTCTGTGTGGGCTGGTCTGGTTATGCCAGCTTCCAGGCCGTGCAACCGTGCAAGTTTCGGTCTCATGGCGCTGCGTCTGCGAATGTGCGATGCCGCCTCTACTCCTGCTGCATCGCTGCGGAGTTTCGGCCTGGCCCGACCCACGTAAATTCGTCCAATTTTAGCCGATGGGACATTTTTTTAAGAGTATGAAAGGCCTACCTTTCGATTTCTATTATTAGAAACCGATTAGATCCACTACAATGTTCTTACAAGCAACTGAAAAAAGAAAGACAAAATGATGCATCTCGACACAAAGATAAAGTAGAATGGATTAAAACATCACACAGATCACTTCTGAAATAACCTACAAACTACTAGCATTGCTGGTTTTTCAGCATCTCCATGTGCTCGCCATCCCGACACCTCACCGTCGGTCGCCATCCTCTCGTGGACGCAAAGACTTCAGATGCCACCCGTTCGAGCAGTCTGGCCCCCTTAGCTCCTGTCGGTTTTCCATTCTTGTCTGCAAATTCACCCAGTGGTTAATCCAATAACATACAAGCGACGGATTGTCAGGTAGTTTGTTTCGAAAGCAAGCATAGTTTTTTGCTTTCCAAATTGACCATAGCATAGCTGCTACTCCTGTGATCAACTTCCTTTTCTCCCCTCTAAAACTTCTCAGACATCCCTCAAAAGGGTGATCTATATCCAGAGGAGAAGAATGAAAACCAAAAGCACATTTACATACATTCCACAAATATCTTGCAAGTGGACAGCTGAAAAAGAGATAGTTTATGCTCTCATCAGCCCCACAAAAGTAACACTTACTCTCATTTTTCCATCCTCTCTACAGTAAAACATCTTTGGTCAGAATGCTTTTCTTTAGCATCAACCACAAAAAAACTTTAATCTTGAGAGAAATTTTTTACTTTCCAGAGGAAAAGATGAGGGAAGGCAGTACCTTGATTTTTTAGAAAGATTTCACAGTGAACTTGTTGTCAATATCCACAATACTCTGTCAGGCTCATCTGTGAGCAGAATATCACTACACTCATCTGTAGTTTCTGCCACAATTCCCAAGCCGCCCCCCAAAGTTGTCCTAAAGCTCACCGATGTCCAATCAGCTAGCACCTCAGACATTGTGACATTCTTGGTCAAGGACAAGTTGTATAATATTTTATATCTTTGAGCTAGGCAGTTTCAACCAACCAAGCTGTAATACTCCAAAAGGCTTTAGAAGTGATAAAGGAATTAAGTAGATGGATTTTTTTAAAAAATTTAATAAAACTTGGGATATAGGCTCTTGGCCCACAACACCAAAGCCCAAAAGGGGGCAGCCACCACCTAAAAGGGAGAGGGGGCTGCCTAAACCCTAGCCTCCCTCTCCCTAGCAGCTGCCACCCCCATCGCACCTGCTGGCCGCCCCTTCTCCTCCCTGTCCAGCACTTCCCCTCGCCTCCTCCCCTCCCCTCCCCTGGTGGTGCCTCCCCTCCTCCCATGTGCCCCTCCTTGCTGCTGGCCAAGAGGAAGAAAGGGGGAGGGCCCTTTTGGTGCTGCCGTCCAAGGAGAGAAGAGGAAGAGGGAGAAGAAGAGGGAAAGGAAAGTCTTGTGGGGATTTCAGCGGGATCCAACGATGTATTATAGAGTAATTTTTCCCCAATAGCTAGTTTAATTCTTTTTCTATACGATTTGTTGTCGAATATCAATTTGGTACCATGCTGTCAGTAGATTGGTAATCTGCAGCTATGTTTGACCTGTAGAGTTGAATTAGTTCAGAGTGAAACCAGGGTTTTGTGCCTTCTAAAGATAGGTAGATTATGCCAATAGCTCTCTGGAAAGTCAAGGATCATATTATTTGGATGATTATATAATTAGTTATGATTTTTACAATACGAGTGTTTATTCAATTCCTGGGTTTCGGGCATCAAACATGTTTTTGTAAATAAAAATTAGAAAATGGATGAATCTGAACTTTTTTTGTCTTCATGAATTTGATATATAATTTCATTATTATTCTAGAGGCACCAAGATCACTTTTTTTACAAGTATAACGAAAGTTGTGAATTTTTGAATCATGCAGTGTAGTTCTGTCATTTAGTTGGGGACAGTTGGGAAAAATTACTTTGTTAGAAAATTTTATTGCACAAAAGAAAAATTGTACTAATTTTATTTTGGAAGATAATTATCTAGGGATTCCAGAATGTCTTAGATCATCATTTCTGGAGTTACCAATTAAAAGATATGGAATTTTTAGGTCGTTAATACAGAAGATGACAGATCTATCTTCGGAGATAAAAACAAGGGTTTAGATGAAATAATCCAAAATTTTAATCACCTGAGAATTTGTAGATTTATGTGTGTAGATTCCAGAAAGGCTGAGTTCATGATTTTTAGAGTTATAAATTAAAATTTATGGATTTTCTAAGATGACAATCTGTTTTGAACAGATTGGTTTTTGAGAAGGATCGATATTATTTCGGGTTGCGATTAGGAGTGGATAAGTTTATTTATTTTTATGACCATGTGGTGTGTTTTTGAATAGTATCTTAGTATGTTTTACCAATGCAGGTGGTGGTGAGAAACCGGCGTTAGAATCATCTGCCCGTCGTAACCCATCGCATGGTTAAGGCAAGTGCAAGCAGTGTATAGTATATGTGGAGATAAATTCATGAAAATTGCTATGGTTTACTTGTGTGAAATTTTATTCATGATATTGATGTTGAATGTCATTCTCTCATGATTGATTAAAAAGATTATGTTAATTTGCATCATGGCATTCAACTTTGAGCCTTGGACTACATGGTAGCTAAGAATTGATTCATTTGAGGTCTCCGTCATGTATTGGATGGGCAAGAGGTCTCCACACTCGTGGAGTGTGGGCTTGACGTCCCTGTGCCAGAGGGCACAGACTTGAGTATTCATCGACGGATGTACTACTCCGCATTACCGGTAATTGCAAAGAAGGAAGAAAGTGCATTCTTGTCATCTGCATCGCATGAATGTAGAAAAGATCCATTTATGAAATCATTGCTGATGATTATATGAGGATTTTGTTACATTCTTTACTTGTTGATGATGCTTTGTCAATTACACTGTTGTACTTTGCTGAGTTATGTACTCATTCTTGTTGTTGTTATTTTCTTTAAGTACTTCCCGAGGAAACGACATGCATGGGCAGGGGTAGACCTTTGGTGCACATCACATAAGTTTACTCATGACAAATAAAAAGTAACTCATAGGCTTAAGTTTAAAGTAAATCTGGTTACTATTTCTGTTATAAGACTGTGCTCATCCTTCGTGATGAATGTTTGACTTGTAATTAGATTAGCTAAGTTTTTTTCATGCTTTAAAATTTCAGATCTTGATTTATTACACTCTTACATGATGGAATATTTCAAGTGACTTGTTTAGTCCTACTTCCTAGTAAAACTCTAAATAATTTTGGAAGTGAGTAGAGATAAAGTGGATCATTAAGGTAGTTTCGTAGCATCCTAGGCTCAATATTGGGTTGGGGTGTTACACAAGCATCCTCTTAGAAAAGTGTATTATCCCCATTACCAATCACTCATTTACAAAAGGGATGAAAGAATTTTTTTCACATCCATCAAACCCTTCCAGAATTGAGAGTCATCTAATCTCTGTTTTGCCTAGGTCAATGTATAGAAATCTAAATACATTTTTGTGCATGAAACTTTGCCACATTCCTTCGTCATTCTCTTTTTTTCGCAATCATTTCCCGATCAAGGTAATGTTCATGACATCTAGGCCAAGGACACCGGGCCCCTTGATCTTTTGGCAAGCATACAATCTTCCAATTGACAATATGGTACTTCCTTATACCCTAATCTGATTGCCAAAGTAATCTTGATCTGTAAAAGTAAATTTTCTTTTCGACCCCTTTAGGTAATCTATAAAAAGACAACATGTATAATGGGACATTGCTCAAAATTGAATTGATTAGAATTAGCCTTACTCCAATTGTCAGCAATCTCCCTTGCCAGCAACCAAGCTTTTTCTCCATTTTACTCTCAATTTCATTCCAATCTTTGTTTCTTATTCTTCTATCATTTACACTTATTCCCGGATATTTCATGGGTAAAGTGCCAACCATACAAGTGAGTATAAGATTGTACTCATGTTGTTCATTGATGGCATCTCCAAAGCAGTATGAGACACCCTAGTGAAAGTTTGTTTTGAGACTAGACATTTGTTCAAAAAGACACAAGATGAATTTAAGGTTTCTAACTCCTTATAAATCATCTTGCAGATGGAAGATCGTGGCATCAGCATACTGCACGAGGGCCAATCCTCCTTCAACTAATTCTGGTACTAAGCCTTTAAGCAACCCTTATTGTTGAGCTTTTTGAATCATTATTGCAAGAGTGTGTGCTGCAATGTTGAAAAGGAGATGGGATAGTGGATCCCATGCCTCAAACCCTTATGGGTCTAAAAATAGGGCCTTATATGATCATTTACTTTGACCGCCACATTACGTCCTCTTACACACTTCATTATCCAATCATCCCACTCATTAGAAAAGTCTTTGAAATTGATAACCTAGTATAGAAACGACCATTTAATTTTATCATACGCATTCTCGAAGTCCACCTTGAAAAGAATTACCGATTGTTTGTTTTTCCTAACAATATTCAAAGTTTCATTAAGTAAAAGAACACCCTCCATTATATATCTCTTCTTCATACATGCAGTACTAGAAATAGAAATGACAAAGTCCACCACCTTATTCAATCTATTCATTAAGACTTTCGTAATTACCTTGAAACTCACATTCAAAAGACATATTGGGCTAAACTTTTGAATTTGAGCTGCATCCTTGCTTTTGGGTAGCAAGGTTATAACCCGATAATTCAACCTCTGGATATCCAACTTTCCAACATAGAAATAATCCACTAGGTCTTTGAGGTCATATTTCACCAAATCCCAAGACCTTTGGTAAAATTCCGCATGGAATCCATATGATCCCATCACTTTATTGTGCTCCATAGAAAAGACAACTTCATTCAACTCCTCCATGGTAAAAGGACTTGTCAAAAATGCAGAATCTTGGTCATTGATTGTTTCAACATTACCCAAATATAAAGAAATGTTAGAAACATCAGGATGTCCAAAAAGGCCTTTATAAAAATTGGTGATATAGATCGTCATATTATGATCTCCCTCTATCAAACCCTCCTCCTGTTGCAAAGATGCAATAGTTGTTTTCCTCCTCCTATTTGCCTTGGCATGACAGTACTTTGTATTGGTATCTTCTTGCATTAATTCCTTCTCTTTGGATCGTTTGAGCTACTTCATCTCCTCTTGTCTCAACAACCTAGCCAAATGTGCTTCTAGTTGTTTCTTCTCCTCTCCATGAACAACATCTAACCCTTGTTTTTCACAGATTTTATCTAATTCATCAATTCTCATCAAAATTTCCTCATCTCACCCAACTGCAAGTTCCATACTTTAGAAATGACCTCATAAATATCATCTCTCAAAAGCTAGCTTAATTCAAATTTAAATGGTTTGTTAGTTTTCTCCTTACCACCAGTGTTTAGAAATAGGGGTGCACGGTTTGACAGAGCTCTTTCCAATGTCTTCATAATAGTCAAAGGATAATGACTACCCAGTCCATGCTAACCAACACTCTATCCAATTTCTCAAAAGTGGGGAGATCACGATCATTACTCCATGTAAAAGATCTACGACAAAGAGCAATTTCTCTGAACCCTACTTGTTCAATGATGGCATTAAACAAAACACTTCATTTGCTACAATCTCATTTCTTGTTCTTTTCCTTCTCATTTCTAATTAAATTGAAATCCCCACCCAAAAGCATAGGATACTTACTATTGTTACATATCCTTGCAAATTCAAGAAGGAAAGCGTTCTTTTCACACGATTGTGCTGCTTCCTATATTATGAAAAGGTTCCACTTGAACCCGTTATCTTTATTAAGCAGCAACAATCTTATATAGAAGTCTCCTTTCTATGTTTCAAGTACATCAAACTTATCAAGATTTACACCTACTAGGACCCTTGGGGCTGACCAGTGTCATTGGAAATCCTTACCTCCACATAAAGATGATAATTCATTACTACTTAAGTCATGCTTCATGGTTTCTTGTAAACTAATGAAATTAAGAATTTTTCCAAGAGACTCTTTTAAAAACTTCCAAACTTCCTCTTTTCTAGATCTCTCAAACCCCTAATATTCCATATTAATCCTTTCATTGTTTTGGTTTATTTATTAATTTCTTCTTCTTTGTAAAAGGTTTCACTGAGAAATTTCCAAGTGACACATTTGCCTGTGATTTTTCCACAAAAGATACCAGTTGAGATTTATTCAAACAAGCCTCCTATAGACCCAAAATGATCCTGACCTGTTTTACCTTCACCAGAATTGTCCCCTATTTTAGCTTGTCCTTGAAGGAACAAACTCACCCTTGCTTGTTCATGTTCTTTTACTAAATCTAAATTATAGTTTGTCATATCACTTCCACGACCCAAATTAACTCTCAAAACATAAACAATTTGGGATAAAGAGGAATTCGAAATAGACAAAACTGTATGTAACTCATTAGTTGTAACACCCCGGCTTAACAAAAGCCCGAGATGTCATCTACAACTACTATCGCTGCCAATTCTAACCATTAATCAAGTATTACTATCATATAAACTTCAAGAATAAACATTCAACAATACGTTAATCATAAATTTTAGCAAAATGGTAGACCATATATCGAATGTAATATTAACCAAATAATTACTAAATGCATTATAAATAAATTTCAATTAGATAACACATCGACTAACAATATTACGAACCATAAGGAACTAAGAGAAACCACATGATATCCAATTTTGACATTGGAAATCTCTAAATTGTTTATGGCCAAAAAAAATGAATTATTAAGTGGTGTGAAGTGCTACAAAAATACAATCATTCCATGTTCTACTTCCACCCAAGCATGCCGTCATCAACGTTCACCTCAAACAATAAATAAGCAAGAGTAAGTTCATGACTCAGTAAGTACAAAGTAAACAACAAACGAGGCATCATCTCACTGACAATCCATTCTCATTATATCAGATCACATTTTTTATCTTCATGAATGCAATGCAATGCAAACTCATACTCATACTCATGCCACAACTTCACTTCTGCTTATACCGGTATAGTGGAGTGTAACACCCGTCAGTGTTCACTCATGCCCGTATATTACATATGAGGACCTCATTGCCCATATATTACATATAAGGATCTTATCTCACTCTCGTGGGTCAAATCATTCCAACATGAATACTTAATGTGCAATGCAATGAATAATCATCATTCTTTTCCATAATCGCCATCAAATTATCGAAAGCATACAAGCAATATGAAATAGGCATACTTCACATGAATAATCATGACAAGCATTCATTTAACCAAATAATAATTCCAAACATTCAATATCATTCTACCATGCACTTTCCTTTCTAGTTGCGATGACCGAAATAATATGAGGGTGATACCAATCCCGAAGCCACACTGCCTACAGCAAACACCCAATTCAATACAAGCTACCAAAATTCAATCCACAAATTCTCCCTTTTTACTGGACAATCCCCCTTGATGTCGACACTAAAAAAAGTCATAACTTTCAACTCCCACATCGAAATATGATAAACCATACCATTTCCGGAATCTATACAAAATTTTCTACAACTTCTAGGTGATCAAAAGTTCAGGTTTCCTCCCTTGAATCTCCTTGCTTTCCCCTTGGCAGCAGCTTCAAGGAACAATGACATGCACAGAACACACACACGTATTGCCTCCACCATTCGGCAAAGTTGTAGAAATCTTGTGAGTCATTGGTCTCTTCACTGTCAGTAAACCTTAATCTGTCTTGACTATACTGTTCCTCATCTGGGTCTTCATTCATTGTTGATTTGTTGTATCCACTTCATCTCCCCCAACTTCTGTTACTTTTTTTTTGTTCCATCTTCTTATCTCAAATCCACTTTTCCTTTAATTCTTGCAAAAACGGCTCCCCTTGTACAATCTGTTTTTGTGTGTCTTCGTTCTGCTGTACTACATTTGGTCCAGAAGCGTATTTCATTGGCTTGTCTTCCTCAACCCAGTTCACCACTAGAGCTTGTTTTTCAATTATCGTGTCGCTGTTACCTCCACTAAACATACTACAATGAGGGATTGCATCTGCTGCATTCTTTTGCTACTTGGTTGTTATGTCAACACTTTATGATTTAGCTTCTTCAACCCCGATCATAGATAGAGCTTGCTTCTTAGTTGCCATATTACCATTACCTCCTCCCAGCAGACTACACTAAGAATATGTATTTGCCACATTCTTTTGCATCTTTGGTGTTCTATCCACAGCTATCACCCCCACCCCCTCCACTCCATATCAACTATTGACTCAATTTGGAAATAGACATCATACAGGAGCAAGTAAGGTGAAGTTATCTCAGTCGATCTGGAATTTTGGTCAAATCATTGACTCCTAACTTGGTTCTAACCAAGTCATAAGATCTTTAGGTGTCCATATCCACATCCAGTACTACACCAAGAGATGATCCAATTTCATACAAAGCAAAATAGTTCTTCATTGTGTCAGGTACAATAAGATATCCTTAGCCGATGAGACATAAATAGCCCGTAAAGAGTCGATAGATTCTGGGCCACCCAAAAAGATTAACCGGTCCAAACAAGGTCGCGGCTGCGTTCGAATAACTTAGACTCAATACATGTGAGGCTGAGGCGTACGTGTAACACCCCAGCCCAACATTGAGCCTGGAATGCCACTAAACTACTATAACCATATAATTTACATCAACTTACTATAAAATTTCAGCAAGCATAACAACATTAAAACCCATCCACGGGTCGCATTAACACAAGCATAACACTATGACAATCATAGATAAATTAGACCTAGGAGCATAGCAAAATAATTAACCAAGATTAACATAAACCAAGCATCTATGGTTATTCAATACCTGAAGGACCGAAATGGCAACAGAGGAGAAGGGTGAATGGTGCCTAAAAATTAATACTCCCCTTCACTGTATTTAAAACCAGCCTACAAAGATCTCTGAAGATCTAAAGAAAGTAAATGAAGCAAGATCAAATAACAAAAACAAGTTTCAGTTGTTCTTCGGAAATCGGAAGTTAAGGCGATAGATTGCGGAAGTTCCGCTTATGTAGTTCGCGATGTATATCGCGGAAGTTCCGCTTATGTACTTTCACGCATAAAATCTAAGCTCGATTATCCCGATCAAGAACGAACGCTCGGTTTTGCCCAAAAATCCAAACTACTTAATCTTGAATGCTCTTCTCAGGTCAAGTTTTACAGGACATCATCCTAAACACCATCTTGACCTTATGGAGAAGAATCGCAACCAAAGATTCAATAATTGAACCAAAAACGGATTTCTTGAAGAAGGGCAAGAAAGACCAAAACCAATGATAAGCGAGATTCTCAGATTCTTAGAGCATGAAACTTTGAGGAAGTAATAGCAATACCAAAACGATTCTAGATATGAAGTTTCATGCTATCTCATAAAACGAATCAAAAGATATGTCAAAACCCTAGATATTCAACATGAAGCAGAGAGAGAGAGTTGCAAAATCAAATAATCGAAACCTCAGTTTCATTGGATTGAAACATGGATTACTGAGGTAACGCAAAGAGGAATGATTACAATAGGTTTCAGTTCATACTCTCCTCTCAACAAGCTCTCAAAAGCAAAACAAATCCTTTTCTAGAGCTAACCCTAATTTTCTCTCCAAAAGTCTAACCCTAACTCGTGGTTCTCCCTATTTATAGCCTTTGCTAATGGGCCTCCAACCCATTAAGCCCGCTACACCGAACGGAACCGCCTCCACTTTTGCCGCTGCGAAAAGACCCTTTCGCCCTTGCGCACCTCTCCGAAGCCTCCCGTACACCTTGTTGTGCACGACTACGCAACCGCTTCAAGATTCACGCCGTCTTGACACATCCCGACCGTTCGACCTCAACGCCTCCGCGCCTAGTCCGGTCCACGTGTCTCGCCACGACTCCATCTTGATGCCTGCAGTCAACACAGACAAAAACACATCACATAGCATTGCACAATATCATAGCATCAATATTTGTATAATACTCAAACTCATACACAATCAAAAACACAAAATATTCTTCTCTCGCGATTACTCGACACAATCGGAAGTTCGCACTTACCACAATGAAGTTCCGATTTCGAATTATCCGCGACTCGTCAGATTATCGGAAGTTCCGCACTCAACAACTGCGGTACTTCGATATCCAAACAACCGACTTTCCGGATATTTGATTCGATTTGGTACCTCGAGAGAACACTCAATGTCGGTATTATCGGACACTCGCTACCCTTGTGCGGAAGTTCGATTTCCTTCAAAGAACTCAAAACCGGAAAACCGGAAGTTCCTATTTCAAATACCGGTAGTTCCGATTTATCGAAACTTCTGCTCCATACACAGCGGTAGTTCCGATTTCCCTGACTCAGCCCAGAAATAGTCCAAACCGAAAAACTCAACTCTCAATCTAATCAACACACTTGTCAAATACTCATCACTCAGAGTGGAGGACCTCTCACATGGTCTCTCAATCTCCCCTTGATGAGTATATTGACAATGAAAAAGCATAAGATGAGTTTGAGATTACAGTCAACCAAGGTCTAAACAAGAGTAGTTAAGCTCAAGACCAAGTTGACAAAAGAGAAAGACTTGAGATGAGATGAAAGAGCAATTTTCGCACAAAACTCAAGGCTTTTCTCCAGAAGGCTTTTTCTCACAAAAATTCTCCCCCTTTGGCAATAAAATCATCAATATGTAGAAAAGGGAGGAAAAGACTATATGATGTTCATTTTAAGCATTAGGAGCCATGTAGATTATCCAAAATGACTATTAGAGTATTACACCAAGCCATAACACAGAAGAATGCTATCAAGATCATGACAATTGATGTATAGAAAAGCTAAGACAGAAAGTCCATAATCTGACTAATGATCCAATTCTTTAGCAAGTTAAATAAGCCAAGATTGAAGTTTAGCTAAAAATATCCAAGGATGATACAAGCCATGTCAAATAATCTAAGTTGAACCAAGAAGACTCATACTGAACAGTTTAGAGTGCTACCAGTTGAAGAAAGACTCATTTTATCGAACTTGGTCTTTTTGATGACAAGCAATTTTAGCACATTTTCTTTTCTGAAAGCTCTTTATGGTTTTATCTCGATAAAGCAAGCTCTGGACTAGGTGCCATCCACAACCGCCTCTGAGCTTCAACCATTTTTTGGCCATGTGCTAGATCCCAAGCCTTATGCGATCACTCCAAGCAATGAGACTTAAGGAGGTGATCTTAGGTCATCAAGGCTCCCCGAGTTCATGCCTAGTGCAATGGCAAGGATCTCATGAGAAAGATTTGGTGAGATCGTTTTTTCGCACAAAGGGATCATTTTTCTTTTGAAGTTTTTAGACCAATGATTTAAAGATAAGTCAAGTTTCTTAACAAACTGACATAGCTTACTCAAAAGTTCAAAAGAGATTCAAGACTCAACTCAGCCTACTTGACATGGCGAAAATCATAAAAGGATAGCTTCAACCAGACTAGTTTCAAGAGCTATCATGACAAGATTTTAATTCAAGTTTAGCATTTTTTTTAATCACCTTAGCATGGCAAAGACTAAACTACACATAAAAAGTCATGATAGATCTAGCAGTTTAGCATAAATCCTGGCAAGATGTAAAACAGTGAAAACAGATCATAAGGGATAATAAACAAGGCTCCATTTGATTATAATGCAATGCATGATGAAATTCACGAAAATCCGATTCCCTTGAATGAGATGCATCTTTTAATTACAAAGTTGAGTTATGACATAATTAAGAAGCTGGAATAATCGGGATGAACTCCCCACAGACCAAAAGAACAAAAACGAGAATCGATAAGTAAAACAAAAAAGCAAATCCTTTAGAGCATAGAAAGATATAGAAAACTATCGCTCAGACGTGTTCTTATCTACCCCATATGATTCTAGGACTATCACCGATCAACTCATACACTAAGGAGCAAACACTGCCCTGTCTACCCAAGGGTGGCCCGACCCTGCTAGAACCTATAAGAAGTGAGTAAGCTCTACTTAGAGAGGAAGAGACACTAATAAGCAAAGCATCCTAGAAGCACAAGACAAGAAGTAGCAATCAAAGCAATGTGGCAAGAGAACCACTCTAACCTATCTTTGGAAGGACTTGACCAAATATTAAAAGAAATGTAACGAGTAAAGGAGTAAGAGTATAATATAATATAATATAATATAGTAGTAGCACAAAGCTCCCCTCACACAGAAATCGTAAGGACAACCACCCTAAGCTCTCCCATGTTGTAAAACCGAGAGTCTGTCCGAGGCTTAGTGAAGATATCTGCCAACGGTGCTCACTCTCCTGGCTGGAGCACAATGTCACCCTTCTCTACATGGTCTCAAGAAAGTGATATCGATATCAATATGCTTGGTCCGAGAATGTTGCATGGGTTCTTGGCAATGCAAATTGCGGATGTATTATCACAAAAGAGTGGAACGCATCGATAGATAAACCAAAATCCTGCAGGTCGAGACCATCCAAAGCACTTGGCTACGAAGAATCGGGCGCGACAACGCACTCGGCCTCTGCAGCGGATGCGCAACACCGGATTGCTTCCTTGACGACCGGAGACAAGAGAAGTGCCAATGAATTGGCAAGTGCCAGAAGTGCTCTTCCTATCTATCCTATAGCCAGCAAACTCTGCATCTGAGAAAGCTCTAAGAGATAGACTAGAAGAGGAAGAGTACCAGATGCCATAGTCAATGGTAGCTCGAAGGTACCGAAAGATGCGCTTCACTTGCTTTGACGGTGAGATACGCGAGGAGAAGCTCAAACCGAGCACAAAGACACACTGAGAAAAGTGTATGTCCGGTCTCGAGGTGTGAGGTACAAGAGAGAGCCAATCATGCTCTGAAATCCTTTTGGTCAACAGGTTCGCCGTCTTCATCTGGATCCAGAGCGGTGTAGATGCCATTGGAGTTGATCTTGGCTTTCCATCATTCATGTCGAAAGCGCTTCGGGAGGTCTCGTGTGTATTTGCCTTGATGAAGAAAGGTACCCTCCGAGTCTGTTTGATTTGGAAGCCAAGGAAGAAGCTCAACTCGCCCATCATGCTCATTTCAAACTCCGAGCTCATGACATCGGAAACGGGAAGCGAGAGCATGCGAGGAGCCGCCAAAGATAATGTCATCCACGTAGATCCGGACGAGCGGAAGATCGGTGCCAAGGCAGCGGATGAACAAGGTTTTGTCAATTTTACCCATCTCAAAACCATGGCTCGTGAGATAGGACTTAAGCCTTTCATACCAAGCTCGGGAGCTGCTTGAGTCCATACAAAGCTTTGGAAAGCTTTGTAGACATGGTTAGGGTATTTGGGGTTCTCAAACCGGAGGTGTCTCACATAGACTTCTTCCTCAATAAGGCCATTGAGGAAGGCACTCTTGACATCCATCTGGTAAAGCTTGAAACCCTTAGAAGTCGCAAAGGCAAGTGATTCTAATGGCTTCAAGTCTAGCTACAGGGCAAAGGTCTCTTGAAATCTAGACCCTCAACTTGAGAGTACCCCGAGCTACCGGCCTAGCCTTGTTTGAATAACTAACCCATCTTCACTTTGCTTGTTCTTGAACACCCATTTGGTTCCAATGATATTGTGACCTTGAGGGGGCTCAACAAGGGACCAGACCTTGTTTCTTCCAAAATTTTCCAACTCCTCATGCATAGCGTTTGTCCAAGACTCGTCAGATAGAGCATGACAAACATCTTTAGGCTCAAATGAGGCAACAAAGGCAGAATGGAGACAGAATAGAGACATGCCAGTTTTTGAACGAGTGACTCGCTCAAAGAGATCTCCAATTATCTGCTCTGAAGGATGGTCCTTTTGAATGTGTCTTGGAGGTCCAGGGTGAGATGAAGAAGTGGCCTCTACCTCATGATCAGATGAGATAGGAACAGAGCCACTAGCTTCAGAAGAAGCAGAAGGTAAGGGCTGATCTCCTCGAGGTGCGGTGGAAGAAGGCACCACGACAGCTAAAGAAGAAACCACTCGAATGCTCAAATTAAATACTTCTTTTGGTTTGTCTGAATTAAAATGAATCATACATGCCAACACAACGCCAACTCAGATTGCGGAAACAACAGTCAACAACACATAACTCAAACGAAATCAGGAAAACGCTTCACTAACCGAGGAAACATCCATTTCCTCAGTTTCCCTTTTAGGAGTAAAACTTCTCTCGAACCTTGGAATTAGAATTCATCGCATACCACATGAGCTAAAACCTTTTAATTGAACATCCTCCAATTATGCTCAAACTGAAATACATCATTAACACCATTGTGAAGAGGCTCCATTGAATCCTCCAATTACTCTAGGCATCTCATTCTACTAATCAACATTAATTTGATTGAAGGTACCCAAAGCGCCACAAAATAGATCCCACACAGTCACATTACCTCTACTTTTCAAGAATAACTCAGAATCCTCAGTACACACGCTCATGTACTACATCAGAAAGATTCTATCAATGATCATTCCACTGCTCAGGAAACTCTATTATTCTACTTTCTTTACACACACTCATTGTGTGACCAAAGGTCTAGCATAAAAATGTAAAGCCCAGATTCAACCTCTAAGACTCTTACAATGAACTTCTGGTATACTTGATAGGAAATTCTTTGATCGGATAACTAAAATTCCTGGAATCCAAACAATATCATCAATCATTAATATCAACATTCCTCACTAATCAAGTAACTACCTAATGTGATTAGCTTCACCAAACTTGAACCCACTAAACCACACTATTCCATTTCACCCACACGACCGCAACATACACATTCGCAAGACTCTAACTAATTGACCAAGTTCCAAAATTTTGAATATTTCAATATTCCACCGACATGAACAAGGGTTCTTGAATTACAATTCACTATTGGTTTTACTAGTTGTAACAACATAATCAGTTTTACCTCAACGACCATCATTGCTTTTGGATCCAATTCTCTACGGATCTACATCACAAAATCAATTCTTCCTCCAATGCTCTTGAAATAACTTACAACATCGGTCTCACATCAACATATACTTGACCACTACTAACAGGATGCCATTTGTATACCCCATAAGGTTTTGTAAAACAAATTGATGAAGTGGCAAATAAAATATTTTTTTTCAAAGAGGGAAAAAATATTTTCTTCATAACAAACATAAGACCGGAGAAATAGACAAATAACAAGGATCTCGGAAAAGCAAAAGCGGAGACCACAATTGAGGCACAAGTCCCACAAAAGAGAATATGAAATCTCAAATAAAACAAAGCACCACTTTTGAAAATCGAGAAACTCCTATGGGGCAAAAATAGAAAGTTTAGGCACACTTCAAGTAAGCTGCGAGTTACAAAACTTGACTTGATCTCGAATACTTCTACTTCACTCTTTCTTTAACAAAAAAGTAATTTTTTTATTATAACGTCACGTTGCCCACTCAAACAAGAAAAGTTGTAAGACCAAATCACATGAATCACTTAAGAACCAATAAAGCTTTCCAACGTGCCACTTGCTCAATCCAATCCCAGCTACTACATAAACCATGAACTACAAAAGATCACGGATGCAAAACTTGAAAATTTTTATTTGAGCGATACCACGAGTGACGATCAAATTACGTTCTTTTTATAAGAATCGACAACACACTACCAATCTATTGTCGATAATCTTACTAACATCCGAATAATAAAGCGTTAACGAAAATTCATCATAGTCTACCCTTCCATTTATACGACTCTCTAAAACTCACAAAATTGTTTCATACTACTTTATCATCTCGTCCTCAAATCGATTGTCCACCAAAAGCTTACAAACTACTACAACAACAACTTTATTTTAGCAGAGATCTACTACACAAATCAAAATGTTATACCAAAACCCTTTTATTAGGGACATGCTATCGTCTAACAATTCCACTATCATGAAAGCATAGGCCACCAATTAAATCCCACAGTTCAACTCTTATAGATGATCAACACCAAACGTCAACACACAATTGTTGCACTCCAACCATCATTGCTATCAAGCGGCTTCATCAAGAAATCTAGATGCTAACTACTTTCCTTTTCAAATCACATGAACAATCACAAATACATGTTCAACTGTCCATCCTCATATTCATATTTCGGTGCAAAATCCCGACAAAACTTCCAAAATCATAGCCTTCCATCGATCAAAAAGTCTCAACAACTCTGCAACCAAATTCGTCCAATTATTCTAGTTAAAATAACTATCTAGAAACTTCTTCCATAATATAAAATCATCTAGTATCTACAGATAAGATAACTCCAATACTAATATCCACTATGGTAATAATCTAGCATCTCCCCAACTTTTCCTTCCCACACAGTAAGATTAATCCACTGAGACCAACTAATCCAACAAGTTTAGCAAAACTAAATAATTTTAATGATCATACCAGTCATCAATGTTCTACAATTCTTAATAACTCCTTTTAATCCAATTAGGTATAGCCATACTATTAATCATAGTTCTTCAAGAACTACCACATGACACCATCAAGTTAATCAACTTTCCTTCCAAGGTTCTTGGTTAAGATTGATTATACACCACACTACAGACCCAACTTGATAACCCATACCATATCCATTAATTTATTTAATTACAACCTTTAACTTAACCACAACAAGACATCGCTAAAGGGTTTTAATATTTTCTTTTATAACAGAGAAGCATTCAACTTCAATACTCAAAATACCCAAAAGAAATACATTGGGTCAAAGCTTCCACATGTTAAAGGACTTGAAAAGAAAACTTTCGTTATCCAAAATACCAAGCTAACAAATGAGTCATTTTTTCCCAACAAGAAAAGCGATCTCTCGTGAAAAGATCAACATTGCAAATTAACGACGTTCACAAGAAACAACAACAGATCAACGATCGGAGAACAAATAATAACTTAATAGAACCAACAAAGACCAATGAAAATACATCAATCGCATTGTAAAGACCAATGAAAATACATCAACTCCATTGTAAATACTATAACAGAATAATCAAATTCAAACTCAAGGAAGAAAATAACTTTTCTAAAGAAACATAACATCAACACTGTAACTAAGTTACCAGATGTAAACACTTCACCACTATCATACAACCAACGGTGATATAACTTGGCCATGCCTATGGCCACAACCACAATCTCTACCTCTCGACTATCATGACCCATAGCAATCACATAATCAAATCATAAGTAGTCGAACCAATTCATAACATAAATCATCAATACAACATAACGAAGCGTAAATGCGATACTCATCCCATTCCCATCCTCATGCACCAAAGGTGTCAAAATTTTAAGTTAATTAACCATTATCAAATTTTGGTTTATTTTACAAGTCCTAAAACAAGTTTTAGCAATTTTAGGTTAAGCGAGTTATTAATCTATTCACCACGGACCAAGCCCGCCTCGATACTAATTGTAACACCATTTCAACATTGAGCACGGAATGCCACTAAACTACTATAACCATCTAATTTACATCAACTTACTATAAAATTTCAGCAAGCATAACAACATTAAAACCCATCCACGGGTCGCATTAACACAAGCATAACACTATGACAATCATAGATAAATTAGACCTAGGAGCATAGCAAAATAATTAACCAAGATTAACATAAACCAAGCATCTATGGTTATTCAATACCATCATGTCCTAGACATAAATATTCATGTTATTCTAAAAGTTTCTCATGTCCAATGAATCAAATAATTGGGTGAAGTGCATGATTCCAAGTGTGCTAGCCCTTCCCGAGTAAAACATCATCCTTTGGTCACCTAAAAACAACAATAGAGCAAGAATGAGTCCAAGACTCAGCAAATACATAATAAAGCCATAAACAATAGTTTATTAACCATAATTAAAGTTATCATCATCATCCATTTAGTTAATGCCATTGTCATTCTCAAACAAACAAGCCATATTCCATATAGGTAAAGTTACACAATTTAACAATTTACTTAGATATGCGAATGCACCAACATGCTCATGCTCATATGCATCTCATCGGTGATCTGGGGTATAGCGGAGTGTTCACCGTCGATGACACACTCTATCCTTCACTCCGTGAAGTCCCCACCAAAGTAGGATTTTATCTAGAGCTCTCCGGACTAGTCATGTATCTTTCTCACCGACCTCAGGAATAGTTACATGACTTTCTCACCGACACAGCTCATGCAACCCCTGTCATGATGAATGTAAATGATGCAACATCTTTATTTATTCATCAACATAGTCCATCTCATTAACTCAATATCTCCTCCTCATTATCTCAATATCATAATCTCATTATCATAATCTCATTCACTCAAGGTCATCAATATCATGTATAAGAATATGCTGAACAAAAGCATAATAAATAGCATGATAAGTAATAACAATGATCATGGTGAACAACCCATTGTTCACCACTCTACCATGTACTTGTCTTCCGTATTTGTGACGAGTTAGGAGGCAACGACGAATTTCTCCACTCCCGCCCCACCGCCTACACAAATATTTATTGAAATAAGAATAACAAGACATGATGTGGCTACAAGCGTTTTACCATAACCCTCTATCTAATCAACATAACCAAAAACTCAAAATGACGAATTAACTAATCAGTCAATATCGGCCCTTCTGATCAGCAGTACGAGAAAAATCATAATTAAATATCTATAACTCCGAATGACTTGAAACCAGTGCTCAAATACTCTTAACGTAACAGGCTACGAAACTCTAGTTGGTGGAGTTCTTTGATTCGGCCAAACCAGTGGTCTAAACAACCGTTGAAAATAACTGACAGACATCTGTCCAGAATACAGCACAGCAGTAAAGAACACGGCATAACTTTTACTCTACAGATCCAATTGAGATGATCTTTATCAACTCAGAAAGATACTTTCAAGGGCTACAAAAACCTAGTTGGGTGGAAGTTCTGAATCTGACTTTAACTAGATCAAAACCGAGGGGCAAACCAACAGTTCCAACTTCTCAGGCAGACAGGACAGCGCGCGATTAAAAATTCATATCTCCTAAACCGTAAGGTGGAATCAAGTGATCTCAGTTCCAAAAGAAAGATAACGACATCAGAAACAAAACTCTAGAAGACAAAAATACCAGATTCGGCCTCTATGTAAATCATAATGGCCCGACAAGAAAATCTGCCAAATCACGTCAGCTCCCCTAGACAGTCGCGGTAAAACTATCATATCTCCTAAACCGTAACTCCAAATCAGATGATCTCGGTGCCAAAAGAAAGCTAAGACCAAGAGCTACAACTTTCTAAGAGGTGAGAAGATCAGCAAACGTACGGAACGTACCCAAATCTGATGAACAAAAGCGCTGGCGCAGGGGAAGGTGGAAGTGGCGGCTCCAAGTGGGGGAAAGGGGAAAAGAGGAGTGGGGCTAGGGTTTTGGGGTGGGGTTCCCCCTTATGGCGGCCAAACACATGGGCTTCCCCACAGGCATGACCCGCTGCCAGTTGTCGAATAAAAGTGGAAAACCCTCTATTTTTCTCAGAATTTCTATTCCTTTCTTTGCATTTTTCTCCTCCGACTGAATCTCTAATTACCGATCCATTTCCGAGGTATTACAGTACGGGCAGTGGTCCCTCGGCCATCATCACTCATCAGCCTAGTTTGAGTTCTCCGTGGCGACTTGTTGTGTTACGCATACTGCGCTTGAGGGGCGTACATCAAGTTTGCAAAAGATGGCAAGAGGCCGTGCGATTTGCTTGGGCCGCCCCGTCCTACACGCCTCAGCTAAGGCAGCACGAGGGATTTTGGGTGTTGCTAGCCGCGTCGCCATTTTCTTCTGTCGCTGCCAGATGGTGCATAGAAGAGTGACTTGATTAGCATTGTAGCGGACGGGCATAGGGCATTCTGCAATCTGCACCCTGACTGAATTCGTTGTTGGTTATTAGCCCAGACCTTGGGGACCGACGATCTGGAGTTCCCTAAGCAAACACACGCGAACGCAGAGGTGAAAACGCAAATTGGTTTTTGCAATGACGTACTGCTGCGTCCTTTTCGTTTTCTTATATAGAGAATCAAAGTACAGGGCTCCGTATGAGAAGCGTTTGAGAGTCCTAAACGGACACACAAAAAAACTACCTAATTAAAGACTTCCTATCTATAGCTACGTGCAAACGGACACACAAGTGGACTTAAAACCTTGTCGCAGCCCTGTCAACTTTTCCACTAGGGAACGCTTCTAGTGGTAAGGTACAAAACGTGTACGCAAATGCTGTTTCATCTGCTCCCATGTGATAATCAGCAATTCATGGCGCTCCATACGCTTACGAACAAATAGCTCCCACCAATGTGTGGCATAATCAACCAAACCATTGGACGCAAGTAAGAGCTTCCTCTCATTGGAATAGTTGTGCGTCCGAAATAGCGTATCAATTTCAAGCTCCCAATTAAGGTATTCTTCCACATCTGCACTACCTGAAAATATAGGGATAGGAAATTTGGGCTTAGTGACAAAATCCTTACGATGCACGTTGGGGTGGTTGAACATGGCGCGCAGCTCTAAGAAGTTGTTGTTGATGTCCGTACGTAGCTGCGTAACCTCCTCCCCGAGGTTGTTCAATTTATACCGAACGGCCCCAAGCTCATTGCGCACACCATTATCACGATCAAGAAGTTGCTTTTGTAGCATCCCGCGCAAGCGAGTATACTCCATCCATATAACCGATAGATCCTCCTGATGACCTGACATGACAACAACTCACAAATAGCAAACGCCATTATATCCTGGTTAGTAAAACAAAACAGCTCTCTCTCTCTACGCTCGCAACTCACCGTCCTGAAAACAAGACAAGCTTACCGTTCCAAAGTGAATCAAGAACTGCAAAACGACACTTGTGATAGCGAACGACCTCAACCCGGTAATGTATGAGCGTAACCAAGAGCAAAGGTAGTACACGAATGGGTGTAGGTGGAGCTTGGTAAGGTATGTGTATAATCTATGCAAACTGATATTCAAGTTGTTGTAAAGCTAAGTAATGATCTAAGCTAGATTCTTTTGCCTATGTGCTGATCCAAAAGGTGTAAGCGAAGTGGATGAACGCACATGCAAAGATAAATGTGACTCAATGCAAACAAAGGAATGAGCTAGCAAGAAGGGATCTGAAATGAGATCAAGCTAGCTCGTTTTGCACCAAGTACTAAGAGAGACGCTAGCCAATTACAATTGAAAATAGTAGGGCACAAGATTGCTCAAATAAAAAAAATGACTACACAATCTGAAATAATGATGGGCTGTAGCAACCAATAAAATGCATAATACTGTAGCAATCGGCCAAAGAATTGTTTTTTCCTCTTTTTTCTTTCTCAAAAATTATGTTTTTGATCTCGGTTTTTTATACTCTTTTTTTTCTCTCAATGCCGTGGCTTTTGCTATTGTGCGGCTGCCTTTTTTTCCTTCTTTTCTTAATGGCCGAAAGTGTTGTGCTACCCTCGTAAGTGCATATGCCCAACAATTCAGCAAGGTGTAAACCATATTCAACGAGCAGCCCTAATACAATATCAAAAGCAAGTCTCACAAGATGAAAGGATATAAGTGAAGCTTCTCAAGAATTGTAATACTAAAGAAACTTGTAGGCTCGAACACACATAGAATACTGCCGAATTTGGATTTGACCAAAACAGTAAAGTTTGAGATCTCGTCGTAAGCTTTCCAACAAATCAAAGAGCACTTCAATCAGAGTTCGGACGCAAAAGTTACGACCGATTTACAAAATTGTGTACCAATTGAACTCGGATTTAACGAAAATTGAGTCAGGGACCGAATTTGATTTTTTTTCTTTGGTTTTTTTTAAGGAAACAAGAAACAAGGTACGCAAAGGAAACACTTAGATCAGCACTAAACAAAAAATTCTAATGGACTAAAACCTAACAAAACTCACAATAAATAACATATTGAAACTAGGGTTTGGAATTTTTGCGTTGCAATTTTCGGTTTAATGGCCTATAGGACAGAAAAACGAATCTAAACTAAGGGTAAAATAGCTCTCACCGAGTAAACTTAGAATCTGATACCATATGATACGGGGGATGCCCGATCTTCTCGGTGAGGAACCGTAGATAAATGATGTGAAGTAGACGATGTCGCTAGCTGAACACTCGTGCCAATGCACGAACCCTCAACTCTTCGGAATACGCCCACAACACACCGGATAGTTGATCGTCGCGAGACCACAAACGACGATCGTTAAGTCCCCAATTCCCAATGGAACGACGACTTGGCCTTGAATTGCAGAACGAACCAATGATCGCCTAGTTCCCTCTCAAAGTCCTCGCATGAACTCTGGTTTTGAAAGAATAAGCAATAGCTATGTTTCTATTCTTATGCATAAACTGGTCTGAGGTTACAATGGGGGTCTAACCCTCAATATATATTGACATTCTCCTCCTTATGGCTGGCCAAGAGGCCTTACTCCTACTCTAATTCGGAATTAGAGCTCCTACTCCAATTCCGACTCAATCTAAAACAAAAAGGAAACTCTAATTTTATAACCATCATATTGTTTTGGTTAGATCTTTTGATTCAAGAGGAATTTCGGAGTGAGGGAGGATCCATTAGATCGGGCTTGAAGTTATCTTTCCAACAAGCCCAAGAACACCCAAATCGGACTCCGTTTGTGAAAGTTATGACCGTTTTACTCCGGACTATCCTGCTGATTCCGAATCTGAATTTGATTCTGTATTGATTTCGAACTTGATTTCGGTTGGGGTTGTGGGAGATCTGAATTGGACTTGAAAATCTTATCCAAAACTTGAGCTTTAAGTTCTTAGGCTTCTTCCCTTTTTGCTCTCCCATCACACGAGCTTCTTTCCTCCTTAATCAGCCATATGGGTTGCTTGGCTTTCTCCTTCTCAACAGCTTTGACCTTCTTGTTCTTCATCACTATGCAACAAATATAGTTACCCTCCTCCTTGTGATCCTCTATTGCTTTGGCTCCAGCCCCCCTCTCGGTTCCAAAGTATTTAAGCTTGTTGAACCTGAGAATGCACAAAAAAATTTGCATTTACGTAGTGTCCAATTCTCACAAAAAAACACAAAGAAATTTGTTAAGAAACAAATGCACCTGTTGTTTGAGAAGTGTAACTCTTGCTTCATAAACAGCCTCATAAGTAGTCGGGATATCCTCATCATCCTCCCTTTCTTCAAGAAAGCTGTCCTCGGCTTTTGATAGCTTGAAATTGTGCTACACAAAGAAAACAATGTATATGCATGGTATATGTATTTATCATCCAAACAACTTCCGTGTAGCGCATGATGATTTGCTGAACATGTACTAAACAAAGAGAACAACGTATATACGTGATATATGTATGAATAAATTGTTGTGCCATTCACGTTGTTTTGCACAAAATAAGCAACACAACTACAACCGTATGATGTATTTGATATATACATTGCGGTACCTTCATTCACATCATTATCCCTCCCATGAGAAAAAGTCATACTCGACTTTTCTAAGCACATGGACAAAATATAAAAAGGACGAGTTAGATCAAGTTGTTCAGATTTGGGGGAGAAAATTCTTAGTGCTTTCCATACTTCAACTACACTACTCTGTTTACTGGTACAGGATAAACAAGTAGGCATCATGTTGCGTTCTAAACAATAGACACTTGTATTCAAATCCATCTCAAAGTGACCATGACATTGCTCAACAGATTGTTTGCGCAAAACATGCAATTTAAAATCAGCAAAATTATCACAAGCAATGCACATTCGATAAACATCGAACTTGTCATCTACTACATAATCTCCAATCAAATTGAACGTATATGTGTAGGCAGAAGGACTACTAGTGAATTTTTAAACATGAAACGTCAACAAGGTTTTCAATCACACTAGATAGCTCTCTAGGATCATCGAACATGATATAGTATAAAGAATCATTAAGAGATATGCTAGTAGGAATATCCTTATGAGTAATCAAATGCACATTATGTAAATTGAGCGAAGAAATTTTAGAACATAGAATATTCAAAGGAACACTAGAGTTCTCACTCTTACGTACCTCGGTGTGATGAATATTCAATTCAACACCATTATTGTTACCTTTAATGTCCTCCTCTATTATTGCAGGTGTTGTAGGTATCAAATTGTCATCGTGAAACCACGGGGCAGCAAGCATTCCATCCACAACTGTGGTTATCTCCGCGTCTTTTACTTCCAACGGTGCTGGTTGTTGAACAGTCAACTCATCTTCTTTAATATCAACCTGCACAATGTGATAAACAACACTAGAAGTAGCGAGCAAATCGTTAATTTCAGCAGTAACGTCACTTTGGCTATCATCTACTTCCCTCTTTTCTGTTGGTGTATCTCTCTCACACTCAATAGAGATGCTCTCAACCTCACATATGGTGGAATCACACAGCTCACTCTCTTTATCATTCTCACTCAATTTGGCTTTGGCTATGTGGCTCTCATTCTCACATGGGTTTGGATACATTGCATCCACCAAAGATTGTGGGTCAGCAACGGAGCAATCACGAGTAACCCCAATCTCTTCATGAAGCAATAGAGCAATACTACATGAAGCCAGGACCGAAGGGAAAATCCCATGCACGGTCTCCTTCTCTTGTGTCACACAAGTGGACTTCAAACCTTGTCGCAGCCCTGTCAACTTTTCACTAGGGAACGGTTGTAGTGGTAAGGTACAAAACGTGCACGCAAATGCTGTTTCATCTGCTCCCAGGTGATAATCAACAATTCATAGCGCTCCATACGCTTACGAACAAATCGCTCCCACCAATGTGTGGCATAATCAACCAAACCATTGGACGCAAGTAAGAGCTTCCTCTCATTGGAATAGTTGTGCATCCGAAATAGCGTATCAATTTCAAGCTCCCAATTAAGGTATTCTTCCACATCTGTACTACCTGAAAATATAGGGATATGAAATTTGGGCTTAGTGACAAAATCCTTACGATGCACGTTGGGGTGGTTGAACATGGCGCGTAGCTCCAAGAAGTTGTTGTTGATGTCCGTACGTAGCTGCGTAACCTCCTCCCTGAGGTTGTTCAATTTATACCGAATGGCCACAATCTCATAGCGCACACCATTATCACGATCAAGAAGTTGCTTTTGTAGCATCCTGCGCAAGCGAGTATACTCCATCCATATAACCGATAGATCCTCCGGATGACCTGACATGGCAACAACTCACAAATAGCAAACGTCATTATATCCTGGTTAGTAAAACAAAACAGCTCTCTCTCTACGCTCGCAACTCACTGTCCTGAAAACAATAAAACTTACCGTTCCAAAGTGAATCAAGAACTACAAAACGACACTTGTGATAGCGAACGACCTCAACCCGGTAATGTATGAGCGTGACCAAGAGCAAAGGTAGTACACGAATGGGTGTAGGTGGAGCTTGGTAAGGTATGTGTATAATCTATGCAAACTGATATTCAAGTTGTTGTAAAGCTAAGTAATGATCCAAGCTAGATTCTTTTGCCTATGTGCTGATCCAAAAGGTGTAAGCGAAGTGGATGAACGCACATGCAAAGACAAATGTGACTCAATGCAAACAAAGGAATGAGCTAGCAAGAAGGGATCTGAAAATGAGATCAAGCTAGCTCGTTTTGCACCAAGTACTAAGAGAGGCGCTAGCCAATTGCAATTGAAAATAGTAGGGCACAAGATTGCTCAAACAAAATAATAACTACACAATCTGAAATAATGAGGGAGGGAGGATCCATTGGATCAGGCTTGAAGTTATCTTTCCAACAAGCCTAAAAACACCCAAATCGGACTCCGTTTATGAAAGTTATGACCGTTTTACTCCGGACTATCCTGCTGATTCCGAATCTGAATTTGATGCTGATTCCGAATCCGAATTTGATTCTGAATTGATTTCGAATTTGATTTCGGTTGGGGTTGTGGGAGATCTGAATTGGGGTTGAAAATCTTATCCAAAACTTGAGTTTTAAGTTCTTGGGCTTCTTCCCTTTTTGCTCTCCCATCACACGAGCTTCTTTCCTCCTTAATCAGCCACATGGGTTGATTAGCTTTCTCCTTCCCAACCGCTTTGACCTTCTTGTTCTTCATCACTAGGCAACAAATATGGTTACCCTTCTCCTTGTGCTCCTCTATTGCTTTGGCTCCGGCCTCCCTCTCGGTTCCAAAGTAGTTAAGCTTGTTGAACCTGAGAATGCACAAAAAGAATTGCATTTACGTAGTGTCCAATTCTCACGAAAAACACAAAGAAATTTGTTAAGAAATAAATGCACCTGTTGTTTGAGAAGTGTAACTCTTGCTTCATAAACAACCTCATAAGTAGTCGGGATATCCTCATCAGTAGTCCAAGGTTGCTCATGCTAAACAATTTCTTCATCTGGGTTTTGAAGCTATTTATCTCTTCGATCCTCTCTCCAGTGATGATCAAATCATCCATATAAACTCCAACCAACAGGTTCCCTTTTCCTTGGCTTCGCTTGTACATTGCATGCTCTAACGGGCATCTATCAAAACCAAGTACCACCAAAGACTTGTCTAGCTTCGAATTCCAAGCTCTTGGGGCTTGACGCGGACCATAAAGGGCTTTGTACAATCTGAACACCTTGTGTTCTTCTCCTTTCTTCTCAAATCCCGGCGGTTGCACAACATAAACTTCTTCTTCTAAGTCGCCATTGAGGAAAGCTGATTTAACATCCATATGATGAACCTCCCATCTTTCATGTGCCGCGATAGCAATGAGCAGGCGCATTGTTTCTAGCCTTGCAACAGGGGCAAAAACATCATCGAAATCAATGGCTTGTCGTTGAACGTAACCCTTTGCTACTAGCCTCGCCTTGTGCTTCACAATCATGCCTTGAGTATCCTTCTTTAACTTATACACCCACTTCAAACCTATCGGTTTGTGGCTGTTTGGTAATGGAACAAGATGCCATGTTCCATTCTTTTGGATAGAGGACATCTCCTCTTCCATAGCTTTTCTCCATACCTACTTTGCTTTGGCTTCTTCAAAGTTCGCGGGCTCCTCCTCCCCGAGAAAGCAAAGTCCCGAGTCCTTTAGCTCAATCGGGGATGTGGCATCATAGATGCTTTTGATGTCACGCTCCCGTCGTGGTCCTTTAGATGAGCTCTCGTCAAGTTCCATGGGTAGCGGAGCTCCAGGTGACGCCGGTGCTCCCAACGTTGCTACGGGAGTGCATGGTGAAGTTGATCCGGGTGTCCTGGATCCCATGCTTGTCCTGGGCGTGTTAGGCGTGTCCGGCACACCTAGTGGGTGACACGCCGGAAGTGTGGTTGCAGCGTCGGGGTCAAGTTCCCCAACAATGCCTTCATGTGTCACCATGTCTATGCCTTCTCATGATCTCTAGGACCTGCATCAGTGACATGAGGGTAATGTATTGTAAATATATCATCAACCCGCCGTACCTCCGTCGAGGGATCTCTACTCCACTCCCACTTCTTCTCCTCCTCAAACACTACATCACGGGTCACCACAACTCGTCGTGTCACTAGATCAAACATCCGATAGCCTTTCGTCTTCGGATCATACCCAATGAACACCATTGGCTTGCTTCGATCTGCTAGTTTGGGGAGGTGTGGTGTCACTGTTTTCACATGTGCGACGCACCCGAAAGTGCGGAGGTGGCCAACACTTGGCTTGCAATTGTAGTAGGCTTCGTAAGGAGTTTTGTCGATGACGCTCTTCGTTGGTGCTCGGTTTAGAATATGAATAGCAGTAGTTACAGCTTCTCCCCAAAACTCACCTGGGACTCCCATGCTCTTCAACAGACTCCTTGTGATGCCGACCACCGTCCGGTTCCTCCTTTCGACTACCCCATTCTGTTGGGGAGAGTAAGGCGTTGTGAGGTAACGCCTAATTCCCAACAGCTCACAGTAGTCTGTGAATTCATCCGAGGTGAACTCGCCGCCACGGTCGGTGCGCAAAGCTTTTAGCCTTAGGTTTTTCTCCATCTCAGCTGTAATCTTGATCTTCTTAAATGCCTCAAACGCTTCATCATTGTTTAGGATTAAGACCAGCAATATAAACCTTGTGCAATCATCAACCATTAGCAAAAAAAGTATTGTTTTCCTCCATGTGTGGCAGGAGTGATCGGCCGCACAAGTCACCGTGCCACAACTCGAGGGGAAAGACTACTTTGTATAGAGACATAGCTGGAAAGGAGTTTCGATGTTGCTTGCCTATCAAACAACCATCGCGGATGCGGTCCACGTGCTCGATCATGGGCATACCATGTACCCTCTTCTTGTGAGCCAGATCCTTCAGGGCATGGAAGTTTATATGCCCGTACCTAGCATGCCAACGCCGCGCCTCTTCAGTGCTTCTTGCCAGGAGACACTCCGGGAGAGCTGGATTGATATGTAGCACATACAACCGGTTTCTTGATCTGCTTACTTTGGCCAACATCCTGCGTGTTCTGTCCAAGATAGACATCTATCCTCCTTCGACTACAATCTTGCAACCACTCTCATCCAGCTGACCGAGGCTAATAATGTTACTCCTCAGCTTCGGGATGTAGTAAACATTCGTGAGGACACGATGTTCACCAGTGAAACACTTCAATAGCACCGAGCCCCTTCCTTGTATCTCCACAGTCGTACCATCACCAAACTTGACTGACCCTTTGATAGTCGTGTCAATCTCAGCAAATTTCTCCATGCAGCCAGTCATGTGGTTACTTGCCCCAGTATCAAGGTACCAAACCTTGTTTCGGGTGCCACTGGACTTCGGCACCACCATGTCTTCGTGCAGGAATACCTTCTCATTAGGCGTTGGTACTGCATGGATGAGTTCGCATACTTCAGCCATCAACAGTTGGTGTTCGTCATCGTTCTGCTTTTCTACGAGATTGGCCTTTTCTTTTCGGTTTGGCTTTGGACACTCTTTCGCAAAGTGCCCATATTCGGTGCAGTTGAAACACTTGACCTTGGATTTGTCGAAGTTGCGCGGCTTTCGTTCATCAATGGCACGATCGCCATCGCCTCGACCTCCACCTTGTGCGTGACGCCCTCCTCTCTTGGCGTTGCTAGGGCCCTCATTTTTCTTTGTCTTCGAGCTCCTTGCTTCCCACTCGGCTTGGGTGAGGAGAAATTGATCTCCCCCGTCTTTCGAGCTCCTTGCTTCCCACTCGGCTTGGGTGAGGAGAAGTTGATCTCCCCCATCTCTCGAGAGTCGCCGCCCCTTGAGTCCTTCCTCGAAGATTCTGAGACGACCGATCGCCTCTGAGAGTGACATTGTTGCGACATCGCCAAACTGTTCGATCGTTCCGATAATTTGGAGGAAGCGATCTGGAACTGAACCGAACAGTTTCTCGACCACGTCGCTTTCTTCAAGCTTCGTGCCGAGAGAACGGATCTCACCCATCAGTGTGGTGAGTTTCATGGAGTACTCGGTGATCGTCTCAGAGTCCCCCATCTGCAACTTGTTCAGTTGATGTTTCAACACTTGTGCGCGTGCCTTCTTGACGCGATCTTGACCAATTCGCATCTCCCTGAGCGCGTCCTAAGCTTCTTTGACCGTCTCCTTCTCCGCGATTGACATCATCACGTTGTCTGGCACAGCTTGAGAGATGGCCACCATCGCGCCTTGAACCTTGTCGCCGTCTTCGTCTCCATCTTCGATCGCCGACCATACCCCTAGCGAGCGCAAGATTAACTACATCTTGACGGTCCATATGCCGTAGTTTGTTTCGCTCAACATCGGGTATTGTCTCGGGATCGAGGCACCTCTTGCCGTTGACTTGACAGTCACGTCTGACTTTGATGGATCCAGTTCGTTGTTGCCCAGCTTGATGATCGCGCCTGCCTTCGATGGATCAAGTTCGTTGCCGGTCATTGCTTCGCCCTGTGCTCTAATACCAATTGTTGGTTATCAGCCCGGACCTTGGTGACCGATGATCTGGAGTTCCCTGAGCAAACACACGTGAACACAGAGGTGAAAGCGCAGATTGGTTTTTGCGATGATGTACTACTGCGTCCTTTTCGTTCTCTTATATAGAGAATCAAAGTATAGGGCTCCATATGAGAAGCGTTTAAGAGTCCTTAACGGACACACGAAAAAACTACTTAATTAAAGACTTCCTATCTTTTTCCTATCTTTAGTTACATACAAACTCTAAAATCTGACTTTCTATAATAATCTGGACGTAGCCAATGATCTGAATTGAAGACAACTAGATTAACTCATCATTCGTGACTTCATTGTGATTGTCAAGGAATCCGCCGGCCGGCTAATCAGATTTCGCTACGAACATGTCTGCTACAAAGATATCAAATCAATGGACAGTTCACCCTTAAATTTGACAAATGAATGTATTGCATTGTGAGTTGACTTGGACTCAACAGCAAGCCGCACAGTCTTAGCTGCACACAACACCTGTGTTTCTGTCTAATCAGTCAACCTTCTTCGATTAAGCAATCTGCGAGCACTTCATGCGAGCCACCTACATTCTTCTATAGTTCTATTCAGGCCGAACATGGGCATGAATATGAGGAAATATTTAAAAATCTAATTTATATCACCAATGTAATCAGGTCATGATTAATTAGTTGTCAGCTTGTCCTCAATGTCAACACAAGTTGGTATAATTAACCACCATGCCGTTCAATTCTAGTTTTCTATGTTATCTAGCTTGTTGTGAGTAGTTTTTTTAGCAATGAAGATACAAATATGATATACATCTGTCGACTAAAATTTTTAGGACATCAGCTGAACTCTTTGGCTCCTCGCCAAAAACAAATCATCACCTTTGGATCTGCGTCATCATTTGTGTGTCGGTCACTTCAGTCCACGTTCTTAAGCAAGGCTCCGACGAGATTTAGGGCTAGGGTTCACCAGGTTTAGTTCGGATTCACTAGGCCCCCGACCTTAGAATTAGGGTGGGCAGCGGTAGCCGGTGGTGAGTAGCGGAGGTGGTGATGTGGTGTGACTGCACACCGCAGCCTCGTGGCATGGGGGTGTGGCAGCTTGCCGTGGGCGGAGTTGGCAACGAGGGCAAGGATCCAACAACAGTGAGACATTGGAGACATCGAAGAAAATGGGAGATGCTGGTAGAGGAGTTCGCAGGGGGTAGTGCTGGTAGTTGTTGCGGGAGGCAGCAACGTCGGGGGTAAATGCAAGATGCTTGTATACGAGTGTTTAAATAAAAATAATATAATATTTATATAAAAGTTATTTTCTTTAATATAAGTATATCTTTTCATAGGTGTTTAGATGATTGTATTATCTATTAATTATATATAGTTATACACATAAGCATATCTTAAACATCGATGCCTAATCAAATCAAGCATCAATACTACAAAATAAGCACATTATCTATCCTACGTGGGAAGAAAAATCAGTTTTTCTTTGCTAAGTATCTCTCTAAGCACTTGGGTTGTACATGCTCTAAGAGAGATCTGGATCCTCATCTGATGGGCACAAAATTCGACTAATGTGGCCTCGAAATTTTTTCAACTATATCTATTATCTAGCTAATATATTATTAAGACAGGAAAAAGAAGTCATTACATTAGCTTTCAATGGCTAGAAATTACCATGTTAATCGGGGAAAACTAAAAAAAATCTGCACCGTCGATGATAGTGGATCCAGATTACAACGATACAGATTAACTAGACATATATAGGAGATATTAAGTAGTATGAGAACTACAATTTTGTTTTCAGTCATATATATAAGTATTGGAGTTGGATAACAAATACAACATTATTTTTAGAGGTATTGTAATATTTAGCCACGTAATTTCGCGTGGAATTCGGCTAGCTTATACTATGTTATGGTTTATTTTTTCTGACTGTGCATTTATGTTCGGCGTAGGGGACTTGCTAGGGAGCATATAGAAACTCCGGTTTTCACGCAGAAAAAAAATGATCTCTACCCCACCAGCCGTTCATTCGGGTTGATTGAGGGGAATCAACGGAGCCAACAAATTTCCTTTCTGCGCCGGCAGATGCCAGATGGCAACGATATATTATATGTACTGACTTCGTACCGGGTTGGTTTGCTTGCAGAAAGCAGCTGCCTCTTAAATGTACGAATCTTTTTTTTCTATCAGTCAAAGCAATCATGAAATTAAGAATTACACAAGGAATAGAACAAATTAACTCAGAATATGCAAGATGGACTGATTTAATCTGATTTGTCGTGACATAACCAGACGCTCTCTACATGTTCGCCGGCTATATAAACCTGAGCACATCGACCAGACTGTATAAATCCAGGCAGCCATCTCATCATCGTCTCTCGTCTCGGACCAAGAGATCGAGAGGGCGAGACGTACAGGGAGGGAGGCATTTGAGAGATCACAGAGAGATGGAGACGGGAGTGATCGTGGTGTCCGTCGTGGTAGGATTGTTTGGGGTGGCGAGCGCCGTCCTGGGGTTCATTGCCGAGGCAACAAAACTCACTGTAAGCACAATTCCGGGCTACTCATTACGGTCTTACCTCTGCTTGCCCGGGATCTGTTACATCTGTATCCTTGAGTATATAGCAGTATAGCAGTATGTATTATGAAACGCATGACAGTAGTGTTAAATAGCATAGAAAACTGACTCGTGCGTTTGTGGTGATGGATGAATATTACTTGTTCTTGTAGCCTGATGACATCGACGTGTCCAGCGGCGAGTGTGTCTACCCGGCGAACCCCGCCTTCGCACTGGGATTGTGCGCGGTCCTCCCGCTGGCGGTGGCCCAGATCATCGTCTCGGCGGTCAGCGGCTGCTGCGGATGCTGCAAGCCTCGGGGCGGCGCTTCCGAGTCCAAGCGGGTCGTGGGCGTCGTCTGCTCCGTCTTCTCATGGTGAGTCTGTGCGTGTGTATGTATTGTTTGCTCAGCTAGCTACTATATATGAATCATTCCTGATCGCTAGACTCCGACATATTGACGTGGGTACGTGTCCCGTATATGCGTGAGAGTAATTAATGCGTAGATGGAGATCTAATATATAAATGCAGGATAGCGGCGGTGATCGCGGGGGTGTTCTTCGTGCAAGGCGCGGCGTGGAACGCCCCGGTGACTCGCGACACCGCCCTGGGGTGCTACTACCTCAAGGACGGCGTCTTCAGGAGGGCGGCCGTGCTGAGCATCGTCGCCACCGCGCTCGGGATCATATCTTACATCATGCTTCGCGCGGCGGCGGCGGTTACTACCGCCCCGGGGGCGGGGGCGACGGCGACGGGGGGCGAGCCCAAGCCCGACGGCCAACAGCCGCATGCCGCCGGGCACGCGATCGGCCAGCCTGCTCCGGGATATGGGCAAGTGGCGCCGCACGCACACTTCACTCCTGCTCAGGGATATGCACAGTTCCCTCCTCCTACTCATGGGCATGCACGAGTGTAAATCAATGGCCTGGAAAGACACGATCGCCGCGACCGCTCGCGTTGGATCCATCGAGCGTCCACGCGAAGTTGATTGATATGATTCTAACTACCATGTACTCTTTCTTGCTTTAGTGTTGTCCACGTTTTCAATTGTGTAAGTCGCACAGGTTGTTTTCAATTGAAAGTCACAGAAATGATTATCGGTTCTGTTTTCCAACATACACACTAGCTACTCTAGCAGATTGAGATTCTGAAGCACGACGTGCAATCCGTGAAGCCTAATTGATACTGCACGCCGTTCATCATCTTTGACGAACGAGACTAGTGCCATATCGAGTTTTGTAATTTGAGAACATCGCTAGCCCAAAGGCGTTATTGAGATGTTGGTTTTATCCTTAAGGCAGCGAGAAAATTTCTTGTAAGCTGACAATTCATTGTCGATTCAGTGGAAGCGACACGCTCTTGTGCTGTCAGTCCCGGAGGGATGCTGCAGTTTCTTATAGCACACTCCTAGTTTAGTTTTGTCGTGGATATCATTAAAATATACTTATGATTTTAGGATAATGATACAATTGACAATGATGATGAGAGTTTATCGCAACATGCGTTTTCAGCAAAATTCATAGTGCTGTTAGGTTTCACACGATCAGATCGCCTAGGGTGGCGGTTAGACCAGCCTCGAGGTAAGCCAAAGGGCCGACGGTTAGACTGGTCGTGAGCGGTGGTTTGATCGATCAAAAATGTGACTTTCGAGTTTTTGATCGGGTCAAAAATAAAATGTGTAGATAAGAGAGAGTATTCTTTTACACTTAGTCTTATAATTTTTAGAGTTTTGGGCCAAAAGTTCTATTCATTTTGAATTTCTAGAGAGGATTCGGATTTTCAAGGAGAAAATGTGACTAAGTTGTTGTGCTGGCGGTCAGACCAGCCAGGCCCGGCCAGACCGGTTTTGCCTTGTTCGATGGCCGGCAAGGCAGCGATGTTACCTGGGTTAGGCCAAATTCATGGGGTCCAATTCATATATGATGCATGATGCATATTTTGACTAACGTGAGTCAAGTTGTGAATAACTTGTGTCCGAGATCGATTTCTTGGTCTATTGTTGTGCAGAGGCTTGGAGGTCAATAACGGTCAAGATAATCGGGACTATGCTTGGAGAGCTGAGGTCGAACGATCAAAGATGCCGTGTGTAGTCATTGCACTCAAGCATGGCACAAAATAGACAAGGAAATTCGATGCAATGGGTTGCTTGAAGCGGCACGAGGGTCGGTGAAATGGGTTGCTATGGTGGTTTCAGTGGGAGCCGGATGGGAGAGACTTTTCGATATGAAAAGCGCCCCTGATCAACCTACACGTGGCGAAGCATGAGATTGCTTCATGAAGATTTGATTCGGTCTTTAGAGAAGGATAGAGAAGGGGTATTTTGGTAGCTTTATCGAAATACCGTCTTAGTGACCTTTGGCTAAACTGCAGCGCCAGATAGTGCGAGGAGAGACGGTTTAGATCAAGTGAAGATAAAGATCATGAAAAATTGATTTGGGAAGCATGGTTCGTCATCCGCTTTGAGAAGCGTGTATGAGTGTAGATCCGTGTGTGTGGATTTAACAAGTGTCCATTAGGGTCTTCTCTCTAAATCTAACCTCCACTATAAAAGAGAAAATCCAGATGTGGAGTTCACAAGCCCTTCCAAGAGAAAAACCCTAATTTGTGATTTGGGGATTTTGGAGTTGTTGAGGCTAGAGTTTATGAGAGATGGATTGATTGAGTGCTGAAGTGTTGAGCTTTCATCCTCTATTGTGGAGTGGTTATAAAGCAACATCCTTCTCAAATCAATCTATGCAAAGTTTTCTTAAGATGAGTCTCTTCTTGTTCTTGCTCTTTCTTTGATGACTTTTGAGATTTTGGTGACCCTTTTGTTTCTTGTTGTGATATATGGGAATGCATATAGGTCCATCTTGATCATCATCTACCACGAGCAAGTTTATGATCAAGGTTTGATTTTTCTAGGTTTTTGTGCTCTCCTTCCCTCATTTATGAAATTCATGAAACTTTGGCCTTGATATTTCTGATTGTCGATTGAAATAGGTTCTTGACCTTCTTGATGAGTTATGGTTTAAATTTTAGGGGATTTGGATCACCGGATCAAAACTTGAGTCGATTTGTGATTTTTAAAATCGTGCTAATTTTACTGCTCATCATGCTAGAGGTCAGGACCGGTTGGTCATCGGTCGGACCGCCCATCTCAAAAGGTCTGGCCGCACATGTGTTATCTCTTTGAGATTTTGGTGTTTTTGGTCTGGTGTGTTCTCGGGGTTTGTCAGATTCAATACAAGACAACCACTGTGATTGTACTTTAATCTTCATAGTTTTTATATCTATTGCAATGAAAATTGAGTTGAATCTAATCTAGGTGAAAAGAGATAGTGCTCCTATTCACCTCCCCCTTCTAGTCGTTGTTTTGATCCAACAAGTGGTATCAGAGTTTGGTTTGTTCATTCTTGATCTTAACCAGTCACTAAACTTAGCGATGGAGAAGTACTCCACCAAGTCGCAAGTATTTGATGGAATCGACCATGCCTATTGGAAGAATCACATGCGTGTCTACCTTCAGAGCGAAGGTCAAGCCATATGAGAGGTTGTTTGAGCTTCGCTCATCTTGCCCAAGGTTGCTACACCGGCTTCTACGTCCCTCTTGGCTAACAACTACAAAGCAAAGAACCTCCTATATGCTGGAATTGGTAGACAAGAGTATGATCGGATTTGTCACCTTGAGACCGCGTACAAGATTTGACGCACCGTCGAGACTTACCATGAAAGTTCATCCCAAATCAAGTAAGTAAATCAAACGGTCTTCAAACGAGAATACAACGAGATGCATCCTGTAGAGAGCATCGATGATGTATTCACTCGCTTCAACAAGGTACTCAATTAGTTGAGAGCGGTTGACATTGAGTATTCTTAGTCTGACAATGCTACCCTTTTCTTGGCTACAATCAACACCACAGAGCTACTATGTAGCAAGCTCAAGACTCATGATATCAAAATGGTTGATCATCATTAGAAGTAGAATATGGCCTTGGTAGCCGGCCCTATAAAGAGATCTCTTGATGGCTCTTCTAACTTTTGGGTTTCTCTCCCCACTACAACAGAAAAGATCTTCACAGATGGTTCAAAAATATCATCACAGATGGTTTCGTGAGCCGTCTGAGTTTATGAGTCAGTAATGACATGAGGTCATCATAAACGGTTTTTGAACCATCTGTGAAAAAAGCTATCATAGACGGTTCTGAACGTGATCTTTTGATTGTTTGATTGCATCTTCTTCTAAGTTCTGGTTTTGGCACTGACGTTTGGGGCACATTGGTTTTGAATTTACTTGAATTTTATTCAAATTTGTTTTTTTATTTTATTTAAAATCTGAAAATTTGAGTTTTTTAAAAATTTTGGCCAAAATTTTACCGAAATTTTCGGTTACCGACGGTAACCGGTGTTACCAGTGCCCTCTGAAAAAAATTCGACAGGGAAAGTTTTCACTGGGTATATACTGATTGCCTTTTTTTTGTTTACCTCTAGTTCGCCCAAATTGCTTACTGACAACTGTTTCTTGATATATAAATTAAATTGACATTGCATCATCATACTTTTCACTGAAACTGTAAGTAGTTGGAGTGCCACGATGTATGGTCCACTTAAGGACACATTAAAATATTTACTTTGAAGTCTTCAATTCAGTTTGCCCATGCGTGTGCTGATTGCTAACTAATTTGTTGTTGATACTGCGTACTTAGCTTTTCATGGCCTCATTCCAGCACAGTTTTATTGACTTTGTAGAAGCAAGGTGTCTGTATACTTGTAAGCACATTTTGTTTGTTTTGGCTGCGCTACAGGTTTCTGAAAAAAATCAAAGGTTCGTATCTGTATTATTTAGGTTTGTATAAACCTGATTACCACTGACATAGGATTGTTGAGATGTAACTGAACATTTTTTTTTACTTGCTACAGTTGATTGCATGCCTAAAGAGTAAAGAGTAAAGAGTAAAGAGTAAAGAGCTAACAAGCTGACAAGATAATCAACCGGGAGAACCACGAAAATAGAGAGGGTGCTCTAAAGTAAAAGCTAACGCAAGACGAATTTACCAAACATACATCGAACGGTTTTGTACATGTCTAAAGAGTAAAGGGTTAACAAACTGACAAGATAATCAACTGGGAGAACAGTAGCAAAGTCAGGACGAAAATAGAGAGGGTGCTCTAAAGTAAAAGCTAACACAAGACAAACTTATCGAACATACATCGAACGGTTTTGTGCAATTTAAATTCATACATAAATAGAAAAATGCAAAACCTGATAGAAACAGTATATCGCTACTAGATAGTATTGCCTAAATTATCATAATTATGTGGGAGTATGATGGATGCGAAGGAGAGCCGGTGCTCCAGCACCCCAAGCGGGGGTGAAAGCTTTGCCCTGGGGAGAACCACCATGAACTACAGTAGTTACAAGGGACTTGTAGCAATTTACACCTTTGTTCTTAACTAAAGGATAAGCCACATAGCAACTTTGATATTCGGAGCTTTTGTTTGATGCAATTTGAAACGATAGTTGGATAAGTCCCAACAGCTTACGTGTATCTGTGTGTTGTGTGTATGCTGTATTCTGCTAAAGGCATACTTGGTCCTATGTAACTACTTATGGTTTGGCATAAAGAATACAACTTTCTAAATTGTATGTGAGAACCTAGTTTAGAACCTAGTTTTAACCTTGATGCACAGGCAATGGCCCGAGGTTGTAGGTTGTTAGATCATGTGGATAGGTCGTGAATATTGTGATAATGAATAATTGATATTTGGATTGTATTTAAATTTATGTTTGTGAAAGTTTCGATAATTAGAATATTCAGGTTGGGTGATCCAAACATGTCTTGTATTGGGTGGTCCAAACGGCGATACTCGATGATCCCTTCGCCGCTAGGTTTCGACCGGACTCCGAGTACCGTAGCTCGAGTACTGTAGCTTCGATTACCGAGTAGTAGATGCAGTCGTAAGTCGAGGTGCGTACTGAGTACGAATGACAGTCGAGTTATCAGAATGGAAACTACAGTGCATGGTCGATGGTCGGAAGCTACAGTGCATGGTCGATGATCGGAAGCTACAATATCTGGTCGATGGTCAGAAGCTACAGTGTCTGGTCGATGGTCGGAAGCTACAGTGTCTGGTCGATGGTCGGAAGCTACAGTGTATGGTCGATGGTCAGAAACTACAGTGTCTGGTCGATGGTCGAAAGCTACAGTGCCTGGTCGGTGATCGATTGTCGTAGACTTCGCGATCGGTAGTCATAGGCTTTGCAATTGGTTGTCGTAAACTTCACGGTAGGTAGTCGTAGGCTTCGAGTGCTTCAATTCTTGTAATCTTCAAGTACCTCGAGTACTCGTGTCTGATCGGCCAGTGATCTGACTGGCTTGTGCACAGCGGTCAGACCGGTTTTTCAGAGTGGTCTCATGTTGTTTTTCTAAAATCTTAGAAATTAAGATCGTGGATGATCTGGTTCGTATTTATTGATGGATGAGGGTGTGATATGCGTGTGTGGACTGATATTGGTCAAGTTGGAGAACTTGTGCCGGAAAACGTTCTTTGGTATTTGTATGTGTAGGTTGGGCGTAGAGACGGTCATGGTCGATGATGAGGACTGGGACTAGGATGGGGAAATCCAATATTCAGGTGGTCAAGGATGCCACGAGGTGATCGAGCTTACGCTGGTGCACGTGGACATCAAAAGTGGATGCATGATGCATGGAGAAACTACGGGAGGTGCGATCCTGGAAGCTTCGATGCGTGAGAAGTTATGGAAGGTGCTCATAACTGAAATTTTTAGAGATTTTGGAAAACCCGTGTTCAGAAGGGTTTCGGGTTCCTTAATTTTCAGAAGCAAATAGGATTTTGTATCCGTGTTGATGAGGACACGGTTTAGGGCTCTATCATATAAAAGGAGGGGTTAAGAGTTAAGAGATGATTTTTTTTACGGCTTTTGGGAGAAAGCTTTTGGAGTTTTTGTGCTACGGTTTGAGAGGTGCCATTAGGGCACTTTGTAGTCACAGAATATGATACGGAAATAAAAACTCAAATCTATTCTATGAAAAATTAGTCATCGCCGGCGGCATATTTTTCTGAACATCATCTTCGACTCATTCTCGTTTCAAGCAGTGCGTGGCAAGATAGAGCTCCTCTGTCAACCTCACTTTCTTCGATCATGTGCTGTATTATTCACCCGATCGTCGCCAACAGCATCGGCAGACATAGCAGATCAGAGCATGGCAACTAGAAGGCATCACGCACAAATACAATATCTCCGGTCATCGGTTCAATCTAACGTAGACCATCCTTAATAATTTAAAAAGAAACCACTACGATCATTCAATCTCCACTTCTGATTACGGTATTGATCCTACAGCGGTCCAGTGATGTTGCAACCTGAAGTCGGTGGATCCCGAGAGAACTTTATCGCGGGGATTTATAAAGTGAGGTTTCCGGAGGCCTGTAATTGCTGGGGACACCTTGATCATGAGAATGACTCTCATCAAGTTGCAGAAGAGAATCGGATTGCAAAAATGAAAGGAAAAGCTTATGTTGGAGGCGACCTAGCATGTGAGGGGGAGTTCTTGATGGCTACTGGATCAGAATAAGGCAGAAGACACATCGACACATGGTATTATACTATTATAACTGTTCAGAACGAAATCAAGCTTCTCTGCTCCCAAAATCAAGTTTTAAATTAAGTCTCTGTGTAATTGCAATGCAATCCCACAATCAATGCTCTAGCATGTTCGTGTAGCTTTTGCATTAGCCTGATTGTAGCTTCTTAATACAGGATTGCAGGGTAACGTTGTTGAGGATAGAATCAAAAGGAAATATGTGGCTACCCTGGGGTAACCACACACCGGATCTTTAAAGTTGAAACTCGACATTTTTCTATTGAAAGTTGATTATTTTTAGATGAAAGTAAGAAATTTTGAGTCAGAAGTATTCTAATTTGAGTTGAAAGTCACCGATTTCAAGTTGATAGTCTTCAACTGCGGTATTGATGGTTTTCAAATTTTTTGAGTTGAAAGTAGATTTTTTTAAGGTGGAAGTGAGAAATTTTGAGCTAAAAGTCTTCAAATTTTAAGTTAAAAGTCTTCGAAGTTGATAGGGAGAAGAAAGAACACGAATCCTGATGCAAAATCGAAATGTGGATGTCGGGTGGGTAGTTACCCCTGGCAGAAAATCATGTCTCTAGAATCAAATCTTATGAGTTGGTATTAATGATGTCAATCTCTTGCTTGAAAAAATCCACTCCATCCCAGTCAAACGGGCTTTCATCAAATTCATCTTGGTGTGTGCTTGAGTTGTGTTGAGTGAACATTTCTTATAATAACATGGACTGCAGTTAGATGATCTGGAGAAAACCCATCCCTAAAATATGAGTGCAGTTCAACTGTCCTGTTAGAAGTTTAAATTTAATCAATTAATCATATATACATTTTCCTATATTTCTAAATCGATTGACGGTGTATAAATATAATCGATTATGTTTAGTCGAGTTACATCAAATCAACATGTATAATATTATCGCTAGTCTCAACGGACTGCTCTAATGTGTGATTTGCTAAATGCTAATTAAGGATGTTCAGTTGTTCACTGTACTATTCGGCAGCTTTGCAGTGAACTGCCATGTTTCAGAAAACAAAATATGCAAGAATCACATGCACTGGGCTATGAACCTATGACAACAGTTGATGTGCTGTTGCGATCCAGGAAACCTTCACGCAGGACTAAAGGCCACGGAGACCACCTTTATACCACTAATCATTTGTCTCTCACCGGGGTGTGTACGATGCATAGGCGCCTTATGCGGTAGTTTTAACCTTCACATAAACTCAGGGTACTTGAGACATCGTCCGGACTCTACTCATTTAATGTATAGTGATTTCACTGGACCCACGATAATATTTGTACATCAATCCTCAAAAGTTTCTGTTTGAGCTCTTAAATTATATTTTTATTTAACACTTTATATTAGAAATCCTATAAACAAAAAAAGATATTACAAATAACACCTGGTCCACACGTCAACCACACATATCCCTTTTACTCCACCACCCCTCTCTGTTTATCCCACACATGTCACTCTTTCTCTCTCTCCACTCACTTCACTCATGCTCCCCACGTCGTCCGCCGCCACAGCGCCGTGATTCATCGCTAGCATCGCCGCTCTCCGGTCTCGAAGCCACTGCCCACGCACGCGTATGGTCCCACACCGCCGCCCTCGAGAGAAGCGTCGCCGCTCCCTAGCTAGATCCGGTCGGGCCCATCAAGATCCGACCGAATCTGGCCACCGCCGGCACTTGGTGAAGCTCGCCTCTTCCGCAGGTGACCGTAGTGGGTGACAGAGCGAGAGGAGGCCCAGTCGTCGTGGTCACCTATCGAGGATGAGAAGGAGGAGGCCTGGTCACCTACCTAGGATGAAACCGCCTCCTCCTGTTGATCTGTCGTGCAGCGTGGTCGCAACTTAGCTCCACCTATGCCCACCAGATCCTGCTCGGCCAGCTTCGCCTGCACTCGTGCTTCTCGTCGCTGCCGCCGTCTTTGTTCGCCCTCACCCTCGTCCGCTCCAGCCCTTGCTCGTCCTCGGCGTCGTTCGTGAAACTGACTCAAATCCAACACGAAGAAAGGAAACAGTTTTCGTCTAGTTGTTGCACAGCCTTCGTCACCCACCCCGACACCGCTGCCCCGCCTTTGTCGCCCACCCCGGCACCACCGCCCTCACCTGCCCCCATGTCGGCGTTGGCACGGTCTCGACACCGCCGTCCTCGCATGCAGCCGCTCGAGCAGATTTCAGCCTCCTAGGTGCACGTTCTCTCTCCCGGTCTCCCCCTTTCCCTCCCTGGACCACTCCCTCAAAGCCACCGCCTCCTCTGCAGGCTACTCTAACACCCTGCGAGGCACCCCTCGCCTCCTAGGTGGCATCCGAGACTACCTAGCCTGCATTGTACGTACTCTCACGGGTTATGGTCGAGTCCAACGGAACAAATGATTGCAGCAGGAGATAAGAAAAATATGCTCCACTTTCTCCTTTTTGTCTTCGCATCTTCAAACAAGAAGGAATAAACTTTTTGCGACTAATAAAATACGTACATTATCAGCTAGCCTCAAGCTAACGTACAAGAAAATCATTTCAAATATATTTGCTATATATCCGTCGCATGAAAATTTTCGGGGATTTCAGTATCTAAACCATGGCTTTGGTGTTTGCTCAGTTGCTCACAAGCTTGCTTTATTTGTACCTGAACAAATTTATGGACATGAAAGCTATACGTGCGTATCCTATAACCGAGCTGAGCTCGCGGTCGTTGCAACGATCGGGCTCCTCACCGTGTACTTGCCGTCGTCGTCCACCCACGTCAACGACCCATGCAGCACCACGTCGGTCTTGTTCTTCATCTGCCCCCGGATCACGACCGTGTACCTCTGCTTCTCGTGCTTGCCGCCGAACACCAGCCGGTCCGGCACGACGCTCACTGTCAGCCCGCTCAGGCCCTTCACCTTGGCTCTGTAGCTCGCCAGCGCGTCGCCCACGTTGGTCACGGCCCTGGTGAACGTCCACTCCGCGGCGCCGCCACTCGGGTCGAAGAACGCGATGAAGGACGGGTAGTTGAGGTCCAGCGACGCGCCGGCGCAGTCCACGGAGGTGGACGGCGACAGCGCCACGGTCTTGATCTGCTCCGCGGTGTAGTTCATGGCGCACATGAGATTGACGTAGTCGTCCGGCCCGGCGTCGTAGACAAGGCCCGGGTCCACGGCGCGGTTCGGGTCGATGTGGCCGGAGCCCATCGCCAGCGGCGTCGCTGCATGGTTGTCCATGCCCACGTCCTTGATGGGCGCGAAGGTGCTGTCCACCGCGCTGGCCGTCGTCATCATCGCCGACCGCACCGCCGCCGGGCTCCACTCCGGGTGCACTGCCCTGAGCAGGGCGGCCACCCCGGACGCGTGCGGGCACGCCATGGACGTGCCGGAGATGATGTTAAACCGGCCGAACAGCGACTGCGACCCGACAGTCGCGACGCTGACGTTCTCCGCCCACGAGGCGAGGATGAGCGAGCCCGGCGCGAGCACGTCGGGCTTGAGCACCGTCGGGCAGCTCCCTGAGGGCCCGCGCGACGAGTACGTAGCCACCATCGGCGCGGGCTTCGTGCCCAGGACGGTGACCTCGAACTTTATCGAGGCCTTGGGCGCGCGGCTCCCTTGTATGTACTGCCGCAGCGCGGGGCCGTCCTGTGGGCTCAGTATGACGCCCGGGAACGTGAAGTGCTCCGAGAGCTCCCTGAACGAGTCATTGGATAGGAACAGCCCAGCGCGCACTTTCGCGTCTTGCACCGCGGATATCGCGGAGCTGAGGGAGTCCGTGGCGTCGCAGAGCACGACCTTGCCGCGGTTTCTCGAGAGCACGGTGGCGTTGTCGCACGCGCCGAGGAACACGAGCCCGGTTGTTGTGACAGTGCTCGGACTGCCTGGGTACAGCGATTCGCCGATGAAGGTCGTGCCGTCGCCGAGCCTCACGATGCCGGAAAACTCCCGGTCCACGGTGCCCGACGCGACGGTGAGCGTCCACGGCGTGCCGTTGTGGAGGAACCCGAGGTCGGGGCCATCGTTGCCCGCCGAGGTCGACACGAACACGCCGCGCTGCATCGCAGCGAACGCGCCGATGGCGATGGGGTCTTGGTAGAGCGGGACATCGTCCACGCCGAGGGAGAGGGAGAGGACGTCGACGCCGTCGGCGATGGCCTGGTCGATGGCGGCGAGTATGTCGGACGTGTACCTGCCCTCGTCCCACACGGCTTTGTAGACCGCCACCCTGGCGCGGGGCGCCATGCCGCGGGCTGTGCCAGGCGCGTAGCCGAAGAACGACGCGCCCGGCACGGGGGAACCGGCAGCCGTGGACGAGGTGTGCGTGCCGTGGCCCTCGGTATCGCGCGGGGAGTTGACGGCGATGCTCACGTTGGAGTTGGCGATGAGGCCCTTGTTGAATTTCCGAGCGCCGACGATCTTCCGGTTGCACACTTTGGCGGCGTCGAACGCCGTGCCGGACTCGCAGAAGCCCTTCCACCGGCTCGGCACCGGCGGGAGCCCGTCGTCGCGGAAACTCTCGCTCTCGGGCCACACGCCCGTGTCCACCACGCCGACGATGACATTCTCGCCGTACTTTGACGCCTCCCACAGGCCCCCCGCCGCGCTGACGCCGAGAAACTCCGGCGTGTGCGTCGTGTCCCGCCGCACCACCCTCGCGTCGTCGCGGTAGCACGACACGAAGCCCCGGGAGCGCTTAAGCTTCTCGAGCACCTCCGTGGGCAGCCGCGCGGCGAATCCATGCATCGCGTTGTCGTAGACGTAGAACATGTCTGCCCCCGGGGCGGCCGCGGCGAGCGTGGACTCGTACCAGCTCAGGTGGCTCGAGAACCCCCTCGGCATGGCTGACTTGTCCATGTGTACAATGTACGACGCTGTCTCGGCCGACGCGGCCAGCACAGAGAATGCGAGCCAGATCAACGTCAGCCACGGCCACGCCAAGCGGCCAAGCACGGCTACGACGACCGCCATGTCCGGAGAGACGTGAACTCCGGCTCGTATGTGTAAGACGCTGCAATGGCGCCGTGTACTGGCTATTTAATTTGCATGGTCTTTCAGGGGATTGGAAAATGGATCTTTGGTAGTTTTGTGATCGAGCCGATCCATTTGGTGGTTGCTTAGTCCCTGTTTGGACAAGCCAATGCAAGCTAAGCGAACGGAATGGACCTCGGCGTGGTGCTGGACATGGTGTCGTGTACCGCAGGACCGTGCAATTGGCGAGTACTTTACAATTAAGTGTGTGATAGGGTATCATGCATCTGCCGTTCTGTTATCTCTTTGGCTCATTCTCATTGCAAATTAAGCAACAAACTTGTCAATTTAGTAAAGATTCTGCTCAAAATGGCTATTGCTACGTGTAGAGTAAGCAGATAGAACTTGGAAGTTCGTAATTGCCAAGTGTGTCCCGATACGCGACTACAAAAATGAACCAATCCAATACGCTACTTAGAACAACTTTATCATTTCGCCTCACTGCACTTCCGCATTATTGTCCATAGTCCAAACAGTTGAAGCACGAATTTAGTAGCTATGACTGGGAATTGCACAATAATTTTTCTCTTTGTAGAAGTTTGCAAAAAAAAAAACAAAACAAATATCGTTCTAAATATAGTCCTTAATATAATCGCAAAAAATATAGTCCTTAATATGAAGAACAAATTCAGCGCATGCGCAATTATCAGTGGCTGCTACGATCGGTACGAGCAGAATACTTCAGGAGAGAAGAACTACTCGCAACGTGGACTGTCGGCTCAGGCATGCGAAGTTTTGTCTTTTCTTTCTGGAGTTCTCAATCGGACAGCGATGGCTGTCCAACAGAAACGGACCCGTAGTTAGTCCTTGATATCCGGCGATTTCTGGTAGCTAGGCAGGCAAGCGTACGTGTTGGTATGGACCACGCACAGGTCGAAGCCATGCATGCATGGTCGCATATATGAACATTGATTAAGTAATAATTACTGTTAGCCAAAGATTAGATCCCATGTACAAATCTTGACTAGTCCCAACCTCCAGTATAGAGAGTCTCCTGTGCCACTCAGGGGACGCACGTCAGCCGCCGCACAAGAGCTCCCAACCACCACTTTCCCCTCGCCACTGCCGCCGCCGCCGCCGCCTCGCCGGTATGGCGGTGGCGGCGGGCCTCCCCTTCTTCTTGTAGCCCCCTGTTGATAATACTGAGCTAATGACTTGATCTAAAACATGATTAACTCTAGCACATAAATGAACACCTAGCAAAACATTAGTGCGGAAACGAAAACTCTTACTCGATCCTGAAGATGCCATCGTGACTGATAGTTGGCCGGGGTCGGTGAAGATGTGGGGGTGCACAGATGCGTCGACCTGAGGCGGTGTGTAGTCGAAAGTGGCGACGGAGGTCGACCGGCGGTGTCACGGTGATGCCGAACGGTGTTCGATCTTCGCCCACCAAAACGCCCTTATAGATCGGATCTGTTTTGGACTTGAATAGCTTAGAGCGATGCAATGGCTTGCCGAGTCCAACACATTTTATATGGTGCTGGTGGACGGGACCGAAACCAATACGTTGGTTTCGCCCCCGATCAGGGCGCGTAGTGGGCATAGCCCCTGATTTCTCGGAGGTTGTTACCGAGATCAACCCAACATTCTCCCCTTTGATCGAAAGGCTAACAACATAAACACATCCTCAATAAAATAGCATACCAAGGTAATGTGTCGCATGGCCAATGAAGTGTCATACGACCCTAGTACCTATAGTGTACTATCTCATCTTTGAAATGGATATTCATTATACTTAATTGGAGTGGTTTGTTTTAAGGTTCTTTTATCCAGAATCAAAGGCTTTCCAATAAACCCATACCGACAACATGATCACGAAAGATATTGGGTGGTAAGCCTTTAGTAAGCGGATCCGCAAGTATTGACTTAGTACTAATATGCTTGACACTAATGGTTTGATCTTGGATTCTATCTTTCACAACATGATACTTAATGTCAATGTGTTTGGCAGCACCACTTGACTTGTTGTTACTCGCATAAAAGACTGCGAGTTCGTTATCGCAGTATAAGGTGAGTGGTTTAGAAATGTTATCTACCACTCTAAGACCCGGAATAAAGTTCTTAAGCTATACAGCCTGCCCAGTAGCCTCATAATATGCCACAAACTCAGCTTGCATCGTTGAAAATGTTGTAAGGGTTTGTTTGGAGCTTTTCCACGAGATAGCTCCTCCAGTGAGTGTGAAGATATAACCTGACGTGTATTTCTTAGTATCAACACATCCCGCAAAATCTGAATCTGAATAACCAATAACTTCAAGGTTATAAGAATTCTTATATGTGAGCATGAGATGCTTAGTAGCTTGCATATAACGCAAGACTTTCTTAACGGCCTTCTAGTGGTCCGATCCTGGATTTGATTGATATCTGCCAAGCATTCCGGTTACAAAAGCTAAGTCAGGGCGTGTGCTTACTTGAGCATGCATAATGCTTCCGACAGCTGAAGCATAAGGAACCGACTTCATCTGATCAGTTTCATATTGGTTCCTTGGACATTGAAATGTCTCAAACTTATCGCCCTTAACAATAGGAGCAGGCGAGCCAGAGCACTTGTGAATATTGTATCTTTTTAGTACTCTGTCAACGTATGCCTTTTGAGATAAACCTAATACTCCTTTGGACCTGTCTCGGTGAATTTCAATGCCAAGAACGTAAGAGGCATCGCCGAGATCCTTCATATCAAAATTGGATGAAACAAATCTCTTAGTCTCAAACAGTGTATCCTTATCGCTACTAGCCAATAAGATGTCATCCACATAAAGCACTAAGATGGTGAATTTACTCCCCTTGAACTTAACATATATGCAGTTATCAACTTCATTTTCCTTAAATCCAAAATTTCTTATAACTTTATCGAATTTGAGGTACCACTGCCTCGATGCTTGTTTTAAACCATAAATAGATTTCTTAAGTCGACATCCCATATGCTCCTTGCCCTCCACGACAAAACCTTCCGGTTGAGTCATGAAAATATTTTCTTGCAAGTCACCGTTAAGGAATGCCGTCTTAACATCCATCTGATGTAGCTCTAAATCATAATGAGCTACAAGTGCCATAACGATTCTGAATGAATCCTTAGTTGAGACAGGAGAAAATGTGTCATTATAATCAATCACATCTCTTTGTGAGAAGCCTTTTGCTACGAGTCTTTCTTTGAACCTTTCGATATTTCCCTTAGAGTCGTGCTTGGTTTTGTAGACCCATTTACAGCCTACTGTTTTGACTCCGTCAGGAATTTCTACTAAGTCCCATACATCATTAGTGCTCATAGACTTTAGTTCATCCTTCATGGCAACAAGTCACTTAGGAGAATGTTCACTCATCATGGCTTCCTTATAAGAGGTGGGATCATCTACCTTCCCTATATCATTAATGTCCTCATTCATATAAACAACATAATCATTTGGGATGACAGATCTTCTCTCCCGCTGTGATCTTCTAATAGGTTCAGCAGCTATTGCAAGAGGCTGCTGAGACGCAGGAGACTGCTGAGGCTCATCATTAGGTACGACATTAGGAATTTCTGAGACCTCAACAGTGGGTGCATCAACAGTATTTGGTACTGGAGGTGCAACCACCTGAAGTGCAGGAATAAAAGTCTCTAGGATAAGCGGTGAAGGAACGTAAACCCGCTTCTCTTCAAGATCTATTTTCCCAAGCTCCAGGTTCTCGTTATTTTCTAAGAACACAACGTGTCTTGTTTCTACAAACTTAGTTGTCCTATCAAGACAGTAAAACCGATACCCTTTTGATCTTTCAGGGTACCCAATAAAATAATAGCTTACCGTCTTAGGATCTAATTTTCCAATATGTGGATTAAATATCTTAGCTTCAGCACAACAACCCCACACTCTTAAATATTTCAAACTTGGCTTCCTCCCAGTCCATAATTCATAAGGTGTCTTAGGTACTGATTTACTAGGAACCCGATTAAGGATATGTGCGGCTGTCTTTAGTGCCTCCATCCATAAACCAGTTGATAAACTAGAATAGCTAAGCATGCTCCGTACCATATCCATAAGTGTACGGTTGCGTCTCTCAGCTACCCCATTCTGCTGAGGTTCACCTGGTGTAGAATATTGGGCAACAATGCCATTTTCCTGAAGAAACTTAGCGAAAGGGCCAGGAATTTGGCCATAAGGAGCATGTCTCCCATAATATTCTCCCCCACGGTCCGATCTTACCACTTTAATTCTTAAGTTATGCTGATTTTCAACTTCAACTTTAAATATCTTGAATTTATCAAGTAACTCGGATCGGTCCTTAATGGGAAAAATATAACCATAACGGGAGAAATCATCAGAGAATGTGATGAAAGAATCAAAACCATCCACTGATGTCACAGGAAAAGGACCACAAATATCAGTATGAATTAACTCTAATAGTCTTTTGCTGCGAGTTGCTCCCTTCTTTATTTTCTTTACATATTTTCTTTTAATGCAATCAATGCAGTGGTCTGAGTCAGAGAAATCTAATGGTTGGAGAATCTCTTCCTTAATGAGACGCTCCATTCTTCCCTTCGAAATGTGGCCTAAACGACAGTGCCACAGTTTCGAAGAAGTCTCATTATTCCTTTTACGCTTAGTATCACACACATTCAAAGATATAGGTGATTCATTAAGGGAAAGCATATAGAGCTTGTCTTGTCTAACAGCAAGACCAACATCATCTGAATTAAAAGTGATAACACATTTATTATTACCAAAATTATATTTAAATCCATCATCGTCCAATAAAGAAACTGAAATTAAATTTCTCCTAATGGAAGGAACAAAGACTACATTATTAAGACGAAGTGTGAAGCCGCTATCTAAAACTAATGAAACAGAACCAACTGATTCCACTTCGGCTTCTTTTCCATCCGCGACTCTAAGATTTCGCTCCCCCTTTCTTAGTGTTCTCACGGTATGGAATCCCTATAAAGAGTTGGTAACGTGCACAGTTGCACCTGAGTCAATCCACCAAGATTTAAGGGAAAAATCAGCATAAAGAGTTTCATCAATGAACGTTATAGAATCATTACCCTTCTTGGCGAGCCACTTTAGAAAACCAACACAGTCCTTCTGAAAATGCCCTAGCTCCTTGCAGAAGTGACATGCATTCTCATTAGGTGCTTTAGCAGGAGCAACATAGGGCTTAGGTGTATTTTGCACCTTAGACCCTGATTTATCTGATTTAGGAGAGTAGTGCAGCCTTTTCTTGGATTTGAAGTCCCCCGAGAACTTCCTTTTGCTAGGACCGCCAACTTGATTCACAAAATCTTTCTTTTCGGTCCTTATCCATTTTTCCTCCTAGACACACATAGCGATTAAATCGCTCATGCTCCATTTATCTTTATGGGTATTATAGTTTATCTTAAAAGCAGTGTACTCAGAAGGAAGAGAAGTCATAATAAAGTGGACTAGAAAACCATCAGATATCTCCATGTCCATGCCCTTGAGTTTTCCAGCCATATCAGTCATCATCATGATATGCTCTCTTATGCTGCTGGACCCGACATATTTAGTGGATAAAAGCCTCTGGATTAAAGTACTAGCATAAACCTTAGTGGAGCCTTTGAATTTCTCCTCAACTCAAGCCAGATACTCGTTAGCATTTTCAGAATCTGGGATTGCTCCCCTGATCCCAACTGAGATAGAGGTCTTCATGATCATTAACGATAGGTGGTTGGACCACTCCATTTTTCAGCATTAGCATCATAAGTTTTCTTTTTCTCATCATAATTATCCTCACCGACGGTGGGGGAAACGGGAGCGGGCACCCTTAATGCATAATCAAGGTCCAGAACTCCAAGGACAACTGAAATTCTTTCTTTCCAAGCGGGAAAGTTGCTTCCCGTAAGCTGTTCAATGTTGTCAATTGTAGCGGCAACATTCGAAGTATTCATTGCTGAACATTAAAATACAGGGAAAATTAGAAATAACATAAAAAGTATTGCATGCAATTAACCCTACGTTGGTCTGATTAATAACATGCAAAACTACAGTTCTAATTCATATCACCGTTGAGCAGAAAATGAAAAGAACTTCAACAATTAATATGGCGACATACGATTACAAACAACGTTGGCCAGTATGTAATCATGTGTATACATAATGCCAAAATAAATCATAAAAATCTCTAATTAAAATATTTCGTTGGTTCAATTTTAATTAGAGACAATGACACACTGTTACTAAGCAAATATCATTAATTAAAAATAGTGCACAAAACTTAAATAATAATAATAATAATAATAAAATCCTTTAGAAAAAGAAAAGAGACATTGTGCACTGCTGACACAGCTCCCAGTCCCGGCCTACCTCCATGGTGGCGGCCATTAGGGTTTGGCCCGTAATGCCGCAAGGAATGGTGACCGCCCGATCTCATCGGACGGCCGAACCAACGTGCGTCGTTATTCCGCCGGGTGGATCGGACGTAGGCTGTCGGATTCGAATGGACAGCCGAGATGCAATGCGTTGCCGGTCGAACGAAACGACGAGAGCCGCTCGATTCCATCGGACGGCTGAGAGCAAAAATCGTGCGACTTAAAATGGGCCGGCGGACGCCCGAACCCTAACCCTAGAATCATTTGCTCGCTCCCCTCCGAAGACTCCGCGTGAGCGAGCGAAGGCGACGTCATGAGGAGCGCAGGTGCGCGGGTGAGGAGCGGCCGCGGCGGCTCCTTCGCCGATGGTACAGAGGAGAGCGAGCGAAGACGGCGGTGCCCCCGCAGCTCTCCTCGTCGGCGCGCGCGTGCGACCGAGGTCGCGCGTGCAGCCATCGAGTGGAGCTTCGGTGGCGCCCGGTACCGGAGGAGGCTCAAGATACAAAAAAACGTGAGTATTCCGCCGCTCCTTTTTGCCTTCGATCTGAGTTTAGTGGATTGGGGTTTCAGGTTTTGAGGGATATCGTTAGGGTTTCACTGAGGATCTTAAATTCCCTCCTTCTAAGTGCTAAGCCGAGCCATTAGACATCAGATCCGGAAAGGGCAAGATCTAATCGGGACTTATCGGGTTCAATACGAGCTAGGGTAGGCTCTGATACCAAATGTTGATAATACCGAGCTAATGACTTGATCTAAAACATGATTAACCCTAGCACATAAATGAACACCTAGCAAAACATTAGTGCGGAAACGAAAACTCTTACCCGATCCTGAAGATGCCATCGTGACTGATAGTTGGCTGGGGTCGGTGAAGATGTGGGGGTGCACAGATGTGTCGGCCTGAGGCGGTGTGCAGTCGAAAGTGGCGACGGAGGTCGACTGGCGGTGTCACGGTGATGTCGAACGGTGTTCGATCTTCGCCCACCAAAACGCCCTTATAGATCGGATCTGTTTTGGACTTGAATAGCCTAGAGCGATGCAATGGCTTGCCGAGTCCAACACATTTTATATGGCGCTGGTGGACGGGACCGAAACCAATACGTTGGTTTCGCCCCCGATCAGGGCGTGTAGTGGGCATAGCCCCTGATTTCTTGGAGGTTGTTACCGAGATCAACCCAACACCCCCGGTCTCCTCTCCTCCTACGCACCCTCCTTGCCAACCGGATCTGGAGGTGCCTCATCGCCGTCATTCTCTCTTCGGATTTGGAGCTCCCCCGAGGTTTCCTCTTCAGATCTGCAGCCGGCGGCGGCTGGGACGAGCGTCAGGCAGTCGAGCCCCTCGTACCCAAACGACTTCTTTCCTTCTGCATCGGCCGGCGGATCCTGACGGATCCGGGGACCCATGTCGTTCCCTCTCCAAAGATGTAACTAGTGGAGGTGGCGCCCGCGGATCTGGATCTGGATCTCTGACGACACCCCCATTTCCCTCTCTTCTAGTAGACGACAAGCACGGGCAGGCCTACGGCAACGGCCCTATCTGCAACCGGGGCGTACGCGAGGTTGGATTTGATGAGTCACTCAGCACCTAGGCGCCATCGCCACTGCCCTGCGCGGACCACAAGGCACGACCGTCGTGTCTGTCGCGTCCGTGGGCTAGAAGATGCTACCGCCGAGGGTGCCTTGGCGGGCGGCGCGTGGAGTTGCCGGGCAAACTCAACCTCCCCTTGCTACTGCCAGTGTGGGCTGGGAGGCACCCCCGCCAAGGGAGCTTTCGCGAGGCGCCATGGAGCCGCCGGACAACCGCTGGAGCGCGTCGGGAGGATGCCCCGCGGGGTGAGCGGTGCTCCACACCGGGGAGGTCGCCAACGTCATTGACAACAACCGTCGTCGGGAGCCACCACGACTGCCAAACACGTCAAGTTGGCAGAGCTGTGCAGAAGGGACATGCCGCTCAAGTTCTACCACAGTTGTGCCGGACGTGTCCAAGTGTAGACCGGCGACCTAAGGAGTAGCAAGCCGGCTGGTGGAAGTGGCCCGAGAGTGTGGCTATCGCTATTGAAGTGTGGTCAAGAGGGGCAAGACAACCACCCCGGAGGCCTCGTTTGTAGCAGCTGGTCCAGGACATTATGGACAAGCCAAGGGGGAGTTGACGGGGAGTCGGAATTGGCGAGTGTTATGTTCTATCATCCTCCGTTGTTGCCGAGGGGAGGAGCCTCTTTCTCATCCAATTCATTTGAAGCGCTTTGTTGGTTGTTCTGTTAGCGTGTGGATTCGCCTTGCCCCTGCTTCTATTCTTCTCTCTCAAGCTAGTGCCGTGGTGATCCACTACACTGCCTGGATTATCTTGTTTCGGAGTTTCTGTGCATTAGGCTGGAAGATTAGCCATTCCTTTAGCCATGATATGTGTGTAAGGTAGAGCAGTCAGAGTTGTGGCGTATGTGAGTTGGGTTTCACATCTAGCTCCGGTGATATTGTTTAGGGTGATGCGAGTTGCGGGGGTGAGCCGTTGTATTTTATTTTTTTTCCTACTTTAACAATATAAAGGGCAGTCCTCCTGCTCTTTGTTTCAAAAAAAAAAAAATCCAAATCCAAAGGACACGCAGGCAGATATAGTGATGCGATAATAAAAATGTTTGATCTTCATTTGGATCTATCTGATAAGCCTAGATATTTTTTGGCCACTGCTGTTTTGTTTTATGTTTTGTTAGCCCCCGCCCTGTATGTCCTCCCATCTATTAATATGATCAGGCAAATTGCTGCCTTTTCGTTAAAAAAATTCTTGGCCACTGGCATGTAGGTGGTGGCTACGTACGGTTAATGCTTGATTGTGACTTGTGACGCTCACGTAACAGAGCCGCGCGCATTCACCGGCTGTGCATGCGGCTCGCCCGCGATGATCCCTCGCCGGAAAGGGTTCGTCAATCGATCGAGCCCCAAAGCGTTGCACTGCACACTCGGTGCGTCGTGCCGTCGCCGCTGTGGATGCGCGCGCGCGTACGCAAATCCAATCACGATGGCTGGTGCGCGCGCGCGCCTCGTCGTCCTGTGGCGGCACGGGCCGTTGTGCTGCCTCTGCTACTGCTACTGCTACTGCCACATGCCACATGGGTTGTCGTCCGAAAGATCTTTTGGTTATAGATAGCGCGCGAATATTGTGGGTCGCTGCGACTCTGCGACGATGGGTTCCAATTATTTGTTTTTTACCATATTTTATTAGTATACAGGAGAATTGAAACTTTCTGATATATAAGCCTTTACTAACATCTAGATTATATTTCGTTCCCAAGTTTTAAAATTAGTATTGAGTTTAATTCATCATGTACACGTGCATTATATTTCATCTCTTTGCATGTTTAAAATTTAATTAAACACTTTTTCTACGTATCTGGCTTTTATCACATCTTTCGTGGCTCAGTGAAGTGTGCATGTGTATCAAACTCCACAGAGCTTATGTGATCAACTTGGTGAAATGTGCATATACACCATACTCCACCAAGCTTGAATAATCCATGGAAACAGTAAATCATGGTCCAAAAACATACACTTTCTCGTAGCAGTTGATACTGTAATCCCGATCTTCGCATGAACAAAGTCGCCGCCGTCTGCTGCATCGGCGGCGGCAGGGCCGCCGGCCTCCCTGAAGACGCGCTCGCCGAGTTCGAGACCAGAAGGCCAATTGCCTGCGTTTCCCACCAGTGTGCCCGCTGCTGCGTATGGCGGCCCTTTCCCCTCCTTCAAGGTGTGACCAGCGTGCGCCACCGAGATGGCCATCACGGCCGCGAGGAAGAAGGCGGCGACAACAGCTGAAGCGGCCATTTGGGGTTCTCGACTTCCCGGTTGTTTTGAGTTCGCCGGAGACGTCCAACTTCTTTCACGGATGTTTCTCTTCGTCGATCGAGAGTTTATACAGGTGCAGAGATGTACGCATAATGCATACATGGTGGTATAATACATTCAACTGGGGTAACAGCCCAAGGCTTTTAAGTGGAATGTTAAACGCGGTAAGAGATGCATTTAACTTGGATTTTGCATCTCGAATAGTAAGTACTAGTCGATGTTTTTGGTTAAGTTACAATTGATGCATCATTCATGGCGAAATGAACAGTACATGTTAGAAACCAACAAGCCTGCAACATGCCTCGTTCTTCAATCTAGCTCGCAACGAGCTCGCATGGCAGGAGCTGCAAGTTTGGAGGCGCTGATGCATCCGGGCCAGCATCGGCCTTGCTTTGCCGGTTGCTTCTCTAGGTCGATTCTAGGGTCGTTTCATTTTAGCGAGTAGTCTCTTATGTTTGTTTTCAGCTCAATGGGGTTAGGCCTGCAGGTTCTTGTAATAATTGACTGTTGTTCGCTGCTTTTCTTGCGCGTTCTAAAAAAAAGCTCGCAATTCAACGATCCCAATGGCCATTGTGAGCTTGTGACTTTCAGACAACATGGACATCCGTTGCGGGCATAACAAAGAAAGAAGCTGCATAAAATTCCAGGCCCACTAGAGTAGGCAGAATTCGGTCCTGAGCAGGCTGCATGTAAAGATTGGCCTGGTACTGGGCCTGGAGACAAGGGTGAAAACGAGGTGGATAATTTTTGTCTGGTATCGTGTTTGAAAAAAATACACCAGTGATACCATTTTTTATCCCCGACCTGCATCTGATATTATCCGTATCCGAAAAAACTCATAGAATATGAGTCAGGATATGAGAAGAGCAATATCCAATCTGTATATGTATTTTATAGGATATCCAAAAGATCAACAAAACGGATATCCGATAAACATCAATATCATATGTGGTTTTTTAGTCATTGACAAATATATAATATGAATTTACATTTGATTATGTTTATGTTGTTAAGTAGGATAAATAATTCTTTAATAGGTAGCATAATTTGATACTTTCGTTGTGAAATTATATCTTTTCTTTATATGTACAATATCCGCCAAGTTAGCGATTGATTTGAATCCGATCCGCATCAACACATTCATGTATCTCGAAAAATCCGTATTCATATCCGTATTCGGGGTATTCGTACATGACTCCGAATCCAAGATAAAAATATAGATTATGATACGAAAATAGCAATATCCATCTGTATCCGACCCGTTCTCACCGCTACTAGAGACCCATCCTCTCCGGCTCGGGATTCCTAAGCCCGTAAATGAGCGGTTCAAGGCCTCTAGCTCGCCACAGCCTGTGCGCTCAAGCACAGCGACGCAAGCCCGGAACCTCCATGGTCGGCCAGTGTCCGTGTTGCTCGCCTGGGCCGACCGCCCGTTCCTCAAACTTTTCTCTCCGCGTTCAACGCGTACGTGCATTTTCCACGGTGCAACGGCGGTCACATACATACGGTCAATTTTTCACGCAGGGGGGCGCCGGTCAGGGGGAGTCGCTGGTGCACGGCAGCTTGACGCCAGGGTGGGAGTGCCAGAACATGATCCAGTAGCACGGATGTAGTACAGTGGAGAAAGGAAATATGTAGGATCAGATACGACAATCAGAGGGGGTGAATGAGTGTAGTGCATTCTTTTCAAGTTACCGAGAAGAATCTACTCTGGATTCAACCGACAGCTAAATACTACATACTCGTGTAAGGTTGTCACCTAGTCACAGAGGTCGAACCAACTCTAATCTGTTCTGCCAGTCATAGCTATTGTCGACAACCGGGTGAACATCACAGCTCGTGATTGAAGACGATGAAATAGACCTGGTCGAAGAAGTTGCATTCACATGGTTGAAAATAATAGACTATAGATTTCTTCCACCCTCCGGCTCGGGAGATTCACGCACTGCAAAAAACAAAAGCAGATAAAAAACGATGGGCGAGAACAAGTCAAATACCTCTCGGAACATGTCGGGACCCAAAAATATAATTCTGGATCATCTGTGTATTCTGCACTAGTCCAAGACCACACTAGTACACACAGTGTCAACATAAGTGAATATCGATCCACACAACATGAATTAATAATTAAACGAGTAATTTGAATAACAAATAACTGTTGTGACCTTAAGGTCGAGCTTTACATTTATTAAGCCACACAGGGCTGGCCATAAAGAAATAAATAGCAGCGGAATAAAAGTAAACTCCAAAGGAATCCCATCAATTCACCATAGGCAACTGACTGGGATCGAGACCCTAACGATCAACACCTTCAGAACTCCTCCTCAAATGCAAGCGGAGACTCCTCCACTTCTGTTGATTTTTTTCAAGCAAGCACGAGTACACAACCGTACTCGCAAGTCATACCACAGATGCAATTTATAGATGATGGCTTATTCCAAAGGAATGGCTTCTGTAGTTCTTTTGTAGAAATACAACTTTTGCAATTGAATACAAATAACATAATTCAAAACATAATTCAAAACAAGTAGACAATAATAATTTATCATTTGATTTCACAAAGCACACATAGCCTAAACAAGTTATTCACACAGCTGCACAAGCTATCTCACACAGCTGACCCTTTCCAGTATTTTTATAAAAATGTACCCCTCGTGTGAAATTCTCATGCATGTCCATGACTGCGGACGCAGCTATCCGAATAGATTGATTAAACACTATGCAGAGGTTGTACAGTTTACCTACAAGATACAATCAGTGTAGCTAGCACTAACCATAACAAAACCTTTCAGAAACTTCATCTTAAACATTGACACTCCCGATGTGCTTTACTGTCGTCCAACCGATACACATAGCATTTTGTACGACACACACCCTCGGACAGGGATACGGCGAACTATCCCACGATGTGACCTATCTTGAAGTCCACACCTCCACCCATCACACAGCTAACCTACAACCTGAATTGTCAATAGCAAGATTTCATAACCTACTAAGTTAGGCCCGTCCCATACTAGGCATGTGGTTGTACAGTAAGGCTTAGTTCAATGGTGTACAAAGTTGAGTCCTTAATTGACCAAGGCAAGACTCCCAATTTCTAACTAAGTCACACAGATTATCATTCCCAGCACACAGCTCCACCATATCACACAGTATCCACCACTTGCCTCAATCTAAATCTTTTCCCACCCTATTGGTTAAGTGCAACATATGCCATCAACGAGTAATAGCACACAACACACATAGTTTTATCACACAGTTCTATAATCACTTAGTCAAGTTTATATTTGCAACTCACATGAAATGATGACTCGTAGCATGGCTAAGCACTCTACTCGTATCTAACCAACCCACGTTTGTGCTACAATAATACCAACTAATAATGAAACAACCTAGTGTGACAAAAGAATATGACATAACAATAAACAAGGTGGATATAACAATTTGGATTAATAACTAAACCCAAAAGAATTTAAATAAATACTTGAAATAGAATGCAATACATTGAAACAAAGTATTTTAAAAACTGAGTTCAATATGATCAAATGTATAACTTGCCTTGGAATAGGTCTAGGTACTGATCTTGATCTTGAGGCACTACTCCTTCTTCAAATGTTCCCGAAGTATTAACGTCTACTCGCAAACGAAATAAAATAGAAAAACAAATAAATAATAGAGTCAAAACCAACTTCAAAAATTAAATAAAAATCATAAATAAATAGATCTCAAATTTATATAAATTTGGAAAATTGAATGGGCTCAATCGGAGTTCGGATGCAAAAGATATAGGCTTTAGAAGATTGAATCTAAAGAAAATACCATAAATTGGAATTTCTAGAATTTCCAAATTATTTTAAAAAAAATCAGATTATTGCGCAATGCTGACGTCAGCGAAGGAATTTTTGGAAATAAAAGAATTAAAATAAAACCACATGTCTGTCTCACGGCTCACGGAGGACCATGTCCACCGAGCCAGTTGGAACAGAGACCGGTGGACCGTGCCACGCACGCACTGACGAAGCAGCCACGTGGGTGACACGTAGGCTCAGGTGCTGATGCAAATGCTGACGCGGACTCGCCACGTCAAATCGACGGTGGCGGTGCTCGGGAACCGATGGCAACGGCGAACAGCGGCGCCTCGCCGGCGGTGAGTGGTTCCAGGAGGTAGAGGATGATGCGAGGATCTCGTAGGTGTACTCACGGTCTCTCGAGGGTGGCTGTGGCGACCGGCGGCGAGGTTAGAGCGGCGGAGGAGATACGGATTGACGGGGTTGGTCCTCCGGCGAAACGAAGGCGACCACGGGGTAGTGTAGGTCCGTGCGATGCCGACGGTGGCGAGGACGGAGCTCGAGCGATGTTGACGATGGAGAGATTGCTCGTCAGAGTTGGCGGCGGTGGCTTTTCTTCCTCGAGCTCTCCCGACGTCTAGGGCTACGCGCTTGAGTTCTGGCGGCTAGGATGAGGTGCGGAGCTCCAGGGCTACACCTCCCTTTATACCCGACGGCTCGGAAGTGTCCAGGCACGAACGCCCAAATCGGATACGCGGCGGCGAAATCGTATCTCAACCAAATCGGAGACAAAGAATAGTGATTCGGTGGGTCCCACACGTCAGCGACGACGGCCCGCGTGAGTTCGTTTGGTAAACGGCGCGAGTGAAGCTGACCGGCGGGTGGGTCAAAGGGCCGCGAGTGGAGAGAGATACAGAGATCGACAGCGGGCCACTGTCGCCAGAGGCGTGGAGAGGAGAGGTTGACATGTGTGAGACCCCGGACCTGCCAACAATAAAAGAGACAACAATAATTAAACAATGAAGCAAAAGTGCCATAAGATGGCTACAACAAAAGAGCCAATCGGTGTGCCTTTAACCCACAAGGCAACCGACTGCACCGCCAAGCTAGTCGCCAAACCCAAGCACATCTCACAAAAGTGAGGCCCTTGGGGCTCACCTTCTTCCCCGCAAACAAAAGCGTAAGAAAAGCGGTGAGTACTTTGAATGTACTCGCAAGACTTACATGTGGAATAACAAACTCAGATATATACTACATGCAAGTAGGTCAGACGTTTCATTTAGCATAAAGCAAGTTTTCATTTGCAATAATGTAATAGATTGAAAGCAATTTAACAAATCTATTTTTAATGATCAATTAACCAAAGAACAAGATTAATAATAATAAATAAAAGACAACAACAATCCCGAAGTGACTAAACCATTAGTCACCACAACAATAGCATGAATTACCCATTCATACCACCCATGTCAAATTTTAATTTAAAAGGTTGTAGTCTAACTCTTGCAAAACCTAACCAAGCGTGTCCATAACCTAGGACGAGGCTATTCGAATAGTTTTATCCTGCAGGTGTACCATTTTACCCACACGCCGGATCGCCTTTTGCCAAGCTATTAAGCACACTTCCTTAGGTATGCCGGCACGGCTAAGTCCTACGAGACTTTTCCAATATTATGTATTACCTTCGAGTCGCCCGTATGGATAGAAACCCATACGTTGTGTCGGGGTCGTGGCCCAGCCTCGGACAACTACCCGTCACGGGTAAAGCCTTGGACAATCATGACGCCTCGAGGTGGAGAGTCCATCCCGAAACTCCACCACCGCACACCCAAACACAAGAACACAATTCCTTTTCACACAACACACACAACGCTCCCCTGCGACTCGGAGATAACACACTCCAAAGTACTAGGTCAAGAGGGGTCCCATATAACCCACATGTGGTTAGTACGCAAAAGTGCTTGGAGAGTGTGACACAAGATGTTCGGTCCTTGTTGACTTAGGCAAGACATCCACAAACCCAATAACCCACCATCCAACCACTTGCCCAAGTCCAAAACAATATTTTTCCATTTTCAGATTTTGACTTTACAAAATAACAAAGCATAAGTGCTAGACATAATGGAATAATAATAAGATGTGTGCTCAAGATCATCGACTACAATCGATGATCGCCCATTACTACCGAAACTAAGCATTTCTAAGCAATTTCAAATCGTAATCTACTAAGTGACAAGAGCCCATCCATCGAACTCAAATCACAGCAAATAACCTAGGCTCAAGGTAGTAGAGGGTAAACAATTCCAACAGATTATGCAACTATAGGATACTAACCATAATTTAACACAAAATAGCAATGCATACATACAAGTTGAAATCAATATATTAGACTTGAAAAATAATGGGGTTGACATGATCAAACTGCTTACACCGCTTGTGGGTCAAGGTCTTCTTTGGGGATCACTCTCGGTGTTAATGTGCTCTTCGGATCCTATCGAAAGAACCAAAAAGAATCAATAAGGCAAAAGAAACCGAAAAGATCCAACAGCCAACTTCAACAAAAAGCTCTCAAATTTTTACAGTAGAAAGAGCATGATTTTTATGAACTAACGCAACAAGAACCAATTGATTTGGATTCTTAATGCAAAAGATATGGCCAAAACAATTTTGCTCAGCTTTTATAAATCAAAAATACTACTATTCATTAGCAAAATTTTCTCGAGCTATACCGAGTCCGGAAACATTTTTAAATTAAAGTCTAGTTAAAAACATAACCAACAAAATTTGAATCAACCGAAAAGGATTTGAAATGAATTAGTTACGCATTTTACAAGTTATCACATTTTTCAGTTGACAAATAAATCCTCTCGGGAAATTCAGAAATTAAATCGACGCGGACGAACGAGGAGCGCCGATCTTGATCCGACGGTTCAAGCGCCCCAGCGCTTAACGCGCTGGATTCACAAACCCTAAACGCCACCGTTGGATCGGATCCAACGGTTCACGTGGACCAGACGCCCGCGGTCCGAACGTTCACACGCATAGGAGCCGCTGATCTTGGATCCAACGGTCCACACGATCGAACCTTTCGGACGGTCCGAACATTCACTCAACCGGGACCGTTGATCTTGGATCCAACGGTCCAAGCTCGGCGGCTTGACGCAGCGCGCCGTGAAACCCTAAACGTCAACCGTTGGATCTGGATCCAACGGTTCACGTTGATCCGATCGCGCGGGCTGATTCGAACGCGCCCACGCACGCGAACCGTCGATCTAAGATTCCAACGGCCAAGATCGATCGACAACGAAAACTTGCTGATTTTCATCCGACAACAGCACCGAAGCTTACTCCGGCGAATTGCCGGCGACTCGAGCTAAAGCAGAGCAACCAAAGGCTACCAAAAGACGCACAATAACGTTGTGCACCTGCTGGTACCAACCATACCTCGGATGGAGGACCAGAGCGGCGGCGCAATGGCGACAAGCGGCGGCGCTAAGCACTGATATGACGACAATGCGATACCGCGACGCCGAAGGCTAACTAAAGGTTGCCAGAGCATCTATGAACTGCTAAGAAGCTACTGAAGCGATGAAATGGCAAATGGAGGACTTACCCGAGCTCGAGACGAAATTGAAAGTTTTCGGCCGAATTGGGGAAAACCAAATTGATCTGCTCTCTCGCAAGCAAACGAAAAATTGAGTGAGGGCTATTGCTCACAGAGAGGAGAGGAAGCTAAGGCAAGAAGGAATTTGAGTGAGAAAGACCGAGCACCACTTTCACTCGCAAACTTTGAAGCTCGGTAATGGCTGCAATGGCGACCAAGGTGGAGACTGAACCGAGCTCACTCAGTGCGCTAGAAGTGAAGTCAGAGCTCGAGGGTGTTTAAAGGAGGATAAGGAAGCCACTGGAGGAGTTTTATAGGCCGAGAAGCAAGGAAGAAGCAACGGGATGAAAAATCGAGATGCACTGTGCTGAGGTTGGCCGAGGCGACGAGGCGTGTAAAAGTGGAGAGACATTTACTATGGAGGCGGCGGACGGAAGCATTAAATGCCGAGCCGTTGGCGAAAGGTAGAAGGACGACGACCGCCACGCTCTGAAATTTTCACCAACTACGATTGACCATGGCCGAGCGCGCGGAGGAAGACAAGGAGCGGTACCGCTGGATTGAAATCGGATGGTGAAATAGATCGGTTCGATTATAACGATTCAAACGCCACTTAATCCTCGACCGTTGATTTGGATCCTACGGTTCACGCGTTGCGAGGCGTTCGGATGGTCCGAACGTTCACGCGATTGTGGACCCTCGATTTAGAATCCAACGGTTCAAATGGATCGGCGCGCTCGGATGGTCCGAACGTTCACGCGATCGTGGGCCGTTTGATGCCGATCCAACGACTCACAACACTCGCGCCCGAACGACCGAGCAAGGCGCTTAGTTGATCGAACTAAATCAAGTGGCTCGAGCCCGAGTCCGATCCGAACCCGAGGACAGTGAAAACCGGTTAGGGTTTGAATTTGAATACCGATTTTTGAGGAATTTGTTTGAGGTAGAAAACAAGCTCCAAAAATTATGAATTTTAATCGAGATTGCTAACAATGAGAGGAACCGTATATAAAATTTTCAGAGACTTTTATGAAATTATTTCCAAAGGTTGGGCACAAGACATGAAGGAGATTGGTGTTGGGCCCACATGTTTACAAAAATTATGGAACGACAAGATCGAGAAAAGTTTTAATTTCTCCTCACATTTGCAACACAAACCAATTTGGGATGTTACAACATGCGGGGAGGCCAGACCACACAATACTAGGCCGTGCTGGGAATAGGATTGGCTTTCAGCCCAACACTGTTCCGGAGGATTTTAATTGATTTTTCTTTTTAGAAAATACCAGAAAATCCAAATAGCAATTATAAAATATCAAATGAACTTGGAAAAATTCTATAAAATATATCTAAGCACATAGAACCCAAATAAAATAGTTTTGACAATTGTTGATATTGGGATTAATGATAGTAAATTGTTTTGATGTTAAAAGTCCATATTAAGCTTTAAATAAATTCAATAAAAATTCAAATGATGAATTTTTCCAACTAGTAACTATTCAAAAGATTTTTAAAGCTCACAAAATTAGGATGTTACAGAACAGGAACTAGTCGAAGACTGATCAACACAAGAGCTAGTTGAAGACATAAGAACATACAACCAGCGATGACAGAGAACAAGTCGAACACAATGTCTAGAAGCACACGCCGACGGAGATGACAAATATTTCTTGGAATAGATCCGATTTGTTATTACTCAAACATATTCTGTGGCTACAAAGTGCTCTCACGGCACCCCTCAAACCGTAGCACAAAACACCGAAAAACTCTTTGCCGAAAGCCGCCGCCGCCAAAATTCCTCAAGAAGCCTCCTACGAGCCCGCATTACTCTTAAGCTCTTTGGCCTTTATTTGCTAGGGCCCTAAACCTAGTCCTTATCAACACGAACACATAATCATGTCTCTTCCGTGAAACAAGGAAACCGAAACCTCGCAAATCATGGTAATATCTCTCAACCTTCCAGTTATAAAAGCCTTCCATAACCCTTCACGCATCAAAGCCTCCAGGACGGCACCTCCTGTAGCTTCGACCACGCATAATGCATTCACTTTTGATCTCCATGTGCCCCAATGTGAGCACGACCACCTCGTTGTTGGAAATATGCCCTATAGGCAATCATAAAGATGATTGTATTTCATTATGTTCATAACATTGGATAATATGTTATCTTGGTCCTAGAATAATATCAATAATATTTATTATCAAGTATGTGACTTGATTGTGAAACTCTAAATTTCTACGATGATTATTCTTAAACGTTCCCTAGTCGGAAACATATGATAATACATATGAATAGACTAGCATATGTATTGGTCGATGACTATGTTTCACAGGTCATGGATATGAAGATATCAAACTAATAATATGGACACATGTTAGAGAACATGGTGTTGGAAAAGACCTACCTTGAGATACTATTGAGATTGTTATGATTCTATGTATCATTAGTTGGTCTTAAGCAATAATGATGTATAATCCTTAGACCTGAGATCAATATAGTTTCCTACATGTGTAATAGCACTCTTAGGGGTTGCCAAACACTACTCGTAACTGGGTAGTTATAAAGGTAGCTTTCGGGTATGCTATGAAATATGCGAAAGGATGTGACTGGTCAGATATGGGATTTGCATCTCCTAACATAACATGAGAGATGTCTCTGGGCCCCTCATTGTGGTCGGATAAAGAAAGTGCATGGCCATACCACTAGTGGTCGAAGTGTCGACCATATGAAGTTATTCGACACTTGATCGAGAAAGTATTGAACAGTCCATGGATGACACAACATCTCACCTGGAGATCAACCAGATATCGTGAGGCAAATGGAGAATACACAAGAAGGTCATTCAATTCGATCAGATATGGACTAGTCGTATGGAGATACGAACTGGTAGCAGGCTGGTCGAACATGGTTACTAAGTGGTCAAAATCTGGTCATGGATGCCTATATATATAGAGGGGTGGTGGCATGGGGTGACAATGATCTTCTGAAGAACTCCTGAAACCCTAACAGCCACGCCTTCCTCATACCACGCTAACGGCGCTAGCACTCCAGCGCGTGGTAACGCTACCCCGTAGATGTGGATACCTTGGAGGTGTTGTTGTGAAGCATCAGCACTAGGACGATCCGTAACTCGTGACGATCACAAGACTCAGAGAAGAAGAAGGCGGCGAGTACGACTACGACTGCATCAACTCGCTACATCGACTCTACTTCCTCTATGAGTCGGCGACTCTATTGGTAATCTCGTGATCTATTACTAGCGTAGGTTCCTTGGTTGCGCGGTAAATTTATGTTTCGTGCTATCTTAGCCTACCCGTAACCCTTCACTCGTGACATCCACGACCACTTGAACCTTGGATTTCTCCTCCAAGTTCTGGTCTTCCTCGTCAACGATTATGACCGTCTCCACGCTCAACCTGCACATGCAAAGATCAAAGAATATTTTCCTAGCATAAGTTCTCCAACTTGACCAATTTCAGTTCACACACGTATATCACACTCACATCTATCAATAAACACGAATAAGATCATCGCGACCATAAATTCCAACTTTCATAACACAATTCGAGATCACTCTGTAAAACTGGTCTTATCGCTGTGTAAACTCCAATCATGCCGCTTTCCAGCCAGACTCGAGTACACAAGGTACTCGAAGAAAACAAGTACTGAAACACTCGTAGCCTACGACTACTTACTATAAGCGTATGACCACAGATCAGGAACCTACGACCACTGATCGCAAATCCTACGAACACTTACCAAACTCCTATAACCACCGAACAAGAAGCCCACGACTACTGACCAAGAAGTCTACGACTACCGACCACAAAGTATACGACTATCGACTAGTTACTGTAGCTTCGACCATCGACCTGTCACTGTGGCTTAGACCTTCAACCAGACCATCGACCGTGCACTGCAGCTTCCTGACCTTCGACCAAGCAACTCCGACTGTTCTTCGTACTTGTTATACACCTCAAGTTTCGACTGAGTACATTATTCGAAGCTCTACCACTCGGTACTCGGATCTACAGTACTCGAAAAACTAGCACACAGTACTCGGAGCTACAGTACTCTGAAGTATATTACTCGGTACTCGTACCTACAATACTCTGAGTCCAGTCGAAAAGGATCATTGAGTATCAATGATTAGACCATCTGACACAAGACATGATTCGACCACTCACGTTGAAAATCCAACCACCGAAACTATCACAACCGTAAATGTCAATACAACCCAAACGTCAATTATTCACCATCACAAAGTCTACGACCAGTCCACATAGTCTTCTACTTGTAGTCCACCTAGTCTAACAATCTTCCCTTGATGAATACATTGACAACACTTCAAAAACTTGAGTTGAGCTATGTAGATCATATAAAGTCATATACCATATAGCAATGTTAGAACAAGTCTTTTAGAATGATTAAGCAATTTAAATGACTGATAGGCATCTCAACAGTGACCAAACCGAATATAAATAGCACAATGAGATATCACAAAGAGAAGTTAAAGCCTAAAAGTGAAGCAAACATTAAATCTGGACGAGAGAGCAGTTAAATCTGGACGAGCTAGCAGTCTCATGAACTACCTATTGCTCCACACTCAATTCTTAAGCATGTGGTATGCTTATAGCATACTTCTTTTCAATAGTGGCACGCTTGTAGCATACTTCTTTTTATTGTGGCATGCTTGATGCATACTTCTTGTCATTGGAGCACATTTCATACTCTTATCTCTTTTTTGCATATATATAAATGTATGGCATGCTTGAAGCATACATCTTTTCAATTTTCACTTTCTTTTTTTATAACATGCCAAATTGAGTGAATGTAAAAGGATTGCAATAAGAGACATATGAGCCTCAAAGTCAAGATTTAAAATAGGACTCACAAGCAAGCTAAACTTTTTCAATGAACATTGCAAAGTCATAATTATAATCAATCTAGTCACATTATTCCGCCATATCAGCTTTAGTTCAAATGTGGGAAAGTAATTATAATTAGTCATGATCAAAGCTACATAACACATGGGTAAATAAGATAAAAAGAGCTCTACACCTCAATTGATTTCAATGGCTTGAACTTGATGAATTATTTGACAAGTATAATAAATAAAGATTCTGACAGTTTAAACAACAAGCTCCCCCTCAAAATAATATCATAGAATGCAACACACCCAACTCACTTCACAAAAGAGCAAACCGTGCATAATCAAGCAGTTTTGTGAGAATATCAACAACTTGAGAATCTGTATCAATAAAATGCAAAACAATATCTCCATTTTCCACATGGTCTCTAAGAAAATGATACCGGATATCAATGTGTTTGGTTCGTGAATGTTGCACAGGATTTTTAGCAATACAAATAGCACTAGTGTTATCACATAAAAGTGGTACACTATCCAATTCTAAGCCGCATGGGAAAGCTTGAAAATGAGCACACATACACACAACAACATGAATGTCTGGCCTTGAAGCAGTGAGATACAAAAGTGAACCAACTATGCTTTTGTATTTTTTACATCAACAGACTCTCCATCCTAATCAGGATCTTCACTACAGTGGATCCCATTGGTGGGAGACTGGTTTACTTGTTCTCATTTCGAAGAGACGAAGGAGATCCTTGGTGTACTTAGTTTGATGAACAAAAATACCTAGCTTTGATTGCTTGATCTGAAAGCCTGTTGCGAAGAACTCTCTTATCTAACTCACCAATCATTTGTTCGGGAGGATGATGTTGTTGAATATGCAGAGGAGTCTGTGGTGTCGCAGATGACATAGGTGTAGTAGTAGTGGCCTCTACCTCATTGGGGGTAGGATCAGACCCACTGTATACCTCTTGCAAAAACTCGTCCGTGAGCATTTTCCAAAAAAAGTAATCTTCTCATCACTGGTGGCACGAGTGAGGGAGGAGAACCATCGTGAGTCATCGGTCATGTGGCGAGAGCAACCAGAGTCAATGAACCATATGTTCTCCTTCCACTTGTGATTAGCTTACAAAACACGAACAATCGTTGATATCTTAGTATTGGGTTTACACAATAAAGCTTTAGGTAACCAGTATTGAGATACAAAATGAACAGAAGCAACATCCGCTAAAGAAAAACAATTTTGACATTTTGGGTGGTATCACGGTCGATCGCAGCTTGTCGTGCGCAGATGACCGTGGGGCATATGCGACCGATCACGGCCCAGATGACCGTGTGGCGATGTCATCGATCGCTGGCCGGTATGACCATGTGACAGATGCCGATCGGACCATAGGTCGGTATGACCGCGTGACAGACGTCGATCGCACTGATCCAATCGCAGAAACTTTCAAACCCGCAGAAAATTGTTTAGATGGAGCAAAGTGATGATACGGAGCTTAATCAAGCTCCACTCCAGTACGAGAAGCCTTCCTTAACCTGTCTTTCTTTTCTTTCTTTGCTTTTTGAAAGCAAATTAAATCAAATGACCCACTCTACCACAATGAGTGCATTTATACTTGTCTTGATGAGAAGTCCTATATGTTGCCTTTACAACACCCACTTGGGTAGGTGGATCCTTTGCAATACCAGCTAATTTAAAAATAATTTATTTTGATTCAGATTCTACTTTAATTTTTTAGGTTCAAGAAGCTTAACAATCTTAGGAGGATTATTCTTGATATGCTCAACAAAATTAAATCCTAGACCCTGATATTTAACACTCACTTTTAACTTGTCTAGGATCATATTCAATTTTTTCTTACCAAAAGAAAATCCCTCTAAAGTGTCTTTGAGATACACATTGTCTTTAGCTAGAGTGAGACAACTTGTGTATTTAATAGTTTCATTCACAGATTTCTTAGAAGCATTAGACTGAACCATTTTTTCTTTTTTAGCAAAATCATTAAGTTGTCTAGTCAAACCTTCTATTTCTATGGTAACTTTAGGACAATTAGAGCAAGAAGATATCCCGTGATAAAGCATTTGTTGAATTGTATTTTTAACACCCGCTATTCGAGATGTTGTCGTCCTCCTCAATTACCTAATTAAAACATACAAAGCAAGGGTGAGTCAAGACTCGGCAAGTACTAAACAAGAATAATCAAGCATGGAGTGGACAACACACGTTCAGCTTGAATTACGAACAATTATTGGAACACATACATGTATGTATGGAATGAATACATGAATGGATGAAATGTAAGAATGCATTGAAGGTATGGACTTATCGATTGATATATGCAGATAGCGAGTGATACACCCTGCGGTGTTCACTTAAGCCCGTACTTCACAAAGCACAGGGACCCAATCACCGTATGAAGAACGTTTCATACGGTGTCCAAGTTGCCACATTGGAATGGTGGTCAACACTACCCACATTGGAATGGTGGGTTTTCAAATGCCCATGCTGGAATTGATGGGTCTTTCAAATGTCCATCTTTGGAATTGATGGGACTTACTAAAAGAATCCACTTCCGTGGTCATAATGAATTTTATGAATGAACATGATGATTTCTCATGGTATGAATGAATATCACACATTAGTGAAAAAGACACATGGCATTCAACAACATGTGTAAACAAGTATGAGTATGCATTCCCACACAACATAATATATCAAGAATGCCACACAAGTTAGTTGCATGTAATGGAATGCAACAAGCTAAATGAATGCTAATTCTTTAATCACAAGAATCATCTTCTTGAAATGAAATAAACATCGAGGATGGATAGAAAAAGGCATTCACAATTTATCCCAACATCAAGCAAACAATTGGAAACATCACCAAACAAAGACAGGTACTTGCCTTCCGCGATGTGACGTAATAGGAGGACACGAAGATGCCCCTCCACTCACCGTCTCACCGCCTACACAAATGTATAATCGAAATAAGAATAATAAGGTATGACATTGCTACAAGAGCCCTTCCATCCCCTCTATCTCTCCCACCCAAACAACGGGATCAATTTTACCAAGTTTACCCAATGACTCGATTACGCGCTAAACGGCAGCGATACTAGAAATATTTAGTCTAGCTTCTAGCAATCCACAATTAGAGCGAGTTTTAGTTTGAGCATTTGAAATACTTGACTCTAAATTTGTAGAAGAACTAAACTTGAGCTTTTTAATTTCATCATTTGCAAGTTTTAACCTTTCATCATAGAAGTCATGAGCCAACATTAAATTATCAAATTTAGCATTTACATTCTTAAGTTGAATCAAGTTTAATGCATTCATTGACCTAGCAGTCTCCAACTTAGAATGTAAAACTTGATAAGACTCACATGATTCTTTATCAAGAGTAACAGCTCTAAGTCTATTGATTTCATAATTAAAGCTTTCAACACGATAATTATTTTCTTTCAATTTTTTTGCCTTATTCAATTTAATAGCAAGTTTAATCAAACCATCTGCAAGCTCATCATATGATGGTCTTACCTCATCAGGATCACTGTCATTGTCGTCATCGTTGTCGTTTCTTACCATGAAGCACATGCTCGTGAAGTCATTGTTATCCTTCTTCTTACCTTTAGCATCATCATTTTTTGGTTGTCATCATCACAACTCTCATATTCCACATCACTCAAATCCAGCCACTCGATAGCCGAAAGAACCTTTTCAGCAAATTTTCAACGAAAAATTCCACACTTGATGTTGTTGTTCTTAGATGACCGACGATAGTAATTCTTATCTTCCTTGATCACCTTTCCCCTTGAGCTTGGGACACTCCACCTTAATGTGGTCTAGCTCGCCACACTCATAACACTTGATTGAACTTGACACGCCACCTTACTTCCTTATCCTCATGTTGTTGAGTGTCATATATGCCCGTGAGGAGATCAACACCAAATCCTCTTTAGGGAGCTGTTCGAACTGTTCCTCTGAAAAAGAAGACAAAGCAGACACAAGAAAAAAACTCGACGAAGCAGCCTATATGGGGTTAGTCATAAGTGCTAAAGATGAAGAATTATCAATCTTATATGGCAAAGCTTCTATCTCAATAGATTTTGATTTAGAGAAATGATCATTCATGGTTAAAGTATCTAGATCGACAATTTGATTGATAGTTGTGACAACTATCAACCACTCAGAACCTAAAGATCTCAAAATTTTAATTGCATTATCTTCATTAGTAGGGATAACATTAACACCACGTAAATTACTCAATATTTTTTTAAACCGAGCAAACAGATCATCAATAGCTTCACCAGGCTTCATAGCAAAATCAGAATATTTTTTTGATAAAGATTTTTACGCACTTTCTTAATTTAGTGGTTTCTCCATGATAATCGCAAAGAGTTTTCCATATTAAGTGAGCAGAATTAATATGAGCTACACAATCAAATTCTTTGCGAGAAATCCCTTAAAATAGCAAGTTACGAGCTTGAGCATTTAAATCAATATTTATTTTATTTAGATTAGTAACAGTAACCGGAGTCTTATATGGACTAGAAACCTTATTCCAAACATCACTACCTTGAGCCTCAATATATGCTTGCATAGGACACTTCCAAAAGGCAAAGTCAGTACCATCTATCATGGGGACGATTCACATACATCTCTAATGCTATATCAACCTAGCTCTGACACCACTTGTAGGATCGGATACAACAATCAGAGGGAAGTGAATGAGTGTAGTGCCTTCTTTTCAAGTTACCGAGAAGAATCTACTCTGGATTCAACCGACAGCTGAATACTATGCACTAGTACAAGGTTGTCACCTACTCGTAGAGATCGAACAAACTTTTGATCTATTCCGCCAATCATAGCTATTGTCGACAACTGGGTGAACAACACAGCTCGTGATCGAAGATAATGAAATATATCAGGTCAAAGAAGTTGCGTTCACCTGGTTGAAAAGATTCGACTAATAGATTTCTTCCACCCTTCGACTCGGGAGATTCACACACTGCAAAGAATAAAAGCAGATCGAAGATAGGAGACGAGAACAAGTCGAAGACCTCTCGGAACATGAACTAGTCGAAGACTAATCAACACGAGAGCTGGTCGAAGATAGAAGAACTTGCAACCGGCGATGACAGAGAACAAGTCGAATACAATGTCCAGAAGCACATGATGGCGTAGATGACAAATATTTCTTGGAATAGATCTGATCTGTTATTACTCAAGCATGTTCTATGGCTACAAAGTGCTCTCACGGCACCACTCAAACCCTAGCATAAAACACCGAAAAACTCTCTACCGAAAGCCACTGGTGCTAGAAGCCCCCAAAAAGCCTCCTACGAGCCCGCGTTACTCTTAACCTCTTCAGTCTTTATATGCTAGGGCCATAAACCATATCCTTATCAACACATACACATAATCCTATTTCTTCCGTGAAACAATGGAGCCGAAGCCCCTCAAATTATGGTAATATCTTTCAACCTTCCACTTATAAAAACATTCCATAACCCTTCACGTGTCGAAGCCTCCAGGACGGCGCCTCCTGTAGCTTCGACCATGCATCATGCATTCACCTTTGATCTCCATGTGCCCCAGCGTGAGCACGACCACCTCGTGACATCTACGACCACCTGAACCTTGGATTTCCCCATCCAAGTTCCGGTCTTCCTCGTCGTCGACCATGGTCGTCTCCACGCTAAACCTGCACATGCAAAGATCAAATAATATTTTCCTGGCACAAGTTCTCCAACTTGACTAATATCAGTTCACACACGTATATCACACTCACATCTATCAATAAAACACGAATAAGATCATCCATGACCATAAATTCCAACTTTAAGAACACAATTCGAGATCACTCTGTAAAACCGGTCTTACGAATGTATAAACTCCGGTCATACCGCTTTCCAGCCAAACTCGAATACTCAAGGTACTAGAAGAAAACAAGTATTGAAACACTCATAGCCTACGACTACTTACTATAAGCGTACGACCACCGATCAGGAACCTACGACCACTGATCGCAAAGCCTACGACCACTTAGGAGACGCCTACGACCACCGAGCACGAAGTCTACGACTACCGACCACGAAGTGTACGACTATCGATCAGACACTGTAGCTTCGACATCGACCAGACACTGTAGCTTTGACCTTCGACTAGACCATCGACCGTGCATTGTAGCTTCCTGACCTTCGGCCATGCAACTCTGACTGTCCTTCGTACTCATTACACACCTCGACTTACAACTGAGTACATTACTCGGAGCTCTACCACTCGGTACTCGGATCTACAGTACTCGAAAAACTAGCACTCAGTACTCGGAGGTACAGTACTTGGAAGTATATTACTCGGTACTCGTAGCTATAATACTCTAAGTCCAGTCGAAGAGGATCATCGAGTATCACCGATTAGACTACCCGATACAAGGCATGATCCGACCACTCACGCTGAAACTCTAACAACCGCAGATGTCAATACAACTCAAACATCAATTATTCATCATCACAAAGTCTACGACCAATTTACATAGTCTTCTGCGACCAATCCACCCGGTCTAACAAAATATACATTCGATCGTAGCGGCACTGTAGCCCTGTTTGGTTGGCTACTACACGTTAGCACGTCCAGTTGTGATAAAGACACACTTTATATGCGTCATACCTTCGGTAAGTTTTGGCAAAAAAAAACATGAGCCTATGACATGCGAACTGTACCTTTAAAAAAGTGCTGGGTACTAAATATGGCAACGAATCAAATGCGTGTCACAAAAGGTTAAATTTGCTTAATTTCGTTTTGGCAAAGTGTAGCAACGAACTAAACCCTTGTACAACCACATCGGAAATGTTTTCTTAATTTTGGACTGTATAGATAGTTTATGCATGTGAACAAATGTTATAGAGAACATCCATTATTCAATCGATTTAACTGCACATTCATAACATGGCAAAAGGATGCATCGTGTAGGGGAACGATTCAAACGAATAGTGAAAAGGAGGTTATTCTTTATTCAACACTTGAGAAGGTCGTTCCTCTCTCGTTCAGCCAACACACGAACATGCTAAGTAATCACGGTCCAAAAATTGGTATTTTCTCGTAGCTGTTGATGCTGTGATCCCCGATCTTCCCATGAACAAAGGCGACGCCGTCTGCTGCATCGGCGGCGGCAGGGCCGCCGGCCTCCCTGAAGACGCGCTCGCGGAGCTCGAGACCAGAAGGCCAATTGGCTCCGTTTCCCACCAGCGTGCCCCCTGCTGCATATGGCGGCCTTTCCTCCTCCTTCAAGGTGCGGCCAGCGTGCGCCATCGAGATGGCCATCATGGCCGCGAGGAAGAAGGCAGCGGCGATGGTGAAGCGGCCCATTTGGTGTTCTCGGTTGTGTTGAGTTCGCCGGAGTCGTCCAATCGACTTGTTGCACGTACGGGTGCGTTTGTCTCCGTCGATCGAGAGTACTTGTTAATATAGGTGCAGAGATGTATGCGTGCATGGTGGTACGATAGATTCAACTGGGGTAACAGCTCAAGGTTTTTAAGTGGAACGTTAAACGTAGTATGCATTTAAACTGGAGTTTGCATCTTGATGAATGCTAGCCGATGTTTTTGGTTAATTTAATGATGTATATATCATTATTCATGGCGAAATGAAACTGTGTTAGAAACCAACAAGCCTACAAAGAAAGAAGCTATGAGCCTACGAGATCAAAGGCAACAGGTCTCTTCTCGTGAGTTGGTTCTGCTAGGCTTTCAACCTATTAATTTTTATGCACCAACCAATTCACTTGAAACGTTAAGTTGATATCTTTCCTAACAATCAATCCTGACGGTATTTCCGTGAGCGGAGCGGGTTGACCGGTCCACCCGACACTTGTTAATAATTGTCATAAGAAAAACCATCAGCCTCATGTGAAGCCGGAAACTCGAGTTTTCTTGACACCCTAACCCTAGTCGTGGTTTTCCTCACGGTACCCGTCTGGTAAGGTTGTTACTGACGGTTTTAGAGGTTTTCCTGACGGTACCTGGCCATCGGGAATGCTTCAAATCCTGGTAGTGTCATGCATGCCTGGTAGTGGGTAGAGACCGGACCCAGTAGCAATGCAGCTGGATTAGAAGAAGTAGCACACAGCGAATGGTGCACAGTTTAAGCCACTAGGCCGAAAAACTGGCCTACTCATGTGATGATACGCGCACTGGCTGCATGCCTCTTTTGAGGTCAGCGGTGTAGCCGGGGAACGCTGCTGCTGCGTACAGATAGGATCACAATACGCGCGGCTCGATCCCAATTCCCAAGTGCGACCAACGCTACAAAGGTGTTTCCTGTCCCCCTCCCTCCACTATTCAAGGACAATAACTTTATACGAAGCACATGGAACAGCTCCCTTTTTCCTCGGGTGGTCACCGGTGACTCGCGGTAGCACACGGCAGAGTGGAACTAGAAGCCGTCCACTCTAGTACACCGTAGGTAAAGATGAAAATAGATCGGATAATTTTTGATTGATTTAGACGAAAACAAAATCAGATTGTCTCGGATCGATTTTTCTTAGATAATTATCGGATCAGAAACGAATATAGATTTTTTTAAATCAAAAACGAATATGAATGTGGTAGCCCTAGTATCCATCGAATACAAATTATCTGGATTATGCCAAGGCCGGATATCCAGCAATTCAGGCCAACACTAGCACTCCTACAGTCTGGTCTACCATCATTGGGAGAGAGAGAGAGAAGAAATAACATGTGGGGACCTTGTGTCAGTGAGATAAAAGGAAGAAATAAAGAAATGGAGGACCATGTCTGTGGTGGCACCGGCGAATAGCGACGTGGGAGGGTCGGATGGTGGGCAAAATGGAACTGCATCATCCTAAGGAGGTGATGGGAGGTGGCGGCGTGGGCGGAGTGGCACGACGGTGGCGGTGGGAGCGGCTCGGGCGCACAGGAGAGCAGCGGTGCTCTGCCAGCATTCTCAGGGAGGCGGCACAAGCACTAGAATGGCGAGGGCGATGGGAAGCTACAGGGTCACTCTAGGAGGTTGGGGTGGTTCGAGGCGGTGGGCAACGTCAGCCGGCACCGGAGAAGAAGGAGCGGTGACGGCGTGGCTCCACAAAGGTTCCACAGCCGAATGGAGAGGGGAAAATGATGGAGGACACTTGGGAACACGAGATGACGCACATGGCTTGGAAAAATCCTCACCGGAGAGAGAGATAGGGGTGGGGTGGGGTGGTGGCCAGTGGCTGTGAAGATGACTCGGCGATGGCTTGGCTCTAGAGGAGGTAGGAGTGGGGAATGCGCGGTGTGAAGAATTGTGCAGGTCAGAAGCCAACACTTGATCCTCCAAGTTGCATAAACTCTTGTGATATGTTGTAATGATAAATGGGTCTCTCTATAAATACTAATGCAACAAGTATTTATAGACATTTTTGATTAGTTGCACCTAGTGCTTGCCGAAGAAAGCTACTTGATGATGTTCTTGACTCAGTCCTGCTCCTATGCCATGATGACAAGCATCTGTCTCAACCATAAATGGTTAATTAAAATCAGGTAGTGACATAATAGGGGTACTACTCATTGCTTTCTTCAACGTGTTCAAAGCTACTTGAGCATCCTCATTCCACTGAAATCCTTTCTTCCGCAGCAAACAAATTAATGGTTTGGCCAATATGCTATAATTCTTCACAAACTTTCTATAGTACTCTGTTAATCCCAAAAACCCCTCTTAATTCAGTAACTGAATTTGAAGTAGGCCATTGTAGCATCACAATATTTTTTCAGGGTAAGTTGCAACCCCTCTGTCGAAAATGATAGGGCTTAGATACTCTAGCTCTTGCATAGCAAAAGAGCACTTGCTTCTTTTCACATACAACTGGTGTTCAACCAATATTTGAAATACTTCATCCAGATGTGTTTGATGTTCTAACAGACTGGTGTTGTATATCAAGATTTCATCTATAACGACTAAGACAAATTTTCTGACGAAGAGAAAAAAAATGGAATTCATCAAGCATTTAAAGGTCGTTGGGGCATTTGTGAGCCCAAAAGGCATCACTATGAACTGAAATCGTCCATGATGAGTTTTAAAGGTTATTTTAGCTTCATCTTGCTCTTGCATTCTGATATGATGAATCCTGCCTTTAAAGCTAACTTGGAGAAGAATTTTGTCCGTGCTAGTTCATCCAACAACTCATCCACTAGTGGCATAGGAAATTTACTTTTAACAATCACTACATTCAACCTTCTGTAATCCACACAAAACCTGCAATTTCCATTTTTTCCTTTTAACTAACAAGACAGGTGAACCATATGGGCTCATGCTGGGTATCACAGTCCCTGCTTGCAACATTTCTTTCATTGGCTTTTCAATTTCATCTTTCTAAAGAGGAGAGTATATGTATGGCCTTGAATTCACTGCAACAGCATCAAGTAACAAGGATATTGCATGATCAAATACTCTATGTGGAGCTAATTGTTTTGGTTCAGCATCAAGTAACAAGGATATTGCATGATCAAATACTCTATGTGGAGCTAATTGTTTTGGTTCTTGAAATACCTCTTCATACTTCTTTAGGATTTTTTGGATTTGTGTTGGACTATCACTTTGAGCTTGGTCAGCTACTGTTTTTATTAAGGTTGTTGCCCATATTTCATTTCCTTTGCACCATTTTCTTAATTGTTCCATTGTCATCCTTTGCAACTATAGGATGTGTTGCTCTCTGACCCCTTGCAGCTTGATACATTTGCCTTTGTATTCAAATTTTACCCACTTTTCCACCCATTAGCATTTCATTTTTCCTATTTGCTCCAGCCAATCCATACCCAGTATTGCATCATAACTTCCCAACTCTAGCACCTTCATGTCATCCTGGAATGTGGTGCCCTGTATCCTTCATGTCAGAGCTGGCACTTGATGTCACAAAACAATATTTCTCCATTAGCTACCTTCACAGCTTGTAGGTTTTATTGCTCATGTCTTAAAGCCAAATCTTTGAGCAAAAGTTGCATCGATAAAACTGTGTGAACTTCCTGAATCAATTAGCATCAGTAGTACTTGATTACCCACTAGAGCTCTTACTCTAATAGTTCTTGGATGATCTGATCCAAAAGATCATTCAATGATATGTGCATGGCTTCTTCCACATCCAGACCATCTCCACTTACTAGAGCATCCAAAATATCATCAGACAACACCTCTACAATGTCTATTGCTTTAACTTGAGCTTGTGTTTGTATTGCACAATGGTGTCCAAGAGAATATTTTTCTCCACACATAAATCACAATCCATTAGCTCTTTTGTAGTCTTTCAACTGCTTTTCTTTCCATAGTTCTCCAGTATTGAACTTGTTGACTATATTGTTGCTAACATTTCTTGTCGGCATTCCCCCGTTGCAAAACCAGTTGTGTAACCCTTAGCTCATTTGTTCACCATTTCTTAGTTCTCTCGATGACTCCTTCCTGTACAGCTGCAAAAGTGGCTACCATCCCCCATACATTCTGGCGTTTGTACCTCCACTATTGCTTTTAACTTATCCTTGAGTCCTAGCACAAATCGGGTAACAAACATCACTCCACCAAGTGCAGGATCATATAGTCTAATCTGATACACTAGATGATCAAATTTTATTCTTTATTCTTTGTAACATCCCAATTTTCTGAGTTTCAAAAACCTTTTGAGTAGTTTAGTCCCTTACAAAAAAAAATCACCAAATTTTATTTGTTTTAATAAAGCTTAAATGGACTTTCAAATGTCAAGACAATTTTATGTGACTTATCTTAACATCAATTAATTCTAAAACCATTTTATTTGAGTTCTTTGTACTTAGAAATATTTTCCAGATTTTTCTAGAATTTTTCGAGTTCATTTGTTATTTTTAATTTGCTAATTGGATTTTCTAGTATTTCTAAAATAGAAAAGCTAATTAAAATCTCAGAAAGTCAAATGGGCCAAAACCCAAAATCTCAGCCCAACGCTATTCCATTTTTCAACCCAATCTCGTGTGGCCCACTTTTTCTCTCTCTCCCCGCTCGCTAGCGTTTCCGGTCCAACTTGCCAACCTCAACGTCGCCGTTTGTCATGCGGTTTCGCCTGAGCAACAGCCACTGACGAGTGGACCCTACCCAAACACTATTCTTCGTCTCTGAGTTGGTTGAGAATCAATCTCCTCCGCCGCGTGGACCTCCTTGGCGTGCGCACTCCATCCTCTCTCGAAAGCCCGCGTATAAAGGGAGAGGAAGCCCTCGTTCCCCGCATCCCAACCCTAGCCGCCAACGCCCGAGAGCTAAACCTTAGCCGTCGAAAAAGCTCAAAGAAGAAAACCACCGCCGCAAGCTCCGACAAGGCCCTTCTTCGTCGTCAATACACCTTGGGTCTTGCCATCGCCACCGTTGAGTTTGCCTTGAACTGATCTACATCACCGTGACCTTCACTTCGTTAAAGCGTCACTGGAACGTTGATCCCGTCGAGCCCGAGCCTTCGCCACCGCCATCCCAGTTTTTCCCTTCGCAGGTGAGTACACCATCGTGATCCCCGTCATGCACTCTACCTGTTGCGATGTTTTGTCGTCATAGGAGAGCCACCGTTCGCCGGAGACCCTTGGAACCCGAGCGCCATCCACCTCGCCGTCGTCCGTGTCACCTGCCACCTCAGCCATGTCCTTGTGTGTCACCTAGTCATCACCGAGTCAGCAACCACGTGGCAAACCCAATCCAAACCAGATCCAAAACCCGCACCCAAAACCTAGATAGATCTAGTTCACCATGAGCCTAGTCACTATCATGTGGGTCCTACATGTAAGATCTACAGTGTCGTAGACCCATGAGCCAACTCCATGAACCTGGTCCATAGACCTACAGGTCCCACATGTCAACCTCTGTTCCTATTTTCTTAATTTTCTTTTAATTCAGAAATCATTGCTGACGTTATGCTGATGTAGTAATTCAGGATTTTCGGTAGAAATATAATTCAGGAAATTCGAAATAGAAATTCCTTTTTCTTTTTCTTAGGTTTAGATCTTCCAAAAGCCCGTTCTTCCTCATACGAACTCCATTAAAATTTCTAAATTTATCTAAATTTAGGCTCTACCTTCCTGAGATTTTTATTTAATTTTTAGAGTTTTTTATCTCTCTATTTTATATTTATTTTATTTATTTACTTTCGTTTGCTAGTAGACGTGGTTACTTCGAGAGCTTTCGAATGAGAAGAAGTTGATCAAGCTCAGGACCAATACCAAGACTTGTTCCAAGACAAGTTGTGTATTTGATCATGTTGAACCCAATTTTCCAAAATTATCTTTATTCAAATTACTGCATTATCACTTTGAGTATTTATTTAAATGTTTTGGGATTAGCTATACACCATTTGATTATATCTACTTTACCTATTGTAATATCATGATATTTTATCACCCTAGCTTGGTTAATTATTAGTTGGTAATATTGTAGCTCCAACGTGGGTTGGTTAGATACGAATAGTTTACTTAGCCATGCAACGAATCCTCTATATATTTTGAAATGCAAATATAAACTTGACTAAGTGATTATGGAATTTGTGTAAAACTGTGTGCAGTATGCTATTACTCGTTGATGGCATGTGTTGTATTTAACAAACATGGTGGAAAAAATTTAAATTGGGCCAGTGAATGGAACTGTGTGATATGGCGGAATTATGGATTAGAAAGAAATATGACTATGATAGTTTGTAGAATTTGGCATTCTCGCCATGGTCAATTAAGGACATAACTTTGTACGCTATCGAACTAAGCCACAACTGTACAACCACATACCTGATGGGACAAGTCTAAATTAGTAAGTTATGGAATCTTGACAATGACTACTCAGGCATGTAGGATAGACTGTGTGCCAGTGTCGAGGTGTGACTACTCTGAAAGTCACATCGATGGACGGTTCGCCGCTTTCAAGTCCAACAGTGTGCGTCGTACCAAAGCATTGTGCTTGGGTTGGTACGACGATAAAACACATCTAGAGGGTAAATTGTCGAGATGAAATTTCAGAAAGGCTTTGTCGTGATCAGCTCTGATCCAGTTGATTGCATCTTGTGGGCAAAGTGTACTACCTCTGCAGAGTGTTGATCAATCTATTCGAATAGTCGTGTCCTCGGTCACGGACATGCTTAGAAATTTCACACGAGGGGTAAATTTTAATAAAACAATTGGAAAGGGATAGCTGTGTGCGATAACTTATTGTTGGACCGAAAAGGCGACTAGAGGGGGGTGAATAGGAGCACACTCACTTTTTCACAAATAATTGATTCAATAATATTTCACTACAGTAGCCATGGAAGCTATGAAGATCAGTATATCAGTACCGCGGAAGACTAATATTGAATTCAATTTAAACCCCTAAGCAATATGACAAAATCAACAAAGACTAAAACAAATCAATGCACTAGCGGTCGGACCACTGGGTCATAACCGGTCTGACCGATTACCTGGTGATCTGACCAGTGGCCTTGGGCGGCCTGACCGCTGACCTCCAGAACAGATCAAAACAGCCCGATGACGAAATTGCAATTAGATGAAACTTTTGATCTACAACTCCAAACTTGATAAAACTTGGAACACACCTTCTAAATGATGTTAGGAACCTATTCCACTCAAAGATTGTGATAATTCTTGAAAGAATAATGATCTTTTTCCGTTTGATTGAAAAAGGGTTCAAAACCGGGTCAAAACGAAAACTTGATCCAAAATCTTGCTCACGGGTGATTGATGACTAGATAATCCTAGATATGTTCCCACATGTCAGAGCAAGCTATATCACGTGGATAATTCAATCAAAAACTCGCGGATCAAAGAAAGACTCAAATCATCAAATAAAGAGAAAGAACGCAAAGAGGCAAGACATGATCAAACTTTCTCTAGATTGATTTGATATGATCTGGGCTTACAGCCACTCCATCAATGGAGGACAATGCTCAATCCAAGAGCACAAAAATCACATCAAACTCTCTAAAACCATAGCCTCCACAAAAGCTCTCCCTAAGAAAATGAGGGTTTCAAAGAGCAAAAGAGGCGAAGGAGAGGTGCAGCCACCTCCCTCTCCTATTTATAGTGGAGGCTTAGACCTTCTAGAAGTTTGACTCAATTGGCTCCCGTTAAGGCCCAAAACAAACGGGTCACACACGCACGCATTTTAATACGCCGTCTTTAACGCCTCTTGACCGAATTAGCTACACCTTGCGCCATCTTGCGCCGCGGATTAGCCAATAGGTCACCCTTGTCCATCTTGCACCACGCTTGAGTTCATTGATCTCACCCGGCATCGTCGATCGTTCTAGACCTCAGCTCTCCAAGCCTAGTCCCGATCATCCTTGGCGTTGACCGTCGTTGACCATCAAGCAACCTGCACAACAATAGACAAGTAAACCGAATTTCGGAACAAGTTCTTCACAACTTGACCCATGTTAGTAAAAATATGCATCATGCAATATATATGCCCTGAAACTCATGACTTTGACCTAACAACCGAACAACACCGCCACAACGGGCGACGATCAAAGTGAAATCGGTCGACCGCCCCAGGCGGTCGGCCACCAACGATCGGACCGACCGCCACCGACTTAGCCGCATTTCCTCTCTGGAAAACCGAAATCTACTGGAATTTTCGATCGAATAGAACTTTTGACTGGAGACTCCAAAAATTATGAGACCAAGTGCAATAGAATCCCCTCTCTTGCCTACATACTTTATTTTTTGCCCAGCTCAAAACACACGCACTGAAGTTGGCCAATCCGACCGCCGTCACGGTACGGTCGATCAGCCTTGGACCGGCCTCGACCACGCCGCTGCCATAAGACCGATTATGGCTCGATAGTATTGTAACTATCGAAAACACTTGAAACGACAAACCGTTAACGTCATTGCCAATTTTCACATCATCCTAAGATCAGGAGTATATCCCCATGATATCCACAATCTCCCCCTTGATGAACACATTGGCAATAATTCAGAAAATATAATTTGGAGGTTTGCAAAGTGAAATACTTTCGTTTTCACACAAAGGCACAACTTGGTCCATAAGCAAGAGAAAGCAATGGAAATGACCAAGCTAGCATCAGAATAGCATAGGTATATGAGATAAGGCAAAAGAATATATAAAAACTTTAAATTCCGGAAAAAGAGTCAAAAAAATCTCACTTACGGTCCATATGAAAGAATAATTGTTCAATTGACCTTTGATCATCGTGAGGATCAAGAAATGCAATTCAAGTTCAGAAAAGTCAATAAGACAATAAGAATGCAATTCAAAAACTCCCCCTCGCTATGATCCACAGATTTCAAAAAAATTCAAATTCTCCAATTTTTTCTCCTTTTTATTATTTTTATATATCTTCTCCCCGTTTGTACAACAATGATATATCTTCTCCCCCAACATTGAAATATCTTCTCCCCCTTTGACAATGGAGTCAACAAGGAATCACGTCTTCCTCTCATCCAGAGATAACAAATGCAGAATGAAGAAGAAAAAAACATAAGAAGGAGTATGCATGAAGTGCAATGGAGTGGCTTCATTTTTGTATTTTTCAATATTTTGATTACAAGAAGCTTTGGAGATTACCCAAAAGAACAAGCTAGCATCTCTAATATTGCACAAACAACATACCAAGCCTAACAGTACTAGCAAGACCATGATAAGACATATATATCAAAGCTAAGCACGAAGGCTCAAATATAAAGTAATAGATTTGATCAATTTAAGCAAAGCTTCAAATTTAGATGGTTCATCAACAGGGATCCTAAAGTGAAACTGACCATATCAAAATATCAAAGTGTGATCAAAAAGCTAACAAAGACCACATTAAGAGACAATCAGGTACTATACTGAATCATTTTGCTCAATTTTCTCAAACGCCCATTTTTCAACAGTTTTCTCATTTGCACTGAATATTGAAGTTGACTAATGATCTAACTTAGTGACAAGATCCTGGACTAGGGGTTATCCACAACCTCATCCTAAACTTCGACCAGAAGTTGATTAAAGGTATATCCTAGTGAAGAAGACCCTGGACTAGGAGCCATCCACAAACTCTTCCTAAGATTCTACCAGGGCGATAAATCTTGATGTTCATGTCAATTCTGACAAGCAGTCCCCATGAGATCGTCTGGATCATGAAACTATCTCCAAGTTCATATCTTTGACAAGCAGTCTCGTAAGAGTAGTTTGGCACAATTGAAGCATAAGACAATCTTAAAATTTGATTTTTCATGTTTCACAAGAGCAGTTTTAGATTCTCAAGAACACAAGAAGCTCAAGTAATGGTCAATTTTAGATTCAAGAGCTTGCAAAGCAATTCTGACAGGGCCAATGTCACAAAAGGAGCACTAATTGCGCAACTAGCTAAAATATCCACAAATTGCAGTTTTTAGTTCGAGTTGTTTAGAATTCTAACTCATACAGCAAATAATTATCTGTATATGTGAAAGCATGATAATTCTAGCAAGTCAAAGAACTAGACATGGCATTGAGCAAAAATTGAAATACTAAAGCTCCAGAGGATAATAGGCAAAGCTTCATCAATTTTAAAAGATAAGCAGAAAATCTTATATTACAATGCATCTTTTTGGATTTTTCTTATGAATGCAATATGATACAATGAGATGCGAGAAAAGCCTAAAAACCTAAAAAAGTTCAAAAAGATCAATAAGTTCAGAAAAGAACAAGGAAACATCAAAAGAGCAAGGTAAGATCAGAAAATATCGAACTCCCCCTCAAACCAACCCATAGGGATAAATTACCCTTAACTCGCTCCTCAATGTGGCAAACCTAGTTGGGTCTAAAGGCTTGGTAAGGATATCAGCCAGTTGAGCCTCGGACTCCACGAAGTGCAGCATAATATCACCTTTTTCAACATGGTCTCTAAGAAAATGATAGCGAATGTCTATGTGCTTGGTCCTAGAGTGTTGCACAGGGTTCTTAGAAATATTAATGGCAGAAGTGTTATCACCGAAAAGAGGAACGCTAGCAAAATTTAACCCATAATCCTTAACAGTGGTTACCATCTACAAAATCGACTACTGAGAACTAGCATGACTACATATTCAAACTTCAAGAGTGGATTGTGCAACAGAAGACTGCTTCCTAGAAGACCAAGAAACAAGAGAAGTGCCTAGGAAGTGACAAGTGCCTGAGGTACTCTTCCTATCTAGCCGACAGCCCGCAAAATCAAAATCAGAAACCTCGCACAGAGTCAGACCGTGAAGTAGACGTCCGGTCTTGAGGCCGTCAGGTACAGAAGGGAGCCGATTGTGAGACCCCGGTTTATCGGGCTTGTAATGCTTAACCATCCATTTGGTCCTAGCATCACAAATCAGATAATCCGAGACTCGAGACATGTATACTTCCCAGAAATGCAGTATACACCCCTCTTTACAAAATTTATGTATCAACTCCATTCATTCACATAGAACCGAAGCAAAACAACAAACCAGAAGATAACATAAATAAAGGATAGTTATTACAAAAGAGAGGCCGACCGGCCAAAAGATATATACATATAGAAATTGAACAGCGGAAGCAAAAATGCCATAAGATGGTCATAAAACAAAAGAGCCAATCAGTGTGCCTTTAACCCACAAGGCAACCGACCGGACCGCCAAGCTAGTCGTCGAATCCACAGCACATTTCACAAAAGTGAGGCCCTTGGGGCTCACCTTCCTTCCCTGCAACAAAGAGCCCAGCAAAGCCGGGTGAGTACTTTGAATGTACTCGCAAGACTTACGTGTAGAGTAACAGACCTGTACATAACTATATGCAAGCTATTCAAGTGGAGGCTGTATGTTTCATTTTCAACACAAAGCAAACTTTATTTGCAATAATGTAATACATTTGAAAGCAAGTTGGCAAATCTGTTTTTAATGTTCAAATAATCGTAACAGACAGCAATAATACAGTAGGTAGTGACAACAACAGCCTGGAAGTGACTAAACCCTTAGTCACCACAACAATAGCATGAATTACCCATTCATACCACCCATGTCAAATTTTAATTTAAAAAGGTTGTAGTCTAGTTCTTGCACGACCTTACCAAGCATGTCCATAACCTAGGACGAGGCTATTCGAATAGTTTTATACCCTGCAGGGGTGTACTAATGTACCCACACGCCAGACCGCTTTTTTGCCAAGCTATTAAGCACACTTTCTTAGGTATGCCGGCACGGCTAAGTCCTACGAGACATTTCCAATATTGTGAATTATTCACTAGCCACCCGTATGGATAGAAACCCATACGTTGTGTCGGAGTCGTTGTAAAGCCTCGGTCAACTACCCGTCTCAGGTAAAGCCTTGGACAACTACAATGCTCCTCGAGGTGGAGAGCCTACCCGGAATCTCCACCACCGCACACCCGACACAAGAACACATATCATGTTTCACACAACACACACAACCCCCTCCTGCGACTCGGAGATAACCCACGCCAAAGTACTAAGTCAAAAGAGGTCACATATCCCTCTCGCGTGGTTAGCACGCATAAGCGCTTGGCTTAGTGACACAAGTAACTCGGTCCTTGATGACCTAGGCACCATTCCATTCACACCAACAGATCACACCAACATACCATTGTGCCCAAGTCGAAAATAATTTTATTTCAGTTTTTGACTTTACAAAGTAACAAAGCACAGGGTGCTGGACATAATGGAGTAATAATAAGATTTGTGTGATCAAGATCATCGACTAAGTCGATGATCGCCCAATACTACCGGTAACTAAGCATTTCTAAGCATGACATCGAAAAGACAGTAAAAGAGAGTAATTAAATCACCGGGCTCTAATTCACCAGCGATGTTAATAACTTATGTTTGTGGCAGGAGATAACAATTTAAAGGCAACAATGCAATATGAATAGCTACCTCTAATCAGGAAAAATACTTTGACACAAAAGCATGCATACATAAAGTTTAGAAACAAAGTATTAGATTTGAAAGTAATAGGACATTTATGATCAAACTGTTTGCCTGTTTGCTGTGGGTCAAGTTGTTGCTGAGGATCAATAATATTGTCAATGTGCTCTTCGGATCCTAACGAGAAAGCGAAAAGCAACCGATAAGAACGAATAAAACGCAAAGACCCAACAGTAAACTTTCTCCAAAAATTCTGAAAATTTTACAGTAGCAAGAGGATAATTTATAAAGAATTTAGCAACAAGAACCAATTGATTTGGATTCTTAATGCCAAAGATACGACCAAAAGAAGGTCTTACGACCAGGTGTAGGTCGTAGAAGAAGCTACGACCGAACAATAGTCGTAGAAGGATTTACGACCAGGTAGTGGTCGTAGAAGAATTTACGACCATGACATAGTCGGAAAAAGACTTACGACTAGGTACAAGTCGTAGTAGAACTTATGACTATGACATAGTCGTAGTAGGACTTACGACTAGGTACAGGCCGCGACAGAACTTACGACTGGGTAATAGTCGTAGAAGGACTTATGACCACGCCATAGTCGTAGTAAGACTTACGACTATGGGGGTGATTGTAGGAGAACTTACAATCACTTGACAGGCCTCTCCCTTACAAATGTAAGGGGTACTTCTGAGGACTACGCGACGTCATATTTACCCATCATAATACTGCATCTGGTCGAAACGACCAAGCTCGATGTTGAATTCGAATTCGACCAGGCGGCGCCTCCGCACGCTTTGCCAGCGGCTCGGCGGCTTCTCCGACCACAGCGGCGCCAGCCAAGGGCAGAGATGAGTGTCTAAAAGTTTAGCGATCCGACCGGCGGCCAGTACTGGTCGGAGTATGGCTGCTACGGTGGTACGACCATGGAGTGCGGCCGAGTAGGTATGGCTCGGGAGAACTCTCTGAACGGATAATACCAAAAGAACAACGAAAACACACCTAAACTCCTATAGGGCAATGAGAAACTACCTGAGCTGAAGAACGACCAGAGACCCACGGAGGGCTCCGACGACAGTGACCGAAGCGGCGGTAAGGTCCTCACTAGGCCACAATGACTGAGCAAAGAGAGAACCAAACCGAGTGAGGTTAAGCTCCAGAGAGTAAAGGGGAGCGTGGGGCAAAGACTTGAAGAAGAAACCCTCGCCGCACCGCCCCATCAAACTTCACACTCAGCAATGGCGGTCGAGGGGATTGCGAGGAACTGCAGCTCAAGCAAGCTTGGGGGGTGCTAGCTGAAGTTGCGGAGGTGCTAAAGGAAGCTAAGGGTGAAGCAATGGAGTTTTAAATAGAGCAATGGCGAGAGCAACGCCGGGTTTTCGGTCGGGTCAACAACGCCATGAGAGCTCTTGAGGCGATGGGAGCGATCGAATCATGGCCTCTTCGAGGAGGCGTGGCGGGCATTTAATGCGCGCAGAGCTAGCCGTTTAAAGGTGACCACAGAGTGGATCGCACGCTGCCGCTTTCTCCTCTGCGCAAGACGCCATGATCGCCGCTAACGCTACGACGGAGGAAGGAGACGACTCGTCGGTCGTCGGATTGAAATCGAACGGCTGAGTTAGATCGAGTGGTTTAAAACGATTTCATCGTTCGACTGGTCGAAGACCGTTCGATGCCAATCCAACGGCCGAGTTAGATCGGGTGGATTAAACGATTCCAACGTTTGGCTGGTCGGGGGCCGTTTGATGCCGATCCAACGGCTCACGACCAGCACACCCAAACGACCGGGTCGGTACAGTTAGTGGACTGAACCGAGTCAAGTGGCTCGAGCCCGAGTCCAATTCGAACCTACGGAACAGTGCAAACCAGTTAGGGTTTGAATCCTAACATCTGATCCTAGAGGAGTTATTTGAGGTAGCAAACAAACTCCAAAATTTATGAAATTTTAACTGGAGCTTGCCGACCGCAGGAGGAACCTCTTATAAAATTTTCAGGGATTTTCTGGCACTGAAACTTTCTCCTGAATTTCCAGAAAAGGGGAAATAGGGTTTGACCAAATTTGACTTGCCTCCAGACATTATCAAATAATTTCTAAAAATCATGAGATAATTCAGGGGTGTTGCCAAGCCTCCCTAGAACTCAGGAGAAATATCTCCACGGGTTTGGCACAAGATCTATGACCAGGAGGTTTTTGATTGTAGTCAATTGAGGATTCTGATTATAATTTCCATAATTCCTTAATCAAGAATTACAGAATTGATCAATGACTTCAAAATGCAAGAAAAGTTTTAATTTCTCTTGATTTTCTTACATTTGAAATACAAATCCACTTTTGGGATGTTACACCGATCATACTGCGGTACTCGCGTTGATCCACGGCTTCTCCTTCCTCATCTGGATCCAAAACAGTCGAAGTCGCCATGGGAGTGGAGATCGGCTTGCAGTCACCCATGTCGAAGCGTTTGAGCAAGTCCTTAGTGTACTTCGTCTGATGGATGAAGATCCCTTCCTTGCATTGCTTGATTTGAAGCCCCAAAAAGTAATTGAGCTCTCCCATCATACTCATCTCAAATTCCCTGGTCATAGTCTCAGAAATGCTGGAAACAAAAGCATTAAAAAAAACCACTAAAGATAATATCATCAACGTAAATTTGAGCAAGCAGGAAGTCATTACCAGGCCTAAGAATGAACAAAGTCTTGTCTACCTTACCCATTTCAAAATCATTCTTAAGCAAAAATATCTTAAGTCTATCGTACCAGGCTCTAGGGGCTTGCTTAAGATCATACAAGGCTTTGGATAGCTTGAACACATGAATTGGGTTCTTGGGATTCTCAAAGCCTGGGGGTTGCCTAACATACACTTCCTCCTCTATGTAACCATTCAAAAAGGTACTCTTAACATCCATCTGATATAATTTAAAGTCCTTAGATGCAGCAAATGCAAGAAGAATGTGAATGGCTTCTAGTCTAGCAACAGGAGCAAAGGTCTCATCAAAATCTAACCCCTCAACTTGGCTCAAGTCCTGAGCTACCAACCTAACCTTGTTTCTAATTACAGAACTATCCTCATTTTGTTTGTTTTTTAAGACCCAGCAGGTTCCTATAACATTATGGCCACTAGGAGGTTCTACTAGGTTCCAAACCTCATTCCTCTCAAAATTCTCTAACTCCTCATGCATGGCATTGACCCAGCTAGAATCTGATAAAGCATGTGATATATCGCGGGGTTCAAAAGAAGCAACAAAAGTAGGATGAGAGTAGAGGTTTGGATCATGATACCAAGAGCGAGTGACTCGCTCATAGAGATCACCTATCATCTGATCCAGAGGGTGCTGCCTTTGAATGTGAAGTGGTGCACCCAGATAGGAAAGCATCTCTTCGACCTCCGTAGGTAGTGCTAATGATGAAGATACAGCAGGAGCCTTATCTGAAGGCGAAATAGTCACAACAGATTCTTGTGCTGGAATCGGAGCGTCAACACAGCAAGTGGAAGAACATCATCGAGTTCTTCATCATCTCCATCTATAAATATACTCTCTGTCACCTGTGTATCACCTGAAATATCTGATCTAACTCCAGGGCTAGTCTCATCAAAAGTGGCATTGCATGTCTCCTGAACAAGATTAGTTTCAGTATTAAAAACCCGAAAATCCCTCGAATGTGCAAGATAACCCAGAAATAAACCATCAAAAGTTCTTGACTCAAATTTATTTAGATTTCCTGTCTTAAGAATAAAACACTTGGATCCAAAGACTCGAAAGTGCGAGACAGAGGGTTTTCTACAAAATCAAAGCTCATAAGCAGTCTTGCCCAAAGAGGGTCTCAAAAAGACACGATTAGCAATATGGCAAGCAGTAGCAGTAGCTTCGGCCCAAAATCTCATCGGAGTGCTATACTCATCTAGCATCGTCCTAGCCATCTCGACTAGGGTCATGTTCTTCTTTTCCACAATGCTATTTTATTGAGGGACGTGTGGTGAAGAGAACTGATACTCAATTCCACGCTCAGCACAAAAAGAAGCAAAATATGCATTCTTGAACTCCGTGCCATTGTCACTGCGGATCGCTCTTAAGGCACCCGGAAGTTCAGAATCCAAACGAAGAACAAGATCATGATAATGATCAAAAGCTTCATCCTTCGAAGCAAGAAAGAACACCCAAGTGTATCTAAAACAAATCATCGACTATGATAAGAATTTACCAATTCCCACCAACTGACCGAACCCTAGCAGGACCAACAGTATCCATATGAAGCAACTGTCCCCGTCCGTCAGTCATGACCATAGTCACTAAAGGGTGTGAGGCGGCAACTTGCTTGCCATGCCTACAGGGCGCACACACAGCATCCTTGACGGCTTTGAGTTTGGGCAAACCTCTCATGAGCTCAAGGTTGCTAACTCGCGTCAGATGATCAAAACCAATGTGCCCCAAACGACGGTGCCAAAGCTAGAACTCAGAAGAAGAAGATGAAATCAAGCATTTGAGAGAACCAGCAAGAGATTCAGAAAAATCAGCTCCCAAGATCCTAGCAACTCTAGTAATCCTAAAAACCAGCTCACCAGTTGAATCAAGACCCGACAAGTATTTTTCTTAAATATAGTCTCATAGACATCATCAAGAAGTTGAGAGACAGAAAGCAAATTAAACCTTAGCTTATCCACAAGGGCGACATACTTGAGGATGAAATTGTCGTTCACCCTGATCGATCCCGTTCTTTCAATCCGCCCTTGTTTATCATCTCCAAAGGTGATGAAGTCATCATCCGTCGACCGCGTGAAGGAGGTGAACCATCTTGAGTCTCCGGTCATGTGGTGTGAACAGTCGGAGTTCACGAACCACATGTCCTTCCTCTTTCCGTGGTAATCCTGAAAATCAAGGTAAAGAAGAACGATTTGTCTCAATACTAGGGTTAGTTAAACAAGACTTGGGAACCCGGTACTGAGGCACACGTCTGCGAGTAGTATACAAAGCAGAAGTGCTATCCTTAATTTTATTTGAAATTCAGTTATGAGCAATGGTTAAACTAACATGAGAGTTATCCTGTCTAGGAGCATGATGATGAGTATGTGACACAAATCCTAAACCATGTTTCTTCTTTTCTATGTTACCATGTCTCATAAAAACTCTAGGTTGATTGGATGAAATTTTAGCAAAATATTTCTTATCATTTTTCAACCTACGCCAACAGAACTCAACCAAATGTCCATCCTTTTTGCAATAGGTGCAATGGTACTTAATATTACTGGAAGAAGCACCCTTTGATTTAACAGATGGTTGGGCAAAATCAGCAGATTTAAAAATATTTTTTGCATATTGAGTTTTGAATTCAACTAATCCATTTTCCAAGACTTGAGTAACTTTTGGCTTAGAATTATCTTAGACATAATTGCATCCTAGTCCTTACTTCTTATAAGAAGTTTTAGGCTTATCCAAAATCATGTTTAATTGTTTCTTACCTTTAGAGAATTTTTCTAAGGTATCCTTAAGATAAGCATTTTCTTCTTCAAGATTAACACATGATTCACAGATTTTACCTTTAATGGCTCTAGCATATTTCTTCTTATATAAAGCAGTTTCAAGTTTAAGAGCTGGACAAGAAGAACATGTAGCAGACTTAATACTGTCCTTAAGTTTGGCATATTTAGCTCTAGCTGCTTCTAAGATATCTTTAACTTCATGTTCATATTCTAAACAGAAAGTGCAAATGCTAGAATCAACCATACCAGAAGCAACTAACTTGCTAGACTCTAAGCATTTTTCACATGTGTAGGATCAAGGATAACCGACTAGAGGGGGGTGAATAGGAGGTTTCTAAATTTTCTTAATCAAATTACCGAAATTAGCAAGATACTCTAATCAAAGATATTTAACACAATCTATGAGCTACAAAATAAGTGCAATAAGTAAAGACAAGAATCAACCGCACAAGGACAAGGGGGTTTTTCCCGTGGTATCGAAGATTTGTCGATCTTCACTAGTCCACGTTGAGGAAGCTTGACCACTCAAGCCGGCTCCACAAATTAAGCCTACCCTCGATCACTTGGTTGTTCTTCCTCCTCTCCGAGTTGGTGAACACCGACCAATCACTGGCAAACAACGGTCTCTTCACAAGCTTCTTTGAAGAGATCACCGAGCAACCTTCGCTAAGTCGTCTAGGTGCCGACAAGCACCAAGAGAATAGAACTTGAACTTCACTTGACGACAATCAAGAGCCAATGGATCAACTAAGAATGCAATGCTTTTGTTTTTGCTCACTTCTCACAAATGTGTGCAAAGAGAGTAAATGAGGAGTGAGAGGAGTGCTCAAGGCTCAAATGAATTGAATGAATGCTCAACAACACGTCCTTGAGCTGGTGGGGGTGTATTTATAGCCCCAACAACCAAATATGACCGTTATGCAGAAAATCAGGCAAAAGTCAGGGAAATCGGAAGTTCCGCAGTACAAAGTGCGGAACTACCGCACTTCACTCGAGTGCACTGTAACGGTCATCACAGTGAGCATTAAATGCTCTGAACTAGCCGTTGGATTTATGTGCGGAACTTCCGCCATAAGGATTTCGGTTCTTCCGATTAATCGGAAGATCCGCTTTTACACAGCGGAACTACCGCACTTGTGAAAACGGCTAAGTCCCAAAACGGGTGCTCTCTGGAAAAAACCGACCGCGCATAATTCGGAGCAACCGATTAATCGGAACTTCCGCTCATTTCATTGCGGAACTTCCGCGCTTGAGAATTTGGCTAAGTCCCGAAAAAGGATGCTCTCTGGAAAAATTCAACCGCGCATATTTCGGAGCAGCCGATTAATCGGAACTTCCGCTCATTTCACTGCGGAACTTCCGCACTTGAAAAATCGGCTAAGTCCCGAAGAGGATGCTCTCTGGAAAAATTCAACCGCAGTTTTTCGGAGCATCCGATTAATCGGAACTTCCGCTCATACAACTGCGGAACGTCCGATTGTGTTCTGGAGAAAATGATTTTCTTTTAAACCAAACCAAAAGAACATGCATGATCCTAAGTTGATCCAAAGGCATAATGAGATGCTTTCAAGCTACTAGACAAGCTCCCCCTTAATAGTACGACATTTATCCTATAATCCGGTCTTCCTCCATACTCCGAAGACCGGTAAAATCAAAAGGGGTCCTAGTCTATTTATACCTTGTCTTTGAGACCAACTCCATCTTTTCAACATTCTTTGACATGCAGCTCCTTGGATACACTTTGTCATTTTTGGGACTATGCCTTGTAAACACTTCAACAAACATGTTAGTCCCATATTCACATAATGTCATTAATTACCAAAATACAATTTTTAGGGGCCTAGATGCTTTCAACATGGAGCAGATTTAACCTCAACAAGCTCAGTCCTAGCATTTTCAAGTTATTGCAAAGTAATATTATGAGCAGATTGCAGTTTAGCAAATTCTGAGTGCATAGCATGGCAAGATGAATGAACATTCATCAGATTCAAGAGTCTTAGCATTTGTAGTTCTAAATTTTAAATATCTACTTGTGACTCTAAGTCCTTGTTCTTAGCCATGATAAACTCTAAATGCTTATCCTGACTCATGAGTTGATCAAACATAGTTTCACATCTATCAGAAAGGGCATCATAGGAAGGAGGTACCTCATCGTTGTCATCGTCAACGGAGTCAGCCATGAAGCACAAGCCGGTGAAGTCCTTGGCCTTGCCCTTCTTCTTGTTTTGAGGAATCTCCTCTTCCTTGTCCTCCTCGCTCCCGGAGTCCACATCGCTTAAGAATTTTTCCTCAAAAGCGGTAAGAACCCGGTGAGCGGCATTCGTCAGCTTGGCAGCATCAAACCTTGATTTGTTCCATTGAGGCTTCTTCTAAGCTGGCTTTCCCTCCTTATGGTTGCTCTTACCTTTCAGCTTAGGGCAATTTGCCCGGATAAGATTAAGTTCACCACACTCATAGCAAGTCACGAGACCTCCTTTATTTCTATTTCTCATATTGTTATAGGCCCGTGTGACCTTTTTGACTATGAGGGCCAACTCAGCATCAGGGAGACTCTCCAACTCCTCTTCATGGATTGTAGATAAACCAGCAAGCGAAAATCCAGAAGAAGACTCAGAAGACCCATCAGAAGCTCTATTGAGCGGGTCTGCTACCAAAGCCATATTTTCCTTCTTGGGATGATCAATCCTCTTGATCTCATGAGTCTTGAGCTTGCTATAGAGCAGCTCCAAAGTCAGATCAGAAAGATTGACATTCTCCTCAATGGCTGTAGCCTTTATCTCCCACTTCTTAGTGTTGATTGCAGCCAAGAGGTGGGTGGTATTTTTAAATTGAGAATATTCAATACCAACAACTTTCATCTGATTAATCACTTTATTGAAGCGACTGAAAATGTCATCGATGCTCTCTCCAGGACGCATCTCGAATTTATTATATTCACGCTTATAGACTGTTTGGCATACTTTCTTGATTTGGGACGAACCCTCATGATAGGTTTCGATGATGTTCCAAATCTCGTGCACAGTCTCAAGATTGCAAATCTAATCATACTCCTGTCTACTAAGTCCACCATATAAGAGATTTTTTTTCTTATTGTTGTTAGCCAAAAGGGCTGCTGAAACCGGTGTAGCAACTTCGGGCATAACGAGCGGGGCTCGAACAACCTCCCACAGCTTGTCCTTCGCTCTGAAGAAAGACTCGCATGCGATTCTTCCCATAGGCATAGTTGTGCCTATCGAAGATATGCGGCTTGGTGGAGTATTTATCCATCGCCAAGTTCAGTAACCGGTTAAGATCAAGATTGAACTAACCGGGCTCTGATACCACTTGTTCGACCGAAAAAGCGACTAGAGGGGCGGTGAATAGGAGCGCACTCACTTTTTCACAAATAATTGATTCAATAATATTTCACTCCAGTAGCTATGGAAGCTGTGAAGATCAGTATATCAGTACAGCGGAAGACTAATATTGAATCCAAATTAAACCCCTAAGCAATACGACAAAATCAACAAACACTAAAGCAAATCAATGCACTAGCGGTCGGACCGCTGGGTCATAACCGGTCTGACCGACTACTTGGCGGTCTGACCGGTGGCCTTGGGCGGTCTGACCGCTGGCCTCAAGAACAGATCAAAACAGCCCGATGACGAAGTTGCAAATAGATGAAACTTTTGATCTACAACTCCAAACTTGATGAAACTTGGAACACACCTTCTCAATGATGTCAGGAACCTATTCCAATCGAAGATTGTGATAATTCTTGAAAGAATAACGATCATTTTCCATTTGATTGAAGAAGGGTTCAAAACCAGGTCAAAATAAAAACTTGATCCAAAATCTTGCTCGTGGGTGATTGATGATCAAGATGATCCTAGATATGTTTCCACATATCACGGCAAGCTATATCACGTGGAGAATTCAATCAAAAACTCGCGGATCAAAGAAAGACTCAAAATCATCAAATAAAGAGAAAGAACACAAAGAGGCAAGACATGATCAAACTTTCTCTAGATTGATTTGATATGATCTGGGCTTACAGTCACTCCATCAATGGAGGACAATGCTCAATCCAAGAGCACGAAAATCACATCAAACTCTCTAAGACCCTAGCCTCCACAAAAGCTCTCCCTAAGAAAATTAGGGTTTCAAATAGCAAAAGAGGCTAAGGAGAGGTGCAGCCACCTCACTCTCCTATTTATAGTGGAGGCTTAGACTTTCTAGAAGTTTGACTCAATTAGACTCCCGTTAAGGCCCAAAACAAACGGGTCACACACACACGCATTTTAATGCGTCGTTTTTAACACCTCTTGACCTAATTAGCTACACCTTGCGCCATCTTGCGCCGCGGATTAGCCAATAGGTCACCCTTGTCCATCTTGCACCACGCTTGAGTTCATTGACCTCACCCGGCATCGTCGATCGTTCTGGACCTCAGCTCTCCAAGCCTAGTCCCGATCATCCTCGTCGTTGACCACCAAGCAACCTACACAACAATAGATAAGTAAACCGAATTTGGGAATAAGTTCTTCACAACTTGACCCATGTTAGTAAAAACATGCATCATGCAACATATATACCCTGAAACTCATGACTTTGACCTAACAACCGAACAACGCCGCCACAACGGGCGACGATCAAAGTGAAAACCTGTCAAACCGCCCCCAGGGCCGGTCTGACTGTCACCTATGGGCCGATCAGACCGCCAGCTGGGATTTAGCCGCATTTCCTCTTTGGAAAACCGAAACCTACTGGAAGTTTCAATCGAATAGAACTTTTGACTGGAGACTCCAAAAATTATGAGACCAAGTGCAATAGAATCCGCTCTCTTGCCTACATACTCTATTTTTGGCCCAGCTCAAAACACACTCACTGAAGTTGGCTGGTCCGACCACCGCTACGGCCGGTCAGACCGCCCTTCAACCGTCGACCGCCGCCACAGCCGATCGGCCGGTTCGACAAGATTATAACTATGCCGAAAACACGTGAAACGACAAACCGTTAACGCCATTGCCAATTGTCACATCATCCTAAGATCAGGAGTATATCCCCATGATATCCACACTTATGCAAGCTGTGTGAAAGAAATTGATTAGGCTTAATGTCTTTGTGGAAACAATTTTAAAATTATTATTATTTATTTGTTTTAAATTATGCTTTCAATCTATTATTTGTATTTAATTACAAATGCTGCTTTATTGAAAAATAGCCACAAAAGTTATTTCTATTGGAATAAGCCATCATCTATAATTGCATTCTGTGGTACAACTTGTTGAGTACTCGGAGTACTCATTCTTGCTACAATCATTCAGCTGAAGTGGAAGAACCGTTGCTTTCCTTTGAGCAGGAGCTTTGCGAGGATGGTGACCGTTAGATAGGTATCCGCTGGAATTGCTTTTGTTTCGATGTCGTTTCTTTATTTATTGTCAGCCCTGCGTAGCTTAATAATTGTAAACTCGATCATAAGGTCAAAACTGTTATTTATTATTCAAATTAGTCATTTACTCTTACATTTGTCTTGTGTGGAATGATATTTATCTATGTTGATACTGTGTGTACTAGCTTGATCCTAGACTAGTGCATTATACACAGAGCGTCCAGAATTGCATTTTTTAGTCCCGACATTCTTCCACTGATCCCATTTGTTTCAGAGTCAACAATTCTCTCATATTATCCTTGAGTAGGGTTTTCCTCAAACTCTTTGATGACTGCCTCCCGAACTGTTCCCAGTTATGCCATTTATGGTTCATCTTGTAGGCTTGGTACCAGTGAGCTGCATTCTCTATCATATACATAGTTGTCGCTGCTACTTTAAAACCCTCTAGGATTTGATACATTCTTAAAAATGCCTAATACTTACGTGTCCACCTAGATTCTCTCGTCTGTTCCATCAAACTTTGAGAAATCCATCTTGGGCACCAAATTCCTCCTCCCTCCACCCTCCCGCTGGCCTCTACTAGAATCAGGTGTATCTACTGTTACAGGCATAGGTGGTGGAAATTGTACCTAAAGTGCGATTGATATTGATGATGGTGCAGGTGATGGTGCTAGTTGGATCTGCAGTTCTCCAGGCCTCACCACCAGGATTCCTGCCGCCTCCCTCTGTGGAATTGTCAGCTGCGGTCGTGTCATTCCCTTGAGTGCTTTTGCTACTGCTAGTTTCTCCTATTGTACTTTGCCGATTGATTCCATAGACATGGTCACCTTCATCTGCATCTCCTCAATTCGAAATCCTTGTTGTTCCGGTCTTCGATCTACCGCCGCCACTTGCCCTTTTACTTCCTCGCCACCACCATTTACCACACATGCACACCTTGCTTTGCCAGAGCCGTGGTGTTTCTCCTCCAAGCAGACCGAACCTAGGTTCAGGACTTACCGCAATCGCACAAGGCAATCGCACCCCTTCACCTTGGGATTTCACTAGTCAATGCCAAAAGAATCGAGAAGCCACCGACGGATCGACTAGCTCTGATACCAACTGTCGTGTCCCGCCATCGTCGACTAGGGTTGTCGGCAGAAATGGAAGCACGATGCAATGTGAACACGCCCAGGAGTTGGGGATCAGAGGAAGAAGAACAAGGAAAGAAGCATTGATACATTTTCTATTTTCAGCATAACCCTTCGACACAGTCGCTTGCGAGTATAAATCTCCAACCAACCTGACACATAGCAGGATGGATCCTGCTAATGGCTCATTGCTGCCAGGACTGCCATGACACATAGCTTATGTCCTAATCTAAACCACAATCCGATCTACGCTGACGAGCATAGCTTATGCTTCCATCCTGCTAATGGCTCATTGCTGCCAGGACTGCCATGACACATAGCTTATGTCCTAATCTAAACCACAATCCGATCTACGCTGACGAGCATAGCTTATGCTTTCGCACAAACTAAATTGCACGATTTTTAAGTTGTGGGTTGTTGCATTTCACGCCCTTAATTTACTTTTAAGATCATACTTGTCTCTTTTTTTATGAGAGCCTTGAAGCACCTCCATTACATGCAATAATAATAATAATAATAATCTCAAAGAGATTCTCAATCTTGCTTGGCAAACGACTGGCACTTTATGTATTATTGGAGACATGCTTCTGCGCATGAAGTTGCGAGGACAGGTAAGATGAAAACTTGCACACACGCTTTTGTACATCAGGATAAGAATGAAGAAACGACCTGAGACGAGAACAACTCACTATACAGCAGTCCGGCAAGCTATGTCAATCACAGCAGAGAGTGTTCGATACCTAGGAAGACAAGACAACGAGGCTTCCACCAAAATTTATGCATCACGAAGGCAGAACAAGGGTAAAAACCGACGCCGACAGTAAGTTACTTCACTGCATTTCCATGCTGCCTGAATGCAGGATTGCAGGCAGAAACCTAAGAGGTGCACGGGAGCTAGCTGTCCTGGAATCTGGAGGGAGTACTGGCGGTGGTGGTGTTGCCCTCGTAGCAACTGCTATTGCCTGACTCTGTCACCGGCTTCCCGGTAACTCTTGTTTTCTCCAAGGGGCTGCCTTGGCACGGCCGCAAAGTACGACGATCCTGGGAGCAGATAGGCAAAAACTGTACTTAACGAGGAGAAAGAAAACGGGTTCCTGAACCTTCTGATCAGATGCAAAACGGTAGTAGATAGAGTGGAAGCATGTAAATCAGTTACCGTTATAGCAACAAGCACTCATCTCTGCATCTGTAACTATGATATGCAGGAGTCATGCCAAACACTAGTTTAGGGGCCTAAATTAATCAACCTGAGTAAAAGCAACCAGGGCTGACATAGTGATCTCGAGGCCAATAATAGTTCTTCATGTCTTCTTCGAGATGACACGGTAATTAACACCCCAAAGGGCAGTTCAGAGCAGTGTGGCACCGCGGTGATAACTTAATTGGTCTGGAGGAAGCTAGAAAGAATACTTTGTCTAAGGTAGGGGTGAAAACGGGTCGCGTACAAATCGAATAGTGGTGAAACTATATTCGTATTCGTATTTTTTAAATGAATATGAATTCGAATATGCTCAGATACGAATATGAATTGAATATCTACTCAATTTGGTCGGATTCGGATATCCTTGTAACTTATGTAATGTGAAGATATTAGTAACGCTTTACCTTTGTACGGTCACGCTTAATCATTCGAATATATTTATTTCACCTAAAGGAACATGGATTCACATTAAATTAGAAAAAAAAATCATCCAACTAATTAGTCATACTGCAATAAAATACCTATATTGCTTCATCAAATACGAATAGTTCGGATAAAATAACAATTCGGATTGGAAAATTCCATACCATATTTGCATCCATATTTTTATGCCAATTCGAATAGGAGAGAAATTGCTATTTGGATAGCAAAATCTATACCGTATTTGTATCCTATAGAATAGGATAGTCGAATAATACAGATAATTTGTATCTGTTTTTCATCCCAAGTCTAAGGTCAGACAGAGCTAGTAATCAGATCCAATAGTGTGCAATTTTAATCATGATGCTCAGATGCAAAGTGTATCACCATTTTAATATTAGCAAGCATTTGTATAGAATAGTTGGTAAGCATCTGTATAATTAATTGGTACACATATTTTATGACGGTAACAGGCAATTGCTTGGATTTCACCATATGTAACTTGGGGATTGACTTGAGTATGCATATAGTATGTTCTTAAGAGCAAATGAGCAATACGATTGACTCCATAAAGATGTAAAGAAACAAACAAGACTCACATCTCGATATGGGAAGTCGTCGACTTCGAGCATATGGATGACATGCCCCATCTTTGGCCGTTTCTGCGAGTCGGGATCCACACACCTCAGTGCAACCAAGAGAGCCTTCTTCAGTGTCTTGGAGGTAGGCTTCTCTGGCAGTTTTGGGTCCAAAACAGCTTCATAATCCCTGTTGCTCACCGTGTTCTTGAGCCATTCTACGATATTAACCTGAAATGCACCCACAGCAACTAAGGCTAAGAAGCACAATGTGTAACACGCTGCATGAGTTCATCCAACCAGATGCAGAGCTAACCTCTCCGGGAGGTCTTGCGTAGTCAACTGGGCTTCGACCGGAGATGATCTCCATTATAAGGATCCCGAAGCTGTACACGTCGCTCCTCTCGTTGAGCATGCCAGTGCTAGCGTATTCTGGCGCCACATAACTACCGGAGCAGAGGCAGTTACCTCAAAAACCTTAGTATTCAGCATTCGCATCTTACATTTTACCGGGCTGATACAATTCAGGTGGTTAAAACCAACTTACCCAAATGTTCCCATCACCCTCGTGGTGACATAGTTGCTGTCGGACCCCAGGAGCTTCGCGAGGCCGAAGTCGGAGACCTTGGGGTTCCACCTCTTGTCCAGCAGTATGTTGCTCGACTTGATGTCTCTGTGCACCACCTTCGGCTCCAGCCCCTCGTGCAAATATGTGATCCTGAATCATCTCGAACCCAAAGTCAGATCACAACTCACAAACCGATCCAAGATGCAAAGGTGCATGGACAAAGAAAACATTGGGAGTTGACCCACCCTTTCGCTGTTCCGAGCACGATGTTCATCCGAATGTCCCAAGATAGCGGGCTCACAGGCCCAACATCGCCATGAAGCCACTGCTCTAGGTTGCCATTGTCGACGTACTCGTACACAAGTATCCTGAGATCACAAATAAGAGCGGTAGGTATGATGTATACCACTAATTACGACATGGGGGTATCTTTTATCTGATGAAAACGAAAGGATTCATCAATGCGCAAGGGTTCAGTACGCACCGGTGAGCTCCCTCGGCGCAGTAGCCCAGCAGCCGGACCAGATTCTTGTGGCGGACGCGCCCGATTGCCTCCACTTCCACCTTGAACTCCCTTTCCGCTTGTCCCCTGCCGCGAGCAACAGGGCAATTTTTTTTTGTCAAGAACGGCACATGCGAAAAGATGCGGTCTGCGCGCGCCGTGCGAACCTGTTGTTGAGGAGATTCTTGACGGCAACTTGGTACCCGTCGGTGAGGACGCCGCGGTACACGATGCCGTAGCCGCCCTCGCCGACGACGTGTTCGGGGGCAAAGGCGGCGGTGGCCTCCTCCAGCTCCCGGAGGGTGTACCAGTGGCCCCACCCGACGTGCGACACCTCGGGCCCCACCGCCACAGCGGCCGCGGACGCCGCCACGTCGGACGCAACAGGGCCCATCACCCCGTCGGCGTACGCGACCATGCGGCGGCCCTTGCCGGCCTCGATGTGCACGCGCTGCGACCCGTGCGCGCTGGGGGCCCCCAGCGACTCGCCGTCCCCGGCGCCGTGCTGCTGCGCTCCCTCCTTGAGGAACGCGGACCCCGCCTCGAGGTAGTGGCGGAGGGAGCCGACATGGACGGCCACCTCCTGGATCTCCTTCGAGACGGGCGGGATGGTGGCGGGCGACAGCGGCGGCGCCTGCGCTTGCGCCGCACCGGCCATCTTTTTCGGTCGTCGCCGCCTCGCCGCCGCGAGGTAGAGCGAGATGAGTGCGAGCAGGAGCAGGAACGCCGCGCCGATGGCAATGCCGACAAGCACCCAGAGGCGCAGCCCCAGCACCGCCGTCCTGCGCGACAGCTCGTCGCTCAGCGCCGGCGGAGGCGGCGGCGGCGGCGACATTGCCGGCCGGCGATGTCCCTACCAACCTTGCTCCCCGCACGTACCTCACCTGTGCGCGCTGCACTCGCGCCCGCGCCCGCCCGGCCGCACACTCGGCGCTACTCCTCCTACCTACTACTATTATGCGAGCTATAGCCTGTAGCAGGATACCACTGCATCTGCATGGTACTACTGCCACTTGCAACGCCGCTGCTACTGCATATAGTGGGAGGAGGAGTGAGCAATGAGCAGCTAGAGAGAGCACGAGACGAGTGTTTTTTTTTCTCGCGTTCCAACCAAATGGCATAAATAGCACCGCACTCAGAATACACGGCAGGACCTACCGCGTCTTCACGAAGCGGCTTGGGTGGTTTCTGGGGGCCAGGGGGTGTCAGTGGGGGCACGCGCTGGGGTTGTCCGTTTCTGTGCGCGTGGGGCCCAGCCGGCAGGTGAGGAGAAGCCTGGGTTAATTAAACTGACAGCGAGTAATTAATCTGGATTGCTTATGATTTATTACCCCCACTACACGAGTAATAATTCCGCTGGTCTACCTACCTCAGGAGTCAGAGGCCCAGTGCCAACTGCCATGGGATCATCCGAGGCTGAGATGAATTAACGTCGGGATTAACTGCTGTGATACAGCTGAAACGTACTGTGTATTGTCTGTACATTTGCTCAGCCTTTTCGGTGGACAGACATGAACACGTGAAGTTTGGAGAGATTTCTCGTGTGCATCTGCCTCTCTGGCTTGATCTGAACCGTGGACTGATCGATCCGATGGATGGCAGGGTCTGAAGATGATCGGGTAACTCCCTTTGGTCCAAAAGCGGTTGTGGGGAGTCTCTGGCTCTGCACCTGCCTACGCCTAGCTAGGGTTTTTCAGCTTCAGGAGAGGAAAATGTTTTTTTTTACTACCAAAAAGTTTCACTGCGACAGCAGCTCCTACTCACGTTTCTTTTTGTGAAGGGAAATTTTCCATTTTGCCAAGCTTTATCTAATTTCTACAAAATACCATTAAATTCATTGCAATAAATATTTTATCATACCTTATATTGCCTTCTCGATATTTTGCCACTTTGGACAAATTCCTGGCCACACGTGAATGGACAAATTTGCCCCTCCCTGGTCGGGTCCAGGACAGCTAAGTGATTGGGTCGAGCCATCCCGGACCAGACCTAGCGCGCCCCCATCCCCTCGCTCTTTGTCTCTCTCTTGCGCGCGACCACCCTCCTCTCTCTCCTTCAATGCTGTCGGTTGATCTGTTCCTCCAAGACTCGCGCGACAATGTCCAAGACTTGCGGTTTTACTCCGTTGATCTGTTCCTCCAACTTCCAAGTCTCATTCAGCAATTCCCTTCCTTTCCTCGCTCCTTCCAAAACCATCAGCAAGCGGCAGAGCAGAGTCCAAAATGCAAGCACCCACTCCCAGATCTCCCACCCCACCGCTGATGAGCTCAACCACCGCCACCTCCACCTAGCTAGCCACGCCCCCGCGCGTACCAGCCACCCCAATGTCATCGGCAGCGGACACGGATGCCAAGCCCCTCGTGGCGCCTCCCTGCCCAGCCACGTGCTTGGTCGCGCCCTCGACAAGGTCATCAAACACTCCTCCTGGCGCAAGCACTCCGCTTGTCTCGGTCTCCAAATCCGCCATTGACATCCTTTCCTCCGCCTCCACCTCCGCGTTCGAGTCATCTGCTTCCCCTATCCTCGGCCTCCCCACCCCCACTACCAACACGCGTGGCTCCTCCTCGCCCTCGACCCCGCCTCCCCTAAGGTTGCGCAGCCCGCTCTCAAGTGCATTGTCAGTCTCCTCTCCCTTCGCCTCCTCGTCGGCGATATCACCGTCGCTGACCTCTCCCCGGTATCCAAGCTCTTCGGCGCGGTCCTCTCCTGCGGCCTCGGCGATGACGCCCTCGAGCTCGTCGCGCTTTGTATGCTCGTTGCCTTCACGCGGTGCCCTGCGGTCTCTGTCAGCGGGGAGTGTCTAGGTCAGATGGTGAAGCGTGCTATAACTTGTACCTAGGGAGCGCGAGCGGGGGAACCAGCTCTGCGAGAAGTTGGCGTAGGAGAGGACCGCGACAAAGCATTGCCGCCATCGCCATCTTCACTCGATGAGCTTCAACCCGATTGCTCACTCATGAAGCATCGCTTGATCCTCCTCTACTCCCCCACCACTCACTCACGTTCTCCCTCTCTACAGCACCGTTGTCTCTTGGACCTCACTGCGTCGCAGTGGCTCACGTCGCCAAGTTGCTTCTTTACTCCTCCGCCTCCATCGTTCGCTCGGGTGAGTTCATCTTCCCCCGTGGATGCTCATGCATGCCTTTCTTCTCCTTGATCTAGTGCCGACTGCCGCTCAACCTTGCGCCCCACCTTGGGCCATCTCCTGCAACTCCACCACCACCCCTGGACCGTCTCCCCTTCCATAATCCATTTTCCCTCTCGCCAGCCGCCGCTGCTTCTCTTGTCAGCGTCGAGCCTCGCCCGAGCCACCTCTTCCCCTTCTCTGTTTTCCTCTGGGCAAGACACATAGTTGGTCCAAGATGGCTTGACCGGGAGGGGCAAAACCTTCTGTTCATGTGTGGGTTAGGGCCATTTAGAGGAAAAAATTATTTTAATAATTTAAAATGGTAAATTAACGAGAATGTAATATAAAGTTTGGCAAAATATCTTAATGGTATTTTCTAGAAATGAACACTAAGGTGCGACAAAATGATAAATTTCACTTTTGTGAAAGGGGCTGACCCTGACAGGATTGACTGCAATTCTGTGGCACTGTTTCAATTAGCATGTCCCAAATGTACTACGAAAGTACGAATTCAGCTTACCTGTGGATGCGGTACGTCTTCCCAACTGTTCCTTTTTCCTCTTCCGATCTCTGAATTTTTCTCTCCAACGCCCCCGGCCGCGGTGTAACGGTACCCAAAAAAGTGATCCAATGATTTATCACGAAGCATTCGGTCTGGCTCTACGCTTTTGTTTCTTAATAATTGAGAACCTGTGCGCGCGCGTGGGCTATGCAATGCGAGTACTAGCACTAGCTAGCACCATGTAATGGAAAACAGGTTGTGCCCTTTGTCACATGTACACGGGCAATCTACAATCCTTTTCCCCTTGCTATAACCAATTAAAGAAGGAAATGGATTATCTGCAATATATATGATCTACAGTCCCGCGTATTACAAGTTATTCTCTACTGTTTAATCGAAAATCAACAGTCCATATTAAATGCTACAGTGATACTATTAACTATTCATCTACTTATAGATCACTGTTAATACAGTGATCCTTTGAGTTATCCGGATCCATCGAAGAAGAGCAAAATGTCCGATCACTTTCTTTTTTCCTCCTTTCTCCATCCATGCATGTGCCAGCAAGCAAATCAAAGGCGACCGACAATTGTGATTGTGCAGGGCGTTGATGTGAAATGAGTAACCCTGAGCCACAAACCTACGAAAGCTCGGTCTCCGGAGGGACAAAATGCGAGAAGAAATGGAGGTCGTGTTTGCGCCAAGATTCCAATGAAGAACAGAAGAAGTGGCGACTGCTCAGCAATGAGTAGAAGCATTTGGGCAATCTGGGGTAATCGGTCTGCTCTAGTTTACAGGAGGTCCCAACGATGTGAATAGCTATTTGTGAAGTGTGAACAATAATACCTTGCGGCATATCTACTGTAGCATACGGTAACTATTGATCTCTACCTTGATTTTAAATCTGACGACGGGACGCTCCTAATTGCAGAGGATCTCAATCCGTATCGATCAGCTTGCTGAAAAATAAATCGCCTTTTTCGATCCGTGCCAGATAAACTGATCGGTATATTTCTTAATTACCATGTTGGAGAGAAATGTCACTGTATAATGTATAGCATAGCGTGCAGTAGTTACGTACTACGTAGGCACTTAAAACCTGTATAGTATATGTATCCCTGCATGGCTGCATGCGTTTATCAGCAGTTGTAAGAACTGGCCGTCCTCGGCTGCAAAATCTAGCCCGGGTCGCGATTTCCTATTGACAAGCTGGATACGATCGTCGACCACGCGGAGTCGCTGCTAATTTTTAGACGCGATCGATAGATCTAAACAAACAGTACCGAAGATAAGACGTAATTTCGAGCAGAGGACTGATCTGATAAGCTAGTGGAACATGCAGGAGCACAGTTGGCAGGAGCCACCGCGGGAAAAGCGGCGAGCTGGAATCATATTGATAGTTCGGCCTCTCTCGAATCACTGTGAGGACTGAGGAGCAAAGTTACCAAATTCATTCCGCTACCGGCCGCGGTGTAGCCCGGAACGTCCGTACCGGCGAGGAAAATATGATAAAAGTGGCTGCGTTCCGCCCTAAATTCCCCGGCCATCCCGGTTTACACCGATCGCTCCGGCCTAAATGGACGCTCCGGCCATCCCGGTACCGGCCTTAATTACAAAACGCCTCAGTGATCTCTGAGATGCTGCACATGAAAGTTTTTAGTTTCTTTCCTGCTGCAGAGGTGTACTGACGGGACGCCATTACCTCGTCGGACATCTGCTTACGCTGCTGCATGCAAGAAAATGGCCGGTGAACGAACCGACAGCGGCAACCACTCACCTAAAAATTTCACGGCAAAGATAGGTACGGCGATCGACACACGGGCACAGGGATCGCTTGCCGTCAAAGGTAGATTTAATGTGTTTTGTGCTCCAACAATGAATAGGTGAAGATCCGGCCCTCATCCGATGCTGCCTCGAGTAGCATAGCAGGCATTCAATTCGCCTCAGCACTGGAGCTGCTTACTTGTGTGTTTATGGCTAAACAGGAGTACTAGTGCTAGTGCTAGTACTTGCTCCTGCGAGTTGAGTATCAATCGAAGCTTCTTGCTGTCCTGTCGCTTGTCGATTTATACCTGTCCATTTATTGGTCTGCTCCCTTTGCCTCCCGGGAAATGTGTCCTTGGCATTGTTGCTGTTGTCACGGTACGACAGTATTATAATACTGTGCAGTAATTATTAGACCAGAAAGCAAAAAGATGAGATCGTGTTTTGTACTCTATAAACACTGTAGTATCACTATTGCGATTGATCTAACCCGTTTATTTCGGATCGGACGACTCTGATCAGATGATTGTCATAGCATTGTACCACAATGCCATTGTCAATGCAATAGTAGAGGATGACAATCCGGCCTCGTGGGTAGGTGCAGTGTGAGAGGCGAATTTTGCAGGACCGGGTAGAGTGTATCATCACCACTTTGCATATTTGCTCTGTAGCATGGGCATGGCAACACACTGTAAGGATCTCATGCTTGCAATCTGCATATTTTTAAAATAATATTAATTACAAAAATAATTATAAAATCAAATAGTTATTTTTTTAAAAAAATAATAGGTGTTTATCGCTAATTGGAATGACGACATGCTCCTATAGCCAATTACAATTGGCAACATGCACCTATGCACTGGCGACAGGGGGCTCAATAGTACAAGGATGTCCTTGTCGTCACTCCAAATGATGACAGGGACCTCTGCACTATTTTTTACTGATTATTTGCTAGCATATATTTTATCGATAAATCACACTGATATTACGTAACATTTAGCGTAATGTCATAACATCTTTCGTCGATAAATCACAATGACATTACATAACATTCAGCGTAATGTCGTTACATATTTTGACGACAAATCACAATGACTTTACATAAAATTTAGCACAACGTCGCCACATATTTTGTGGACAAATCACACTGATATTACAAACCATTCAACACAATGACGTCATCTAGTTTTTCAACAATCAAAGTGATATTACAAAGCATTGGGCACTGCATATTTCAACAGGACGAACCTTTCCCGTGGCCGCGACCTCAACGTCCACCATGTGGACCGTCATCGAGTGGGGCGGTCGGATGAATTCCCCGCGGCGATGTTTAGATTGCCGATGTCTTCTTCATCTTGTGGATTTTTCGTAAGGCATTTCTTGAAGGTGTGCCTAGACTCCCGGTAAATGGAGCACTTCTTCGTACAACGTCCGGCTTCGGCTTCGTCCATATCGTTCCTAATGCGTCGTGTGTGTCGCCGGCCAACCTTTCCCTTAAACCTATCAATGCCCGCGGCCTAGATAAGTTGCTTCCAGGTCGGATTTTCAGTGAAATGACCAACCACGTCGTAACCATATATCTCTGCATTCTAGGTTTGCATTACCTCCTCCTTGTTCAAATAGTCAGAAAGGTACAGTCCGGGATGCTATGCCACTATCAAACATGCGGCCATGACATGGGAGCAGAGGCTATGTAGAAGAAAAGGCTTGTTGCAAGTGCATATGCAACTAGCGCAGCGTAGCGTGCACTCTTGAGTGATCCACTCGTGGTTCATCCCGCGACGCCTTTTATCCTTGCACAGTATCTCGAAGCGAAGCTCCCTTGTACCCATCTTGAATGGTCGGTGCATCTCACCCTTCTTGCTCTTCTTCTCCATGTACTTGGTGATCATGGCAGAGTAGAGTACTTTGTCATTTGTCATGGCGAGCGACACATTGTTATTTCTATCAACAAAGTAATTTATGGTACCGCAGAGAATTGCCTCCACAATATCAACCAAAGGGAGGCACCTTGCGCCGCGCATGACCCAATTGTACACCTGGCTATATTGATTATTATGAAACTATATCGAACACCACCCCTGTCATGTAGCAGCGGCCACTTGTCCTTAGGCTTGTGCTCAATCCAGCCCGAGAAGCATTTCACCGCGGCCCGGTCTTCCTTGCCACACTAGGACCATCTGTGGCTAGCTGTGACAATGTTTTGGGGGCCTGGTCAGCCCTTGTAGTAGCCTTTTTCACTGCCTCCTTTCGGTGCATCTGGGTCCTCTCATCTAGAATTTTCTAAAGTGCTTTAAACTTTTGCTGCTAGTTCTGGTTGCACAACCGCTTCAACAGGTTCATCGAGTCCTTATTGTGGAATTATTTGTAGAAGTTTGAACCCAACTATCTCATGCACCACCTGCTCTACAGATTCATCTATAGAAGTGGTTCGGTCTTTCCTTGTTGTAGCTAAGTTATTGCACTCAGCAGACGCGCATGCCGATCATGTATGACACATACGTTAGAACGGCTTTGTACAACAGGAACCCTTAAATTTCTCAGGAACCACAACCAGTTGTTCATTTTCTCGCTTTCAACAAAAGCAAATGCCACGGGAAGAACTTGATTGTTCACGTCCGTCGGTATTGCAGTCAGTATTTGACCCTTGTACTTTCTAGTCAGGAATGTGTCATACACACATAAGATTGGACGGCAGTGCCTGAATGCATTGATGCATGGACCAAAGACGAACAATGCTCGCTTCAATACCCTCTTATTGGTCTACTTCGGATACGTGGAATCTTGAATGTCGACATGATTTACGAGATTCCTATCTTGTATGACTTGGAGTAGCTCGAGGAGGTTGTGGTAGGAGTCCTCAAACGTACCGAATCTTGATTACAATGCCTTCTGTTTTCTTACACGCATTGGCATAGCTGATTGTGTAGTAGAGCCTTGCCTTAATCGCTCAAATGATGGATCGTTGCTCAAAATCTAGATTATCAACGATCTCACCGTACATAAGGTTCACGATGAAGCCTGATGACAGGTTCCTGTGGGACTACACTGACTCAGCGATGACACATGCGTGAGAGACCATTGTAGAGCATTTATAGTAGGTATCTCACTTAGGCTGAAATGTGTGCACTCTAGAAGAGCACCTCTCTATGTCGCACTTCATATCGTAGCATCTTGAGTTATACTTGACAACTGTGAATGTACGTCACACCGACAAGGTCCAGAATTTGACCGCGCTCCTGCACGGCCTACATGCATTTGTACATAACTCCTTACCTAACCTCGCTCTGGTCGTACTCCCATGGAACACGGGAGCCTTCGTTAACGACGTGGTTGTCGAACTGGTATGTGTTCAACTCGGATGGAACCGTCAGTAGGTCCACAACATCCTTATCGTCGGATCCTTCATTTTCTGACAATGCCATGTAGTACCAGTCTTCAAGATCCATCCTTTGCACTAGGGCTTCCAACTCCCCACCCTCGTCAGTAAGCCCACTAGCTTATCTGACTGAAGGGGCCCTTCTACAGGGTCTTCATCGACAGGATTAGCAACTCCAGGACCTTCGGCCGTTGTGTGCGTCGCGCTGTGGCCGGAGTCCCCGACTTCTTCTTCGGCATCACCATTCCCTTCTTGTTCAGTCGCCGATGCAGGAGTGAGCTTGGCATATGTCTGAGCCAAAAGGACCAAATCCCACCGTTCCTCCCTCACCTTGTGTACATATGACTGCCATGATCTTGTTCACTTGAGCTACATTAACTCCCAATATGTGCCCTATGGTGCTCGGTTCGCAAGATAATTCAATATCAGATCATACACATTATGGTCCAAATCGAATGAGTGGAACAACCACTGCATCACAGTGCCCCATGTACGCTGCTCTGGTTTTGTTAGGGTTACGGTCACTGATTGGAAATAACGCAAATCAATCCCCTCGAGGCCCTCAAGAATAGTCCCATAACCGTAGTAAATTTTGAAGTTGGCGGCGTCTGACATATTTAACGTACTGCACCGTAAACAAGATTTTCATGATTAACCGCATATCTAAAACTAAACTACCAATCAAAAAGGATTATGCACACCATACTACACCACGTAACCGTATATTTAAAACTATGGAATCCATTCGGTTAAAAAAAGTACCTGAAAGGTGGGTGACCAGACGGGCAGCGTTTCACTAGCTTCTCTATTCCCCTCTACTCCTCTTCGCTTCTCTCCCTCCTCCCCCTCCTCTTTCTCTTATTTTTGAATAAAAGTTAGTTATGTCATAAATTTAGGATCTTTTATAGGGTAGATTATGTCGCCATTTGGAATAGCAACGGAGACTTGCGGGATCTATATCGCCATTTGAAATGACATTTTTTCAAATTATAATATTAACAAATTTAGAATCTCGTCATTGTTAATTAACGACAGTGACATTGTCTTATTAGTGACATCATTCAGTCTGTTGAGCCCCTTATCATCGTTCCCATTGACAAGAGGCACATACTTTTGTAAACTTTTTTTTTGACTATTTAATTTTATAATTATTTTTTAAAAAACTTCGCAACCTTCACAGCTACAGCTTGTTTGCCCCCCCCCCCCACCCCCACCCCGCTCTGAAATAAGAACGCAGATGCTGGTCAAATTGATACTTCCGTTACGAGTCGCTATCACACCGGCCTGCTTTCATGTGCAACTTTCAAGAAAAAAAAAATCTCTGTACCATAGTAATTAACCAGATTCATCCACCTTTTACGACACTTCGGCAGGAGGAATCGTAAACCGCCGGGACATTCATTACTTGACAATTCTTGTTACGAGGAGTCCTCTACAATGTCTCAGAGAAAGTAGCAGAGAAGATGGATGAATACTAGTACTACGACAGTGGCGTGGATCATTTCCCTCTGATGTTTCATTGCGTTCGGCGCTATCTAACGTTCCAAACTCTTCCGTTTGGCTGAGTGGGATAGCAGCTGCAGCCTGCAGGGCGGAACAGTGGCCGGAGCAGAGCATCAACGTGTGGCGTTTCTGCAGGCGGAGTCGGGAGTTAAAAACTGGCGACGAAATGTAGGTGGTCTGGATGTTAGCACCAGCCACCAGCATCAACCACGGACGTGGACGTGCTCTGCTCGTCGTCGTCGTCGTCGCCATTACCATCATAAATTCCTCGTCATGCCATAGGCTGGGCGCTGGGGCGCCGGCAGGGCGGGCTCACGGGAAGCGGGATCGCGGAGAGCGACGGCACGAGGCTGTCTGTGCTGTACCTCCCGCTTTTTCTCTCTCGGGAATTCGCGGTTTCGAGGTCAAACAGACGCCAAGCGACACGATGATTAGCACACCGTGTTGGCGGTGCGCGCTGTGAAGCGCCATGTCGCGCGATGGCGACGCGCGCACGGCGAGGAACAGGCTGACGAAGCAGGCCGTGTTTTCTTGGGGGGATTGGGATTTCGGAAGGCACGAACTGGGCCGGGGCTGGAAGAAAAAGATACCCATGCTGGACAGCGTGTTGGCCCAGTTCTAGGGGATTGCTTTGGACTGGATCATTAATGCCGGCCTTCGGATCCACACGCCGGCGTACGGATGGAGGCCCTGGCAGCCTGGCCGTGGAGTCCGATCGTGCGTTCGCGGCTTCCGCCCTCCGCTCTCGACTCCCATCCCACGCCTCCCGGCGAACTGGCCAAGGCAATGGTGGCGGCGGCTGCTGGGGAGGTGCGGGTGGAGGTTGAGGCGGCGCGCGGAGACGAATTCCTCAAAACCCCTCGCCGCCGCCATCCAGGTGAGGCGCCCAACGCCTCCCGCACTCCCCTCCGACGACGACGGTCGACGAGGAGGGTTCCGACACCGATGCGGCCCCACGCAAGCCCCTCCCGCCTCGAATCGCCCCATGTGGATTCTCCTCCGTTGTTCTCCTCTCCGATAAGAGCGGGGAGAATCGCGGGCGACTTCATCCGACCCCGAGCCCGCCCGCCGCGACGTGCGGAGGCGGCGGCGGCGCGTCGGGGTAGAGTTTCCACGCCGCTCCACGCCGCCGACGATTCCTGGCCTCGGAGCCGACTTGATCGCCGTTGCCTCGGAGAATGTGTTCGAGATGGAGGGGGATTCCAGATCTACCAGAGACAGAACGGTTGCGGTGTTAAACTAGGGGGAGAAGCGGAGCCAAAATCGGGAGCTGTTTCCTGTTGTTCCGGTCCTGAGTTCGCGACTTCGCTTGGTGAAATGCTACTGTCGATGGCAGGGAGGAGTTCAAGCTGAACGACGGGGCATCACGGTATTCATCCGCTGTTTGTTTGGGAAGGTGCTGTGGTGCATCGACATCATGGTGTTCTGGTGAATTTTGTTGAATATTGCAGTGCTTGGTGTTTTCCCCACCTGAAAAAAAGATACTAAGCAGCTTAAGAATTAGGATCCCATCAAATCAACATGTTTCCTTGCTCTAGGCTTATTCCAAACTCATAAGCATTTGTTTAAGTGAGTCTTTCACTTTTTTTTTTCTAGAATAGTGAGTCTTCCACTCATAAAAGGTTAGGAGCGGGATGATCGATTCACATAGGTGGATAGTATGCCTAGCGCAGTCTGCAGTTTTACACAAGCAAATATGCTGGTGATCAAACGTAGAAGTACTCATACGCTGCAAAACTTATTTGCCGGCTCGGATTCACAGTTTAATAATCCACTTCAAAATTATCCTTTAACTTATTATAATTTAGATGTGAATGACATTCATCAGTTCTGTCTGTGCGCAAAAAATTATCTGGCTTCACAGTTTTGCACAACTAAATATAGTTGCATCTTAATTCTTAAATGAAATATCTATACTTTGAACTTGTCACCCAATATAGAAAAACATTTGAAGAAGTAGTAGTATACATTTATTTCTGAAAAAGGTAATATCCAGTTGCGACATGCTTTTGTGCGTTTCACTAGAAGGCAATTATTTTGTAAATGCTGGGATGAAAATCAACTCTGGTCATCCTATAGCTATATCCAAGTATCCGAGGATGTCAACATTCTCAATTAGCCCTGTCAGGCACTGTCAATAGTCTTCACATGGTTAGGCATGGTTTGACTACGCTATCAAATAGGATATTTTGCTTGAACTACATTTTGTCTAGAGGGTGAGCATTTTAGTTTTCAAATTTCATGACAAACATTTTCCATCTGTAAGCTCTCTTATAACTTTGTCTGATCTACAGTAACATTAATGAAGTCGACACATTGTTTCCCTAGTTCAGGTTAGGAGCATACAAAACATCCCAGGTCCCATTGCTCGTCTATCCTTGAGAGAATTTATTAATTGGGAGTTTCCTAGGGATGTTTTGTGTAGTTAACTTTTGATAGAAGATGATTTATGACCTTATTAGAAGACGGACAACTGATCCTTGACAGTTGAGATTAAGTGCAGTGTGCAGGTGCAAATGAGGAATGGGCAATAGAGCTTTGAGAATATGTTATCTCATCGAACTTAATTTAAAGCACCATAGAATTATCCCGATGCTGAAATTCAGCCTCATGTTCAGGCAAGAATTTTCTTTCCATGTTTTTACTTGCATCACTACCACTAAGGCGCTAACTCAGAAGGTCCATCTGCAGTATCTTTTTCACTCCACTGCCTAATTCCCTCCAAAAATGCATACCAAAATTTTCAAACGGCTTAATCTGACCTGAAAGGAAGGCCTTTTCAGTTATGTTATGCCCTCACGCATAATTTACCTGGCATTGTACCACGTATTCTGTGAGAATATAGCTCAAAGATTTTGACATCCTTGAGGATCTGCAAACAGATCTTGACAACTGGATGATTGACAATGACCATTACCTGTCACAGCAGTTTCCCCTTTTCATACGCCTATGTTTGCACACTTGAGAACACATGTTTGCTGTACTCCTACATTTGGTATAACTACAAAATAGTCGTTCAAAATATGTACCAGTCACCAAGTAGAAGTTGGTTCAGTGTGGCTTTCTGGACTGGAACACTTGGTCTTAGATAACAACGAGTTCTAAGGTGATCCTTTTGTGTGTTTAGGCCTCTAGGGTATGTTCATGGATACTTGTTATTGCTTTCATCCTTTTTTAAAAAAACAAATGTATAGTTGAGGTCCACTCAATGAATATTTCTGGTTATTTACTGGGTGCATTCAGGTTCCTTAAGAAGATTAGATTTGATCTTCAGTGCACATATTCTTATTTGTCGTATTGTTATCCATATCATATGACAAATGATACGAAGGTACAATTCAGCATTGCAATTGGACTAGAAGACACGATTTCTGTGGTGAAAGAGTTCGCAGCAGTAAGCCAGACCGTTACTTTAGCATCAATGGAGATCTGGAAAATCCAAGGTAGATGTGCACTTGGATGGGTTCTGTTGAAGCACCATGCAGTTTTAGTCTGATGGATTGCTGCTTGTCATGTATCAAACAAACACTGATTGTAGCTGGATTCCCTTTTTGATGAATGAAAGAAGAGAAGGAAGCAGTGCAATGAGTTGCACTACTTGCCTCCTAATAGAGGGATCAGGGACTTGATAAACCATCAGGGGCTAGATTTTCCACCACCTTGTTGCATTCAAAATTTAAAATGCAAATATTTTTAAATAGTTGTTTTATATTCGAGCCTACAACACTTAGATCCTGAGTGAAAATTGAAAAACCTACATAATGAGTTCCCAAGTTTTCGACAAATTATTATAGTATTGTACTCTATCTGTAAATGTACTACATGTCATAGATTCTGCAACCTGTGCACACGCAAACTCTGTATCACTCGTCTGTCTTATGATTGACAAGAGTGTATGTGTCTGTGTTATCATATCTACGACAATGACGTTTTTTTCCCTCCTTTCCAGATATTGTGACACAGATTAAAGGCGTTTGTTCCAAGCATATGTCAATTCTTCAGGTTTGATGTTCACTCCCTTACATCTGGCTAAGTCCAGATGTTAATTTATTATATGTGACTTTGAGACTAATCCGTTCGTCGCCCTAATAAATGGTATTTGCCATAATTCTTCCTTGTGCTGACATTTTGCCTTTGTTTTGGTCTCTTGGGTTAACCTATCTCATCATCCTGTGCCCTTCTGGAGTCTTGACCACGGAAACAAGCAGTTTGGCATTGATGCCATCCAACCCATATTCCAGCTAACTCCTGCCGTCCTTCTAATGCCATAGTTGTTAAGCAGCAACAATTGGTTAGTAGTACTTTGTACACCGAATTAATTTACCTTCATTCCCATCTTTATTTATATGTCCTAGGGTGGGTTGCTTGTTCTGAAAGCCTTAAAGAAACAATTTGCAGAGTGTAATACAATGGTCCACCTTCCCACTTCGCCATCAATCAGATAAAAAATGTGCTGTCCACGAGCAGAATGTGTGTTTTATCTGATTTCATGGACCACACTGGCTAAGAGTGCAGAAAAAGGTAGGATATATAGATAAGAGAAAACACTAGAATGCACTGGCATTTCTAGTTGAATGCCACAGAAGCATAGCAATGCTGTAATTTGGACGCACTATAAGAAAAATGCAGTAGTAACCTTATAAAAATTGTAGGAAGATGAGATGTATGTTGATTGTGGACAGTGTTGGTGGTAGCAAACTAGCAATTGAGCAAAGTTCCTCTCTAGGTTCCATCCAATGGTGTTCTCTCTCCCCAGATTGTGTAGCAAGGAGACCATCTAAAGTTGATTGTCCTTCCCTGGCTCTTGACAACTGAAAAGGAGCTTTTTCATAGGATTCCAAAGCCTCCAGGTTTCCTCTCCCTTTTTTAAACCAAGATTTCCTCTGATTTTCTCCTACATTCTGAATCGGTGCTGGATGGCATAATGCTGGTCTATCATGAACAAAATTTCTTTGTCCATGGTCTCACCTGCTGTCTCTTAGGCTCTGTTTGTTTAAGTTTATATTTTTTTGACTTATAGTTTAAAACCATCTTTTTAATTTATAGCTTATAGTTTAAAGCTAGTTTTTTTTTGGCTTAATCAGTTTGTAAGTCTCTTAGTTTTTAAGTTAAGTTTTAGTGTTTGGTAATCTGATTTTTTTATAGGGTGTTAGCTTATTGAGTTGTGTATGAAGAGGAGGATGGAAGAGCAAAAAAAAAAAAAAGAAGAACGATTTGCATTTATATGCAATGCCATTTTGTGAGTAATTTCAGCGAACTTTAGTGGTAATATGTTATTTCATTACGCAAAAGCAAAAAAAAACTTTTTCTTTGATTTATGGTTTTTAAGTTTAAAATGGCTTAAGTTTTTTATAAGTTAGATAAAAAATGTTACTCTTTTATTTAGGTTTAGGATTTTTTGTTTTAAATCAGATAAAAAGTGTAAACAAAAGTATTCTAAATCAGCAAGTTTTAAAAAATGTCTTGTGTCGTCAGTTTCCTTCAACACGATAACAGTTTCGGTGAGTAAGGAAGAGAGGGAGAGAAAGAGGTCAGTTCTGGTCGGTGGTCGGTCAAACAATATGATTGTTGTTTTACTCTTGGTTTTTGTGGATGGATTGGCGAACACACACACGTGCAGCGATAATCCAGCTCTTGAGCAAATCATATCTTGGAGTAGGCTGGTGGAGGAAAGTACCCTAGGCTCGTAGGTCTCTTCTTTGTGTCTCTCCTCTGGCCCCACCGGCCTCACTTCGGTGCTACCAGCAGGAGCCACTTCGCTGGCTGGGCCCGGCCCACTGTGCAACCCGAACACTGGCTCGCCGTTTGACCATTTCCGGGTCCCGCACCGACCTGGCAACGTCTGCTGTAGACCCGGTGTAGGGACTAGGGAGTCGCTGCTGCCTTTTTTCCCCTTTTGCTGGCCTGGCTTTCTTGGCACAACCATGTGCGCAGTTGGTCCATGAGTGGGTTGTAAATTATAAATGCTAATTATTATAAAAAATTGATCGTTTAAAAAATAATAAAGAGAAACAAAAAATTACATCATATCTCTGTTTTCAATCTACTATTTTGTACTTGTGTTTTTGTATTGTTATTACGATTCTACATTTGTCTACGAGGTAATCGTTCGGACTGGACTCACCAGCGATGGTTCCTCAGCACGTTGCCAGTACGATCGATTTCGGCCTACCTATAGGCCTACTCTACTCAGATCAAAAGGTAACCGTCGTAGCACAACGCTTGTAGATCGGATCGTTTTTCTAGATTGCTTTCAATTCCGTAAATTTGGCTTTCTAGATTAGTTTCTACGGTGCAAATCCTATTTAATATACCGCGAGCTGACTTGAAATCGTAGGCTAAGCCGATCGGTGGGATTACATGAAAGAGATGATGTTGATTGCACTGTAGATCATTGCATAAATAGTGAACATGAATAATACACGTTTCATCTCTCGTATGTGGCCATCGGCCGGCAAAGACGCTACGGCCATGCGTACGGATCGAGTGCGTCGTCGCCGGCCATGGAGTGCGCTGTTGTTGCAGAACTGCGACCACCACCACCGCCGCGCCACCATGCCGCACATGAGCACTACAGCCCGGCCATCTTTGCTCGGTAGCGCAAGGCCGGCCGGCCGTCCGGCCGCATACGCGCATGGCCGCCGCCCTCGTTGGCTCTCGCGACGGCGGTTGCGTCATTGGTCCCGCATGGTTGTGCCGCTCCTTGCCGCCCTCAAGACTATCGCGCGCCTCTCAGACAGCGCGCCTTATCGCCTTGGCTCGACATGGTCGTGCCGCCTACACGCGGCCCCGTCGACGAACCACGTCGCCGCATGCATGGATGTAAGATTGAGGAGGCCGACTAGAGGGGGGTGAATATACGGTTTTAAAAACTCTTTGGCTAAAACCAATTTATAATGTGGAAGCTAATAACAATTTGGTTTTGCACAGTTAAAGCCTAAATCAACTAGGCTTGACTACGTGCACCGACAATATGAATACAATAGAATGAGAGCAATCAAAGCAAGTAATGTAAATTGCTCAAAGTAAAGCACAATAACAAACCACAATAGACACGAGGATGTTTTACTGTGGTGATTGGAGACTTGTCGGTCTCCCCTAGTCCACGTTGAGATAAACCCAAATGAATTGGACCAGCTCCACGAATTAAGCTAACACTTCCGAGGTAAGTACAACCACTTGGACCGGTTCCAACACGAACCAACACCTCGATCCACTCGGGGTTGCTCTTCCTCCACTCCGGAGATGGCGAGCACCAAATCACTCACAACCACGCCGGGCCTTCTCACAACCTTTTGAGAAGATCACCGGTCCACGACGCCTCCACACCGTCTAGGTGTCGACAAACACCAAGAGTAATAAATCTCAACTCTCACTTGAACTAATCAAGTGTCTAAACTCAAGTGGATACACAATCCACTACCTAAGGCAACACATGCACTTATGGTTTGCTCTCCAAGCTCACTAAGTGCAACACATGCACATAAGAAATGAGAGTGCTTGCTCTTTGCTCAAGGACTGAATAGAGGTGCCAAAAAGATTTGTTTTCAACCAGCCAAGGTGGGTATATATAGCCAGCACACAAAAACTAGCTGTTGGAAGATAATCTACTGAAAAATCAGCACAAGCGGTACTATCGCCGTTCATAGGCCGGTACTACCGCACCTACACGACAAGCACAATAACGGTTATATCAAACAAAAACTAGCCGTTGAAAAATGCAATGTGGTACTACCGACGTTCAACTCGCGGTAGTTCCGCACTCCGGTCGTTCCGCACTCCGGTCGTCCGTTTCTGAAGGGCAATACTACCACTTCCACTTAGGTCCAACACATGGCACCTACTTGGAAAAAATGTATCGCACCAACTTCCGGTATAACCGAGCTGCGGTAGTTCCGCTCAACCAACGCCGATACTACCGCATTTCCAAGAGAGCAAAACAAACTCGAAAAAGCGTCTCTTTTGAAAATATGTACCGCTGGATTTCAGACCATCCGGATTGCGGTAGTTCCGCCACATGAACTCCGGTACTACTGCTGAGCGGTAGTTCCGCCGAGTTAACGACGGTACTACCGATCTTTCTGAGAAAAATAGCAATATCTTTCACAACAATCTCAATTGCAAAACACATTTGCCAATTGATGAGCCATGCCAACAAGGATCATAGACAAGATTCTTAACAAGTTGCAAAACACATTTGCTAACTTTTAGAATCACACCACAAGGAATAAGATACATGGACTTAAACCATTTGCAAAACACATTTGCAAACTCAAGTCACATGCAACAAGAATCATGCATGAGTATCAACTATTTGCAAAATACATTCGCAAATAATAGCATCATGTCACAAGGTTAAGGTGTATGAACTTCAACCATTTGCAAAACACATTTGCAATTTATAATCCCATGCTACAAATATTAAATGCATGAGCCTCGGCTATTTGCAAAACATATTCGCAAATAAAAGCACTATGCATAGATGAGTTAGAGCAAACACAATGAGCTATCAACACATGACTAACTCATGCTACTAGTCAAGACCCCTCTTAATAGTACGACAATCTATACTAGCAATCCGGTCTTCCAACCAAACACCAAAATCGGTAAAAGACTAGGAATACATCCTTAGCCTTAGCTAGTCATACCTTTGCCTTTAGCAACTTCTTGAATCTTGATGACGCACATCTTCACTTGAAGTCCGGGTCCTTGACTTTGATAATCATCAACACATGATGATCTCTTTTACTTCGGGATCTTGACTCGATGCTCATCAACTCATGATGACATACTTCATTCCGAGTCTTGATATGCATTAATACATGACACATCCTTCACTAGACCTCCATCAATACATGATGGGTCTTCTCTTGACTTGATGATCAACTCTTGATCATCTCCTTTTCTTGAACATCACCGACGTACACGATGATTTCCTTTTCTTCAGGCTCTTCATACGCATCAACACATGATGCATCCTTTACTTGAACTCTGACTTGATGACGATCAACTCATGATGTCATCCTAAGTCTTCATCAACTGGAATATAACCTATTCATCCAACTCATGAAAAATGTTTGTTCCACAATGTGATTACCATTAATTACCACATCATACCATTAACTCATAATAGTGGGACAAGATACTTCAATCTTTCCCTCTTTGGTAATTGATGATAATCACTTCAATTGCACATAAATTGAATGTAGATAATTGAATGTAACACAACATGAGTATATATGAACTACACAAGTTTTATATACTCAAATGATATGTTTCAAAGTAGAGATCTCAAATATATATGGAGAACAGAAAATTGATCAATACTAATGAAACCACAAAATATAGAGTGAACTCCTCCTAAATGTGTGCATACACAAATGTGTAATGGAAACATATGCACATATTCAAGTTATACTTATGGTGGAGTTCAACCTATATTTTGAATCCGAGGAATGCAACAATATATAGAAATATGATGTCGAATACATACCTCGTTGAATTTCACCTTTATATCCAAATGAGACTACACACTAGATATAACAATAGAAATGTTAGTCTCACAAATAGATTGATCATTAATCATCAAAACACTCCATTAACTCATAATGGCGGGTCTAGATCCTTCAATGGGGCACCGCCGGTAGAGCCCACGCTCAAGCCGCTGGCCGCCGTCCCAAGACGGCACGCCGCGCCCGCCGCATGCCGCACCACCGCCGAGCCCGCGCTGAAGTCGCCGTCATCCTCCCACATGGCGAAGCCGCGACCGTCGCGACCCTACGGGTGCCGACGGTCTTGTCGCGACCGCTACCACGGCCAGAGCCGCCGGAGCCCGCAACGCCGCCCGGCAAAGATCGCTACCGCGGTCCCTCCCGCCGCGTTCGTGTTTGCGCTGCGACGCGTCGCCGCCTCGAAGCCGCGCGCGCTTTGCGCGTGAACCAGCGACAACCGGTGGCCTGCGCTGAAACCGCCATCACCCCCGCACACGCTGCCGCCGTGCCACGCTTCACCGGCCACCACGCCACGGCCCTGTCGGCCGCGCGAGGCCACCGCGCCCAGTTCCCCCCCACGCTGCCACCGTGGTGAACAGGAGCAGGGAATCCCTACCCCCTTCACCCCTCTTACCCGCCCAAGCTGGGCCATATGGGCCACTTTGGACCTACACGAGCCAAGCAAATGGACTCGGCCCGAAATGAAAATCGGAAAGGAAAAAAATATGAAAATAAAAATGAAATTCCCAAAAGTTTGCAAACAAACCCTCGCGATTCTAAAAATTATTGGGATTTTTTGTAAATAAGTAAATTTTCAGAAAACCCCCTGGAGTTGGGAAAATTTACGGTGGATTTCGGTTTTTATACATTCTTGCAGAATAACCCCTTGAAAATTTGAAAATTATGCAATTTTTTCCCGAACTAAAAATTAGCGCTTTAGCCATCGGGAATTGCAGAATTCACATAAATTCATTTTCCAGCAGAAAATGGTCTCAATAATTCAATTTTGAATCTTTTTGAAGCATGTTTAACTATGTTATTATTATTTATATGCAATTTATATATTGTATTTGCTGTTTTGATTATTTGTGATTGTATATATTACTTTTAATTACTAAAAATAGCAGTAAATCATGAAAAATACATAGAAAAATATGGGATCACGAACCGGGAGTTCGAAGAGCATTATGAGAATTTTGCAACCATTTTATGTAAATTACCAGCAGTAATCTTATGAACTCTTTGCATAAATATGAAAATGACTGACATCACGAACCAGGAGTTCGAAGAGCTAGCCCAGCACGATCAGAATTTGTACTGTCTTCAACTCTGTGGTTAGGTAATCACAGATAAGCAAAAGATTGATAAGACTCTCTCTACCTTTCACCCGAATGCGTGCAATTCACACATAACTATCATCAAGACGGCTACAAGGAGTATGCCGAATTGATTGACTGCAAGTTGCAGAAGCTAAAGATAATGTTCTAAGGAAGAACTAAATGTCACAGTCGCCTAGTAGCAATATCGGCCACGAAGTCAATGCTAGCTGCTACAAGGTGAGGAAGCCTCTCACAAAGGAGATGAGCAAGAAGGGTAAGGTCGTGGGTCACATGTTATTGATGCTTTACAGTCTAAGAAGAATGGCAAATGACAGCATGAGGCACACCTCGCCATTGTAGGCACATAAGATCCACAACCATTAGTTGCACTCATGATTGTGGACAACCCAGTAGCAGCCCCCATCACCCTTCCTTTGGACATCGCAGTGGCCGTAGCTGTAGTTGCCCAAGAGAAGAAGATCGCCATGGAGCAGATTCATGCAGAAGTTTCTACATACTTCGCTGATTTGATCTAGTGCACGCATTGCATTTAGATCTTTTTATCATCACTTGCAGTTAGTGATTGTGACAGACATTTGAATTATTTTACTCTTTGAATAATGGTTGTAAAGCTCTAGGAGTGCAAAGTATTAAATTTTATGATGAGTTCTGCAAGGCTTAATTTTCTCGTATTTATAATAGCAAGTTATATTCTGGTATTTGAAGTATCAGAACACGTGTGATACCCTATGAAGGAAATGTGCTTAGCGGATAGTGGCACAACGAATACCACCTTGAGAGAGATGAAATTTTTTCAGTCGATCAGCAAGAATGCTGGTAGTCTTACGACAATCGCGGGCAGCAATACTTGTATAATGAGCTTAGGAAGGGCCACAATTATACTCCCAATTGACACAACTTTGGGCATTAAAGAAGCCTTGTTGTACCCATAATCGACTAGAACTCTCAAAGATCTTCGCTCTAACAGTTTCCACGTAGAGACTGAAGAAGAGTATGGTAAGTAATACCTGCACATTACAAAGCGTGAAGAAAGTGAGAAAATGGTATTAGAACTACTTCCTTCGTACGAAATTGGGCTATACGACACTACTATTAAGACACCTGCAGCCTGTACTGCCCTGAAAACCGTATTTAGAAGTTATGAACTTTTCTGTCTCTAGCATAATAGATTAGGCCACACATGTCTTAGAATGATAAAAAATATAATTAACAATTCATAGGGACATAATATCAATGTAAATATTTTTCTGAATCTGGAAGATTTTGTGTGCCTCGCATGTGCCTCCGGGAAAGTAATTACTAGACCTTCTGCTTTGAAAGTGAAGGATGAAATCCTTGCATTCTTGGACCGTATCCAACAAGATATTTGCGGTCCTATACAGCCCCTGTCAGGGCCATTTAGGTATTTCCCTGATCATCATGTGAAGTCCATCAGAATGGACATGCCGGAGAATTTACTTCGAAAGCATTTGATGATTATTGTATGACAATGTGAATTAAAGTTGAGCATTCCGTACCGCATGTCCACACCCAGAATGGACTAGCAGAGATATTAATTAAATGGATTAAATTTATTGCCCGACCACTTTTGTAGAATTGTAATTTACTAACTACATGTTGGGGACACGTAATCTTGCTCGCAGCAACTCTCATCAATTTTAGACCGTCGGCATATAACATCTTTTCACCTATGCAACTAACGCAAGGGTCAGCACCGAAAATTTCTCATCTTCGAAGATTTGGTTGCAAGGTTTATGTACTTATACCACCACCACAGCGAACTGCAATGGGCCCACTCTGAAAGCCTGGGATATACATTGGTTATGAGACAACATCCATAATCAGGTATTTGGACCCCATGACTGGAGATTTGCATGCAACCCGCTTTGTTGATAGCATATTTAATGAGGATTGTTTCCCGTCATTTGGGGGGAGGAAATCAACCCCTTGATGAAAATATTGGAAAATAACGTGGCAAGCTACAGGAATCCATGCGCATGACCCGCGCACTAGTGAAGCAAATAGAGAAGTCCAGAAGATAATTGAAGTCTAGAAGACAATTGAAGTTCAGAAGATAATTGATTTGCAATCATTAGCGAATCAACTGCATGACCACTTTAGTGATTTGAAGAGCATGACAAAGCCGCATGTGCCTGCACGCAATGCACCGAAGAGGGTTGAAATACCGACGAAGGTATCCCTAATCCCGTCCTAAGGCTTCAGAAAAGGACGAGAACTCCGTCTCCTCGAATCCCAAGAAACCGGAGACGCATGGTGAAAAAGGATAAGAAGGACTTGACATAGCCGATCATCGAAGTTCCCCAAAACCAGAAAAGAAACTAGTTGAGACCTGGCACTAGTATGAAAACTTCAGAAAAGGCATACCATATTTGAACATCTCTATGAAAGGAGACATCATCAGGGATGTGTGTGCACACATCGGAGCTTAAAAACTAAAGTGACTTGCCCTGCAATTGGAAGCAGCGGTGATTAAGTAGAAACATTAGAAGAATCATCGCATGAAAAAATAGCTATAAACCATGTGACCACGGTAGAATATATGAATAGGACAACAACTAATGTCGATATTTATTTTGTAAAGAAAATTACCATAATTATTGATCTTGATCCAAAGTTTGCATCGCTCGCTGAATGTAAGAAAAAAATCAGATTTGAAAGATTGGAAGAAGACAATAGAAACTGAATTATTATTTCTGAATAAAAGAGAGGTGTTTGGGCCTGTAACCCGTACGCCTCCCAATGTGCACCCCGTAAGGCATAAGTGGGTATTTGTTCGAAAGAGAAATAAAAATAATAAAGTAAAGCAAGGTTTATTGCACAAGGTTTCACTCAACGTTCGGAAGTTGATTATGAAGAAACTTATTCCCCGGTTATGGACGGAATTATCTTTAGATATTTAATATCAATGACAGTGAACTTGAATTTATAAATGAAATGAATGGATGTGGTAACTACATACCTTTATAGAAATTTGGATTCAGACATTTATATGAAGGTATTTGAATATATCCTTGTCCCGAACCAAGACAGAGCAAATAGAAATCTGTACAGTGTGAAACTCAGAAAGTCGCTGTACGGACTAAACAATTAGGTAGGATGTGGTATTATTGCTTGAAGCGACTTTCTATGCAAGAAAAGCTGCATGAACAATGAGAATTATCTCTGTGTATTTATACGACGATTCCATAATGGATTTTGTATAATATCAGAGTGTGAAGATGATCTGAATATCACCGGAACCCTGGAAGATATTAAGAAAGCAAACTCTTACCTGGAGTCGGAGTTCGAAATGAAAGATTAGGCTAAAACCAAATATTGCCTAGGCTTGCAGCTTGAGCATGCTCCCTGAAGGGATATTAGTGCGTCAGTCAACCTACACTCAAAAGATGTTAGAAAAAGTTTGGATTTGAAAAGGCATACCCTTCGAATGTTCCAATAGCCAGGAGATCTTTGCAGTAAGACAAGGATCCGTACAGACCTAGAGAAAAGGGGGAGGAAGTTCTGGGACGGAATTTTCATACTTAAGTGCAATAGAAGCACTCAATCGGATATTGCATCTATCGTGAACCAATTAGAAATGTATAGTGCAAAACCTACCAAAGGCATTGGCAGGGAATAAATGACATCTTCTGATACCTTCAAGGAAGCAAAGACCTTGGTCTGTTATACAGAAAGAACTAAGACATGTCCATGAATGGTTATGTAGATGTTGGGCACCAGTTGGACCAGCATACAACCAAGTCGCAAACAAACTATGTATTCCTATGTGGTGGAACTGCAATTTCATAGAAATCGTCTAAGCAAAGTCTTGTATCGACTCCGATGAGCCACTCGGAAATTATAGTACTGTACGAAGCCACACGAGAATGTGCTTGGCTTCGTTGGATGATTCACCACATCTAGTAGTCGTGTGGATTAAATACTGCACAAACCTCCACTATTATCTACGAAGATAATGCAGCTTGTGTTGCACAAGTGCTGATGTGTTATGTGAAGAGTCATCTCACAAAGCATATCAACCCTAAGTTCTTTTATGCTTATGAATTGCGAAAGATAGACGAAATTTAAGTACTACATACTAGGTCATGTGAAAATCTTACAGATTTATTCACTAAGTCACTTCCAGCATCTAGCTTTGAAAGTTGTATACATGAAATTGGAATGATGAGACTTGGAGAAGTGTATAATTCAGGGGGAGAATCTTCATGAACTCATTACTGAAATTTGATCATGAAGATCAAGTACCTAAAGAGTAAATCCTGAAGATTAAATGAAATTGGATGGATTGTACTCTTTTTCCCCTTGATGAGTTTTCATGAAGTTTATCAGCTAAGGTTTTTAACGAGGCAATTCGCACAATACATCAAAACATGTATCATGTAGTCTTTTTTTCAAATTTTTTCCACTAAGTTTCTATAGAGTTTTAACGAGGCACGAACATGTGAGGATGAGTGTCCAAGGGGGAGTGTTAGGAAACAATGGACTTAGCCTAGCAGCCGGCCCATGGGTGGATGCCTCATCCCAAACCCTAGCAGGGTCTGTAGACTATAAATAGGAGGTGCTAGTCATTGTAAAAGACTGATCGTTTGAAGAGTAATAAAGAGAAACAAGAAGTCCTCTCATATTTCTGTGATCAATCTACTATTTTGTACTTATATTTTTGTATTGTTCTTATGATTCTACCATTGTCTACGAGATAATCGCTCGAACTGACTCGTCAACGACGGTTCCTCGGCACACATCACCCCTTGCACCTTTCTGGATTTTGGTACGGCATGTTCTTTATTTTTGGCATTGCATCACAATTCCCACACAAGCGCTGCATATCGATTATTTAGCGAGAATACGTTGGAGACTTAATTTCTAAGGAGCAGAATAGTACTCTACCACTAGCCACTAGGTTATGTAGACGATCTTGTATTGTACAGTCAACTTATACACTAGATTTATTTTATAGCGACCCATACGAATAAAAATGATATTTTAAAGATAAAAGTACATGCCAACAATGAGATGAAAAATGAGAGCTCCCAGCTACATTTTACATATATCAAGGCTTGCAGGTTGTAACATACGGAAATAGATGGATTACGGTGCTTTACATTAGGAAGCGATATTCACTGTTCGGATTTAAAAAAAGAAAGTCTAGATCTGCTACAGTAATTTCAATACAATAGATATCCTATCATTACTACAGTGCCATTGCCGAGTGTTGTTTACTCGGTCCTCCTCGATCCGAATCTGCAACACACCCCCTCCTACTGGTAGGAAATGCAAGTTAGAATCAGTCGGCAAAATTTAGTCAAATGTATACACGGTGTAGATGATGTATAATTGTACACTATCAACTTTTCAAGAAACATAATTCTATTGTGCAGCAACAATCAAGTATGCTTGATATGATTGGGACTCTATGCATGCTATTCCACATGCATCGAAATATACATTATGAACAATCAAGGCATTTCCTAAAGTTGTGTGCTACACATGGATGATTTTTCTTGAAAGAATTGTGTTGCAGTAGGCAACGTTATTGTCACTCAAAAGCATTAAATTTTTGGCACTGCATAGGCATGCTGTACTCACGTGTTGTTTCTGCAAATTGCAAGGTGTCATCTGCAAGAACAGCACCCCCTCTCTTTTCTTCCGTTCCCTTTGCCAGCTTGTATCTCGTATTATTTTCTATTCTTTTTTCCCCTCGAAGAAAAAAAAGACACTAGCTTCACAACTCACCCCACGCACAAAGGCGACGCAAGCCAGCAGCTTTCCGTGCTTGGCCTCGCCTCATCCCCCTCTCAATTCCTCGCGTTCCACCTGTTTCGAATCTCCCTTTCCTCGTGCTCTGCTCGCCGCCGATTTGGGTGGCGCTCGGATGAGGCCGCCGTGCTGACCGGAGCCGAATCCTTCGCCGCCCATGGCGCCGCCGCAGCGAGTTTACGAAGCTTGGAAAGGGAATAATGTAAAGATCCTACCCGTTTCCCTCACCCACCTTAGTTCCTCTTACTTCCACCTCCACTTAGCTTGGAATCTCGAGTTTAACGATTGGTACAGATGTATTCAGTTCTTTCTGAGGGGAATTCTACTTCTTGCTGCTTCTTTTGGTAGTCTTGGTGCCTGTATGTGTGTCACTCTTCTTGAAGCTTTCAGGCATGAACAGTAGATTGATTGGGATGCTTTGGTTGCGTCGTTGTGTGCGGCGGATGTGGAAAAAAAATGCAATGTGCGGTGCCGGTGTTACTGCATTCTGACATGGTTTGCTCGCTATCTGCAGAAATTCTTCTTTGGTGGGAGGTTGGTGTTCGGGCCCGATGCCAGGTCCCTGCTCGTGTCGGTTTCGCTCATTGTGGTCCCGGTTCTGGTCTTCTGCCTGTTCGTCGCGCGACACCTCCGCCATCAGTTCTCCACGTACAACGCGGGATATGCTATTCCTGCGGTAGCGATAGTGTTTATGATCTATGTGAGTGCATTGTGTTGATTCCTGCAGGTAGTAATCAGTGAGTATTTGGAACACTCAACTGAGCCCTTGACGTTGGTTTTCTTTGTATGCATTATAGGTCCTTCTATTGCTCTTGATTACCTCAGCTCAGGATCCTGGGATCGTGCCTCGCGCATCACATCCACCAGAGGAAGAGTTTGCGTATGGCAATCCATTGACCGGGGAAACACCAGGCAGACTGCAATTCCCCCGTGTAAAGGAAGTAATGTTTAATGGGATGCTTGTGAAAGTGAAGTATTGCGACACCTGCATGATTTACCGGCCTCCTCGGTGTTCGCACTGTTCAATATGCAACAATTGTGTGGAGCGCTTTGATCATCATTGCCCCTGGGTTGGACAATGCATTGGACAGGTACACTATCTTCTTGGTCTGCTGAAAGCTAGCACAATTGTCATGAAAATAGCTTCATGCTTTGACAAACTCAACAAAACCTTGAACCTATTTAATTCCAGATAGATATGCCTTGACACCAAGGTTATTAAAGTGATAAGGCGAGGCGAGGCGACTCACCACCTTTTTTTATCGCCAAAGCGCTTAAGGCGCGCAGCAAGACAACGCCATACACACATCCTAACCTAGTATGGCAGCAAATTTAATAGCAGATGCATACCTTTCTTGTATGTATCATGTATGGTATATTCGGAGCAGAACCTACACAATAACTACTTCCACAACATATGGTACATTCACATGGCATTGGAAGACAAAATTAAAAGGAAAGTAAATTAATACAAATACTCATATATCTGGACATTAAAAAAAAAGAAAATAAAATTAAAAGGAAACATGTGCTGTTTCGGCAACCCTTGGCCCATCGGCCCAAAGAGCCCATGTCTTTAGTCCTCACCTACCCCACTCAAGCCCAAAAGGACCATCTCTGCATCCCTTACCCACTCCAGTGCCCTACTCCTCTGCCTAGGGCTGGCCAAATGGGCGGCCCGGCCCGGCTGGGCACGACACGGGCCCATTTAGGCACGACCCATTTAGGCATAACCCATTTTGGCCCGCGAACTAAATGGGCCGTGCTGGCCCACGTGCCAACTAAGGCAACCAAGCACTACTGACGGCCTTCGAGTTGTGCAGGCCGCCCGAGCCTGCTTAGCCCAAGCCAATTTCGCCTACATAGCCCATTAGGCCCAAAAAATCAAAAAAACAAAATCAGAAAACCCCAAAAATCATGAAAATGTGTAGAATTCAAAAATACATATGAAAATTGTAAAAAATAAGAGAAACATATTGAAAATGTAATATAATTTTATTAATGTTCAAATAGCTGGCTTGTTAAAACATTTGTCATTTAGCTCATAAGACGCGAAAAATTGAAAACATGTAAAACAATCCTAGAAAAAAATATATTAAAAAAACCAAAATAAATTTATATATACTTATAAAATGAACTATATAAAATTTTAAAACTACAAAATAAAACCATATAAGTATTAAAAAATGGAAATAAATCATATAAATATTAATAAATGAAAATAAAATCATATATGTATATTAAAACAGTGTCGTGCCTAACGGGCCGTGTCGTGCCGGGCTGAGCCCGACACTATACGTGTCGTCTTGCGTCGTCGTCCGACCCATCGTATGGGGTGGCAACCAGGCCGCGGCTCGAGCTATCGTCTTGCGTCTGCGGCCCACCCGTGAATAGTGCGGGCCATGCTGTGCCTAGGCCGAGCCAGTAGTGTCGTGCCTCGGGCCGGCCAGCTCTACCTCTGCCTCAAGACACCGCCTCCACCCTCCCTCTGCCTCATGCCCTCATCCTCTCCTCCACATCTCCTTCTCCACATCCTCCCTCTGCCTCATCCTCTCCTGTGCCCCATCTCCTCTGCCTCATCCTCCCTCTGCCCCATTCTCTCCCGTGCCCTACTCCTATGCCTCAAGCCGCCGCCTCCATCCTCCCCACTATCGTGCCCTACTCCTTCTGCTGCTGCTCCTCCGTCTCAAGAGGGAGGGAGGAGGCCGGGAGGGGGAGGCACCGGGGACGGTGGCGGGGAGGCTGGGAGGGGGGGACGTGAGGGAGAAGAGGGGAAAGTAGTAGTACTTGGATCTAGAGGGTGATGCCGCGACGGGGAGGGGGCGCGGCGGGGACGGTGGCGAAGCAGCAGTACATGGCCGGCGTGAGGGGGATGGAGGCGTGATGGGGATGGTGGCGACACTACGTGCTAGGGTTCATGCTTCTAACCTGTCAGGTGCTCTTCGTGTTTTCCCCTGCTAGCCCCTCTCTTATTGCGCTCTAGCCTTCTTCTGGCGTCCACCTCAGCCGTCCTCGACGTCATACGCCGCCTAAGCGACGCCATGGGGACGCCTCAGCCGTGAGGCGGACGCCGTCTTACCGCCTAAGCGTCGCTTCCATAGCCAAGATTGGCAAGGTGGGGCTGCGGCGATGCCTCCCTGACCGCCTTACCGCTTAAGCGTCGCTTCCATAGCCAAGATTGGCAAGGTGGGGCTGCGGTGATGCCTCCCTGACCGCCTTACCGCCTAAGCGATGCTTTAACAACCATGCTTGACACCTTGGAAAACTAACTTATCAAGACATGATTTATGCACAATATATGTAGTGGCTTGTGCCCTTGTAAGAAACGTCTTTCCCTGTCTATGGCTTATGAATTCATTTGCTTGATATTGTTTTAAGGTTCTAAGAAGCCTGTCTGCTGGTTAAGGGAATTCCAAATACTATAGAGTGCAGCAAAGTAAGGAGCAAACTGAGTGCAATTTCAAATGGTTTGAAGTTGCGCAATCATGCTTTCAAAGGGCTGGAGTGAGGGAAGAATAACTTTATATGGATTGTGTCAGATAGGGTCTGTTTCATCTAATGAAAAGATAGTCTGTTTGGGATTGGACCATGACACAGGGCCATTTGATCTTGGGCAATTATTAAATGGGCTAAGATGTAACAATCAGAACACAGCATGATTGTTAATCTAGGATGCACAACATGACATGATTAACATGATTCTTGGTGTTTACTTATTCAAGAACACTAGTTATGCTCTGGTTAATAGAGGTAGAAGACTACAAGTTATACCTCAAGGAAACAAAGAACTTCAGAAAGTATTGATCTACTCCTGCTGAAGTTTGCATCCTCTTTAGACCTTTCGTGCCTGGTCAGTTGTGCAAAAGTTGCTTTGCCAATGTGATTGGAATTATTAATGATCTAACCTGACATTTCTTGCAGGACGGCACTGATATATATATATATATATTTTCTATTCTTCAGTTAATTAAGCATGGAGCTGTTCTTCATTACAAAACTTACACCACTTGGGGGGCATTTTTCTGTTTCTACTCTTTTATATGCTGAAAATAAGCCCATTGTTGTACTTCCATTCAGTGGAATTTGGCCTTATTCCATCCTGACCAATTTCAGACATGTGCTTAACTGGCAGTACATTTTATGAACCACACAATCTATTTGTGCTCTATGAGAGTTTGTGTAGCAGTGTAGGTTATGCACTGGCAAGAAACCATTACTTTTATTGCACAGTCCTGCTCAAATCCCCTCCACGTCACAAGAATCTAGTATTTGAACCACTTTCTTGTTGTAACTGTTTTAAGGATGGTTTATTCCAATCTGAAGGAAATTTTGATTCAGTCTGTTTCTTACTAGTTTGTTTTCTGATCTTTACTGTTTCACTTTTACATTGTGCAGCGCAATTACCGATACTTTTTCCTATTTGTTTCGTCCTCGACTCTTCTTTGCATTTATGTATTTGCAATGTCGGCATTATACATCAAGTTTCTCATGGCCGAGGACTATCATACAGTATGGAAGGCTTTCAAACACTCTCCAGCTTCTTTGGTGCTTATGATATATTGTTTCATTGCTCTCTGGTTTGTTGGTGGACTCACTGGATTTCATTTGTATCTCATTAGCACTAATCAGGTGAGTTTCCTGATACAAAATTACTCTTTGCTAGTAATTTGTTTGAACCATGAATGCAAGGTTTTGTCTGGTTGTGTAGTAAATAGAGTGTTAGTCACAAGTGTTATAGCATGCTAAATTGCTAACATAATTAACAGGCATGTTATGTCTTATGCAACCACTGGAGTAAAGGTGAGATAGTTTACGCTCTATGCTCAGCAAGTTTTCAGGGCAGCTATTCTTTCCAATTGCTTCTATGGAAATGCAAAAATCGTTATAGCCTTATGAGTTTATCTAACAAAATTTTAGGCATCCTAGGTCTTATTTAGGTTGAGTGTTTATTGTTTATTGACTTACCACAAACCATGCTTAAAATTTTAAAATAGCTACCAAGGCATCTCCCTACCCGTTTGTGTATATATTATGTGATGTAATTGGGAACTGATTGGGTCACATTGTCACAACTTGCAAAGTTAGTTAAATATCAGGAAAGATTGTAAAAGTACTTTTCTATGCTCGGTTACTAGCCTGTGTATCTAGTGAAAAAAAGGTAATTTTATCATCTGGGCAAACTTTAGTCTTAACAGCAGACACTGAATAATAGCTGTATGATGGAAAGGAACAAAGATGCAGTTTCCGTGTCCTGAATTAGAATGACTTAATGTCATATGATTGAGGCCTCCTTTCCGCTCAAAACTTATTAAAGTCAAAGTGCATAACTCTGATATGATGCTTTGGTTTTGCAGACCACGTATGAGAATTTTCGATACAGATCAGACAGCAGGCCTAATGTCTATGATCAAGGATGTCTGAATAATTTCCTAGAAGTCTTCTGCAGTAAGACAAAACCTTCTAAACACAAGTTCCAAGCCTATGTTCAAGAGGAAGTGCGGACTCCAGTAGTTAATTTTGGTAGGCAGGCCGAAGAGGAACCAGCTGGTGGTCGTCGGGCAAAAGTGGAAGATGATCTTGAGATTGGTAGTGATCTCTTGAAGATCTCTCAGCGGCGCAATTACGAGGATGTTGATGTTGACATGGGAAATCAGGACTGCAGTGAGATGGAAAGCATGGCCAATGCCAAACTTGTGATAGGTTCGGAATCACAGTTTCCTGCAGTCGGAAGTGAGGTACGGGTACGACACTCGAGCTGGGATAGGAGAAGTGGAGACTGGGACATGTCATCAGATGTAATTGGAAGAAGTGCTTCGGTCACTGAGGTTGCATCTCCATCTCAAACAGAAACTGACTAGTTAATTATTTGTGAACTCAGAACATGTGTCAGCAATTTGGATTAAGGCCGTTTATCTGATGATGAAACACGCCCAGAGAAGCAAGAAAGAAACATGCCCATCATGCATTTTGACTTTGACTGCTGTAATTGGTATTTTCGATCCTTTTTCATGTGTGAACAATTATTTTAGTCAAAGAATCGGCCCGATTGGGGTCGTATATTGGTGTGTTTGTGCCAGTCTCATTTGACGGTGTCTTCATGATTCTTATGTAAATTACTAATGCAGGATACTCATCCACCTGTAATTCCTCTGCAGCGCTTCTTTGAGAATGTCTCCAGTGTGCATCTCAATTAGCTTTCATGATGTTCTTTCCCCTTTCATTCTTGTAAGGAGTAAGGATGTCAAATTGATGGACAATGCTGTTGGATTTATGTTCCATTAGGTCTCCAAAACCTCGACACGCAACAGAGTTGAATTCTGACACCATTCTATAGATCAAAGCATCCAACGACGTGTTGTCATCATCTCGTTGTTTGCAAGCATGACAAAACTCTTTGTTTGTTTCTACAATTGACTCTTTGAATGTGGATAGTTCCTTTGTTTTTAGTGGAAACCGTTCTCAAGGATGAGAGCATCTTCAGTTGGTCCCTAGGTTCTGGCTGCTGTAAGGGAGTTACTAGGGGTGTGTTTGGTTCTCTGCATACTTTTAGCCTAGCCCGTATGGGTCATCCAAGCTGAAGCGAGTCAGGCTATATGGATGCAATATGAGTTGTTTGGTTGGCTGTTTTTGTTAGATCAGGCTGTGCTGAGATGTTGTTTTGTTCGGTGCATAAATACGTTGACCGCAAGTGTAGATGCAGGAGATGGTGGAAAGAAAATGTTAGCATGGTTTTAATTTTGTCTTAATATATTCCAATAGCCCTCATTTTACCTTAACCCACTTTAATCAACTCTAATACTACCTAATATGCACTAATCACCTCTTAATAGCGTCATTAGCAGAGCTTGCATCTGGAGAAACAGATAAATTGGGCGTTTCTGCCCAGCCTGGCCTGAAGACATCTTTTGTATCTGCTCAGTCAGGTTGCTTTACGCGTGCAGCCATCCAAACAAGCGAAACCAAAAAGATTCTGCACCCTAGTAGCCTGGTCCAAGCTTATACACCCGACCAAACACACCCTAGAGGACTAGGGCACGAAGCCTGACAATGACAAACGAGAAGACCTCATAATTCCCAGGTCCATTATGCGGACCAGAGCATTGGGCTTTTTTTTTGAAATAATATTATTTAATTATTTTTTTTACACACAAAGTCAAAATTTTTATTTTACAAAACTAGGTTACTATCGTCATTTGAAATGATAGAATTTTTCTGTCACCATTCCAAATGGCGATAGTAGCCTAGACAATGGTGACAGAGCCTAGAACAGTACAGAGAGATCTCTGTTGTCAGTTGAAATGACGACATGGTCCTATCGCCACTCCAACTGGCGAGAGGACTCTGTCGCCATTTCAACTGACGATAGGAACATTGCCTGTTTTTTTACTGTCTATTTTCGACCACATATTTTGCGGGAAAAATCATAATGATATTACAAAATATTCAACACAACATCATCATATTTTTTTCTCGACAAATCACGATAACATTACAAAACATTCAGCACAACGTTCTCACATATTTTGTTGATAAATCATACTGATATTACAAAACATTCAGCGCAACGTCATCATATAGTTTTTGGACAAATCAAAATGAGATTACGTAGCATTGAGCACCACATATTTCAATTATACGAACATTTCCTGTGGCCACGACCTCAACGTCCACCATGTCGACTTTCTCGAGTGGGCGGTCGGATGATGTCCCTGCGACGCCGTCCATACTGGCGATGTCTCCTTCATCCTGTGGATTTCTCGTAGGGTATTTCTTGAAGGTGTGCCCAGACTCCTTGCAAATGGAGCACTTCTTCGTGCGATGCCCGCTTCGCTTCGTCCATGTCGTTCCTGATACGCCATACCTGTCGCCGGCCAACCTTTCCCTTTGGCGACCTAGATAAGTTGCTCCCAGGTCGGAAGGCCAGTGAAATATCCAACCACGCTGTAACCATATAGCTCTGCACTCCAGGTTTGGATCACTTCCTCCTTGTTGAAATAATCAGAGCGGTACTAGCCGAGATGCTGCGTCACCATCGAACATGCGGCCATGACATGTGAGCAAGGCATATGAAGAAGAAGAGACTTGTTGCAAGTGCATACGCAACTAGCGTGGCGTAGCATGCACTCGTGGGTGATCCTCTCGTGGTTCGTCCCATGACGTCCTTTATCCCTGCTAAGTATCTCGAAGCGAAGCTCCTTTGTGACCATCTTGAATGCCTGGTGCATCTCACCCTTCTTGCTCTTCTCCTCCATGTGCTTGGTCACCATGGCGGAGTACAACACTCTGTCATTTTCCATGGCGAGCAACGCGTTGTTGCTTCTATCAATAAAGTAATTTGTGGTACCGCGGAGAATTACCTCCACAATACCAACAAATAGGAGGCACCTGACACCGCGCATGACCCAATTATACACATCGGCTAGATTGATTATCATGACACCATATCGAGCACCACCTTTGTCATGTAGCAATGACCACTTTTCCTTAGGCTCGTGCTCAATCCAGTCTGAGAAGTATTTCACCTGTGCCCTCGTCTTCCTCGCCACACTAGGACCATTTGTGGGTAGCTGTGGCAATGCTTCGGGGGCCTGGTCAGCGCTTGTAGCGGTATTTTCACTGTCTTCCTTCTGTGTGTCTAGGTCCGCTTATCCAGAATCTTCTAAAGTACGTAAAACTTTCGCTACTGGTTCTAGTTGCACAACTGTTTGAACAGATTCATCAAGTCCTTGTTACGGAACTGCTTGTACAAGTTTGCACCTAAGTGCCTCATGCACCACATGCTCTGTAGATCTACCCATAAAGTGGCTCGTTATCTCCTTGTTGTAGCTAAGTTATTGCACTCAGCAGGCCTACATGCCGATCATGTATGACACATTCGTTAGGATGACCCTATACAACAGAAATCCTCAAATTCCCCAGGAACCATAACTAGTTGTCAGTGTTCTCGTTTTCAATGAATGCAAATGCAACGGGAAGAACTTGATTGTTCCCGTTCGTCGCTATTTCAGTCAATATATGACCTTTGTACTTTCCAGTCAAGAATGTGCCATCAACGCAAAAGATTGGATGGCAGTGCCGGAATGCATTGATGCATGGACCAAATGCGAAGAATGCTCGCGTTAGTGCCATCTTATTGCCCCACTTTGGATGCGTAGAATCTTGAATGTCAACATGAGTGCTGATATTCCTGTCTTGCATGACTCAGAGTTGGTGGAGAGGTTGTGGTAGGAGTCCTCGAACGTACCGAACCTTGATTCCAATGCCTTCTGTTTTGCCCTCCATGTCTTGGCATAGATGATTGTATACTGGAACCTTGTCTTAATTGCCTGAATGATAGATCATGACCTAAAATCTAGATTATCCATGATCTCACCGTACATGATGTTCACGATGAAGCGTGATGACAAGTTCTTGTGGGATTGCACTGACTCAGCGACAACACAAATGTGAATGACCACTATAGAGTATTTCTAGTAGACGTCCCACTTATGCTGAAATGCGTGCACTCGCCAAAGACATCCCTCTATATCACACTTCACATCGTAGCATCTTGGGTTAGACTTCCTGACTGTGAATGTACACCACACCGACAAGGCTAGGAATTTGACCACCTCTTGCAAGGCCTCCTTACATTTGTACATAGTTCCTTGCCTGACCTCGCTCTGGTCGTACTCCCACGGCACACAGGAGCCTTCATTAACGACGAGGTTGCCAAACTGGTATGTGTTCCACTTGGATAGAACCGTCTGCTGTTCCACATCATCCTTGTCGTCGGATCCTTCATCTTCTGACAATGCCATGTAGTCCTGGTATTTGAGATCCATCCTTTAGACTAGGGCTTCCAGCTCCTCGCCCTCGTCAGCAAGCCCACTAGCTTGCCTGGCTGAAGGAGCTCCTTCTACAGGGTCTTCATTGACAGCATCAACAACTCCTGGACCTTTGACCATTGAGTGCACCACGCTGTGGCTGGAGTCCCTGACTTCTTCTTTGGCATCACGACCCCCTTCTTGTTTAGCTGCTAATGCAGGAGTGGGCTTGACATATGCCTGTTTCAGACGGACCAAATCCTACCATTCCTCCCTCATCATGCGTACATAAGACTGCCATGATCTTGTTCCCTTGAGTTGCACTAACTCGCAATATGTGCCCTGTGGTGCTGGGTTGTCAAGGCAATTCAATCTCAGATCATACACAACATGGTCCAAATCGAATGTGTGAAATAATCACCACATCACAGCTCCCCATGTGTGAAATAAGACAAATAAATCCCCTTGGGACCCTCAAGAATAGTCTCTTGATCGTAGTAAATTTTAAAATTGGTGGCATTCGACATATTTGACGTACTAAACTGTAAACAAGATTTTCACAATTAACCACATATCTAAAACTAAACTACCTACTGAAAAGGATTATGTACAATATACTTTACTACATAATTGTACATCTAAAAATATGTAATCCATTCCGTTAAAAAATTATCTGAAAGGTGGATGACCAGACGGGCAGCACTTCGTTAGCTTCTCTCCTCCCCTCTACTCCTCTCTGCTCATCTCCCTTCGCTCCCCCTCTTTCTCTTTTTTCTGAATAAAATTGAGTTATACTAGAATTTTAGGGTCTTTTATATGGTAAATTATGCCTCCATTTGGAATGACGACAGGGACTTGCGGATCCCTGTCGCCATTTGAAATGACAGTCTTCTTAAATTTTAATATTAAAAAATTTAGGGACTTGCGGAATCCATGTCGCAAGTTGGAGTGGCGATAGGGCCCTATCACTATTTCAACTGACGTTAGGGATATCTCTGCAGTGTTTTAGGCTCTATCTGAAGGGTTATGGGTAGGCTACGACAGCACAAAGCAAAAATTTATCGAGCAACCAAGGAACCTCCGCTAGTAACAGATCACGAGATTACCACTAGACACACCAACTCGTAGTGGAAGTAGAGTCGATATAGCGAGTTGATACAGTCGTAGTCGTACTCGCCGCGCGTCTTCTTCTTCGAGTTTTGTGATCGTCACGAGTTGCGGATCGTCCTAGTGCTAATGCTTCGCAACAACACGTCCAAGATATCCACACGTATGGGGCAGGGATACCACGCGCTGGAGTGCTAGATTCGGCAGCGTGGTATGAGGAAGACATGGCTATTAGGGTTTCAGGAGTTCTTTAAAAGATCATCATCACCCTATGCCACCACCCCTCTATATATATAGACATCCATGATGGGTCTCGTACTTGAGTCCCATTAGGAACTCGTGGCCTACAAGAATTTGGATCATCATCCAAATCAAATCCTAGCCCTTTAAGTGTGTGATCCTATAGGTTTATGTGTAATCGGTTGTGACTCGAAAACTCTTTTTCGACCACTAGTCGTTAGCGGTACCTAGCAGCACACAACGATTGCCAAACACACATAGAATATATCGAATGAAGCTTAATGCAATATGATCTACAACCAGGTCCATATCACTAACGACCAGCTCGTATCTCTATACGACAAGTTCATATTTGGTATCGGCCAATTCGTAACTCTTTACGATTAGGTTTCGACCACTTAGTGACCATATTCGATCAGCATACGACTAACTTGTATCTCCATATGACTAGTCCGTATCTGATCGAACTGAAAGATCTTCTCGTGTATTCTCCCTTTGCCTCACGATATCTGGTTGAACTCCAGGTGAGATATTGTATCATCCATGGACTGTTCAATACTTTCTCGATCAAGTGTCGAATAACTTCATGTGGTCGACACTTCGACCACTAGTGGCATGGCCATGCACTTTCTTTATCCGACCACAATGAGGGGCCCAGAGATATCTCTCCTGTTATGTTAGGAGGGGCAAATCCCATATCTGACCAGTAACATCCCTCCGCATATTTCATAGCATACCCGAAAGCTACCTTTATAACTACCCAGTTACGAGCATCGTTTGGCAACCGCTAAGAATGCTATTACACATGTAGAAAACCATGCTGATCTCAGGTCTAAGGATTATACATCATCATTGCTTGAGACCAACTAATGATACATAGAATCATAACAATCTCAACAGTGTCTCAATGTGGGTCTTTTTCAACACCATGTTCTCTAACATGTGTCCATATTATTGGTTTGATGTCTCCATATCCATGACCTGTGAAACATAGTCATCAACCAATACATATGCTAGTCTATTCATATGTGTTCTCATATGTTTCCGACCAGGGAATGTTTAAGAATAATCATCGTAGAAATATAGAGTTTCACAATCAAGTCACATACTTGATAATAAATATTATTGATGTTATTCTAGGAACAAGATAACATATTATCCAATGTTATGAACATAATGAAATATAATCATCTTTATGATTGCCTCTAGGGCATATTTCCAACACTATCGCCATTGCCTAGGCTACTGTCGCCATTTGGAATGGTGATAGAAAATTTTGCCATTTCAAATGGCGACATTAGCCTAGTTTTCTAAAAAAACATTTGACTATTTGTGTAAATTTATTTTAAAATAATATTATTTCAAAAAATTCAAGCATTGGGACCAGTATGAATGTTTGTCTTTTGCAATGGCTGCTTCAATGAGTTTATGTGCAACTCAAAGATTGTAATAACCCAAATTTGAGCTCTTTGAAATTTACTTGAATTTTTATAAATTTTCAAAAACTTTTGATGAATTTTGTGAATTTATAAAAACTTGGATGCATTTCAAAAGATAAATCAAAATCCTTGCCCTAATTTGAATTAATAAAAATCTACAAGAAAAGTTAATCGCTAAAATCCCTCTGAATTTGAATCTGCAATTCAAATTCATTTCCTGAAATTTCTAAATCAAATTTCAAATCTTTTCCTTCCTATCTCTCCTTCGGGATGCAACCCACCGCCGCCCGCTCTCGTCTCGCTTCCTCGCCCGCCGCCGCCTCCTTGACCGGCACTCTCCTTTCCCCACGCGGCCCAGCTAGCACCGCAGCCAATCTTCTTCCTCGCTAGCTCACCCGCTCGCTCTCTCTCTCTTCTCCACACCAAATCAATGCGAGGCATTTGATTGCTTCTACCACAGCAGGCCTCGAGTGCACTATTGTTGCGACCTCGTTGCATCGCCACGCCAACTCGCCAGCCACTTAAAGCTGCACAATCATGAGAAGCCACCAAGATGGCCGCGACAATGCCGCCTTCTCCTCCCATCTCCATTCCTTTAAATACCATCCCGAGCGCGTCACCAAGACCGCCTCAACCTCCTCTGCCTTTTGCCTCCATTCAATCTCACTTTCTCTTGCTCAATCGTTGGGAACACATCGACGACTGAGCCCCAGATCAGCTGCTGCCCTTGCCATCGTCGCCCGTTCCTCGCCGCCTCGGTGATATTCGACCTTAAAGGTCATGTCCCTTTGATTTGCCTCGTTCCTCTCTTGTTGATGCTCCTCTTCTTCCAATTGGAGCACTAGAGCGCTAGAGCTCCTTTTCATCCTTGCCGCCAGTACAGTACCGCCGCCAACCCCCTTCTTCTTCGCTCCTTCTCTGGTAATCCATTTCCCCTCTTCTTCGTGTCATATCATGTCCTTAGCTTCCGCAAACTAGTTAGGCTAGAGAATGAAGCACTGTAGCCTCTGTAGCGCCACCGCCGTGAGCATTTTCTTTGTCACTGCTGGCCGCCATGGACTTAGCCGTCCTGAGCACCTTCTAGTCGTGCCTCCGCCGTGTATAGCAGCCCATTAGCACATAGCGCATAGTAGCTCACCCGAACGTTGGATGCTAGCCAATAGCAACGTCCACCACAACACAACAGCGCCACCTCCGCCTTGCCGTCGCACCACCGCCACTGTTAGCGTCGCCTTCGCCGCTGTGTTCCGTATTGCCGATCCTAGGAGTCCGCCAAGCCCTACCTCGCTGAAGGTGCACTCCCTACCTAGCGGCCATGGCTTCCTCTATGTTACTCCTCTCTTCTAGGGGGTGATGATGTGGCGCTTCCACGTGGCCGCCATTAGTTGAAGCCGATAAACAATGGTTAATTAATTACGTGGTTAGTTTGCGTATGACATGTGGGCCCGACACCATTAGTAATTTAATTAACCCATTAAGAAAAACCGTACGTGGGTCGAGTCCGTGGATCCTTATCCACTGACCCGTGCACCCAAGCCCCTGTGTGTCATTGAGTGGACTAGGTCCAGTGGACTATGGCCCCACCTGCCAGTCTCTCGGTATTTTCCCGATAAAAATAAATAGAAAATAAAATAAAACCCCAATGGACCCCACCTATCACTCAAAGTGGAATTTATTTAATATAAAATTTTAAAAGAAAATAAAATCCCAGTGGGACCCACCTATCACGATTTTCAAATTTGCTAAAATTTCCTTTCGGGTCAAACTTCGAAGAGCTCGTTCTCCCTCATTTTAAATCCAAATTATTAGATTTTTGTTTATAAATTCATGTAAATTCAAGTTCTTCCCAAGAGTACCAAAATAACAATTTTTGGATTTCAATTTAATTGAATTTTAATTTATTTGTGTTATGAGCATTTATTTGAAGTAGTCGTTTTTGCGTTAAATAGATCCAAATGTCGCCGAAAACTTCGTCACTACTTCAAGCCAAGACCAAGACTAATCCACAATTTAGCAAGGTAGGTCTTTACTATCGATCGTGTTGAACCCACATTTCAAATGCAAAGTATTTCAATTCAAATTATTGCTTGTATGCTTATTATTATTTATGAAATGTTATGTTAACGGTTGATACCTAGCTATGCCAAAGTTTGATTGTCATTATGAACCCCCTTGATTGTTGATACCCTTATACATTGTCACCCTAAGATAATTATTATATGAGTAAAACTCTCGTTGATTGAACAAAAATGACTATTGGTTGTGCTTAGACAATGCTTAGTAATTGAACATGAATATGACACAAACATTGCTACAACGAGAACTTGGATACATTTGAACCAACTTGTGATAGCATGGGTTACTACTGGAAACATGAAAAATAGATTTATAAATGGTGGAGACTTGGGAGAGTGGTTGGTTGAGATCGGTGCAGCGTGTACGCCGTGGGTTGGTGGATTGTCTTGTTTGAGTCGATTAAGGACTGAATCATGTGTTCCATTCTAAACTACTAAGCTATGCAACCACAAGTCTAGTATGAGATAGATTTGGACAATTACTTTACTTAGCTTCGTATGAAAACTGTAACATCCCAAATTTGGAATTCTCTTGAAGCCTTGAAAAATAAAATAATCATTTGAATTTTCTTGGTTAATTTTAAAGCTTAATTTGAATTTTTAGAAATTTAAAACCATTTAATGTGAATAATATAAACTTAAATTAAATTCAAAACTATGTTGTTTTGTTTCCTTGACTTACAAAGTATTTTATGGAATTTTCTTGGAATTTTTGGAGTTTGTTTGCTATTTCTTTGAGCTCAGTTTTATTTAATCCAATTTCTGGAATTCGGAAATCATTTCTTTTCTGAAAAATCCCCTTGGGCCTAATCCTTTCTATCAGCCCATTCCTTTCCTTGCTTCCCTGCTCAGCCCAACAGCTCTGCGATGGCCCAATTCCCTCGGTCTGTTTCACCCACCGCCGCTCGCTGGCCAAGGCTGCATGACTTAGTCTACCCGCTTCGTTGTCGCCGATCATGGGATCCGCTACCACCGGTGTCACCTTTGTCTACGTCCCAGACTCTGTGTCCCTCTCCCACACGCCACCGTCGCCGTCTTCTCTTATAACTCTCCCGCCCGAGCCAATAAATATCCCACAACCTGTGTCACAAGGACCGCCTCGCTCTCCTCCCCTGAAACCCTTGCTCCTCCCCTCACATCGCATTACCATCTCGCCGAATCGATCCTGAGAAGCCGCCGGCCATTGGAGCTCTTCCTCGCCGGATTTCATCACCGCTGGTGAGCCTTCGCCCGCTCTGTCACCGCAAACATGTTCGTCTTCTCGCATTCTACGTGGTGCTCCCTTTGTCGTCCCCGAAAACTTGCCACGCCGCCTGAACTGCTCCTTCGCCTTAAGCCCACGGCTGCCGCCATGGTCATCGTCGGTGAAAACCCTCTACATCACGTTGTTCGCCGTTTCCCCCTTTGCTTAAACCTGAGCTTCACCGTCCAAGATCCGCCGTCGTTCGTCGCCGCCGTTGAAGACCGGAGTAAGCCGCCGCAACCGTTGTCGTCACCATCGACGTGGCTGCCACTTCGCCTCCACCTCAGTGCCAGGTCAACATCACGGCCTTCGTGTCATACCTGTCAGCTCCATGTGGAAACTCACCTCGTAGACCCGAGCCAAACCCTAGATCCATTACTCTACGTACTTGGTCCACCGTGGACTGAGTCACTGCCATGTGGACACACCTGTCAATTCCTATTCCGTGAACCCAGCTCACCGAGCACCAGAAACCCTCCTCTCGTGGACTTGGTCTATAGACCATGAGCCCACCTATCGGTGATTGAATTTCTTTTCCTTTAGAAATTTAATTCCGATTGAAATCCTTTTTCTATTGCTGATGTCATGATGATGCAGTGATCCAGAATTTCCTTAAATTCCAAAATAGTATTTTCTCTCTCTTTTTCTTAGATTTAAATATTCCGAAAGCCAGTTTTTCTTCGTTCGAACTCCGATTCAGCCCGTTCAAGTTCTTAAATTCGTCCAAAATCGAGATCTTACTTTTAGAATTGTTTTTTTGGATTTTATTTTATTTTATTTTGGATTTATTTATGTTTCATCTCTTGTCACTTTCTCGTTTAGGCGACCTTTTTCAAGGAGCTGGAGCAAGGTTTGAAGAACAAAGTGTGGTAACTGAGCAAGGCCAAGGCAGGTCGTAATCCTGTGATTATATTGAACCTATACTTTCAAAAGTATATTATTTTATATCAAATTGTGTCATACTTTTATATCAACTGCTTTTGGGAGTAGTTAATCACCTAGTTGTTATTATGCTACCATTGATTATTTGAATACCATAAATCCTTTGTCACCATCGGATGGTTATTACTAGTTGGATATATTTGTATTACCAACATGGGTTATCGTAGAGATGCTTAGTCATACTTAGTTATGCGATAGGCTCATGTCACATGTTCAATGATGATAATTTGACTTAATGATATATGGAATTATGTTGTGATGCAACTTTTGTGCAACTGTGGTGAGATGCTACTATTGTACAAGTTGTCATGTGATGTTGTTGTTATAAAATTGTATGACATGGCAGGGATTGTCATTGGTTTGGTTTAACAAAATGGTTTTCGCTTGGGCGAGTGATCGTACAGTAGAGAGGTTGATGTTTACACATTAGGATTAGGTAGACTCACTTAAGTACTTGTCAAGGACTTAATCTTGTGCGCTATTGAACTAGGTCATATCGTACAACCACATATCCAGTATGGGATGGACTTGACTAATTAATTAGTAATGTCTCAACTCTAGTTCTGTTTTTGGCAGTGTGAATTCTGGGATGGATATTCACAAAGACGCAAGAGTGGGCCTTGTCTAGTCGCGATGACATTTAGTGTTGAAACCTTAGCGGGCAAAACTGGGTTAAGAAGGAGCTTTATAAAGGCATTATGATAATCACTAGTCGCTTACCTATGGAAGTGTGTGAACAGGCATTATAAGTTGATTTATCTATTATGGGTAAAGCTGTACAACCAATGTAGAGTTAAAATTATTTAAACAACCGTGTTCCTGGTTATGGACAATGTATGGGGATTCCACACGAGATGTAGAGTTTTTACAAAAATGGTTGGTAGGTGAATGGGATGTTTGCTGAAATATTCACTTGATGGTTTGGTTGAGAAGTGAATGAGAGGTTCACTGGTTGTTTCAAAATAATTGTTTACTCTATTTATTTATTATCTTTTTAATTACGTTTTACAATCTACTTACTGTATTTACTATCAATACTTGCTTTCTACAAAAGAACCATATTGTTATTCCTTTGATCAAGCCTTGTATGAAAATTAATTGCATACTATTTTTAACGACTTGCTAGGTACTTTATGTGTTCACGACTTTAAACATTGTGGCTCAGTTGAAGAAGGATTAGTTCCTCAAGAGCTCTTTGAGGAGTACTTTGAAGACTTTTCGAACTATGATGCTTTCCCCACTTGATTGCATGTGGGCATGTCGAGTGACCACCACAAGCTTATTTTCCACTACAAGAGTTTTATTTGTTTCTTAAGTTCTGTGTGGCAAGTTAAGTAAACGTTGACCCTAAAGTCTAGTTATTATTATTTATTACTATTCTATTACTTTTTTAGGTAAATCGTTGAATGGATGATATTTTATCGATGTTTCACTGTGTGAGCTAGCTACTGATTATGAGACTAGTTCAGAATGTATAGAGGCTTTCGGATGTGTAAATCCGGGTCCCGACAAAAAACTCACGCCCCTGGCTACTTATGCATTCGAGAAGGGTCGTGACTCTCCAACAAGGAGGGGGTCCTTCATTGGAAATGTGTATGGTTTAAGGGCATTTTAGGGGTGCCCCTTAACGGTCACTGTCCCAATGTTGAGAGAGTTCCCCGCCAGAGCAGGTCTCGTGTCGTGTCTGCGTATTGGAAACAACATTGTTATGATTGTCTCCGTCGCAGGCCCAAGAAAACGTATCATGGCTGATATTGTTGGAATTGAATCTCTCAACTCCCATCTCTTAATCTCTATCACAGAGATGTATACACGCGGAACACATTCATAGAGATGTATTATTAACACCTACACACGCATGGGAAGAGGACTCACTCCAAGACCAACTCATGGGGCTACGGAAGACTCTCATTACCCCTTACCGGCCACTCCAATTCCATTAAACACAACTATTTGTACAGATCCGAGGGACTCACGCTGAAACAAGAAGCACCAGCACTAACTCCACTAACACTGGCTTAACTGACTCCCACATGCAAGCCATGCACATTATGCACTTCTACCGACTACTACACGCAACTACATACATAAAAAATACAATGTACTAATGATAAGATTAATTCTAACAGAAACTATGAGATTGATCATATCTTATGGGTAAAGCTGTTGTGGATATCGTGGGGATATGTGCATGATCTTAGAGTGATGAGTCAATTGGCAATGGCGTTGTTGGTTTGGCGAATCTCGCGTTTTAAAAAACTTGTCTTTGTCGGGTCATTGGCGGTCCGACCGCCAAGCCACGGTCCGACCGATCAGTGTGAGCGATCCGACCAAGCAATGCTTGCCGGTCCGACCGACCACAAGTGATGATGGAGTTTAGGGCTAGGCCAAAAATAGGTTGTGTAGGCATGAGAGGGGGGTCTTCTGGATGTGGTCACATAATTTTTGGAGCTCCCAGTCCAAAGTTCTATCCATTGGAAAATTCCAGAGAGCTTGTAGATTTTCGAGTTGAATTTTGGCTAAGTCTTTTGGGGCGGTCCGACCGCCGTTATGGAATCTGTCCGACCTCTGGGAAATCGGCCCGACCGGCATGGTAGGGCGGTCCGACCGGCTTCCACTTGGACTTCGGCCATTTTGGCATTGTTGTGTTTTCGTTGTGTTTAATGCATGAGTTTCAATGCTTTATTGTTGCATATTGCATTGTTGAGCTAATGTGGGTCAAGTTGTGAAGAACTTGTTCCCGAAGACGATTTCTTTGTCTATTGCTGTGCAGGTGGCTTGCAGGTCAACGTCGTCAACGGCGAGGAGGATCGGGACTAAGCTTGGAGAGCTGAGGTCCAGAACGATCATGGATGTCGGGTGAGGTCGTGTGACTCAAGCATGGTGCAGAATGGACAAGATGGATCGAACGGGCAGTTCGTTGCAGCTGGTTGGATCAAGCGGCGCGGGGTCGGTGCAAGTGCCTTGGAGGTTCCGATGGGATTCGGACGGGAGAGACTTGCCGACATGATGAGAACCGCTGATCAACCTACACGTGGTGAAGCAGGCGATTGCTTCAACAGATGTGTGTGTGTATCCCATTTGTGTTGGGCCTTAATGGGAGCCCATGAGAGAAATCCTAGCCTCTCCTATAAATAGAAGGGGGGAGATGGAAAAAACCCCACAAGCACTTCATTTGCAAAATCCCTAGTTAGGGTTAGGGTTTGGAGAGGAGAGGAGAGGAGAGGAGAGGAAATTTGTGTGTGTGCTCTTGGATTGAGCTCTTGGCCTCCTTGAGGGAGTGGCTTTGTAAGCAACATCTTGAATCACTCAATCTATGGATGTTTGTTCAAGGATGAAGTTTCATTTGCTTTCTTCTCTCTTTTGATGACTTTGGTGCTTCCTTGATCCGGTGTTTATGCTTGGTCTCTTGACCGATTTTACCTTGATATGATGTGTGGGAATACTCCTAGAATCATCTAGATCATCAATCACCCACAAGCATATTTTGGATCAAGATTTTCATATTTCTAGGTTTTGAACACTTCTTTGGTAAAACCTAAAGAGATCGATTCTTTGAAGTGGATCTGGATGATCGTCGCTAGAAATAGGTCTCAGATATCCTTAGGGAGGTGTGCTCTAAATTTGGACAAGTTTCATTGGTTGAATCAAAAGTTGGGCCAATTTTCGTTTTGGATTTGGGCATTGTGTATTGCCTCTGGACTAAATCGGTCCGACCGATTTTTCACTGCCGGTCCTACCTCTCGATAGTCAGACCGCCAATTGATCGCCGGTCCGACCGCCAGGCAGTCAGACCGCCAGCTCTACACCGGTCCGACCGGTTCAGTGAGATCAACTCTCCATTATTGAGTCTTGTGGTTAAGGGGGTAATCGGATTCAACACAAGGCTTCCTCTGTGCATTTACTAATCTTCTTAGCTTTCATAGATAAAGGAGAAAAGTGCGTGTTGAATTTGATTAAGGCGAAAAATCGAGAAAGCGCCTATTCACCCTCCTCTAGTCGCCTTTACGGTCCTACAAGTGGTATCAGAGCCCGGTTAGCTCTTCTAATAGATCTTAACCGGTCTTTGGAGCCATGGAGACTGATAAGTATTCAACCAAACTACATATTTTTGATGGAGTTGATTTTGCTTATTGGAAGGCCCGAATGCAGGCCTACATCGAGGCTCAAGGTACGCATTTTGGCTTAAGGTAAAAAAATCCTTATATCGTGCCAGCCGATGGCGATGTGATTACTCCAGATGTGGAGGCCAACAGCAAGGCTCAGAATTTTTTGATCCAAGGTCTTAGTCGATCCGAGTTTGAGCGTGTCGCTCATTTGCGGTCTGCTCATGAGATCTGGCGGACTCTCTGTGATTATCACGAGGGCTCCACTGCGATCAAGGAAGTGAGACAGAACCAGCTCAATAAAATTTACTCTAAGATCGAGCAAAGACCTGGTGAGTCTTTAGATGAGCTGTGGGGAAGATTTTCTAAGATTCTTCATGATCTCCGCGCTGTTGACCTTGTTTTTTCTAAGTCGGAAAGTGCACGCCAGCTTTTGGGTGCTCTTGATGTGAAAGTCTCGGGGATGAAAATCACATCTATAAATGACAACACTGTCATGAGTGAGCTTACCATGGATAAGCTATACTCGAGGTTGAAGACGCATGAGATTGATTTTATCTCGCATCCCCAAGACAGAGTCGATGGCTTTAGTGGTCGACCAATCTAAGGGTAGCTCTTATGATTCTTTGGATGTTAGCTGATCGGGTTTTTCTTTATCAGCTTTGCATTCTTTGAGCGATGAGAAACTTGAGAAACTACCTGAAGATGATTTAGCCCTCCTATCCACCAAATTCACGAGAGCTTACAACAAGGTGAGGAACAGGAGGAGAGGTGGACCTATCACATGCTTTGAATGTGGTGAGCCAAACTACATCCGCTCCAGGTGCCCCAAGCTGAAGGGCAAGGAGGAGAGGAGTTACGAAGGCATCCTCAAGCGAGGGATGCGAAACCCAAGAAGATAAACTATCGCAAGTTTGTCAGGCGGGTCCTTGCCGCTCTTGAGAATGTGAACATGAGCGATGTGGACTCAGAGACGGAGGACGAAGAGAGTGACTCCTATGGCAAGAAGAAGGCTCATGATTTCACCGGCATGTGTTTCATGGTCAAGAACAGCCATGACACTGACTCCTCCAATGACGAGGATCCTTTTAGCGATCCCGATGAGGTATGCCCTTCGCTTGCTGATATGAAAATGGCTTTGGTGCTTGCTGAACAGAAATTGCATAAGCAAGCAAAATTGATTAAGAAACATGACACTATGATTGATAATTTGAACATAGAAGTTGTTAGGCTCAAATCTATTAATCCTGATGGTATTTGTGATTCCTGCTCTAGCTTGCTTAAAGAATTGACAAGCTTAAAATCTGCTCATTCCTCTGTAGTGAATCAATTAAAAGATGCTCTTGATGAACTAGAATATCTCAAGTCTAGTTCTGTTTGCATGGATGCCATTTCTCTTGATGTGACTGCTTTGGATGCTATCTCTTTAACTTGATAAAACTGTGCTTTGCTTGAATTAAAATTGGATAGCGCCTTGAAAGAATTGCAACAATTTGATGCTAGTCACACTTGCTCTCATTGTAAGAATAATAGGATTAAAATGCAAGAGATGACAGAAATGATTGTGTACTCTAGATCTGCTTCATGTGAAAATTGTCATAAGCTCACAATTGAGATTGAAGCTCTAAACAAGACTCTAGAAGAAAAAGCTAAAATTAAAAAATACATGTCTTTTACTGTTTCTAAGAAAGTTATTGACTCTACCTCTTGTGTCTTGAATGCTGAAGTTGAAACAATTGTTAGTAAGATACAAGAGGCTTTTAGAGTTAAATTGAAGGAGCAGTTGAATAGGATTAAGGATTCCTATTGTGTGTCTTGTGAGGCTTTGAAAGTGGAAGTGGCTCTTCTTAAGAGTAAACATGATGATGCAATCAAGTCAAGAAAGTGCACTAGATGTGAGGATTTAGCCAAAGAGAATGATTACCTCAAAGTGACTCTTGAGAGGTTTTCTAGTGGGAAAAAGAAACTCAACATGATTCTTGACTAGTGAGTGTGAAAAATAGTGGTCTAGGTTTTAATCCCCTAGAGCATTCCAAGAATCACCCACCTAAGATTGTAAGAGTTGTGAAAAGTGGTCTGTTTGAGGTAGAACCTCCTAAGCCATCCAAGGTTGTTTTTAAATATGCAGATTTTGCTCAAACTCTTTCTGGCAAGAAAGGTGCTAATGTTTCACCAGTACAGACCTCTCAAAAGGTCATGTACCATTGCACCTTCTGCAAGAAAGATGGCCACACTGTTGAGTTCTGCTTTCGGAGAGCAAAGATTGAGAGAAAAGAGAGGATAAGCGCTTTGAGAACCATTAGAGGAGTCCCTTCACCTGCTGTAGTCTCTAGAGCCAAGCAGCATGTTTATCGTACTACATATAGGCCTAGGTTTGTATAGAACTTTGTTGACTCTTTTGGTGGGTCAAGGCAGCGATCTGGTTTAGGATATCGTGAGGAGAGACCACGGGTAGCATTTAGACAGGGGGAGTATCGATCTTTTGGTAGATCGTTTCGGAGAGGTCTAGGTGGTTCTCGTGTGCATTCTTATGATTTTGTTCCTGATCATTTTTCTGCTGCTTCTACTGTTGTTCCCAGGCATCGTGCATCTCAGTACTGGATTTCTAGATCTTTTATCACTAACCCCAGTACTGAGGCGCAGATGTTTTCTGCTTGTGCTTTTTTAGGTCCATCGTGCGAGGAAGGAGTACATATGGCTTGTTGACTCCGGGTGTTCTCGACCTATGACCGGAGATTCTAGATGGTCTTGTAACACCCCAGCCCAACACTGAGCCTGGAATGCCACCAAACTACTCTTATCATCTATTATACATCAACACACTGTGAAGTTTCAGCAAGCATAACAACATTAAAACCCATCCACGGGTCGCATTAACACAAGCATAACACTATGACAATCATAAATAAATTAGACCTAGGAGCATAGCAAAATAATAAACCAAGATTAACATAAACCAAGTATCTATGGTTATTCAATACCATCATGTCCTAGATATAAATATTCATGTTATTCTAAAATTTTCTCATGTCCAATGAATCAAATAATTGAGTGAAGTGCATGATTCCAAGTGCGCTAGCCCTTCCCGAGTAAAACGTCATCACTGGTCACCTAAAAACAACAATAGAGCAAGAATGAGTCCAAGACTCAGCAAATACATAATAAAGCCATAAACAATAGTTTATTAACCATAATCAAAGTTATCATCATCATCCATTTAGTTAATGCCATTGTCATTCTCAAACAAACAAGCCATATTCCATATAGGTAAAGTTGCACAATTTAACAATTTACTTAGATATGCGAATGCACCAACATGCTCATGCTCATATGCATCTCATCAGCTGATACCGGTATAGCGGAGTGTTCACCCGTCGATGACACACTCTATCCTTCACTCCCGTGAAGTCCCCACCAAAGTAGGATTTTATCTAGAGCTCTTCGGACTAGTCATGTATCTTTCTCACCGACCTCACCGGAATAGTTACATGACTTTCTCACCGACCTGGCTCATGCAACCCCTGTCATGATGAATGTAAATGATGCGACATCTTTATTTATTCATCAACATAGTCCATCTCATTAACTCAATATCTACTCATTATCTCATTATCATAATCTCATTCACTCAAGGTCATCAATATCATGTATAAGAATAAGCTGAACGAAAGCATAATAAATAGCATGATAAGTAACATCAATGATCATGGTGAACAACCCATTGTTCACCACTCTACCATATACTTGCCTTCCGCTATTTGTGACGAGTTAGGAGGCAACGACGAATTTCTCCACTCCCTGCCCCACCGCCTACACAAATATTTATTCGAAATAAGAATAATAAGTCATGACGTGGCTACAAGCGTTTTACCATAACCCTCTATCTAATCAACATAACCAAAAACTCAAAATGACGAATTAACTAATCAGCCAATATCGCCCTTCGATCAGCAGTACGAGAAAAATCGTAATTAAATATATATAACTCCGAATGACTTAAAACCAGTGCTCAAATACTCTTAACGTAACAGGCTACGAAACTCTAGTTGGTGGAATCCTTCGATTCGGCCAAAACAGTGGCCTAAACAACAGTTGAAAACACTAACAGATATCTGCCCAGATTTCAGAACAGTGGTAAAGAAAATGGCATAACTTTTAATCTACAGATCCAATTGAGATGATCTTTATCAACTCGGAAAGATAATTTCAAGGGCTACAAAAACCTAGTTGGGTGGAAGTTCTGAATCTGACTCTAACTAGATCAAAACCGAGGGGCAAACCGACAGTTCCAAATTCTCAGGTAGACAGGACAGCGCGCGATTAAAAATTTATATCTACTAAACCGTAAGGTGGAATCAAGTGATCTCAGTGCCAAAAGAACGATAAAACGTACGGAACTTACCCAAATCTGACGAACAAAAATGAATTGGAGAGGGGAGGGGGTGGCGGGAGGGGGAAAGGGAAGGGGAAGGAGTTTTAGGGTTTAGGGGGAGACCCCTTTGGCCAGCCCTCATGGGCCACCCAGGCTAAGGCCCGAGTAGTTGCTAAAAAACACGTAAAACCCCTCAAGAAAAAACGATTGATTTTCCCATTAGCTCCTTCTTAGAAACTTCTTCTAGTACGCCGATTTACTTTTGGGGTATTACAGTTCTCCTCCCCACACGCACAACAAGTTCATGCTTAAAGACGCCGCGTCGACAACAAGTTAACTAAAGACATCGCTTTGGTAACTCGAGGTATAATCTTCTATCTGTTTCTCAGCTGCTTGATGAGGGTCTAGAAGTGAGGTTTAAAAGTGGTGAGTGTATAGTTCTAGATTCCTCGGGTGAGCTTGTTTTTGAGATCTCCAGACTTGAGAAGATCTTTTGTGCAAATTTCAGTTTTTCTTCCGCTTCAAGTCCTAGATGTCTTGTAGCCTCTGATTCTCATGATCTTGTTTTGTGGCATCGTAGACTTGGGCATATAGGCTTGATCATCTGTCTAGAGTCAGTTGCAAGGACTTGATTAGAGGTTTGCCTAGGCTGAAGGCTGTTAGAGATCTTGTGTGCTCGCCCTTTAGACATGGTAAGATGGTGTATGCTTCCCATCCACCTCTTACTTTGGTGATGACTGATGGACCAGGACAGCTTCTGCAATTAAACACTGTTGGTCCTTCTAGAGTTCAGTCAGCTGGTGGGAAATGATATGTGCTGTGGTTGTGGATGATTTCTCCAGGTATTCATGTGTTTATTTTCTGGCTTCTAAGGACGAGGCTTTTGGCTTATTTAGAGAATTGGTCCTTAGACTTGCTGTTGATATTCCTGGAGCTTTGAGAGCCATTAGGAGTGACAATGGGACAGAATTCAAGAATTGTTCATTTTCTACCTTCTGCTCTGATAGGGGAATTGAGCATCATTTTTCTTCACCTAGAGTTCCCCAGCAGAATGGTGTTCTAGAGAGGAAGAACATAACCTTTGTAGAGATGGTTCGAACCATGTTAGATGAGCATTCTACTCCTAGGAGATTTTGGGCTGAGGCGATCTCTACTGCTTGTTATATCTCTAATAGGGTTTTCTTGAGATCTGTGATTGGGAAGACCTCTTTTGAGCTTAGATTTGGTCATTCACCCAAAGTCTCTCATTTTAAGATTTTTGGTTGCAAGTGATTCATTCTTAAACATGACAACCTTGATAAATTTGAGTCTAGATGTTCTGATGGCATATTTCTTGGATATCCTGCTCATTCTCGTGGCTATCGTGTTTTTAATGTTGACACTAGCAAAATTGTTGATACTTGCGAAGTCACTTTTGATGAGGCTAGTCCTGGTACTAGACCCGATGCTACAGGTACACATGTTCCTGAAATTCAAGAAAGCATCTTCGTCGATGATGACTCTGAGGATATGGACCCGATACATGCTCTAGTCACTTCTGAGAGGGTTGGGGAGCCTGCTGCTACTACTCCAGTTTCAGCTGAGCAGCCTCCTTCTATCTTCACAGACGACTTGAGTGGCTCTGTTCCTACCTCCACAGCTCGTGAGGTAGAGGCAACTTCTGCACCAGGAGCTCCTCTTCATATTCAGCGACTGCATCCACCCGAGCAGATGATTGGGGATCTTCAAGAGCGAGTTACTCGCTCTAGGTTTATTTCTCCTGATTCTCATGCTCATTCTGCTTTTGTCGCTTCTTTTGAACCCCGAGATATCACCCATGCTTTATCTGATGTCTCTTGGGTCAATGCCATGCATGAAGAGTTTGAAAATTTTGAAAGAAACAAAGTATGGACCTTAGTTGAGCCTCCTTCTGATTCTCATATTATTGGAACAAAATGGATTTTTAAAAATAAGCAAAGTGAGGATGGATTGGTTGTTCGCAATAAGGCTAGACTTGTTGCTCAAGGTTATTCCCAGGTAGAAGGCTTAGACTTTGAAGAGACCTTTGCTCCTGTAACTAGATTGGAAGCCATTCATATTTTACTAGCATTTGCAACATTCAAGGGTTTCAAGCTTTTTCAAATGGATGTTAAAAGTGTTTTCTTAAATGGTTTCATAGAAGAAAAGGTCTTTGTCAAGCAACCACCTGATTTTGAAAATCATAAGTTCCCAAACCATGTTTTTAAACTCTCCAAAGCCTTGTATGGATTGAAGCAAGCGCCTCGAGCTTGGTATGATAGGTTTAAGAGTTTCTTGCTTGAAAATAATTTCAAAATGGGAATGGTTGATAAAACCTTGTTCACTCTCAGGCATGGCAGTGATTTTTTATTGGTTCAAATTTATGTGGATGATATCATATTCGGTGGTTCTTCTCATGTTTTAATGTCCAGATTTTTAGATCCTATGAGCAGTGAGTTTGAGATGAGCATGATGGGAGAGTTGACATTCTTCCTTGGTCTTCAAGTCAAACAACTGAAAGAAGGCACCTTCATCCACCAGAGTAAGTATACAAAGGACCTTCTTCGGCGCTTCAATATGAGAAGTAGTAGGCCAATGTCTACTCCCATTGCCACAACCACCGTGCTGGACCCTGATGAGGATGGAGAGCCCGTGGACCAGAAGGAGTACCGCAGTATGATTGGCTCCCTCCTATACCTCACAGTGTCGAGGCCGGACATACAATTTGTTGTATGTCGTGCGCCGCTTCGAGCTTCCTCGTGCTTCTCATCGTCAAGCAGTACGTCGCATATTCAGGTACCTTTAAGATACTCTTGACTTTGGACTCTGGTATTCTTCTTCTTCTGCTCTCTCTATTCGAGCATTTTCTTATGCTGATTTTGCGGGGTGTAGAGTGGATAGGAAGAGTACTTATGGCACATGTCATTTCTTAGGCACATCCCTTATCTCTTGGTCTTCTAGAAAACAATCTTCTGTTGCACAGTCCACAGCCGAGGCCGAGTATGTAGGTGCAGCCAGTTGTTGCTCTCAGGTTCTCTGGATCTTATCCACGCTGTGGGACTATGTGTTATTTTTAGAGAGTGTTCCTCTTTTCTGTGATAACACTTCTGCCATAAACATTGCCAAAAACCCAGTGCAACATTCTAGGACTAAGCACATTGATATTCGATACCATTTTCTGAGATACCATGTTGAGAAGGGTGATGTTGTGCTTCACTTTGTAGAGTCTGAGCAGCAGCTTGCAGATATTTTCACTAAAGTGCTTGATTCTTCAATTCTCGTTTTGCTACTTTGCGGGGAGAATTATGGGTTATTAGTCCTCTTGGGCTATTTTGAGAGCGAGTTTGCTCTTTTTGCATTCATTGTATCATAATGTATTTTAAAATTCAAATTTCTTGCATTGTATTATAAACTTGTGGAGCTTTGATTATTATCCTTGTATGGCATGTTTTCATACTTTATACCTTGCCATGTCCTGTGATAGTCTGCTAGACTTCTTTTATGGCTATTCTTGTTTAGCTTAGCTTTTGCCTTGCTAGCTTTATATCTGTGAGCAAAATTGAATCAAATCATATTTTGTTGGATCGTGTGACTAGTTTTGCTTTAGTGATCCTCTCATGATTCATGCCATGTCATATAGGTTAAATTGAGTTTTGAACTGAGTTTGAGCTGTAAAATGAGCATTGTTAATTCTTAAGTCATGCAAATGAAGAATGAGTTTTTATGTGCGAAAAAACTGATCTCACCAATTCTTTCTCATGAGACTGCTTGCCATTGCACTAGGCATGAACTCAGGGGTAGTTTTGGATGACCTAAACCATTCTTTTAAGCTACATGCTTGAGATGGTCGCGGCAAGGCTTGAGATCTAGCACAATGCTATAAAAAAAATCATTTTCAGCAAATTGCTCAAAAATGCTAAGTGCTTGATTAAATTTCTTCATATTTGAATTCCTAATGCTCAAAATGCCTCAGTTTCTGGTTTCTGGTCTCCATTTTACTTATACACATGGCTTGACTCATTTTTGGATACCTTGGTGAAACTATGATATTGAGCAACTTATCATGGTATCAATTCATTTAATCTCAGATTATTTCTTCACTTAATGTGGCTTGGTGTAATACTTGTATTGTCTTCTTGGATAATCTTCATGGCTCCTTTTGCTAAAGTTCAAAAACAAAAAAACTAGCCATTCCTTCATGCTCTATCTTTTTCCAAGCATCTTGATGAATTCATTGTCAAAGTGGGAGAAAGATTAGAGAAAATGTGGTTTTTAGAGCTTTTTGGAGTCATAAAGGGAAAATGATTTTTCTGGAAATTGGTGATCATAGTGAGTGGATTCTCTTAGTTTTACTGCCTTTTCTGATTGTATTTGCAAATCTAGAAGACTCACAATGATCAAAGGTCAAATAGAACAAGTGTTCTTTCTTTTGGACCTAAGTGAGATTTTTGGCTACTTTCTGGAAATTAAAACTTTTTATGCTCTCTTTGCCTTATCTCACCTGCCTATGCTATTCTGAAGCCAGCTTGGTCGTTTCCTAAGCTTTCTCTTGCTTATGGACCAAGTTGTGCCTTTGCGCGAAAACAGCGAGTTTTTACTTTTTAAACCACAAACTTACATTTTATAGGAAATTGCCAATGTGTTCATCAAGGGGGAGATTGTGGATATCGTGGGGATATGTGCATGATCTTAGAGTGATGAGTCAATTGGCAATGGCGTTGTTGGTTTGACGAATCTCATGTTTTCGAAAAACTTCAGTGATGTCTGGTCATTGGCGGTCCGACCGGCCAAGCCGCCGGTCAGACCGGCCATGTGGCAGTCCGACCGGCAATGCTTGCCTGTCCGACCAGCCACAAGTGATGATGGAGTTTGGGGCTAGGCCAAAAATAGGTTGTGTAGGCATGAGAGGGGAGTCTCCTAGATGTGGTCACATAATTTTTGGAGCTCCCAGTCAAAAGTTCTATCCATTGGAAAATTCCAGAGAGCTTGTGAATTTTTGAGTTGAATTTTGGCTAAGTCTTTTGGGGCGGTCCGACTGCCGTTATAGAATCGGTCCGACCGCTGGGAAATCGGTCCGACCGGCATGGTAGGGCGGTCCGACCGGCTTCCACTTGGACTTCGGCCATTTTGGCATTATTGTGTTTTCGTTGTGTTTAATGCATGAGTTTCAACGCTTTATTGTTGCATATTGCATTGTTGAGCTAATGTGGATCAAGTTGTGAAGAACTTGTTCCCGGAGACGATTTCTTTGTCTATTGCTGTGCAGGTGGCTTGCAGGTCAACGTCGTCAACGGCGAGGAGGATCGGGACTAAGCTTGGAGAGCTGAGGTACAGAACGATCATGGATGCCGGGTGAGGTCGTGTGACTCAAGCATGGTGAAGAATGGACAAGATGGATCGAACGGGCAGTTCGTTGCAGCTGGTTGGATCAAGCGGCGCGGGGGTCGGTGCAAGTGCCTTGGAGGTTCCGATGGGATTCGGACGGGAGAGACTTGCCGACATGATGAGAACAGCTGATCAACCTACACGTGGTGAAGCAGACGATTGCTTCAACAGATGTGTGTGTGTATCCCATTTGTGTTGGGCCTTAACGGGAGCCCATGAGAGAAATCCTAGGCTCCCCTATAAATAGAAAGGGGAGATGGAAACCCCCAAGCACTTCATTTGCAAAAACCCTAGTTAGAGTTAGTGTTTGGAGAGGAGATGAGATGAGAGGAAATTTGTGTGTGTGCTCTTGGATTGAGCTCTTGTGCTCCTTGAGGGATTGACTTTGTAAGCAACATCTTGAATCACTCAATCTATGGATGTTTGTTGAAGGATGAAGTCTCATTTGCTTTCTTCTCTCTTTTGATGATTTTGGTGCTTACTTGATCCGGGTGTTTATGTTTGGTTTCTTGACCGATTTTACCTTGCAATGATGTGTGGGAATACTCCTAGAATCATCTATACCATCAATCCCCCACAAGCAAGTTTTGGATCAAGATTTTCATATTTCTAGGTTTTGAACACTTCTTTGGTAAAACCTAAAGAGATCGATCCTTTGAAGTGGATCTGGACGATCGTCGCTAGAAATAGGTCTCAGATATCCTTAGGGAGGTGTGCTCCAAATTTGGTCAAGTTTCATTGGTTGAATCAAAAGTTGGACTAATTTTCGTTTTGGATTTGGGCATTGTGCGTTGCCTCTGGACTAAATCGGTCCGACCGATTTTTCACTGCCGGTCCGACCGCCCGATAGTCAGACCGCCAATTGATCGCCGGTCCGACCGCCAAGCAGTCAGACCGCCAGCTCTACACCGGTCCGGCCGGTTCATTGAGATCAACTCTCCATTATTGAGTCTTGTGGTTAAGAGGGTAATCGGATTTAACACAAGGCTTCTCTCTGTATTTACTATTCTTCTTAGCTTTCATAACTAAAGGAGAAAAGTGCGTGTTGAATTTGATTAAGGTGAAAAATCGAGAAAACGCCTATTCACCCCCCTCTAGTCGCCTTTACGGTTCTACAGCTGTACAACTTTTGCGTAGTATTTAAGATCTATTTAAATAGTTGTGTCCCCGTTATAGGCATTGTGAAGAAAGTCACAGTGGTTAGTTTTATTAAATTAAAATTATGAACTAAAACATGTTGGAAACGATGATATACCGGTGAAGTATGGTCGCTGGTTTTGAGACATGCTTGTAAAGCATGATGGTTGTGTTTTGCGACAGGCTGATGAAGCATGTTCGTTGGAAATAGAGACATGCTGGTTAAGCATGGTCCCAGAGAACGGGATCATGTTAGGTAAACATGGTCGAAATAATAATTACTCACACAAAAGAAATTTTGGTTTTGATGTTAAACATACTAAGTTATAGGTTTAGAAAATAACTATAATATTTGAGCAAACTGACTTTATGCTAAAATAAACATACAACCCCTCACTTGGAAGCCTTGCAAATATATAATTGCCTTTGCGATAAGGGCTTACTGAGTACCTTTGTACTCATGGTTGTTCATATACATGGATTCAGTACCCAAAGCTGTCAACCAATGAGCAGTTACCCCCTTCCCATCAGAAGATGAAGATGATGCCAAGTACTAGATCGCTTACCCCACTCAATTGCTTGTGTGCATATCCTGAGAGTCACCACGGCTATTTATCTTTTCCGTTGCATGACTTCATTTGTATTTGTCCTCTCTAGCCCATGATGCAAGACTTTGGCATCATGATCTATCTACCCTTAATTTAATTATCTGTATTCACATGTATAAATATAATATTAATCGATATTGTACTATATGAGTTAGCTACTGATTGTAAGACTAGTTTGGTATACACAGAAAGTCTGTATGCAAATCAGGTCCCCACAAAGATATTGGAAAGTCGGTCCTTTTAATCATTTGTAGACCCGTTGTAATTCGCTGTGAAAGTGATTCCCACTCGCAGACTTGCAGAATTTTTTTTTTTGGGACTTGCAGATCTTTTTAAACCACGTAGGCAAAGTCCACTCGACAGTCATCGGATGGTAAGTCTATTGCTTTGATCTTGAGTTCTTGACAGTATTGGTGATCCGTGTGCCGTAGTTCTGAACCTGGTTGGTGTTTATGCGCTGGTATGTCAAGTAGTGGATCTTACCGAAATGGAACAGTAGAGCGACAACCTTTACTCTGTTTTGGTTATTGAAATGTTTTCAATTATCCACATGGGCTTGTTCTTTGCATTGCTACCTTTATGGCTTTTCTTTCAATCATCTCCTATATCTTTTTGACTGATCATATTGTTGTATTTTTCATGTAAAAGATTGTGCTCATCAGTCATCACAGACTTTGTGCTACAGCTTGGGGTAACAATGTTATTACCGCACTATTATGGGCATTTCTTACATGAAAACCTCAGGTCCCCAACTGTGAGAATCTTACATGTGGTTCTATTATTGCTCATCTCGACTGTAAGAATCCTGTGCTGGGAAAGGGTTTCACAAATATTTTCAATTGCCTTTTGATCATTCTTCACTCGTTTTCCTCATCCTGTTGTCTGACTGAACTTTTGGCAGTGATCATTCCTTGAAAGCTACCTTCTTCAGTGACGAAGACTTCAAAGTATATACCACTTGCTCCATCCATTGTCCATTTCGCATAAAGTCCGCCTGGTTCGCATGTCAAAGTTTATAGTTTTTCAAGTTGCAAAGCCATTATAGGATTCTTCAATAATAAATCTTGAGCTCCCAGAAAACAACAACATGAACCATGAATTCTCTTGTCTTTGTTGGCAAGGTGACTTTACCATTTGACCGGAATACTCTTTTGTCTTTGTTGGAGACTTGGAGCTTCAGATTTGTTCTCTTGTTTCGCATATGCATCGAACAGAGGGATGTTGTTATCCATATGAACCATGAATTCTAGCGGATGTGGTTTGATCAAAAAGTTGGCGTTGAACACTTGAATCTGCCCGGGATATGTACCAATGGCGGCGCGGCGAGTCAAGTACTCAAGGTTGCAAGTTTGAGATATTGGCTTACATTCATTCATTAGCTGCCATGTCACGACTCACGACCACAGATGAAAACTAAAACTAAGTATTTCCATTAGGCGTGTTTGGTTAGCTGTATCCTCCGAGAATGACCAGGAATCCTTCGTAAATCCTATAAGATTACTTTGGTAAATAAATCAGAAACCTGAACTAGGAATCCAAGATTACCTGGGAACCAGATTACCATTAATTTCAATAATCTATTTCCCGTAGACAATGGTGTCTATCTTAGATTACCAAAGAAAATAAATATTTTTTGTCGTGTTTTTTTTTTATCATTTGCTTTAATTTGTCACAGTCAAAATTTGAAATTTCAGATTCAAAACCCAAATTAAGATTTATTTTAATATTTCAACATTTGAATTATGAAATTATTATTTTTTTCAAAATATGAATTTCGAAACCAAAATATCAAAACTTGGATCTTGAATTTTGGAATCTTAAATTCAGACAATTGAAATTTCAAAATTCAAATTTTCAAGTTCGGAGTTCGAAAATCCATTTTTCTAAAATTTTGAATATTAAAATTTGAAATTATGTATCCTAGATTTTAGAAATTCAAATTCCAAGAGTTTAAATTTTAACAAATTCTAATTTTGAATGTTTCAATTTTTGAATTCCAAATCATGATAATTTAAATTCCAAAACTCAAATTTCAACATTATAAAATCCAAACTTGATCTTTTGAATCATAAAAAAATATTTTTTTGAATGTTGGAATTTTAAATTGTGAGAATTTAAATTGCAAAATTTTAGTTTAAAATTTAAAATTTATAAATGTCAGCCTTCAAGGTTTGAAATTTCAAACCATGCCATTTAAATTTGTGGGCTTGTTGGTTCGAGTTATGAAATGTTTGAACTGTTATAAAACTATTCTATAATTTCCTTCAAACCAAACAAATGTTGGAATATTAGATTACTGGTAATGTGTTTACCATTTATCAAATTGAGGGAAATATTAGATTGAAGGGGAATGTGAGGTTATGCACATCAAACACACCCTTATCTTGGTGGAATCTAAGTTAAACTAACCATTGAGTTCCATGCACCAACTAATTCACCAAAAACTTAATTTCCTAATCTTCACAGCATCGAGGTTAGACTAACCGTTGAGTTTTATACACCAACCAATTCACGCCAAAACTTAATCATAATATACTCAATACTTCAATACCTCTTCTCACGTCTAGGATCCACTAGGTATTTGAGTGAACTCGAAGTGGTCTACAATTAATTGTTCCTAAAATTATGTAAACCAGGTCTAGCACCAGGCCTCGAACCCTACATGTAGAATTTCATACCCCAATCATGTTCTAGTATGAAAGGCATCTATACAATCTCCTCAAATGTTTTAAGTTTCCGTGAATAGGCCCCTCAAATTGCAGGCTTTTTGACCTAGACTTCGGCGTGTGTGCAAGTGCCTTTGTCAGGGATAGCGCATGCTCGCTTAAAGGACAAACATGGAGTCGCGTTTTCAAAAAAGGAATGTAAACCAAGCTTTTGGTTTGATTTTTTTGTCGGTGATAAAAAATCCACCAATTTGGAAGTCTGAACTATGGCACCAAAATCTTCAACTCAAGTGCATTTGACAAACTAATCATAGTAAACAATAGCAAGCCATCTGCCCGTCTTCCATTTTCATCGAACCCTGAGATGAAAATGGAAACTTTGCCATGTGTTTGGCAAAGCCTTTGCTTTGTTTTACGAAGACAAGCTTTGCGTCTTTCTTCATTTTTTAGGGCCAAAAGTTTCTAATCGAATTAGAACTATGGTTCTTCAAGTTTGAACGGCAAACAACAGTACTACCACATACACCCACAAAACGACGTCGTTAATTAAGTTAAGAATACTGCAAAGGTTGTATATAGTGTGAAATCTAATTAAATATATAAAATCGATAAAGGCGATATGCTGTTTTAAACTGTTAGGCGCACATCAGATATCATTTTCTTTAATGTTTTTTTAATAACGATGGTTAAAGCTCGTACTGCATGGGCAAATAGAATAAAGCATGTAGCTCACACGTTTCTCCTTTTCCCTGGATAATGAAATGACTCTATTTTTCTGCCGAACCAGATCGGGATGGCATTAAACCTGCTTACGAATATTTAAAAAATATTAATTTGATTGAATTACATCCTAACAGCTATTTTACAGTAACAAAATAGGTATCTCAAGCCCAAGCTTTAACTTACATTCAGAAATACCAAATAGCCTCCACAGGAAAGTTTGAGTGTGGTCGTAACCCTAACACGATCTGCAAAGTGTCCTTCAATCTTTTGATGCACATTCTCATGAAAATTAAGCAAGATTGAGTACACAACGTACTCAACAAGTTACAAGGGAAAGCTATTTAACTACATACGAGGAGTTCAATTGATTATTGAGGGCTTACCATATCAGGTATATATGGATACAACTTTTGACTTAAAGCAATTTATCTTTAAAACAATAAAATCATACTAACATAACATTTGGGGTTTACTCAACAATTGTAATTATCATCTTAACATATCAAAATTTCTACTTATGCCTCATATATTGAAATCACCCATGAACACAGCTTCATTAGCCGGAAACACGGCATATCCGAATACCATTAATTAAACTCTGCAGAGTTGCCCAACTTTACCTATAAGATACATCAAACTCATACTATCATGCAATATACACACAACTTGATAGCGTGCGACTGAGTTGAGATGACAAGGCATTCACACTGCTCAACCTTTCTAGTCTCTACCCTAAGTTCTTGATCAATATACAGCCATCGGACGGTCCGATGCTGACTGACCCATACCATTGTGTAGTTCAGCGAGTGCCTTGACCGGCCCACTCCTAACTCACCCCTATTCCGCGGCGGCTCTATACAACAAGAGCAGTTGAACCTATAGATATTTAATTGGAAAAGCAGTGTACTAAGCTATCGACGATCAAATCGCTGATCTTATGAATATATAAAAACAGAGGAAAATGGAACGTATCTCCTGGAATGGAATGAGATCACTCTTTATTGCTATGAACTGGATATTACAAGGAATGCATGTCTTCAAACAAAAGGCTAATCCTAGTTACACTGGAATGCAATGCTTGCTATAGAAATCGACTGCTAATCTTCTCAACTACCTTCAATCTGCCCTTTTATCTACTCTCCCCTCTCCATCTTTCGCAGTCCTCCTTAAGTAGTTAATGAAGTAGTGACAGTTATCCTTTGGAGAGACGCCTGTTAGGAGTGACGGGTCTGGTCGGAGAGAGGTGTCAGTTGACAGGGTATCAACTGCTGTGCGGTTATATGTGACATTAAATGTCGTGACATTCAAAGTGGTATGTATTCATTTTAAAGTTGAGAAACTGCCTTGAGACTTGAGAAGCTTTTATGTCCGTTGGTCAAAAAGTTTTTGTCCATTGGACTTCTCCCGGATGCGGTTACATGATTGTGGCTATAAAAACCCCTTCACACTGGGTGTTAGGGTTTTTACGCCTTCTGTTTTCCTATTCATCTTTCAAGAGGAGAAATCGTCTCCGACCACTTTTGTTTTCCTCATCAAAAGGAAATCGTCACGTCAGATCTCATCACCAACTGGTCGGTTTCTGATCTAAGTGAGAAGAAGTTAGAAAGTCTGGAGAGAATTGGGTTGCTACCCGATAGGAATATGATTTATGGGAGATAAGCTATCGGGGAACATTCTTAAAGCAGTGAAGACAGAGAAATTCCAGTTTTCCTCGCATATATCGAATGCGGTTTTAGGCTCACAGTTCACTCCTCCTTCTCCCAAGTTTTGGAGTATTATGGAGTAGAATTGGTTAATCTGGCTCCCAATGCCATCACCAACCTTAGTATCTCCGTCTACCTCTGTGAAGCGTACTTGGGATTCCTGCAACCATGGATCTCCTCAAGTACTACTACATAATGAAGAATACAAAGAAGACGATCGGTACACCCGGAGAGTGCACCTTGCGGCTCCACGAAAGATGATGAGTACATTCTTATGTACTCAAAATCTTAGTGGTCGTCATGGAAGAAAAGCTGGTTTTACATGAAGATCACGCAGTAAGACGACCTTTACTACAGTGGTAGAAAGGCGGTCGAGAATCCGCAATGGCGCTCCTCCTCGGAAAAGGAGGGAAAAATGGGGAGATGGGTTGAAGCCATCTGTCTCCTTAATGTCAGGGGTTTAACCTCCTGGCATGTGGTGCGGGACTTTTCTATGTGTCGGATTAGTCCCTTGAAGGCCAGAGCTCATGCGATACTCTGGTACATTGGTCGTGACGATGCGACCAAGGACTCCAGAGAGGGTAAACTCAAATGGATTCCGACCAGTTTGTTTTACTGATTGATTTTTTTCACAACCTTAAGACTTCGCGTTTATTACAACCTTATCTCCTGACGAGATCAGAAGTCGGATCAAGATGATCTGCACTGAAGAGCCTAGCGAGAAGACCAGCTTCCCTCTGATCTTAGCTTTTGTTACCGCAGAAGAGAGGGCCGAGAGACTTGGGGTGAGTATATCAATTATTTTTCATTTTTCTAATATTTTTCGATTGGTTTTTACCCAAAATCCTCTTTGACATGCAGTCAGTCGGACTTAGGATTGATGATGTCACTAAAACATGTGATCCAATTGACGATCCGACCAGTCATGCATTCACTAGAGATAGTGACCGCGTTGAGGTAGGTAACCGAATAGAAATATTATTATTAGATGAAGCAAGTTCATCACCTGACTAACTTTGCTTGTTAATCTAGGCGGTAATCGTTGAGTCCCATGCAATCACTCAAGACTAGCAAGTTGCTGTTGAAGCAACTGTTTTGTAGACCGAAGAATCTACACCCTCCGATCTAACGATCATGAATGTTATCCTCGACCAGCTGGATGAGAATATTACTTCTGATCCCATGTCGGAGAGTGTAAAGGGTACAACCAACCCTACTAGTTCAGAACTGGCGAAATCGGTTGAAAAGAAGAGGAAGGTGAGTGCTACGGATTTTAAACCGACGCGCTTCAATGTCAAGACCAAAAAATTGACTGAGTATGTACAAATGAAGTAGTCATATGAGTGCATACCTTACATGTCTCTGGTGATCTTGAACTTACAAATTTTCTCTCTTCATTTGTGTAGATCTTCTGGCGTTCCGGTCATTTCCGACCAGAATATACCAGAAGATCAAGTGGTCAAAGTAGTCCTCGACCGGGACTTCCCTCAGGTTAGAATTCTTGGGGAGAAAGTGGTCGAGGAAGCCCCCGAGCAGGCGTCAGGGCCATAACTTGTTCCAGATCCTATGGTGATCATAACTCCGTCGGCGGAGGTAGAGATCCCCAAAGACCCTCAATAGATTCCGACTCTTGTAAGTAATCCTTCCCAAACTAACAAGTTCTCTTTTCCCCTCGATTTATCGAGGATAAGGAGCTTGATGTCGTTTGGGGGGAAATATCGAATCGTCAAGCCAAGACGAGTCATGATAATATTTTTTGCCGAATATAATGACGTGGCAATTCAAGTAAGTATGTGCAACCATTTCTATAGCTCCTTTTGAAGTTTATAGGAGACTTAAAGAAAAATGATATCTATGTACCATATGGTCGAGAACTTCGCTGTGGTCGGAGGACTGACCCAAATGAAAATCCAAATAAATTCATTTTGGACTAAAATTTTCACCTAAAATGCTTGTGAAATATTACTCTACCTACTATGTATACATGATTGGATGAAGTTAAGTTTTGGTTATTTTGGTGTTTTTCGTTCTTATTCGTTGTTTTGCTCGATCGATATATTTTGATAATTCGGGTACTTACAAGAGTGATCCTCGGAAGCAAGAAGATTATCTACAGCAAGGCAAGCAGTTCTCCTTTGATGCACGTTGATCCCATTAATTGCGCATGCTAATATTTTAATTTCAATTGTATGTATGCATGCTATGTTGGCAAGTTATTTCCCAGTTCGCGATTGTTTACCTGAATAGTTAATTAAACTTGTTGGTGTTTTAGAACCGATCTTACGTAAAGATTGTTTGATTCGGGGGGTCTCCTAGAGATGAAATCAGGCAGAGCGATTGACACAGGATTTTTATACAGGTTCAGGCCTTCTCCGGGGAGAAGAACAACCCTACTCCTGTGTGTGTGTGGTATTGACTGTATTCTCAACAATCAAGCCAGAAACTAAGACTATTACAAAGAACAGTACTTGTCTTTCTCTTGATTGTCCTCGATTGGCTCTTGTTTTGCCCTCTCCTTGTCCTTCTGATTGATGCCTTTATATAGTCGTGAAGGAGTAGCCGTTTTCCCCTGCTGAAGAGGCGCCTAATCAAGCCAGTAATGGGCACATGATGGCAATAATTACCGGCGTAGTGGCTCCTTCACGCCGTTTGGCAGTTATCTTTCAGAGGTAATGGGGTATTTAAGCACTATTACTACGCAGAATAATAGTGCATGTGGACCGTCTGGATTCCTTAATCAATTGGACTCACTCGCTTGTAGGTCTTATTGATTATAAGGTGGTCGTGGTTGACTTGGTCGTAGCAGGACTTACGACTGGGTACAAGTCGTAGTAGAGCTTACGACTGGGCAATAGTCGTAGAAGGACTTACGACTAGGTACAGGTCGTAGCAGAACTTACGACTGGGCAATAGTCGTAGAAGGACTTACGACTGGGTAATGGTCGTAGAAAGACTTACGACCATGTCATAGTCGTAGTAAGACTTACGACTATAGGGGTGATTGTAGGAGAACTTGCAATCACTTGGTAGGCCTCTCCCTTATAAATATAAGGGGTACTTCTGGGGACTACGTGACATCATATTTACCCCTAATAAGAATTATAGATAAAAGATAAAATGAGGATTATCAGATCCTCGTCAGAACTGTAGGTAAATATCCATCATTTACCATTGAGCCTAAGTTTATATCCGCTGTGATTTAGAGCTCGCTTGATGGGCTCTTGGCACTTTATATTTAGTATACGAGTTGTTCTCGCTTAGCCATACTTAGAACGGTAGTCTGGGTATCATCGCTTCGACGATGGTCAAGTACAACATAACTTTTATTAATTGAGTTAGGGTACTCATGTATGTATCATAGTTGGAAAAACTAAAAATGCAAACAAAAAGGATTTAGATTTGGGCACATGGACGATGGTGTGATTATCGGGTGTGTGATTGTGTGCCCGAATCAACAAGGACCAAACATCTTGCCCCACTGAACCAGGCATTCTCACGTGCAACCACATGAGAGATATATGGAACCTCTCTTGACTTATTACTTTGGCGTGTGTTAGCTCCGAGTCGCAGGAGGTTGTGTGTGTTGTGTGAAAAAAAAAGAGAAATGATATGTGTTGGGTGTGCGGGGGTGGAGTTCCGGGTAGGTTCTCCACACCGAGGGGCATTGTAGTTGTCCGAGGCTTTACCCTGAGGGGTAGTTGACTGAGGCTTTACAATGACCCCGACACAACGTATGGGTTTCTATCCATACGGGCGACTCGTAGTTAATACACAATATTGGAAAATGTCTCGTAGGACTTAGCCTGGCTGGCATACCTAAGGAAGTGTGCTCTATAGCTTGGCAAAAAGGCGGTCTGACATGTGGGTAAAGTTGTACACCCCTGCAGGTTTTAAACTATTCGAATAGTCACGTCCTGGGTTATAGATACGCTTGGAGAGGTCTTTCAAGAGTTAGACTATAACATTTTGATAAAACTTGAGATTGAGTGGTACAAATGGGTAATTCGTGCCATTGATGTGGCGATGTGGGATGTCACCTCTAGGATGTTAATTATGCTTATAATTATTGTCTCACTGATATTTGAACAATTAAAAATTGTTTTAACAAGTTGCCTTCAATCTATGATATTGTTGCAAATTAAATATGGCTTTACGCTGAAAATAAACTACATGGCCATCTCTATTGAATTAAGCTTGCATGTAGCTATGTATAGGTTTGTTAATCGTAAGTCTTACGAGTACATTTTTGTACTCAACTACATTGTCTATTTGCTGCAGAGGAGGTTGACCCCCAAGGGGTTAACGAGGGTGAGGCTGACTACATTCTCGATGACTAGCTTGGGCGTTTTCGGTCGGTTACCTTATGGGTAAGGGCAGTCAGTTGGCTTTTGTTCCTGCCATCTATTGGCAAGTGTTTTTCCACTGCAGACTTAACTTTTGTATGAAATCTTAGTGTATGTTGAACATATGTAAATTATGAAATTTTCAATAATGTAATACCTTGTGTATGGAATTGATGCTATTTTTGTGGAAGGTGTATGTGTACTGCAGTTCTGAGAAGTACATATACACTGAGAGCGGGGAAATTTTATTTTATTGGTAATGCTAGGACCAACAGAAAGGTTAAGCATTACAAATTAAATCGCCCGGCGGCTCTCACACTTCCACTGTCCAGACCTCCTGGTCTCTATCTCTCGACTTGCGTCCCCTGTAGATGGGACAATGCCAATACTGCAGGTGCTAAAGCAGCAGGTTGAGCACCTCCATGTAGCCACCCCACGGACAGTCCTTCCTGTGGGAGTGGTAGTCCCAACGCTTGGGCTCCATAGGTTCTGGCATCTAAAATTTTTGAACAGTGTAAGAGCTAGTGATCAATAGAGACCGCTGAGTTTCGACCATCGAGTTCGACCACTGGGTTCGACCACTAAGTTCGACCATATTGGTCTATGTCTTCAACCTCAATGGGCTAAGGTTTGGACCAACTTGGTCTAAGACTCCTGGTCGGAGACTTCGACCACCATGGTCTAAGACTTTGCATGCTTTGGATTTTTAGGAATGAATGGACATCTACTCATATGTGCCCAATTCCAACACAAATACCTGCATATATATATATATATATATATATATAGAGAGAGAGAGAGAGAGAAATCTGCTTAATTACCTTCAGTAGCATAGTCCTAAGTTCTTATCGACCATGCTAGCTAAGGCTTTTACCCTTCAGTTGTATGTTCTGATATCAAGTCTGTCAGACCCTAAATTTGTAATTTGTAATCCACTATGTCAATCTATGTTATTTCTTGGATTAGTAGATAGCACACACAGATACATTCTTGGATCAATCACATACATCGCATGCACAACAAAATATATTAGATAACCGACCGTAGCCCACAGTTTTACAAAAGGGGCACGAAGGCCACAATATCACATAGTTCAGAGTACAAAGTAAGGGGTAAGTGTGGAATCAAAATAAGTAGTAGTAGATCCATTCACCTGGGTAAGTGTGGAAGCAAAATAAGTACTAGTAGATGCATTCACTTTGCCCATAGGCAAGTGACTAGGGGTCCCGACCTAAGCTTCACCATCTTCAACACCGTCTGGTCCAGAGGCCACGAGTAGTCGTAGGGGTCTTGGTCGAGTTGATCTAAAATATTATATTGGACAAGTCTGAGTACACAACCGTACTCGTGAGCCAACACACAATGCAGGTTATTATAGATGCAAGGCTAGTTAAAGGGGGGGTTCAGAGTTCTTTTATTTGCACAAAGCTAGGTTTGAATTAGACTAAGTAGTAGAATATCCTGAGATAGCATTTTCAACCATAGGTTTTGTAAACTGAGTTTTCTTTGTAAGGTACTAGTGGAGATCCCATCTCCTATACCATTGAGTGGCTCCATCCACCCAATGCTTAGGCTATCCCGTATTTACCATTGGTCCCCGACCAGGCATTTCTCAAATCCCTATGGTCCCACCCCATCTTTCCATTCCACACCCACACACAAATGGCTTTATAAAAATGAAACCTAGTTCAAGCGAGTTCCCGACACGCTCTTGACCGTGAGCACGGCTATCTAGACAATTTTCTTACTCTACAGAGTTCGTACACTTTACCCACAAGAGATATTCAACTTATAATGTCCTATACACACTTCTGATGGTGTGCGATTAAGTTGATTATCACAAGGCTTTTACAATGCCCTCCCCAATGCAACCCCACACCGCTAGGCATCACCCCTTGGGCCATGCCCCGGGGGTCTCCATTTGTGTCGTGTAGCTTTCCTGTGACTACTACCCATATACACACTACACATCCACCAATGGCGAGGTTGCAAGGAGGCGAACAAATTAGTTAGCCAGGTTGTACCCATTATAGACTTGTGGTTGTATTGTTTTTATACGAGAGGTCATCACAAGAACTCAGTCTTTTATTGACATGGGCGGTGCATCCACATACCCCACGACATGCATCACCAGCACCAGCCACTCTTTCCATCCGCCCAAGTCGAAATCTATTTTTCAGGTTTTGTTTGTTTTGAAAAATAGTTAATGGTTGTACCCATTAACTATGAACAAGACCAATATAGTTGTATAAATTATAGCAATGCAATTTCATAATTTAAAGCAATATAATTTGCAAAGACTAGGTGCAATATGATCAAAGTATTGACTCACCTTGGTCGAGGTGCTGCAGCTCCTGCTCGTGGTCTGGTAGAGGGTTTTCGGGAGCTTCATACTCTATACACGCAAAATCCAACCAAATATTCAAATAAACCCATATGAATTCAGCTTGCATTCAAAAATCCAAATGAACTCCAAATGGGGATGCTTTCGGTTTAGTTGAGCAAATTTAGTTAGTCTCCGATTCTCATTACCTCGTTCGGCGTTGGACATAGAATCCGAGAGTGTGGCTAGTCTGTATACGAGTTCTCGGTTTTGAGTATTGTTTAATGTTTCGACCACCTGGTCGGAGGGGTTTGTGACTACCTGTTCGAAAGGGATTTTTTAGTACTATTCATTTATTTGAGTATTGTTCATAGTTTTGACCACTTGGTCGGAATGGGTTTCGAATACCTGGTCGAAAGGGTTTTCGAGTATTGTTCATTGTTTCGACCACCTGGTCGGAATGGGTTTCGAATACCTGGTCAAAAGGGTTTTCGAGTACTATTCGTTGTTTTGAGTATTGTTCGTAGTTTCGACTACCTGGTCGGGATGGGTTTTGAATACTTTGTCGAAAGGGTTTTTGAGTACTGTTCATTGTTTCGAGTACTGCTCAGTGTTTCAACTACTTTCATTGTTTTGACTACAGTTTATTGTTTCGACTACCTGGTCATAGGGGGTTTCGACTGCCTAGTCGAAAAGAGTTTCGACTTACTGGTCGAGAGAGTTTCAACTATCTGGTCGAAAAGAGTTTTGACTTACTGGTCAAAAGAGTTTCGACTATCTGGTCGAAAGGAGTTTCGATTATTGGTCGAAAGCGGTTTTCAACTATTGGTCGAAAGGGGTTTCGACTAACTGGTCGAAAGGGTTTCAACTAATTGGTCGAAAGAAGTTTTCGACTAACTGGTCGAAGGAGTTTCGACTATATGGTAGGAGGGAGTTTCGACCATCCCGTCGGGAGGATTTTCGGCAATCCGGTCGGAGGGAGTCTCGACCATCCAGTCAAAAGGAGTTTCGACCATCTGGTTGGAAGGAGTTTCAACCATCCGGCCGGAGGAGTTTCGTCCGTTTGGTCGGAAGGAGTTTCGTCCGTCTACTCGGAAGGAGTTTCGTCCATCTGGTCGGAAGGAGTTTCGACCATCTGGTCGGAGGAGTTTCTACCGTCTTGTCGGAAGGAAGTTCAACCATATTCTAGGCAGAGGAGGGTTCGACTACCTAGAGGTTCGACTATACTCTAGGCGAAAGGATGTGTGATTACCTTGTCAAAAGGAGGTCTGATTACATTCCAAGTAGAACGGGGTTCGACCACCTGGGGGTTTGACTACAATTTGGGTCTACAATGCATTCGCACAGCTAGAGTGAACATGAGCATCTAGTGGCCACTAGGAACGTACCGATATGACGTGGAGGAAGCGAGCTAACCGGAGATGGTCAGGCGACGGTTGTCCGTGACGGTGGGAAAAGCTCCAAGCGGTGGTGATAGCCGATGAGGTCGATTCAACTACTTAGGTTACTCTGGTCGGAGGGGAGGAAGAACGAGGTCGACGGCAGCTCTTGTGAATATAGAGTGGAATCAAATGAGGGGAACTGCCTCTTGTGTTAGGGGATATGAGCTGGCGCATTTAAGGAGGGAAGAGCTTCACTAATGGGCGTTAATGTTGTTGGCGACGTCGTAGTGGCGCTTGGTCGAAGTGAGCGCTCAAGACTTACATGGAACTCAAGCTCACTTGAGGAATGGAGGAGCGGGGAAACTAGCACTTGTGGCGAGGAATGACAATGATGGGGCTTGGAGCTGCTATTTATAGCCGCTTGGGCAGAGGTCGCCCGAGAGCATGCGTTGTATTCGGTGCGGCTCAGTATCGAGGAGTGGTTGGCGATCTAGACAAAGTCGGCATCATAGTGCAGTGGTGTGATGGGTTGAGTGATGATCAGTAATGGCTGAGCGACGGTATCAGGGAGATATGGCGATGCACTCGGGGGGGGCTGCTGAGGCCAACTGAGGGGGTTCGTTGGAAACCTAGGTGGCTTATGGTGCTTCATGCCGGTTGACAGAGGAATAGTAGATGAAAAAGAAAAGATTAGGAAAGGGTTTGAGATAATGAAAAGAGACTTTGCTTTAGGAAATTATCATGAGGTGATAGATCCTAATCTGATATCTGTTAAACAATTCTAATTGGCTCCTGAATATTATTCTGATTCTGGGGTTTATACTTCATGTAATTTTCCAAAGGGCAATGCTCTTAAGTCTTTGCTACTTCTGATAGTAGGGTTTATGTTTTAGGGTTTTCTTGTGTCGGCAAAGGAGAAAATACAGCTCAAATAATTCTCGATAATGCTGGCAAAAGGATGTCAATATATAACACATGAAAAGTTTTAAAAATCTCGTATTTTTGCATTCAGGCATTTTTTGGGTGTTACACTCAGGGAGAGGTCGGCGGCGGCGGCGGCAACGATGCATGGATAGAGTAGGGGAAGATGGTTGCGGCACTACAGACTTGCTCCGATCAAATTGACCGAAGCTTGAGCTTCAGGGGGTGGAGGGGATCTCGGGGGTGGTCTTGGTGGAGCTTGGGGAGGTCGGGGGCGGCTTTTTCGATGGTGGCCGTGGGTGACACAGTTATGGCGTACGACAACAATGAGTTAGAGGCGGCAGCGATGGACATGAAGGTAAGGGATGGGTTTGCGGTGGCTAGGTGAAGTTGGTGATGGGGTTAATTTGACGAATGTGTGGACGGTGGTGGCGAATTGGAGAAGGGGCTTTCCGAGTGTTTCTCAGGTGCGGCGATGATTAGTGGTGATGGCCGATTTTGGGGAAGAAGGGAGGTGGCAGTGGTGTTGGCTTGAGTCTATGGAGGAAGATGACGCGACTGGCTCGTGTTTTTATAGCCAATCAAGGCGGTGATGGTAGTGGCAGAGCGGAGGCGGGCGCGACGTGCACAAGGTGGCGTGTGCGGCTGCGAGGGATCGACACTAGAGGGGGCGGTGCTGGCGCACAAGGTGGCGGAGTCTTGGCGCGGTGCGAGGGCAGCACGAGGACGAAGCTGACGGGGACGAAGGTGGAGAAGAACCAAGGTGGTGCGACGCGGACATAGGACGAGGCGACACGGCGGGGAAGAAGAACAAGGGAGAGGTGCATGGGAGAAAGGCGACTTCAGGCTAGAGGAAATGGAAAACCAAGAAAGGAAAGCGGTAAACGGCGAAACTTTTCTAATTGTGCAAGAAATCCAAAATTAAGCCAAACTCAAGCAAGCTTTACTTTATTTTTGAAAATTTGGGTCTTTTCAGATCAAATGTCCGTAAAGCGGCCAAACTTTGCATCGTCTTTTGAAGACAAATCCTGCGTTTTCTCCATGTTCTGATGTTTTTAACTTGCACCGTACAAATCGATTTATCAGGCAAACCAGGAACTTCAAACCGTTTGACGAAATGCGGCTGCTTCGCATGCAGATGCAGGCGTCCTCGAGCAAAGAAACTTGACCTCCTTATGCTTCGCAATCCCATGTACTCTTGCATCATTTCATGCATCTCTAGAAGCTCAAAGCTACATGTCGTCGTGATGTTTATGCAAGTTCAGAGTCGTCGCAACCAAAACTCTACTGTTTACTTGTTTTAATTGTCAACTAATACTAAAACATATGCCTTTGTTTACTCTGATGATGGACGGAGCAAGGAAAAAGAAGACAGGGGTAAAATTGACTTTTTTTTCTTGAAAAGGGCTAATGATTAAATGGTTCATAAAATATATGGTATTTAATCTATTACCGAGAACTTAATGGCAAATAATAGAAACACATATAAAGCGTGGCAAAATGGCTAATTCCCAAAAAAAAATGCTTCAGATATAGAGCCGATTGGCAGAGTACATGAACTTGAGTTCCTGAGTAATGCTTCTGTAACCATGTTTGGCGATTAATTAAACGATCAGAGAGCAAGCCAGCAAGGTATATTAATTAGCCTAGTAGTACTACCAAATTATCTTAGCAAGTTGCCTTGTTTCTCTGCAGACAGCAACTGTTCAGTTACCAACTCGGAATTTGCATGCTTATCCATAGTAATGTTTCAGGTGCAGCTGATGTAACACTGCACATCACCATCTGCCTGATTAGGAAGTTTACCAACCTAGTTTTTTTAGTATCAATCATCCGGAAAAACGAGACCCGGTAGAATCTGCTATACTTCTTATGTGATACTCCTACGAATTGTTTATGTACACTAAAGAACACTAGTCTGCTACTGATGCATGCTTACAGCCTAAGAGAGACTACTAATTGGGTTATCCATGTCGACGTAAAAACGTCAAGTGGCCGTCTAAGGCATTCGGTCTCACCATGCATTCCGGTCACTGTCTAACAAGTAACTAATCCACGCGCTTGCCCACCCGGAAGAAGAAGAATAGTGTGCCTTGCGACGTGGAAAAACATTTGAACAACACATCGACTCGACGAGAAAGGAAGCCGAATTCGGGCACGGCCGGAGAACATCCGTGTACTAAATGGAGAGGAGTTTGCAGGGCAGCGGGGACGAGAACGAGTGCTTGACCGGATGGGCGAGCGAACTGTTGGATGCGTCACTTGGTACATAGCAACACTTCCCAGTTGCAAACTGTTTAGCCTCCGCCGCCGTACTTGCTCTGGTTCTGGATTGACGTCAACAAAATGGTCCTTAATGCACATGGATCTTTGAGCACTATTTTTCTCTAATTATTTTTTATGTCGGTGAAAATTAAAGGATTGTATAACCATGTGTTTTGCGTATATTGGTAGCCAAAATTTTAAAAGCTTAATTGCAAGCATCCAGAAATATATATTTATTTGACAACGGAGAGAGCAGAGAGAGGATAATTTTACCCATGTCGGTAAAAATGCAAATTAGCACATTTTTTAATCCAGGATGCAAAACTTGGGCAAGGACATGCATGTTTTGACTTGCTCGAAATAATATTGAGCCACTAATTGATGCAGTTTCTTGCAGGAGCATAACTTAAGCCGGTGTCTAATCCCGTGAGCCGAGCAGCTGCTTTTTCAATGATTTTTTTTAAAAAAAATCACACATTATTTTTGTTAATATACACAAATAAATACTCAAAAAATAAAATAACAGAAATAACCTTCTGTCGTCATTTGAAATGACGATAGTGCCCCTATCACCAAATGAAACAATGACAAAGACATTCTCGCCGAACGAAAGGACGATAGTGTTGGGTTCGGATTTTTTAATCCGAACCCTCTGTGTATTTTTGCACAAATTCTAGATCAACAGCTAGTGCACATAGTGGGTACAACGTCGATAACAAGCTCCAATCATGAATCAACATAAAAGTAAATAACAAAGTACCGTCCTATGACTACTTATTACAATAAAGGTCACATGACCTCAAGTTTTACAGCACCGAAAGCAACAAAAGATAAACTTCGAGTGATGACCCATCAAATTTCTCACCGGCGTTCGACTGGGGACCGCAACCTAGTACTCCAGATGACCTTCATCAAGCCACAAGCGCAAAAGTCGTGATCCTCCCCGACATCATTGAAGGATTCTAAGATAAGTTTTCAGTGTAGCATGTGAGTACATAAAGTATTCCACGAGTCTTGTGAAAAATGCAACATGCAGGCTTAACAACGAGGCTTATATGGTTCTTTTGCACAAAACAATATTTAAAGTTTCAATAGTTTCCAAAAAGCAACATTTGACAAAAGTATATTCAATAATTAAACTAATTATTTCACTAGTGATGGTTCTAACTATCAACCACTAGTATCAAGACTCTATCCACCAAGGTTCAAAGGATAGTGCTCTAGCTGCTAGAATATCTACCGAGAATCCCAATTGCTCCAGGATTCCAAAAGCTTATTCTTTTAAAATCAAAACTAAAATATACTATGTGAAAACGAATCTTGCCCATTCTTGATCGTGGGCATGGCTATCCGAATAGTTTACACTCTACAGATATTGTACAACTTGACCCACACGAGATAATCAACTTATAATATGTCATCACTTGCGACTAAGCGATTATCACAAGGTCTTTATAATCCTTTATCCTTACCGCCCTATGAGCTATACCCTCAAGATATGGAAGCACATTTACCATTAGCAAGCGAACTCACAGTTATGGGAGATAACCTACCCGAACGTGGAGGTTCATTTACCATCATCCGTCGTGAGCCCCGACAGACATGGAAGTACATTTACCATTGTCTGCACAACTCATGTAACTCCTATCATCTACAGCCTACGGGCTTAATGCTTTGACTTAGTAAATTATTCCATCAGGACTGTCCCATTTCGAACATGTGGTTGTACAGTAGTGCTCGGTTTGGATAGACATAAGTGTTGGTACTTAATCGACCAAGGCGAGACCATCAATAACTCAATCCACTCGCCTTGGTCTAAACAAATGTTTCACCATTTTATTTTATTTGCTAAACTACCGGCAATACCTATTTCCATACATTTCTCAAACTGTTTTGCACAAAAGGGTATTAATGATTCCCTCCCATAGGATGATCATGACCGATAAAACTTGTCTAAGTAATTATATCGTTTTAACTAATCCAACAGTATTGTAATCATTACCGTGGATTTGCTACACTAGGGTGACAATGGTTCATAGATAACAACATCAAATGAAGGTATATTCATGTTAGGATTAACTAACCCAAAGAATTGAACACATCATTTTATGTAAATAGCAATGTGTAATAATTTTGAACAATGTAAAACAAGATTTTAAAAATAGTAGGATCAAAATGATCAAATGAGACTTGCCTTCATTGAAGGTAGGAGTTACTCCCTCAGGTTGGTCTAAGCTTGCTACGGCAACGTCGGACTCTACACGTGCAAAATAAGACAAATAAACACAATAAATACAAATAAAATCCAAAAATATATATAATTGGTAATGCTAGATAGATATTGAATTTAGATGAATTTAAAATTTTGAATCACCCGAATCAAAGTTCAAATGAAGGAGAATGAACTCTTGAAAGATTTGACGAAAGGGAAAATTAAGAGAGAAATGAATATTCCTTTCGGGTTAATTAATAAAAGCAATAGAGAATGACAGCGGGTCTACTTGTCATTGGGGAAAAGAGAGAAAGAGAGGAAGAAGCAGAGGAGGAAACAAAGCAAGGGGCAAGCCGGTTCGGGTTGGCAATGAGCGGTGGCGCAGGGAGGCGGGGTGACTGGAAAATGGAAGCGCAAGGTCCCAGGGAGGCGATGTCACGGCTGGAGGTGAACGGTGGTGGCGTTGGTGGCGGCGGTGGACCGGGTGCACTCAGTGAGGCTAGGGGTGGTCCGAGGCAGCGAGGAAGAAGGGGCGGCAGTGGCGGCGCTCCACGGTGGCTCCTCGGCCAAATGGAGAAGGGGAAACAGTGGAGGAAGCTCGGGAACATGATGTGAAGCGAACAATTTGGTAAAGGGCTCACCGAAGAGGGAGATCGGGGTGAGGCGATGTTGCGGCCAGCGACGGGGAAGAAGGCTCATGCGGCGGAGGCGCAGCTCCAGAGGCGGTGCGGGTTTGAGGGGAAGTGGTGGGATGGAAAAGGGTGTTGGGGATCCCATTTATAGGCGAGGGCGGGGAACAGAGCGGGCGCGGGCGCGATGGCAATCATGGCTGTGGTTTCGTCTCTGGCTTGATGGCGACGCACTGGCGAGGGGAAATGACAAGGAGTAAGTCCTCGTGTTAGTGGGGTGTTGATGGCGCGCAGTAAAGGCGGCGACACGATGTGGGCGGCGTGGCGCAGACGAACGGGCAGCACGAGCGCTGGCGTTCGACCGAAGCAAAGGAAGAAAGAAAGATGGGTCGGGTGGGTCCGATGGGCTAGGGAGAAAAGAGTTAGGACCGGCCTAAAGCAATAGAGAATTTGATGTCAGCCCCAAAACTAAGATGAAGTTTCTGATTTTGAATTTTTGGAGAGATTTGAGATGGAGTTTGATTTTGAATTATATATATATATATATATATATATATATATATATACTTTTTTCCTACTCCCGGGAGTAGTTACTCCCTATTCCGTATCTCACAACGTAGAGAGTATTTTGCACAACCGAGAGTATGTATGTGTAGTATACAAGTATATAAAACCCCCTAGGTGGTATTCACACCTTTTCAGAGGTGGTATGTATAATTTTTTAGACATACTCCTTTTTAGTGCGAATATGAAGGTATTTACAAAATATTCTAAAAACTAATGACTTTCTTATACATTTTTCATGTGGTTCGCATTGGAATATCTTATAATTAGTATATGAGTATCACTTTTTATATATATATATATATATATATATATATATATATATATATATACTTTTTTCCTACTCCCGGGAGTAGTTACTCCCTATTCCGTATCTCACAACGTAGAGAGTATTTTGCACAACCGAGAGTATGTATGTGTAGTATACAAGTATATAAAACCCCCTAGGTGGTATTCACACCTTTTCAGAGGTGGTATGTATAATTTTTTAGACATACTCCTTTTTAGTGCGAATATGAAGGTATTTACAAAATATTCTAAAAACTAATGACTTTCTTATACATTTTTCATGTGGTTCGCATTGGAATATCTTATAATTAGTATATGAGTATACCTAAAGTGATAAAGGAGTATGTCAAATTCTTTTAGGTGGTATACTACACCTGAGAGTAGAAAGAAAAACTCCAACTAAAACCCATCAAATTAATTAAATTAAATTAAATTATTTTTTACAAAATTCAAAACTTGGAATGTTACGGATAGGAAGCCACATCGCCCGCATCGATGGGTCAGACCACCTGTCGCCCTTTCCTTCGGGGACAAGGAATTCTGTGATATATCACAGATTAAAATATTGGTGGAAGAAAAATCATTGCCAATTTCAACAAAACGAGGTAACTATGTCATCGGCGACAGAGCCTGCAATGCAAAATCGATCCACATCATCATATCACGTTTCAACCAGCGACAACGTCTTATTTCCGTAAATTTATTTTTAAAACATTTATTTATGTAATATAAAAAAATATAGTATTCAAAAAATCCTTTTTCGGGCAGCGGTCAGAGTGTGACTCGGTCCAAATCTGAAACATGCCTTTTTGTGGTGGCGGCTAGCTGGCGTGGCACATTCTATAGCTAACGGAGGACATGTTTTCCTTTGCCTCATCTAGTCATCTGCTGGTCTCTATATGTATAGCCTAAGTCTTCCTCGTGCAGAGAATGGATCGGAGTAGTGCTTTGAACTCGCTAGCCGCTCGATCCAACGAATTCAAAGCTCGAACGATTAGCCAGGTCTCTGCACCTAACGTACGTGCTACAGTCGTTGAATGCGAACGGCGGCATTGCCGCCTTGCCGGTAGCGCCTGCGTGGTCGTACGACATGGCGGACCCACGTGGACTTCGCTGCGGCGGCGGTGGCGAAGGCCGGCTGGCGAGGGATGAGGATGATGATGAGGTTGAGGCCGTAGCGGCGAGCACGGACGGTGGCTCGGTTCTGTCCGGGGAGTACCAGGCTCAGGAGATGTCCACGATGGTGTCGGCCCTGACGAGGGTCGTGGCGGGCGACGACCGGCCATGGGCGTCGGCCGCGGCATGGCCTGTCTCGCCGTCCGGCGGCGGCGGGCAGTGGACCGGCCGGGAGGATCTGGCAATGGGAGGCTACGTGCATGCGCACGGGAGCTACTCTGCTGCGCCGGCACCGGAGTTCGCAGCAGGTGAGGATCAATATTTTTATTTTATTTTTTTAAATGTTTGCGGGTCACAAGTTAAAGAACCGAACAGAAGGAGCTCTTCGTCACGCGTTCGTTCTTAATACTTTTGCTTTTTTTTCTCCATTTTTTCTTTCGGTGAAGTTTCTTTTCTTAATTAATGAGAATGCTTAGCATGTGTTAGTCATGCAGGTTGATTTCAATACGGTGCCGTGTTCTCGAAAATGTTACTGATGTAGTACTGTTTCAGTTAATACTTTGATTGCAACAAGAGTGCTATGTCAGAACTAACCATGCATTGAACGTTCTTTATCTACTATGATTACTTTCCCAAAATTTCTTGATCGAAACAGAGAAAGGAGTATGAAAGTTGGCCTCTTCTCATTTAGAGTTTTCGATTACTTGGATGGGGCTGCCGAAACTTGGGTATTTTATATGGGGAAAAATACAACTCAACCAATTATCCAACACTCAAAATGTTAATTTGACAGATCGAGATGAAGCCAAACCATTTGCTGGTGTTTGAGCATGCAACAGATTTAATTGGGACTGCAAGTGTGCACAGCATGCATGCAAATGAACCTGCGTGCATGTGGATCTCACCAGGAAAAGATTAGGCAAGTTCGCACAACTCTTCCAGGACCTCCAAACTCCCACCAAACTATTCCACTAGACTTGGTCACTGCACTCGTGCAACACAACAAAAATACGAAACCTTGCCATGGCAACACGTACGGTAGGAACGCGATGTAAGTGCATTGCTAAAGGCTAGTGCAATGGTGCAATGCAGCTGGTCGATGGAGATAGACGCGTCTTTAATTCTTGCCCATGGGAGCAAAAATGCGTACGTGCCTGTGTAGTATAGCGCGAAACGATGGGGGAAGTCTCAGATGTGACGCGCTAGAGTTTCGCGCTTATCACCTTACCCGTCGTCATCCGCAGGAGAAGGGCAGACCTCGGACGCGCAGGGCGCGGCCATGGATGAGCACTCGCCCACGTACACCGCCGAGGCTCCCGCGGAGCAGGGCGGCAGTGGCGCGCCTGCTGGCCGGAGGTACCGTGGCGTGCGGCAGAGGCCGTGGGGCAAGTGGGCGGCGGAGATCCGGGACCCGCATAAGGCCGCCCGCGTCTGGCTCGGCACGTTCGAGACCGCCGAGGCCGCGGCGCGGGCCTACGACGAGGCCGCGCTCCGGTTCCGCGGCAGCCGCGCCAAGCTCAACTTCCCCGAGGACGCGCGGCTCACCAGCCCGACCTCCGCTGCCGCCGCGAGCTCGACGCCGGTGGCCTCTCCAACAATGGCTTCGGCGGCGTACCCGTCAAGTGCCGTATCGGACTACTTGCGCTACCAGATGCTTCTGCATGGGGGAGGCGGCGGCGGCGGCAGCCATGGCGGTTTTCCTCTGTACTATGGCGCCACGAGTACTTCCTTGGGGTCCTACTCTTTTCCCGCCTCCTCTGTTACTGTGGCCTCCGTGCCGTCCTCTGCTTCCTCTGTTCCGAGTTACAGCGCGGCGGCAGAGCACGGCGAGGCGGCGCAGTGGACCTGGCCGGCCGAGGGCGCGTGGACTTATCCGGCGACTACCGGTTCTTGGTCTGGCTCGAGCCAGTATCCACCACCACCTCGTCGTCCTCAATAGTAGCTCCTTTTTTGACCCTTTCTTTAAGAAGACGACTAGTAGTGGCTGTAACTGAGATGATAAGGTGTTGTTCGACATGCATGGGTGCAAGAAGGGTGCACCGTGGCATTGTAATGATTGTTCTTTTACTCTGTTGATGTTGATCATGCGATCGTCTAATCATGTTTTTGGCTGGGATAAAATGGAAAAGCAAGTGAATAATAACTTTTATTTTTAACTTCTGCTGAATAAACAGAAATAACCCTTTTTTTTCTGAATAGGCTACAAATACTGCACATGAGTAGTTAGAATAGAATTAATTTACAAAATAAAGAGTTCGTACGGTAATCATGTTTTTAAAACATATTGTAGGCGCTTGAGCCGTGACGGCATATGTTTGAACTATAAAGTTTGAGCTACACCAAGGAGAAAATCCTATTGTAGCCACGAATTTCACACGTACTAGGATGATCGCGCGCCGTTGATTTTAGGTTGGTCGAACAACTGTAGTGTTTTTTTGAATTGCACATAATAGATTTGATAGTTGTACGGATGATGTTTTTAATTGTGTGAACATGATTAGTTTTTTAATTGTGTGAACATGATTAGTTAGGGCATAGCGTTGTCAGCACCATGCTATATGTTACGAATCTCAAATCCAGTAATAGGGATGTTAGCAACATAGAACATTAGTAGGATGGTTTACTCTGTCCATACGTAACTGAAACTGATTCTTGGTTTCTCTACACTTAAGTAGCGTACGATATACATGTGGCCATGAGCCATAAGAGCAAAGCTTATATCTATATAGCTATTACATGGACATCGCTGTTATGTCTGTACGTGTTGACAACACATACATCAGGCCGATATGTCGTGTAAATACTGTCATGGGTGAACCACAACATGCAAGTCATATCGTCTGAGCAAAAGCTATACATCACGGTAGTACCACTGGTATGGTAGACATTATCAGTGTGCCCTCCAAAACAAGGATATAAATTAAATACTGCCAACAGTAAGTGTCTACTAATACACCAAAGTTAGCACCACAGCTTCTAACTGTAGCTCAGTTTTCAGTATGTTTTCAAGTGTGGCCAATTCATTTTTTTCGAGCGTGCAATCATGGAGCTGTAAATGTACATGTACATGTTTTTGTTTTTGTTTTTTTTCCTTCATGTGTCAGTGACATACACAATGGATCTAACTTGTATCATTATATCCTCAGTTTGAATATGTGCTTTTCTGCTATGAAGTAAAGTGTTCAATTGTATAGGTGCATAATATTGTTGTGCAGAGACACATCTGTCAGACCCGGATTTTGTAATCCCGAATCCTCTATGAAAGTACTGTGATGCTCTATCGATCAGTAGGTAGCTAGCACTCACATGATACATTACTGAATCATCTCATGCATAGCGTGGAATGAACCATACATGATATTACAAACGATACAGTTCAAATAGACCACTTTATGTCTATTTTACAAAAGGGGCCATACAGATCAAATGAGTTCATTACATCAATTACAGATACGGTAGCGGAAGCAAAAGGGTGAAGCACGTCTCTCCACAGGCGAACGACTATGGTAGTTTGTGTACGACCGATATTCACCAAGGACATAGGGAATATTGGTTGCACGCAAACACCGACGGAGCCGGCTAGACTGGGGCGAGACCTAGACTAGGAAACTAATCTACTCCTCGTCATTGCCTTGTCCATCCACACCTTGATCCTCGTAGTAGGCGTAGTCTCCATGATCCGTGCTCGCAAGCCAACACAACAGGTGCAATAATATATATGCAAGGTTTAACAAGGATGGCTCGGGTTCTTTTATTTGCTCAAAGCAACATTTTTAAATACAGTAGTTAGAAATTCCTATCACTTAGCATTTTAACTAAATCACACTTTCTTAAAGAGAATATTTGTGCAATAGTAATAACAGCAGAGGTTACCTCCACCTTATGCTTATTTCTGATGATGGTTACATCCACCTAATATCAACACTGGGTAAGACTACCTAGGAAAAATCCAAAACAATGGCCATTGAGCCCGAAATATTATTCATCCCACCCATAAAGTTTTATAAACAGAACTAACTTTTGTAAGTTTCCATGTCTGCCTCTGACAGTGGGCACGGCTGTTCGAACATTTTATTCCTCTGTAGAGACTATACACTTTACCCACAAGAGATAATCGTCTTGATATACACACATGTTTCCTTGGACGTGTGAATCAAGAGAGATTACCACAAGGCCTTTACAAGGCATCCCTCGGTATTTGCTACACCCGCTAAGGTTTCATCTAAGTAGGGTTACGCTCACGGAGACCCGTCAACCCTTACCCAGACCTCCTCTTGCGCCATACGACTTACACTCACAAAGACTCGTAAGTCGTACACCCCAACCCATAACCCCGAAGGCTCATGGCGAAGTGGGTCCTTCAATGGTGCAACTCGTACAGATAGACACCAATTATTCAGCCAAGTCATTACCATTATTAGACTTGTGGTTGTACTGCTTTACATTGGGAGGTCATTACAGGATTAAGTCCTTAAAGCTATCTGGGCGGTTCATTCCACGTACCAATCACATACCAACATATCTTGGGCAACATTAGTACCCATCAACATATCCTCCAACATACCATCCACCTAGATGTGGTATTAGCAAGCTTTTAGGGTTTTGAGGAGTATAAACCAAACTATTTCAACCATACCAGTCATTTCCCCCAATGACTGTCCAAAACATTTTTTATGTTTAAAGGATGATGATTGGGGTAGTTAATACCCTAGTACTCAAGCAAGTCTAGCATGGCACTTGAGTACAACTATAACTAGTAGGTTACCACATAATTACTAGGGTGACAAAGATTAGGGAATTCAATTATCAAAGGAATGGCATGATAATTATTTAATCATCAAGTTGGCATTTAACTACCTTAGGTTCATTTGACATATATTTGCATAAAAAATTAAAGCATGCAATTTGATATTTTAAAAGAATATAATTTGCATAAAATATAGGTTCAATATGATCAAAGTATTGACTCGCCTAGGTCAAAGTCTAGAGGATCTTGGTATTCTTGAGCTTGATCGAAATGGATGCCTCTAGCTTCTTCGAACTCTACTCAGACGAACGTACCAGAAAAGAAAATACAAGTAAATAAAGCAAATAAAAACCAAATAGATAATAAATAAACTCCAAAAATAACCAAACTAGTACCAAAATGTAGACCTTGAATTTACAAATTTTCTGGGCACAAATTTCATAATTTTTAGAGTTATAACGAAGAAGATATGAATTTTTGAAGCTTTTCAATTGAATTTTTAATTGAAAAGAAAATCAGAAAAGAGGAAAAACCAGCTGATGACACGTGGGTCCCAACGCACAGTCGTACGGGTGCACGGAACAGTGCGTGGAACAAGTCCACGCGCGGGGCGCGTGAGTCCACCGGAACAGTGCTACGCGGGGCCCACTTGTCAGCCACAAAGAAGGATAATCGGTTTAATTAACAGCCATCACTATTCACAGGGCCCACACAGTAGCAACCCAACTGGGAATTAAAGCGTCATTAGCAATCGGCTAATCACCGATTAGCCTTAACCTGCTACAGTACTGCTGTAATTAGACGTGCTACAATGTCTTCTTCATCCCGACAAACACAGGGCAGAGGGGAGGCCGGCGTGGTGCGGCACCGACCGAGGGACGAGCGGCACCACTGGGGAAGGGCAAAAATGGGTTGAATTTGGCAAAGTTGACACCTGTGCAGTGTGGTCTTGGAGCATCAGTAGCCAAAGTTGAGTTTGGCAAAGAAAATTATGTATTGAAGTTTGTTTGGTGATCATGAAATGTTTTGTTTTCACTCGGTCGATTAGTAGATTTCCATTTGGCGAAAACATTCCAAAATAATTATTCTCTAATGATTGTATAGTGGACTTGCGACGATTCGGTTAACCGTTGTTAATTGTTAACATGCCAATTGACAAGAGTTAGCGGAGTTATCCATTTCGTCAATATTTGAGAGCTATCAATTAAGAGCGTAATTTGCAAAATCTTAGGAAATCGAAGTTATGCAAATGACCTTCGTAATCGCCTCTGCAATCATCTCAAATATTTGTTAAAACTAATTTGAACTATTTTCCCATTTTTGTGTAAAAGGCTTTGCGGTATAAGAAATTAATTTACAGTTTGCTAAAAATAATTTCGGGAAGCTATTCAGGATTAACTCGTTGATCTCAATATCTTGCTTTGAAAACTTGTATATTAATCATGTAATCCTATCATTTGTTCCTTGGTCCAAATATTGTTTTAGCGCATACCTTTTTATCCCCAATTCAAAGTCATCAAAGACAAAATATTTTACTGTCTTTTAAGCCTAGCAAAATTTATCAAATACCCTAATCTTGCCAATCAATATCTGTCCTTCTATCCTTCTCTCTGGTTTTTAAACCACATGTGGTATTTAATAATAATTAATATTACCACCATTTCCAAGCAACTACACGAGAGAACTGTGGAAATTACTGGACTCCCTATGTGATCGTCAATTTTTAATATTGCCCTCCACTTGTCAACTCGCACCAAAATCTCTTTTGGTTAACCCTCAGCAAATAGTATCCCTTAGTTAAAAGAAACTCTTGTCTTTAAAATTAGGTCAAGCTGTGTCGTTACTCGATCGGCAATATCTTGCTATCTTCCAAATCTGAAGTGAAGTATCCCTGTGAAAGTTCCTTCGACTTTGTTTTCCCCTTTTGTTTTCCCTGGCAGAGTTTCTCAGCCATTGCTTCTTTTACTCAGCTGGTTATTTGATTTTGTCAAACATCCCCGCCTCGCTAAATCCTTTCTCTTAAGCTCGTTGATCGCAAAACTTATTTAAAGCTCTTTGATTATTTTTGGTCTTTTGAAGTTATGTGGATTTATTTGTTGTTCTCACTTGTTATCGCGTAATTAGGGATCGGAGTCCAGAAGAAGCAGCGACTCGAGTAGCATCAAGATTCGGATAAAGACGCAGACCAAGAATTCAAAACCCCTAGCAGAGAAGCCCCTGAGTAAGATCAAGGCCTCGATAACCTGACCCAGGCGAGTCAATACTTTGATCATTTTGAGCCTATATTTTATGCTAATTATATTTATTTAAAATATCAAAATTGCGTGATTTAATTCTGTAATCAAATGTTTGTTAAAGCTTAAGGTTGTTAAACACCCATTTTATGATCAATTAAGTATTATCCATCCATTGATGAATTGAATCTCTCATTCCATGTCACCCGAGTAATTATGTGGTAAATACTAGCATAGGTTGTATTTAAGCGACATGCTAGACTTGCTTAACTACCGGGACAATAAATATCATGTTTATCATCTTTTAATCATGAAAGTGGTTTTGGGCAGTCATTGGATGTAAATGACTGACGTGTTGTGTTAATTGGTTTTCCTCCCCAAAAACCTAAATAACTTGCTAGTACCACATCTGGGCGGATGGAAAGAGTGGTGGGTGCCGTCGTGCATGAGAGTGGTTGCTATGTGGTATGAACCACCCAGATGGATTAAGGACTTAATCTTGTCATGACCTCCTGTGTAAAACAAGTACAACCGCAAGTCTGCAAGTGTAACTTGGCTTAGTAAAATTATTGAACCTTGGATGTCATCTCACAACTGGTGTTTGGAAGTGTGCAAGCGGCGGGATGTGTTCCGGCTTGAGAGGGATACCGAGGGAGGGTGAAGTTGACAACTGCGCTAGTCGTTGTGGCCGGGACCAGCTACGCTAGTCATTGTGGTGAACATCCCGCACAACTTATGGGGGTAGCCCATAGGGGTGAGATGACGGAAGGGGCAAGGTAGTTTGAAAAGTTACTGTAACGATCGCTCAACTACAGGACTAAGGAATCATGTGGGGTAACGAGTATGATTATCTCTTGTGGGTACAGTGTACAACCTCTGCAGAGTCTAAACTTTTTAAACAGCCACGCCTACGGTCAAAGGCGGACATGGAAACTTAACTTGAGTTAGTTCTATTTCAAAAACCTTTGTGGGTGGATTAAAAATGTGACGGGCTCATCTAGCCCTTGTATTGGATTTTTCCTCGGTAGTCTTACCCAGTGCTGATAATCGGTGTATGTAACCGCTATCAAAATTAAGCATGAGGTAGAGGTAACCTCTACTGTTATTTAATATTGCACTTACTCTCTTTAATAAAATGCATTTTGTTCAAAATGCTAAGTCATATGAATTTGTACTATGATAATTAAAAATGTTGCTTTAGCAAATAAAAGAACTCGAGCCACCCTTGTTAAGCCTTGCATGTATATATTACATCTTGTGTGTTGGCTCGCGAGCACGGAAGTTGTGCTCATCCTTACTCTTTCCCCAAACCCTCAGAAGCAGGAAATCCTGAAGCTTTCGACTACTACGAGGAACCAGATGTCTGAATACCCGTGAGTTTTCGAAGCGTAGTTTAGTCTTTAGTTGTTCTAGTCTCGCCTCAGTTTAGCTGACTCCACCGGTACTTATGTGCATCCTATATTATCTGAGTTTTCGGGTAATATCGGGTGTACACGGGTTTTCCCCAGTCGTTTGCCTGTGGAGAGATGTGCCCTCACCCTTTTTGCGTCCGTTGTCGCTTCCGCTACTATATGATGTAATTGTTTGACCTGTTCGGCCCTTATTGTAAAACTTAGTCCGAAGAGGTTTATGTAAACTCTGATGTGTTAAATTAATGAATGGTATGGTTTTACACCATGTATAAAATGATTCAGTGATGTATCTGTGGGTGATATCTACTGATCCAGAGAATAGCACTCTGCAATCACAGAGTATTCAGGATTATAAAATCCAGTTCCGACAGAGTTGGTATCAGGTCTGGGAGGAGGAGGAGAGGAAGAACAGCCTGTGGCGCGGGAGGAGGCCGAAGCGGAGAGAGAAGATAAGAGGCCGGGGAGGCAAGGAGGTGGCTCGGTCCCGGTGGTGCGGACGAGATGAGGAGGCAGCTCGGCGTCGGTGTTTCAGACGAGGAGGCGAGGAAGCGGTTCGAAGCCGGTGGTGCGGACCAGACGAGGATCGAGGAGGTGGCTCTGCGTCGTGCCATCGACGTTACGGACGAGGAGGCAAGGAGAGGCGGATCGGTGGTGCGGCCCGTGCGAACAAGGAGGCAGTGCGGCGAGGAGGTGGCTCGACGGCGAGGAGGCGGCTCGACGGCGAGGAGGGGCATGTCGTGCGTCGTGCGGCACTGCTGTGGCACGCACGGAGGCGAGGCAACGGGAGAAGAAGGAACAGGGCGGGCGGGCCACCAGGGGCGGGGGCAACTGGGATGTGTCGTGCTTGTGGGTCATGCCTAACACATCACGGCCCGAAAAAATCCGGTCGTTGGGGGATTTTAGCCTTTTTACCGTTTTTGACTATTAGGGTCTTTAAAAATAGTGAAAAAAAATTAAAAATCCCCAAAAAAAATTCTATAAATAGCCACCATACCCCCCTCATTCAGTACCCTTTCATTATCCATTCTATCTTTGAAATTCTGTTGTGCAAATTCAAATTCGTGTTGACAAAATTCAAAAAAATATGCCAAAATTTGAAAAATTCAATTTTCGGCAGCAAGTCAACGAAAGAGGTACAATACTATTTTTGCATACTTTATTTTTAGTGTTTGTTATGGAAGTAGTAATAGTGTTACAGTACGACAGCTTTTCTCTGGGTGATTACAGACTTTCACCGAAGGAAATTGTGTCCATGGAGGCGGTTGCTGTCGGGACCCAAAAATATAATTCTGGACCCTCTGTGTATTCTGCACTAGTCCAGGATCACGTTAGTGCACACAGTATCACCATAGATGAATATCGATCCACACAAGATGATTACTAGAATAAATGACTAATTTGAATAGCAAATAATAGTTTTGACCTTATGGTCGAGTTTACATTTATTTAGCCACGTAGGGCTGACATTAAATAAAATAGCTGCAGCGGAATGAAATTAAACTCCAGCGGAATCCCATAAATTCACCACAAACAACTGACTGGGATCAAGGCCCTAATGATCAGTACCTTCGTAGAACTCCTCCTCAAATGCAGGCGAAGACTCCTCCACTTCTGTTGATTGTTTGAAGCAAGCATGAGTACACAACCGTACTCACAAGTCATACCACAGAATACAATTTATAGATGATGTCTTATTCCAAAAGAATGGCTTCTATGATTATTTTGCATAAAACAACATTTGCAATTGAATATGAATAATAGATTAAAAACAATATTTGAAACAAATAAATAATAAAAATTTAACATTTATTTTAACAAAGAACACACAGTCTAAACAAATTATTCACACAGTCATATGACTTAGATCACACAGCTCTCTTCCCAAATATTTTATAAAAATCTACCCCTCGTGTGAAATCCCCGAGCATGTCCTTGACCGCGGACACGGCTATTCGAATAGATTGATTTACACTTTGTAAAGATTGTACACTTTGCCCACAAGATACAATCAGTGTAGCTAGCACTGACTATAACAAAACCTTTCATAAACTTCATCTCAAGCATTGACACTCCCGATGTTCTTTATCGCCGTCCAATTTGTACACACAACCCTTGGAGCGACACACACCGTTGGATCTAAAAATGACGAACCGCTCATAGATGTGATCCAAACACATAGGTACACACCTTCCACCATGTCACACAGCCTAACCTATCTTCCTGAGTAGTCAATGTCAAGACTCCATCACTAACTAAGTTAGACTCGTTCCATACCAAGCATGTGGTCATATAGTAAGGCTTAGTTCAATGGCGCACAAAGTTAAGTCCTTAATTAACCAAGGCAAGACTTCTAATTTCTAACTAAGTGTCATACAGACCAATATTCCCATCCACACAGTTTCCACTATATCACAGTATCCACCACTTGTCTCAGTTTAAATCTTTTCTCACCCTATTGGTTAAGTGCAACACGTGCCATCGACGAGTAATAGCACACAGTACACACAGTTTCATAATCACTTAGTCAAGTTTATATTTGCAATTCACATGAGATGATGACTCGTAGCATGGCTAAGCAATCTACTCGTATCTAACCAACCCACATTGGTGCTACGATAATACCAACTAATAATGAACCAACATATGGTGACAAAAGATCATGACATAACAATAGACGAGGTGGATATAACAATTTAGATTAATAACTAAATCTAGAAGCATTTAAATAAATACTTGAAATAGACTGTAATAATTTGAATCAAAGTATTTTGAAAACTAGGTTCAACATGATCAAATGTATAACTTACATTCGAATAGGTCTAGGTACTGATCTTGATCTTGAGGCACTCCTCCTTCTTCGAAAGTCCCCAAAGAATTAATGTGTACTCGCAAACGAAACAAATAAATAAAATAAATAAATAACAGAGGCAAAACAAACTCCAAAAAAATTAAATAAAAATTATAATAAAATAGATCTTAAATTTATATGAATTTAGAAATTTAAATGGGCTAAATCGGAGTTCGGATGCAAAAGATATGGGCTTTGGAAGATTGAATCTAAAGAAAATACTCTAAAAAGGATTTATTGAATTTATCTTAATTGTTTCTCAACTGAAAAATTGGATTATTGCGCAATGCTGATGCCAGCGAAGGATTTTTGGAAAAATATAAGTAAAAAGAAAATACTGACATCTGGGACCACATGTCAGTCTCACAGCTCACGGTGGACCAAGTCCACCGAGCCGGTTGAAACTGAGACCAGTGGACCATGCCACGCACGCGCTGATGAAGCAGACACGCATGCAACACGTCGGCACAAAGGGTGACGCTGGCGCTGACGCGGCTCGCCACGTTAGATCGACGGTGGCGACGCTCGGAAACCAACAGCAACGGCGAACGGCGGCGCCTCGACAAGAACGGGTGGTCGCTTTGGGTAGCCCTTGCTGTTGCACACCTGATGGTACCTGTCTTGGCTCGAGAGGTCGACTGAGGTCACCGGAATTAGCGCCGAAGCGGAGAACGAAGGTGCGGTGTTGTCCGGGTTGAGCACCAGAGACGCTCTAGGGTCACGAAGGGGCGCACGGGAAGGCTCTTGCGATGAGGAAGTCAGCGGTGCAGTCCACGGGGGCAGGACGTCACCGGCGGTAGCGGAATTTGCAAAACTCTAATCTTCGACCGAATACTTAAACCTCCAATTGCGGCGGCGCTAGAGCGATCAGAGTGCGGCGGCTAGAGGTTTCGGGGTGCGGAGACAAGGGCGAACCCTAGAGCGCCTTTTGTAGGGCCGAGTTATGCCGGATTAGATAATCCCCAAATCGGGATTTTCTCGAACGCTTTTGAATCACGAGATAGAGTTTGTTTTCGTCCCGATTGCAAGCAGATACAGCTGCGGGAGAATCGGAGATACGATTTGGTAGCGAAATCCAGGAGATTTTAGTTGGAGAATTCGTTTTGTCGGATCGAGCTCGAGAAACGGTAATGGTGGACGCGGCGCTGCCTCACGCGGGGAAGAAACCGACTCGGAGATGACGACGCGATGGTGGGTCCCACGCGTTAGTGAGGCGAAGCGGTGCAAGCGCGGGGAGAGGGAGACCGACAGGTGGGGACCACCTGTCAACGAGAGGCGGGGCACGCGCGCAGGCGAGCCAGGCCGCACATTGCTGGTTCGTGCGGGAACAGGGATGGGTTTCAGCCCGTTACTGTTCCGGAGATTTTTCTATGATTTTTCTTTTTAGAAATTTCAGAAAATCCAAATAGCAATTAGAAAATAGTAAAAGAACTCGGAAAAATTCTAGAAAATATATCCAGGCTCATAGAGTCCAAATAAAATAGTTTTAACTATTATTGATGTTGGGATTAATCATATTAAATTATTTTGATATTGAAAATCCATATTAAGCTTTAAATAAAATTCAATAAAAATTCAAATGATGAATTTTTTCAATCTAGTAACTATTCAAAAGATTTCTAAAGCTTAGAAAATTGGGATGTTACAGTTGCGGCTGCCTCAAGCCAACCAGAGGTTTCACCGGAAGTTCCGTCATCAGGCTCCACGGCAACCGGAGCAAAGAGGTTGAGACCGTCTACATCAGGAGTGTGGGAGAATTTAGACAGGACGACCAAGCAAGACACAGCGGGAAATGAGGTATCATATGCTATTTGTAAAATTTATCACAATGAATTGTCTTCAAGGTTCGGTTTGGACATAGAGGTAAGGTGGAACTATACTTACCTCATGCTTAAGAGTTTTTTTTACTATACAAGAGCATTTTTATGTTTTTATTCAAACGCGCTATCAGAGCACTGACGATAGTATACTATTGGCTGAGGAAGATACTAGGGTTTTTAGAAATTTTTTATGAGGCCATTGTTGCTTTGTCTGTTGTGTACTATCCAACATCGCTTATAATCGTGCATACTATTTTACATATTGCTACTCAATTGAAAATGTATAAAAATAACATAGTTTTACACGATGTCATTGTTTCCATGAAATCTAAATACCTTAGATATTGTAGAAAAATCTCTTGCCTATATGCATTTGCATTTCTTTTTATATTCTAGGGGTAAACTTGATGCATTTGGTAATGTACTTGAACTTCTTAATGATGATACAGGGCTAGTCTCGGTTATACAAGGTTTACCAAAAGTATGAAAATAAGTTCCGAGGAGTCCGCTCGCAATGACCTCCAGTAACCCCTGCCTCAAGTAGCAAGACAAATATGTGGGGCAAGATCTTCGGTGCCTCTTCCTCTAGGTCAAAATTTTCTTCTTCTTGTACTTCTACACCGCAGCCTATTCAGCCAAAACCCACAAGGAGCGGAGAACTATCCACCTATCTGAACAGCGATACGGTGGATTTCAACCCATAAGGCTTCGAAATCTTGTAATGGTGGCAAGCACATAAGTTAACATATTATGTGTTATCCATATTTGCACGTGATGTGTTAACTGTTTCTATCTCGACGATTTTCTCCAAATTTGCTTTCAGTCTCTCTGAAAAAATATTAGAGGAGAGAAGAACAAGTCTCACAAATGAGATGGTAGAGATACTTCTATCTGTGAAGGATTGGGAACAAGTTGATTCACGAACACAACACTATATGAAAAATTCGGAGTTGTCGGAGGTGTTCAAAAATCTGTACTTAGACAATGACACCGACACATAGAATAAGCATGTATCATGTATGTAGAATTGTGAAGCTATAAGATGTACTCCTTTTCCTTTGTTAAGGTTTTCTCAATTTGAGTTTTTACTTGGCGAAGGTTTTAACGAGGCATTTAATTGGACATTAATAAAACTCTTTATTATATTTTCAATATGATTATCTCATTTTTTTTAATTTTTATATGTATTTTTGAATTCTACATATTTTTTAAATTTTTTAAACTTTTTTTGTTCTGGCGAAACCAAACGAGTCAAACTTGGCTCGATGGACCAAACTGGCTCGTGCCAGCTCAACACAGTATAAAATTCTAACGGATCGTACTTGAACCGATCCTCCGACACCCTGACTAGTCTGATACGATCCATCTAATAGCTATGGCCATACACGATGGTACCTGGGCCGTACCGCCATTTGGCCAGGCCGGCCTCCTCCCCTTCGCGGTTCGCCCACGTAATACACAAACAACGGTCCAGTCCCACGCGCTTCCCTGCGTGCCAGTGACAGGTGGGCCCTAATACCGTCTCGGAACGTGAGAGGCCCACGTTGACAGCACGGATGCGGGGGGCAATTCGGTCACTTCATAAGGCGCTGTTTCCCTTCCGAACTCCGCCGCTGGTGGCCAGCGAAATACCTTTGCTTTCCTCCTCCTTCCGACCCGCTTCGCCCGCCGCTAGAAGCTTCCGGAAGCTTCGGGAAGGTCCACGCCGTCGACAATGCAGGAGGAGAAGGAGTACGCGCCCGTGCCTCTCGGCCAGGCGCCGGAGGCCGTTGACCCCGAGGACCCGGTCAAGTCGCCGCCGCGGCCCAGCTCGCCGGCCACCACCACCCGCAAGGTCCGGATCGATCTTACCTACTCTTCTAACCCTGCTACTCCCGACGTACGGGCTGTGCTTAAACCCTTATGATTACTCGGATCTGGTCGCGGCTGTCTGTGCTGCTGCGGTGCTGCCTTTTGATCTTCCGACATCTGGTTTGGATGGTTGACCTGGCCTGTCCTCGCGTTTCACGCTCTAATTAACGTTTTGATGATTGCATTGGTTCTTAGAAGTGCGTAATGCGCTTGTGTGGGGGCTCTTCGTCAGATTTACCGTTTTTATTGTAGAAAGCTACCACCCGCAGACCGTAGCAATTTGAGAACATGGGAGTATCGATGCTATTGGAAGTAAAGATACGAAATTACAAATGATAGGACTTCCAGCTCGTGCTCACCAAATGCACAACATGTTTGTGTCTTATGCGCTAATGCCCTTTAAATAAACACCTCCACTTTCCATTAAAAAAAACCTCCAGTTAATGATGCATGCGCAGATTTTAACATAATAGTATATTTGATAAACTAGCAGATTTTGATTTGTGTAAATTAGGCACTGAGATTGAAATGAGGGGTTTTAGTTGTCCTAGAGGAAAATTTGTGCCCAATTCTTCATAAGATTCTCCTGCACATGAGTTTGAAGGTTAGACAGGTCTCGGCCCATTTTGGATGTCGAATTGACCAACAATCAGGGATAAAAAAACCGGCATTTTTCCTGGTTTAACAAATTCAAATTCCAATTTTTGAATTTCGGCTGGTTTTTAAACAAATTCAAGCAAATTTCATCCAAAAAATTTTCCGGTAATTCCGGAAACCGGCCGGTTACCGTTTCCGGCCAGCGACCGGGAAATTGCCTGGTTCTGGTTTTTTTTATCCCTACCTCCAATAACTACTGCTATGTACTTGGCTTGATCTAGCTTTTGAACATGTTACATGCAGTAAGTGCATTTCTTTGTAATAAATAGCGAATGCATCTAAGCACGGGCCCTACAATTTTGTTAGGGATAAAAACGAGAACCGGCAACTTCGATCATTGGCGGAAGCGGCCGGCGATTACCGAATTATGGAAAAATTCGCTTGAATTTGCTTAAAAACCAGCCAAAATTCGAAAAAAATGGAATTTGACAACCACGATTAATTAACTGCCATTAAGTGTTGGTCTCTGGAATACCAAACTCATTAGACTAACACTAAAACTTCTGAACAAATCCCACTGGACAATTATATTGGTTTAACTATTTTGGTAATTTGGTCATTTTTTTCTCTCTTGAAGGATTATTTAGTACTTCCTTTGTTGATATTTATAAGACACCCACGCATTTTGAGTTTCAATCTTCATAATTTTTTTGCCAACAGTTAGTCCAACAATACATATATTTAGTCTCACAAAAGTGGTGCCATTATATTTGTATTTAAAAGTGTTTTCATGTGATCATGATTTTGTAGTTATTAACAATGTATCATAAAAGAAATTAATGATCAAAGATCAACTTTGGAGATTGTGCCAAGTCAAACGGTGCCTTGTTAAAATCAACGGAGGGAGTAAACTGACATCATTTAGATACTAAAGTGGTAAATTCGCCTGAGCAAATTAGACAAACTTGGACCAACATTGTTATATTATTTTCTTATTTTTTCCTCACTTTACCCAAATGAACTATACCTCCTGCGTGTATGTACTAGATTATTTTCAAACCAGTAATTTCATAGTTCATACGGGGTTTAAAACCGTACGGCTAGATTGCGGCGGCGGTACCGTAACCGACGGTTACGGTTTTATCGGTTGAATTTCGTTAAATTTTGCTTAAAAATCAATCAAAATTCAAAATTCAAAATTTGAATTTGCAAACTCCGGAAAAACCGGCCGGGATTTCAAATCCCGGCCCCCACCGGTAAACCGGTTACCGGCCGGTATTTCAATCCATGGTTCATACTAAACTTGGTACGGTTCAATAGATCAAATTAGACAAACTTGGGCCAACATTGTTATATTGTTTTCTTTTTTTTCCTCACTTTACCCAAATGAACTATACCTCCTGCGTGTATGTACTAGATTATTTTCAAACCAATAATTTCATAGTTCATACTAAACTTGGTACACTTCAATAGGCATGCTTTGCCGTTCTTCAAAGCTGGGTGTCAAGAAAATTTATGACTGGATGGTATGTTTCGTGAGAATTAATTCAGACATGTTGCAAGAGCTATGAATTATTCAGGCTTAATATCCTATTTGTGTGCCCACTCTTTTTGTTCGCAGTGTAGTTCTTTTCCCTATTGCTGTCACGTTCTTCATCACATGGTGGTTTATTCAATTTGTTGATGGTTTCTTCAGTCCACTCTACGCAAAACTTGGATTCGACATATTTGGTAATTGTTGCACAAATGCTTTTATCTGGCCACTTGCTAGTTACGGTAATTTTGTTGTATTAGAGATATGCTAACATGTATTTTCTTTTTATATGTCATATAGTTGTAGGGCATAAGTAGCCTACAGAGTTTTTCTTTTTCCTTTTTTGCCCATTGGCTCTTTACTTGTTTTTAATCTAGATTTAATCTCCAAAAGGAACTGAGAAATGCAAAACTGAGTTCAAAGAAATCTAGGAGCTTTGGTCAGGCAATTTTGTTTTTGCTGCTTTACTTTTTTTATTTGATACAAAATTGGTCCTGAACTCCTACTAATCCCAGTGAGCAGATCCTTTGAAATCATTGAGTAAATGGTGCAACAAATCCAGCTATAGCAATATAACATATAAGTTCTTTGTTGCTCGACTCTATTGGCAAAACTTAATGATTTGTTCAATGCAGATTACTAAAAGTTCTTTTTCTTGAATGCATATTTTGTTTATGACTAATACTTATGACATTATTTCAGGCCTTGGGTTTTTTACTTCCCTGATATTTATACTTCTTGTTGGAATATTTGTGTCTTCATGGGTGGGTTCAACTGTCTTCTGGATTGGAGAATGGTTTATAAAGAAAATGCCATTTGTAAGGCACATATATTCTGCATCAAAGCAAGTTAGCACTGCTGTTTCACCAGGTAATTCATGCACACTAGTACACTACAATTCTACATGCTCCAGAATATTGAACATATATATTCTTTCTTTCTTAAAAATTGTCCTTTATGGTTTGCGAGACTTCTATCTCTAAAACTGGTAAATTCCAAATCAGGTAAAACTTTATAAGTACAGTACTTGATAAAGAATTGAACATGGTTTGTAGGTCACAGAGTTCTTTTTTTGAAGCCACATAAACTTATGAAGTTTTTAGGATGATCCATTTTATGCTTGCTTTAATTTGTTGAAGACCACACGAGTCATGTGACAACACCATGTTTCTATTCACTACATAGTCTACATTTTGAGTTTTCATAGGTATTGGCAAGTTGATGGATTGTTTTAATCTTTATATTTCAACATTGTTGTAATTCCTTTTGTTCAACTAGAAATTTTTTCTCTTAATAAAATTTTCGTTTGGCAGATCAAAATACAACAGCCTTTAAAGAAGTAGCGATAATTAGCCATCCCCGTGCTGGTGAATATGCATTTGGATTCATAACATCGACTATGGTTCTTCAGGTACTTGTTTATACATATCGCATGCTGTGGCTTGCTTCAGCCAGTACATAGTGATACTGGGATTTCTCATTATAGATAAGTGCCCTATTAGTATGCTTTTGAGAAGCCTTCCGTACATTTTTGTTTGATTGATCATATTTTGCATGCTCTTTTCTCGTTACCACTTTCCTGGAACTAGTAGGGTGGCATGCGCATTTGCGTGACTAGATTTATGACATATCATTCACATATTCAATATTGGTATTTGTTGATGTCGGTTGTTTGATTTTCCCCCAAATTATAAGTAGATTTTACTGACCAATTCTTTCTCTCTTTCTTTTTTTTTTGTTTCAACCTCCAACATCAAGCCCAATTCTTGATCGACTCTCTCGGCCGCTACCTCTTCCAATGCAGTACTCTTACCACATAGTTATCTTTCACTTCTCTCCAGTTATTATTTAGTTCTGACCATTGCGACATCAAACACGCATACATGTGCAACCGTCGCCAATCCTTGCCGAGTACACTCGTTACGATCTCTTCGATGACCCGAGTCTATTCTCTACGGCTACTCCATCTCTACTTCGAGCTTTTTGCTCCTCAGCTTCTGTATGCTCGTGCTTCTATTCGTACGGATGCATGCATGTATATACACACATGATGTTATACGTTGTCGATGCCCTCTTCTCCCGTATCGGCCACTCTTTCTTCAACGTTGGTCAGCTCAACGTTGCGGGTTCCTCAATGACTGCACCAACCTCCCATCTTCACTGATGCCGACATGTTTTAGTCGCTGTCTAACAATACGAATAATTTTCTTGTCATTGTCAGTGATGTTGTGCCCTTCACTGGTGATTGCACGCTCCTAACTACCCGATGGCCTCATATCGTCCATAGCTCGTCTTCAATGTAAAGGCTTCACCACCTCTCTACCAGGGATTCCCCATCTTCTAGCTTCTTTTGCCACTAACTACTTCAACCACGTTGACGCTCACCACTCCTCGTCATGGCCCTTGGCTCCTTCGATTCTGGCATTTCTCTTCAACAACTCTAGTGAGCATCACGATATTGTTCTCGTCGAATGGCTAAGGTGAGCAATACAACATTGTCCTCATCTCCGCTGCCGCCACCTCGCCTCTTCGTTTCCCCGTAGGTCAATATCTACTTGCGAGACAACCGACGTCATTGCACTCTTTTGTGGTCTCCTCTGACACCATTTGTGCTATCCTCGTTATAACTTATATTTTCATTCAAATTTTTAGATATTTTTTTTATTAGAGTTGGTATACAAATCAAATTGCTAATTTTATTTTAATTTATTCCAAATTTTATTTATGTAGGGATTTTACTTTGTAGTTAGTATGCAAATCAAACTGCAAAAATTTTATTATTTTTTATTGGAATTCGTATACAAATCCTATTGTTATTTTTTCTTTAGTTTTTATTTCGAATTACAATTATTTAGGGATTTTGCTTTGAAATTTGTATCGAAATTGAATTATTAACTTTATTTTATTTTTATTCTGAATTTCAACTATTTGTGGTTGGAATTCATATACATATCCAATTGCTATTTTTTATTCCGAATTATATTACTCTACTACTTAAAAATTGGAGTTGATGGTCGTCCGTCCTCCCTACTCTCCCACCCCTATTCCTGTCTACTAACATGTGGGTCACGTTATCAACAAACTATCTCATCGTATCGTGCGCTCCCTACTCTCTCGGCATCGCCTACGCTTCCTCCTCCTCTCTGCCCTCGCTTCCACCCCGGCTCTTCTGCTCTGCTCCGCGTGCCTCTGCCCCCTCCCCCGTCGCCGCTTCCATCGGCCGGATCTGGACGGTCCTCCATCCTCTCCTCTCCTGCTCTTCTGCTCCGCTCCGCGTGCCTTGATGAATTGAGATATATTATATCTACTTTAATTGATAAACTATCACATTTAGAAGATGTTTTGTAGCAACGAATGTGCACTTAACTAGCTTAGGGATATTACTTAGGAATTCGTATGGAAATCGAATTGCCAATTTTATTTTTATTTTTTATTCTGAATTTCAGTTTTATTGGATTGTACTTGACATTGACTCTTTCTTTTAATCTATACTGTTATAATCTGAACCCACCACAATTGATGGGCTTCATTTTCTTTCGCTTTAATAATATAATAGATGGATAGTTCCACTTTCAGGAAAGTGACATCCACTAGTCGTGATTTTTTACATCAAAACCATCCTAGAGCCCAAGATTGTAAAGATTAGCCAAAATAATTAAATATTAGGTCGAACGTAGCCTAGCCTAGGCAACGTCTTATCTTATTTGCCAGCTTATTGGGCTCATAGTTTATAAGCTGGTAAGTTTGCTTATCAAATAAGCCTCCCAAATGCTTTACATGATTCATCGTGTAATTGCTTAAAACTTGAGCCCCGGAGCTTTCTGGGGGAATCGGTTTTACACGTTAGGGTCAGGGATAGAAATCCCGGCCGGTTACCAGCGATACCCGGCCTTACTGGTGGGCGGCGGGATTTGAAATCCCGGCCGGTTTTTCCGGAGTTTGCAAATTCGAATTTCGAATTTCGGTTGATTTTTAAGCAAATTTAAACAAAATTTGACTAGATTTTTCCGGTTACCGGTACCGGCCGCCGGCCGGGAATTATGCCGGGAACGGTTTTTCTATCCATGGTTAGGGTCAAGCCCAATAATAGATTGGTTTATTGGCTTTGTCTCAAGAGTATTTGCTTCTATGCTTATGGAAAGGCCTAACAAGGATTGAAGTAGACACGCCCAGTCGATCAAAAGGCATACCTAAACTAGGGAACTTCAGGTCTCAACTTCTACGAAATGATGCAAATTTTCATTTATTAAGTTACATTAACAACAGCTATCCTTTTTCTAGATATTACAGAGACCCATATTGATTATTATGTCCTTTCTTTCTACCTGTTGTTTTGTTCAGACTTCACATTGACAGAGACGATGAACTATGTGATGCCTATATTGATGTACTTTCTTTATTTTTTCATAACTCTGAGGTGATCATCTATCATTGCATTGCAGACAGAAAAAGGTGATGAAGAACTATGTAGTGTGTATGTGCCAACCAATCATCTATATATTGGTGACATATTTTTGGTGAATTCTGAGGAAATTATAAGGCCCAATTTGTCCATCCGAGAAGGGATAGGTTGGTTGTTTTGGTCTTCATTTAAGCTGGTATTTACGCTGTACTATTACTGCCTAAAAATAAAAGAAAAAAGATTTGATATCTCCTATTGAAATTCCTGTTGAATGCTCCGGATTTGAGATGTGAAGTAAACTCTATTAGCATTTCCAAACATTACCTGCTGCTCTTGTTAAGTTGTTCCTTCCTGCTAGAATTTACTCAGATGTTCTGTTAATTGTTATCCTCCATATGTTAGATTTTTTCACATATCACCTGATTTTTCTAGTCTTATGCTTTTGCTATCATGCTTTCTCCATAATTATTTCTTGAGAATTTTTCTTATAGAACCTGATTTTTCTAATCTTATGCTTCTGCTATTATGCTTTCTACAGAAATAATTGTTTCTGGAGGAATGACAATGCCACAGGTTATTGCATCAGTGGGACCAACACCTCATAAGAGTCAGAGCACCCGTTTAAACAGAATGATGACTGCATGAGGCATGAAAATCATCGGTATATTAGGTAAAATCTGCAGCTGCAAGCAGGGTTGGGAAACCTGTACCTGGCCACATCCCGCGTGGCACTAGTACCAGTTTTCAGCCCATTTGCATCTGATTCCTGGCTAGCGGCCACGATTCAAAATTAATTTTTATTCTAAGGATCCAATTACCAATAGATTTCTGATCCCCAGGATGTTAGTTCTTGTAGTTGTTTTTTAATGTAAACTGGTATTGGCATGTAGCCTTTGTAGGTGTTGCAGCTGCCGAAGAGGGGCGAATCTGCGAATTACGCTACATCTGCTGTGCAATTTGTAGATTAAAGGCTGGAACACGGAGATTGTGATGAAGCAATATTGCTTGTAGATTTGGTAGATCAGAATTCTAAAGTGGGCCTTCATTGCGTGCTGATAATTGTCCTGCACCGCTTAGGGTGTGCTTGGGGCTTGGCTTCTCATGCACGTACCAACTGTATACCAGTCCTGTGCTCTACAGTATTTACACCCAATTGTGTGAGCATCCTTTAACTACAGTGTAACTTCAACAGAAACCGGGTACACCTTTCTTTTGATGCTATCACATCGTTGTGTCAAAAGCAGGACCCTCCTGAGCATTGCACGCTTTTCCCCCAGCTCTGGTATACGGAGAACCAAATCATTAACAGACAAGGTTTTTTTTTTATCTGCAGGAAAAGTTGGAATCAAACAAGTTCTTTTTAGAACCAACATGCATGATTTTGAACGGCACACTACTGCCAATGGCGGGGCGGTGCTCTTTTAACACAGAACAGCACGACATCCAGAAGTGGAATCCTTCGGTTACCTAAAACCCAAAATGGGAAGAAAATGAAGAGTAAAACCCTTGGGTGCAAGGGCCCAGTTCAAGATCCTTGGGTCACGGGGTGGTACGGCACAAAGCATCAGTCTGGGAGAACAGCGCACAGAATTCACATTTAAGTTCAATGCTTCCTAAATAAAGGTCGCGTCTCGCGTCCTGGAGGAGCTTCTATATACTCTGCATCTGGGAGAATGAAATTCGGATTGTGTTTCCCTCCAGTGAGCTGGCATGTTTTGATACAAGGGCCTCGGTTGCCTCCTCTTCGGTGTCAAACAAGACAAGAGCCTGCCTCTTGCCATTCACCTCAAACAGCTTTGTGTTGACGACAGACCCATGTTCGGCCACATGAGCAAGGATTGCGTCCTCAGAGATGTCTTGCGGAAGGGCAGAAATGTGGATCATCTTGGTTGGAGCACAGCAATGCCGGTAGTTCTTGACCACATTGCTATTAAACCGGTTAAGGCTTGAATTTGAGTGGTCATGTGTGTCAGGGGCAGGTGTTATATTGGGGTACTTTGAGTAGTTAACTTCCAGATTCTTCGCAAATAGCATTGCCCCCTGTGAAAAATTGGCATCCCAATGTAGTAAGTAGCAATGGTACATGCAAACAAAAGGAAATAAATCATATTACATACTTGAATGCAATCAAGAACCAAGACATCAGGGAAAAAAAAAATTAAACGTACCTTTAGATAATGCACAGCTAGCTCAGCCTGAAATCCATCAGCCATTTCAACAAGGGCATGATCTGGTTTGTTGCGCAGTATCTTGATTCGTACTATGTTTCCATACAAAGAAAAGAGATTGAAAAGCTTATCCTCGTTGATTTTCTGCACAGAAGAGTGAACAAATGAAGATGCTAAGATTTAAGGCCTATAGCTTACGCATAAAAACTTAAGAAAAACTTAAAACACCCTGTCAGTGGGCGTCCACCGGTATAAGGTATAAACTACTCTTTGACGAGGGGGCTAATGAACTTTGGTCCCTCAAGTTTCGTTAAAGGGTTTGTTAGATCACTAACGTTTCAATACAGACAAAGAGATCATTGATGTTTCAAATTTGGGCCAAAGGGCCAAATCCTCATTGTCATGTCAGCTAGACCTACGGACTCAGACCCTACACAACAAGAAGGTTTCTTTACATAATCAGGTGGTGAAATGACTCTTTTGCCCATACGCCCTAAAGATCCACGACTTGTGACGACTAAACCAAGTAGAAGAGAGAGCAATCTAGGTAGCATGTATTGATTATTTGAATATAAGAGGTGTGCTTGGATTTGGGTTCAGTTGGTTGGCCATCTAGATCACTAACGTAATTGGCATTGATTTAGTCCTACTATGACTCTTCCATAGTCACCACGAACGTGAGTCGACCAGGTCGAGGAACAGGATCGCAATATGTGGTACACCACCTTTCCTTCTAAATTAACTAGGAATGATGTACCATGTCCCACGAATCGTACCCGAGTCGATAAATCCGTTACGTGGGACGCGGCATCAACCCACGATACTTGTGGCTATGGACTCTTCTGCTTTGGCCTAGTCGCAACAGGTAATAGAGCTCTATGTTGTATGGGTAAACAAGACTTTTTACCCTCAACTGTACAAAGAGATCCTTGATGTTTCGAATTTGGCCAAAGGACCTAATTCTAGTTGTCATACCAGCTATATCTGTTGACTCGTACTGTATATTCTTACAACAAGGTTTTCTTTACATAATCAGCGTGTCAAGAAGTTTCTTTTGCCCATACGCACTAAAGATCCACAACTTGTGGCGACTAGACCAAGTAGAAGATAGAACAATCTAGGTAGTGTGTATTGAATATTGAATATTGAATATAAGAGAGGTGTCTGGATTTGGGCTCAGTTCATTAGCCATCCAAATTACTAACGATTGTAATTGGCGTTGATTTGGTCGTCTAGGTCATCCTACCCTGACTCTTCTACATTAGCCTAGTCGCAACAAGTAATGGAGCTCTAGGTCGCATGGGAAATAAGACTTTTCACCCTCCCTAACTGTCGAAAGAGATCCTTGATGTTTCAAATTTTGGCAAAATGATCTAACTCTAGGTGTCATGCTAGCTATACCTACTGACTCATACCCTATACTCAACGATGTTTTCTGTACATAATCAGCACGATGAAAAGTCTTTTTTTGCCCATGCGCCCTAAAGATCCACGACTTGTGGCGACTGGACCAAGTAGAAGAGAAAGCAATATAGGTAGCGTGTTTTGATTATTGAATATAAGAGAGGTGACTGGATTTGGGTTCGGTTGGTTGGCCATCTAGATAACTAACGGTTGTAATTGGCGTTGATTTGGTCGTCTAGATCATCCTACTCTTAACTCTTCTACTTTGGCTTAGTCGTAACAAGCAATAGAGCTCTAGGTCGCATGTGGAAACAAGATTTTTCATCCTCCCTAATTGTACAAAGAGATCCTTGATGTTTCAAATTTCAGCAAAATGACCTAATTCTAGTTGTGATGCCAGCTATACCTGCTGACTCATACCCTATATTCAACAAGGTTTTCTTTACATAATCAGCATGGTGAAAAGTTTCTTTTGTCCATGCGCTCTAAAGATCCATGATTTGTGGCGACTAGACCAAGTAGAAGAGAGGGCAATCTCGGTAGTGTGTATTGATTATTGAATATAAAAAAGGTGTTTGGATTTGGATTCGGTTGGTTGGCCATCTAGATCACTAACAGTTGTAATTGGCGTTGATTTTGTCGTATAGATCATCCTACTCTGACGATTCTACTTTTGCTTAGTCGCAACAAGTAATGGAGCTCTAAGCCTCGTGTGGAAACATGACTTTTCACCCTCCCTAACTGTACAAAGAGATCCTTGATGTTTCAAATTTCGGCCAAAGGACCTAATTCTAGCTGTCATGCCAGCTATGCCTGTTGAGTCATACCCTATATTCAACAAGGTTTTCTTTACATAATCAGCATGGTGAAAAGTCTGTTTTTCCATGCACCCTAAAGATCCACAACTTATGACGATTGGACCAAGTAGAACAAAGAGCAATCTAGGTAGCGTGTATTGATTATTGAATATAAGATAGGTGCCTGGATTTGGGTTCTATTGGTTGGCCATCTATATCACTAACGGTTGTAATTGGTGTTGATTTGGTCGTCTAGATCATCCTACTCCGACCCTTCTACTTTGGCCTAATCGTGAAAAGTAATGGAGCTCTAGGTTGAATGTGCAAACAAGACTTTTCACGCTCACTAACTGTACAAAGAGAACCTTGATGTTTCAAATTTCGGCAAAATGACCTAATTCTAGTTGTGATGCCAACTATACCGCTGACTCAGACGCTATATTCAACGAGGTTTTCTTTACATAATCAGCATGGTGAAAAGCCTCTTTTGTCTATGCGCCCTAAAGATCCACAACTTGTGGCGACTGAACCAAGTAGAATAGTGAGCAATCTAAGTAGCGTGTATTGATTATTGAATATAAGAGAGGTGCCTGGATTTGGGTTCGATTGGTTGGCCATCTAGATCACTAACTGTGGTAATTGGCGTTGATTTTGCCCTCGTCACAATAAGTAATGGAGCTCTAGGCCGCATGTGAAATGAAGACTTTTCACTATCCCTAATTGTACAAAGAGATCCTTGATGTTTCATATTTCGGCAAAAGGACCTAACTCTAGTTGTCAAGCCAGCTAGCTATACCCAAGGATCGAAATCCGGTCGTGGCAATTTAGCGGTGATCGTAGTAACGAAAAACCCGGAAAATCTTGGATGAAGTTCACGAACCAAATTTTGAAAACCGGTAACCGGAAAAACCGGTCAAAAAACCGGAGATCAGTAAGCTATTCCTAATATCAAACTCATTTATTATGCCCTCAGATCAGCAACAAACCCTTGATCAAACAATCATTAAAATCATTATTTTTTTTGTTGAACCAACAAACTCTTGATCAAACAATCATTAAAATGAACATTAAAATGAATCCTGCCAAGTGCTAATTGCTTATACATCAACAATTGACACAATAGATATCCTTCATGTGATAATACTATAATTCAACATGTTTTCCAAGTCCAAAAAACCGCTTAGGACTTGCTAATACAATAATTCAAGCATATGTAGTCCATACAATACATAATCTAACACAAAAAAGACCTAAACCAACTTAGGAAGGGCATTATGCAGTCAGAAAATCAAATTCAAATTCAAATTTTTTTTTGCCATTACTGTTCACCCGGTCCAGACCGGTAAAACCGGTTACCAGCCGGGATTTTGATCCCTGGCTATACCTGCTGAGTTAGACCTTATATTCAACGAGGTTTTTTTACATAATCAGCATGGTAAAATGTCTCTTTTGCCCATGCGCCTTAAAGATCCATGACTTGTGGCGACTAGACCAAGTAGAAGAGACCACCTCACCAAAATATCCCCCACCGTACCATGCAAAGCCTGCTGATCTCAAAAGGTGACGGAGTCTGCATAGCACTCGCCATCTCTGTAGCTTGTACTGATTATTACACATAAGAGATGTGCTTGGATTTGGGTTCAGTTGGTTAGCCATCTATATCACCAAAGGTGGTAAATAGCGCTGATTTGGTTGTATAGACCATCCCACTCGACTCAGTGACTCTTCTACTTTGACTTGGTCACAACAAGTAACGGAGCTCTAGGACGCATGGAAAACAAGACTTCTCACCCTCGCTAACTGTTCAAGAAAACCCATTAGCTGAGTAGGATCCTATCCAACATGATTGGATGTCATGACAACTGGGATTATGTTTTTCTTTACCCCGAAGTTCAAACATCAGGGACCTCTTTGGCCTTTTTGAAACGTCAAGGACTAAAGTGATCATTAACAATTGTCCCTTGAAGGAGGCTTAAGCTTAGAAATTTAAGCACAACACAACCAAATGATTTGCACTAGCTTAAGATAAGTGGTAATAAGATTAAGGTAGGAAACAAGTCTTACAAGGTTCAAAACAATGAAGACTTACATCAGTGTTCAAATTGCTGACTATTAGTGTGCACCGTTCGTTCGTACCAGTCACTCCAGGAGGCAAAGTTCCACCAAATGCAGCTGCAATCATTGCAGCTCTTCCCATCTTGTATGCACCAAATGCAAATGCTTTTGTATGAGAACTCACAGGGATATTTAGACAAGATGCAAATGAAGCATCAAAAAATGAATATCCAACTAATCATTTTCTGCAAATTGAACATAGCAAAATAACAATAAAGTACACCATCTGAAGACAGTCGGACACCAACCTGTGCATATGAAGCTGTAGACCAAAAAGGAAACCAAATCAGACACTTTTACAAAGTCAACAATGAATGATTAATTCAAAGCAAAGTGAAGTGTGCTACCTCCAGGTTGTTGTAAAGCATAGAGACCACCAGGCTCTGGGTAACCTTGCTGCTCCAATAATTTGAAAATAAAGAGTACACTATTTAGCTTCACAGCCTTAATTAGTTCATGTAAAAAGTGAAGATGACAAAATAAAGAGAATCACTCAACCTGAGAGGACCTTGGACGTTGTTCTGTAGGCAATGATGGATTTGTGAAATCCCTGGACAATAAAAAAGGAATTGGCAGCGGAGACTTTCATGTCACGAAGATGATTAAAAAAGGTCAGCAGATTAGAAAGATTTGAGTGATTAACTGAAGTTACAGGCTAACTTCATAAGACGTTATAGCTCCCTAAAAAGCACTGATACGCACACACATTGTCCAACAGTATCAGTTGTAGGGAGAAGAAGTCAAATTTACCTAGAACGATCATTGTTGTAATGGACTTGCAGTTCGCTGAGACTGGATATTCAAGAAAAGAAAACAAGAAGAAATTCAGATATAGCAAATGAGAATAACAAATTTCAACTAAAATTAGTCACAGATCATACTTTGAATATTGAATGTCTAGCTGGCAGCAACCATCATATATGTTCCTTCCCTGGAATAATTTGTTTTGTAAGAATAAAGTGTATCATAAATAGTTGTACACTTAAGGACATTAATGGAACCATAAATATATTACATGCAAAGCACCAAATGCTTCCACAGCTTCTTGGCGTGATTGATACTGGATGAGGGCTTGAAAACCTGCATCGAAAAAGCAGAATGTAAAGAACCTTATTTTTCAAACATTAAAGGTGCCAAATTTGTATATCCCCAGTACAAAACGAATATGTACCACTGTACCAGTAACTGAAAAGAGCAGAAAATACACAAACAGAAGCACTAGGCTATATCCCAGGTACAAAATAGCAAGCTTCTAACCACTTTGTCTGTATAAGCATATAAAATTTATTGCAATTGGATGACATGTATACATCTGTCATAACATATATGCTGCTATAATTTAGTTACCTTGTTGCTATAAATTATTAGCACATGCATTTTTTTGGACTGTAGCAACCCCATGTATTGCTCCTTAATGATGCATCTAATGTAATCAATTGCTATTATGTACTACACATATTGTTGCTACAACAGTTGGTATACACTTACTATTTTGTATCCAGGGCATAAGCCTAGTGCTACGCATATTAGAAAATTAAGTTATAAATAAAACCTTACCATTCACGTGCGATCTGGAAAGTGAATCAGAACATTCAAACCAAGTGTACATGTGTGTGTGTGGAGAGAGGGAGAAAGAGAGAGAGGTGGGGGAATCTGACCAGCTGACTTCTGAAATGTGACAATCTTCTCCATATATCCATAAGCTTTGAAAACTTGATGTAGAACCTCCACTGTTATAGGATAGATCATGTGGTGAATAGTAACTAAGAGGATTCGGTTGGGTTCTGACTCCTGAAGTCCGGCAGCAAACGAGGAACGAGACAGAAGAGAGGAGAGAGAAAGAAAATAATAAATAGAGAGGAACGTGTGTATCTACTCGGAAAAATAAAGAGACAGTAGATAAAATATACAATTTAACTCAGCTATCTAAAAGAACTGATGGAAATAAATCGAATATAGCTAACTCTTCCAGTTTTGATATAGCATTTTTGTGTAATGACATCTAGTGGCATATTTTTACATTTTATGGTGAAACAGCTATTCAATTTTCTGGTTTTAGCATAATACCACTATCATGTTTCCAACTTTTAGGGTCCTTTAACCAATATAGTAACATGTCACACCATGAATAATCAAACATCATTTTATTAGAACTAAAATGGGATGCTGCAACTGGACAGAATTGGAGAGCTCATTGACTAAACCAGTAAACCTACAAAGGCAACAGGATCGTCCCTAGAAGAGCAGGCAAGCCTTGTGCAATGTTTTAGTCTTACAGCCACAAACTAGTCAAAAGTTGTAAGTACTTGTAAGTGTTTTATAACTTATGGTCACCAATTATTGATCCACAACCTGGACATAAGAAATCTTAAATCTATTTTTTTTGTTAAGTCAATGTTCTACTGCCGCCAAGCCTAGACATGAGTTCTGAGTATCGTGTAAGTCATTGTTAAATAAGGAGCTCTATGAAAAACAACCACTGAGATACAATAATTCATATGTAGAATTCAGAGCTCAATAATGATATTGGCAACTTCGGTCACTTTGGAGAGCTTATAAGTAAATTCTGAAATTCAGAGTGGAAAAGACTTCTTTAGCTGGATTATGTCTGCATACCTGATCAGAATTTCGTCCATGAGAGCTCTGGTCAGTGGTAAGTTCTTGGTGGGATGAGAATTGCACGTATACATTCCTTCCCCTAGAATGACATAAAAGGGTGAACATGTGTGCGGAAAGGAGTAATCATGTAACAGATGAGATATCAAAAGTCAATGAAAGAAGTACGGTTATCTTATAGGTAAACAAGAATGTAACACATAAGCACACTCCCTTATTATTTGTTAAAAATAAAGAAAGAACAATGCAAAGCCCAAACCCTCTTGATGCTCATAAATCTCATTAATCATGCATTATCCGGAACAAGCCATAACTATGTAGCAGCTAACATTGCAAAACCTAAATAAAATCTCTACTTTTCTGGAGCCCCTCGCATCCAAAAATCATCACAGCCAAGAAACACATTACCTTACGCTAGGTTGGACAGTACTGTAGTATTGCAGCGCGCTCACGGAAGCATGCATGTCTTGCATCTGGAGAAGAGCCTGGGCCACCAAATATATCAACGCCACAGAACAAAAATATCAACACCACATCTGCTTAGTGGCTCAAAAACATACCGGCCAACAACGAAGAAAAAAACCCACCTGATTCTTGGCACGCAGCATGACAATCTTGGAGACCGTCCCGAACGGCTGCAACAGCTGAAGCAGATCAGCCTGCGACAACAACAACAATACAGTGAGTGAATAGGCAGTAAAGATGATATCTTTCTCCAGGAAATCAAGTCATCCGATGAAAAAAAAATCATCCCAGACAAACCACAAAATCAAGAAAGAAAAGATTCAAGATTTCCTCCTTGCTCCCCCAATTCTCACCTCGGCGATCTCGTGCCCGACGTTCCGGATGTGTATAACCTTCGACGGCTCCGCCATCCTCCCGCACTGTATCACAGGTAGCAGCTACTAATCACCACGGAATTCCTTATCTAAAGCGACCGAACCAATCGGATAAACGGAAATAAGCGAGTCGGTGAGAGATCTAGAGCCAAAGCTCCAATCTTGGGGCAAGAAACATTACCTTCCTTGAGGGTTTTAGCGGGAGGGAGATCTAGGGTTTTGCCCGCGGCTGTCGCTGTGGGGACGGAGGGAGAGGGAGAGGGAGGGGAGGGGGAGTGGGAGGGGAAAGAGGGAGGCGTTCGCCCGGAAAAGGTTGCAACGCTTCCCTGTCCTGAGGCAAGCGTCTCTTGTTTTTGAGCAGACCACGGGCATTTTTGTTTATGACCTCAGGTTTCCGAATCAAAATTTTGATAGTATAAAAATCTATACGATGTCAAAAAACTAGGAAAAAAAATAGTATTTGAATCGTAGTTGTACCAATTCACGGGCAATGCCGAAATTGTTGTGTTTTGACTGCAACAATGCAAAAATTATGAGTATAGCATGTGGGTCCTGCATGATATCTTTTTTTTACACAAAAATATGATAGCATACGTCTTGTTTTGTTGATTAAATGAAAAAGAACACAACGATTCAAACGGATCACAAAATCGGATACTCAATTTAGGAAATATGATTATTTCAGACTTGTTAATCAAACTAACCATATAATTAATATCACTAGCCGCAGCCAACCAAAAAATGTCACGTGTTTGGGGCTCACTGCTTGTTGCCAGGCCAAAATTTGGCCAACGATTTCGCCACCCTCGCGAAACCAGAGAATTGGCAAGGAAACAGCAGAAGCCAAATATTGGAATTGAACCAAATACTACCCAAATTTTTAGGGTAATACTAAAATTTTAGTTTGGCTCGTTCTGGCCCTGGACCAAACAAGCCCTATTTACGCGGCGCAGCACGCCGGTTCTGGGCAAGAAACGCTGCATGCCCGCATAGCACATATGAGTTTGGTCGATCCTATTACAATCCTCTCCGTTGATAGTGGCATATTAGGTTTACATTGGGTTAAAAGAAATTATGTGAGATCTCTTGGGAGGTTCTTCCAATTTTATTGGTAGATTTAATTTATATATGGTTAAAATCGTGATAAGTGGTAGTGGTGGTGTATCCACTGTAGACGTCGTCGTCTTGCTTATCAATGGTGATAGAAAATAAAGAGGTCAATGGAGCCGTGCGCGGGAAGCATCTACTCGGTGTACATGGAATTGGCGTGTTTAAATGCCGTTCATTATCCGCGCGCTCAAATAGAAACATGCATGGATTTATTGCAAACATGTGTTTTCCCTTTCATTCAGCCTTCTTGTCTCCCTGTATATCACCGCCAGCGACCGGAACCTTGGCCTCCTCCTCGCGTCTCCGCCGATGACGACTTCGTCGTCGGCGTCACCCTTCTCCGCACCAAATCTGTCGTCTCCCTTTCTACTGCTCTCCACGGCCACCTCTTTATCTTTCGCTCTGCCGGCCGCGGCCGCGGCCTTGCAGCACTTGATGCTGTCCGTGCTCCTGCTCTCCGACTCGCCGCCACCGTCGCACCCGCTCAACTGGACGAGCTGCTTCGCCACCTCCATCTCGATGTCCAGCTCCGTCGTCACGGACAGCGCCTCCTCCTCGCCCATGGCCTCCAACTCCAAGAACATGACCATATGATCGAGCCAGGACCAGGAGACTAGGAGGGATATGATAGCCCGAGGCCGGATAGCTATGGAAGGCGTGCATGCCTAAATATAGGAGACGACGGACCGCGTATTGGGAGGGAGAGGCGACGGAGGAGGTGCCAAGGAGAGACTTGGAAGGTGGCAGGAAGGAGACATGTGCCTAGTTTAGCTTTGCTTGGACTCTTGTATTTGGTTTTTTGGCTAAGTTTAGTATCCTTATTTGTATAAGCTGCAACATCTTTGAAACTTGACTCCGTCCAATTAGGCACCAAGTATACGCTAATAAACACACGCCTGCTCTGTACCTTACATGCTGATGTTTAGAGGCCAGCGTACCATAATAACTTCACAAATCTTACAGGCTGCGTCAAGTGTGCAGCAGCGTTTTTTTTTTTTTCCGGTTTGTCTCTACGGTACTGAACCAGTGTTTTACTTTTCGGCGGCAAAAATTTTTCGGATGGGACCGGTAGGGCCGGTTACCGGCGAAAACCGGAAATTTCGGCCAATTTCGGCCGAAATTTTCAAAAAAAATTTGAAATTTTTGAATTTTAAATTTACAAAAATAATCAAATTTAAACATAATTCATGCAAATTCGAATTTTTTTGAATAAATTTCATCAAAACCGAAATTTCGCTACCGGTTTTAATTTTTACCGGCTACCACCGGTAACACTGGTTACCGGCGGTAACCGACGAAATTTCGTCGGTAGCGAAATCACTGTACTGAACTAAGGGAACAATGCAGCCTGCAGTAGCGGAGTTAGTAGATGAGCATGGGGGTACAATTGTACCTCTATTTTTTTTATAGAAAATATCTGTTATATATAGTGCATATATATACATGTAATAGATTTTAGTACCACCAGTAACAGTTGTGATTATGTGTAAGTGTTATATTTATATATTAGTATGTAGAATTATATATAAATTACATATTATATAGAAGTAGAATGAGTTAGTTAGTTAATCATAAATCAGTACAACTATGTACTACTTAATTTTAAGTCTATATCTTAGAAATCCTGACTCCGTCTTTGTACTACTTAATTTCACATCTATATCGTGAAAATCCGGCCTGACTCCGTCTGGCAGCCTATTGCACATGGAGATACCATAGCTAGTTTTGTGATGGTGTGTGGGCTGTACTCGAAATGGAATCATGAACAATGACGAATTGATAAAACACGCGTATTGAATTGGCTGGACGGAGGCGTAGTGGCTTGAGTTGACCTAGAATGAACAGATTTTAGTTCGTACTGACGGCGAAGGAACTGGTCTCAGGTTACAGTGTGTGTATATACAGAGAGAGAGAGAGAGAGAGAGAGAGAGAGAGAGAGAGAGAGAGAGAGGAGATTTGCCCGTACTTAATCAAGAATTATGTGTATCTGACGCGTTTGACGCATCGATGTGTATAAACTATGAAGTAGAACAAACAGGAGTGATTTTTACGGAGAACAAGACCGGGGACAAAGCCTTCCTACAGAAGTTATTAAGAATCTTTTCCAGGGTTTTTGGCTTACATAACACTATTTAAAATGGTATTTATAAAAATAGCGTTATTGCAACTGTAATGGTAAAAATAACTCTCTCCTCTGCACCACAACGGGACAGACAAGTCACGGGACGCAGAGACAAACAAGCCACGGGACACCACGTGGCCTTGTCCATCCCATAGTGGTGCGGTGAAGAGCGTCATTTTTACTATTACAATTGCGATAACCTTTTTTTTACTAATACCACTTTAAATAGTATGATTTAGGCCAAAAATTCACTTTTTTGAAATGACCATCAACAGCAAAATGTGGCTTCTGGCCAGGGACACTAGGGTGGTCTACACTCAGGCTGACCATCCTTACGGAAAACAGATCTGCCTTCACAGCAATCTGCCCCATTGCAGGAGCTTCAGTGTGCCTTAGTTTCTTTTATGGATGACTCACCGACTGACCTTTTCAGCTGATCTTCCCCAGGTGTCTTCGGGGATCACCAGTAAAACCTATTCGTATTTAATCCCACGCTGTTTGTACGTCTGAAAAGTAGTCAGAATTCATCAGCAAGGTCTAACTCTAGTCAGATTGGTCACACTGCAGAGTAGACACGATGACAAATGGGCAACATCTATTGCGCAGTAGACTAGAGATATTGAATCAAGTCATATGTAATCAATCAATCCATTTCCAAGTTGTAGTTTCTGGTGATTTGCATGGTTGTTTCATCAGCAAAAATCGGATTTACCAGACTTGACTAGTTGACACAATACACAATGATCCAGGTCAGTGAAAAAAAATTCAGCGAGATTTCGCCAGCTCCGAAAATTTCGGTTTTGATGAATTTTGTCAAAAAAATATATTCAAATTTGTTTTTTTTTAAAAAAAACCCAAAATTTTGAGTTTTTTTTTTTTGAAAATTTCGGCCAAAAAAATTACCGAAATTTCCGGTTACCAGCGCCCTCCGAAAAAAAGTTTCAACCGGCAAAGTTTTCACTGATCCAGATACATGAGCGAAAACTTCCAGGAAGCAGTCTTGCATGTACTCTTGTTTGTGATCAGGTAATAACTAGAAACTGCTTAAAGGTGTACAGGACCCTGGCAGCACGGCAGATACGGTAGAACTAGAACACGGCACGCACATTTGCGAACAACATGATGAACCAAAGTCATTCTCCAGTCTACAAATTATCTAGATACAAAACAGGAGGATACCTATACAGCATGTATCATTTTCAACTACATTCTACATCCTTGCGAGTTGCAACTTTCGCTTATATAGGAAAAGAAAAAATTCCTCAAGCAGTCGGCGAAGATTACAAAAACACTGTCAATTAAAACCTGTACACATTCTGATGGTCTAAGGAGGAAATCTCAGAATTTCTGATAATACCACAGCAATCTTCCCACCCTTAATCTATTGCGATTATGAGGAACCCAACAGAAATATACATGAGGAAGACAGGATAAAGCGCCAAGGCCTTTCTCCTTGGGTTAACAGCAGCGCTCATGAATGGATATGCTGCCCAGGAGCTCCATGCTAATGTTACCGCTACCACAACAATCTTTAGTGTGACATTATCCTTCACCATGCAAATCAGAGCCCCAACATCCAAAGGGAACATGCAGTATCCAAGAAGACTGAGGCTTTGAAAGAAGATGATGTGCCCACCCTGCAGTGAAACATTGTAGTCATTGCAAAACAAAAATAAATAAATCAAGTATCAGCTGGTGTATGCAGCACAAGGAAGCGCATGAGAGAACATGCACAAGCCAGAGCGAGCTATAGAGAGATAAGTACCAGAAGCAGCACATTCAGTGTGAGAATTATAGCACCAGCAGCTAGTACAGCAAAAGCAACAGCAAACACTTCAGACTACAAAAACAAAAGCAAGTAATCAAAATCAGTATACAATACATCATATCAAAAGAAAGAAGTAGAACTACAACATAAGGAAAAAATAGTTTTGATATAGTTTGAATTATTGAATCTCCCAAGGATACTGGCACATAGATTAATGCTCTAATGAAATGAACATCTAAACAATGTTCTAAAGGAAATTACTAGATGCTAGAGATAACAAAAAGAAATCACACCTAGTAGAAATTAAGAAGCAAAGAGCTCACATCTTTTCAATCTATAACACAACATCAAGATGTTATCACTTTGAAACCCTCTGAGGTTACAAGGGTTCGAAACATGGAAACTTTGGAAGAAATCAAATGCTTAAGTTCGCAAAAAAAGGTTCAAATTGACGCATCTTTCATTTTCACCACAGCCCTCCCTCCCTCCTAATTTTTTTTCATCTACACTCACCTTTCATTCGAACTCGGCAAACATTATAATCTGCCAAAATATGCTCCCAAATTGGAGATGACATCAAAAAGTTGATGGAATACCCATTTGTTAAGGGATGCCACTTATTTAATGCTCAAGGTTTGAAGGCCACATGGAAATAAGGGTTCAGAATCAACATTAATTCTAGACTTGCCTCCAATGTTTTTTCACAGGGAAAAGCATAATCTCCTTTCCAAAAGTACACTGCCTTCCAAATTCCAATAGCATTCTCCCAAAAACTTTGTTACTCCTGGATAACGGATATGTCATAGGAATGACTTATTGACATCTTGAGTCCACCAAGAAGTTTGAGTGACTGACTATTGTGACTCCAGTGATTAGAAGTATATGTGAGCATGACAAGTGTTAAAGCAGGAAGTTAAGAAATTTCTCTAAACTGCAGTAAGAAATAATTTTGGCTTTGGAATATCAAGTTGCAATTCTTTTCTTTAGTCATGCTTTCATAAAGGCTGTTAGTGTGGATGCACTTGATAAAAGGTAGCATTTTTCCATTTCTGCTGTTGGTGGACATGAATGAGTAACTGCGTATTTATAGTCATTAGGGTTTTTCAGACTGCAGATTCTGTGCAGGCATTGAACTATGATCATATATGCATTTATGGAAAAGATGCACACTGATTTGGAATTTCAGGAATATAAACTATTAATAGCGCATAGCGGCCTGACCAATGTTCTCTCCTCACATAAATGGGACAAGTTCTTTTTAAAAAAAAAAACCGCACTCAACAAATTTGGTTAGGCAAACTAGACTCAAGTTGCATCTCAGGACTCCAACAGTCAACTTTAGTTCTTTGGTCCCAGATTGGAACTTGAAAGTGATTATTGAGGGCACCTATTGTCCTTTTAGGCCTTTTACAAACTATGCTGTGATGTCTGCAATCATTACATTCTTTTGATATTCCAGTTAAGCTACTTCATACCACAATGAATCATGAAATGGTAGTTTTGGTTCTAGACTTCTAGTGAAATTGAGTTTGTGGCTTTGTGCTCACCTAAGTAAACTGATCACATGCAAATATTATGTTTGGTAATTTAACTACTCTTCATGTATATACTTTCCATTGTGGTCTTACTTTACGCTCTTTTATTCTTCCTACACATGCACTTCCAATGTTAGTCCGGACAACAAGTTTGTAAAGCCCGTACATTAGATATAAGAATGAAGTTAAAGATGTCTAACGATCTAGACTTGAACATTACGCTACGGTACAGTGATTTATTTTCTTGGCTGCCAAAGATTTAGCATGATATGCTTTGTTTGGTTTTTAATTAAGGGTTGGTTTTTAATTAAGGGTATGACATCCCCTGGTGCAGCTACAATAGTACAATAACAATGAGAAAGTAAGTTAGCCTGCCTGTAACATTTGACAAGAAAGAATACCCAATGGACCGACACTTGCAGACACAAAAATGTTACCCATGCATCTGACAAGTACTACTACTACATGTACTCGTATAAGTCCTAACAGGAGAGATCCAAGGCTTATAGAGAGATACATAGAGATTAATGTATCCACATCATGGTAGCGATCCAGACCCTAGCTTTGATATTTTCCTATGGCGGTGATGGGGTATGCTGCCAGCCATAGATGCCACTGCCAGACACAGCAGCAGCAGCATGCATTAGGTTAATAAGGCATCAGAGATTCTTGGGAGATGCTCCTATTCTCCGACTAATGCATGCTAGTCATAGCACTTATTGGATCATTCATTGTTTAGTCAATATATTTTCACCTGATCAATGAGGGATTTGATGATGACCTTAAAAAATGCAGTGTTTGATGATTGAACTGCTTGTAGGGTTTATATTGGGTCATTTTTTAGGTTTGCAGACACACTGGCTGCATCGTACTAAATCTAATTTAATATTGATTGGAATTGGATTTCACATACGGAACGAATGCAGGGGAAACAAACAGTAAAGATGCAGGGGCTACCTTCTTAACGGAGGCCGACCAGGAGAGGGTGAGACCGAGGAAGACGATGAAGAAGAACGGGCCCCAGAGATCCCAGTCGCGCAGCGCCTTGCCGGGGTCCTCGCGGAAGGGGTTGGGGAAGACGACGAGCTTGAGGTTGCTGACGATGCGGGAGAGATCGCGCTTGACGGTGTCCCAGACGGGCTCGGTGAGCGTGTTGGGCGGGGGGGCGAACCCGTCGGCGGTGATATGGATGGAAACGGAAGTGGAGGCGGAGGGGAGCGGGGCGGAGGAGGACGCCGCTGCGGAGGAGAACGGGGGGAGTTGTTGGGGCTTGGAGCTGGCGGGAGTGGGGAGGGGAGGAGAGTTCGATATGGGGATGGAGGCGCGCGGAGGGGAGGGAGGCCGCGCCGGGAGGACGGTGGGGGGAGAGGGGGCGGCGTGGATGAGGCTATCGATCTCGTCCATGTCGGACTGCGCCGACGAGGGGTGGAGCGGGATGGTGTCGCCGTGGGGGTGTGAATACGACATGGCGGCGCGGGATAGGGTTCCGGCAGGCGGTGGCCGGTGGCGAGATCTCGCGGTCGCGGGAGCCGGGAGAAGGGGAAGGGAGGCGATCGAGGCCTCGAGGGGGAAGAAGAAGCACGTTTAGTGGGACAGAACCGAACCAGTCCGCGAAAGGGAAAATCGATCATATTCCCCGTCTTTTTTATATGCCTTCCGCTATTTAAATTTATTTTTAAGCAGATTGATTCTTTGTCTGGATTGATTTTTTTCTGATCGATGTTTTGCTATTTCCTCCCTTTTTTGTAATTTGTAATTACGTTTTGCGTTTCATTCCACATGAAATGACTCGTATACCCTTGGTCAAGACATATGGTACGATCGTCAAGGATACGTGAGACGAGCAATCATGGTGCTCCATTCCGACAGCGGTGCCGGTGGGAAGAAGCGGTGGGAGGATGAGGATGAGGAAGGCGGCCAAAGCGAAGTGGTGGCGAAGACAACCAAAGTAGGCCTTCTCTCGGCGCTGCAATCCGCGTCACACTCCCTCTCCTCCTCTTCCCCTCTCTCAATTGGTGTCGTGGCTTGAGGTGCTTGAGGTCGAGGTGCACGACACTGGAGCAGTGGCAGGCGGTTGATGAGGAGAGTGTCAGCTTCACAATTGTTGGCGAAGATGGCGACACCAATGTCGTTGCCGCAAACGACGACACGGTGGGCCTCGAGGGTGTTGGGCTTGGAGGAGGAAGGGGAGGCGACGTGGCGGGCTGTAACGTTACAAAATTTGGTTTTTAAAAAATCTTTTGAGTAGTTTAGGTTCTCGAAATTTTTCAACAATTTTATTTGAATTAATAAAGCTTAATTGGAAATTTTTAAAATTTAAAATATTTAATTTGACCTATTTAAATATCAATTAAATCAAAACCAGTGTTATTTAGCTTCCTTGTGTTTCAAGAATTTTTTTGTATTTTTTTTGGAATTTTTCCGAGTCTGTTTGCTATTTCTTTGTTCTCCTTGATTTTCGGTCTTTTCTTTAATTCCGAAATTCCAAATCTGTTTTTCTCTCCTGCCATGTGGCCTTACACTGTTCATCTTCCCCACCAGAAATTGTTTTCTGCACACATGTGCGCCCAAATATTCCCAATTTTATTTCTCCCTCCTCGGTGTATATAAAAGGAAATCAACCGCTTCATATTGAGCCTCTTGATTTCCTCTTCCAATCTCCTAATTTGGTTTCCTCCAAATCGCTTTAGTTTCATTGCAATCTGCTATGAACCGAGCTCCAACCAAAGGTCTTCTCCGTCGAGTTCCACCTCCATACGACGTCCCCTGGACGAACCGTCTACGTCGTTGAGTTTGCCTCGTCGCGTTCTACGTCTACATCATATCCCCTTCGCCCGAAGACCACCGAATCACCGTCAACCATTTCAAGTTATAAAGCCGAAACATGTTCATCGCGCTCTCCGCTTTCTCGGTGAGTTTTTCTAAAATTCGATCGCGTCATCTTGTGTCCCTCACCGAGATCTATTTTTCTCATATTTTAGTTTCAAGTTTCATCCACCGTGCACCGAGAATCAAACTTTCTCTCCTCTTGGCTTATCTTCATTCTCCGACCAAATACTCCGCAACCGTTGAGCCCCTGCCTTCATCTCCACACCATTGGGTTTGCGTCGTCGTGTTCTACACCGTGCTTCCCCCTTTCGCAGAACATCGCCGGAAGCACCGAGTCACCATGAAGCCACCACCGACCGCCATTCTTCACCTCGATGCTAGCACATGGTACTGTTTCTCAACGTTTGGACCATGTCGTCACCTACGCCTCATCGTCGATGTTCTATTTTTCCCCTTCGCCGCCACTGGTTTGCCTTCGTTCGTCGTCGACATCTTGCACCAAAATCAGTCTGTAGCTCTATTGAAGCACCTCTGTCTTCTCTGTTGCTTCGTTCCTGTTTTGGCTTTCTGGTGATTCCCTGTTAGTTTCTCCCTTCTCTCTCTCATGTGTAGAGCCAAGCATCCTCTTCATTCTCTATTTTCTCTAATCTTTGCCATGTCAGTGCCAACTCCATGCGCAGGAACCGACGGCAGCAGCTTCCTGTTCTCTGATGTCGTTCTATTGTATTCGCTCTTCTCTGTTCTTCTCTGGTTAATTCTCTCTCTGTGTGTTGAGTAGCCCCACTTGTCATTCAACAATTCAAGCAATATATTTTCTCTCCTCTCACATTCATGTGGACCCCACATGTCATCCATCCAACCCAGAACCCTAATTATTTCTCACTCCTACATGTGGGTCCTGCATGTTAGTCAACTCTTGGTCAACTCTCCTCCATGAGCTTGGCCACCGTGGATTAGCATCGCTCTGTGGACCTTGTCCATAGACCAGCAGCCCACATGTCAACCCCTAATCCTATTTCTGAAATTATTTTAATTCTAAAAATTCATAAATATCACTAGGTTCCACATGCCATACACTCATTCATTTTCTAATATTTTCAAAATAAAATATTCTGGGAATATTCCGTATACCCCCACATGTCAGTTTCTCTCTCCATTTCTATTTTCAGCATTTTCCTTTCCGATCAAACTTCCGAGAGCTCGTTCTTTCTCATACAAACTTCGATCGAACCCATTCAAGTTTCTAATTTAATCTAAATTCAATATCTACCTTACAATATCATTCCATTTTAATTTGAAGTTTATTTGATTTGTCTTTTTTAGTTTTGTTTATTTTATACTTTCTTTCTCGTTAGAAGTTGAAGTCCCGGAATCGTCCGAATGAGTCGAAAGTCAAGGAAGTACAAGATCAAAGATAAAATAAGACCATCATTGCTAAAGCAAGGCAAGTTGTACATTTGACCATGTTTAATCCAGTTTTCTAAAATTACTTTGATTCAAATTATTGCATTTACTTTAAATATTTATTTAAATGCTTTGGGATTAGTTACTCATCATAATTGGTTGTATCCAGCTTGCTTATTGTAATGTCATAAATCTGTTGTCACTCTAAATTGGTTGTTTACTAGTTGGTATTATCGTAGTACCAACGTGGGTTGGTTAGATACAGGTAGATTGCTTAGCCATACAACAAGTCAATCACTATCATCTGAGTTGCAAATATGAATTTGACCAGGTGAATATGGAACTTTTGTGATAAAATGGTGTGTTATGTGTCATTACTTGTTGATGGCATGTGTTGCACTTAATCAACTGGGTGGTAAAAGATTTAGACTGAGTTAAGTGGTAGAAACTGTGTGATATGGTGGAGATTTGTGATTGGAAATAATAATCTCTGTGGCATAGTTAGAATTTGGAAGTCTTGCCTTGGTCAATTAAGGATTTAACTTTGTGCGCCGTTGAACTGAGCCTTACTGTACGACCACATGTCTGGTATGGGACAGACCTAACTTAGTAAGTTACGGAATCTCGACATTGACTACTTAGGTTGTAGGTTAGGAGCCCAGTGATGGGCGGAGGTGTGGACTACCATGTAGGCCACATTTTATGAGCGGTTCACCGTCTTCAGGTCCAACGGTTTGTGTCGTGCCAAAGCGTTGTTTTAGGGTTGGTACGACAGTAAAGTACATCGGGAGTGTTAATTGTTGAGATGAAGTTTCAGAAAAGTTTTGTTATGATTAGTGTAGGCCAAACTGGTTATATCTTGTGGGCAGTGGCGGACCTAGGATTTTACCACAGGGTATGCCAAAAAAAATTTCAAATGAGCACGACTGCAAGATTACAAATGAGGTGAAGAAAAAAAAATGTTAAAACACTTCAAGAGTCAAGACAAAAATGATTGCCTTCTTATTCGTATTTAAGCCACTAAAGATTAATGGATGCGAAACAACACTAGACATGCATCGCCATACCTTCAAATTTCGACTGGTGGGGCATCCTGCAGTATGAAGACCGCCTCGCCAAGCTTTTGCACAAGCGCCCAAGGCTCAATCCACGGAGGAATAATGAGCTCTTGTATTAATTCGACAAGGCGTTGAAAGAAAGATGTCAATGGAAGTGTTTTAAGCGACCATATTCCTCGTTAAATTTGTCTTTTGTGCTCGTTGTCGGTAAAAGCACCGGTCATGTATAGGATGAATAACTGCGACCAAAGACAAAGACATTAACATAGGTGAGAATTGAATAAGAAACATTTCTCACACACGGTATAGACCTAGGAATAGGATTAGTAACTGTTCAACCGGCTCGCATTTGTTATGCTTGAATTCCTCGAGTGCTTATTGGATAATCTCGCAATTTCGGCATCTTCCTGCGAAAAATATCCCACAAAGCACCGGTGAAGGTGATTTCCTACTTCGCCATTGGAGTGATCGATACTAGGTTTCATTTTGTTCTGGGGTACTTGCCGACCTCTCGCTTTCCATTACCACTCTTTTCTTATTTCTCTTTTCGCTATATCGGAAGAATTACGACTCTTTACCCATCGTTGAGGAGGTTGTTCACATACACTTTATTCCAAAACATTACTACGGTAGTGGTATGCTTGCTCGTCGAACCACGAGGTCTGCGACGAGGGGCCGGAAGAAGGCGCGGCGCTGCGGCCAGCGTGCGGTCTTCGCCACCTTCATGCGCCGGGAGCCCTCGCATGCGACCGCTTCTTTGCGCATTCTGAGCTCCGGCGACATGAGGCTGCTGCAATGGCGCAACCGTGGGCTGCGCTCCTCCCGCCGCCGCCGACAATGGCGTCGGCTTCCATTGCTTGGCCCCGACCTCGGCGCGACCTTGTGTACTGCCTGCAGAGCACCTCGTCCATGCGAGGAGCCGCCGTGTTGCTCGGCACACACCGAACTCGAACTCCCGCAAGGCGAGATCGGTCGATGTACTCCTCCTCCCCAAGCGAGCAGCGCACCGGCAGACAGCGGTGCTTGCTCGCCATCGCGCCGCCAGCGCCGTCTTTGGTCGTCGCTCTAGGGCACATTGGGAAGCAAGCGCTTACGCTTGCTTCGATGGGCCAAATGGGAAGAAGAAGAAGAGTTAATAGGAGGATGGAGGAGGCGTGTGATGAGAATCAAGAAAGCGAGCGAGTGCAGACCCACGAGGGTATCTGTGGCCCACCCGGCATACCCTGTGGGTCCGCCCCTGCTTGTGGGTAAAGTGTACAACCTCTGCAGAGTGTTAATAATCTATTCGAATAGCCGCATCCGCGGTCATGGACATGCTTGGGGATTTAATGCGATGGGTAGATTTTCATAAAACAATTGGGAAGAGATAACTGTGTGATTTAATTCATATGACTGTGTGAAAGAAACTGATTAGGCTTTGTGTCCTTCATGAAAATACCTGTTAAAAATTATTATTGTTTATTTGTTTTGAATTATGATTTCAATCTATTATTTGTATTAAATTACAAATGCTTTTTATTGCAAAATAACCACAAAAGCCATATCCTTTGGAATAAGCCATCATCTATAATTGTATTTTGTGGTGCAACTTGTTGAGTACTCGGAGTACTCATTCTTGCTGCAATCATTCAGATAAAGTAGAGGAATCGTCGGTCAACAAAGGCTACTTCAAGGATCGTGGAGAACTAGGTCGTGCTACCCCAGCCGATTGCCTGTGGGCATATAGATGGATTTCGCTGAAGTTATTATGTTACGTTCGATGTAGCTTAATTGAGATATTCGCTTTCCGATGCATTAATTGTAAGTTTTAACCTTAAGGTCGTTACTATAATAATTATTGTTATTTGTCTATTTATTAGTCATCTTTGCATATAGAATGATATTTCATCGATGTTGTCATTGTGTGCACTAGTGTGATCCTGGACTAGTACAATATACATAGAGGGTCCAGATTTGCATATTTGGGTCCTGACACGGGCAACAACGGTGACGACAGAGTAATACTTGTCGACGCCCAGGTTGACAACGGCTGGGTGTGCGCGACCACGGCGTCCTTGAGTGGCTGGTCGAAGTCGTCGTCGGCTGCGAAGATCTTGAAGCGGCAGTCGACGGCGACGGCCATGGTGAAGGGATACAGGTAGGTTACACTAGCTGGTAATTCAAAAATTCTACCACGTAAACCACGAAGCCATACAAGCAAGAGATCATAGATCATTACCACTAGACGCGCAGCGCAGCGAATAAAGAGTTGGAGCAACCTGATCCAACGTCGAGTGCGTCGATGACATGGTCGTAGTCGATCGTCCAATGTCCTCGGTGTCGATTGTCTCCTCCAGCAACCAATCGCGTTCCTTATTTAGGTTGAGGATCGTCCTCGATCTACGCAGTAGCAACCGTAGCAGCGCCCCTACGATATCCACACGTCCAGGGGTGGCATGCCGTACGCCAGTGTGCTGGCACCAACTCGCACAGTAAAGCTCTCGAGAAGATGGCGGCTAGAGTTTTGGTGCAACAACTCACGTTGTCTAACTCCGTCTCTCCCAATAGTCACATGCATCTCCTATCCTAGAGCTAAGAAGTTCCGTAGTAAACCTTTCCCTCTGTTCGATGCTTTGGGAGATCTATATGATGGTAAACTTTCTTGCGAAACACATTCCTATTAGCTTAAACTAAGAAATTATGTATTAGTGAACTTTAATTTTCTTTCGTAGGACAAACAGCTGAGGGTAGCATGAACTTCACATCTCTTGAGCCATCACAACATGTTATTCTCACACAAGTAGACAATGTTGATGATTATGTTGAAACTGAGAATCTTTTTCCGAACTGGCATTATGATGAGTGCAATAACATGAGTTTACCAAGTCAACATACAGCGAGTGCAATACCTCAGGAGAGTAATGCTACCTCAGGAGATAAAGGGGAAAAGGCTACGAAGAAGACTAATGCTAACTCAAGAGATAAAAGAGAAAAGGCTGCGAAAAAGCGTAAGCAAGATGGGAATGTAGCTGATATGATGGGAAAGTACATAGAGATAAGAACAAAGCAAGCCGAGGAGGAAGCAGTAGAGCTAGCCATGGAATGAGCTGCTGCAGGATGTGTTGATGATTTCTCTATCAAGAGTTGCATTAGTGTTTTGAACACAATGGAAGATCTATCAAATGAAGAGAAAGTCAAAGCCTTTGGTGTATTCAAGGATGCTCAAAACAGAGAGATTTTCATTAGTGCAGAACTCGTTACTCATCTCTTGTGGTTGAGAAGTGCCATGGTAAGTGGATAACTTGTTATTTCTTGGTATCCTTAGGATTGCACTCTCTGTTATGCTTATACCTGCATGTTATCATGTAATGCTTCATATTATGTTTTCTCACTTCTAAAATGCTTATTGTTATTTTTTTTTATCTATTAACAGGATATGTAAATTCGAGGTCAACGGAGCTTGTGCCTGGTAATATGTTTCCATTGGTAAGTAAAAAATTGTTGACTCCTTGAATATAATGCTCAGGATATGTAAGTATGTCAGAAATTCTTTTGGGCAATATTGGTCTTTGAATTCTTTTTGAAGAATTGTTCACATTTTCTATACAGGAGAGGAGCTCAAAGGTCTACCAGGTTGTCGAGGAGCTTGAGCTTAGCTGCAAATATGAAATACTTTTTTGTAGTTTGAGATATTAGATGAGATATTATATGAGCAATCTTTTTTGTATGAGATAATTTGTAATATGAAATACCTTTACCTTTATGTTTGTTGCTGAACATTGTTGCTTCCTTTCTGCAATAGGATCACTTATTATCCAATTTTCTGGAGGTTGTATTCAAAATTTTAATTTTTTTTAATTTTTTTTTATAATATGTGTTTTTAAAATTTTTGAAATTTATAGACCTTTTTTTGAATTTTCTGGACTGTTTGTGAAAATTTTCTGATACTTTTCAAAATTTTGGTTTGGTTTTGGAAATTTTGTAATGTTGTTTTCAAAATTTTATATATTTTTTCTTCAGTTTTTTCAATATTTGCAATTCCAATTGATCCAACCATTTGTCCAAACAAATCAAGAGATTAGATCCAAGGTGGGAGGGGATTAGATCCAAGGTGGAAGGGGATTGGGTGGAGGGAGAGGGATTCACCTAATCCCCTCTTGGATTGTTTCTCTCATGTATAAATTTCACCACTAGCCAAACATGGCCTAAGTGACATACTTGTTAATCTTTATAACAGATGATTCATTTAAGGAACAGAATAATACTTATTCAATAACTCATAAATATAAATATGATATAATTATTTTTCTAATTATCTCTGAGGCATATCACCAACACTGTTATGTTTCCTGGAATTGCTGATCGTACGAGCAAGGAGATCACGGCCCTTGCTCCTAGAAGTACGAAGGTTAAGGTGGTTGCGCCACCCGAAAGAAAATACAGTGTCTGGATTGGTGGTTCTATTTTGGCCTCTCTCAGCACTCTCCAGCAGGTAGGCTCTAGCAGGTAGAGTTTCTTTTCCTTAGATTCTCGACTCTGGAAGTTATACATGTTACTGTACAGCCTTTGCTCAGCAATTTTTATAGAGGTCTCCATGATAAATTTTTTTGTCAGCCTGTTTTTTTTCCTGGTATTTGGGCCAAAATCCTTTATCCATAATCTCCAACCAGTTCTATTTCAGAGAATTCAATCTGACTATACATTTGTGCATATCCTAAATGGCCAAATACTCTTCTTGAGCTTCGTATAGATAATAGATTGGTATATGTCCTAGTTATAAGAAGAAAAAAAGAGTATCTTTGGAGAGCTACTGGAAATTGTAGCAATTACTAGGAGTGGGTATTGGCTGAGTGCTTGACTAAATCTGCATAAATCGGATCTGAAGGAGTTCATATTGGCCGAAAACCAAATGTTAGAGTTTGTGGCGAAACAAATTTGCAATGATTGAGTTTACTTTTCAGTCGTCTTTTGGTTGTAAAGTTTTAAGTCATTTTTAACAATTTTGGCTCTTATGATACTTTAAACTCGTTAATAAATAGTGTTGTATGCATCTCGATGCAGAGGCTAGGGAGAAATCTTTTCTCTTCTATTATCTAAAAATTAACTAAGACTTGTTTAGCAATAGACATAAACAAGAAGGTACAGGTGCTGGAAACTGTAAGCAATGCTAGAATTGCTTTTGCAATAGACATAAACAGGAAGTGGAATAGCCATTGTGATAATGTTGAACTTCTTCGTGCAGTTATGTTTCTTGTGTTTTTTCCCTTTTTATTATAACTATATTTTTCACATATCCTCCGAACCAACTCTGACAATGATTTGCTTCTTTGGCAGATGTGGATTTCCAAGGGAGAGTACGACCAATCTGGTCCCGGCACTGTTCACATGATGTGCTTCTAAGCTACCGGAGAAGTTGGTACATGTACTTCTGGTGTTGAGATATGTTTACAACTTGCTTTTCAAAACTATATAGTTGTTTGTATTTGGTTGTTGAGATATGCTTTTCGCGTTGGGCATGGCTGAGTCATGGTTCTTCAGGAACAGACAAAAGATATACATGAAGAAAAATCAATACCGGTAAAATCAATACCGGTAGTCAGTGGTGGAGCTATAAAATTTATGTTAGGAGTGCACTATTAATGTTTCAAGATGGAGTAAAAAGCGGTGGTTAAGTAATTATCGGCTAATCGAATGTTAAAACTGTCTAAACAGTGCATTATATACAATGCATTATGGTGAATATTGTATTCACATGGTACTTAATGTTTCTATATAATTAGTTGAGCATTCTTTTCAATTATTTGGTCACTATACACAATCAGTTGTGAGAAGAACTTATTCTATGGAGTGATAATGATAACAAATACTAACATAGATAAATAAATTTTAAATATGTGTGAAAAAATATTGAAAATGTATAGCCATTCCATAAATTTTTTATTACTATAACGCATGGCCTGCATGGTCGCAACAACACAAACATATAGAGAATCAACCACTTGATTTTCCAGTTATAAACTAAAGAAATTTCTAAGAGCTAAATAAAATAAAGTACTTTTGTACCATTCACACATTGCGATGCACATAGGTAGAGGAAAAAAATGTGTTCTACAAAATGTGAATAGAGGACATAGAATATAATTTGCATATAATTCCTTCAAGTATTATCAGATTGCAACGAAACCCAAATTCAATTCGAGCATATAGCTAGCAAGGGTATGTACGTAAACTTCAAAAACTTTGGGGTTCCTGTGCATACCGGGCAGGCTCTACTCGTGCCAGTAGTGGAGCAGTCTTTTGGGGCACTGGCATTGCCTCGGTCTCCCTGCTCTATGAAATAATGAAATGGACTACTATATATGTAATGGACTACTATATATGTATTGGGTGTGCTTCGGAACCTTTTCAAATATGCATTAACTTTTAAAAAATCAAATCAAATATTTGCCCCACTTAGTATTCAAATCTATGTCTATATCTAATCTTTAACAACATACACAGGCTAAGAGATGACTCGAGTCAGACTCGTGCATGTCCGTTCTTTTTAGCATCTACGATTCGGTCCTAAGCGCAAAATTTTCCAAGCAGACAAGCATGCATCGTTTGCATCTCGGCCCTGAAGCCCGCGTAGCTACGGCCTACGGGCGAACCAACCAAAAAATAATGGAGGCCCGCATGGCTAGCACGCAGTTGCAACCAATGAGAACGCAGGAATCCCCACGCCACGGATCGGCCCCCACGATCCGCGTGCTTCCCACGAAACCCAATCCCCACCGTTCAAATCCCGCGAATCCAACGCTCTAAACCCAATTTCCCTCCGGAAAACAAACCCTCCGCCCCGCCCCCACCAAAATACAAAATTTCCCCAAACTCTCGCCCACCCGCCGCCTACTTAAAGCTCCGCCGCCCTCCAATCTCTCCTCACTCCAATTCCCCCCCAATTCCCAAAATCCCACAAGAGCTCGCGATCTCCACCACTTCCCACCGGAGCATACCCTAGGCTAGCCTTCCGATCCGATGGCGCGCACGAAGCAGACGGCGAGGAAGTCAACCGGCGGCAAGGCGCCGCGGAAGCAGTTGGCGACGAAGGCGGCGCGCAAGTCTGCCCCGGCAACCGGCGGCGTGAAGAAGCCCCACCGCTTCCGCCCGGGCACCGTCGCGCTCCGGGAGATCCGCAAGTACCAGAAGAGCACGGAGCTGCTCATTCGCAAGCTCCCCTTTCAGCGCCTGGTGCGGGAGATCGCGCAGGACTTCAAGACCGACCTCCGCTTCCAGAGCTCCGCTGTCGCCGCTCTGCAGGAGGCCGCCGAGTCCTACCTCGTCGGGCTCTTCGAGGACACCAACCTCTGCGCCATCCACGCCAAGCGCGTCACAATCATGCCCAAGGACATCCAGCTCGCCCGCCGCATCCGTGGGGAGAGAGCGTAGAGTGCTTTCTCCTTCGTGGTGCCTGATCTGGGGGTGTAGAGATGTTTAGGTTCTCCTTAGCCCGTGTTGCGTGGTGCCGAAGCGGTTGCGTGATAGCAAGTTTCCCTGCCCTTGCCATGGTGGCTGTGCTATGGTGTCATGTGGTGTCTGATGTTACCATCTTATTATCATCATGAATGGAAAATGGTGGCTATCTGATCTTAAATCTGTGCTTCTCGATGCCGGCTTTGTGTTTCGTGCGCGTCTCCTTGCCTCTGATTACAACGAGTGGAGGTTTAGTGCGCAAATTGCTAGTTTTCAAAATTCGTTGGTCGCATCATCTAAAAATCTGTGGCCTCTTAAGCTGAAAAATGATTGTGCATACGCTCCAGTTGTTCAATTCCCTGCGGTAACCAGTTACCGTGTTTGTGGAGTTCAGAAGTTTCTGCATTCTGAACCCTGCTCCTGTGCTGTATAATCCCAAAACTGCACGGGATTTTTAACTTACAGGCGTATTATACAGCCTTACACGATGTCTTACTGATGTCCTGAACCATTTCATTTTGTTGTATACGTTGTTCACTTTCTTCAGATGTACAACGAAGAGGCAAGGAGAAACAAATCGACCAGGCAAACCGTGTATTTTTTCTATTGACAATACTTGTTGCATTCCTATTGACATCGCCCTTCATCTTTGCAGATTGTATTTGTTTACGTAGGTGTGTGGCTCCGTAGTTTAGGCAATTCCATAGGGACTTAATCCCAACTCGGGTCTTGCTCCGAAGCATCCCAACTCGGGTCTTGCTCCGAAGCAGTCCGTGGCCTCCGTTCTCGCTCTCAGTTCTTGCCAAGCAGTTGCACCCTTGCTGATTTTGTTGGAATCAAAGTACTGGTACTAGCTTTGTTTCTCTCCCCCCGTGATTACCTAGTGAAATAATCACACTAGTGCTTCTTGCTTGTACTAGTGCATTTATCACTGAGTTCTGTGGTTGAGAGCTATGGGAGATACAAATGAAGATAAGGTGGGAGATCCCAGTGTGTGCAAGCTATATGAAATTTTTAGCAAGATGATAGAGCAGCAGCAGCAACTGAAAACAATTCTTTAGGGCAAAATTTGATATACACTACTGAGAATCACTTAGTTGCAAACCTACGAAAGTGTGTCAGACGAACATTAAAAGTTGATTATCTCTTGTGGGTAAAGCTGTACAACCTCTGAAGAGTGTAAATCTGTTCGAATAGTTGTGTCCACATTCATAAACATGCTGAGCAAAGCCACTCTAAGTTAGACTTTGTTTTTGGTTTTAAAAATAATTTTGTACATGATTTTAGGATAGTTAATCCTTGTGGTAAAATTGGATGGTTAGCCATGTGATAGGAGGATATCCATCACCATGTTTCATATGAGGTTATCCACTATAAAATTGTCAATTTAAAATCTGATTTTAAGCTATGGATTAAAAATATGCCTTGAAACTTAGTATGATTATTTAAAATTGAAAATACTAATTTATGCAAATAAACCCTTACAACCTTCCTTGGTTACTTATGCATACATTCTAAATTCTGTATTGGGTGTAATTTGCGAGCACGATAGTTGTGATCATCCTTGCTGAATATATTATTCAGCAGAAGACTTTTATCCAGACGGTGAGGATCCAGACGTTTAGGCTACGCCTCCAGACGATTGCCTGTGGCGCATCGTGTGGCCTACTACCTATTTGCTTCCGCTATGTTTTGTTATTTGGCCTCAGGCCTGTTTTTGTAATGAGCCCTGTTTCTTATTAATAAACCGCTTGATATGATTGTGATAACACTGTTTGTGAGACTGTGTACACTAGAAATCCTGGACTAGTGTGCAAACGCAGTGAATTCGGGATCTTTCGTTCCCAGGTTCGACAAAAAAGTGGTATCAGAGCCATATCGACTGTAGGTCGTGACCTAGAAGGAAATCAAACCCTTAAGGATTTATTTTTGAAAATAAAAAATATTTTGGTCTTCTAGTGTCATTTCTCAACTTTTCTCTTTAAAAATGTTTACTAACTCGTCTCCTTTTCAAAAATTGTAGATGGCTGAAGTTCAGAACGCCATTTCCCATGGTATTTTGGCTGGTCATTGGGCCGCAGTTCTCTGGAAGATCATGCAACACTTGGACTTTGAAGAAAGACCGACGTATCAAGGATACAAAAACAAGGTAAGAAATCAGGATCGTTGGAGGGTAGAAGTGATCCTCTACTCCAACTTATCGCCGAACACTGACTTCCATATCTTCGACGCCCCAATGCGACGGGACACCTTCGCCGAAGGCATCGGGATGCGACCAGGAAGCGACCACGACTCGCTTACATCTACGATCACCGCCTCAACGACACTAGGTTCTATTATTACCCGATGCACATCCCATCCCAAAGATGTGATAACCAGCTCGCTTGAGAGATGAAGACTGTTCCGATCTCACACACCAGGTGGATCTGGCCAGAGCAATGGATTATGCCTATGGGAATACCCTGGATGAGCTGTATCTCATTCAGAGGAAATTACAGAGCGCAGAAGAAAAGTTGAAGGCTGCAGAAAAAGAACTGGCCTACTACAAGGCAGGCGGTGCTAGTTCTAGTGAGCCGGATTATACCCTAGCAACCCCATAAATGTGTCCTTAGTTGTCCTTTAGTTGTGAATTATGAGCTACTAATACCCTTGTGGCAGCCATAATGAATCAATAAAATAAAACAAAATATTTTATGAAGTGTTCTTGCCTTGTGTTTGTTGGTTTTTGGGCTATTTAGACCTATACCCCTTAGAGATTACTGTCTCTTCTCAAATCTTTAGAAGTCCAGCAGATGGTGACTATCCGTCTTTGGAAGTAAGCGGCGCTTGAGAGGTGAGAAATGAGAATGCTGATTATTAAGAAAGTCCAGTTCAGCAACCACCACCCCCTCCGACTGAAGCCCCAGACTGGCGCCAAATGATGGCCAATCAGACCCATCTGATTGAACTACTACCTTAGTCCCTCAACAGTAACCAAAATACTCAAGCCTCAGCAACACATCATGCTCCTCCACCTCCAGCAAGAGTTACACTGTCAGAATTCATGAGGATGCGTCCACCGACATTTTCTAGCAGTACGAAACCTATGGACGCAGATGATTGGCTCAGGGCCATTGGAAATAAGCTGGATATTGCTCAATGCACAGATTGTGAGAGAGTCTTGTTTGCCTCTTATCAGTTGAATGGTAACTGAATGCTCCCACATCAGAATGGTGGGATAACTTGAGCATATCCCACGCTAATGCCCAAGCAATCACTTGGGATGAGTTCGTGCAAGCTTTCCGCCGATCTCACATTCCATCTGGCATGACTACTCTGAAGAAGGAATTTTGCTCGCTTCGCCAAGGAAACCGTTTAGTTAGCGAGTATCTGCGTAAGTTTAATCAACTCACTCGCTATGCCCTAGAAGATGTGACTCGAGACAAAGACAGACAGGAGTGATTCTTAGAAGGATTGAATGATGAACTCTCCGTCAGACTGATTTCCCAAGATTTCACTGACTTTCAGCAGTTGGTGAACAAAGCTATTCATCAGGAAGGTAAGCACCAAGAGATGGAAAATTGCAAGTGGAGGATGGCCGCTCAGAAGTTTAACTCCGGAGGACTCCCTAAACCTCGTTCACTCAGCCTCAGCCACCTCCGCATGGAAGATTCTAGTCTGCTACGCCCAGAGCTCCAACACCAACCTAGTGCCCCAATATTCCTGGTTTTCGTAGCAGTTCATCTGGAAGTCAATTCCAGCAGAAGACAGCTCCCTCAGCAGCAGGAATAACTTGTTTCTATTGCAATGAGTCAGGTCATTATGCCAATAAATGCCCAAAGAAGCAACAGGCTACAGCTCCAGTTGAGCCAAATGCAGGAGCACCAGCCTCCGACGGTCCCTCAAGACCGGCTGTTCAGTTCATGGAGGGACGTGTGAATCACGTCACCGCAGAGGAGGCTCATTCGGCACCGGATGTTGTTCTTGGTATGTTCTTGTCAATTTAGTACCAGCCTCAGTTTTATTTGATTTCGGAGCCTCTTGGAGACAAGGTTGCAGAGGAAATGGAGGTCGGATCTCCGTCAAGCAGCGATTAGCCGGGCGATCTCTAGAAATAGGAAATTGCAATGTAAGATTTATGAAAATGTAAAACTTACCTTTCTTTCATCAATGAAATCTTTTTTTTATCCGGTCGACTTATGAAATATTCATATATTACCTAGCCCCCGACTGTTTTATAGTAGAAGAACTTTACTATATGTTGCACCGAAAAGACGACTAGAGGGGGGGGGGGGGTTGAATAGGAGCACGCTCACTTTTTTCACAAATAATATATTCAATAAGATTTTACTGCAATAGCTATGGACGCTATGAAGATCAATATACCATTACAGCGGAAGACTAGTATTGAATCAAATTTAACCCCCGAAGCAAAACAACGAAAATCAACACAAACTAAAAAACTAAGTGTTGTGCGGTCTAACCGCTAGGTCAATGGCAGTCGGACCGCTCACCCCTGGCGGTCGGACCGGTGACCTTGGGCGGTCTGACCACCGGCCTGATGAACAAAGACAACAACCCAAAAAATGAAGTTGCAAATAGATGTAACTTTTGATCTACAACTCCAAGCTCAATGAAACTTGGAACACACCTTCTCTATGATGTCAGGAACCTATTCCAATTGAAGATTGTGAAAATCCTTGAAAGAATTATGATCCTTTTCCGTTTGAGAGAAGGATGGTTCAAAACCGAGTCAAAACAAAAACTAGATCCAAAATCTTGCTCGTGGGTGATTGATGATCAAGATGATCCTAGATATGTTTCCATATGTCACAGCAGCTAGATCACGTGAAGAAATCAAGTAAAAACTCACGGATCAAAGCAAAACTCAAAATCATCAAATAGAGAGAAGGAAAGCGAAGAGATAAAATTTTGATCAAACTTTCCTTGGATTGATTTGATAAGATTTTGGTTTACAACCACTCCATCAATGGAGGACAATGCTCAATCCAAAAGCACGAAATCAAATCAAAACTCTATAGAACCCTAACCTCCACAAATCCTCTCCCTAAGCAAAATTTTGTAGCTCGTTTTGCCGGCAATCACTGTGCAGGTTAAGGGGCTAATCTCGGTTTAGCCGGCGCTAATTCCACTCTGTCTCGTCGACGCGTGGACCCAGCCGCACAGTGAATGTCCCTGCAGCCCCTACGCGTATAGTATTATCATAGGGTTAGAAGGGTAATGTACAAGACCCTCTCACAAAGGACTATAAATATGGGGTCACCCCCCTCCTGTAGGAGGGAGAAAAAAATCAACACGAACTCCCCGGAGTAGTAACAATCATCTCGTTCTTGTCACTGGCTAGTCCCCTTTTCGGAGGATCCCCGGAGCCCTTCTAGGCTTGTCTGGGGTCCCCCCTTCTCTTACTGTATAGCTCGTTTTTTGCTACGACATCCATCGATTTGCAGATGAAAAGTGGAGCTAAAATTCAACTAAACTCCTGAAAACCAAAATAACTCTTTCCAAAAGTGACTTGTAAAAGTAGGGTCGCGATCATTGACAATGAATGACAGCAATCCATTAAGATGTACAACTTCTGAAAAAAACAGATGGGCAACCGAATTGGCCTTGTAAGGGTGAGACAAAGCTATGAAATGAACATATTTGGAGAATCGATCCACAATCGATAAAAATCACAGATTTACAACCAATTTTCGGATGTCCTTCAATGAAATTCATCGAAATATCTGACCAAATTTGACTGGGAATCTCCATAGGTTGAAGAAGTCCATCTGGATGTAGATGCTCGGTTTTATTTCTTCGACAGATTGCACATCTTCTTCCCCTTGCCTTAGGCCCCTTTTACCAGCCATAATATTACTCATTTCTCATCTCATTCATCATCTTTGTTCTCTTATCTTTTCTCATCATCTCAGTTATTCGATTTGAATGTTGGAATATAATTTTCATGCAATACATATAAGATACATCAATATATGGTTTACATTTAAGATAACTATATTGATGTTCAAGAGGATAGCTTGCCTTTGTAGATGAAGAAAAAGTCGACGTCAACGAGACCCTATTCAGTTACACCGGTCTGCTGGGGTTCGTCCTCTGGGGTAATGCGACATTACGAATAATATATAAGTAATACTTTGTTGATTTTACATGATAGTAAGAGCATAAAATGCTAGTGCAGCTTCCTATGTTAGCCAATTCTAACATCCTCCCACAAAAATCGTTCCACGGTTTACTCGCTCTATAGTCGTGATTGCCGAACTCGCGTTCTATCCCCCGACACACTACTACTCAAGCTTGCAATCTGCTACGCCTGCAAGAATCTACCCAAACGAGCACAACCATTATTACTTCCTTACACATAAACGGGATTCCTAATTAATTTAAATTAACACGATTAATACAGTTTTTTCTTAAATTTTCCTATACTTGAATTTTGTACCCTTACTTTCCTAATTACCTAATTACTTAACTACCTAATCACCTACCTCCCCCTAATTACCCCCTTCCTATCTGTACCCCCGGTCGGCACTCCCTTATCTCTCCCCTTCCCTTCTCTCCGCCTCCCTCCGACTCGGTCGTCCTGCTCCCCCGCTCCGGCTCTTGCGCCGCCGCCACCACTAGCACCAGCCCGCCAGCTCGGTACAGCGCCTCCGGCTCCCTCCCAGTTCTCTACACCGCCGCCTCCTTCCGGCGCGGCCGAAAGGACCGACACCGCCATGCACCGCCGCTCCCGGCTCTACCTCCCCTCCGCTCGCCCCGATCTTGCACGCTCCGGCCAGGCCGCCTCTGCTCCTCTGGTTCCGGCCTAGCGCTCAGCCTGCTACTGGATTTGGTTCCCCCTTCCAGCTTGGTTTTGGTTAAGTTGATTTAGTTGAATCAGATTGTGACCGATTTGAGGTGGTGGAGGCTACTGAAGGCGGGTCAGCAAGGCTGGAGAACCTTTTTTGTATTACCAGCATTCGGGGCGTAAAATTGTCATATAACATATGTCCTGTGAAGATGGAGAAACCTATATGTCTAAGTGACTAGATGACCTTGAAAAAGGAAAACTTCAACTCGGGGAAACAGAGAGAAAAGAGTGAAAGAAAGTGAGCTCGTAAAAGATTCTTCATAAGAAAAAACATTAAAGGAGAACTAAAAATAAGGGTTGTCAGAATTTGAGTGCATAAAGGGAATTAAGAGAGAAAGCAAACTAGTTGTTTGTCAAACTATCCAGCATGCCTAATAAGAGTGCAAGCATTTTCCTTCGAGAAAATGTATGAATAGCCTGCACTCCCCAAAGACCCTGATTCAAGACACTCTTTGGCTACTCGAAGATGGCATCCTAAGCATGAATGAAATTTTATGCCCTCAGATCTCATAGATGCAGCATTCAATGATGGCACAGAGATGCTCTTGAAATCATCTGTAAAACTGAGCAGTACTGAAAAGAAAGATCACAATTGTCTGCTGCTGCTGCACCGCCGCCGTAAGCACGCACAGCGTGCACAAACACACAGAGAGAGAAGGGGAGAGGGGGAGGTAGGGGTCATGTGCCATCTCTGCATATTGAGTTTTCATCATTGGGTAACACATTTTAGAACGCAAAACTGCAATAGTAACATCCACCATCCAAGATGACATCATAAGTCATCATTAAGTAAACAGAAATTAAATGCAGATACAGCTCCATAATTGTGATCATTTAAAGGAAACAAAACAAAATCGGCAACAAACAGAAACAAAAAAAAAGTATTAAGCAAACAAGGACGAGAACAAGCATATAATACGAAGTTTGATTGATAAAAGGTATCAAACTATCAAATCCATACGAAAGACGTGACATAACACCTGCTCTTCCCGGAGATCATGATTAAAGGAGACTCCGTCACAGCTCATAAAATAGAGCTGTACAAGCATGAAAAAATAGAATAATTATACCCTCAGATACAATAGATACTGCATCATTGATGGCACAAGATATGATCTCCATTATCTGTCGAACCAACCACTACCAATGGTAGCAGCAGCAGTGGAGGAAGGAAGGGACCCAGTGAGGTGAAGCTGTGAAAATATACGACAGAGAGTCAAGAGGAGCATTAGTACTCCGATGGAAATCCTGCACCATCTCCACATATCCGGGTCGCATCATCGGACATTAAATAAAACAATAGCAACACTAATACAATATCCAGAAATAAACCACCATGATCTGGGGTATATCACCGGTATCGGAAATTCAGGACATCACAGAGAACTTGGCAACACAAACCATAACAAAATACCAAAAGCAAACCACATAGAGGGGGAACTTAGGGAGTTCCTAATCCAAATAGCCAAGGACGTAGTAGAATTCATGTATATATGGTCCTCGAATTCCACAGACTTGTATAATGGTATGTAGAGGAAGAGGAAGGCAAGTAGGAACATGCAGTAGAAAGAGATGGGCCTACTCCAGGGGTGAGATACCTGTCAGTAAGCATATCTCTCACCGCCCCAAGCATCCTTCACTGTTCAGACCGCAGAGAAACCAGCAATGCATTGACCACTTCAAAGCTCCATCCTAGCAAAAGGCCAAAGGGTTACCCATTTGGAGCTCAAATGCAAGCTGATTTGGTTTGCAATGATGGTCTCTCGTGATCATCAGACAAAAGCAGAAGATTTTCCTCTGCTGAGGCCCGGCAAGTGAAAACAAGACCCTCAAATACTGCACCCAAGCAAATCCAAGCAACAAACAAAAAGGAACCAGAAACGTAATAGACTAATTAACAGAGCAAACCTTTACCACGAAAGATCAAACCACAGCAAACGAGCAAAATCAAAGTGAAACGCTAACAATGCAAAATCCATGAGAAGCAGGAATGCAAATGAAGAACCTCCCATCAAGCCAACAAGCCAAACCAAGAAGATGAAACTGAAAATGAACATATTGAAGAAAAATTTACAAGTAACTTGCGTAAGTACGAAAAGGAAACTTTATGCCCTCGGGTCTCGTAGATGTAGCATTCATTCATGGCACAAGAGATGATCTTTAATTTGTCTGTAGAAATTTCCTAAGAAATGACTGCATTCCAAACAGACCCTTCAAAGCAACTATCAACTGCTGCTGTTGCGCATGCAACATGCGTGCGCACACGCATCCAAAAGAAAATGATCAGTCACGATTTAATCAAACTATAAATGTGGTGCAGCCAGAAACCCCAATGTTGGGATAGCTCAAAAGGGATGATATAGTGTAATATGAAGTTTTACAGAGCAACATACAAATAAAGGGAAATCTGATAAGACAATATATATATATATATATATATATATATATATATACATACATTTTATCACAAAATGCCTAGCATGTCGCATCTTACAACAGAAGGGCCAACTTACATTAGAGTGACGAATGTACCAGAAATGGTCCTCAAATGGACTGCTAAGTCTGCAGGAACATGATCCTAGCCCTCCGATCTAATACAATGGCATTCGTTGAAGGCGCAAGGGATGGTCATCAAATTCACCCATCAAAATTCAAGAGAACGAGCACACAGATGAGATATGCTAGCACCGGACATGCAGCTATAGTAGTAGAAGTAGAAGTATAGTAGCAACAATGAACACGGGGAGGATGTGAGTGGTCTGGAACTCATGATCGATCGCTGTTTTGTAACATCCCATTTTCAGGTTTTGTCTGAGTTTCAGTTTGAATTCAAAAGTGTAACTCGTTTTCTCGCAATCTTCAAAGTTTCAAACTCTCCTATGGGCTCAGCCCATCTCCCTTTCCTTGGGCCCAGCCCATTTCCCTGCACCTTTTCCACCTTGCCCACACTTCGCGCACGGCCCCGACCCGGTCCTGCCACCGCCCTCGCGCCGTGTGCCCCTAGGGTCGCCTTGCGGAGGGGATTCCATTTTGGGCCTTGCCGGCCACCGCTGTGAACTCTCACGCCAGCGACAAGCACGGCAAGGAACGCCCGGAGCTTCCTCTGTTTTGTCAAAAATCAGACAGCACTATAGCGGCGCAATTAATCAAGCAAATCTCTGTCGGTTAGGGCTAAGCAGTGATTAGCTTGGTTTAATTGTTGTCGAGTTACACTGACCAGTGGGCCCAAGATCAATTAATGACAGTTAATTAAAATATGTTTCCCTGTGAGTCACTGACTCATGGGCCCAGTGCATTAAGTGCACAGTGGATCATGCACTATGCATGTGGACTGGGTCACTATGCAAATGACCCCACCTGTTAATGGGAGAGATTCTCTCCTCTATCTTTTTCTGGTTTTAATTCAAAAAGGAAACTTCGGAGAGCCCGTTCACCTTCGTTTTAACTCCAAATTTAATGAAATATGTTTCTAAAATTTTCTAGATTCAATACCTTTCTTTTGGGAGTGGTTGTGTTCAATTTGGAGTTCATTTGTATTTATTTGTTTTGCTCTTCCGTTTGTTCTTTTTCCGATGCGATCGTCCAAGGACGCAGGAGAGCCCCAGTTTAATTAAGCTCAAGACTTTCAAGACCTTCTTACCTTTGACCCAGATGAGTCTAACACTTTGATCATATTGAACCTACATTTGCGAAAACCTATATTTATTTAAATTATCAAATTGCACACTTAGTTCATTATGCAAATGTATATCAGATTGTAATGTAGTTATATACCTACTTAGTAATTAAATATTATTATACCATCCTTTGACATTTGAATCACATGATCCTTCTCACCCTAGATATTAAGTGGTAATTTTACTAGCTGTAGGTTGTACTTAAGCGCCATACTAGTCTTGCTTAAGTACCAGGGCATCAATTGCCCTAATTATCATCTTTAAACTCATGAACTTTGTTTTGGGCGATCATTAAGGGTAAATGACTGGTATATCAATGTTATCAAGTCGAGTGATTAGTCGAGACAAATCGTCGATTAGTCGTAAAGTCAGCTGCAGTGAGCGACTGGATTGCCTCGGCTCGACTAGTTTGCCAAGCGAGCGACTCATCAACTCAGAAACGACTTTCATCGACTAGGCGTCCGACTAGAGCCATGTTGGGTCGGGCCCACATCAGAATTGAGCAGGCAGTAGGCCCAAACCTATCACGATCAAGGAGGCATTTGGCAACACAGCTGAAGAGACCAGAGCGTGGGCGCTGGGCTAGTGTCGTCGCCGCCGCTGGTCGCCGACGCACAAGCTCCTCCCCTCGACTGCCGACGCTCGGGGACGTCCTCCTCCTGATTCCTCTCGACGTGCAAGCGGAACCACCTCTTCCCACACCGTGGGCGCTGGGCCAGCGCTGCCGCCAGTCGCCGACGCAAGAGCTCCTCCTCGCCCCGAGTCCCGACGCGCGAGCACATGTTCCTCCCGATGGCCGACACTCAACGGTGTGAGCACCTCCTCCTTCGCCTCACCCATCAGTAGCCCATCTCACTCGTCGCCAGCCTCTGTTCAGGTCAGTCCAGTATCCTCATTCGCCTCTGTTCAAGTGCTCTGCTCTCTTTGGCTTGGTACTTGGCAGAGCCGTAGAGTCAGTGCTCTCGTACTAGTATAGTAGTATTTGTAGGCTAGTAGCAGTATTAGCGTATTACTACTGGATGGTACATGTGTCATGCGTGCAACTGTGCAATGTACATCCATGTTTTGTTGTCTTATGTAATTTTTATCTTCTGCTAATGGGAACAAGATGATGTCTGGGATACACGGGTTGTAAAAATATGTGTGCATACCGGTTGATGTGTTCCAACTTTGAAATAAATTTGGTTATTTAGTCTTTACTCTTGCCTAACTAAAATTGTTTTATGTTTTGCTTTGTTGAGCACATTTTCAGTATGATTTGGAGGACTTACTAGTACACTAGCAGTCTAGCACTAGTAGTATAGCATTAGCATTCAGTGATAGCTCTGTAGCAGATCTGCAGATAGTAGTTTAGCATGAAGCATCACTCATTTACTCACTGGTTGTCCCATTTTGCACTTGTTCAGGCACCATGGTAGACCAAGCTCAAGGCACTAAGGGTGGAAATCAACAGGCACCGCCGTATGAGCCTTCCAAGGATCCTAGCCGGAAGGCTAAGTCAAAAGATTCGGGATGGAAATATGGGTTTTGGTGGACAAAAATAAAGATGTCGTGCAATGTATGCTTTGCGACAAGAAAGTGCATCTTGGAATAGGGAGATTAAAGCGCCACCTAGCATGGGTTTTTACAGATGTGGAAAACTGTCCCAAGACGACCATAGCTATCATTAGGGAGATGCGTGCCTTCTTGACCAATCATTCAAAGCGCAAAGCCATCGAGAGGTGATGGTGGTGAAGAGGATGAACCTGAAGGTAAAGGACCAACAAAAAGCGCTGGGAACTCATCGGGAAAAGGAGGGAAGCGGAGGTGGTCGAAGGATAGTGGACGACGAAGAGGAGGTCTTGCCGGAGACGGGAAGAAGAGGGAATCCAGCGGCGTCTGTGGACCAAAGGTGAAATTAAGATAGGAAAAACTTCCGTGCTCAGGAACACACGATGACAGAGTTGGTAAGGGTAGAGCTTACCAAAGACGGCAGAAAGGGTGATGGTGGCGCGGTGGCCGAAAAGAGCTTGTGCTTTCTTCGGTGGATCTTGGTGACAGAGAAGGAGAGGAGGGCACAGGCAAGGTGGGGAGGATAGAGGCGGCGAGGCTGCCTGGCTTTTATAGCTGAGGACGTTGGGAGGCTTTGATGGGCGCAAGGTCCCAGGCGACGCTGCTCGATGTGTGGCGCGGTGCATGGGCGGGTCGGGGAGGAAAGGAAGCCGGAGGGGGAGAAGGGGATCGAGCGAGGACACACAGCATGGCGGCGCCCAGTGGGCGCTGGGGCGTCGAGCACGTGAAGTGTAGGCAAGGTGGCAAGGGCGACTTGGGCGACTTGGCCGGGCCAAAGGGGAAAAAGGGGTGGGGAAATTGGCTGGGCCCAAGGCCCAAGCAAATGGGAGATAAGGGAGATGGGCTGAGCCCAAAGGAGAGTTTGGAAAGTTTGAAACTTTGAAGATTGTGAAACGAGTTACACTTTTGAATTCAAACTCAAAACTCAAAGAAAACCTGAAAACAGGATGTTACAATATGCCTCTACCCATGACCATGATCCATCGGGCGCATACCTTTTTTTACTACAGCCGCAGTGTTGGCGATGAAAGAAGAGAAGTGGTGCGTGAATACTCCAAAGGAAACCTTGTGCCATCTACGCCACATACTTAGCCCTGGTTTGGAATGCAGGAATTTTCCCTATATTTATGCAGGAATTGAACTATTTCATGTGAAATTTCTGTGTTCTAACCAGGCCCTCAAGTTCCATCATAGGGCATTACACCACTAGTACCACACCATGGCAGCACAACCGAAACAACCAATCAAAATGGCGAAAGGTGTGTATTACCAAATGGCCCTCAGATTTCAAAACTTTGTTTATATTCCATCTCATATCCAAATACCATTCCCAGTGGGCATCCAAACGCCCACTGTGTGGCGGTGTATACCACCCACAGTATTTCATCATAGGCCAATGCAGCGGGCTTCAACGCTGGCACCGGAGCATGTCTCGAGGACCGGTAGAAGAAGATGACCGAAGACGAGGACGACCGCTGCAGCGGCGGCGGCGGCGGCGACAACTGGGAGGGGAGGAGGAAGAGGAAGAAGAAAGAAAGAAGAAACGCAGAGCACAAGCAGAAGAGGGGATGGAACTGCCGCATAGGCGGGCCCACTTGTCAGTGAAAATGTTCATCCGATCCCCAAGCATGCTTCAGCACCCAGAACAGAGAAGCCAACGCTGCACTGGCCATTTCAGGGGCTCCAACCTTGCAAATGCAAAGGGCGACCCCATTGGAGCTCAAATCCGAGCAGATCTATCTATCTATCTATCTATCCACCTATCCATCCATACATCCATGAGGGTCTCATGGTAATCATCATCGGGCCAAGGGCAAATAATCCAAGCAAGAAGCGAAAAGGGAGCGCAAACGCAGTGCACAAAGCAACATAGAAATGTATACCGCGATCGGATCGAAAGTATCAAACCACGGCTAAGTCGAAGCAAGCGAAACGCAGATCAGGAAAGGAGAAAAAAAAAACGAAAACATAGGAGACGGAGGAGCGAACGGAGAACCTCCCGCCGAAGCGGAAGAGCCGACGCCGGCGGGCGGATCGGAGCCCTCCCCGACGCCGGCGGAGCACCGGGGAGAGAGCACGAAGGTTTGAGTTTCTCCGCCCCGGGGCACGAACGAAACCCTCGATTTTACCCGTGCGCTCTGCCTCCCTGCACCATTACTGCGGTTGCTGCTTTTCAGGCCTCGAGGCGCGACTTCCGAGAATTGAAAGGCCACGCGGCGCGCATCGGCGCGCCATCCGAGCGGCGCATCGGGACGGTGCGGATCGAGGAGCCGTGGTAGCAGGGCCGAAACCACGGCCGGGCAGCCGGCCTTCCATGGGCGGCCATCCCGCCCCATCTCGGCTGTACTTGGGCCGCGAGTTACCTGGGATATCACGTGGCCCATTTTGCCGACCAAATTGGCCAGGCAAGCGCCACGTTTGCTTGCCTCGCGGCAGCCGTGGGTGACTCGTGAAACAATAAAGGAATGGGAAATTAACGCACTAGCATCCCAATTGTTGGTATTTAAAGAAATAACATTTAAATCGAGTTAAATAACTAGACGACCGATTGAAATTCTTAAAAATGACATCACCTACATTTTTTCCATTTATCTTAAACGACGTTGATGTATAATGTGGGAGAGTACGATTTTAATGCCAATTTTACTCTGTCCTCTACTTGTCCTGCACTATGTGGTCCGGAAAATAGAGGGTGTGTCAGGCACTCGGGCATCCTCGGCGCCAGTCATGGGGGATAACAGCGGTGACGGGAGAGGGCAAAAATGAAGCATAAGGACCGAGGAGAACTGGCGAGTTGTGAGAGCGCAGCTCAAAGAGCTCGGTGGCATGCGGGGCGAACGCATTGGAAGGCAGGTGAGGGGAGAAAAAGGGGAGCGCATGAGCACAAGATGAGTGAGGGAGCTCACCGGTGCAGCGATGGTGACGGAGACAGGTCGAGCACGAGCTGGTGGTGAGAGCCGAGGGCGGCGACCTGGGAGAAGACGACCCGAATTAGTGGTGGGGAACTTTAGGGGAGGTGAGGGGATGCTTCGCGTGAGAGGAACCAAGCGCTCACCTGAAGTGCATATATTACATTGTAGCTGACTATTACTGTACGAATAACACCCAGCTAGCTATGATCGATGCACTACATACCATGTATCAATCTATGCTCACGCGCTTGCATTGTACGCTTGTACGTAGAAATTAAAATAAAATAATATTGGTCGATACATGCCGAACAACTGGCCGAATCAAAGAAAAAAAAAGAAATAGAATAAGGGTAAATGAGTCTTTTATCCAAGAATGGTATCCGAGTGGCAATGAGATCATTTTTAAGAATTTCAGTCGTTCACAACGTTATTTTACAGTCGAGCACTATTTGGATGTTATTTATTTAAATATTAATGAATGGAGTGCTACTGACTTTGGATTGAAATAGATTTTAATTCAAATTCTCAGTCAATCTGAAACGATTGAGTCAGATCACAGTGTATTCAAATAAATTTTAAAGGAACTGCTCTGTGCAATACAAAAGGCAGACAAAAGGGACTCGGTTCTGGAGTTTATGTAAAATTGAAAAGTGGCGGCCGAAATATGTTGTTTTAACTGACGGATTTTTTAAATAAATCATTCGACTAAAAATGTTGAGAAAATATTCGGATTTCTCACGTACAGGTCCACTACGAGACGTGTGTTGCCAACTGTCATGCTCGGTTTTTCTTGTTGTAATTCTGAATGGTTCGGTCGACTAAGGGTGTGTTTGGTTCGTTGAATGGAGTGATCGTGAACCATTCGGTACGAGAAAAGTGTTCGTTTAGGTGTTTAGTTGGTTGAATAGAACCAAACCATTCGGGATGAGATGGTTCAAGAAAAAAGAATATTCTATATTTATGCTGTATCATCTCATTCGGGGAAAAAATCCCGAACCACACCGTTCACTCGAATTCCAAGGCGCTTGGTGACGTGGCGGCTTGATTTACGAGCTTTAAATGATCATATTTCATAAACCGAGTATCCGATTTGCGATTCGATTGAACCGTTGTGTTCCTTGTTATTTAATTAACAAAACAAGACCACTCTTGGTATATTTTAATACCAAAAAAATCATGTGGACCATCATATCCCACCAACCAAACACCATCTTGAACCATCTAGAACCATCCTATTCCACCAACCAAACAAAATCATGTATCATCATATCCCACTAATCAAACACCATACTTGTATCATCTTACCCAGGACGATCACATCCTACCTATACCATCCTATCCCATTTAACCTCATCCCACCAACCAAACGCACCCTAAGACTGCCGTTTATCTCAGGAACTACTAGCGTCTGATTCTCATCGTACGCTCTTTAATCATTTGATCTAATTTGAAGTATTCGATCTTAGTTATTCAATTGGGTCTAAAAAATCAGTGAGATGTATCAGTTATTTAGTAATCCTGCAATAAATCTTCAACTTGATGCAACGAGTATGGACTTCTCGGTGCAACAAATAGACATCTCTACTGTAACAAAAATAAAAATCCGGTGCAACAATTAAAAAACCCAATTGCAACAACAAAAAATGAACTGTAACTCAACATCTGATAGACAAGTTGCAACAAAAAAAATACTTCGTGAAACAAACTGAAAAAATGTGTTACAACAATTCAGGAAATGATAGCGCCCAATCTACCGGAGGAAGAGGATGCACACAAAAAAATGATGTTATAACATGACAACATTTGAAAATAATAGTTGCAATATTTCAAAAAACATGTCACAACAATAAAACAAATTACTGCAACAAAAACTCGACTAAATCGGGCTTGGCCTCAAATATGGTGTCGGTACGCTTGATCAACCTTGGACTATAGGATAGTGTCATAACATATGGAGAGGACAGTGGGTGCCATAGCCGAGTGCCGCCCATTGCCCTCTCATTGGTGCTCGGACAAGGCAGAGCCGACGCCCACCTGGAAGCTCAGAGGAGGCAGAGCCACTTGTGAACTGAGAGAAGACATCGGCGTCGCTCACGGCGAGTTAGAGCTCTCAACGTAATGGAGACATGAAGCAATAGAAAGCGAAGCGACGTAAAACAACAAGCGAAAGAAACAAGCAAATGGATAAGGAGTAGCGGAGATAGCTGGAGGACGGATATGTGAGTGGAGTTGGTTAAATGTGGTCGTGTGGATGAAAACGAACCTCGCCTACGTCCGGAGCTCCATTTCGCTCAGACGTCGGGTTGAAGCGTTTCCTTTATCTTATCTTCTATTGTCTTTCCGTGATGTCCAACCTGTTAATTGTGTTGGTCTCGTAATGAAACTAGGATATATTAGATTAATTCTGATCTAAACTTGATGATAAAAAATAACATAATCGCATATGTGGTTAATTACAACACCCAAATAATTTGTACTTGATGACGATGCCATGATCGATGAGGAATTGATCTGAAGTAGTAGATGGACTCTTGTTATGTCTACCTAGGATTTAGTGTTTCCCACCAAGAGGTAAGCCACAAATTCTAACTACAGATGGGGATAGGTGGTATGGCATGAGTTACCCTAGTGAGAGGATCTGACCTTTATTTATAGCCTTTAGTATTAGAATTCTATCTCGTCCCGTAATTAGAGATAGATTCCAATTAGATCTCTACACGGATTTAAAATCCAAGTCCATATTATCCTTAATGGGTACTCTGGCTCTTACTAATATTATTTTATCAGTTTATATATTTGAGTCAACCAAAATAGATAGCTGATATTTATTTAAACTCATGTAGGTCCACATAATAGGAAATTAATCCAATAATCTCCCACTTAGACAAATGAGTAAATATATATCAAAAACTTTATGAGCTCCAAAAATGCTATCTATATCATTAGTATCTTTTAAAACAATCCGGTCCATCAATTATATCAACATAGGATCAAAGTGGTCTTTGTCACTTTAAAGTGTAACTCAACCAATCAATGGTCACATACGTCAACATAAAAGAACGACATGTATCAAATATGGATGTGTAGCATGGAAATTACATGATACGTGATCATAACATGTCTATTTCCAACTGGTCCAACTTTATACCTTATGAGATCAAAACATCTTCTCAAAACCAAATGAGATGATTTGAATTCAGAGTAAAAGAACATAAACTTTATTTCTCTAGAGAATACAACTGAAGGTTTTCATACCAAACTGGTATTGACATATGAGCATAAAAGAAATTACAAACTCCCACTGGAACTAAATTACTCAGGTGAAACCACACTCATATGAGCAATAAGCTCATGGAACACTTTAGGTGTCAAGCCTTTAGTGAACGGATCCGTAATCATAGAGTCTGTACCTATATGCTCAATTGTCAATTTACCACTCTGAATTCTTTTTTCACAACTAGGAACTTGATGTCTATATGCTTAAACTTTGACGAGCTCCTGTTGTTATTAGAATACATAACTACAGACTTGTTGTCACAATACAACTTTAGTGGTCTATCGACCTGATCCAAAATTCGCAGCCCTATGACAAAGTTCTGCAACATATCCCATGATTTGAAGCCTCATAGCAAACAACATACTCAGCTGACATTGTGAACGGGGCAACGAGTGACTGCTTAGCCTTTTCCAAGAAACCGCACCTCCACCAAGTAAATAAATATAACCTGAAGTGGATTTACGAGTATCTTGGCAACCAGCAAAATCAGAATCAGAATACCCAATGATCTCCAACTGATCTGATTTCCTATATGTGAACATGAAATCCTTCGTCTTCTGCAAATGCCGTAACACCCGCTTTGCTGCGACCCAATGATCCAATCCTGGATTGCTTAAATACCTGCTTAGCATTCGAATAATATATGCTATGTCTGGTCTAGTGCAAACTTGAGCATACATCAAGCTCCTTATCAAAGATGAATAGGGGATGTTCTGCATTTTTTTAGTCTCAAAATCATTCTTAGGATATTGACTAAGACTAAATTTTTCACCTTTGGCCATGTGGGTATCTAAAGGTTTCTGATTCGCATGCCAAATATTTACAATACCTTATCGATATAGTTCTTTTGTGATAATCCAAGTATACCTTGTGAGCGATCTCGGTATATTTGAATTCCTAATACAAAAGACGCATCACCAAGATCTTTCATCTCGAAATTTTTAGCGAGAAATCTCTTGGTTTCAAGCAACATACCTATATCGTTAAAAGCAAGCAATATGTCATCAACATACATAACAAAAAAATATGAACTTACTCCCACTGAATTTATGATACACACAATTCTCAACTGTATTTACCTCAAAACCAAACGTGATAATAACTTCATGAAATTTGTGGTACCATTGCTGGGAAGCCTGTTTAAGTCCATAGATGGATTTCTTTAATTTGCATACCATTTGCTTCGGGTCACCGACCGTAAAGTTTTCTGGCTGCTCTATATAAATCGTTTCATTAATGTTTCCATTAAGAAGCACTGTTTTTACATCCATCTGATGAAGCTCAAGATCAAAATATGCCACAAGTGCCATAATGACCCTGAAAGAGTCTTTCGAAGAAATTGGAGAGAAAGTTTCTTTATAGTCTATGCCTTCCTTTTGAGTATATCATTTTGCAACAAGACGAGCCTTATATCTTTCCACATTGCCTTTTGAATCCCGTTTGGTCTTAAATATCCATTTGCAACCAATGAGTTTCTTTCTTCCTAGCAATGGGACAAGATCCCAAACGTCATTGTCTTTCATGGATTTTAACTCTTCATTCATGGCATTGATCCAATTAACATAATTTGGACTTTGTAGGGCCTTTTGGAGATTGATAGGATCTTCTCCCAAAATTTCACTACAAGCCTCATTCTCCTGAAGAAAGATAATGTAATTATTAGAGATTGCACTTCTTCTTTCTCTAGTGGATCTCCTTAATGGCACTGGTTTTTGAGGTTGATGAGTTTGTTCTTCTGTTGGAACATCATTTTGTGGATGAACCCCATGGATGTTGTTTTGAATTGTATTTTCCTCAATAATACCAGGTAAAATAACTTGATCCCAGTCATTATTGGGAATAACCAAAAGAAGAGGAAATAAATCCCCTTCAGAAACTTCTTCAAAATTAATATTCCTAACCATATCCCCCCTTCAAACTCAACATCATCAAAGAATCGAGCATTTTCCGTTTCGAAAATTGTCTTAGTAGTGGGATCATAGAATTTGTAACCCCTAAATCTTTCAGAATAACCAACAAAATAGCTACTAACGGTTCTTGAGTCCAATTTTCTCTCATTAGGCCTGTACGACCTTGCCTCAGATGGACATCCCCATGTACGTACATGCCTGATGCTAGACTTTTTGCTTATCCATTGCTCGTAAGGGGTTTTGTTAGTGGCCTTAGTTGGTACTCTGTTGAGTAAATAAGCTGCAGTTTTCAATGCTTCTCCCCAGAGAGACTCTGGTAAGGTAGAATGACTAATCATACTCCTCACCATATCCTTAAGAGTCATGTTTCGTCTCTCAGTAACACCGTTCATGCTAGAAGAACTTGCCATCGTATACTGAGGGATGATCCCGTATTCCTCTATGAATTTAGCAAAAGGTCCTGGATGTTGTTCACATGATCCGTCATTTCTACCATAGTATTCTCCACCGCATTCAGATCGAACGGCCTTAATTCTTTTGCCAAGTTGGTTTTCCACCTCAGCCTTAAATTTTTTGAACACATCCAGGGACTGTGACTTCTCATGAATAAGATAAATATAACTATATCGCGAGAAGTCGTCTATAAACGTGATAAAATACCTTTGGCCATTCCAAGAAGACGTAGGGAATGAGCCACAGATATATGTATGTATCAGTTCTAAGACATTTGAAACTCGATTAGCACTTAACTTCCTCATGTTTGGTTGTTTCCCTTTAATACAATTAACACAAATGCTGAAATCTATGAAATCCAGTGGATCTAATATTTCTTCTAACACAAGCCTCTTAATTCTCTGCATGGAGATATGACCTAAACGCTTATGCTACAAGGAACTTTATTTCTCATTAGTAAATTTCCACTTTATGCCACGAGAAAACGTATGCAGGACTTCATTATATGGGGCAATAGTATCAAGCAAACATAGGTTGTCATGCCAAATTAAAGAACCAGTACCAACTTTATTGGAATTCTAAAAAAGACTAAATAAACCATTTCCAAAAGAACAATTATAACTTGATTTGTCCAATACAGAAATAGAAACCAAATTCCGCCTAAAAGACGGTACAATATAAGTCTCTTTCAAATCCAAATAGTATCCTATCTTTAACAACAACCTAAATGTGCCTATAGCCTCAACTTCCACCTTCTTGCCATCACCCACATAGATGAATCTTTCAGCATCACTTGGCTTTCGGCAGTTCAGGCAACCTTGCATGGACACACTGATGTTAGATGTTGCACCGGAGTCTAATCACTAAGTGTGTTCAGGTATAGAAGTTAAGTTAACCTCAGAGCTAACCATAGCAAGAATTGTACCTTTCTTAGCACGCCAACTATGATATTTGGTACAATCCTTCTTTATGTGACTATCCTTCTTACAAAAGAAACAAGCCAATTCAGGTCCTTGTTTCTTCTTTATGGATGGCGCACTTGCAGCTTCTTTGCTCTTCCTCTTGTTATTCTTGACTTTAGGGGTCACAGCCAAATGAGCACTTTTTGTTCTATCTTGTTTCCATCTATTCTCCTCTTGCACACAATAGGAGATGAGCTCATTAAGGGACCATTTATCCTTTTGACAGTTATAGCTCACCTTAAACTGATTAAAGTGTGTAGGAAGGGATATCAAAATTAAATACACGAGAAAATCCTCAGATAGCTCTAACTTGAGTGCCTTTAATTTTGAAGCAAGATGAGACATTTTCATAATGTACTCCGTAATGTTTCCTTTACCTTTATACTTCATTAATATATGTTTTGGTTGCCAAAAGCGTACTTGTTTCAACCTTTTCGTTTTTGACAAACCTTTGCTCAAGACTACCAAGGAAACCCTTAGCTGTGGTGGCCTATTTTGATGTGCTATCCCGAAAAACTTCCGGAATATCACACCTCATGATCATAATACTCATGCGATTTGAACGATCCCACTTCTCAGACTCCCTCTTTCCTCAATGGAGCTGTTAGCCACAAGAGCAGCGGGTTGTTCCATACAAAGTGTAAGGTCTAGATCCATTACCCCAAGAACGACCAAAATATTCTCTTTCCACTCTTTAAAGTTTGCACCAGTAAGCATAGGAATAGAATTGATGCTAGTAGAAATATTGGAAGCAGGATTTTGCAGTTGAAATAAAAGAAAATGCTCATATTAGGACATGAACAAACTTAAGGATTTGATTCAGAATTTGGTATATTCCATCACACAAGATACCTAGCGCTATATTAATATTTAGTATTTGGACAAAAATATTAACTTGCGAGTGGTAACCTTGATGTTGCAACCAAATACTAATAGTAAATCCTGTCAAACAATATGTCTTACTTTGTCAGACTTATTGTTCACATGGAAACTTGATGACGGTTACATATTTGTTGCCACAGTTGCATATATAATTTGGCCAAATATTGACTTTCCTTTGGGCCGGTCAATAGATGCATGAATTATACATACAAAAAAATCTAGGTGTTCTAAATAAATTAACCTACATAACATATGTTGCTTTGGCAACATAGAACTTCAATTAATCTATGCAGAACACTAGTCGGCCAAATTATGAATCAATCCACTCATTCATCAAAAGATGATATATCCTGAGATTCCACAATTTATACCGCAAGGTATAATATAATCCTCATGATGCGCAAATGATTATTGCTAATCACATAACATAATCAATTTACAAGGCAAACAAATTTGCAGTGGACTGATCATATAAAAAAATTGCACATCTAGAGAACATAACCTATCTAGCATTTAATTGGTAAAACCAGAACCAACATACGGGCTAAACTGAAGCTTAAACCTATCTTCTTCTTGTTACCTGAGCGGCGGTGCAAGGAGGTAGGCAATGGCGAGCAACGCCGGTGACAACAGTCGAAGGGCGTGCGGCGCATGCTGGAAGCATGCGAAGTCGAGGCGCAAAGCGGCGTGGTGGGCGAAACCGGATGCGAGGTCGGAAAAACAGATGACGCTCGGCGCACGCTGTGGTGGCAGAAACTTGATGCCGAAGGCAGCGGATGAACTCACCAAATGCGAAAAGCATTGAAGGCCGGAGGGCGAGTGGCACTCGGCGCTTGTACGAAGGCGGCGGAATCCCGAAGGGCAGCAGCGTAGAAATCTAGAGGGCGCCCGATGAGGCAGCGCGGGACTCCCGAGGGCACTTGGCGAGGCACAGAGTTGGCAGAAGTGCAAAGGCGCACTCAGGGAGGTGGCGCAGATCCAAAAGGGCGCTCGACGCATGCGGAAATCGGTGGGCTTGAGGGCGCCCGGCGCATGCGGAGGCCGGCGGAAGCCCAGGGGTGCGCGGTGACGCGGAGGCGGTGGGGACGAGAGTAAGCGCCGTTTGTGGCGCTAGCGGCCGTGAGAGGAGGCCAAAGGGCTCACGGCGCAGGCGGAGCACAGAGGTCGCGGGGGGGGGGGGGGAGGGGGCGAAATCCGAGGTCGCTCGGCCGTGCGGGCAGAGGCGGCAGAAGGCCGGGCGTGGCGTTCGGTGGATGAACATGAGGACACGCGAATGGGCTTGCAGCAGCCGAAGGCGAGAACAGACCAGAACCAAAGCTTCGGGAAGAACATATCCGAAGGAAAAAAAACCGATCTACAACCGAAGCCACAAAAAAATCCAAATGGGTTGCAAAACACATACGATGCTCTGATACCAATTGTTAGATTAATTCTGATCTAAACTTGATGATAAAAAATAACAGGATCGTATATGTGGTTAATTGCAACACCCAAATAATATGTAAACACGGAAGCATACCTGATGACGATGCCATGATCGATGAAGAATTGATCTGAAGTAGTAGATGAACTGTTGTTCTGTCTACCTAGAATTTAGTCTTTCCCACCGAGAGGTAAGCCACAAATTCCAACTACAGATGGGGATATGTGGTATAGCACGAGTTACCCTGGTAAAAGGACCTGACCCTTATTTATAGCCTTTATTATTATAATCATATCCCGACCCATAATTATAGATAGATTCCAATTAGATCTCTACACAGATTTAAAATCCAAGTCCATATTATCTTTAATTGGTACTCTGGCTCTTAATAATATTATTTGATCACTTTATATATTTGAGCCGACCAAAATAGATAGCTGATATTTATTTAAACATCCACGTAATAGAAAATTAATCCAATAAGATATCCTCTATTTCCAATACATGATTTGAAGGGATGATATTGAAATCTATTTTTTTTAAAAAAAAATTTGGCAGATGCTGGCGTGTCGCTTCTCACGTTTCCCGATTGGCAATCTATAGGAAGGTTACGCACTGTACCAAGAAAGTGTAAGAAGAAATCAACTCCTCTTCCAAAATTCACCAGCATCTTTTTTTGTTTTTAGATCCCAAATGTCCAAGGAACTACTGTACTAACAGTTATTACAGTACAACTGCTATGCAGGAATGGATTATACCATCATTATTCGTACTATGACGAATCCATACCGCTTCCCGTAGTGGGATTCCACCGCGTCGTTCAATCACGCTGTCCACGATTCGATCGAAAAGCACAGAACACAATCGAAATTCCTCCACCTGAATTAGAGGGAAGTGAGATTTTACCCATTCGAAGGGAAGGGAGGTTTTACTCGATCTTCCTGATCTGAATATGCAATCAATATCTCTCCTCAGGACGACCAGCGTGAGTTGCAGCAGTGGACATCAAGAAGCGGTAAGCTCCACGTAATGCTCGCAGTCAAAGGCTTAATCCCTCAAGCGCCTGATTTGATTGCCATTTTGCCATCTAGTGATGTGGCCGCTTGCCCTGCCCAAGGTGCACGCATCAATCATCAACAGGATAACGTGACAGTTCTGCACACTGTCACCGTACAGGGAGCCACGAGAACTTCCTGTTTCCATCAGAATGATTACCATGAACCATATATTCAATTATTTCTCTCACTGATGCCTTTCAAGCAAGCCACAATAGTGGGTTTCTTGGAAGAAAGATGGTGGATTCATTTCATTGTCCAGGTATGTGCATTCCAGCTCGAGTCACATACATCTCCAGAAAATATATTCATATCATCCAGTCACACTCATCATGGGTCCAGGTGCACTACTCTTTTCTTTCACCACTTTATTCCTTCTCCTAGCTGGTCTACTCATTGTTCACTACAGAAATGTAACCACTTCCTCCCCACTGAAAAGGGCTCAACCTAAAGGAATTGAAACACACTACTTTATTCAGGAGATAGAAAGAGGCAGATACATGTGCAATGATTCTCCTATTAGACAAAACCACTGTATTTAACCCGCCAAGCAAGGGGACATTTGCAAATGACGCAATGATGATACAAAAGGGGCGTGACCAACCGTATTAAAAGGGTAAGAACTGGAGTAGTTTGTTGAAATATAAGAGAATTGTTCATCTTTCTTCGTCAGCTCAAGCTTTTGAGTGAACCGATTGATACATGCAACTCAAATAAGCATAAAGCATAATGTGAGAAAATCCAGGACCACCGGATGCAAGTATGATTCCCATCTTACAGAATAATGCAAGCACTTATGCACAACAGTTGTAAAAGAACAGTGCCCCACTCAGAAGCACAAAACAAGAGAAACACTGACAGTTTCTTTTATCTTTTTCGTTCTTTACCAGACCGCGGTATCCATGCAAAGCTCAAAAAAGATCATGAACGGAACCTTTCACGTTAAGTCCGGAACCGCATGTACATTACACAAATGCCACTACCATGGTGCGAGCTGGTGAAACATACATGCTATGAAGTCCAGTTCCAGGCTGCAAACAAGCAGAATTACAACCAGGATGACGCAACAAAATGCAAACATGATCTAGAATCCTAGGGCAACACGCAATCTCTTTTTTCTTTTCTCTCTCCGTTGCATTTTCAGTTCTGCCTCCAGTGACACTCAATTGTCCATTTATTCACAGGCCAATTTCGTGTCAAAGCTACTCAAACAGATTGCAAATGCCTGGAATGCTGAGAGTGGATAGCGGTAGTCCATTGTGAACATATCTTTTGCTACCTTACCGAACTGTAGAATAATCTTGTCCTGCTCCGATGGAGCAGGTCCCGACAGAGTTGGAGCCCCTGCAGGAGGCTGGTTGCTTGACGCAGCAATCAGCTGGAAATTCTTCACGGAGGCAATGGTCACACGACCACGGAAGTTGAGGCACCAGCACTGCAGCTGTTCATGCCATCTTGGGGCCTTGTTCCGAAGCACTAGTGACCTCTCCTTATTTTGTCCATCTTCGTCGCCGTTTATGGTGCCTCCGGCAATGTCAGAAAAGCGGGCACTGCCGAAATCACGGGAACTACTGAAATCCAGGGACCGCTCCATGATGGAGGACTTGGAGAAGGAGGTGGTGCTCCGAAACGACTCCTCTAAAGCTCGGGGCACAATCTGCTCAGGCTGTCCAGGGACTATGCCACCGGGCTCAACTGAGGAGGCAGGTATGGAGTGCATGATGCAATGCATCCGCCTAGGGCCCCTGGTGCCGAGGACATTCAGCTCATACGTCACCTGAGCTGTTTTGTAACTACCAGATGGCACCTTAGGAGAGACTTTCTTGGAGTTGAATCTCCGGCTGCTCCGGCCAACAGGAGGAACTACAGCCCCGTTATAAGGGGGCTGTGTATCATAGATTATGAACTCTGTGCCAAGGAAATTTGACCTGAAAATGACAAGATGTTGTCAGCATCCATTGATCCTGAGATGCTGTCAATAAATAAGGACAAACGAAAAGGTTTACCATCCACATGCATAATAATTACCTCAGCTTTCCAATATAGGTGCTGCTTGATCTTGAGATGTTGTCAGCATCCATTGAAATAACATACTCCGTGCAGGTTGTTTTGCTGATCCTTTTAGCAGATAAGAGGAACTTGCCATTCTCCACAAGTACCGCTGGTTCAACAAAAAACAGCAAGGAACCAACTTATCAATTCGGTGAAATTAAACGTACCAGTCGTTTAATCATCCAATAGCAAAACAATATTTGGGGACAAGCAAACTTTACAATTTACTAACACAGCGGCAAAATCAAGGACCAAAATGGAGACTTGATGCTAGCTGGTATTAACCAAAAGATAAGTTCTTATGATGATGTTAACACTTGACAGAATTCAGCAAAGATCTACTTGTACAAGTGAAAGAAGCACATAACATACCGGTGCTCAGGCTCAAGTAGAGAAGACAAGTGGACTTTGATTTATCTCGCTTTATGAAACACTGAATCATTCCATCTCGAGGGCCAGGCTGTCAAAATAACAAACGGTTATGGCGAATGTCAGAGACAGGAGAGATATGTGAATAAGCAAGGCATCTATCGAGCTCAGATGTTACCATCACTAGGTACAAAATATAATTCTTAACAGCATTCGGTTCAGGGTTTGCTTTCATTAGAGGATTTGGAGGTTTACCTGCTTTAGAGATACCGGGAAGGTAAGCTTCCCACAAAACTCTGGGCTCAGCACAGTCTCCTTGCACATCTCCCTCCACTCCCTACAGACGGCAGCGCAGGACACGACATGCTTGCGCGACGGCCAGGTGCTCTCGCTAGCCTCCAGCCTCCGGATCACGTCGCGGAGGAGCTCGGGAGGGAGGCTGGCCCAACGGCTCTCCTGGATTATGAGATCCGCGTCGCGGAGTTCATGCACTGTGCTCTGGGATTTCCCCATGTGACGCCCCGTGAGCCCAGAGAGGCCTGCGAGGGTCACGTCGAAGCTCCGCCTCGACAGGCTACCGAAACCATCCCTGACATCACGAACTATGCTGCGAAACGACATCTGCGCTCGCTCGCTCGCTCGCTAGCTACAACCAGGCGGTGTGGCGAACAATGGAAATCGAAGCTTAGCCTGCCGATATATATCGGCGAAGGCCACCGACAACCTTCTTTCTATCCCTTCCACTTACGGAACAGTGATTACAGATAACGCCGCCACTCCGAGGATTACTGCTTTCGGGGTGTGTCTACACAGAAGCAATCATCAGTCTGCACCTGCGAGAAGAAAAGAATCCTGGTGAGGAAGCGTGTGAACCTAAACCATGGATTAGACCCAGTAACATATATATGCTACGAAGTACGAACGATGTGTCGATTCCAAATATAGCTCGCCACGAGTAAATCAGCCCCCATTGAGCAAAAAAGCACACCCAAGTATATAGAAGGCCGAAACCTTTTTCGGCGCCCTCAAATCACATAGCAAACATTCTGGTGGCGTGTTGCAACATTTCGAGAAAGAAATCTCTACACTATTGTAGCCTACCAATGCCGAAAATAAGGCGTTTCATGGTCAAAAGATTAAAAAATATGTTAGATTATTTAGCACTTTTAATGATTACATAACTCCATAAATAAATCATAACTTTAGAAATAACATGAGTACTAAACATGTCTACAAGATAAACTATGACTATAAACAATGCGAACAACAAAACGTATATGTTCATACTGACAATTAGAAATAAAGCGCAAAGTACTAGATGTTACTGATGCGAAGCGTAGAGTGTCACAGAGACGAAGAAGAGGACGTTGCTGATGAAGAAAATACCGATGTAGACGATGCAGGGAACGGCGAGCAGTCACGTAGTCGCTTCCCAAAAATCTTATTCGCCCTCTCTCGTATAGGATCACAAGGACGACGGTTCCAGATACCTGCTCTCCCCACCATTGGTGCACGCCGGGCGTAGGGACGGAGTAGCTCTTATAGTACAGCAATCTCGAGAACAGTTGAACTCTCGCTCGGATGTGTTTCGCAATGCAGAGAGAAGTCGGGCATCGATTCTCGGTTAAAAGAACACATAAGGAAACCACCCTCAGATTAGGAAACGACTATCATAAACTGTGCTCATTAACCGCAATTAATTCCCAGTTAAAACCGCGTAATCAGAGCGTATCTTTCCATTCTGACATGATTGCATGGCAAAACAAAATTACAAAAAAAAAATCATGTCTGGACCCATAGCCCGCGAAGCCTGGTGAGGCGAGCGAGCGCGAGCGTGTTGTCGGACCCAGACTTCACAAATCAAAATCCTCTGTGAAAATAATGTGTTATTCCTTGGATCAGTAGATAGCGCTCACAGATACATCACTGAATCATTTCATGCACGATGAAAACTATATCATTCATTATATTACAAAACATCAGAGTCACATAGACCGCGTCGGGTTGAGTTTTACAATAAGGACCGAACATGCTAAATGATTAAATTACAAAAGTAGTGAAAGCGGTAGCGGAAGCAAAAGGGGTAGAGCACATCTCTCCACAGGCAAGTGACTGGGGAAACCCGTGTGCGTCCGATACTAACCAAAGACTTGGATAATATTGGATGCACGCGAGCACCAACGGAGTCAGCTAGACTGAGGCGCGATCTAGACTAAATGAACTAGACTACTCTTCATCATCTCCTGAACCTCCAACTTCTGGGTCCTCGTAGTATGCATAATCTCTATGATTTTCTACTTCTGAGGGTTTGGGAGAAAGAGCGAGGATGAGTACAACTTCTGTACTCGCGAGCCAACACACAGGATGCAGTAATAATACATGCACGGCTTAACAAGGTTGGCTTGGATTCTTTTATTTGCTAAATATTTTTAATTACGGTATTTAGAAATTCCTATGACTTAGCAATATGACCGAATCTCATTTTGTTAAAGAGATATTGTGTAATATTTATAACGACGAAGGTTACCTTCACCTATGTTTAAATCTTGAGTGGAGTCACCTCCACATATTAACATCACTGGGTACAACGACCTAGGAAAAATCCAAACCATGGGCTAGGTGAGCCTGACACTACAATCATCCCACCCACAAGGTTTTATAAATAGAACTAACTTAAGTAAGTTCCCATGTCCGCCTTTGACCATAGGCACAGCTGTTTAAATAGTTTAGACTCTACAGAGGTTGTACATTGTACCTACAAGAGACAATCAACTCGTTGTCCCACATGATTCCTTGGTCATGTAGTTGAGAGATCATCACAGTAACTTTTCGAATTACCTCGCCCCTTCCACCATCTCACCCATATGGGTCATTCCTATTTGCGGTGGACCTCATAAGTTGTGCGGGATATTCAACACAATGCTAACACATATGGACTACGATGTTCCACAACGACTAGCATAGTTGGCAACTTCACCATCGGTGTTCCATTCAAGCCTACACTCGCACTACTTCACTTTACCAGTGAGATGACTTTCAGGGTCCAATAAGTTTACTAAGCCAAGTTGTACTCTACAGCCTTGTGGTTGTACTTGTTTTTCAATAGGAGGTCATGACAAGATTAAGTCCTTAATCCATCCGGGCGGTTGATACCACATATCAACCATTCTTGTGCACCAACGGCACCTACCACCATACCATCCGCCCAGATGTGGTAACAACAATTTAATCGGGGTTTTGGGGAACAAAATACATCACCACCACACTCCAGTCATTAACCCACAATGACTGCTCAATTTATTTTCATGATTAAAAGATGATGATTAGGGTATTTAATACCCCGGTACTTAAGCAAGACTAGCATGTCACTTAAGTACAATGTATAACTAGTAATTACCATATAGTTACTAGGGTGACATGGGATAATGGATTCAATTGCCAAATGATAGTATACTAATTAATTCATCATCAAGTGGGTATTTAACTACCTTAAGATTTAACATATATTTGCTTAAAGAATTAAAGCATGCAATTTTTGGTAGTTTAAAGGAATATAATTTGCATAAAGTGTATGTTAAAAATGACCAAAGTATTGAGTTGCCTCGGGTGAAGGGGCGAGAGTCTTGAAAGTCTTGTCCCTGATCAAGCTAGAGATCTCCTGCTTCTCCGAACTCTACTCGGACGAATGTACCGAAAAAAGAATAAACAAGCAAAGAGAACAAATAAATACACAAGAAATAGCAAATGAACTCCAATTTAAATAAGACCAGTGACATTAGCAAGATCTTGAATTTAGACAAATTTAGATATAAAAGTTACTAGAATTGGAGTTAAAACGGAAGAGAATGGAGCTTCCGAAGTTTTGGTTTGAGTGCTGCTAGTTTCGAGTGTTGCTCACTTTGAGTACTGTTGGATTCAAATACCTGGTCAAAAAGGGGTTTCGACTATGCGACTACCTGGTCGTAGCCATGGTCGTAAACCTGGTCGTAGCCATGGTCGTAGATATGGTTGTAGACCTGATCGAAAGGAGGTTCGACTGCACGATGTGGTTGGAAGGAGGTTCGACAACGCGTGGTCGGAAAGAGTTTTGACAACATGTGGTCGGAAGGAGTTCGATAACACGTGGTCGAAAGGGGTTTCGACCACAAGTGGTAGAAAGGACATGAGGGAGAACAGGGTACGGGGAAGGGGGCTTGCCAAGACCGAGAGAGAGAGAGAGAGAGAGAGGGCCAAAGGAGGTCGGTGGACAACGAATGGCGGTGGGGAAGCTCACGGCCGGAGGCGAAGGAAGACAGCGGTGAAGGGGTCGGCCGGGATTGAAGGAGAAGAGGAAATGCGGCGGCTCCTGTAACATAAGACTGAAATTGAGTGAGATGATTGCTTCAAAGAGCTCTGGGGCACAAATCAACACGGGTAGAAGAGGGGGTTGCACTGGTGCGGCTAGAACCGAAAGGAGGTGCACGACGACTTGAACTCAGGGCTCGGGGCTTCAGACAAACCACAACAACAAGAGCGAGAGAGGGAGAGTTTAGTGAGGGAAGGAGATGAAGGGGCTGCTCAGGCTCTTCTCTGGTGACACTTACCCAAAAGCGAAGGGGAGACGAGGGGAGGAACGAGAGGGGGCTTAGGGCTTCTTATAACCTAAGGGGAGGGCAGGAAGAGCCGTTGGAGAGGCTTGGAGGTGCGTGGTCTCGAGGCAGCGCGACATGGGCGCTCTGCACGGCGACGACTTGGGCGGGTTGAAGCAAGTGGCGGAGGCGACAAGGTGACACGGCAGGTGGTGCAGTCGAATGCGCAAGCGCTCATGCGTGGTGCAGAGTGCGGGCATCCCAAGCGACAAGACCGGGTGAGGGAGAGGGAGCTGGTGATGGGATAGGGCGAAGGAGGGCGCCGAAGTCAAAGATGGGTGGAGGGGAGCAGGTGGCGGCAGAGGGCCAGAGGGCGGCGTGCGCAGAGTAGGCGCGCGGCCAGGGGGTTGAGGCGGCTGCGAGACAGGCGATAGGATGGGGCGCAGCAGCTATGGCGCGGCCACGGTGCGCGCAAGGAAGCGAGGGCGAAGCTAACATCACTGCGACAAAGGCAGCGACTTCGGGGGCCAAGCAGGTGGCGAAGGCAACGCGAGCAGGTCGGTGTCGCAGGCGCCAAGCGGGGACAAGGTGCACGAGGGCGCGGCCAAAGCGCACAGGAGTTGGCCCTGGCGGCGTGGGCTTGCTGGTGACGGGACCGTGCGCCGAAGTCCACGGGCAGGTGGAGCAGGTGGCGGATGGGTTGGAGCAGCAGAGGGCCAGGGGGCAGGCCGGTTGGGCAAGAGGGGAGAAGTAGACCAGGGAAAGCCAAGAAGGAATGGGCCAAGCCCATGAGGAAGGATTGGTCGGCCCAAAGGGGAAGATTTGAAAGGAAGTTGAAATTCAAGATTGTGGTTTGAATTGAACCCGAAATTTTGAAATATGGTAGAAGCTTGAGATTTTGAAAATACAACTTAAGTTGAAATAAGTTTTTGAAACCAACTGACAAATGCGATTACTATTCATAACCCAAAACGGACCGTTACACGTGTAGTCCTCTTTTCTCTTGCTTTACTAAGGCTAGACATGCTACACCTTATAAGGTGGTGTCTCTCCACCTTGGCTAGCAATATGGGACTACAGTATCCCATATGCCACCATGCATGAGTGGGCCTTGGGCCTTTCGGATTTTCAAGGAATTACTCATAAAGGAGTGGGCCAAAGCCCTATGAATTCCAGCAAAATACACTCTCTTCCCCTTGATTGAGCAAGGATAGGATAGAAAAAGAGTGATATAAGAGAAACATATGTAGAAACAAATCGACTGGCTAAGTAAAGCTTTAGAAGAGAGGAATACCTACACAAGATCTACAAGGTTAATTTTAAAGGGAAGCAACAACAACAGTAGTCAAGCCACAGCCCTAGGACAACAACACAATAGGCTCTTTAGACGCTCCAATTCAACCGACGAGGAGAGAAAAATGCCATAAAAATGATTTTTGCCAAAAATTTCCCTCCAAAAATCACACATTTAATACCACATCCGGACATAAAACCTCATGATTTGGATAGGAAAATGCCCCCAAAAATCACGTCTTTCCCTTTTGTGCTCCTACTTGCCAAACCAAACCAACAACCAAATCAAAGGCCAAAGAACTCCAAATTGAACCGAAACTCCCCCAGAAAACTCACATTAGCATGAGCATGAGTCTCGATCTGGATCCTCCTCCGCCTCTACTCGGAGGCCAAGAAAGCCAAATCGAAGCACATGATCCCTTTTCCAAGTCTCTTCCTTTTCTTTTCTTTTCTTTGGACACGCGAGGAGGAGGTGGGTGTGAGCAGGGAGAGGTGAAATGAGGAAAGGCAAGAGGGAGGAGCAGCGGGGGAGAGGATGGGAGGGACATGAGGTGTTTGTTTATCATCAGTTCTAGTCCACGGAGAGGGGCAGGGTAGACCTTTACGTTCCATTTCAAGGGGGAGCGGAGTGGCTACCCGACGTGCGTGACAACGTCAAGCGGCATGGTAGCTGCTCTCCTCTGCGCCTCGCACAAGCTGAGCGCCTTTTGCTTCTTCCAGGCGCTCACGCCAGGAAAAGCGAGTCGGCTTTGGTCTATTTCGTCGTTCCGTGGTAGGGTTTTTCGACGCTAGCGGTTGCACGGTAACATTGCTGACTTACAGGGATACCGTAAAATAGTTGTAAATCAGGCCGAGTGACTGGCGTCACTGAACCAATCTAAACATGGCTACATAGAGGTGGCTATATGCTATCATATTCAAATATTCAGATTGGCTTAAAAATATATTAGTGATTCACGCAGACGATACATGGTTCCAATGTAAAGTATGTATGATTCGCTGGTGTTATTTACTACCGAGTAAAGTATACCGTGGAGTTCTAAACTTATCAAGTTGGGTCACTTAGGTCCCTAAACATTAAAACTACAGATTTGTACCGCTAAACTTGTTAAGTGGTTCACCGGAGGTCCAAAACTCGCCACCTTGTCTCTGACCGTTGATGTGTCCCCTTGACCAAAGCCAATGTGGCATTGATTTGCAATAAACACCCCGATGTCTCGTGCCTTTTGATGAGAATTTAATAATCATCAATTAATGAAAGTAATCATCTATAATATTTATTATAGATAATTATATTCTTAATATTCTTCGGAGATACACCCGGTCGTTAGTATCTACAACGACCAGGAAAGATTACGACTATGTTTTGGTCGAACGGTCTACCACGACCACCCTATGGTCGAAAGGACTTTATGACCGCCTTATGTTCGTAAGGTCTCTTACGACCACCTTATGCTATGACCAAGTCTACTTGTGACAACCTTATGGTTGATAAAACCCACAGACATGTGAACATTATCAACTAAAGACTTCGCACACTATGCTTATTCATGCGTGGTAGTTAATACACGTGCAGTTATATATGACATAACCGCGCATAAGTCTCCCTTTCTCTGGCACAACCACATGACAAACATGCAGAAAATGTGTCTCTGACAACAACTATAACTAACGTGTGTATTCAAGCAACCGTCAAAGCACCTCTTAACATACATCATCTGTCACCCCTTTAGAGACTATATAAAGGGTGATGCCGACAGATAGAAAAGGCTTGGAAGACACAAAGAAGCCATTAGGCTTAGTATCAGTGCCTTTTTTTATTATATAAACTCATTTAATATAAGAACACAAAAGTATAGTTACTATTATCTCTGGAGAAGGTTTGAACTGTCTAAAAAAACATGTGTCTCTTCTTGCGTAATCTCGAGTGTTGTATTCCCAGCATTTATATCATAAGATCGATAGTAAAACATCGACACTTTGCATTCATGCTCTTGTTCTTCTGTCACCCCAACCATGTCGCCCCGCCTTGAAGACTTTGCCGAAGTCCGTCGCTAGCTAGCCGTGATACCATAGGTCACCACTGCCAACATCCCACCTTCTCTCCCCTCTCATCCTCACGCTCTGTTCTCACCATATGTCTTTTCTACTATAAGCATGTTGACGTGACTGAGATAGAGAACAAGAGGAAGGTGACCATGGCGTTGAGCTAGAAAGGCGAATGGTGGAGAAGATGTGATGTGGCTTCAGGAATGGGAAAAATGATACACTTACGACGAGGTGAGCCCGTTGGTGGTGATGGTTTTGCATAGATAAATACTCAAGATGTGCCAATGATGTCGGGTGGTGACGATAGTAGTTGGGTGAAGGTGGTGCCAACGTTAGGGTGAGGGGGGGTCAGACCAAGTGCATAAAAATGAACATGATGACGAGGGAATACTTGTGCATGAAGCAACTGGACTGAAGCTCATCGAAGGTGTGAATAGTGATGAAGAAGACGACCAGATGTGAAGAACAAAAAGGCCGATTTGTTGTGCAGCGTGAACGAAAACAGAATTAATTTGTGGTATAAGTTCATCAAGGGGTAGAACACGATATGACACAAACAAACATCGATGTTCCTCACTGGATTGGGAGATCAACGTGGTGGTGTTATGGTTCTCCTTCCGCCCGCAACCTTGGCGCCATGATCCTCCCACCTGAGCATGCCGCGGGCCACTATACTCGCGTCACCTGGATTCAAGTCAACTCGCCTACCACCCTCCTTCACAAGTGAACATCACCGACAGCCTAGGATCGATAGCCGCCAACTCTACGATTGTCTCACGAGCTCGCCGTGCGAACACGAGTTGAGGGAATGCAAAGGGATCGCAATTACAGAGGGTTAAATGAAAATTTTACCGCTCACCCGGCTAGTCAGATGAGCCGCATGTGACCTCCACGTCATGTTGGCACTGGTCAACGTGAGACATCAGTGGCCAACCGTGACTAATCGCCTTGTGGATCTCCAATGAACCACTTAACAAATTTAGTAATGTGAATAGGCAGCTCCAAGGTTTGGAAACCTAAGTGACACAACTTGACAAATTTAGAAACCTACGATGTAATTTACTCTCTACCCAAAAAATCCGTTGTTTTGTTGCACGGTCAATAGATACAAATTGCAAGTGCAGAGAAAAAAAATCTATTATATAACACTATAGAAAACTACTCGTTAGTCGTTACGTAACAAAGAGCATACAAACCATGAAATAGAAATATAGGAACAACCAAGCAAATACTTTGTCGGAGAGAATTTCATCCTACAGCTATTGATAACACATTTTTTTTATTGCCCACAATAGCAAGTCAATTATAAAATTACATCACATCTATAGTAGTCCTTTTGTCTAGAGAGGGTGTAGCGATAACCATAGTTGTCTGCCTCCAGCAACTGGACTCCATCAAACTAGAGTTGCACCATCTTGTTCATTATTGAGAATTAGGTATATTCTCACATTGTACTATTTCTTTTTGCAGTTAAATATTGAGTGTATAGATTCTTTTTAGAATGCAATCTATTCCCATGTCACTTTTCTCGTAACATATCCTGTTCCCCGCACCTTGATTCTGGATTCACCGGTTGATTTAAGGCGGGGTTCTGTGTCTCTATCCCTATTTGACAAAAGTTAGCACACTATAGCGCAAATATACGCTTTATTCTGGGTAAGATATTGCTATCCAGACTCTAGAAATACAAGCACTCCGTAACACTAGTATTTGCGTACACGCTGGGTCTGTTCCCCAAGTTGGGGTCACTTGGGTGGGATGGTTCCGTTCGTGTCCGTTGCGTGAGCTCGAATGCTTCATGCTTCCAAGCAACGGGGGACGGGACGGACAGCCGCAGGTCCTAAAAACGGCACACTCAGCCCCCACCCCCTCACTCTACAGTAACAAATCAGAATGAGTACTCGTATAGGGGACCTAGCCCGCCTTGCAGCACTTTCACAGCAGTAACTTCACCGTGGAGTGGAGTGAGTGGGTAGGTGGATGGATTCCTCCAGTGCGTACTTTCCGTTATTCGAGAGGAAAAATTATTGCTGCTTTCGACTTTCGAGTCATCGGTGTCGCCAGACCGCCCTGCTGAGTGCTGACGCTGGTGGTAAAATAAAGGGAAAAAACGTTGTTTCGGCGACGTGCTGTAAAATAATATTATAAGGACTCTAAAATTTTAAAAATAACACTGCTATTATATTTTTCATTCATCTTTAATAGCAAACACGAATGATGTGAGAAAAATACAATCTTAATGCATGTTTTACCCTCCTTCTAGGTCGACGACAACACTTCTCCCTATCTCTGTAATGAGACGGTATCGATGCTGCTCCCTTTCTCCACTATCAGCAGCCTCCTCCTGACCCACCCCGGTGCCCCCTCCTCCACCACCGGAGAAACAGAGGAGGGAGAAGGGGCAGAGGGGGAAAAATAGGAGGCGAAGAGAGCCCACGAGGCATGCTCGCAGACAGCGTAGGAGCTGCAGAGCGGAGGCGGTGATCTAAAAAATGGGTCACTGACAAGGAGAGGAGGCTAGGGGTGGTAGTGTCGCGGCGGGGCACGCACCAGGGTGGACGAGCGACAGAGTACGACGGCCGGGGCCGGGGGAGGAATGGGGCGGCGGCACTTGGGTGGAAAAGGGGTGAAACAAAGGTGATCATGAGAAGGAGGGGAGTGAGGGGAACTCGCCAGGCCGGACTGTGGAGGCAAAGAAGATGCGAGGCGGCGTAGTGGCGAAGACCCGAGGCGGCGCAGGCGGCTCACTGTGGAGGCGGCGATCGAGTGAGGGAGGCTCACTAGCGGCTGCATACTTGTCTGCCATGTCAAAAATTCAACAGTCGTTCATGGAGAATTTATTGCAATATCCTCCGTAAATCGAGCCCTGCTTTAAAGCCTGGATGACATAAGATTCTACGATCTCTGGGATAAAGTTTCGAACCTGATTGAATCTCTTGATATATTATTGAAGAGTTTTGTTTGTTTTCTGCTTCATCCGATGAAGATCATACTCCTTCTCGGGACGGTCATACATCCCTTGAAAGTTGGCAATCAGAGTATCGCAAAGCTGCTCCCAAGTATAGATAGATTCGACCAGTATGTTAAGCAACCACTAGCTGGTAGACCATTCAAGGACCGTGGGCAAGTAATTTTCCATCACGTCGTCATTACCACCAGCAATTTTGATGGCGGTAGTATAAATTTAAAGAAATTCTAATGGGTTCTGGGTTCCATTGAACTTTTCTATGTTGGCTGGTCGGAACCTGTCCGGCCAACAAACAGCTTGGAGACCTGCCGAAAATGCTTGACATCCCGGAATGGAATCGTGACGCCTTCTCTGAAAATGAGCCAGATTATAATCAATTAGGGATCGGTTCCTCAGATTTGCATACCTTGGATCCGGTATCCCAATTCGGTCGTGGACGTTATGACAACATCTTTGACCACTTGCTTGGTTCAAATGATTCCTGAGATCGCCTGAATCAAGTGGTCATTCCTCTTGATGAGGAGGAGTGGCTGTTGTGAAGAGCTGTCTTCCCTTGTGATTTTCTGGTCGGAACCTACGAGGGGGTCTTAGTATTGATGGGTCCTTCGCTCGACCATGTTGTCCCCTACTAAGAGAGGAGCGCTGGGATGAAGTCATTGTGCGACTTTGCGAATTCCTTTGCCCCCGGTACATTTTCGTACGCCGAATGGTCTGTTGGAGTATCTCCGACACCTGACCTGCAAGCTGAGCATAACCTGGAGTTCCTGCTAAAGCATGCTCTGGATTATTCAGAATATCTTGGACTCATTGCAGATTTTGTGTTGTTACCAAAGGTCGTAGAAGATTCCCGCTTACAGTAGGCATTCGATGAGGTGAGATTTCCCTCGACCTTTTGGTTGGCCCTATCTAACCCCTTACTCGCAGTGGGGTAGGAATAGGTGAATTAAATGATGCACGACTATCAACTCGGTTGCCTCCGGTTGTTGGAGCTTTAGCGCTCTTACCATTTCCATCAGCAAGTGGTGGCGAGTTAACCCGTGGAGGATCGTGCATGGCATCCAGATTGGTATCTCCGATTATGTTAACTTCGTGGCGCCAACAGTGATCTTCCGATGAACTCCCATCGTAGCTAAGTGAGAGCCTTCTAGTACTCCTGCAAGGAGCCTCCATGATGTGGAGCGGTCGGAGATTACCGCCTCTGGTGGGCTTTGTGGTGGACTTAGTTTGATCCAGTGGATTGTCGATTGTATACTGAGTTTCACTATGCCCACTTGGCCTACGATCGGTGATAAATTCATCGATACACTTGCCAGATGTCAGTTGGCCTTCAGAATACGTAGGAACCGTTGGCGAATAACGGTCGCCCATGACAATATTGAGAGTACATGGACTCTCTGATTGCAGTGCTGGGTTTCTATTGTCGTTTTTGTTGGTCGGGTCGACCGGGCTTGTAGAGGCGTTCGGACGTTCCGAATTGGTTGGCACTAGTGGTTCCTTTGAGAGCGCCATTGATGGCGGCGGTGTATTCTCATCCATCTGGTCGATTTCGCTAATCTCTGTGACTGGCAAGCCGGTGAAGGAGGAGGATGATGACATCCCATTATCTTCCATAGCGCAGATGCATGCGTCCATGTCAAGGTCGGGGTAGTCCACTAGGTCAAACCAGTTATCCTCATCCCAAGTCCCTGCCATGTTCGCATAAGCGATGATGAGGCAAATGAAGTGGATGAGGAATACTTGAGCGAAGTAAACTTCAAGAACTTAATGCCTTCTTCTCCACGGACGATGCCGGTTGTCGACGATTGAGTCGCCGATCTTACAAAATAAAACAGAGGAAAATGACAAAGAGTTTTAGGAGAAGATGGAGCTGCTCTTTATTATTTCTATGAATTGGATCCTTTATAGGGGGTTCTCTTGACAAGGCAATGGACTAATCCTAACTACACTTAGCATAGTGCTTGCTATGCTAATACTTCAGATGAAATCCAATTGTCTCTCGATCTTCCGAATTGGATTGGCTTCCATCCCCTTCTGTCGTTTGCCTTCTTCCTTATATTTGAAAGTACCATATCTCGATTCGAAATTGTTTCATTTGGGAGTTTCCGGTCTCGATCTTGAATGTTTTTCATTTAAATGTTTCATATCTCGATTCAATTTTTTTCATTTGAAAGTTTTAGTCGATCTCGATTAGAAACATTTTTTATTTAAAAGTTTTGGTCTTGATTCAAAAGTTTTCCATTTGAAAGTTTTCTATATCGGTTAAAGAGTTTTTCATTTGAAAGTATTGGTCTTGATTCCAATGTTTTTGGAAGTGGGAGGTGAGAAAAGGAGAGGAGCCCGACGTGGTTGGAGTCTTTGGCTCATTTAGTTTTTTTTAATCGAAATAGCAAAACTAATCCTCCGCATTCGAAATAACAAAACTAACACCCGTACCGTGCTAATTTGCTGCGAAAGCTACGTATCGCACCCTTAGTCCGTGGTAGGCCACCTGATCCGCGACAGGATGTCATGCCAGCGCATCAGGCGGTTTACGCACGTTTCTATTGCGGTCTGGGAGCAGTGCACGGGACTTCCGCTGTAAATTAGTGTGATATGGGTGTTTTTTTATCATTTAGGATGTAGTGGATTAGTTTTTCTATTACAAAAAAAAACACACATCATTTCAGCGAAAGACTCGCGTGGTCGTGGGGAGGTCCTGGGGACGACCGCGAACGTGTTGCACGGGACGAGTCCGTGAGTTGGAGTTCCTGAGATTGACCTTAAGATAGAAGCCCTAAAAAAGAAAAGCAATCAGCACTAACATGAGAAGTCGGACCAGTCAGGGGCGTAACCAGCGCTGGTCAGGCATCGGGCCGGCCCAGCGTATTTTGGTTAAAAACTTAAATTAATACTATTTTTTGGACTAGTATTTGAATTTTAAACTGGTATTTTTAGCTAGACCTCGGCCCCCCGCAGCTCCGCCACCACCATAGTCCAACCAGGCCTACTCCACGGTCTCTCGTTCGGCCGCCCTCGCCGGCGTCTGCGGCTCGGCCGACGGGGGAGAGTCGTCATCGCCACGCGCCTTCGGCTTCGTCGCGCAGTTGCCCATTTCCCGGACTCTTTGCAATGCAACAAAGAAGTTTACAAGATAAGGAGGAGACGATGAGGCGGAGGAACTTAGAAATGTAATGTACTACGTGACAGATGGAGGAAGGCGACGTTTTATAAGAAGCGTCGCTCTACGAACGCGAAACGCATGGCCGGTTAGTGCAGCCTGTTAAAAGCTTCGGTATCAACAATGATTTTTCTATGCTGGTATAACCGTGTACGTGACGTGAGATATCAGATATGGTTATGATTAGAATCAATAGAATAGCTGTAATTAACTGTAGTACTAGTAATAGTATCTCATGAAACGGGTGTTACGGGATTTGCAGCATGGATCCGTGGGTATCACTAAAGTTTCTGGGCTCCGTTCCTTTGTAAAATACTTTAGTATAAGCTTTTCGGTTTACGCATGCAACTCAATAGTTGTTACTCTAACCCTCGCCTAAAGTTTTTTTTTTCTATTTCTGTTTTTTTTCTGATATACATCTAGCATCGTACGTGGAGCAGGACATCTTTCGGAGCAAGCTTGTTCCGACGTGCCAGTAATGGGTATTTCACTATTCTGTCACTGTAATGTGTTTTTTTTTGTCGTCGTTTTGTGCATCGCGTCAGGTGTCGCGAGGAGTTTACCAATTACCTCTGTTCTTTATGCTGGTGTTTGTTAGGATGGTTAGGAAGTTTCTCAAGTAAATCATTTGTTGCATCTCTTCAGTTTATGTAAAGCAACAGGCCGCCTACTCCAACTGAAGAATCATGGGCCAGAGCTAGCTTCTGCATGTCAAAAGCAAACCACAAGGCACGCACCTGCCGACCACAGACTCCTCTGAATCCAGCAAACTTAACAGAAAACAAGTTATACACGAAAATGCATTTCTGTGCATACGACGACAAAGTTTTCTACATCAAACTTTGTAGGAAACATGGACTGACAGAAGAAACTGTAATCACATAAGTAATTTAAAGGAACTTAGATATGTCTATCGTTTTTTGCGGAATTTCTCGAGAGCCTCCTGGACATGATAATGGATGTACTCCCCTACTCTCCAGGACAAGACGTAGACGCACACGTAAATGGCAGCGAACAGTTCGTACGCCGCATTCTTGTCAGTCCGCACGACGGCTCGGCTACTCTGATCCTCCGCGCGTCCTTGCTGGGAGCATTCTGCCGATGCCTCCTTGCCTTCCTGTCCTCCGTTGGACGCCTTCCCCGGCGCCGGCGGCTCGCCCGGAGCGGTGTCGTCATCTCGCACCTTCGACATCGCCGCCACGCAGCTCCTCGATCTCGGCTCCTTGCAGGTTACAATCAACAACGACGGGCTAGAGGTGGAAGAACTGATGCTGCGGGGTAGGAACTTGTGAGGTGTCTTTTTCGGAATTGTTGCCGTAATCGCAATGGGTTTTAGAACACATGTAAGTTGGAGTGGAATGGTTTTGCAACACATCTCACCTGGTGTATTGGGGAAATCTGTTCACTGATAAGGAGATGCAGTAAATACATGATCCATGACGGAGTAAGGAGTTTTATAAGGATAAGGAGTTTTATAAGGAGCCAAGTCGTAACGACAGCGGATTTGGAATTCATGCAACCTGGCAAAGGTTGGGTACTTACAAGAAGGGTGATTTTGATTGTGTTGTATCTTGTACATGAGCTGGTCATTGACATACATGATATCGTTTGGAGTTATTTGATTGGATTAAATTAGTGCTGGCCGGGTTGACAAGTTCTAAGATCCTCTGTATTATGCTTCAATGCGATCAGATGGATCAGCATGCCGTCTCCTAAAAAAAAGAGAGAAGTTGCTTACAAATCTTACGCTACAGAAAACTGATAAAAAGAGCATATTGGCTAATTTGCAGTCATATGAAAGATTTCAAATGAATAAGTCAAATTTCTAACTTATTGGTTGTCGGGTCCCGAATATGCAAACTCGGACCCTCTGTGTATAAGTACAATACACAAATCTAAGATCACGCTAGTGCACATGGTGTCAACATCGATGAGTATTATTCCATACACAACGAACATACGGATAAACGTACTGAATTTGATAAACAAATAGTAGTTATGACATTATGGTTGAGTTTACATTTATTCAGTCACACGGGGCTTTAGGACTAAAGAAAACAGCACCAGCGGAACGAAAGCAACTTCAATGGAACCCATCGACTTGCTATAGACAACCGATCGGGAATAAAACCTAACGATCAACCTCTTCGTACTCCTCCTCCAGCGCGGGTGTTGACTCCCCCACTTCTCCCGTTGAATGGTGATTATAGCAAGAGTGAGTACATGAAATATTCAGCAAGTTGTACCACAAAACGATAGTATAGATAATGGCTTATTCCAAGGATATAGCTACTAAGGTTGTTTTGCACAAAACGACTTTTGCATTTGAATATGAATAATAGATTGAAAACATAACAAAACCACAATAATAAGTAAACAACAATTTGAACATTTGCACAAAGTATAGTCCTTCCTAACACATTCACCTAGCTTTCCTCCCATATTTGTTTTATAAATTTCGTCCCCACGTGTGAGATCTCTGAGTATGTCCATGATTGCGGACGCGACTATTCGAATAAATTGTTAACACTCTGCAGAGATTGTACATTTTTTTCCCACAAGATGCAATCAACTTGGTCGGAGAAGATCACAACAAAGCCTTTCTGAAACTTCATCTCAACAGTTGGCCCTCTCGGTGAGCGTACGGCCAGTAACCGAACCCCACAGAGGTGTTGGCCCAGAGCGAATCGCAAACTATCCATAAACGTGGCCCAACAGATGAGTCAGAAGCTCCACCCATGGACTGAGTCTAACCTACTTCCTGAGATAGCCAATGTCATGACCACATAACTTACTAAGCTAGGCTCATCCCATACCAAACATGTGGGTGTACGATATGACTCAGTTCAATGACGGACAAAGTTAAATCCTTAAGTTGACCAAGGCGAGACATTCATATAATCTAACTTGCCCAACACACTTGCCAAAGATCACCCAGTATTTGCACATGCCTTAGTCTAAATCATTTTCTTACCCCTGTTGATTAAAGTGCTACATATGTGTCGGGATCGGATTTCTGAATCCAAGACCCCTGTGTATTTTGAGCTAGTCCCATGATCAGTAACTAGTTCACATAGTGTCAACGTTGATGAAATCATATCCACACATCGAAATAGCTAAGAAATAAGCCAAATTATCATTAAATAATAGCATCAAACCATATGGTCATGGTTTTACAGAGTTTGTCACGCAGGGCGTAACAATAAATAAATAAACTTGCAGCGGAAGAAAACAACTCGTGGTAGCCATCCGATATGCCCATAGGCAATCGAGTGGAGAACGCGGCCTAGTTCGCATGGTGTTCGAAGTACTCCTCCTCGTGGAACTCTATGTTTTCTGATTCTTTCTCAGCAACTGATCAACAAAGGCGCAAAGCCGTGAGTACATAAAGTACTCAGCATGTCGTAAGGAATGGTATGCAAATAGTATCCATGCAAGGCTTGTCAAGGGACAACTATATAGCTATTTTGCAGAAAATAGTATTGACAGCAAATATAATAAATAGATTGAAAAACACAATTTAAAAGATTAAATACATAAATAAAAAAGTTGTTTGAAACAACTAGTGAACTACCTATTCACTTCTCAACCAAAACCACCTGAACTACCCGTTCACCCTCCCAAATATTTTATGAAATCTCTACCCCTTGTGTGAAATCACAAGGCATTGTCCATAACCAGGGACACGTCTATTCGAATAGTTTTTAACACTCTATAGAGGTTGTACAGCTTGACCTACAAGAGATAATCAACTTATAATATCGGCCATGACACGATTTTGTAGGCGTGTGTGGATATCATGGGGATATGTTCCAGATCTTAGGATGATGTGACAATTGGCAATGGTGTTTACGGTTTGTCGTTTCACGAGTTTTCGACAAAGCTTCAGGCATTCTGGACAGGGGCGGTCCGACCGGCCATAGCATGGCGGTCCGACCGGTCCCAAATCGGTCGGACCGACCATGTGCGGCGGTCAGACCGGCTGTGACCTAAAAGTGGTCAAAACGAGCTGGGCCAAAAATAGGTGTTGTAGGCAAGTGAGGGGATCCCAATGCACTTGGTATCATGATTTCTGGAGTCTCCAGTAAGAAGTTCTATTCATTTTAAGTTTCCAGAAGGTTTCAGAATTTCAGGGCATGAATTTCGGCTAAGTCCCTGGGGGCGGTCCGACCGGCTCACAGGGAGCGGTCCGACCGGCCAGAGGGGCGGTCCGACCGGCTCACATGGAGCGGTCAGACCGGTTTCTACTTGAACGTCGGCCAACTTCGTGGCGATGTTGATTTGTTAGGTTAAAGTCATTGGTATCGTGGCATATAGTTTGCATGATGCATGTTTTGACTAACATAGATCAAGTTGTGAAGAACTTGTTCCCGAATTCGTGTTTGCTTGTCTATGGTTGTGCAGGTAGCTTGGTGGTCAACGACGGTCAACGGCGAGGAGGATCGGGACTAGACTTGGAGAGTTGAGGTCCAGAACGATCGACGATGCCGGGTGAGGTCAACGACTCAAGCGTGACACAAGATGGACAAGGGTGACCTATTGGCAAATCCATGACGCATGGTGAAGCGGTTTAGGTCAAAAGGTTAAAGACGGCGCTTTGCAAAGCGTGCGTATGTGACCCGTTTGTTAGTGGGCCTTAACGGGAGCCCAATTGTGTCAAACCCTAGAGGTTTCTAGGCCTCCACTATAAATAGGAGGAGGTAGGGGCTGCACCCCTGCTCTCGCTGTTTTTCACCTCTTTTGTTATTTTCAAACCCTAATTGGCTTAGGGGGAGTTGAGGTGGAGGCTAGGGCTTTTCATGGTTTGAGGTGAAGTTTGTGATCTTAGATTGACCACTGATCCATGATGGTGTGGGTGTAATCCAGCAACGATCACGTTCTTAATCTATGCAAGGTTTGCTTGAGATAAGTCTCTTTTCGTTCTTGCTTTCAATTTCGTGATTTTAGGACTTTCTTTGATCCGCGAGTTTGTGATTGATTCTTTCACGTAAATTAGCTTGCTGTGATATGTGTGAATCTATCTAGAATCATCTTGATCTTCAATCACTCACGAACAAGCATTAGGATCAAGTTTTCGTTCTTGCCCGGTTTTAGACCCTCTTTTATTCAATTGGCAATTGCTCAGGATCTATCCAAGAATTATCATAATATTCGATTGGAATAGGTCCTCAATAGCATAGAGAAGGTGTGTGCAAAGTTTCGTAAAGATTGGAGTTGAGAATCAAAAGTTTGACCTAATTGCAACTTCGTCATCGGCCGATTTATCTGTTTGGATCGGTTCGGAGCTGCACGGTCGATCGCCCATCAAAGACCGGTCGACCGATTTTGAGCGGTCCGACCGCCAAAGACAATAATGATCGGACCGCCGACAATCGGTCCAACCGGTTGGGTCCAGAGGTCAGACCGCCCGTGCAGTGTGATTTGATAATCTTAGTTGATTTTGTTATTTTGCTTAGGGGATTTAATTGGATTCAATACTAGTCTTCCGCTGTACTGGTATATTGATCTTCATAGCTTCCTAATAGCTATTGGAGTGAAATTGTGTTGAATTCATTATTTGGGAAAAAGTGAGCGTGCTCCTATTCACCCCCCCCCCCTCTAGTCGCCTTTTCGGTCCAACAAGTGGTATCAGAGCCCGGTTAGTTCACTCTTGATCTTAACCGGTCACTGAACTTTGGCGATGGATAGGTTCTCTACAAAACCGCATATCTTTAATGGGCACGACTATGCCTATTGGAAGAATCGTATGCGAGTATTCCTTGAGAGCGAGGACAAGCTATATGGGACGTTGTTCGATCCGCTCATTATTCCCGAGGTTGAAACCCCGCTTACGTGGTTCTTTGGCTAACAACAACAAGGCCAAGAATCTTTTATATGGTGCGCTTGGTAGACAAGAATATGATAGTATTTGTAATTTTGCATTGCAAGACGAGATTTGGAACACCCTCGAAACCTATCATGAGGGTTCGTCCCAAATTAACAAAGTGCGCCAAACAATCTATAAGCGTGATTATAACAAATTTGAGATGCGTCCTCGAGAGAGCATCGATGACATTTTCAGTCGTTTTAATAAAGTGATTAATCAAATGAAAGTCGTTGATATTGAATATTCTCAACTGAAAATGCCACCCATCTCTTGGCGCAATCAACACCAAGGAGTGGGAGATGAAGGCTACTGCTATAGAGGAAAATGTTGATCTTTCAAGTCTTACTTTAGAATTACTTTATAGTAAACTCAAGACTCATGAAATTAAAAGAGTTGATAATCCTAAGAAAGACAACATGGCTTTGATAGCTGATCCTCTCAAAAGGTCTTCTGATGGTACTCTTGAATCTTCTTCTGGATTTTCATTTGCTTGTTTATCTGCTATTCATGAAGAGAAGCTTGAGAGTATCCCTGCGGTTGAGTTAGCCCTTTTAGCTAAAAAATTCACACGGGCTTACAACAATGTGAGAAATAAAAAGAGAGGTGGTCTTGTTACTTGCTATGAGTGTGGAGAGCTCTACCACATCCGGGCAAATTGCCCCAAGCTAAAAGGTAAAGGCAAGCACAGGGAGGAAAAGACAGCCTGGAAGAAGCCTCATGAGAACAACTCTGAGTATGATGCTGTCAAGCTCATAAAGGCCGCTCACCGGGTCCTTGCCGCTTTTGGAGAGCAATCCGTGAGCGAGGAGGAGAAGACCCCTCAAGACAAGAAGAAAGGGAAGGCCAAAGACTTCACCGGCATGTGCTTCATGGTCGACATCGACGACATTGATGATAATGAGGTATCCCTCTCTTATGATGAGCTTTCTGCTAGATATGATTCCATATATGAGCAACTGCTTAGTCAAGATGAAGCGCTAGAATTTGTCATGACTAAAAATAAGAAACTAGAGTAAAAAATTGGTAAACTAAAACTAGAACTTGCAAATGTTAAGACTCTTGAACCTGATGAATGTTTATCTTGTCATGACATGCACTCAGAATTGGCTAAACTGCAATCTGCTCACAATATTGCTTTGCAACAACTTGAAAATACTAGAACCGAGCTAATTGAAATTAAATCTGCTCCTTGTGAAAAATGTTTAGAGTCTAGCAAGTTGATTGCTTCTGATGTGATTGATTCTAGCCCTTGCACTTCATGCTTAGAAAAAGAACGTGAAATCAAAGATATCTTAGAAGCTGCTAGAGTCAAATATGCTAAGCTTAAGGACAATATTGAAACTACTATTTGTGCTTCTTGTTCCGCTCTTAAGCTTGAAATTGCTTTATATAAGGAGAAATCTATGGATAAGACTTGTGATGCTTGTGTTAATTTGAGAAAAGAAAATGCTTACCTTCATGATACATTAGAGAAATTTTCTAAAGGTAAGAAACAGTTAAACATGATTCTTGACAAGTCTAAAACTCCTTATAAGAAGCAAGGTTTAGGATTCAATTCTTTTCAAGACAATTCAAAGCCAAAAGTCATTCAAGTCTTGGAAAAGGTTTAATTGAATTCAAAACCCAACTCGCAAAAACCTCTTTTAAATCTGCAGTTTTGCCCAACCGTGTGTTAATTCAAAGGGTGCTTCTTCTAGTGGTACAAGTACCATTGCACTTATTGCAAGAAAAATGGGCATTTGATTGAGTTTTGTTGACGTAGGTTGAAAAATAATAAGAAAAATTTTGCTAGTATTTCATCCACTCAACCTAAAGCTTTTATGAGACATGGTCATTTTGAAAAGAATAAACCTGGGTTAGGATTTGTTTCACATGCTTATCATCATGCTCCTAGACAGGATAATTCTCATGTTCTTGTGACCATTACTCATGATAGGAATGCAAATAGAATCAAGGATAACACTTCTGCTTTGCATACTACTCGCAGACGTGTGTCTCAGTACTGGGTTCCCAAGTCTTGTTTAACTAACTTGATGTCGAGACACATCGTTCTTCTGTGCCTTGATTTTTCAGGATTGCCGCGGAAAGAGGAAGAGCACGTGCTTTGTTGACTCCGGCTGTTCACGTTATATGACTGGAGACTCAAGATGGTTCACCTCCTTCACGCGGTCGACGGGTTTCAAGCATCTCCAAGAACTTCCCATCGCCAGGCCTTTAAGCTCATATTCAGGTACTTACACTCTACCCTCTTATATGGCATTTGGTATTTCTGTTTTTCAGCCTTGTCCATTCGGGGGTTTTTCTTATCCTGTTTGTGCTGGCTGTCGGCTAGATAGGAAGAGTATCTCAGGCGATTGTCACTCACTAGGCACTTCTCTTCTCTTTTGACTTTATCCTCACCAAACCTTTAGACCCAACTAGGTTTGCCACCTTGAGAAGCGAGTTAGGGGTAATTTATCCTTATGGGTTGGTTTGAGGGGGAGTTTGATCCTTTCTGATCTTTCCTTGTTCTTTTGATCTTTTATTGTTCTTTTTCTGAACTTAGTGATCTTTTTGAACTTTTTAGGTTTTTAGGCTTTTTATTGCATTCATATGAAAAATACAACAAGTGGTATGAAAAATTCAAAAAAGATGCATTGTAATATAAGTTTTTCTGCTTATCTTTTAAAATTGATGAAGCTTTGCCTATTACCCTTTGGAGCTTTAGTACTTCAATTCGTGCTCAATGTCATGTCCAGTTCTTTGACTTGCTAGAATTATCATGCTTTTACATGTGTATCTAAGTCTTTGCTATATGAGCTAGAACTTTAAAACAACTCGAACTAAGAAATTGCAATTTGTGGATGTTTTAGCGAGTTGCGCAATTAGTGCTCCTCTTGTGACATTGGCCCTGTCAGAATTGCTTTGTTAGCTCTTTGATCTAAAATTGACCATTACTTGAGTTTTTATGTTCTTGAGAATCTAAAACTGCTCATGTGAAAAATGAAAATCAAGATTGTCTTATGCTTAAATTGTGCCAAACTATTCTTACGAGACTGCTTGTCAAATGACATGAAGTTGGAGATAGTTTGATGAACCAGATGATCTCATGGGGACTGCTTGTCAGAAATGACATGAACCTCAAGATTTATCGCCCTGGTAGAAGCTTAGAAAGAGTTTGTGGATGGCTCCTAGTCCAGGATCTTCTTTACTAAGATATACCTTTAATCAACTTCTGCTCGAAGCTTAGGATGAGTTTGTGGATGGCTCCTAGTCCAGGATCTTGTCACTAAGTTAGATCATTAGTCAACTTCAATATTCAATGCATATGAGAAAAATATTGACAAATGGGCTTTTACAAAATATTGAGCAAAATGATTCAATATAGGACCTGATTGACTCTTAATGTGGTCTTTGTTAGATTTTTGATCTCACTTTGACATTTTGACATGGCCAATTTCACTTTAGGATCCCTGTTGATGAACTTGTTGAATTTGAAGCGTTGCTTAAATTGATCAAATCTACTGCTTTACTTTTGAGCCTTTGTGCTTAGCTTTGATATACATGTCTTACCATGATCTTACTAGCGCTGTCAAGCTTGATATGCTGTTTGTGCAATATTAGAAATACTGGCTAGCTCTTTTGGGTAATCTCCAAAGCTTCTTGTAATCAAAAATTGAAAAATACAAAAATGAAGCCACTCCATTGCACTTCATGCATACTCCTCTTTATGTTTCTGCTTCTTTCTTTATTCTACATTTGTTATCTCCGGATGAGAGGAAGGCGTGATTCCTTGATGAATCCATTGTCAAGGGGAGAAGATGTGTTAATGAGAAGATATTTCATTGTTGGGGAGAAGATTATACAAAGGGGAGAAATCAAAATTTGAAAATTTACGAAATTTGAGGATCATAGTGAGGGGAGTTCTTGAGTTGCATTCTTATTGTCTTATTGAATATTCTGAACTTGAATTGCATTCTTTTATCCTCACAATGATTATAGGTAAATTGAACAATTGTTCTTTCATATGGACCTCATGTGAGAATTTTGACCCTTTTCTGGAAATCAAAGTTTTTATGCTTTCTTTTGCCTTGTCTCACATGCCTATACTATTCTGATGCCGGCTTGGTCATTTACATTGCTTTTTCTTGCTTATGGACCAAGTTGTGCCTTTGTGCAGCTGCGAGTAAACTCGTTTTCAAACCTCTTACTTACATTTTTCGGATAATTGCCAATGTGTTCATCAAGGGGAGATTGTGGATATCATGGGGATATGTTCGAGATCTTAGGATGATGTGACAATTGGCAATGGTGTTTACGGTTTGTCGTTTCACGAGTTTTCGACAAAGCTTGAGGCATTACGGGCGGGGCGGTCCGGCCAGGCCATAGCATGATGATCCGGCCAGGTCCCAAATCGGTCGGACCGTTTGTGACCTAAAAGTGGTCAAAGCAGTGTGCCAAAATAGGTGTTGTAGGCAAGTGAGGGATCCCAATGCACTTGGTCTCATGATTTTGGAGTCTCGAAGAAGTTCTATTCATTTTAAGTTTCGAAGGTTTGAATTTGAGGGCATGAATTTGGCTAAGTCCAGGGGCGGTCCGACCGACTCAAGGAGGCGGTCCGGCCGGCGAGAGGCGGTCCAGCCGCTCACATGGAGCGGTCGAGCCGGTTTCTACTTGAACGTCGGCCAACCGTGGCGATGTTGATTTGTTAGGTCAAAGTCATTGGTATCGTGGCATATGGTTTGCATGATGCATGTTTTGACTAACATGGGTCAAGTTGTGAAGAACTTGTTCCCGAATTCGTGTTTGCTTGTCTATGGTTGTGCAGGTAGCTTGGTGGTCAACGACGGTCAACGGCGAGGAGGATCGGGACTAGACTTGGAGAGTTGAGGTCGAGCGATCGACGATGCGGGTGAGTCAACGACTCAAGCGTGACACAAGATGGACAAGGGTGACCTATTGGCAAATCCATGGCGCATGGTGAAGCGGTTTAGGTCAAAAGGTTAAAACGGCGCTTTGCAAAGCGTGCGTATGTGACCCGTTTGTTAGTGGGCCTTAACGGGAGCCCAATTGTGTCAAACCCTAGAGGTTTCTAGGCCTCCACTATAAATAGGAGGAGGTAGGGGCTGCACCCCTGCTCTCGCTGTTTTTCACCTCTTTTGTTGTTTTCAAACCCTAATTGGCTTAGGGGGAGTTGAGGTGGAGGCTAGGGCTTTTCATGGTTTGAGGTGAAGTTTGTGATCTTGGATTGACCAGCGATCCATGATGGTGTGGGTGTAATCCAAAGAACGATCACGTTCTTAATCTATGCAAGGTTTGCTTGAGATAAGTCTCTTTCGTTCTTGCTTTCAATTTCGTGATTTTAGGACTTTCTTTGATCCGCGAATTTGTGATTGATTCTTTCACATAAATTAGCTTGCTGTGATATGTGTGAATCTATCTAGAATCATCTTGATCTTCAATCACTCACGAACAAGCATTAGGATCAAGTTTTCGTTCTTGCCCGGTTTTAGACCATCATTATTCAATTGGCAATTGCTCGGGATCTATCCAAGAATTATCATAATATTCGATTGGAATAGGTCCTCAATAGCATAGAGAAGGTGTGTGCAAAGTTTCGTAAAGATTGGAGGTTAGAATCAAAAGTTTGACCTAATTGCAACTTCGTCATCGGTGATTTTCTTGTTTGAGATCGGTTCGGAGCTGCCGGTCGGATCGCCCATCGCACCGATCGGACCGATTTTGAGCGGTCCGACCGCCAAGACTGCAATGGATCGTGACCGCGCGACAATCGGTCCAACCGGTTGGGTCAGTCGAGGTCGACCGCCTGCGGTGTGATTTGATAATCTTAGTTGATTTTGTTATTTTGCTTAGGGATTTAATTGGATTCAATACTAGTCTTCATTTATCAGATTGGTATATTGATCTTCATAGCTTCTAATAGCTATTGGAGTGAAATTGTGTTGAATTCATTATTTGGGAAAAAGTGATCGTGCTCCTATTCACCCCCCTCTAGTCGTCTTTTCGGTCCAACAGCGTGCGACTAAGTGATTATCACAAAGCTTTTACAAATTTTGTTTTCCCTATACGAGTTTTTCGAAATTTCTCGGCTAAAGTTTTTAATGAGGCAATTAAAGACATGAGAAGACATGTTTTATGTACTCTTTCTTTAAATTTTTACATGAACTTTTATAGAGTTTTGGCTGAGACGTGAACATGATAAATGAGTGCCCAAAGGGGGTTTTAAAGAAACGGGACCAAGCCAGGCAGGCCTGACCCATGGTGGGTTCCTTATTCTTCTAGTAGACTATATAACGGGAGAACTCCAAACCATTGTATTACAGTTTTACAGAAGAACAATAAAGAAAAGCCAGAATTCCCCTTATATCTCTATGTTCAATCGACTATTCTGTTTTTATGTTCTTGCATTGTTCTTGCGATTCTAAATTTGTTCAGAGGTAATCGTTCGACTAAACTCGTCAACAACGGTTTCTCAACACTTACAACTCGGCAAAACTCCCCAAAGTTTACAGCGATTAATCTGATCCTGATCCTTGTCATGTTGTCTCGGAACTCCGAGATGTAATTAATCCTGTGCTAATAATTGGGGATACCACGAAACCACCCCTCTGACTCCGAGCGTTTCCATGTAAATCCATGAACTGCATCACCACTAGGTGCGCCACATTGATTTACATGCGCATCACGACTTCTTTTCCTCTAGCATTCTTTCCGGGAGCAATGCCCAATCACGAACCCAAAAATGTGGCAGATGGCAATACTATTTCTTTAGCCCAACTGGCAATTAAAAAAGATTTAACCTTTTTTCCAGAGCATCATGGTACAGCGTTGATAGTATCATAGTACTGTAGTAGATGCTTTCATCCATGGACATTGCATTAGCGCAAGAGTGAAGGAGATTCGTAGCATTTCTGCAATTCTGCATTGCCAATTGCCGAGTTTCCGAATGAGAGCGGGGAGCCGGGGACCGGAGAGGACCCTGTCGGTTCGGTTTGGACGCGTCCCCGCGGGCCGCGCCACCTATCGGGGGGGATTGGATAACGACGACACGACCAGCTCGAAACTCGGACACAGCCGACGTGCGCGCGAGAGGAAGCTTCCCTCCCACCCCGGCGCTGCACCGCACCGGCACCGCATCCCAGTTCCCGCATGCGTGCATGCCGCCTACGCCTCCGGTCGACGCGTTAAGCGCGCGCTCCCCCACCTCGCTTCCTATATATGCACACCGCGCCACGAACGTTGCGGTCGTCCAGTGCCCATCGATCGAGCAACTGCACACGCAAATACGCAGCACAAGAGCGCAGAAGTGATCCGTGTCGTGGGGATTTTTTGAGAAAAATGAGCCAGGAGAACGAAGCCAATGGGCACGCCGCCGAGGAGCTGGAGCTGGAGCAGAAGGGTCCGGCGCCGCGGCTGAACGAGAGGATCCTCTCGTCCCTATCCCGGCGGTCCGTCGCCGCCCACCCCTGGCACGATCTTGAGATCGGTGAGTAGTCCTCGCGAAACTTTGTTGATCAGAGAATTCAGATCCAAAGCTGCTGGAGTTGCAGTGCTAATGGGGGACAACTGTTCGTGATGCAGGTCCTGGAGCTCCGGCCGTGTTCAACGTTGTAAGTATCTCCTTCCCGTAATGCCAATGCCCAGTGGCAGCTACATGATGAAACTTGCATGAATGAGATATATCCAGGGATAAAAAAACCGTTACCGGACCGAATCCCGGCCGGGGGGCAGGAATGGTAACCGGCCGGTTACCGGTTTTCCAGGAAAAAACCTCATTGAATTTCGTTTGAATTTACTTAAAAATCAACTGAAATTCAAAATTTAAAATTTAAAATTGCAAAACCCGAAAAAACTAGTCGGGATTTTGGATCCCAGACCCCGGCCGGTAACCGGGGAATTTTATCTCTGGATATATCTTGCAATGCTCATGGTCGGTTTTCACTTTGGCATCTGAATTCTGAAGCAACTCGGTTCAATGGATCCATGGAACAGGTAGTGGAGATCACGAAGGGGAGCAAGGTGAAGTACGAGCTCGACAAGAAAACAGGGCTCATCAAGGTCTGCAACGACTCATCCACATCCACGCATTTGATGCTCTGTGAAACTTTCTCTTCTCGCATGATCATATAGACGGATAGACCTGATAACATAACCCAACATCCGTCTGATATATTTCCGGTACGCTGAAACCTCAAACCTTGACAGGTGGATCGAATTCTGTACTCCTCTGTGGTCTACCCTCACAATTACGGCTTCATTCCTCGAACCCTCTGCGAAGACAACGACCCCATGGATGTCCTAGTCCTCATGCAGGTGAACCGATACTTTCATCAGGATTAGCGTAAATCTGTACAAAGCTCACAGTTCTGTACTGTATTTCTCTAAAAATTAACGACTGCATGTTATATGTAACCAGGAACCAGTTGTTCCCGGTTCCTTCCTCGAGCCAGGGCCATCGGTCTCATGCCTATGATAGATCAGGTAGGCAATTTCATCCATTCATCTCTGCGTCAGTCAGTCTTTGCCAAGGTACGTATCAGCACCAAACTAACATGCAGTACACTTCAACTTTCGGAACAGGAGAGAAAGATGACAAGATCATAGCCGTCTGTGCCGGCGATCCGAGTACCGCCACTATAATCATCTCAGCGAGCTTTCTCCGCATCGCCTTCAGGAGATCCGGCGTTTCTTTGAAGACTGTATGCCCGCTGTCTCATTTCATATAATTTCTCTCTCTTTTTCAAATAGTACTTTTGCTTCAATTGTGTGGCTCTTGATCAAATCATTCAGATAAGAAGAATGAGAACAAGGAGGTGGCTGTCAATGAGTTCTTGCCCGCTACTGCTGCTCGTGATGCCATCCATTACTCCATGTAAGTTCTGATCATTATGGATGATGATATATGTAGTCTTATAAAATTGGAGACTTGATGGTGTCAATTTGTATTGAGATAAATTGCTTTAACTCTTTGCAGGGATCTGTATGCGCAATACATTCTGCAGAGCTTGCGGCAGTAGAGCCCGTCCCGGTTTTTCTTTACCCGTCCTTCTATGATATAAAGGCATAAAGCAAAGAGTTCCATCAGAACATTTGAGATCTGATGAACAGCCAAGTTACATGAGTCTGTATTTCTGCATTTCTTCATTAGTCCGTATTAGCCATCTTTTCCCAGCGAAGTATTGAGTCTGTTTCTTTGTGGAAATCTGTCTCCATGATGTTGTGGTTTGGTTCATGTACTCCTCTTCTACAGTTTTTTGCTGGAACAGACAAATAATATGGTAATCTGTGTTATTGTGGTATTTGGTTGAGTTGTTCTTGCCTGGATGTCTGCACAATAGCTGATTGAAAATCTTATATCTGTTGAGCAACAATGTAGTCATGCACTAACTGCGAGATCACCTTGAGGTACAATTAGACAAAGAATTGGTTGTAGACTTGCATTAACATCCTCACTCTGATGCGACACTAAGATATATAATTTGGCAAATCATAAGACTCATGAATAGTAGTGACATTCTAACAGTATTGCACAAGATCAATAGTACAAAGGGTTCTGGGAGATTCAAAATTTTACCTCTCAACTGTTTGTCGTACCAGACTGTTGAGAAGCAGATAGTTTGACACAAAACATTAAGACATGATGCGACTGGTAATATAAAAACTCAGAAACAAGTTGAGAACAGGTTTTAAGCAGCAAGCAGATTCCCAATTCCTGATGGCGTTTCTAACATGTTTTCAAAGTTGGACAACCCTGCCTACTTTTATGCACAAAGTTTTTCCACCGCTGATTTTTTTTAGATTAGAATTTTGCAAACCGACAACTGTAACATAAGTAACGTGTCTTCGTATGTACATTCCTAGAAAATTCCAGATTATATTTTGCAAGGGATCTCGAGAGTATGTAATATGTGCCAGTAAAACTTTGTAAGAAGCATAGGTCTTGATTCCTTATGAAGTTGTTGTAGAGAATCTGTATAATGATTTTTTACATTAAGGCCGAGAACAGAAAATAAATATCTAATCAATCCTGTTATAATGCGGAGGATGATTTATGTGTCTTCAGGCACTCAGATCAGGCGGTGTTTGACTCTGAAGCGTACAATGATTTGATCTCCTCCACATCATCGTAGCTCCCAAGAAATATTGGAGATCTCTGATGAATCTTAGTGGGAACAAGTTCAAGGGCCTGCAGTGTAAATGCAGCAACAGCTTTTCAGTGATGGTGCGCCAAGGAAAGGTAAGAACATGCAAAGTTAAGATACTGTGGTTTTTGTTAAATTGTACGTGTAAGTTGAAATATGCTATTATTAGAATAAGAGGAAGTGACATAGTATCAATATTTGAAGTCTGAAAATATTGTTCTGACAAGAAGAACTGAAAAACAGCGCACCCGTTGTTTGCCTGTGAAAGCCTGGCCTCCAGCTTTCTCCATCAGGAATGACATTGGGAAAACTTCATACAGAACACTGCCATACCACATGCAACCAGCTTCAGGAATGTATATCTATTAGCAGTTTGGATATATTATGAAAGAGATTATTAGCATCCACATACCGGAGTTTTCCGTTTGGGCTTTTCTTGTCCGCAGGGTACAAAAATATGCCTCCATATAGCAAGGTACGGTGGACATCAGCAACCATACTGTAGATCATCCAGAAGGAGCAGAACAACATAACACAATCATTAAGTTCAATAAAATAAGAGCTCATTTGGAGATGATCATGTCGCTTCTGTCAGATGATAATCGACTGAAAGACTAACCTTCCAATGTATCTTAAAGATTTAGGTGACGAACCATCATGGGGAAATTTGCATTCCTCCACAAACCTGCAACGTTGGCCGGAAAATACAGCTTAACTTCGTAAGAAACTGCAATATTTTGTAAGCAAAAAATGAGGCCTCATACTTCGCTGTAGGCACATCCCAGTTTTTGGCATTCCCTTCATTGACTGAATAGATCTTCCCTTTCTTCGGTATCTGCACAAGAAAGAAGCATAAAACATATAGGTATAAAAAAATCTGTGTATTGTTCCAATGAAGGACCAATCAACTAAAAATAATAACAACTACATTGTTGTATCACAAACCTTGATGTTTGGATGAGTCAGTATGAACTCCCCAAGGGAAGGATCAAGGTGAAACCGTTTACTCCATTTCCAGTGCTTAACACAAGCTGTCGTAAATCAGAGCCAGTCAATTTAGGAAGAAGAGTAGTGAGATATTTGAAGCGGAAATGGATTTAAGAGACATAAGTACCGTGCATGAACTCCCGTACATGCAATAGCCAGCAGCAAGCATGTTTGTTCCAGGTTGCAGTACATCGTCCAAAGTCACATTGTCCTCATCTTTAATCATGTAAATCCCAAAGATCTATAAAACAGAACAGAAGATAACCTGTAATGACCTTAAGGGATTTCGCTGGATCTGTTTCTCAAAATAATCTCTTGTAATTGAAACTAGATGAGCTAAAAGTCTATTTGTTCTGTGGTTTGTTCTCCATAAGTTAGTTCAATTCGACAGCCGGACAACGAGTAGACCAGATTTCTCGCAGACCATTAGTGTCAGCATCTTCAGTAAACATGGCCTCTTTTGTTAGCATACAGATTAGTCCATTTCTCTGCTTTATAAGGCGGTTCCTCGTTGAAATCACAGGTGATCAGCTCTGACAATCAGTTAACACATACCGTTCCGATGGAGACACCGCAGTCGATATTGGAGGATCCATCCAGCGGATCGAAACAAACGCAGTACCTGAACAGAAAGGCAACCCATGCAGCTTCTGATTAGACAGAACAACACTGGTCTTGTGTAACTCATAAGTCATACTACAACATGTTCTCGAGAAAATAAGTCATGCTACAATAAGGAAGTGAGAAGAACATAAGCTGTCTAAATTCACATACTTTCCACGGAGCGGAGGGTTGACGAATATGGCCTCCTCGTTCTCTTCGGACACAAGAACACACTGCACAGAAAGGCAAGTCACTGTCTAAGTTCAGAATTGAACTTTTTTTTGGCACAAAACCAATTCTTTGTGGGCGAAACATATGATCTACTAATCTTAGGAGAGTGCATTACAGTGCGGCCGCTGCTGACGAGCGCCTTGACAAAGACTTCGTTGGACAGCACATCCAGCTTCTTCTGCTCCTCCCCCTGCAGCTCTTACAAGTCAACGCGTCCCAAAATAAATTAACCAAAGTGAGAAAAGGCCACCGCTTGGATAATAAAAACAACAAGAGCGTAGAGATGCTTAGGTGCATGGTCAGTAAGATCGATTTTTCAAAGAACTAGTTTTGTCCATCTGGCCAGTGGGGCCCACTGTCGGAGACACAGAGGAAATCCGCAGCATACATGTTTATGCACAAGAAACAGTAAAGATGTACGGGAAGGGAGGTGGTGCGCGCGCTTGCCTGAACGTTGGTCTCGCCGGCGAGGCCGATCAGCTTAGCGAGGCCGGCCTTGCTGACTGCCGAGGCGACGAACTTGCAGCCGAGGACGATGTGGAGAGGAGGATGGTGAAGTCGCCGCGGGACTCCGGATGGCGGCTCTGCTCGTTGAGCACGTGCCGCGTGATCGTCATCAGGTCCGTCCGCTGCGCCTCCGCCGCGTGGTCCATCTCGATCCGCCGATCGACTTAATTCCTCTCGCGCTCTCTCGATTGAACCCGCGCGGCTGCGCCCTTCCCTCCTCGGCGCGGCGTTGGCTGTGTCGACGGCCGGCTGCTACGGGTTTTCGTGAGAAGAAATTAGGCTGGGAACTGAATTAAGGGAGCGGCGGATGATAGTGGACGAGCGACGGTTGGGAGGCCTTATCCTGTGGTACCGTACGAGGGAAACGGCCGGGGCCGGGGCAAATAGACGAACTGGGGGAGTGAAGAGTGAGCGCTACGCACGCAAGGCCGGAGCGCGAGGTGGTTGCAACTCACCAACACAGAGATGTGCCGAGGCGAGATTGGCATCCGATCCGCGGTCCGCGGATTGAAATAGGCGCAGGGCGGCGTGCTGGGGTTGGTTTGGGCAGATCAGGTGCGGGTTCCACGTCCGTGCCGCATGGGCGCGGGTACCGCGATATATGCTTTGCGCGGTCAAACGTGTCCGAGAAAGAAGGA